>OX422212.1:613095867-614430867 GCA_949130495.1 Sambucus nigra | reverse complement strand
AATTAAACCTACAAACGATTTGTGAAAAGAAAAATGTAAACGCATAATCTTTATCTGCCCCAACCCCCACCCACGGTGCATTAAAAGACTCTCAACCAAATATTGTGGGTTTATTAATAATTGGGGGTAGAAATAGGACAAGTGGGTTCAAATAAAAGCGCCCTTAAATAAAAAGGGAACATTGGACATTTAAAAAAATACATTCCAGTCAAAGTTTTCCCGATTTCCTCTTCCTCTGAAATCACTAAAGCCTTGTCTTCCATATTCGTAACTAACGAATAAATGGAAAGACACGGATGAAAAAATAAATTACAGAACTGAATTTGATTCATTAATCAGTGAAATGCTAGCAATATAATGTTCGTGCTGATGAAGAAATGTGTAAAATATTGTCATATCAATATATATGGAATTTGTGTACGATGATCTTTCAAAAATTCAAAAAATAGTTTATGTTTATGGACCTTTAACATCTTAAAATTTCTTTATCTAAAGGTTTCTGGAATAATTTCCATGATTTGCCTTATGAGGGAAATGGATCTCATACTTCTCAAGGGGAATTCTGTTATTAAAAGATGAATGCAAAATTTTACATTGATGCTTTTTCACTATTAGATAATAAGTTTTGTTATGATTTGTATTTGAGTCCATTTTTTTTTGTGTGTGTGTGTGTGGGGGGGGGGGGGGGGGGGGGGGGGGGGGGGGAGGGGGAGGGAGGGTTGATACATACTTTTTTCATTACATCTTTGGATTTATGTATGGTAACCTCCAGATTAATTAGTGGAGTTCTTGAGTTTGCTGTTGAGGTAATCTATTCTAAATATTTTTTTTGGAGGATGGAAAGGATACTATAGGGTGTGATAAAAGGGTTGTTGACGTCATTTCATTACTTTTTTTTAACTATCCAAACTTATCAATCATGGGTCTTATATTGAAGATTTAGGTCCATATGAAAACACCCTAAAAGAAGGATGGCAACTCATTTAAAGAGGACTCTCAGAAAAGACATGCACAGAGAGGAGACTACAGAATAGAGACACATAGTATATTATGTACATATTAGGAGCATAAAAAAAATTCAGAAAAATTCAAAAAAATTAGTCTAGTTTAGAATAACTTTAAGTTTTTTTTAGTCTTCTTGGTGTAATCAAGTGCTGGAATTTATGAAGAAGATTAGATGAATGTCGAGACGCGTTTTAAGAATATGATTCGACAGAAAAAATTGCATATTGTATTTCTTCTTCTTGTTTCATTTTATATTATTCTTGACATTCATTTGATTATTGTGTTATGTTCTGATATGAGAATGTTACGCTAAACACTCCGTTCAAGGGGTGGGATGCACTGTGTAGGATATTATATTAATTAATTAAATTCATTAATTGTTATAATTCTAGAAAAATTAATTTTTAATTGTCAACAATTAATTTATGTAACGAGAGTTAGTAAATTAATTATACAAATTAATGTTTAAATTTGGGAATCGAACTAGAGATAGATTTTTTCGAAATTTGAATACTAATTCTGTGCTGAAATTTGAAAATCCATAGTGTTTTTATTAAATTGATCCTAGCGGGTAATTTTGTTGAAAATAGTATAGTTTTTAATTTTTCATCTTGTGACATTTTTAAATTAGTTTTCTGAAAAATATATTATTAAATTTATAATTGAAACGAGAGTTAGATTATCGATTTAATATTATCTCGAAATATTTCAAATTAATAAATTGAGAAATTAAAATAATTGATAATGCGGTGTAATCCCATCTCTTAACATTCTCACATTTTTCACACTCAATTGCACATTATTTTTCGTTATTTCGTCATTTCATAATTTTTAGCATTTATTAGTTAATTTTACCTTAAAGTTGTTTTTAAATAAAAAAAATTAAAATTAAAAAAAATATTTTCAGAAAAAAAAATGAATTGCAAATTTTCGCAATAACTGTTTCACCTTGGAAGTTGGATTGATACCCATACTAACCGCAATACGAGTTGTTTTAGACTAGTTTGTAGGTAATTCAAGGGATTTTGAGATTGGCTTTTGAAAACAATGGCCACACGCTAAAAGCATCTTATTAGTGTCATTGACTGCCATTGTAAGGATAAATTTTACATAGTCCATTTTACATTTGAGTATGTCATATACCTCTACAACCGTCGAAGGAAGGTCAAGATCATTCATGCATCAAGACGGACCTAAATATCAATATTTTTCAACAATCAAGCCTCTGCGAGATAGAATTTTATAAGGTTGTGTTTAAGTCCCTTAATATTTCATTTAGAGTGCTGGGATATTTTTCTAAAAAGTTTTTAAACATCTGAGGCGTCATTTTTCGTCAAAACAATTTTTCTAAGTCTTGAAGGCGGAGTTTTTAAAGAAAATATTTTTTTGTTAACGTTGTTCAAACGATATGAGCAAGTCGTTCTAACGACTGCTTCAAGCAACATAACATCTCACATGATACCTCATTTAAAGCTCGCTTGAAGCGTTTCATCTAACAACATGCTATTGTTTCAAGTTTTTTAACCTCGTTACTTGGTCCCGCGATCCCTGGATCGAACAAAATTTGATATCGTTTGAGCAACCTCCCATTGTCGTTTGATCGAAGCCTCTGAATCAATTTTTTTAAAATAAATAGATGGTGTTTGAGTCATTTTTCCTGGACAAGACCAGAGAGTTTCATTCTACGAAAATTGCAAACTGCAGAATTTTGTCGTCTCATTTAGGGGTTTTTAACTGTGTTTTTCAATTCACAAATCATCCCAATTGCTTTTGTGAATTATTTTAGAACCCAAGATAAAACTTTGCTAAAGTTTCTCTTATAGAGATGATATCTCTAATGTTGACTTGGTAGCTCTTGAGGGAGGTGTTGGCTAACGATGACTGCATTCATTGGGAGTGCTTGAGGATGTTCTTTGCTGAAGACAGAGTTGCGGTTCTTATGGATTTGCTGAGGTAGATTCATTGATGATTTTAGGTTGAGGCCTATCTCAGTATTCTGTGGAATATTCATTGTAGATTTCATTATGTATGTAAGTTGCGATTTACTTTCCATAGTACAATAAAAGGTCTTACCCGAAAGTTTTTTTTCCTCGAAATCTGTGTATTAGCAATTTTGTGATGGCATGATTTATTCCACATAGATTCATGTGTTAGGGTTTAATTAATTTGAATCGATAGTTGGAAACTAATTAAATAAGGCTTTAATTGGAAATTTACGAACCCATATTTAATCGATATCACACATGATTTATATCCATCTGTCTTTATTGCTGAGTGTGGGATCACTTTTCCCCCAAACCTAATGTTTTTGAACTTATACCACTATTTCGATGTTATTCCTGACCAAGTTGCCCTAAACACTTGGAGAATTATTAATAGGGTCTACAACATTAATGAACTGTATGGGACTTATATTAGGATTTCAGAATTAATGTATTGTTATACTTTGGTTATCACCATTATGCATATTTATTATATGAAGACAAGGCAATCAAATAGAGCCTTGGTTGTAAATTTTCCTGATTCTAATGTAACACCCCGCCAAATTTAATATCGGTTGGCCAGTCCCACACCATATTAAAACATAATATACAGTTGGCTCATTCTTAGCATCACTGTCGAAAATATTTACAACTCACCCAATACCCAATTAAGCTAGTGTTAAAAACTTTCCAAATTTTAATTCAACAAAATTCATTTTTAGTTTACGAATAACACTACACATATTATTCTACAACACTAATAACCAAATAGATAACACAAAAGAATTTAAATGCAATTGGAATAAACATTCCCAAATAATTATCCAATACAGTAATCCCAACAATAATAAATGTATTAAAATGACACGAGTACAAGAGTATTTGACTCAGATAGAAAAGAGATAACTGAATTCATTTGGGCGACATGCCCTAACTACAAGAATACTGTGAATCAAATGAAGATAGGCGTCTAAGCAATACTCCATAGTTCGTCAAAATCCCCTAAGGTTGGCGCCCCTGCTGCTGGACACCTGATATAGAAGGTACAATAGAAAAGAAAAAATGCATGGAAACGGGTCAGAGCCCGATGTGAAAATGATTTTGAAAACATCAAGTATTTAACAAGTGCATTAAAGTATTTATTATGTACATGTTAGTATCCAAATCTCACTTGCTATTCTCACCTCTCATCTAGAGTGCACACTTAACGTTTCCTATTAATCTCCTAGTTAATGGTTCCTCCCCACTAATTTCCATAATATGATTCCATCCCATATCATAACCCCGTATGTCCCATACCATACGTAATATAATCATTCATACACGTTTCTCATTAACATGAATCGTTTCTCATTAATATGAATTAAGCTTTTCTAATCTATAAGAATAAAAATTCATTAACTTAATTCCATTCTCTTTTTCTATTCACCGTCATCTAAAATTTTCACACAGTAGATTGATATATCCACAATATATACATTCATTTAATTCATTATATATATACACATATATAATACGATACCCCGAGTCACAGCTGCGGTGCATGCATTACTCTGCTATCATATCCCGGTATCGCTGGTCGCCGAATAGGGGACTAAAGGTTCGATAAGGATTCCTCGAACCACAAACAACAACACATAAATTGGAGTCGAACATAGTTATCGTATCCATGGGTCACGCACATACCTACGTACCCATATTCAGCGGACTTATCAACTCCCCAATAAGTCTTTCATAGACCTATGTTCTCGAGCGACAAATCAAAGATCCTATGGATTCATGAAGATATGACTGCCCTCACGCGCAAACCTCCCGTCGATAGCAAGTAAGCTAGGTATGTCATACACATAAATCATCAATCAAATAGGCATTATCATCTACCTATATAATATCAACAAGGTACTCACATTACCCTAAGATAATTTCCATACGTAGCATTATCTCTCTTTTAATTCTACGTATTAAAATATTATGACTTTACTTCTTTAATTTAATTATACTCGAGCCTCACTCATTACTCAAGGTTCAAATAGGTTTTCCTCAATGTATTTATTCAGTAATAATTCACTAATATCCTACTGGTCCGTATCATCTTACCTCCCGAATTACTACGAATTAAACTCTCCCTTAAATAGGGTTAAAACCGATAGTTTCTAATCTCTTATAAACACATCCTCTATCACATAGGATTAAACCCTCTTGCAAACTTAAGGCTACCTAGGTGTTATATACAATCTCCCCTACTGGACCTATCCTTAATCCTCATGCATACCAATTAGAGTCCAACACATGAATCTAGCAACCGAAATTTCTTTCAATTTAATTATCATAATTCTAATCAATTAAATTCCAATCAAGTTACTTAGATTCTTATCTAGGGCTTACTGAACCTTCCTAAGTCCCATTATATCCAATTAATAATCACCAAAGGTTTAGGATACGAACAAGAATTTAAAAAGAAACAACTTCAAGGATTCTGGGGAGGTCGATCGATCGAAGGCAGGGGGTCAATCGATCGATCGCCCAGATAACAACCCAGTTATCTGCATTTCTTCTACTACGGGTTTCATCACTTTAGATCATTCAAACCTTCATATTAACTACCCAAATTCCTTATAAACATTACTACATGATATACCAACATATGTGAATGATTTCTAATGCTCTAAACATCCTAGAATCATCAAGAGTTTGAATTAAAAGCATATGTTTAACCTCTTTTTCCAGAAAATTATATACATGATATCTTCAAGAACACACCATTGATTCTCATCATTTCTTCAACAGATTTATGATTATTTCATGGATTACTATCTACCTACAACATGAGTTTGATTCCTATAAACTTCCATTTTTCATAAATCCATTAACAACTCTTCATTATCTTCTAAAAATGTAAAAATCTCATCTTTTTATAACTATCCTAACATGGACAATATACAAACTTATATTACAATTATCAAACACTTGCCTCTAATGAAGGTCTGATCCTTTGGGGTTGTATATCACAGGTGGTTCTCCCCTCTCCGGTCAACTTTCGGTGGTGGTTGGTGGTGGTGACCTTTGGTTCTCCTCCTTTCCAAGCAAGCTTTTCTCTTCCCAAGCAACCTTTCACTCTCTCTAAGAAGATGACCTTTCAATTTTGTGTAGAAGAGATGAATGAACCCACTTTCAACTAATCTCCAAATACTTATAATAAGACAAAATCCGAAATCACTATTCATCCCCCTTGTAAAAATGACCAAAATGCCCTTTTTGATTGTCCTTTCATTTCCAAATGACCCGAGACCCAAATCCAACATTCAAATAGACTTTTCTGACTATTTCAACCATTTCAGATGTAGCGACGCACTCGAAACGACTATAAGGTCGATGTAAAAATATGTTTCCTTTTTAATTTAACAAATTAGTCCCGACACGTCCCATATCGCGTTCGACTAAAAATTCAAATTACTGAATTAATATTCACAGCAATATCAATAAAATCACATTCATATATTACCTAAATATCTTTAAGTAATATTCAAAATCATTCATTTTAATATCCACAATTCGGATAAAACCCAAATGAATTAATTAATATTAAAATTCAATTAATCCATTAATTTAAAATATAACCCATTTTAAAAGTCATTAAAATCACGGGGTATTACATACTTCCCCCCTTATAACATAATTTCATCCCAAAATTCGGAAAGATAAATCATACTGGTAAGGTCAACTCTGAGTATAAATCTCACATCGCAAGTAATCTATGTCGTACCGCGCATACAGTACATTAACGAAAATCCAATTGATGTTACACCAAGTCTCACCATATAGTTACAACTGAATCAAATTTAAACTTTATCCAATCTTCCCTATACCATCCTCGTGACAAAGTTTGGGAACAATGGACCTCACTTATTATACAAATAAATCCTGAAGTCACAACTACTTACTGTTTCACAATTATGAAAACTACTACAATCCAACCATCTAGGGCGCCCATACACCCTATCGTACAACTTTCATTATAATATTTATCGCAAAGGTTATAAACTCATATCCTAAAGACCTAACTTAATTCGAATCCCAACGTTTATTAGTTTCATGTGTGGGGTGTCTCGCAAGCGAAATCCAAACAAGGAACCCCCCTGATACACTACTACCTAAAGTAATCAGTCATCGAAACTCCTCAGGTCCTTAGTCAATAGTATATAACTTCTCTACAGGTTTTATCGATTTCAAATAATAGTCTACTCATCTAATTTCTTATTAAAGATAAGACGCTGGTTATAGTAGTACATATGCTCGCATATACCACAAATCAATTCACGCCGCTAGTCACATCATGTTTGGACATACCTAAAGTAAGTAATTCCGTGATAAAAATTAGACCCACGTGATGACATGCAAAAATATAGGTGTCCCACAACCCCTCGGTGAGTCTACGTAAATAATAGTGCCATAGCCTAAGTTTAGCAATCCTTTTGCCCATATGATACTAATTGCTACAAAAATCAGTATGCACCTCATAACTCATTAGATAGAAAATGTACCCTCATTCGCAGGTGGTGGTCGTTGAATCGCTGCCTGATGGATGTTATATACACGCCCATACTAACCCTGTGGCACGAGAGCTGCTGAAATAGGAGGTAGTTCTAGCACCGGAGCTGGAGCTGGAAGAGAAGCTGGTGGAAACACTGGTATCTGTGGCTCCTGTCAAGCATTTTATTGCTGAGGTAATTTGTCTTTATCAGGACAATCCTGTAGTTTGTGTCCATACTTGCCGCACACGAAACATTTTCCAGCGAACTTCCCACCATTTTATCCCTGTTGACCCCGACCCTGCTGGCCATTACCTCCTTTCCCTTGACCCTGATGAGCCTGCCTCTAGCCCTGATGGCTCTGCTGTCCTTGCCCATTACCTCTATCCCCAAATTGAGAATTTGCAGATCGTAAATGCTTAGCATAATCCCCTGTTTGGGAACCCTAATCATTCTGACGCTAATGACGTTGCCCTGGCTGAGTCCCACTAGAGGAATCATATATTTTTTCAAAACTTTTGTTCATGTTTTCGGATCTATTATCCAAGGCAAGTTTCACCCTTAGAGCATTCGCCAATTCATTCTTAAGAGAAATAAGTTCTTTTTTACACAATTTTTCTTAGATTTTAAACATTTTATGTTCGTTTTCAAGCTCACATTTCATTTTAAGGAAATCGCATTTTTCTTTTTAAAAGATGAATTTTGATCATTGACACGTTTTAACTCACGCTTGAGTTGAAAAATAATTTCAACATTTTCTTTTATCAATCTACTCTCCTCTTCAAACACTTTAATCTCATTTCTTATTTTGATGTTCGGCCTCTTTACTTTGAGTAATTCATGAAATGATATATTATAAGAGTAACTAAGTACACTCATCTCTTCATCATCACTCACATCATTTTCATTATGTTTAATCTTCAAACTAGATTCACTAGATGCATGTGATGTGTTCTTAGCAAGTGAAGAATGTAATGATCAATCCAAGTTATCCAAACTCATATCAAAAGTAAACAATTTTGAGCAATCTATGGAAATTCACAAATAAACAAGTATATACACAAAACAAGGATTAAACTCGGGTTGTTAAGTTTAAATGAGAAACTTATCTCTGATACTAATTGATAAAATGTGTGTAAAATACCTACAACAAACCATAGGGTGAGAACTAGGTTTGAAAGCTTTGGGAGGTCAAATTTTTGAATTCAACAAAATTACTGACAATGTTGAATGATTCAATACATGATCTAACAAATTGATTATAAAAATGATTTGATTAATATAGACAATAATGAAAATAAAAGATCTAAATGAGAGAATGAAATCTAACACATCTAAATTAATGTTATGAAAATTCATAAGATTAAAATTAGATCTAAGTGATGTGTGTGATCAAATGTGTTCATAAGTATAAGAATCAATCACAAACAAACACAAGACAAGGATTATGAGGAAAACCTCCCACCAAGGGGTAAAAAACCTTGACACACTCCAATTCTCATTTCTACTTGAAAACCAATTTTTTTACGGTGAGAAGACCACTTTAGTGCTTATCCATAGCACTTATATTTTAATCATATCATCATCATACGGCTCTCGATCTATAGTGTTTCTTCCACACTATATGACTTATCGATAAAACTAACCTCCTTGAATCCTATAACATATCTCCACACCCGACGTCGTTAAGGTTCATGCGTGGAGCGTCTCGCAAGCGAAATCCAAACAAGGAACCCCTCTAATACACTACTACTTAACTTTGTCAGTCTTGGAGGTCCGTTAGCTTCAAATATGCAACCGGAGTAACCCTGTCCCCTATTTCAACAAAATGTGATATAAACTCCTATTTTTGCCCAAGTGCCACACCACTAAGCGCTCGTACTAACACCCAGTCCTTGCGCAACTAATAATGAGCTTAAACTCACAGCTCAATAATAATGACCTTAAATCATACCTATAAGGTCACCACGCACTCGATTCATGATAATGAAACATCTGATCATCGAAGTTTCACTTACCCATAATAACAAAGGCGAACTCAACCTGTATCCAGGTGAGATATCGCAACAACCTGTTCCACCCTAGAACTACGAACACGATAGTCTTACAATAATTAGCCTGCTATCGCTTCGATCAACAAAGAATATTTTATACTCAGAATAATACAACACTCGTATTTTACACATAAAACGAGTAGTACAAACCAGATATATACTCAAAATATCAACACCCACTTTTATAGCGAATGAAAGAAAATAGAACTCCGCTACTACGGAAAAACACAGAGACCTACAGTATATAATATTGATACCGCCACAAAGCTCAAATTACACACACGAATCCGCAACTCTATCTAGTCACACCAAATATACCTCCTTAATCTGAGGTAAAACTCATAATAATAACTTTGCCAGTCTCAATCGAACCAAAACTATTTTAATCGATGCCCCACCTCAGCACCCTATTCTTGTCCTTCAACTCCTACCTGGCAAGGGCTAACCGCGTGGTTCTACGCTCCACATTGCAACATTCCCCATCTCTGGCCACCCTGACTATGTTAAGATTATTAGTATCTCAGACTCTATAGTCTCGATCCTGACAATCGCCTTCATAGTCCCCTTAACTTCTTCATTAAAAGGAAACACCACCATCGGCCTCAACAACCCTGTTTCAAAGAATTCCCCAGGTGGATGTCCACTAATGGGTTCCATGGATACGAATTCTACACAAGTGTTAGCAACACTTATTCAGCGAGCCTATCATTCCACTGAAGGACACTGTCTTCATTGTACCTACTTTACTTCAGTACAAAACTTACTTATCCTTATCACTCTTGATTCACGGTCGGCATCTGACCGATCCTTATGTGAATAATACAAAAATTACATTCTCTTCATTACTGATAAACCAAAGGAACTCGCAGTTAAAACTATCCGTAAGATTCCTCTATGAGCAAAACATCCTTCTCCCCCGAATATGGTGACTACTGTTCCCACCATTTCAACATTGCTCCCACGAGTGAAAAATTTTCCTCAAATTTTCACATATGGGTATTTTCCATAACTTGCTCTAAGCCAAAGCTACCGAGCCTTCTACTTCCACTGTGCAAAGCTACACCGACTCCGTATAACTTAAACCTTAACGTATGGTCCTTATCAAAGACCCTTTGAACTTCTTCCCAATTCAACTTTACCAAGTAATTCAAGTTTAGCACCGCGCCCTACTACAGTGGTACTTGGATACACATGACTATTATACTTTAGTAGTCTCCACAACAACCCTTAGCAAATGCCATAAGGGGAGTGACCTCTGCTGCGGTCCTAGTCCCTGACTTTAACTAGCTGTTCTGAATAAGCCCTGCCTTCTGCTGCCTTCATCACGGCCTTCCTTGGTCGCCCTTCCTCGATCAGTGCAGGAACCTCAAACGAGCACGCAAAAGATTTACTATAATCTCACAATATGGTAGGAGAATGAAATATCACAAGAGGAATCAACAATCCTAATCACAAGGCTCTATAACAAATTGAGAGCAACGCTGAAAGCGTAGTACGTATGTACAGATTCTTAAGGACACTAGAACCTGATGCTCTGATACCATCTATGACACCCCACCTAATAAAATACCAGGCGATCAATCATGTACCAAATTAAAACAGGAGTCTCATATAGTTCATTCTTATCATCACTCTCGAAAACCAATTTAATTACTAATAACCTATTAGGCTGACGCCAAAATTTTATTTAACTAATCTTTTTAATCAAACCAACTAAGTAAAACCATCGCACAGTTTAAATAAGTAAAACTGAAAAGAAATAAAATAACCGAACATTCGGTTCAACAATAATACAATCAGAATGAATGCCGCACTAAAAGGCGGTAAAAGAATAAATAAATGCAGTTGGGTAATTAACCCGATTTTTTTATACAGTACCTCCTATCTAGATTACAAGGATAGAAGCGTCTACGGTGAACCTTCATGCATTCAGAGCTGCTGCAGCAGACGTTTGACTCGAAGGAATCATCATCTAGGCGTCCCTGTGTGTGGACACCAATATATATATATATATATATATATATATATATATATATATATATATATATATATATATATATATATATATATATATATAGCAAGAAAGAGAAAAATAGGAAAACGGGTCAGAGACCGAGTTGTAAAAATATTTTGCAAGTGCATAAATGCTTTATTATAAAAAATATAGGTTTTGTCTCATATTTAAATTGGTATCGCACTCCCATGAGATACCCCTCACCTCTTTTCTAATAGTGCACTCCTAGCGTATCCCTCTAAACATCCTAGTCAAGCTACTCTGCGTAACCAATATGTCACCCCCAAACCCTAAAGGTCCTAAGTAAACTGAGTACTAAAGGTTAAACTTCTCTCCATTCCCAACACTGCGCTGAATTCGTGCGTGGGGTGTCTCGCTAAGCAAAATCTAAACAAGGAACCCCTCCGATACACTACTACTTGGCAGTGTTGTTCGTCGAGATACATTAGACCCTCAGTACACAACATAAATAGGTATACTCATATAATTATATACATTATCATACTCATTTTTATATGCATATCATTATACACGTCCGGATATAATCTCCCAGAATGAGAATTAATTATTTTTCATTTTTATCTCTTTACTCTAATAGATATATATAATCTCTTGTTCTCATAAATAAGTAAGGTACTATACACACAAGTACGATAACCATCCCAACGAGCTATAACTTGAGGATGCAGTCTCTCATAGTGCCGATCCAACCTCGATTTTACTCACTGTGCCACGGTACCAAGCCAGACTCTCTCAATGGTCATGGTAAAAACACACAACGGTGGATGCGATCATGTTCCCTCTGCAAGTGGAGTTACACACATCGCACTCGAACGTGGGACGATATGACCTGGGGACTATACTCTCCCTGCTCCTCAAGCCAGTGGATTCACCCACATCGCGCAAGCTCTCCGGATCGCACTAGAGAAAATATATAATATGGCTGTTCCATCCCTATACCAAAGGAAAGCCCGTGGAATCAGCCTCTAAGATACACATATACCAATCACACACACACACACACATATATATATATATATATATATATATATTCATATCATAGTATATATATACTGAAATCACGTTGTTTATATATATTTATATATATTTATCACTCATCAAATGTACACACGGATTTAATTGCCAATCTCATAATAATATTTAAGTATTCTCCCCCTTAAATATTAATCCCATAAGTATTTTCTTACGTAAATATACCTCGTACCTTGATCACTGTTTGGGATTTATTTACTCTCCAAGTATCCCAATCCATAACCATCTAATAAGTATACCCGTAACTTATCGTTGGCCTATAACCCAATTGCCATCCTAGTTGTCTCATAGGATTAACTCACTAATTCCACATACAGTTATTTTATTCTACGAGCATAATTATTTATATATAATCGCTCGCTAAAATACTCTTTCGGTTGTTACTCGTCCCGAACATCCACAATTAAATAAGCCATGGATTCTATTTTCCATGAACTTATAGCCTACATCGCACTCAAAAATTAATTTAGAGGTCCCCCTTCTAATTTAGGAACCCTAATCCTTTGAATTCCTCAAACTCTTTATTTTCCCCGAAAACATCCTTTTTGTGCCACACCACTTTAACACCCGTCCTAGCCCTTATAAATATTCTCCAAAGGCTAGTTGTTAATTCCCTAATTGAATCTTTATCTCCTCAAATAAATAAACTAGAATTTATTGAGATTGGAAATTTTCCCATAATTAACCCTAGGCAAAATTGCCAAAAATCCTGAAGGGTCGATCGATCGACCCTTGGCCCTCGATCGATCGATCGCTTCGGGCAGCTTCTTCTCCGAGAAGCTGTTTCAGCCATTAAAGCTTCCCCCAAGCTTTTAACTCCTCCCCCAACGTCCTCCAACCTCAAGCAACGACATATACACATATAAAAAAGGTTCTAAACATCGTAGAACCCAAAACCAACAAACGATTTTAATAATTTCCTAAGTTTCTCGAATGGGATATAATTAGGGGTTTACTCGTTTAACTTCCGAAAACTCATTTTGATTCACAAAAACCCATCCCGAAAATCTTTGTGGTTTATCACTACCAACTACCATATGAGATTTATGCTTAAAATAAAGAAAGCAAGTAAACACTTGACTCGTGGATAAAATCCGACGATCCCGAGTCGAATCCCACGAAGTTTGGCCGGAACCCCCCTTTTCTTCCTCTTTTCTCTCCTCCTTTCCTTTCCTTTCCTCTCCTCTTTATTTTCTTTATTTTTTCCTTTCTTCTTTCCCCCTCCCATGCCTTATATAGGGAGAAATAAGGGTTTGTGTCTTTAAAACCCAAAAATGACTCGTTTTCTCAATTACGAGTTCCTAGTGCCCAAAAATTCTCGGAGCCTAAGCAATACCCCCGGATACTCTATTCTGACTATTTTGGCCATTCCGAGACCAACCGCTCAATCGGAATCTCCATCCGAGGTACTTGACCAAAAATCACTAATTTAACCCATCACAACTTAATGCGGGAATTTCCATTAAAATATTATCCTCTGTCGCTTTACCCGGCTGCGACATATAATTGAAATACTCCAACTTGTTTACTTACTCCCAAAAGTAAATGTAACACCCATCTAAAATCATCTAATCCTTGAAAACTCCAAAAAATTACTCTACACGATAATTTCTTGAATTCCCAAATTACACTTACTTATTGAATTTTAATTATCCTCAAAAGTGCAGGGTATTACAAAAAAATATGTCCTTACAAATCTCTCCTTATGTCTATGACGGTACATACATAAAAAATCTGAATTATCAAAAAATAAAAATGCCTATACAAATCTACCCTCCCATGAATAAATTTGCAAGGCCTCAAACTGTTCTCAAAGCTTTTCTCATCAGGGTGTGCAACATCATGATCTTCAATCTTTGTAACTACACACATGAGATAAAGCAAAATATCTTCGTGATGCATTGAGTTTGAAATGATATAAGAATAAATCATTAATAAATCAAATCTTCCCCATAATGGAAAAACTCCCCCATAACATGATAATACTTTCTTCCCCTTTTCATGATGTCCCCAAATAGACAAATAAGAAGAAAAAATCAAAACATGGAGTGCCACGATAATATGCATAGCAAACATGGATGAAAATACGCACATGCAAAGGAGCATCTCAAAAATTTCACAAACTATTTTTGATTTTTCAAATTTTTCATACAAAAATAAGATACCCAAAATCCCACCATGGATTTAAACTCAAACAATTAATTCATGAAAATGGAATTAATGGGTGTGAACACATTCGATAGGTAAATAAACTCAACTAATCATATGTGCACGATGCATACGTGTACCCCTAATGAATGAACATCAAAAATATCATTAGGTGTAAAAATTGTTGAATTTAGATGATATCGTCTTATGCAAATAAACAAATCAAAGTCAAAAGTGATTTTCACACCAATAACGTCCAAAAATATTTACCACTTTTTCAAGACTTTCAAGGACGTGCAAACCCATTTTAATTATCCATCCAAACTCCCTCGTATATATTTTCTTTAGAGGTGTTAAACTAAATTCTCAAACTTTCGAGAATTGGTGCAAAAACCTAAATGGCCCATAATTGGCATGAATTTATTTTTATTGCCTTTAAATTTTTTCGGGATCTTTTAAACCTCTTTGGACCCCGGATAATAAAATTCCTCAATCTTTTAGGTTCGATTTAAACGGCGACTTAATCGCAAAGGATAAATGATAAACTTTCGTAGCCCTTTACCGTTTTCAAACAAAGTACACAAACTCACAAATGGCTCTTACATGCACAACTTTCTTATCAAGTTTTATCGCGCTTGGTTCGTTTTAAGGACATGATTGAAGTGAAAACACCCAACATGTGATAAGACAAGCACAATAATCAAACAAATCCGTGCATGTGTGCAATAAAGGAAATCATGAGTAAAACATGTAGGAAGTAACACTTAATTCCATCTTAATGACTCCAAACATTATAAAACACGTGGATGAATTGACCTGTTTTCTCAAAACACTATTGTTGATACCAAATTTAATCTGCTAACATGGACCAATCATATAAATACACATGTATATTTACATGGTGAATATGAAGACTTTGGACAAAGAGGGTCGAGAAACCCAATTGGTCTGAGCAACTAAGTCTATCTGAGCAACTCAATTGGTCTGAGCAACTCAAATGGTCCAAGCAACTAAGTCGGTTCGAGCAACTCAAATACTTGTGGCGTACGCATTAAGAAAACCGAAGGATAATTGTTCATTAAATACACAATTATTATCGTACAGACGTACATGCCTACTGGATAGCTATGCATTATTCTTCCACATGTACAACCTCAAGGCTATAAATACACTGTAATCTCCTCATTAGAAGGACACGCTGAATTTCTTAGTAAAATCACTTACCGAGAATTCCAGGCAAACAACTCAGTAATACAAAAATAGTGGACGTAGGTCATTCCCTCAAAGCTGAACCACTTTAAAAATCTACTATCTTATTTATTTACTCATTCTTATATGTAATTAAAATAATTAGATCAAATCTAGTTTTTTACATCAACAGATTGGCGCGTCTGTGGGAATACGACTGTAATTAGCGTTTCTCACCAAAACAATTCATCATTAATGGCTGATAATCCGAAATCCAGTAATCGAAATGCTGGGATTCCCCCAAATCCTTTTACTCCCCCAAAATTTTCAGATTTGGCTGGTATAATGGCTAATTTAGCCCAGGGGCAAACGGCCATGCAAGAAACCATGCGTCAACTCATACAAACCGTTCAAGGCGGAATGCCAACCCAATCAGGATAACGGAGTGTTCAGAGAAATACTCATTCAAGGCGAACGTTATTCCTAGAGGAGTCTCAATCCAGACGCATCGAATTATATCATACGGAGAAATCTAATGATCCTTCTTATCACCCTGGGCAGACTTCCTCGGACCGAGCTACAGACACTCAACAAAACATCACTCTATCTCCAGAAAGGACAAGTGCTCTTGAAAGGTTGAGTAGATTCTCTCTTTTTGATCGTTTGGGTCCTAGGAGGAATAAAAGTCCCCCTAGGATTGTACCGAGGAACTCTCAACGACCATCTGATTTAAAGGAAGGCTCTGCCCAATCACGACCAACTGCTCATCATGAACGATCCCAATAAGCAAATTCAACACGATCAGTTGCTCGAACCAATAAGATCAAGGAAGGAAATGATGCATGGAAGGGCTCAATTCAAAGGTTGGAGGATAGATTAGACGCGATGGTTATAACCAAGAACCCTCTACAAAGGACTTTTGTCTGAGGAACACCATTCATACAAGAGATTGTGGACTTTCCCACATCGTCAAAATTCAAAGCCCCGATAGTAACACCAAAATACGATGGAAAAACTGATCATGTTCTCCATATAGAACAATACCAAGCAGCTGCCGACATCTATGCTGTTCCAGACGAGATGCGATGCAGGGCATTTTTAGGAACTCTTATCGGATCTGCTCAGATGTGGTAAAATAACCTTCCTCGGGGGAAAATTGTGACTTTCTTTCAGCCAGCAGAACTCTTTATTGGAAATTTTTGTTTTGGAGCAAAGCTAGTAAAACGAGTAGCGCACTTGCTAAGTGTTAGACAAAAGACAGGCGAAAGCACCAGGGATTATATTACTCGTTTCAATAACGAGAAACTGGAAGTAATTGATTACGAGGAGAAAACTACAATTACTGCTTTGATGAGTGGACTGTTGCCCAATAAATTGTACTACACTTTAGCTAAAGATCCACCCAGGACCATGGCAGAACTGATGGCAAAAGCAGTAAAAATCATGAATGCCGAGGACGCCATGGCTGCGAAGAAGAACGCAGATACTAAGGAGACCAAGGTGGAAGATGGTAAAACTGAAAAGAAGGAACAAAAGAACAATGTTGGTAACAGGCAATCAAAGGGTAAGCAAGCATTGGAACAAATAAAGAAATACATAAATTATACTCCCTTAAAACTGGACATAAATCACATTCTGGAAGAGATTAAGAACAGCGAGGAGCTAGCCTGGCCAGCAAAAATGAAGGCAGATCCTGATAATAGAGACAAGTCCAAATATTGCAAATTCCACAAAGATCATGGTCACGGACCAAGCATTGCATAGCTCTTCATAATGAAATTGAAGCACTCATCAGACGAGGAAAATTGGCCAAGTATGTTATTCGTCAAAATGGCGGCCGAACCAATGAACGAGGAAGGCAAAGGTTTAAATCTCCTCTTCGGGCAAAAGACGATAAAAAAAGGGATCATAAAGATGATCCAGAAGATGACCCGGATCTCCCCAAAAGACCGAGATAACCAGAACGTGAGGTATTTTCAATTCGTTTTGGATCATTTGATTGCAATGTTATTACAGGTGGAGATGCAGGAGGTAGAGATCTTACTGCAGAGAGGAAAGCTTACCTCAATGAGGCTCAAGCTTGTTCATATATTCAAAGAATAAATCTAGTTGAAGATGATCGCCCGAGGAAGGTGAACAAAGATAAACTGGTCATCGGTTTCTCTAAGAACGACCTCGCAGGTGTGCTATATCCTCATGATGATCCATTGGTGATCAAAATGAGGATGAAGGAAGTAGTGATTTCATGAATATTGGTGGATAATGGCATCTCGGCAGATATCATGTTCTACCCATGTTTTGATAGTTTGAATCTAAAGTTATCCCAGTTTGAGCCATATCATAGGCCCCTCCTTGGTTTTACTAGCGAGAAAGTTTTTCCACTTGGGACGATCAAGTTGGATATGCTTATTGGTACATGGCCCGCTTGTCGAACAGAAAGAGTACGTTTTTTTGTAATGGATAAAAATGTCCAATCAGCTTACAATATCATCATGGGAAGGGTAGGTTTGAAGAAGTTCGAAGCGGTACCATCTACTGTACATCAATGCTTAAAATTCCCAACCAATTTTGGAGTAGGAGTGGTGAAGGGCGACCAAAGAGTAGCTCGGGAATGCTACTATTCATCTACCGAGAAGGAAGAATTAGAGGAATCTCGAAAAAAGACTACTACATATCAAGTGAATGAAGGTGCAAAAATTGAAACATTAGATCCTAGAGACGAGTCGCAGCTTGTAAAAGGCCAAGTGGTGGAAGCAACTGAAAATGTCATTCTGGATGATGAGAACCCGGAACGAACAACTCAAATCGGTGCGTCATTGGACACTTCACTAAAATAGGAATTGATAGCTTTCCTAAGAAGTAAAAAATAAAATTTTGCATGGAGCCATGAAGACATGCCAGGGATAGACCCATCTTTCCTATGTCATGAGCTTAATGTGAATAAGGAAATCAAACCAGTGAAGCAAAGAAGAAGAGTGTTCAGCCCTGAAAAGAACCAAGCTATACAAGAAGAGGTCTAGAAGCTTCAGAAAGCCTGTTTTATTGAAGATGTCAAATATTCAGACTAGTTAGCAAACTTGGTGATGGTGAAAAAGAAGAATAACAAGTGGAGGATGTGTGTTGATTTCAAGGATCTTAATAAAGCCTGCCCAAAGGATCATTTTCCTTTACCTCGAATCGATCAGTTGGTGGATGCCACCTCGGGACACGGGTTGTTGAGCTTCATGGATGCTTATTCTGGTTACAACCAGATTAAAATGAAGCCTGAAAATAGGGAGAGTACCTCGTTTATCACCCCCAGTGGAACTTATTGTTATAATGTTATGCCTTTTGGATTAAAAAATGCAGGTGCAACATATCAGCGGCTGATGAATAAGGTGTTTGCAGAGCAGATCAGTCATAACATGGAAGTATACATAGATGATATGCTGACAAAGAGCAAGAAAGCTGCTGATCATCTAGTTGATTTGGGTCAAACCTTTGATCAACTAGAGAAATATCAAATGAAGTTGAATCCCACTAAGTGAATATTTGGAGTACGGGCAGGAATGTTCCTCGGATATATTGTCAACCAACGAGGAATTGAAACAAATATTGAGAAAATCAAGGCCTTATTAGAGTTAAGATCTCCAACCACAAAAAAGGAGGTGCAAAGTCTCACAGGGCGAGTAGCAGCACTCAACAGATTTGTGTCACGAGAAACAGATAGATGTCTCTCGTTTTTCAAAACACTCCGAAAAACATTTGAGTGGAATGATGAATATGAGGGGGCCTTTCAAGAATTGAAGAAGTACCTAGGAACACCTCCCTTGCTATCTAAACCAGTGATGGGAGAAATATTATACTTGTATCTAGCAGTCTCAGAGAATGATATTAGCTCGGCATTGATAAGAGTGGAGGATGGAGTGCAGAAACCAGTCTACTACACCAGCAAGGCTTTCCGAGGAGCAGAAATCAGATATCCAAGGTTAGAGAGGTTGGCATTAGCGCTGATTGAAGCCAGCAGAAGAATGAGACCATACTTCCAAGCCCACACTATAGTTGTGTATACTGATATGCCCTTGAGGCAAGCTCTACATAAATCGAAGAAATCGAGAAGATTGATGTACTGGGCAGTGGAGCTCGGAGAATATGATATAATTTATGAGCCTAGATCATCGTTCAAAGGGCAAGCAATAGCAGACTTTATCGCAGAGTTTACTCAAGAAAATGCCGCCGAAGAGCAGGATTTGAAAATTGATCAACCTGTAGATATTACATGATCATCAAAATTAAACCCCGACCAACTAACTTCGGTAGGTAAAGAAGGAAAGATGACTGACGAGCAGCGAGAAGTATTGGATAAGGATAAGAGGAAGTACCAGATATTTCACCAAGGAACTCTTTCGAATAAAATTTTTGATGATCAGTTACCCATATGGAATTTGTATGTAGATGGCTCTTCGTGCACTGCAGGTAGTGGAGCAGGGATTATTTTGAAAAGTCCAGATGAGGTCGATATGGATTATGCTCTACACTTTTAATTTAAAGCTTCTAATAATGAGGCCGAATATGAAGCAATGATTGTAGGTTTAAGTCTAGCCAGAACGATGAAGGCAGAGCAGGTTATCGTATTCAGTGATTCGCAGTTAATCGTAAATCAGATTCTTGGAGTATATGCAGCAAAGGGAGAGTTAATGATTAAGTACCATGCAAAAGAAATGGAGTTGGTATCAAGTTTTGTTATTGTTCAGCTGGTCAGAGTACCAAGACTGGAGAATGCAAGAGCAGACTGATATGCCCAAGTATAACCTCGGCCAGACCTACCTCGGCCGAGATGATGGCCGAAACATTGATCGACCCTAGGAAGGCCAGGGGCGAACGATACCATCTCTCGGCCAGACCTACCTCGGCTCAGGCCGACACTACCATCTACACTGCCAAGGGGCGTCACGCGTATCACATGCACCAACAGCACTATGGGTATGGCAACCTCGGACAAGGGTGGGCCAAGGTGACAGGGAGCCGACCCTCAACTTGGAACCGGTTCAACCTCGGCTTGGGACGAGGTCACAAGAGGCCTTAGTATTCACCAGCATGGGACTATCCCTACCTCGGCCGGGGCCGACCTAGCATAATGTCTCAACTGAGATCAGGCCGAGACTCCTTACGACACTTCTCGGATTGAACGGACATCAAGCCTTTACAGCTCGTCCTCTCCCAGGCCGAGGTCATTCACCAACATGACTGCCGAGCATCTGTTGACATTTGGGTAAGGACACCTGGGCACAAATCAGTTGTAACAAGATTATTCTCCACATGTGGGAGAATAATTCATCATCATTGCTTACATGTGACAGTGACATATGGAATTCCCACATTGGTGAGGATATCACACACATGCTCATTGCATGCATGGGGGGTACATTACGCCCCCTAGACACTATATATAGAGATCATCCCCTACCTTGAAAAAGGACTCCAATTATTCAACCCTAGCCAAAACTCTGTCTAAAGATACAGTAGAGAGAGAGAGAGAGAGAGAGCTTGAGAGAATTGTATCTATGGCCATTAGTGCCTTCATTCAGTGATATTACTCACACACTTACTGTGGACGTAGGCCGGATTGGCTGAACCACCTATATTCCGGTGTTCATTCCTCATATCCTCACCTCCTTCTCTTATCTCTTTATATAGCTGTGCTGCCATTGTTATACTTCTATTGAGCTTGGAAACACCATACCTGGTGGTGCTAATTCTTAGCATCATCATTTTGGCGCCGTCTGTGGGAATCGAGAGGCTCTCTCTTCCTCTTTTTCTGCTTTACCTCACCGGAGACTCTGGTGGTGAACCAGGAACCACCCCTTGTGTAGAGCTGTTTCACCATTGAAATAGGTCCTTTAAGGTATTAAGCTCACTTGCTGTTCAAGCTCTTTATTGATAATACATGGCACCAGAATTACCACCGCCTCTTCCACCGCCTGGAGGTGGAGGGGCTAGTTCCAGTCAGGCTCCTCCCCAGTCCGAAATGGCGGAGGTGGCAGCAGCTTTGAAATCTTTAGCTGCCACGTAACAAGCCATGAAGGAGCAATTTCTCCATCTCAGCCAAACCATGATGATGAGGCCACCTAGAGTCTCACCGGACATGATAACTTCGGCGGCATTTCAGCTTCATCCTGACGCCAGGGGACCACCCCAGGCGCCCATGAAGGAACAACCTGCACCTCAGTGGAGGAGGGACGTTGCTGACCCTAGGCGCTTGCGCTTGGGGAGGCAAGGAAACCCTTGCCCAGAGAATAGGTATGATGACCTAGAAGCTGAAGAGGCCTCGGAGGACTGCTGGGAGTCGTATGAGGTGTTAGATAACACCATAGGACCTCTTAGGCAGAGCCAAGGATGTGTCGGCCGAAGAAGAGATGAGGCCTAACAAAGAGGGTCGGCCTTTGATAGGCAGAGTCAAGGATGTGTCGACCGAAGAAGAGATGAGGCTCAGCAGAGAGGGTCGGCCTTTAACAGGTTGAGTAGAGGGTCGGCCTTCGAGAGGCTGGGCCCAGTCAATGACCTAAGACAGAGGCTATCGAGGTCCAGGAGCGCGGAAGGATCTCAAAGTGGGAATAGGCAGGCTCGGCCAGATCAAGGCCGACCCTTGGAGAGAAGAGCTAAGGAGCAGGAAGAGGTCAACAGTCAACGGGTCATGGCTGGGGAACCCTCTGTCCATTGCAGAGAAGTGGCAGGGGATAACCTCGCCCAAGTTGAAGAGAGAAGACCCTGGAATGACTCAATCCAACATCTCGAGGAGAAGATAGGGTACCTCATAAAGAGCAGGGACCCATTACAGAGGGGCTACTCAGAGGGCTCGCCGTTTGTAGCTAGGATAGTGGGGTTCCCAACCCCAGCTAAGTTCAAGCCTCCTACAGTGACGCCTAAGTATGATGGAAGCATTAACCCAGTGCACCATATCGAGATGTATCAGTCGGCGACAGATATTTACTCGATACCCGATGAGATGAAGTGCAGGGCCTTCTCAGGAACCTTGACAGGGGCAGCGCACAGCTGGTTCACCTCTCTTCCAAAGAACTCGATCGAGAACTTCAAAGGCCTAGATGAGCAGTTCATCCACAACTTCTGCTTTGGGGTAAGACCTCAAAAGAAGACTACCCAACTCTTATATGTCAAACAGGCTAAGGGTGAAAGCTTAAGAGACTATATAGCAAGATTTAACAAGGAGAAGTTGGAGGTAGAGGATTACGAAGAGAGCATAGCCATGACCGCCCTGATAGGAGGCCTCCAGAAGGGGAAGCTATTGTGGAAGCTGGCGGAAGACCCCCCCAAGTCTATGGCAGAGCTGTTGTCCACTGCAGGGAAAGTGATGAATGCGGAAGAGGCAATGGCCACCAAATATGAGGAGGAGAACCGTGGTAGCACTGGGAGGTCCCAGGGCAAGAAAGAGGGGAAGAAGAGGTCAGCAGATGACAAGTTCGCTCATTACACTCCTCTGACTGTGTGCTGTGAGCACATCCTTAATGAGATCAA
This sequence comes from Sambucus nigra, assembly GCA_949130495.1. Taxonomy (NCBI): domain Eukaryota; kingdom Viridiplantae; phylum Streptophyta; class Magnoliopsida; order Dipsacales; family Adoxaceae; genus Sambucus; species Sambucus nigra. The sequence goes on along the minus strand of OX422212.1, from coordinate 614,407,382 downwards.
GACTAACCGGGCTCTGAGGTGGCCAGAAAAATTGAAGTCCCCACCACATAAAAGGAATAAAAACCTCTGGTGTGAGTTCCATCAGGATCACGGCCATGTCACAGATAGATGCTTCTCTCTGAAGAATGAGATCGAGAAGATGCTGAAATCCGGGAAACTGAGAAAGTATGTGGATGGCAAGGCCCCAAGGGGTGGAAGAGAAGACCCTAGGAAGAGAAGAGATGACAGGTGCTGGGGCGATGTCCCGGATAGAAGGCATGATGATTCAGAGGGTGATGATGGAGATGACCCAGATCTCCCACCTAAGGATGAAAACACCCCAGTGAAGAGGGTATGAATGATCTCCTTTGGTGTTAGCACCATATGTGAGGGATTCGCAGGAGGTGGCTCTGAGGTAGCCGATAGGAAGGCTCATGTAGCGGAGGCCAAGTCAGTGGTCAAGCCTGAGGTTGTGAATCTAACGTCTTCTGACGCAGTGCAGAAGAGGAAGAAGGTGGACATGGACACCCTCGTAGTGGGGTTCTCCAGACTCGACTTCAAGGGCATCTTAGCCCCCCATGATGACCCTTTAGTCATAACAACAAGGGTGCATGGGTGCGATGTAGGGAGAATCCTCATAGATAGGGGAAGCTCAGTAGATGTGATGTTCTGGCCTTGTTTCAAGAGCTTGGGTCTTAGCAGGGCAAGGCTGGTGCCCTACCATCACCCATTGATAGGCTTCAGTGGTAAGAAGGTACACCCATTGGGCATGTATGAAATGGATGTACGGATGGGAGATGAATGGCCTAAGAGGCTGACCAAGAAGATAAACTTTTTTGTTATGGACGAAAATGTCTTCTCGGCCTACAACCTCATCATCGGAAGAGTGGCCCTCAAAGAGTTTGAATCCGTGCCGTCAACGGTCCACCAGATGCTAAAATTCCCGACTCCTTATGGGGTAGGGGAAGTGCAAGGGGACCAGACCACGGCGCGAGAGTGTTATTTCAACTCGGCCGAAGAGCGAGAGGCCCATAAGAGAGCAACCGCCACTTACACCATTGACACTCTCGATCCCAGAGACGAAACAAAATTGAAGAAGGGCGAGGCCGCGGAAGAGGTAAAATCCGTCGTCCTCAATGAGGACGAGCCGAAAAATACCGTCCAGGTCGGCAAGGCCCTGGAGCAAGGGATCAAGGAAGAGCTGATAAACTTCCTCAGGAGGAGGCAGAGTGTATTCGCATGGAGTCATGCAGATATGCCTGGTATCGACCCTGAGATCATGACCCACAAGCTCAATGTAGACAGAGATGCTAGGCCTATTAAACAGAGGCGAAGAGTCTACTACAGAGAGAAGTATGAGGTCATCCGGGAAGAGGTGAAGAATTTGGAAGAGGCCGAGTTCATAAGAGAGGTCACTTATCCAGAGTGGCTCTCAAATGCAGTCATCGTGCCTAAGGCCAATGGAAAGTGGCGAATGTGTGTAGATTTCACAGACCTGAATAGGTCCTGCTCGAAAGACAGCTACCCCTTACCTAGGATAGACCAGATGGTGGATGCAACGGCAGGGCACAAGCTCATGAGTTTCATGGATGCTTATTCAGGTTATAACCAAATCTTTATGGATACCGAAGACTCTGAGAAGAGAACCTTCATTACTGACAAGGGGACATACTGTTACAAGGTGATGCCCTTTGGTTTGAAAAATGCGGGGGCAACATATCAACGTCTTGTCAATAAGATGTTCGAGGAGCAGATAAGTAAGACCATGGAGGTGTATGTGGATGATATGCTAACGAAGAGCCTGAAAGCATGTACTCACGTAGCAAACCTTGAGAAGACCTTTGATGTCATGGACTCGTACAGGATGAAGCTCAACCCAGCAAAGTGTGTCTTCGGGGTAGGAGCCGGGAAGTTCTTGGGGTTCATCATTAATCAGAGGGGGATTGAAGCAAACCCAGAGAAGATCAAGGCCTTGCTCGACATGAAGACTCCTAGGAGTATCAAGGATATCCAGAGACTCACCGGAAGAGTGGCTGCCCTTAACAGGTTTGTTTCCAGGGCAACGGACAAGTGTCTTCCGTTCCAGTGGGACGAAGAGTGTGAAAAAGCTTTTGACCAACTCAAGTCTTACTTGGGATCTCCATTGTTGCTGTCTCGGCCCATCACGGGGGAGAGGTTGTTTGTGTATCTGGTAGTATCTGAGTCAGCCATTAGCGCAGCCATCGTATGGGAAGAGGATGTAATCCAGAGGCCTGTATACTTCAACAGTAAGGCCCTTCAAGGGTCTGAACAAAACTATCCCCGGATGGAGAAGTTGACTTATGCCCTGATACACGCCTCAAGGAAGATGAAGCCTTACTTCCAAGCTCACTCCATGGTAGTCCTCACTGACTCCCCACTAAGGCAGGTTCTGCACAAGCCTGAGAAGTCCGGAAGATTGATGACCTGGGCCATCGAGCTAGGATAATATGATCTTACCTACCAGCCTAGGACAGCCATCAAAGGGCAGGCCCTCGCAGACTTTGTCACAGAGTTCACCTGGGAAGAGGCCGAGACAGAGAAAGGTTTAGATAACGTCGAAGATACAAACCGAAGTGTCTTCCGAGATTCGGAAGAGACCGCCCCATACCTCTTCTGAGGCCGAGAAGAGGTTGTCCCGGGCAAAACTCGGAGCAGAGTAGAAGAGAATGAAGATGATCGATACCTCTTCGAAAAGGGTGTTATGAGAGAAGGGGTCTTCTCATCAGATGCAGACGTATGGAGCCTCTTCGTTGATGGCTCTTCCTGTGACAGTGGAAGCGGCGCAGGGCTAATACTCTCGGCTCCAGATGGCGCCAACATTGAGTACACCTTGAGATTCAACTTCCAGGCCTCCAACAATGAGTCTGAGTATGAGGCCATGATAGCAGGCCTCTTATTGGCAATAACTCTTCGAGTAAAGCGACTCCTACTCCATAGCGACTCAAGGTTGGTTGTCAATCAAGTGTTGGGGCATACGAGGCCAAAGATGAAAGGATGGCCAAATACATAAAGAAGGTAAGAGGGTTGCTAAAGTATTTTGAAGAAGATAAACTGAAAAGAGTACCCTGGCTGAGCAACAACCACGTTGATGCATTGGCAAGACTGGCCTCGGTAATGAAGACAGATTTGGGAAGGACCATTCCAATCGAGGTCTTAGGAAAAGCAAGCATCGAGGAGGACGAGGTGTGTAGCCCTTGTCACAATGTGAACCTGGGAGACTCATGGATTGACCCGCTTGTCAGATCTTTAAGAGAAGGGGAGCTACCCGAGTCCAAGATGGAAAGAAGAAAGTTGAGATACAGGGCTGCAAAGTTCTCATTGGTAGGAGACGTCTTGTACAAAAAGGGGTTTCTACTGCCTCTCCTCAGATGTATGCACCCTGCGGAAGTACCCCAGGTCTTAAGGGAGGTTCATGAGGGTTCTTGCTCTAGCCACATTGGGGGAAGACCCTTAGCCAAGAGGATCATCACTCAGGGATACTGGTGGCCTACCATGTCTAAGGACGCAGCAGACTATGTGAAGAGGTGCGACAAATGTCAAAGGTTCGCCACCATCCCTCACTAACCTCATCAGCCTATGACGTCGATATCTTCTCCATGGCCATTTGCGGTATGGGGAATTGACTTAGTAGGACCTTTGCCAAGAGCTGTCAATACTATAGATTTTTTATAGTTGCCATTGACTACTTTTCAAAGTGGGTGGAGGCGGAGCCGATGATAACCATTACAGAGCAGAAGACCTTCCAGTTCATCTGGAAGAACATCATATGTAGATATGGCCTCCCGAACACACTCATCTCGGACAATGGGACCCAGTTCAAGAATGCCTCCTTGGAGAAGTATTGCCAAAGTGTGGGGATCAGACAGTTCTTCTCATCTCCTGGTCGACCTCAAGCAAATGGCCAGACTGAGGTCATAAACAGAACCATCTTGGATGGAATCAAGACGAGGTTAGAAGACGCGAAGGGGAGATGGATAGAAGAGGTCTACGCTGTGCTATGGGCTTACAGAACTACGGCAAGAACACCCACAGGAGAAACCCCATTCATGCTGGCACATGGCTCAGAGGCAGTCATACTAACGGAGGTAGGACTGCCAACTCATCGGATTCAGACCTACGACCCTGACAGCAATGAGGAGAATAAAAGGCTAGACCTGGATCTCATCGAAGAAAGAAGGGAAGACGCAGAGGTCAGAAAAACAGCCTACCAGCAGAGGGCAGCAAAATTCTACAACCAAAGGGTGAAGTCAAGACCCATTGCAGTGGGAGACCTAGTTCTAAAGAAGACACTACAGAAGGCAAACAAGCTACACCCAAACTGACATGGCCCCTACAAGGTGATGGAAGAGGTTGTGCCTGGCACTTACAGGCTAGAAAACCTAGAAGGAGAACCTTTCACTAACCCGTGGAATGCTGACCATCTCAAGAGATATTACATATGATGTATAGAATTTTATGAAAATGTACTATCTTACTAAGAGGATGTTATTAATAAAGATCAATTTCCATATCAATTTCTTGTTTTGTTCTTTAGACCAGAAGTTTATTATGAGGCTAACCTCTTAGGTGATGACCTCAGACCCTCATAACATCACTCGGTGGTGATGAGATCTGATCTCAGACACCTGGGTTAGATGACCTCAGACCCTTAACATCATTAATCTGGTGACTATTATGAGGCTAACCTCTTAGGTGATGACCTCAGACCCTCATAACATCACTCGGTGGTGACGAGGTCTGAGCTCAGACACCTGGGTTAGATGACCTCAGACCCTTAACATCATTAATTTGGTGATATTTATTATGAGGCTAACCACTTAGGTGATGACCTCAGACCCTCATAACATCACTCGGTGGTGACGAGGTCTGAGCTCAGACACCTGGGTTAGGTGACCTCAGACCCTTAACATCATTAATTTGGTGATATTTATTATGAGGCTAACCTCTTAGGTGATGACCTCAGACCCTCATAACATCACTCGGTGGTGATGAGGTCTGAGCTCAGACACCTGGGTTAGATGACCTTAGACCCTTAACATCATTAATTTGGTGACTATTATGTGGCTAACCTCTTAGGTGATGACCTCAGACCCTCATAACATCACTCGGTGGTGACGAGGTCTGAGCTCAGACACCTGGGTTAGATGACCTCAGACCCTTAACATCATTAATTTGGTGATATTTATTATGAGGCTAACCACTTAGGTGATGACCTCAGACCCTCATAACATCACTCGGTGGTGACGAGGTCTGAGCTCAGACACCTGGGTTAGGTGACCTCAGACCCTTAACATCATTAATTTGGTGATATTTATTATGAGGCTAACCTCTTAGGTGATGACCTCAGACCCTCATAACATCACTCGGTGGTGATGAGGTCTGAGCTCAGACACCTGGGTTAGATGACCTCAGACCCTTAACATCATTAATTTGGTGACTATTATGTGGCTAACCTCTTAGGTGATGACCTCAGACCCTCATAACATCACTCGGTGGTGACGAGGTCTGAGTTCAGACACCTGGGTTAGGTGACCTCAGACCCTTAACATCATTAATTTGATGATATTTATTATGAGGCTAACCTCTTAGGTGATGACCTCAGACCCTCATAACATCACTCGGTGGTGACGAGGTCTGAGCTCAGACACCTGGGTTAGATGACCTCAGACCCTTAACATCATTAATTTGGTGATATTTATTATGAGTCTAACCACTTAGGTGATGACCTCAGACCCTCATAACATCACTCGGTGGTGACGAGGTCTGAGCTCAGACACCTGGGTTAGGTGACCTCAGACCCTTAACATCATTAATTTGGTGATATTTATTATGAGGCTAACCTCTTAGGTGATGACCTCAGACCCTCATAACATGACTCGATGGTGACGAGGTCTGTGCTCAGACACCTGGGTTAGATGACCTCAGACCCTTAACATCATTAATTTGGTGACTATTATGAGGCTAACCTCTTAGGTGATGACCTCAGACCCTCATAACATCACTCGGTGGTGACGAGGTCTGAGCTCAGACACTTGGGTTAGGTGACCTCAGACCCTTAACATCATTAATTTGGTGATATTTATTATGAGGCTAACCTCTTAGGTGATGACCTCAGACCCTCATAACATCACTCGGTGGTGACGAGGTCTGAGCTCAGACACCTGGGTTAGATGACCTCAGACCCTTAACATCATTAATTTGGTGATATATATTATGAGGCTAACCTCTTAGGTGATGACCTCAGACCCTCATAACATCACTCGGTGGTGACGAGGTCTGAGCTTAGACACCTGGGTTAGATGACCTCAGACCCTTAACATCATTAATTTGGTGATATTTATTATGAGGCTAACCACTTAGGTGATGACCTCAGACCCTCATAACATCACTCGGTGGTGACGAGGTCTGAGCTCAGACACCTGGGTTAGGTGACCTCAGACCCTTAACATCATTAATTTGGTGATATTTATTATGGGGCTAACCTCTTAGGTGATGACCTCAGACCCTCACAACATCACTCGGTGGTGACGAGGTCTGAGCTCAGACACCTGGGTTAGACGACCTCAGACCCTTGACCATTAATTTGGTGATATTTATTATGAGCCTAACCTCTTAGCATTCAGAGGTCATATAGCATTCAGAGATCATATAGCATTCAGAGACATTCAGAGGTCAAAATAAAGGAAGAGATTGACATTCAGTAAAAATAAGAGATTACAAATATTCGTTACAAAGCACTGAGGTTACAAATTACAAGCTCAGTTACAAGTCAAAAATTACAAATTACAACTTAAAGGTCTGAGGGGGGAGCATTGACAGTATCGCCTGGGTTGACCTGATCAGCATTGGTCACCTCAGCCACATCATCAGCAGGGTCAGTCCCTCCGAGATCAGTCCCTTCCAGAGTAGCAGTCTGACCAGGGGCAGCAGCCTCGTCTTCTACCTCTTGCAGTGCCTGAGCAAACTGAGGGTCGGCTAAGCCGAGGCCCACAAAGTCGGAGGCCTTTATAGTGCCAACCTCCTTCTCTCTGACCTCGGCCCATTTGGTAGTGGCTTTGATACCTCTTTCGAGGTATTCAAAACCAAAACCTACGAACTCCTCAGAGACTTTGTAGTCAGAAATTATTCTCTCTAAGGCATCTGCAAGGGAAGCCTTCACAGCCGCGTTGACCTTCCTCTGCAGAGCATCATCCTTATCCTTCAGGGCCTTGGCGTGGCTTTGGACGAGCGCAGAGATATCTTTTTCCAAACCCTGAGCCTTATTTTCAGAGGTCTGGGCCTTATTCTCGGCATTCTGTAACTCTGACCTCAGACGGTCAACCTCGGCCTTCCGGGCGCTCTCGACCTTCTCAGCCTCCTGCCCCTTCTGAATGAGAGGCGATTTCCTCAGGGCCTAGTTAGATAGCTGGTACATGGCAGTCACACCCTGCACAGATAATGAAGAGGTTAGAGGGGAGTAAAATCAGACGTTGCACTTGTAAAATTATTGGCAAAAGGAACAAGTCATACCTGGACGACTCTGTGGAGGCCGAACTCAACCATCATGGAGGTGTCCATGGCCCTTTAAAAATGCTTGTCGGTCTCGGTCATCATATTGGCAAGTGCGTCCATGGCCTGTCTGCTGTGGCCGACCACGCTATCGGTAAGTTTCAGCTGGTCCAGACGAGCCGACAGGGTGTCGGCTGAGATGGGGATCGCAGCGTCTGAGGTCTTCTTTTTCCTTGAGGTCGGCCTCTGATCCTCAGAGGCCGGGGACTCAGGGGCCCTCTTCTTGGACTTGGACGTTGAGGGAGCTGGAGGAGGAGCGTTCAAACCAGTCCTCTTTGCAAGTCTAGCCAAACTCGGAGCTGCCATCTCCCACAATTCGTCCGGGACACCTGGAGGTCTCTCTGCAAAAGTGAAAAAATAAAAGTCAGAAATCAAATATGAATGATCAGAGTTTAGATTTGGAACAAAAAGAAAAATCCTTACCAAAGTCAACAAGGGGACTTCCACCTAGGCTCGTCCCCGAGAGGTACTGGGGGGTCAGCAGATGTTCGAACTTGACGAACAGACCATGTGCCCCTTGGTCTTGTAGGGCCTTCACCTTTTTGCCATTCTGAAGACTTAGGCCAGGATCGGCCCTGGCAGACATGGTGACCTTACCCCATCTGAGGGGTATCCTCGGCTCAAAAGTGCAAGAGGGAACAGATGAGCCAAATTCCCATGGCCCTGAGGCGAAAAAATACCGGGGCTTCCAGTTGTGATTCGAGGTCTGAGTGACCTGAAGCATCTTCTTCTCAGGCCTCCGAGCCACGAAGTGATAGTAGCTCGGATGGTTTTTGGCTGAGGTAGGGACATAACAACCAGCAAAGACCTGAACTGGGAGGTCAGAGTGGTGGACTGCCCTCCACAAGATGATGGATCCAATAATGACTCTCCAAGCATTGGGAGAGAGCTGCGAGGGGGCCAAGTTGATAAAAGAAAGAATGGACCTGATGACGGGATAAATGGGTAGACGAAACCCTAACTTAAACATTTGCTCATACAAGAAGATTTCTCCATCTCGGCCGTGGTAGGCCCTCTCTTCCCTCTGAGGTCTCCTTAATTTGATTGAGGGACTGATGGAGTATAAGTATCTGAAGTGAAACAGATCCACCTCAGTGACTGTACTCTCGTACTCGTCCGCCTCAGAGATGTCAACATCACTTTCAACACCCTCATCATCGTCGTTAAGCTCAACGTCGGCTGGAGCAGACGTAGACGGGTGAGCAGGGAACCTCTGAGCAAACTCGGCCCTGGTAACGGCCGACAGAGGGATGGCATCTAGAATGGGTGGCACAGCCACACTTGGCACAACAAGTTCGACCTCTGAAGAAGAATTTGAGGTGCTTGAGCCATTCTGAGACGAGGCTCGACTGGAGACCTCGGCCTGGTCAGGGGCCTGACCAGGCCGAGGTGTAAAATCCATGGCTTCCTGGAAAGAGTCCACAGATATGGGGTCTGAGGTGGAGGACTCAGACTCAGACATCGACAAGTGGTTAGCAGAGACGTCTGTCTGATAGAAGTTCTCAGGAGGATCAGGGTATACTACCTTGAGAGGTGGGGGAAAGATAGGTCTGACAGGGAACTCCTGTGACTTACGAGCTTCTTCCTGAGCTCTCTCTATTTGCCTAATTTTCTCTAAGGTCTTCTCTCTGAGAGAAGGGAATTCCTCAAGAAGCTGGTACAGGGGTATGAGCATCAGAGGACGACCCAAAACTTCTAACGACCCTAAACTTAAGGAAAACTCCTAAACCTACAAACACGATTGGCTTATAAAATAAAGGGGTTTGAAGATCAAACTAAGGAACTTCAAGAAAACACAGGTCGCCTGAATCAATGAAGCTCGCCGGAAAACTCAAATGAACCACCGAAAAACTTAAAAGGTCACCGGAAAATGCAAACCGAATGTAAAAAACAAAGGAAATGGAAAAGGAGGAGTACCTGGAAGTGAATCGACGAACTTAACCAAGAGAATCCACAAGAAACCTACAAGAAACCTTCTGCAGAAAAAGCGCTGGATTGAAGAGGCTTTAGAGAGAGGAAATTTGCAGGAGACAGCGTGCGCGGGAAAAGAGGAAGAAGAAAGAGGAAGAAAGGGTTTAACCCCTTAAATACTTGGGCACACTTCCCAAGGCCCATCATTGCCTTGGGAAACCCAAGGGACAACTGACAGCGCACGCAAGCCAAGTGGGCACGCCTTAGCCTGGGACAGGTGTCACGCAGGTGTTAGCCTTGGGACGAACAGGCCTCGGAGGTGAAGCAATCCCCTAGCCACTTGCTCTCGCATGTGACTAAGGGCTGGGGAGTGATTGATATGCCCAAGTATAACCTCGGCCAGACCTACCTTGGCCGAGATGATGGCCGAAACATTGATCGACCCTAGGAAGGCCAGGGGCGCACGATACCATCTCTCGGCCAGACCTACCTCCGCTCAGGCCGACACTACCATCTACACTGCCAAGGAGCGCCGCGCGCATCACAGGCACCAACAACACTATGGGTATGGCAACCTCAGCCAAGGGTGGGCCGAGGTGACAGTGAGCCGACCCTCAACTTGGAATCGGTTCAACCTCGGCTTGGGATGAGGTCACAAGAGGCCTTAGTATTCACCAGCATGGGACTATCCCTACCTCGGCCGGGGCCGACCTAGCATAATGTCTCGGCTGAGATCAGGCCGAGACTCCTTACGACACTTCTCGAATTGAACGGACATCAAGCCTTTACAGCTCGGCCTCTCCCAGGCCGAGGTCATTCACCAACATGACTGCCGAGCATCTGTTGACATTTGGATAAGGACACCTGGGCACAAATCAGTTGTAACAAGATTATTCTCCACATGTGGGAGAATAATTCATCATTATTGCTTACATGTGACAGTGACATATGGCATTCCCACATTGGTGAGGATATCACACACATGCTCATTGCATGCATGAGGGGTACATTATGCCCCCTAGACACTATATATAGAGGTCATCCCCTACCTTGCAAAAGGACTCCAATTATTCAACTCTAGCCAAAACTCTGTCTAAAGATACAGTAGAGAGAGAGAGAGAGAGAGCTTGAGAGAATTGTATCCATGGCTATTAGTGCCTTCATTCAGTGATATTACTCACACACTTACTGTGGACGTCGGCCGGATTGGCTGAACTAGCTATATTCTGGTGTTCATTCCTCATATCCTCACCTCCTTCTCTTATCTCTTTATATAGCTGTGCTGCCATTGTTATACTTCTATTGAGCTTGGAAACACCATACCTGGTGGTGCTAATTCTTAGCATCATCACAGACGCCCTAGCCCGATTAGCATCAGCTACACGAACCGAGCTACGAAGAACAATCTCAATAGAGATTCTAGCTGGTCGGAGCATAGACGAAGATCTGGTCATGAACTTCATTGCTCTTGATTTGGGACCATCATGGATGGATCCCATCAGGGCCTATATTGAAGATGGAACTTTGCCAATTGATAAACTAAAAGCCAAGAAATTGAAGTTCAAAGCTGCTCGTTATGTGTTAACTAATGGTATTTTATACAGGCGAGGAGTTATAGCAGCACTACAAAGATATGTTCATCCCTCTGAAGTGAAAGAGTTGATCGAAGAGGTTCTTGAGGGGTCTTGTGGAGCCCATGTAGCTAGTTGGACGCTCTTATGAAGGATAACCACGCAGGGGTATTACTGGCCTACGATGAGAGTTGATTGCGCAGCTTATGCCAAGAAATGCGATAAGTGTCAATGCTTTTCCTCTGTCCGAAGAACTCCCCAAGCATTGCTAACACCCATCACGTCCCCTTGGCCATTCACTATATGGGGGAATAGACTTGGTCGGACCACTACCAATGACTAAAGGAAGATTCAAATACTTAGTGGTCGTAGTGGATTATTTTACTAAATGGGTGGAAGCTGAGCCTCTTATTGATATGACATACAGCAAAGTCTATCAGTTTATTTGGAAAAATATAATTTACAGATATGGCCTCCCACATGCGTTCATTACTGACCATGGAACCCAATTTGACAACGAGGAGTTTGTTGCATATTATCAACAATCCAATGTACTGAAGGTCCATTCTGCACCAGGCCATCCTCAAAGCAATGGACAAACTGAGGTGACAAACATAATGCTGCTTAATGGTTTGAAAAAATGATTGGATGATGCAAAGGAAAATTAGATTAACGAGCTACAGTCTGTGATTTGGGCATATCGCACCACACCACGAACAACAACTGGAGAGTCCCCATATATGCTGGCATTTGGGAGTGAAGGTGTCATACCTGTTGAATTTGGTCTACCACACATAGGGTACTTAATTTCAATTCTCCTATTAGTGATTTGATGAGAAGATTAGATCTGGATATGCTAGAAGAAGTCAGAGAAGAAGCATCTATAAGAAATGTCGCGTATCAACAACAAACAACTTCGTTCTACAATAAAAGAGCCAAGAAATGTGATTTGAAGGAAGGGGATTATGTGCTGAAGAAAGTTATCCAAAAGCATAATAAACTAGAAGCCAACTGGCATGGACCTTACAGAGTGACAGAAGTTATTCGTCCAGGGACATATAGGATTGAAACCTTGGAAGGAGAAGAATTCAAGAATGCATGGAATGCAGAACATCTGCGAAAGTATTATCAGTAGTTGAATTTTCTATGTAATACAAATTCTTCAATATGAATAAAGTGATGTTTCCCCATTTTTCTTTGTTCGTTAAAATTTTTTCGGAGTATTAGTGCTACACACTATACAACTAAATTACCACCAACTACTCTAAGTTGGTCGGGAAACAAATACGACCAACTCCGATTGATCGGCAATAAATTATCACCAACTCTAAGTTGGTCGGGAAATAAATACGACCAACTCCGGTTGATCGGCAACAAATTACCACCAACTCTAAGTTGGTCGGGAAATAAATACGACAAACTCCGGTTGATCGGCAATAAATTACCACCAATTCTAAGTTGGTCGGGAAGCAAATTACCACCAACTCTAAGTTGGTCGGGAAACAAATACGACCAACTCCGATTTATCGGCAATAAATTACCACCAACTCTAAGTTGGTCGGGAAACAAATACGACCAACTCCGATTGATCGGTAATAAATTACCACCAACTCTAAGTTGGTCGGGAAGCAAATTACCATCAACTCTAAGTTGGTCGAGAAACAAATACGACCAACTCCGATTGATCGGAAATAAATTACCACCAATTCTAAGTTGCCAGGGAAGCAAATTACCACCAACTCTAAGTTGGTCGGGAAACAAATACGACCAACTCCGGTTGATCGGCAAAAATTACCACCAACTCTAAGTTGGTCGGGAAGCAATTACCACCAACCCTAAGTTAGTCGGGAAATAAATGCAACCAACTGCGGTTGATCGGAAATAAATTACCACCAAATCTAAGTTGGTAGAGAAGCAAATTACCATCAACTCTAAGTTGGTCGGCACGAAATTACCACCAGCACTAAGTTGGTTGGGAAGCAATTTCCACCAACTCTAAGTTGGTCGGGAAGTAATTACCACCAACTCTGGTTGGTCAAGAATTTTATATCACCAACTCCGGTTGGTCAGCAGTTTAAAAGCCAAAGATATACATACATGAATAAAAAAGCTATTTCATAAAATATTTCCAAACCAATAACAATTAAAGTTGCAAAGAAAACTAAAGATTTCTTCATTAAAACCAAAACAAATTATATATGATATAAATTGCAGATTACATGTAATATGAATGAAGTTCATTACATAGACAAACCCTATTCTTTAGGTTTCTTTCCCTCTGCCTTTGACACAGGGTCTACCCCAGCTGGAGGATCATCAAGACTATAAGGGGAATTTATGAAGTTCAGATCTTGTAGCATTCTGACATTCACTATAGATGGACGATCAAGCAAGTGTTCTGGTCGAGATATTTCAAAATTAAAATGGAGACTATAATCATCAAGATACATGGAAATTAGAACGCGAGGAATGGCCCGGACTGGAATCCAACTAAGGTCGAGCTTAAAAGGAGGCACGGGTAAATCAAGAACTCCAGGATTATAGTAATCCCACAGGAAATGACCTCTCTCTAATTTCAGAATACAAAGAGCATTCAACCAGCCCTGTTTATACCCTTCATCGTTCGACTGTTCTAAACGAGCGTCAAGATGACAAAGTGCTTCATTGTAACCAACCATCCAAAACTCTCTGGGTTGTTTATGGAATTGGTAAGTTAACCTCTCCAGTTGCTCGTGAAGATTCTTCACCAGAATTTCTTTATTTTCCAAGGTAGAGCTTTGTGTAGAAAGTTGATCGTTGAGGTTCAGAATCTTCTTGGACATCCTTGTTAAGGCTTGGTTCTTTGCCATCAACTGGAATGCTTGGTTCTCTAAGGCTGATTGAGTCCTCGCCTCTTCAATTAAAATCCGAGCAGCTCTTGCTCGTCCTCGAGAAGAAGATCTTGCTCGTCCAAGAGTAGAAATGGAGGGTCCAGATCTTTTTAAAGTGTCCAACTCATCTCGCAAGTTGGCATTTTCTACTTCCAAAAAAGAAAAACCTTCATCATTAACGGGGACCAGGGCCCCCGAGAAAGATGCGGCATACTTGAGTTATGTAATCTCTTCTTGCAAAATGATGTTTTCCTGCTCCAATAGCTTGGCCATCTTCCTATGCTCTTCAACCTCAAGATTTAGAATGCTCTCTTTCTTCTCTTAAGCAGAGATGAATTTATCATACCCTTTTTCAACATTTAACTGTTGATATATCTTCTCGTACCCTTGTTGCAAAAGCATGGAGGACTCTTTGTATTGCTGTTGGAGTTCCTCTATAGTTCCTTGAAGATCCTCAATCATCTCGTAATAAGCTACATTATTGGCAACAGCTGAGTCGAGCAAGCACTTCAGATATTGGTAAGCTTCGACTGCTCGTTCAGAAGTATCGGGACCAAGAATGTCAATTATCTGAGCTTTACTAAGAGCTGCATGACCAACTTTAAAATAATCGTTGCACTTTTTCATTAATGCTGTGTCATGGGCCGATAGGAGCTCCATCCTGGCCATAAACTAGCAATGATAAAGAAATAGGAAGAATCAATGAGAATGCAGACAGAGCAAGTAGAAGAAAAAGTCAAGACAAACAACCAAAAGTTCGATTCTTCATTTCATCATAAAAGAAAATACAAAAGCTGAGGTTACATTCAATAAAATAACAAAATACCCAAACTACTCTACACCTTTTCTTTGTTTCCTATAACTTCCTCAGGAGATTTTGAGGAAGAGACTGGTTACTCGGTGGGCAAGAGTAGCTGCTCGGTAGGAGTAATGGTTGGTTGGGGTTGCTCGGAGCACGATTGGATGACGGGAACTTGGTCTACAGACATCAAAGAAGATTCACCTGAAATCAAGGTTCTAAAAAATGCGGGGTGTGATTCAGGCGTGGAGGCCAAGCTTTAAGCCTTAGAAGCCTAGGCGGGCCTAGGCGTAAAAAGGTGTGAAAAGGCATTTAGGCCTTCTTAATATATTTTAATATTTTTTAACCATAACAAGGCTATTAAAATACAAAAATTGCACATATCATAAAAACATGTCTGAATATATGCAAATTAAAATACTATATGATTATTTTGGAAAAGATAATGGTCCGGTTCGTAAACAAATTCTTTTAAAAGGCGACATCGTTTCACTAAGGCATTGTTATTTTTCGAAAAAAGTGCGCCGTAAGGGTTTTACCAAGAATAAGGCGTGAAAAGCGTAAGGCGAGGCGTTTCCCCTAAGCCTTAAGCCTAGGCGTGCCTAGGCGGGTTTTTTAGAACAGTGTCTGAAATAGGTTCATCCTCTTCTTCTTCTCTAGGAGAGGGAGGAGGGCTATGTGTGTGTTGCCGGAATAAATCAGAATCCTCAGAAATTTTCATCTCTTTTAATGCTGCTACCCATCCATCCCGAAAGTACTTGAGGCTAGCATACTCCATTTGCGAAGTCATGGCAGCCAGACCCTTGTTCCAGCCTTTATCCCAACCAGCACTGAACGATTTTTTAACGGCCTTTTTCCTCCTTTCTTTCTCCGAGGAGGTCCTTACCCTAAGGATCTCCTCAGCAGCCTTCAACTTCTTTTCAACCTCCACCTTCTGAAGTTCAACATCCTGAAGTTTAACAAATTCCTCTCCAGATAATTTGAGCTTAGCTTCCAGCTCCTTATTGCTCTGCTCAAAGACCTTGTTGCTCTGCTCGAAATCTTTTAACTTTTTCTCCAATTCCTTGGAGACATTCTCAACTTGACTTTTTTTAACTCAATGGACTTGAGTTGCTTCTCCCAAGCCACTTTATCTTCTTCATATTTTTGATGAGAGTCCTTTAAGGACTGAGTTAGACCGATAAAAGCTTCCTGTACACCTCCCGAGGAGCTTGAAGCTTTAATAGCCTCATCCTTCTTCAGAATGTTGTTAAAATATGTTACCAACTGAAAAAGAAATAATTTTGAGTCAATACAGGGACATAGCGGTGAAAAGTGAAAACTTAAACTAGTAATACTTACTGAGGCAATATCTTGAGCAGCCAATGTAGTGACCCTGTCACGAGAAAGAGTGTCTTCAATACCTTGGATTTCTAGGATAATCCAAGACTTCACCGAACCCATGGCAGAGCTCGGAGGAACAAAAGTGGGAACACCACTTTCAGCATTTAAAGGCTGAGAGATAGGTTTAGCGAGTCTATCCGAGGAAATTTTATTTGACTTCTTCGTAGGAGCGAGAATATTTTCAACCAAAGAAGTCTTGGTTGGTGATATGACAATAACCTCACTAGGAGAAAAAATAACCACAGCTTTGTTCGGAGCCACAGGGGGATTCTCAATAACTTTCTTGGCAGCAACGGGAGGGGGTACATCAATGTTTCTCGTCCCTTCCTCTAGAACATCATGCTTATTTTTCTTTGCCTTCACATTTGCAGAGTCTGATTTGTCAAAGAAGGCAGGAGCTCTTCTTCTCTCCATTAGGTTACTAATGGGAATATTCGATTTAGAGGAGGGCCCTTCCACACCAGTTTCAGAAGTTGGTACTTAGTCGATGTCAACCACCACTGGACGAGCAGTGAAGGATGAAGTATAACTCTTGTACTGCAAGAAATAAGAGGCTGATCCAATATGTTCATCAGCAATGGATTGGTGTAAACTCCAGATAGTTTCAAATGCCTTAAATTAACATCAGTTTCTTTGGGAGACTTTCTTTTACTGTCAACTGCAAATAATCAAAAATTAAATGTCAATGACACATTTTATCAAACACAAAGAAAACATAATTTTAAAAATAAAAATAAAAACAACCTATCCCATTGCCATAAGGAGGACATCTAGGACCTCGATATACATCGTATCCATTTAATGGAGGATGTTGCCAATTTTTCATTACCACTCCATGTTCAAAATAAATCCTGTTGGCGTCACGAAGATTAACAACTAATTCCCTATTCAAAAACCTAGTTTTTAAATAAAAAGTACTATCGCTGACAACCCATCTGTAGCAATACATTATCTCTGGAATCCCTAAACGGGTTCCATGAAGTTGGTTTAACCTATGAACTCCATTAACTATCCTCCAGGTATTTGGCGCTATTTTTGCAGGTACAACGTCAAAATACTAACAGAACTCCAACATAAAGGATTTGGAGGAAAAGAAAAAGCCACATTCGGCCACAAAGAGACTAGGGAACCAATGTCCCTCAGCCAAAGAAAAAATATTCAGAAGGTTCAAAAAGTTCTTCCAATATGACCCATGAAGGAATTGAAAATTTAGAGTGAAATTTATCAAGAGATTCAACAAGGTAAACCATGATGAACAAAGTAAATAAAAGAGAAGGAAGAAAATCTTACAGGAAAGGAGTGAATCAGTTGACAACGAATAATGGAAGAAACAAACGCACAAGATAGAGAAGAAATGAAGAGTTCAAAGATACAGATTTAAAAAAGTAAAAGACGATAGGATTTTCTATAGCGCTTAAATACCTTACCTTGGGAATGGAGAAAAGTAACGATTACAAAGAAAGATGTTTGCGTTACCGGCGACTAAAAGGAGAAAAAGAGCACGAAAACCAAAGTAGTTAGAAAAATTCAAAATATTCATAAAGTCTGATTCTATGGATTCAAAAAAGAAATAAATACAAGGAAAACACTCCTAAAATTCAGGGTGACTATTTAATCCCGCCATATTTCGAGAAGAATGTTCCACACTCCTCCTCAACCTCAAACTGTGAAACATTGGGGGCTTCTGTTGATACCAAATTTAATCTGTTGACATGGACCAATCATATAAATACACATGTCTATTTACATGGTGAATATGAAGACTTTGGACAAAGAGGGTCGAGCAACTCAAAGAGGGCCGAGCAACCCAATTGGTCCGAGCAACTAAGTCGGTTCGAGCAACTAAATTGGTCCGAGCAACTAAGTCGGTCCGAGCAACTCAATTGGTCCGAGCAACTAAGTCGGTCCGAGCAACTCAAATACTTATGGCGTACGCATCCAGAAAATCGAAGGATAATTGTGCATTAAATGCACAATTATTATCGTACAGACGTACATGCCTACTGGACAGCTATGCATTATTCTTCCACATGTACAGCCTCAAGGCTATAAATACACTATAATCTCCTCATTAGAAGTACACGCTGAATTTTTTGGTAAAATCACTTATCGAGAATTCCAGGCAAACAACTCAGTAATACAAAAATAGTGGACGTAAGCCATTCCCTCAAGGCTGAACCACTTTAAAAATCTATTGTCTTATTTATTTACTCATTCTTATCTGTGATTAAAATAATTAGATCAAATCTGGTTTTTTACATCAACAACTATCAAATAGTCACATGAAAAATGGAATGATGTTGTGACTCGGTCATCCTAAGTGTCCATCCATAAACGGTGCAAATAAAATATAAAAATCCTTTTGGATTCACTGCACCAAATTTGATGAATTATCACGGTCATTGACCTTGACAAGTTGGACTTGTCAAGGTCAATGACCGTGACAATTCTAGAGGTGATAACTTTTTTTGTCACGGACTTGTCATGGTCATTGACCGTGACAAGTTCATTAGACTTGTCACGATCATGTCATGGTCCTTGACCTTGATAAGTTTTGTCACGATTAAGGACCGTAATAAACCCGTGACATTTAATAAAAAATTGTCACGGTCATTGGCCGTGACAATTCTGGGCAGAATTGGAAAAAATTTGATGGGCAGTATGGCCACTGCCACTGCCCAGCAATATATTTGTACCTGTTATAGAAACGTTGTACCTGTTCAAACATTATATATCCAAATAAAATAAAGATAGTGAAAATATACATTCAGAATAGAGACAATATACATCATGATATAATTCAAATATAATTCAAATGTACCAACTTAAAAATAATTCAAATGTACCAATTTAAAAACAATACAATTCAATTTAAATAATGTCACTACATGTCTTGGGTAAGGTTAAATCCAATGAGGTGAGTAGGCCACACGATATACGAATTGACACACCCACTGATATACATTGTGCCGCATTGTTCGCGTAACCACAATGGGAAGTTCTCTTTCCCGTGTATCACATGCGTGACGAGCACCTTGGACTCGATGTCTTGAAGCTCACGTCCATGAACTAGTCCACCCTGGACGATATTCGGGTCCCTAAACCCCCGTCATATCCGCTGGCCATCAAATATGTCTAGTATAAACACGCTCAGCCAACCAAGTGTCGACATCGGTCGGTCGAGGGGAGCCAAATAGGGAAGTGGATCATCAAAGTCCGCACGTGTCGACGATGAAACAAAGAGGTCCACATCCTCGCCATCCTGTACCTCGTCCTCCCTCACCTCCTCCCCCCCACCTTCTCCTTCCCTTTACCCTTGTGTTTTCCGCCACCCAACGAATGCTTCATAAATGAGAACATATATTGGATCGTCGCCTCTAAATGGGACAGCTTCGCGTCATGCGAGTCCACCGTTCGAGCTAACTCGTTGTCGCTCGTCTCCAATCCGATGATCATAGATTTGGCCACCCGTGAGCTCACCCCTTGTCCTACCCTTGCAATCAGAGGCAAGCACTTGGTTGAGTGTGTCTATGGACAAAGATGCCTTGTCGGCATCAGACTGCGACTCATGCACTTCCTTAAGCTTTACCTGAAATGACAAAAAGCACATGATTAGTAAAATAAGTAAATTAAAAAATTATAACGTAATTAACAAAAAGTAAACTATCGGATTACTTACAATCGTGGCCGCGATACTCGAGGACACCTCCTTGTCCTTCCCCTTCTTCATCCGAAGAGCCACATAAGTATCGAACCTATGCGGCCTACCCCCAGGGCCACTCCCTGTCCCCTAAAATAAAATAAAGTAAAATTAGTATCAGCCCCGCAAAGTAAAATAATGCAGAATAATATATTTATGTAGTTATAGAAAAATTAAATCTTCCCATCATCCTATGCTCCACCTCGGCATAAGACGTCCGACTGGAGTAGTGCACGTCTATCTTTTTTGACCGATTTTCCCTCCCCGATTGGCGAGATGCCAATTGTCTCTCCCCGATCTCATTGTCAATGAACTTTTACCATTTTTCCAATGAGATCGGCTCCTTCAGCGGGACGGATTCACACCTTTGGATAATGGACTCTCGTGTCTTCCCAAAGTATCGGGTCTGCATATTTTCCTTCCACGTCTTGTGTTGCTCCCTCAACTGCTCCAAGACGAAATCGCGTAGCTTTGGATCCAGGCTGAATTGTTCCTGTCTAACAACTACAATGTTAGTTGCAAATAAATATAAATATAAAATGAAATTAAAATCGAAATTGAAATATTCATATGAATATAAATATAAATATAAATACATTACCTGTAGTTCCACCCAAACAGCTAATTTGAGCTCATATGGCACCTCCTTTTAACTAATGTACCCCGGAACGATGATCGTCTTTACCAGCTCGAGGGATCTCGCTAATAGCCCCGACTTGTTCTCGATGGCTATCCCCAATTTGCCATATTTGGGGAGCCTAGGGGCCGAGGAGCCCTCGTCGCCTCCGCTACCACCAAGCCCAAACGACATCATTATAACAAGCATCATCATCCTCGCCTTAATACCTAAAGGAGACATTTGCTGTAAAAAAATATTATTAGTACATATCAAAATGAATTAAAAGAAGACATGCAAATATGTACAATTACTACAAATAAAAATGAATTGTTATTATCAAACACCTCAATTTTGAATTCCAAAATAACAACATCTAGCGAATAATATGTATAGTTACTAAAAATTTGAAACATCCCCACCCCTACCCCTACTTCCCACACACACGCACAGTACACAAGAGTGAAAATGATAAAGTGCAAATCAATTAAAAGCATTAAAAATGGATGTTTCGGTACAAATTGGAATATTTATTACAAATTAAAAAATTATTTAAAATTCGGGTTATCATAAAAAATGGATTGATATTCGGTAGGAGAAGCCAAGGCATCGACACTACTATTTAGACATTTTGGCGCGTGTTGGACAATTGACCACGGCTCTTTGTTGATACAATCCGAGTAAAACACTTGGTTAACCTTTTGAAATGCACAAAAAAAACGGCTCATCGCTCACGTGGTCGTTGCTCTTCAACTTGGACAAGTCAACCATCGCTCACATTTGTACTTTCCTCATACACTTTCGCGCCAAAAATGTAACCGTTCAATCAATACTTTTTGTACTCTTATGCCACGAACAAGGGTCCAGTGGTCAGACGAGAATGCCTTGATGTCGCATCACCTATCTTTAAGAGCTGAGAATATAGATAAATTAATTATATTAGTTATAAAATTTGAGTGTAATGTAACATTATATAACGACCATTTTCATTATAATTACCTCGTGTTAACCACAACCTAAATTCGTTGTCTGATTGTACCATTGTTTTTCATCTTTTATTGTTCTTACAGGCTTCATATTTTCTGCATATTTCAAAATTAATCATGTATAAAATAATCTAAAATAATGTTAAACATTATAATAATCGAAACTTACTTTTTCCATTCTTCGACATCTTCATGTGTGTCAAATAAATAACGAGCTACTTGTTCATGTTGCAAACTCGTTAATTTCATTCATTTTCCGATCACATGACCACCGTCATCGAGGAACTCATCAGTGTCATCAACGCTAGTCGAGTCAGGCATATATTCCTGAGTATATATTGATGAATCCACGGTGATGTATTCCTCTGTAATTGAGCCTGCAATGTATCACGTATTCTTGACGTAATCTTTAAAAACTTTCATCAATCTTTCAAATGAATACATCCAACGATATCTAACTGGACCACAAAGAAGTGCCTCGTCGCATAGGTGTACCAATAAGTGAACACTTATGTCAAACCGTATTGCGTCTTCAAACTGTGCAAACCAACCATGGCATGTAAAGTTGTTTGATCTTTCTCACAACCAGAGTATACCAGTTGGGTCGCCTTAAATTTTAAACTTTGGTAGTCATCGTCAAATTTTATCGTGATATCTTCACGAGCACTTGAACCTTCTACATCATTAGTAACTTTATTCTCTTATTCTTCATAAACTCCGTACGCATCATCAACTAAATCCTCTAACATATTATGATCTACGTCGTCCCCTTCTACATCTATCCTACTTATTGAAGGTTGTTGTAAAGGTTGGTCGAAGAGAAAAATAATTTTCAATTCACCATGAAAACTAAAATCGATAACTATCTTTCATACCCGATCTTAACAAATGTAGTTCAACTGTTTTTCACTCAAACACCTTACCATTATTACACCTAGCACACGGACATGGAAACTCTTCATCATTATGACATCTCTTTGAATATTTCACAAACTCGTTAGCACCTCTATGAAACACATCCCTCATTCTATTTGTCTCACCCATCCACTCTTTGTATTTCGGATATCCCATCACAGCTACCACAACTAATCACCTATTAAAGGTACGAAGTGTATATTCATGGATTAGTATAAACAAAACTTAGATTTATAGTATGTTTCATTTAATTATGTCTTATTTATATTCAAATTCAATTTATAATAGAAATTTCTATTTCCTCCATCTCCTCTAAAGGATGAGTGGTCATATCCCATTCAAGACCGCATTTTTCTGTAATATACTTAACAGGTCATGCACATTGTTACGATTTGAAAAACATTCGGCAGCATATCCCCGTAGTTCTCTAAGTACATGATGTAAATTGGCAAGTGTGAGTGTTATTTCAGTTGATCAATTGAAATAACAGTCACATTTGTCAATCTAGTATGTACCCAGAGAATATTAGGATACGACTGCAGAACTTCCTCCAAAAGTAATAACTTTAAGCCACTAAGAATATTACACAGAAATTATGCAGTCCCAAACTATCCAAACGGGACAATTCGAGAGATCTCATTACAGGGGTAATGACTCTTGAACGGTTCTCAGGGCTATTGAATGCGTACGCATAAGAACTAGAAGGCTAGTATCTATGCGCACTATATGTAATTTCAAGTATGTTTCATTTAATTATCATACTATATATATTGTTCGATATACAAAGTAATTTTCAAAAAAAATTGAAAAATCCCACCCCCATATGGACAATAATCCAGTGGTCATGCCACCTTAAAACTAACCAACGCAACATCGATCCACTATAATCCAACAGCAATGTCAACAACAAATGTGTATCCCGTACTCCTTTTAATTCATATACTCAATTAATTATTTTCATCAATTAAACTAATAATTGAAGTATAAAATTATTAATTTACTAATTTACAATGAGGGGCAATCCTACTTTCATAATTAATCATATATTAATTTACTAATTTACAATGAGGGACAATCATATATTAAATTACTAAAAAAATTAATAACCAATCAATTCGTTTACAAGGGACATTACGCACAAACACGCACACTACACACACATATACACATGCGCGCACATACACACACGCGCACATTCACACACACGCGCATCCCCCCACCCCTACCCCACCACCCACCCACCCATCCCTACCCCTACCCCCTCCATCCTGCCCCACCCCCTTCCCCCACCACACACACACACACACATACACACATGCACATATATATATACACACACACACATATATATACACTCACACACATATATAAATGGAAGAGAGAGAGAGAGAGAGAGAGAGAGAGAGAGAGAGAAAAGGAGGAAAGAATCGGCAGGGGAAAAAAAGAAGGGGAAAGGGTTTTTTACTAGGACATTTGTCACGGACATGCCACGGTCCTTGACCGTGAAAATATTATAAGGATTGTCTCGGTCAATGACCGTGACAAGTATAGTTGTCACGGCCTTGTCACGGTCATTGACCGTGATAAGTCTTTATCACGGGCTTGTCACGGTCATTGACCGTGATAAAAAATGCATGTTTTTTTGTTACGGTCAATAACCGTGACAAGGCTAGCCGCTGGAATGGTACCAATTTACCCATTTTGGTGTAGTGATTTTCTCACAAATTTTATCAAAAATAAAATCTTTTTGTATTTTTTAAAAATTTTCAAAAAAAATAAAACATACAAAAATGATACATACTAGCAATAGGCGAATAATGACATTATGGAAAAATCCTATGCTAGTAAACAAGTCAAACCTCAATCGTTAGGTGCATAAGGGTTTTCCAAAGGTGGTGCCAACTTATGAAAAACCTCCATCAAATTTTGTGAAGTTTTGACCAAAAACTTAACTTGCTCACCTAAATGTGCAAACTCTCTCATGTAGTCTCCAGGAGCATGTAAAGTATCATGTGTGGGTGCATGTGTGGCAGAAACATGTGTGGTAGCAAAATGTGACACATAACCCAACTTAAAGCAAAATTTCCTAAGGTGTCCTCTTCTTTTGCAATGAGAACAAACATATATAGGCCTAGTAACACCTTTCTCAAAAACTCTAGGATGCGCTCTCGTAATAGGAATGGGATGCTTAGGTGGGTTAGGGTGAGACTCACGTGAATCTAACACTAAAGTGGGAAACGACTCGGGTGCGAATTGGAAAGTAAAATCACCGTCATGACTTATTCCTAACTTCTCACATTTACATTTAAGAAACACCTTTTCAACCTTCTTAGGTGCGTTCTCAAAATTGACTTTGACCTCCCTGGTGGGTTCGAAATCACTCTCGAGTTGGGATACACGTGTCGTTAGACTAGACAATGTGTTGGTCAAATCACACTTCTCCTTTCTTAAAACCTCCTTCTCTCTCTCCAAATTTAACACTCGATGACCTAAATCCCTATTATACTTCTTTGTTTTTAAGGTCTCGGTGTACAAATCTCTAAACGCCTTTTGGAGCTCACTTTCATCTCCACTCTTAAATTCGCTCTCATCTCCACTAGACACACTCGAGTGATCCCCGGTCCTCTCATGACCTCTATCAACGTGAGACAAAGTGGGTGTGCTCACACGACTCAAAAAAGCTACAAACATCCCATGTGCTAAACCTTTATCGAACTCATCACCCTCACTATCACTAAGTGTGGTGGGCATATCAGTCTCTTTGCCTTTTCTCCTTATCCTAGTAGGACACTCTTTAGCTATGTGCCCTTTGCCCTCACACTCAAAGCACCTGATCTCATCTTCCTTGTCACTATCTTTGGCTTCTACTTTCTTTTTATTTGACTAAAAAGATCTCTTTTTATTAGAAGAATTTTCTTTTTTTTCATTTTGAGAAACTTTTTAAAAAAATTGACAAGCCTGGCCACATCATCAAAATCAAACTCATCCTCAGAATCGGACTCACAAAATTTTTCTTTCTTTTCCTTAAAATGAGTCTTTAAAGCAACGCCTTTATCCTTAGCCTTAATGGTTTGGGAAAACATGTCTATCTTATAGGTTTGAAGGTCTCCTATAAGTTCTTCCAACTTAAGTGATTTCAAATTTTCCAAAGAGTTCAAAACAGTGACTTTAGGAATAAAGCATTTTGGGAGAGATCTCAAAATATTTTTAACGACACGCAAGTTATCAATCACCTCACCCAAGTTCAAACTGGTGTTAACAATGTCCGACAAACGTGCATAAAACTCATCAAAGAATTCAGACTCAGACATGGTGATAGTCTCAAATTGGGTGGCCAAATTTTGTAATTTTAATTCTTTAACCGCGTTCGTACCCTCATGTGTCAATTTAGAAACATCCCATGCCTCTTTAGACGTGGTGCACGTCATAATTCAGCGGAATTAATTGGGAGTGATGGCTCCAAAAATAGCACTCAAATCACGTGAATTAAATTTAGACATTTTAAAATCATCTTCAGTCCAGCCGACACGTGTTTTAAAGAGGTGATTTTTTCAACGGTGACCGTGGGAGGAGTCCATCCATTTTCGCAAAGGAACCGAACACGCTCGTAAATGGATTTTAAACTAGATTTCATGCGAGCTTTCCAATAGGCATAATTAGACCCGTAAAAAATAGGCATCTGACTATATATATGCTCCATATGAAAAATTGCGATTTTTCACAAAACTGATTTAAAAAAAATCTATATCACACGATTTTGAGGAAAATGGGAATACGCGATAAATTAGTGCAACTAGCTCAAATACCAATTTGACGACGTGAGAAGTCAAATTGTATCAAAAAAATAAATCCTTGAAAAATCAGGATCACGCGATAAATTAGCGTAACCCCCTCTGATACCAATTTGTAAAACGTGTGAATGCGGTATGTGATACCGATTTAAATTAATTCGCAAGTTTCCAAGAAAACCGTATTTAATTAGAGTCTATTTTAAACAAAACTAATTCAGCCCCTAAACATGCATCCAAATGTAATAAATCATTCCACCCATGCATGAAAAATAAAGACGATCGATTCAGGAAAAAAACCCTTTCGGGTAAAACCTTTTATAACACTTTGAAGAATTAACAAGTCCTTTGACTTACATGCAACCTGATAATCGCCCACAAGTGTGTAATGCACGGTGCCTTCAGCAAACCTTCAAAGATACAAGAGACAGCAAAATACCCATTAGGTGTCGGTTCGTCGTCTTCGGCTCGTCCACACGCAGAATGACTACGCTCGGTATCCACCGATCAAATATGGAGATGCCTTCTCCACAGAGGTTGAACAAAAGCAAAGTAGTGTTCTTGAACACCAAAACAATTCACCAAAGCATATGGGAGTTTTGTGAATTGAAAACAAAAAAGGGATTAAACCCTAAAAGAAGAAGTCAAAAGGATTCTGCAGTTTTATAATTTTCTGTCTTTCAAAACGCTGGGACTTCTTAATGAAAACGAAACCATTTAATGAGTATTTATACAAAAATGCGTCGCCTTGGTATATGATCTCGTTCGAACGAGATAAGGATCTCGCGCGAACGACGTACAGATGTCGTTCATACGACATCGTGCGACATCCATAAGTCGCTTGAACGAGATAGGTATCTCGCTTGAACGACCTGGGCATCAAAATCAAGGTACGCTTCAGGACTTAGAAAAAATACTCATACACAAATTTTGACGAAAAAATCCGCTCCAACACTAAGAAAATATTTTGTAAAAATATCCCAAAAGCTCTAAGTGGAAAGTTAAGGTATTAAAAACACAAACTTACAAAATTAAACTTTGTGGAGTCTTTTTGATGAAGAACTTGATTAATTCAGATCCGTCTTTGATGTAGATTGCTCTTGAATGCTCTTCGACGATGTAGCGGTATATGACATAATAAATTGATAACGGACTTATAAAAAATATGTCCTTACAGTCTATTACGAACAAAAAAGGGAGAGAATATATTGAGGGACAGTTTTGTTTTCTTTAAACTTCATGCCTCACGGTATTTTCTTATTTCATGTGTGTGGGTATTTTTTCGCATTAGTGATATCATGGATTACACGACGAAGATTTTCAATAGAGACAAAGTTGAAAGTGTCTTTTTCTTTTAGGGTTTGGGAGGGACATTTGTTAAAGTTGTCTTACACTGCACCAAAAAGGCTAAATTGTCACCTTTAAGCCAGCCAGCCTTGTCACGGTCATTGATCGTCATACAAAAATATGTGTTTTTTGTCACGGTCAAAGACCTTGGCAGGTTCGTGACAACTCTTTTAACTAAAAACCTAGTCCCCTCTTTTTTCCCCACCATTTTCCTTTCTCGCCCTTTTTCTCTCTCTCGCGCGTGCGTCGGCTCTCTCTCTCTCTCTCTACGTTTTCAGGTCATGTTTTTCTCTACCTCTCCCTTTCCTTTATATATGTGTGTGTGTGTAGGACTGCGTGTGTATGTGTGTGTAGGTGGGTGGGTGAGTGTAGGTCGTATATGTGTGTGTCGGGTTTTGTATGTGTGTGTGTGTGTAGGTGTATGGTGGTGCGTGGGGGGGGGGGGGGGGGGGGGGAGGATGGGGGGGGGGAAGTGGGGAGGGATTGATGAGAGTTAAAATTAGGGATTTGATTTGGGAGTGAAGAAATTTAGGGTTTGGGGTCAAGTTGAAATTAAAATTTTATATGTGTATTTTTTATAATTTGTATTGGAAGGTTTACGTGAATTATTACGTGTGTGTGTGTGTGTGTGTGTGTGTGTGAATTAGTGTGTGTGATAGAATAATGTTGTAGAAAGTGTGTGTGAGTTATTGCATCGATTAATCGTAACGAGTAAATAGGCGATTCGATGTGCCCCATCCATATAACATGAATTGAATTGGTATTGATATTGATATTGAATTTGAATTGAATTGAATTGAAACTAAAATTCAATTTCAATTGAATTGAATTGGTATAAATTGGTATAAATTGAAATTGAATTTGAATTGGTATTGATATTGGTATAAATTGAAATTGAATTTGAATTGGTATTGATTTTTGTTTAAATTGGTATAAATTAAAATGGAATTTGAATTGGTATTGATATTGATATTGGTATAAATTGGTATAAGTTTTAGTCCTTATGTGTACTTTAAATTAAATGAAACATACTTTAAATTACATAATTAAATGAAATCTCTCGAATTATGATGAGACATGATTAAATGAAACATACTTTAAATTACATATAGTGAGCATATATACTAGCCTTCTAGTTCTTATGCGTATGCATTCAATAGCCCTTAGACCCATTCGAAAGTCATTAGCCCTCTAATGAGGTCTCTCTAATTTTCCAGTTTGGGACTGCTTAGTTTTTGTATAATAATATTCTTAGTGGCTTACACTTGTTACTTTGGGGGGAAGCTTTGCAGTCGTATCTTAATGTTCTCTGGGTACATACTAGACGATGCGATGTTAAGTGTTATTTTAATTGATGAATTGAAATAACACTCACACTTGCAAATCTATGTCGTGTACTTGGAGAACTGTGGGTATATGCTGTCGAATTTTCCTCAAATTTGAACAATGTGCATGAGCTGTTAAGTATATTACAAAAATATGGAGTCTTAAATGGGATAGTACCACTCACCCTTTAGAGGAGATGGAGGAAATATAAACTAATATTATAAATTGAATTTTAATTTCAATTTCAATTTCAAATTAAAATTGAATTTGAATTTGAAATTGAAATGGGTATTTTAAATTGAAATTGAAAATAGTATTAGAAATTGAAATTGAAATTGAAATTAGTATTAGAAATTGAAATTTAAATTGGTATTTGGTTTTTGGTATAACGCCTATTTGTTTTTGGTATAGTGCCTATTTGATTTTTGGTATTCAATTCTGAAATTGAAATTTGGTGTCTCTCTCTAATTGCAGCAGCCGCCGCTATCTCTCTCTATATATACACACATTTTCCTCTCTCTCTCTCTCTCTCTCTATATATATATATATATATATATATATATATATATATATATATATATATATATAAAAACACACACACACACACGCATACATAGAGAGATTGTTGAATTGTTTGAGATTCTTGAATTGTTATTGACTAGTGGATTTGAACATTTACATGGCCATTGAGTTAGTTGGCCCTATTAATTTCTAATAAAAGACATTATTATTTGCATTGTTGTTTTGAATTCTTGAATTTTTGTTGACTGATGGATTTGAACACTTATATGGCCATTGAGTTGGTTGTCCCTAGGCATTCTCTAGCATTTAGGGTTGTGATGCGAAATGAAACATAACAATGTAAAAATTGAGTATAGATAAGACATAATTAAATGAAACATACTATAAATTTTATACAATAAGTAATAGGTAATAACGGGAACCACAATAGATATCCCATGTGTAAATTTACATTAAGTCAACTTCTTATATAACACTTGATTCGAGGGGCATGCCTGCATGTATTCTCATATGAATGAACGATATAACGGTTCTGTAACATTTATAAATAATTTAAATTACATATAGTGTGCATGGAAACTAACTTTCTAGTTCTTATGCATACGCATTCAATAGGTGATTGTTTATACTAATGGGAACTATATGTTCACACTTTTGTTTATACTAATCAACGAATATACGCTTCTTACCTATAATAGGTGATTATTTGTAGTAGCTGTGGTGGGATATCCTAAATACAAAGAGTGGGTGGGTAAGACATATAGAATAGGGGATGTGTTTCGCAGAGGTGCTAATGAATTTGTGAAATACGCAAAGAGATATCATGATGATGAAGAATTTCTGTATTCATGTGTTAGGTGTAAAAATGGTAAGGTGTTTGAGTGGAATACAGTTGAACTACATTTATTAAGATGGGGTATCCAAGATAGTTATCGAATTTGAGTTTTTCACAGGGAATCGAAAGTTCCTTTTGTCCCTAAGAAACCTTCACAACAACCTTCAATAAGTAAGATAGACGTACAAGGGGAGGATGATAATGTAGATCATAATATGCTAGAGGATTTAGTTGATGATGCATATAGAGTTCAGGAGGTGGAAGAGAATGAGGACACTGACGATGTACAAGTTTCAAGTGCTCATGAAGATATCGGGATAAACCTTGACGATGACTATCAAAGTTTAAAAGTTAAGGCGACCCAATCGTTATACTCTAGTTATGAGAAAGATCAAACAACTTTACATACCATGGCTGGTTTTCATAGTTTGAAGACCCAATATAGTTTTTCTAGTAATAACCTGACAGGATTTTGAATTGGGTGAAGGTCTTGCTACCTAATCAGAATATGTTTACAAACAGTTATCCTACTATGAAAAATAGTTTGAAAGGTTATGCGATGAACCTACATATGCCCAATCTACTGGCAAGGAAGGCACAAGCTCATTATCTATTTGACACGCATGAATATGTCGAAGAATGGAAAAGTAAGTTTAAATTATTTTAACTTTTACATTAATTTAAATTATTTTATACATAATTAATTTTGTAATACGTTCGTCATGATCTTTGAAGAAAATATGAAGCCTGTGAGAACAATAAAAGGTGAAAAACAATGGCACAATCAGATAGCGAATTTAGGGTGCGGTTGCCAAACGAGGTAATTATAATGAAAATGGTTGTTATTAAATGTCACATTACAAGAAAGCTTTACAACTAACCTAATTATTTTACCCATATTCTCAGCTCTTAAAGACGGGTGGTGCGACATCAAGGCTTGCTCGTCTAGCCAATGGACCCTTGTTTATGGCATAATAGTACAAAAAGTACCGATTGAACGGTTACGTATTCGGTGCAAGGGTGTACGAGGAAAATACAAATGTACAGAACTCGAGCATTTCATACCAGGCTCTTAATTTCTTTCGAGCGAGCGCGAAAGATAAAAACCTCATTGAAGCTGAAATGACTTACTATAATGTAATTTTAAATATATTTGAATTAGAAGATGTAAGCTTCAAACATGTTGTATTTTACCGTGATTGGATAAGAGCTGAGGATAAAAATGCTTGTAAAGTTGATCATGTCACCAATTCGATCATGGTTGACTTGTCCAAGTTGAAGAGCAATGAACACGTGAGCAATGAGCCGTTTGTTTGTGCTTTTCAAAAGGTCAAGCAAGTGTTTTACTCGGAGTATATCAACAACGAGCCATGGACAATTGTCATATATGCGCCAAAGCGTCTAAATAGTAGTGTGGATGACTTGTCTACTCCTACCGAATATCAATCCATTTTTATAATAACCCGAATTTGAAATAATTTTTAGATTTTTAATAAGTATTCCAATTATTTGTAATGACCGGTGCTTATATTATTCTAGTGTTTTATTATTATTGGACGACAATTTAATGCTCTTTGTTCATTTGTACTTGATCATTTCAATGCTTGTAATAACCAGTGGGTGTATTCTTCTAGTGCTTTGTTATTATCGGATTTGAATCAAAATATGTTTTATGGTTAATGAATATGTTAATTAATATTTTAATCAATTTAAGCATTAATTCAAAGTCCATGACCCGGGAGTGTGTGTTCCGGGGGGGGGGGGGGGGGAGTGTGCGTGTGTGTGAATTGAATTTGGTATTGGTATTAATATAAATTGATATAAATTGGTATAATTTGAAATTGAAATTGTAATTGGAATTGATATCGTATGTATTGTTATTATTGGATTTGAGCATTAATTCAAAGTCCATATACATGTTTGTACTACTAATAATAATTTTTGCAGAAAATGTCTTCATCCCAGCGCGGTAGCGAAGGTAACTTGGAATCCTCGACCAGTAGGCCCCCAGAATGGGGAAAATTAAGGTCCATTATCGAGAATAAGACGGCATTATTGACTAGATTGCTAGAGTTTCTGAAGGCGATCGTTGGCTCGGGGTACACTGATTGGAGGGTTGTGCTTAATGAGCTCAAGATTGGCATCCGGGGGTCATTACAGATAGTGCATTTATATTTATATTTAAATTTATATTTATATTTATAAGCAACTAACATTTACTCTCTTTTTGGTTTGTATTTGTTTGACAGGAACAATTCGACCTACCCCCACATCTCTGCGACTCCACGTTGGAATAGTTGAGGGATCAATATAAGATGTGGAAGAAGAATATGCGGGCACAGTACTTTGGGAAGACCCGTGAGTCCATTCTGAGCGTACATGGCACCGTCCCCCTGAAGGAGCCGATCTTATTGGCTTAGTGGAATTTTTTTATCGACAATGGGATCAATGAGCGGTAATTGGCATCTCGCCAACCGAGAAGGGAAAATCGGTCGAAAATTTTGGATGTGCACTACTCCGAGCGGATGTCTTACGCCGAGGTGGAGCACAGGATGGTAAGTTTTTATTTTTCTTTAATTTTAGTTTTATGTTATTCTACTTTAGCATTACTTTGCGTTACTTACTAATTCTGCATTATGTTATTTCAGGAAATGGGGAGTGGCCCTGTGGGTAGGCCATATAGGCTTAATGTCTATGTGGCAATTTGAATGAAGAAGGGAAAGTATAAGGAGGTGGCCCCGAGCGTCGCAACCAGGATTGTAAGTTATAAATGTTTAAAAAAAATTATGTTATAATTTTTTTATTTACTTAATTAACTAATCGTGTACCTTTTGTCATTTCAAGCAAAGCTTAAGGAAGTGCATGAGTCGCAGTCTGATGCTGACAAAGCATCTTTAGCTATGGACGCACTTAGCCAAGTGCTCGGGGCGGATCGCAAGGGGAGGACTAGGGGTGAACTCGTGGGTGGGGAAGTCGAGGATCATTAAAATGGAGATGAGAAACACCGGGTTGGCTCATAAGGTGGACACCCATGACGATAAGCTATCAAGGTTGGAGGCGACGGTCCCAGACATGTACGCCTTCATGAAGCGTCAATTGGGGTCCAATGGGAAGGGGAAGGAGAAGGAGAAGGAGGTATAGGTAGAGGTAGACGAGGATGTTACTATTTCATCATCGATATGCATGGACTTGCCGCCATATGATCCATTTCCCATCTTGACTCTTTCCGAGCGACCTATGTCAATAATCGGTTGGCCGAGTGTGTTTCAACTCGACATATTTTATGGGGAGCAAATAGTGAGGGGGTTGAGGGATCCGAGCTTCCTCCCGGGTATCCCGGTTCATGGACGTCCCCTCCAAGACATTGGGGCAAGGGTGCTCCTCACACATGTGGTGTCCGAAAAGGAGAAGTCACCTTTGTGGTTGCGCGAAAAATGCGACGTTCAATGAATTTAGGGGTGTGTCAATGCATATTTCGTGTGGACTTCCATCCTCCTCCAAGTTGCTCAAGACCCTATGCCATGACATTATATCTATATATTTTATTTGAATATTGGATTATATTTGAATTTTTTTTATTTGGTACATGTTGGTTTGGATATGGATATTTGTATTTCTATTTTATTTGGATATGGATTATATATGCCATGATTTGATACATTATTTCTATTTTATTTGGATATATGTTGTTTGTATATGTACAATTTTGCTATAACAGGTACAAATATACTGCTGGGTAGTGGCAGTGGCCATATTGTCCAGCAGTTTTTTTTTAAATTCTGCCCAGAATTATCACGATCAAAGACTGTGATAAGTCCTTGACAAAGAAACTTGTCACTGTCTTTGATTGTGATAATTTTATTAAACTCATCACGGACTTGTCATGGTATTTGATCGTGATAAGTCCCATGACAAAGTCAGTTGTCACCCCCAGACTTGTCACGGTCAAAGACCTTGACAAGTTGACAGTTTTGTTGTAGTGTTAGGAGTTATTTTTTTCAGTTTTGTGTTTTGTATCTGAATAGACAATGGGGGAGATTTATAAGAGAAAGATTTTTAATTTATCATTATGTTTTAAATTTGGCATATTTTGTTACACCACTACAACTTCATGTACATTCTCAAGAGTTTTAAGTGAAAACAAGTTAGTGATCGAATGCGATAATCAAAGATCGAAGAGTTGAGATTGTCACTACAATCGTATGGATAAGGTATATGAGGTTGTTTTTATGTAATCAACTTATTCAGGAGTATTTTAAAAGTTTTTGAAACATAGAATATTTTTAAAATATTTTTGAAAAAACTCGTGAAGTCATTAGAACGACAATGGATGTTGTTCGAACGAGTACACGTACCTCGTTAGAATAGTTTCGAACGAACTTCAAACGAGATCAATTTTGGAAACTATTGGCTCGCTTTATTTTCTCGTTAGATTAATTATAGAAGTTGTTTAAATGAGATAAGGTACTTCGTTCGAACGAGATGCTCAGGAAAATTTATAATTTACTATATTTCAAATACAATCTTTTCAAGCCTATCCCTTTGAGATTTTTCTCCCTATATATGAAAATACGAGCTTGCAATTTTAATCAAGCCTTTTACACATCTTTTTTTTTATTAAACACTTTGTTTTTCAAATCCAAACCCCTTAGATGTTTTATGATCACTTTATCAAATCGTGAAGAACACAACACATGTTCATATCCCTGTGGAGTTAATTATTCACTCCTGAAGACAGGATAGGAGTTTCCCGAGGCTGATCGACTGACACTGAGATATGTGGAGCTTGATGTGTGGGTGAATCATCTCAACTATTGCATTTATTTACCCTTTTTACTTACGCAATTTTGCCCCCTCGGGTACCTTAATTCTTATATTTATTCTCATTAACCAAAAAACGTCTCTTATGTATGCTTATATGCTTTGCGAGGTATAATTGAGCTTTTGTAAGTATTAAAGTGCTTAGCGTGAAGTTTGGTCGCATTTCGGGAAAGTTTCATCATAAAGAGGACATTCAAGAGCATTTTAATTATTTCAACATTTGGATTTATGGACCAAAGCCTGCATGGAAGTTGTAGTCCTCTGATCTAGCTTCGCGTAGTCTCCTACCGCACCTAATTTCGATTTATAACGAAGAAATTACGGTATTTTTCGTATGTTGATCCGCGAAGAAGAATACAGACCTGTTTGGGCTAATTGATTCGGCCATTTTAGGGGAATCAATTCAGATTAGACCATCGCCGGATTTCCCTTGTAGCAGAATCGATTCGGCCTCCATAGCAGAATCGATTTGGCCCTTCAAATTTTGATTTTTTGATTTATAAGTTTACCCCTAGGATTTTGTTTAAATAGATTTTTACTGTTACTATTTGGGGGATCATATTTTTAGTTTTAGAATAGGGTTTGGGTTGGATTTTGGGAGCTTCTCCTCCTCTCTCCAAGTGTTTTCCCATTTGGGTATGTAATCCACTATTCATTATCTTCTTCCTTTAATTCAAGCTTTCTTTTGTCGTTTCTTGCTTTGTTAATTAGTCTTTTTGCTTTGTTAATTAGTTGTTGTTAGTTAATTACTTGTTTTCCTTAGTTAATTACTTGTTTTAATTGTTTACTATGTTTATTAGCTAGTTTAAAGATTAAGATCATATTTCTGCCACTAATGGGTAACGAGCTTGGAAATCTAGGTTTTGATTTGAAACTCTTTTTATGTCCATCCCCGATCCTCATGGTGGGTAGGTAGAGTGAGGATCCTATGTCCCGTGCATCCCTCCCGGGATTGCTTCGACCGGCGTCGTTGAATGAGGTGAAAAATGTAGAGAGATGGAGTCGCCAGTCTATTTTACTCAAAACAGACAAAAGAAAGGGAGTCACCCCGAAGGACAGCATCCAAATACACACTAATTCATACGAAACCAAAATGATTTGAAAGGGGTCTGGAGGCTAAGTTACGAAATGGGAAGGTGTTAGGCACCCATTTCGCCCTTACGGTCTCTCATAGGTTTTTGTTATTTTCCTCTATTTTCTCTGTGATATGTGTACATGTGTATATATAGTGGAGATAGGAATCGTCGACTTGTATCATAGAATAGATAAAGCGAGTCATCTGTAGAAATGCAAAGATAATATTAGAAACTAGGATTTGTGCGATCATCCTTGCGTTGATCGTTATAACGGAACGATAACGTATGTGGAATGATATGCCACTAAGAATAAATATATCTATATATATGTAATATAAGACAATTGAATTTAGAGAAAATAGAAAATGGAAAAAGAGTAAAAAATAGGACTCGAGTCTCGGGTTTTACCCCAAGACGCCTACGTAGCCCATAGAGGCATCAAAGTCCACGTAGTTCGTATGCAAAATGAGGGGTGGGGTTTATCCCATAAATCCAACTGGGGACTTCTCTTATTTGTGTGTGTGTGTGTGTGTGTGTGTGTAAAAAAGTGTTTTTGTTGTGAGAAAAGTGTAAGAAAAGTGTGAGAATTCCCGTTTGGAATTTATGAGCAAACCCTCTTTTTCTTATTTTTTGGGTTTTATTTATATGAAAATAAGAGATGTAGCAATAATACTAGATAAAAAGTGTATTAAGATACGTGAGATGAGAGAATAAAAGTGCTAAGTAATAAAACAAGTTAATGCGAATTTATGAGAATTTAAGGAGAGAATTGAGAAAATTGGACCGTCTTGAAGATCTTGAGCTTGATCTTGAGTGTTGGAGAGAAGCCCTTGCACTTGGATGATGATGGAGAGTAGTGAATTCACCAAGTTTGATGAAAAGGATGATGAAAAGTAAAGTTTGGAAAGGGTTTTGGGTGTGGAAATCATGCTGACATCGAGAGAGGTTTTCTGGATTTGCTGAGAGTGATATATTTCAGATCTGGAACCCTCTTTGTAATAAGTTCAAGGCCTCCTTTTTATAGTCCCAGTTCATTGCCGATCATCCTAGACCTGGTCCTGTCAATCGACAGGTGTGTTTAGGCACACTGCCGATAGGCAGGGTCTAGGACCTGCCATTTGGCAGTGTCTTTCAGGCCTTTTTAGAAAATTGGCCGCAGAGCGTAAACCGTTGATACAAATTGTGCACGAGTTGAACCATTGGAAAGGTAATTTAGATACCTTCGAGATACCTTTGGATCGCTTCCGGGTTCAAGATTTGACTTTGGGTCAAATGTGGCTCAGAAACGCTCGTTGGTCCATTGGATGGGGAATTTTCGAACACAAACGGATCGTTCATCCGCATGGTAATTATAAATTACGCACGGGATGGACCATTGGAAAGGTTAGGATATGTAATTCAACATTATAAAGAGTTTGATCCGGTTCGGGGAGTTGACTTTGGTCAACCCGGTCCTGGAAGCATTCGGTGACCTCTCGGAGTAAAACGGATCGTTCGTCCATACTGTAAGTCAAAATCGTGCACGGGATGGACCGTTGGAAAGGTATTTTAGTGCCCTTTTAAGATTCATTCAGTCTCGGTCGAGATGAATAGTTGACTTAGGTCAAACATAGTTCGAGAGCGTTCGGTGACCTCTTGATCGAGTTTCGGGGAAAATGGGTCGTTTGTCCGCATGGTAAGTCAAAATCGCGCACGGGATGGAACGTTGGAATGGGGATTTAGTGCCCTTTGAAGATTAATTCAGTCTCAGTCGAGCTGAAGAGTTTGACTTTTTGGTAAAATGGAGTCTGGGAGCGCCCGATGGCTTCTAAGTCAGTACTCGGGGTATAACCTAGGTTTGTTGTGATGAAGGGAGGTGATAGGGACCTAGGGAGAGTTTAGGGGGTAATATAATGGCGTGTCTACACTTTTGATTGAAACCTCATGTATTAAAATCATAATATTAGGCGATTGACTTTCTTTTTCATGCAACGATAGTATTTACAACGATATTGCGACTTTAATCTATTTGTGAACATTTTAAATTGAAAGTTTAATATCGTATTTTTTTGTTAGATCCCTTCATGTGTGATGTTTATAATCACTTAAATATGCTTGGTTAATTGTGTGTTCAGACCAAATTCCTCAATACGTGTTATTGGCCCATAGCGGGGATGTGATTCTAAACTCGTTTTGTTAATATTTGTTTAGTTTTAATTAGTGTAGTTAACATTTTATTTTTTCCCTTTTAAACCATTATCATCTTTTACACTTTGAGAAGTAATAAATCAATTAACGTCTATCAAATAGTCCCTGTGAATTTTTTATACCCGAACCGACTGCTATACTCCACAAGAGTGTAGTTAAAGTTTAGGTTTTTTCATTGCGGTCGGAAACTAATAACAAAGATTAGTGTATCTACACGAACGCTCGATTTTTTCCATATTAAAATAGCGTCGTTTTAGGGGAACGTTTTGTTATAGATTGTAATTGATTTACTATTTTGTAATATATTTTTTCCTTTGTATTTGTATTCTTTGTTCTAACCTTTTTTTTAAAGCTAGCACATTTGAGTGCCAATAAATATTGAATTCTCGACCGCACACCGTTCTATGTTGATTTTCCATCTACAAATTCTTCGTCAATCATGTCTTTTTAAAGTGATTTCGATAATTATAATGGTTAGCGTTTGTATGGGAATAGTTCTTAACTTTTCATTTTGAAGATTTTGCACCTCTACCCATTACTGTGCGTGAAGGCCTTCGTATTCTTGGGAATGAAAAGCTTGAAAACAGATATCAGGAAGAAAATCATTGTTGAGAATCGAGTTGAATGCATTATTCGAATCCAACAATGATTTTTCTTCTGATACTTTTGAATTTGAATAATCTTTTCAACCAAATGAGGAGTCCAAGGTTCTAAAGCCAAGGAAGCTTACTTTGGAAGAAACTATGCTCCTTTTCTCCCAAAGCGCAATGGATAATGCTAATGGTGATAATTTGAAAATTAAAGCACTTTGCAATGAGATGAGTACTTATTTGGAAAATAAAGAGGAGGTTGAGAGTTGTGTTCCACCTCAAACATTTTTAGAAGAACATTTCATTGAAAGTGAATCTTTCTCCTTTAAAATTCAATCTCTAGGTGATGATGAATCACTTGAGATTGACTTTGTTTCATCCCTATTTCCATTCACCATTATTGAACTACTACAAGTGCCGCAAGATACCTATGAGTCAGTTA
This sequence comes from Sambucus nigra, assembly GCA_949130495.1. NCBI lineage: Eukaryota > Viridiplantae > Streptophyta > Magnoliopsida > Dipsacales > Adoxaceae > Sambucus > Sambucus nigra. Next base: position 614,368,149 of record OX422212.1, on the reverse strand, counting down.
AAAACTTTGAAATTTCTAATCCTTTTACCGACGAGGACTCGTTACATGAATTGTTTTTCAAGATGGGTTCTTCCATTTTGTATGCCCCTCCTCCCATCCTACTTGAAAAACCTTTGGGAGGAATTTTTTTCTCTTAGATCCCAATTGTACTTGTCCCCCTTAGCATCCAAACCACCCATCACCCTCCAAAAACTTTTAATTGGTGATGGTTAATTTTCTCCAGCCCAAACCATGCCTTTCGTTGTTCAAACGAAATTCTAATTTTTCGTGAGGCATTCACTCAAATGAGAGACCACCTTTGATTTCTCAAAGTCAAATCGGGTTTTGGGTGTACCCTCTAAAATTTTAACTTCTAGTGTATAATTAGTAAGAAATTCAAATTTTAGGTTGTATATATTAGGTTGATTTTTTTTACTTATTATCTTGTCTAATTAGTTAAAATTTTCATTATTCCTTTTTGTTATGCTTTATGCTAACATATTTTGTAGAATCTTTGGACTTGTAGTTATCAGGGATCCCTCCATTTTGGCTAATATCTTTATTTTTCTCTCTTTATGTTGTGTTCTTGATTCACATTAAGGATAATGCAACATTTAAGTTAGGGGGTTAGGGTTATTCTTCCCATTCATTGACAGTTCTTTGATTCGACTATGCGTTATTTCTAAGCATGCCTTTGTTGAAATATTAAAAAAATTCAAAAATATTTTCTTTAGTTTTTCGCTATATTGGGCGTTTATCCTTTATTTCAGATGATAAATTTTAATAAATGCCCAATCCAATAGATAATTCAATGATGCATGTTCTCGATTTTAGAAGTTATTAGACTTTAGTCCTCAAATCATTAGTGTTATGAAAAACTTCTTGAATTGATCTTTAAACCCACGAGCACGTGTGCTTTTCTTGTTTAATTCATTTGTTTCATGGCCTTTATAACTCGGTAATATTTTATTGCATTGTATATACTTACACCAAGTGAGCGTTGGGATTTTATACATTTGTGAGTGTTTATACATTACTCTTTCCTCCTTAAAAATAATAAAGTCGTTGGTAATCTCACTATTCTTTCATTTGATCGTTCATTATTTGAGTTCATTTATGAAATGTGTTACTTGATCATGATTTTCAATGTTGCTTTGACTCAAGAACTGCGTAAACTTTAGAAAATGATCATATGCCCCCTTGGTTATATCGCCCATGTTGACGTTTACCTTACCTTAAATGTTTTCCCTCGTCAACCCCTTTGAGCCTAAATATAGCCTTTTATTTCATAACCCGAAATATCATAACCAACTCCAAATTGGAGTTATAAACCATACATATTACCTTCCATACCTTTGTTTGGAATGAAACTTGGGATTGAATGATGTTCTTGTTATATGGTTGCAATTAAGCATGTGAGAGTGTGAGAGAAAAGAAATAAGTGAAAAACAAAAGAAAAATGAGAAAAAGAAGAAAACAAAAGAAAGAGAAAGTATTTCCATTTTGTACATAGTGTTCAATAATCTTTAACGCTTTCTAATGTTATATTCAATGCTTGTTATGGAAATCATATTCTAATTTTAAAATTGCCCACAATTTTCTATTATCTCAAGTTTTTCATCCCCGAACAACTTTGAATCCATACATATTTTCTTCATTTCATAACCCGAGCCTAGCCTATATTATATCCCATACAAGTCATATGTGATCCTAAAGTGAATGTATTTCAAAAGTTTAAATCGTTGTCATAACCTGTAAAAATGCATTTCATCACTTTCATGATGATATCCTTTCAATGAGATTACATATTTTGCATTTTATATATAGCGTAATTCATTTGATGACATGTGCGCAACATAGTTTCCATTTACATTTACTCTTTATGCCCGAATGTCCTGTACATTACCTCCCGTTCTTAGTGATATCATATGTTGAGTGCAATATTCGGAGATGATTGAATACCGTGCACGCTTTAATGCTTATTATTCGGTTTATAAGAGTTTTCTCAACTCAGACTTTTTCCATGTGCTCGCTTTTCCTCCAATTCTTAAGGTTTCAATTATGATTGAAATTAATCTAATGTTAATAACTACGTACTTTTGTGTGAATTTATTCACTTTGCTAATAAAATATTGAAATCATTTTTGTTATCGTTGAGCTTGTCTTTTTTATTAATTGGGCATATTTTTAGTAAACTTTGATGTTTTGGGGTTTTATCCCTGAAAACCCTCACGAGACAACACTCGTCCACTACGCTAACCTAGGGTTTAATGCTTATTGCATATGTTAAATGCAATCGTTCGCCCGCTAAAGTGACACTTATCTCCTTTATACATAACTCATATATTGTGGTTTACTTGTAGTTTTTTTCTAATCATTTCATTACTTGTAATGTGTAAGTTAGGGGTATGATTAGTCTCGAAATTGCATTTATTTACCCTTTTTTACGTATGGATTTTAGCCCCCTCGGGTACCTTAATTCCTATATTTATGCTCATTAACCAGAAAACCTCTTTAATGTATGTTTATATGCTTTACGAGGTATAATTGAGCTTTTGTAGGTATTAAAGTGCTTAACATGAAGTTTGGTCGCATTTTGGAAAAGTTCCATCACAAGGGCACATTCAAGTGCATTTTAGTCATTTCATCATTTGGATTTATGGTCCAAAGTCCCATGGAAGTTGTAGCCCTCTGAGCTAGATTCGCGTAGCCTCCAACTGTGCCTAATTCTGATTTATAATGAATAAGTTATAGCATTTTTCGTATGTTGATCCGACAAGAAGAATGTAGACCTGATTGGGCGAATTAATTCAACTATTTTGGGGGAATCAATTTGGATTAGACCGAAGTTATATATTCCCTGTGGCAGAATCGATCTAGCCCTTGAGATTTTGATTTTTTTATTTACAAGTTTGCCCCTGGAGTTTTGTTTAAATAGATTTTGACTATTATTGTTTGGGGCATCATATTTTTAGTTTTAGAATAGGATTTGGGTTAGATTTTGGGAGCTTCTCCTCCTCTCTCCTAGTGTTTGCCCAATTGGGTATGTAATCCACTATTCATTATCTTCTTTGTTTAATTCAAGCTTTCTTTTGCCATTTCTTTCGTTGTTAATCAGTCTTTTTGCTTTTTTAATTAGCTGTTGTTAATTAATTAATTATTTTCCTTAGTTTATTACTTGTTTTAATTGTTTTACTATGTCTATTAGCTAATTTAAAGGTTGGGATAATATTTCGGCCATTAATGTGTATCGAACTTTGAAATCTAGGTTTTGGTTCAAAACACTTTTAATTGAAACCTCGTGTATTAAAATCATAATATTAGGCGTTTAACTTCCTTTTTCGTGCAACGATAGTATTTATAGCGATATTGTGACTTTAATCCATATGTGACCATTTTCGATTGAAAGTTTAATCTCGCATTTTTCGGTTAGATCCCTTCATGTGTGATGTTTATAATCACTTGAATATGATTGGTTAATTGAGTGTTCGGACCAAACTCCTCAAAACGTATTATTAGCCCATGGCAGGGATGTGATCCTAGTCTCGTTTTGTTAATCTTTGTTTAGTTTTAATTAGTGTATTTAATTTTTTCTTTTTTCCTTTTTAAACCATCATCGTCTTTCACACTTTTATTTGAGAATTAATAATTAAATTAACGTCTATCAAACATTCCCTGTAGATTTTCAATACCCGGACTGACTGTTATACTCCATAAGAGTGTGGTTAAGTTTAGGTTTTTTGCATTGCGATCGAAAATTGATAACAATAATTAGTCTATCTATACGGACGCTCGACTTTCGCCTCATCAGTGGGTATTGTTGGATTTGTATTGCCTTTTACTATCAATAAGGAAGGAACACATAACTGGGATACTTAGTGGTGTCTAAGTCTCTAATTTTATTCATGTCATTCTGTAATACCTAGTTATAACGGTGCTGAAAAATAAGAGGTTTTTCTCGAAAGGGATTTTTTCATCATATCTTTTGTGTTGTGATTTGTTTCTTTCAATTTAGATTTAATATCTTGCATGTTTAGGTTCACCTAATTAATCAAGATAAAATTGAACTAAAATTGAATTTTTCTTATGTGTGACCTACTCTAAGATTTCTACATTTGACCATATAATTGGATAACCCCATTAAACTTGTTTTATAATTTTGAGTCTTTGATTGCATTTAATCCATGTTCATTATATATTTTAAAAATTAGTGTCATTTGTTTCATTGTTCGAATTATTTTTATTTGTGTTGTCGTGTTTATTTTTCATTATCGTTGTCGTTTCACTTCTAATCGCATGATATGTTGTTTCATATGTGTATCATATTAGTTTCATATTCTGCACCTTTACCCTTGTACATTCCCTTACCAAAAGGGGGAGAAGCTTGGTCTAATGGAGAGATGTTTTAGTAAAAGTTGAGGTTTTTTCATATGCGGTTTATATATTTAATATTATGTTTGCATTTGAAGGGTGTGTTAAGTGTGCCGGTTTAAGCGATGATGTAATAAAGTTTCAAAAGAGCAAAGCCACTTACGAGATATACTCGGTTAAGTGTCAGTTTATATCTTTTTTCTTTTTGGGGTTCAGGGATTGAGTATTTGAGCTTAACACCCTTGTTTTATTTTTTGTTTTATCCCGGAATAGCCAAATGGAGAGATTTGTAAGGATAAATTTTGTCTTGTGACAAGGTTATACTGTTTATTATAATTTGTAGTGTTGTCTTTGTTCCGTTTGGACAAAACCGTTTGAGTCATAGGTTAAGGTTAATTCAGTTTATACCTTCAAGCCTATGCATTCAAAGACATGAAATGACTCGAGTTAAAGCGACATCAACTGCATGTCGTGGTTTCGTCATCAACCTTGGGATCTCAAAAAGGGTATAAAGTTATATTTGTAGGAGGGTAGTGAGACTGGGGTCTATGAATAACTGGAAAGTGTGAGGCGTGACCCACTCCAATGGACACTGCCTGCAAGGTCTTCAAAGTCCTCTGGTGCAACTTCTCAAGAAACTTTCTCCTTCTGGTAATAATGGAACCCAAGCTTCAACTCACTCCCTGCAAGAAGATGAACTTTCACAACAAAAATAGTAATTTTCTCAAGAGAAACACCTGAGAATGAAGTCTGTCAGTGGGGAGTGAAGGAACAAGGAACTCAGCACTAAGAGAATGATCAGGGAGAGAATACTAGGTAGGTATGGTGATATTTTAGCAGAGTAACAACGCAATTTCAATTGTCTTTTTCCTTGACCTTGCCCAGAGGTCTATTTATACTAGGGCATTAGGGATGAGTTGGCATTTTTGGGTGCCAAAATTGAGAGGGTTGGTGGGGAACAATGTCTGAAGTGTACCATTTGTCCCTACCTGCAAGCAGCCCTACCTATCCCCTCTTGCAGGCGCCACCTGGCGCCGACCAAAGTCAAAAAGCACATATGTCCCCTAATGAGGACAAAATATCAGATTTGGTAGTTATCTTTTGAAACGGTAACTTGTGGTGCAATTTTGCAAATCTTGAGAGAGGAGACCTTAAGGACTTATCTCCTCTAAAATTGTTGTTTTTCTTGAGAGGGACCTTGAGGACCCCTTCTTCAGGAAAAGTCATTTTCTTATAAAGAGTTTATTTCTTGTGAGTAGCAAGCTCTTTGTCTTTTCACTTCACTTGTGACCAAGTGTGAGGTGTGTGTAGTCTTAAGTGACTTCTGGGTCTTCCTACTAGTATTCTCTCAATCCTATAGTGCTAAGTGGTTGAGCTTGCTCAACATACCTTGTCCCTCAGTCGCCAAGCCAAAACTCCCAGGAGGTCCCAACTAGCCTTCTTGAGCCCTGCTTGCTCAACTAGGCAATCTGTACAAGAAAGCAAAGTGTTATTACTGTTGTTCTTTTAAAGAATGACGTTTCATGATGAAGAGTTGCTCGTGGTAGCTACTCCCTCATCCTATCCACCCTGGGTGGGTTCCTTCTCAATATGAGTTTCTGCCGGAACCCTTGCAGTGGCACTTCTCGGATAACATTTCTACGGTGACCCTTGCAGTGACACTTCTCAATCTTGAACTTTTGCGATGGCCCTTGCGGGGCACCTCTCGAATGTCATTACTGCAGTGACCCTTGCAGTGGCAGTGGCCCTTGTAGTGACACTTCTTAATCTTGGACTTCTGCGGTGGCCCTTGCAGGGCACCTCTCGAATGTCATTATTGTAGTGACCCTTACAGTGGCGGTGAACCTTGCAGTGGCACTTCTTAATCTTGGACTTCTGCGGTGGCCCTTGCGAGGCACCTCTCGAATGTCATTGCTGCAGTGACCCTTGCAGTGGTGGTGACCCTTGCAGTGACACTTCTCAATCTTGGACTTCTGCGGTGGCCCTTGCGGGGCACCTCTTGAATGTCATTGTCGCAGTGACCTTTGCAGTGGCAGTGACCCTTGCAGTGGCACTTCTCAATCTTGGACTTCTGCGGTGGCCCTTGCGGGGAACCTCTCGAATGTCATTACTGCATTGACCCTTGGAGTGGCACTTCTCAATCTTGGACTTCTACAGTGACCCTTTCGGGGCACCTCTCGAATGTCATTAATAAAAAAAGTATTTATTATTTTATTTACTTTTTTTTATAGGTAGACACCCTTCTCTATTAGCCCCTCGTGCAAAGATTTTTTGGTTGGGTAGACTAAAAAAACTTTGTACGCCATAAATTCTATTTCAACAATTATATATATATATATATATATATATATATATATATATATATATATTGAGGGACCCTAGGATCATTAAGTGCGGTGTCCCTTTATCTGAGGTTTTTAATTCTTGAGAATCCATGCATCAGTGTGGCAACTGTCATCTCATCATTTGGGAAAAAAATGTCATCACCTTTTTGCCTTCCTGCACGTTTTCCCACTTTGATGTAAAAAATATAAGACCTTTTTCTTTAACTTCTTTCATCTTCTTCAAAAAAATAACCTCATAGAGAGTCTTTAAATTTGTAGTGAGAGAAAGTGAGAGGAAAACACCATAGCTCGCTAAATTTTTTTTTTTTAACTTTTGAGCCAAGTCCACCATTAATGGACTCTAAATTTTCGGACGTTTCTTCCCATATCACCGACGACTTGATTCCTATGATGATAGGGTCAATCCCACTTCCCCTTTTCTGTCTTCACCGTCACCATCTAATACCGTTGCCATGGCTACCGCTCATGGTGGTTCTGTCTCCGAGGCATCCGTTAATCTTTCTTCTGAGTTGAGGATTTTTACTGGGAATGATTGCACGCGTGGGGGTAAAGATGATGGTGGTACCTCGCCATTTATGATAGGAGGCGAGGGTTCCTCTCGTGCTGTTAACATTTTTGAGCATAACCTTCCGTACACCATTTATAGCCCCTCGCGCGCGAAGTCCACACCTCGGGGTTCCTCGCATGTTGTTTCTGCGCACGAGGGTCTCTCGCAAGTGATCCATTTTTCTTGAGATTCCTCGTACAATAATTTCCCTTATAGGGGCGTCTCCACACATAACAACGTTGGCATCGGCTCCTCGCGCGCTGCCCTAAATATGGGGGGTTCTTCGCCGAATCAGTCATTTATGGCTGGGGGTGTCTCGGCGATTGCGAGTTCTATTAGGGGTTCCTCGCCCTTTTATTTTTCTGCGTCGGGTGTCTCGAGTCCTATCAATGGGGGGTCTGTCGCCAGCTATGATAAGGGGGATCTGTCGCAGACGGTCAATTCTTCCTTGGGCTCTTCACACGTCATTTGGACCTCTAAGGGTGTCTCGACCCACGCTTATGCTGGTATTGCTTCCTCGTGTCACATAATCGAGGGTCCCTCGCCAAATCCCCTGTTGGCGTCTGGTGGTATCTTGACCCAAGGTGTTGTTGACGGTTCCTCGAGTGTTGGACCTGAACCCGAGGGTCCCTCGTCGAATCAATCATTTACAGCTGGGGGTGTCTCGACGGTTACAACTATCATGAGGGGTTCCTCGCCATTTGATTATTCTGCCTCGGGTGTCTCGACATTTACCGCTGGGGTGCCTGCTGCCAGCTATCATAGGGAAGGTTCCTCGCACGCCGATACCACCTCTAAGGGTGTCTCGACATCCACTTCTGTTACTGTTGGTCCCTCGCCCTTTAGGCTAAACATGGGGGATTCCTTGCATTACACATCCAAGGGTTCCTCGCCGATTCAGCTAGCAACGACTATGGGTGTCTCATCCTCGTGTGCTGTTGACGGTTCCTTGGCTGGTCGTGTTGCGTTCGGGAAAATGCGCAATTCGCAATTTGTTTCAGGTGGGGGGGTCTCGACCTCTTATTACATCGAGGGTTCCGCAACTCAGGGTGTCTCGCCAATTGTTGGCGTTATGGGGAGTATGCCACTGACCAGGGGTCCTTCTGCCAAGATGAGTTCTTTTCTTGAGCCAGTGGCTCTTGGTAGTTCATCAGCTACGTCATCCTCTTCTCCGGCATAGAAGGACTATATGCACATTCGCCAAGGATGGGATTTTGGTATTTATCATCGGGCTCCTTTTTTTGGTCCTGCTGACAACTTCATGGTTTCACTTTTCGAATTTGGGGAAAAAATTTCGGATGCTGTTCTCGAGCGCTCTCATGTGGGGTTAAGTGAGTCTGCTGACCTCCCTATCATTTCTCCGGATTCTATTCTCCGAGTCCGAGTTGACCGCGGTGACTTTCCTTATTCCAATGTTGAAGCTAAAGCCACAGGGGGTCCCCCGGAGGAGTGGGCTAGCTGGGTTGATTATGTTCTGAGCGTTCCTGATTATGTGGCTATTCATAGGGAGGTGGGACATTTTACTACCGTCAGCAGCCTGAAGTCCTGCACCATATCTAAGCATATTTCTTCGCTCAATCTTTTATTGTCTCGGTGGAGTATGGAGTCTCACACATTTATCACAGGCTGGGGTGATTTTTCCATCACCCTAGAGGATGTATGTGAATTGTAGGCTCTTTCTTTCTTTGGGCAACAGGTCTTTTCTGATGACTGCGAGGATTCTTTAGAGCGGGAGAGTGCTCGAAGTATGTGGCTATAAATATAACAGGTCATTCCAAGCATTCGTTTGCCAAATGGCAAAGATATTGGTTCAGAGATTTTGAGCAGTTGCAGAAGGGGGAGACTTCACGCGCAGCCCCCAGATCACAGGATGGTCCTAAGCTCCACTCTCCTACACATTTAGCCGCTTTCTTTGTTACATTTCTGACTCGGTTCCTTCTACCAGGTAAGCATGAAGATTGTCCTCGCGAACTTTTTTTTAGATTAGCTGTACGGTTGTCTCGCGGTAGGTCGATACCTATGGCCGCCTTGACTTTGGGTTCTCTTTACACTTGGATGGACCGAGCACACATAGATGTAGAGAGGTCTTGCGGTCAGTATGATGTCGCTAATTATGCAAATGCCGCTCTCTTAATGGCCTTTTTATTTGAGCATTTCCCCACTTTACGTCAGGGGCTCACGCTTGTCATAGCGATGCTGCGAGGCTTCTCCGGTGGCACAAGAAAATTTTGAAGAAATATTTGGGAATATTGATTGATGATATTGAGGAGTTTCAGTTTCGGCCTTATACCAAGCGCCCTGGGGGAACTTTTAGCTGGCTTTCTTTCCCTGGTGATGGCGGGACTTTCTATTGCCCTTCAGCAGTGGGGTCTGTTTCCACCTGTCCTCATATTAATCTGGTGACGATGATCTTACCATGCCACCTCCCTTCTTGGATCGAGTTAGGTTCGCGTGCTGAATCTTATCATTCCGAGAGGGAAAGACGATAGTTTGTCTATGATCAGAGCATTCACATCCCTCCTCTTCCTACCTACAGTAATCATTCTGAGGAATTTTCAGAGGCGTGTGCTAGCTTCACTCTTCGGGGATTATTTCGTAGGTTCAGTGGTTTGGGTGGTCTCTATGTGCCTCCCTGCGATTATCATCCTTCATTTACTTCATCTTGGTTCCTTCTTTGGCAGCGGCAGGTTCGTCTTATCCAAGAATGTGTAGTTGGCCCCCCTCATGAGACCAACCCCATTAAATATACCAAAGCCCGGTTTTTGGTCAGGCGGACGCAGAAAGATCCTTGGTTTCTCAGTACCACTTCCACGCCACCCTTGGAACAGGCCATTCCCATTTTAGTTAAACCTCTTCTTGATGAGTCACTTCAGCCCCTGCCAACTGAACTTCCCCCTGTGAAGTCTAGAAGTCGACCAACAAGCAGAGGGAAAGTGAGTACTTCTACCTCAAGCAAAAGGAAGCACCCCGACACGGATGTATCTAATTTTGTTCCTGCTTCTATCGCTTATCCTCTCCCTTCTCCTGTGAGGACTCGGGCTTCAAAGAAGAAGAAAGGAAATGGTGCTGGCATGGATGCTTCCTCTACGGTGGATCAAGAGTTTGATATTGGCGATCTTGGGGTGGATGAGGCCTCCCAAGTAGTGAAAGAGAAAGATTACTCCTCACCGAGCCTTGCTTCCCAGGAGGCGTAGGTCGCGTCTATTCCCATTGCAGAAGGTACTATATCACAACATTCTTTCCTTAGTGGAACTAGTTCTCTAGGAATTTCTTTATCTCCCTCCTCTTCATTGGAAGAGGAACTAGTTAATTATGGAAGCACCCCTTCCTATGACGACCATAGTTCTTCTTCGGGTGATATGGACGGCCTGGGTTTCCATAGAGAAAGCACTATTGACACTTATGTTTTGTTATCAGTCTCGAGAGAGTCTTCTAGTGATGATGAGGCATCCCATTCTCCTGGGGGAGTTAGCCCCACCCATCTCCCTTATGGCCAGACCACGCGCCCTGCTGCTGTAAGTGTTCCCCCTTTACTCATCTATTTTTTTTTGCATATGATTTTCTTTCTTCCCCTCATTATTTTTTTATTTGTTAATGAAAGTATTCTGTCATATTTTGCATGGCATTTCCATAGCGGCAAGTAATTATCCTCTTCCCCCACTACGACTGACTCCCTTTCAACGGGAGAGGAACTCCATGCTCGTTTCTTCCCGAGGCCTTTTTAGAGAGGTTTGCTATCTACTTAATTCTTTTACCATCTGATGTAATTTGTTAATCTTCCAATTACATCTTAGTTGTGTACGCTGTCATTTCCCTGCAGCTTTCATCTGTGCACCTTACCAGCACCAGGACCACTTTCGTGACTTCTCCTTCTGCTCAGGTATGCCTCGCCATTCTCAAAACTTTCATCGTGCCCTTTTCCTCTTTACCTCTTCCTTTTATTTACTCATTTACAATGTGTAGAGGGTTGTGCCTTCCGGTGTCGCCACCTCATCTTCTCTTATTTCGACGGTGGGCTCTTCTGCAGCTGAGCCCCTGGGCACCTCTTCATCTAAGGTATGTATTTTTACTTTTGAATATATGTTTCCTTTCAGTAGCGAGTCCTAATGGCTTTTGGATTTTCTTCTCAGGGAGGGACTATTCCCTTTCCCGACGTTATTATCCCGGGTTTATCCTCTTCAGGGAGGATTTTTATCCTTCGGGTTCGCATATCTATGGACGGTAGACCCTTGGTTCAGGCAATTTCTTGTGGCCCAATATTTACTGTGCCTTCAACTAGTGAGCCCACACTTCAGGTCAGGCCTTTCCATTAGAGCATGGAATCTCGTTTTCCAGAACATGTGATGAACAACATATTTTCATTCTTCACAGGCTATCAACACAGCCTCTACTGCGCCGATCGTCCTTTTTCTCTCTTCCCCTCTGGATGGGGCTCAGGTACTTTCCTATTTTCTTAGTTACATATTTCTTTTCTATCTAGCCTATACTTATTGTAGCCCTCTTTCAATTTGTTGCAGTTATCTTTTGGTGTTGTTTCGAGTGTGGCTCTTGCTATTATCTCTCCAACAGCCCCTATGTATCGGTCAGCTTGCCCTGTTATCGCGCCCCTTTAGGTAGCTATCTCTGTTGTGCCTTTGGGGAATTTCCCTCTCCCTCTTTTTAATTGAGGTATCTGTCATTCATAAGGTAGGTGATTTATTACCTCTTTCCCTTTCTCGTCATTCGCAGCCTCGCCTACCCATTGCGGCTGCTGTCGCTGAGGTTGTTCTTTCGAAAGCGCCTGAGGTTGAGGTAGCCTCTTTAGGAGTACTCATTACTAAGGTAGCCCCTTTAGGAGCACCCCCTGCAACTAGTGTCTTTGAGGTATCTCTTTTAGGAGCACCCAAGATTGAGGCCACCTCTTCAGAAGCACCTACTGAGGAGAGGAGAATTCTAATGTTAAATTATGGGTTGAACTATAAGATTCTCCATCATTTATTGGGAAATTTTTCACTACGTACTTATGCAGATGTTCTTAATGTTGCAATGCTTCACTGCCAGGATAATCTCTTATATGCTCAGGGTGTCAAGCGGGGGTTTGGCTCAAGCCTACAAGGCAATGTGAATATGTTATTGTTTGAGGTAGGATGATGATGGGAGAGAAGATAAAAAGCTTGGGGTATGTTAATGGCCAAAATAGAGTCTCAGAGAAGACACGACCCTGTTCGATCGATCGATCGACGGTCAGGGGTCGATCGATCGACCCTAAAGAATTTTTGGTAGTTTCGACTTGTTTTGTTTAATTGAAGAAATTCCTTAATTAATTATTTCTAGCTTATTTATTTGAGGAAATAAATATCCAACTATGGGAATTTATACCTAGCCATTTAAGGGAGTTAATTATGACTAGGAGGGTGAAAAATGGTATGGCACTTAATGTATAGTTTTGCGGAGAATAAATTGTGGATCTAACCGTTTGTGGTTTTTTAAATGGTGTGAGGACTTCTGGATTATTATTTGAGTTAGATCTACACGTTGGGTTAGTTGAAAGTAAAATCCAGGACTTACTAATTTAGAGGTGTTCGGGACGAGTAACACTCGGGGTAGTATTTTGACGGGCAATTATATATATAATTATGTGCATAGAAAATGTATGTAGTAAATTCTAGGATGCAAGTAGGATGGAATTTAGGATATAGGCTAGAGATGATTGAGCGATTATTCGGTGCGTCTATTGACAATTATTATAGGTGATGCGATAACTATGGAACTAAAATGAGTGGCTAGTATACTTATTTAATTATTACAAATTGATATATTCGGGTTTATGTAAAATCCTTAAACTTGACTAAGGTGTAAGTTAAACCTTATGTAATAGAATACTTGTAGGTTTAGTATGTCAAGTGTATGAATACTTATATACTATTATGAATGGGAACATTCGGGGTATTGGCTATCGCTATAAGAGTTTGGTAATTATAGCCAGAGCATATTGAGGAATGTTATATTATATATACGGGTATTATTACAGTATATATATATATATATATATATATATATACGACTTGTTTATAAATATATTTGTATGCAAATGATATAAGTATGTATGTTTATATCTCTAGTGCTATCCGGGGAGGTTGCGCGATGTGGGTGAATCCCCTGGCTTGCGGAGTAGGGATAGTATATTCCCAAGTCATAACGTCCCGTATATGGGTGCGATATTTTTTATTCCACTTTAAGGAGGGAATATGACCGCCTCCACTGTTTTGTACTTTTACCATGATCATAAGAAAGTCTGAGTTGGTATCGGGGTTAAGTTGAGCAAACCCGGATGTGGATGAGCACTTTGAGACTGCATCCTCGAGTTATAACTCGGTGGGATGGTTATTATACTTATGATTATAAAATAGGTATAAATATACTTGTTGTTTATAGTATATTGCTTGTATATGATTATCAGATATCATATAACATTGAATGGTGTAAAGAGTAAAATGAATAATATGTTATTCTTCTTCCGGTAGTTTTATATCCGGAGTAATAGAAATGTGAATTATATGTTCAAGCGAGAACCATTTATGTATAAAGAATATTATATGTTAAAGTAAAAATGGTATTTAAAACTAGTGAAAGTTATGGTATATGAACGGTATAGTTTTATATAGAATCACGGACTATATATATCACATGGATGATTATATCAACTAAAATCTTATGTAATAGCTTATGGTATAACGTATTATATCACGCAAGGTAGGTGATAGTTATAAGTATTTCGAAGATAGGTTAAAGAGATTAGTTAGGTGGGGTAGCTTAACTAGGTCGTTTAAAGCGTATACAATAGGTGGGCACTATTAGAATAGGGGTGAGGGGTGTCTCTTGAGAGTATGTTACCAGTTAAAATATGAGAGATTTCATATTTTTAAATATGGCTTTTGATAACTTACTAAATATTTTCAAAATTCGGGCTCTGAATCGTTTCTCTATTTTTCCCTCTCTTGCTATATATGTATATATATATTAGGTATCCAGACATAGGGACGCCTGGATGATGATTCTTTCGAGTCAGACGTTGCTGCCGCAGCTGTGGATGCAAGCAGGTTTATTTTAGACGCTTCTATCTTTGTGATCTGGATAGGAGGCATTATTGTAATATTCGGGTTGATAGCCCAACTGTATTCATTTATTCGTTTACCGACTTTTTAATGAGGCATTCGATTTGGTTATACTATGTTGTACCGAGTATTCGTGTATATAAATTGTGTGAATGTTTTATTTAGTTGGTCTGGTTTAAAAGATCATTTAATATGAAATTTATGACGCGATCCTTATAAGTTATTAGTAATTAATTTGGTTTTCGACAGTGATGCTGAGAATGAACCATATGAGATTCCTGTTTTAATCTCGTAAAGGATTGATTACCAGATATTTTATTAGGCGGGGTGTCACAAAATGCATTCAGTTATATTTTATAACATAAATATGTTGTCTCAAAGCCTGTTGCGTATGAATGCCTCTTCTTCAATGGGTTTTGACACACATAACAAATCAAGCAAACAAATCATGTCGTAAACCTCAAGGGCATCAGCATTCAAAATTGCATGAATGCATTATCCCAGATATCGACTATTGTTTGAGTCATGTTGAACTATTCTTTCTCGTGGTTCTGCATGTCTTCATATCTGGCAGTCTGTATATTTGTATGCTATCAAATAGATGTTTATGTGTATGTGCATGTGTGTGTGTATGTTTGTGTGTGTGTGTGTAAACATACAAAAATGGAACAAAAACCTTTGTCTGGATCACACGATTTAACCTTACTTCAAGCTTTATCTCTAATTGCTGCAAATCCTCCAGATTTAGTCCTTGTAAAGCCTCACCCATCATATGCCTACTTTAAATTCAAATTATCTAGATATTACAATTGTGTGAAGAAAAAATAAAAAGTGTGAAAAGAAAAAAATTCTCTTTTTCCAATTATACCTTGACTGATGACTATTGTCCATAATTTCCTTGCTGAATCTAATGTGATCGCTACTGTCTAACTATATCAAATGTACATATATATAAGATAAGACATATATGAACAAACTGAATCAAAATGAACAAATAAATCTATGCATATGAACAAACCGAACAAAATATATATTTATATATCAGCTTATGAACAAACCGAACCAAATTAAATCGAACCAAATATACATTTATAGATCTTCTTCAACCCTTTCCAATCTCTTTCTGCTGGATAACAAAAATACAACCTGTCAAGCATAAAAAGTTTGATAAACAATGATCCCTTTGGTTCTCCACGGTCGCTTCCGATAGCTAGTAATAATGATAAAAACTGTACAAATAAATGAACAAAAAACCCTTTAACTCTTAATCATTTGATTTTAATGATAGTTGGAATCATAGATTTTCATACATAAGTAAGGAAAAATAAAAGGAAATCGGATTATTTACGAAAAATTCCGTCCAAACACGTGTACTCGCTAATTAAAGTGGAACAAAAAACTTATTTGTGGTTGCATCTAAGAAACATAACAAAGAAGATTAGAAGAGAATATGTTGCATCGGAGAAACATGAATAAGACATCAAATTCAAACCCAAATGTAAAAAAGACATCGAATTCCAACCGTACATAGTCGAACTTCAATCAAATCTGCGTAAATAAATAAAATAGGCACAAAAATTGAAACCCACAAAAATTGAAACCTAGAGAGTAAGTCAAAAATGGAAATTAATTACTTTAAAGTCAGTTACATTATAAAACAGATAATTTAAGAACTTTCAAAATAAAATAGATAATTTAATTATCTTATAAGACTTGAGGATCTTATCACATCATCTAGTTTGAAACTATAATGGAACTTCAAATTTGGCAAAGGCCAATGGGCTACTTTCATAAGGGATAAAGATAGAAGAGGGAATAACAGGGGTAATAGTTATCAAACTTTTAAAATAATCTTATCTATTAAAGACTCAACAGATGAATTTATAGATTGAGACAAAGAGATTTGGATGCCTTCTTCAACTGGGGAATTTGATTTCAAATCTGCCTTTGCTTTATTAAGATAATTTAAACCTAAATATCTCAGTTGGCACTTCATTTGGTATAGTAAATGTCCTATTAAAATATACACTTTTATTTGGAAAATTATTCTTAAAGCAGTCCCTGTAGATGAGTCCATTCAAAGCCTTGTAAATAAACTTCTTTCCAATTGCTTTCACTGGGATTGTACATTTACACCTTAAAGTGAAACCCTATCTTTAACATTTTTTCAAACACACAACATAAAACATTACTAACCTTAGATCTCCACTTTCTTATGGATTCCAAGTGGTTAAAGAACCATAGTATCTAAAACAAAATAGGGCATGTTCACTAAATGGAATAAAAGAGTCTCAGATATACACTAAATGTGTTCCCCTCATCTGCTTTTAGGTTTGGAGCGTGTTCACCTCAACTGCTTGAAGTGTTAGATTTCATAAAATCATTTTTAAACTTGCTTTTTTGTATGGAATGTGTTCACCTCATCTGCTTGCATATTTCAATAGTTGTACACTTAATGTAAACAATGAAAATCTCAATTGTACTTAATATAGTTAATCTTAGTTTTACTCAATATAAAAGATTTCAACTGAGATTTTTTATTACAATTAGTGTATACAATATGATATACACTGAGATTTTTAGTTAATGTAAAAACTTCATTATAAAATCTCAATATGAGTACAATATGATGTGCACATGCACACATTAATAAAAATATGAAAATAAAATCTCAATACAAACCAAATGTACGTAATGTAGACAATATGATGTGCTGGTTACATTTGGTTTGTAAAGTGTTCACCTTATCTTCAATGTACTCAATATAGAAGATCTGCAACTAAATGTGTACATAATATGATGTGTTGGTTAAACAAATCTCAGATTCGTAAAAATCGTTGACTAATTCGCAAACCAAAAATCTCAGTTGTATACAAAATGTAATGAACGTAGAACACGTTCCAAACGCCAACATAACAAACACACAATGAACAATAAGAAGTTTTAAAAATCCTCACAGGTAATCGTTGACAAATCCGCAAACAAAAAATATAAAAAAATTATTGACATAATCGTTCGGTCGATGGTGAGGGGGTGGAGATCGAGTAGACGATATAACGTGAGGGATGGTCGGTTTTAATGACTCCTTCGTGTTGGGTTTGGGCGTGGGTAAATGGGAGAGAGAAAACTGAAATGATAGGCATAGAGAGTGATAGAGAGGGTCGGATATAGGAGATGGAGAAAGCAGTGTAGTGTAGGTAAGATTGGGTTTAGTGAGAGGAAGATTGGGAAAAATATACTATTTTAGCCTTGTATTTGAATTTTGATGAAATAAATTGGAGTGTGTGAAAAGAGGGGGAAACCAAATAATTAAGGGAAAAAATAGGTAGTACATGAAGAATACATCTTTTATGACATCATCAACTAAGCTTATGACATAGATAAGTTTTCTACTTATATATATATATGAGCTTGGATTTAAACTAACATGGGTGTAAATATATGTTTCTGGTAGAGATTTGTTCTTGAAATATTAACACACAAATGAACCTTTTGTTGGAATTGATTTCTCTCTAAAAACTCTTAAAAACTCTCTAAAGGTCTGTCAAAAAACTACTCCCCAAACTGATAAGAAAAAGTTGGTAAAGGTATTGGGGAAGTGGGTGGTTAAAATTTGAACTGCCAAATGTTTTTCAAAATTCGCCAAAGTTGTTCAAGCGACAATTTGAGGTCGTTCGAATGACATCCTTCTAACAAGAATTCAGAGTAAAAATATCGTTAGATAGGCTCGTTCAAACGAACTCGTTCTAACCAACTTCTAACGAAAATTCAGGGAAAAACAATGAGACTCATTCGAACGGAATTATCGTTCGAATGACATTAAGGTTGGTTCGAGCGAAGAATCAGAAAATCCACATTTTATATTTTACACCCAAAAACATTTATGAACATTTCTAAAATGATTTTTTAAGATAAATAAAATCGTTCAAAGTGAGTTATAAGAATACACCCAAATGAAATAATATCCAAGTCTGTATAAATATATTAAGGCATTCATACCTTAGAGACTTTGGAAATGATTAAGCGTTGATGATGCGAAACGTGGCACTTGAAAACCGGCAATGAATCTACACTTTTGTATGGTTGCATCGTCTTCAACTCTTCAAACATCATAGGATTGAGGTACAACAATCTATTCCGGAGTTAAGCCAACACTACAAATTGACTTGATTGGAAATTTGTCCTTACAAGTCTCCCCCTTTTGCTATTCCGGGACAAAACCAAAACATAAAAATTCTATGGGCCATCAAGCACATCTAGACACAATTCTACCCCCAAAAAATAAAAACTAGACGCTTGACACGACTCATAGGTTCTTTGCCGCTTTAAGAATTGTCGCTAAAGATGAAATCCTGCACACTTAAACAAACCATTAAATGAACAGGGAACATCAAAATATTAGGTGCGAAAAACAAATTCTCCTCCTCAATTAATTATCCCCCATTTATTTAACAATAATCTACCTAGAAAGACGTCTCCTCGTAAGTTTGATCTTCCCAAATTTCAAAGGATTATATATCATTTCTCCCCCTTTTTGTTCAGGAATAAACAAAGGTTGAGAATAAATGAACTTATTTATCCCCCAATTAAAGCAAATACAATTTCTCCCCTTTAATTCTACACGAAGGATATGACATAAGGAAAAAAACAAGTTAAACATGCAATGGTGCAAAAAGTGACAAGAGCATTAAAGCATGTGGGAAATAATGAAATACAACTAATCCACATAAATAACTATAGATACCAACTATGATACGATAGAAAAAATGATAATACCAACTAAAAAGTACTATGGAAAGCATGGGGTATCAACCAAAATTCGTAACAAGATATATACAATTTAGAATTAAAAGCATACATGGACTAGCTAGCAAGACAAAGACTTAAAAAAACACCATATATATATATATATATATATATATATATATATATATATATATAGACACACACACAAAAAAAATATATATATACCAATAACGCACACACACATATACATAAGTATAAACACCACACACGACACAATATATTAATCTTTCCACACTCATATGGCAAAAATGTGTCTAAATACATGTGATAAATGGAAGTGAATGGGTGTGAACTAGAGACTAAAGGAATATTGATCCAATCACCTAAACATGTTCACGGAGTTCTCATTTGATTGTAAAACTTTATCACATTTAAATATAGCCTCATGTGACAATATATATAAAGCGAACTCAATGAACAAACATACACAGTGCACACAAGCCTAGAATTTTGATGATTCTACAAACCAATAGGGTCATGAAAGAATAGCTTAACTTGGATAAAAAGTCATTATGCAAACCCATTGATATATCCAACCAAACTCCTCATTAACATTCTTTTTATTTTTCATTTTTAACATACCAACTAAACTAAGTAGGCCTTGGCTATTTTTTTTATGCCATAATTTTTAAGCCTTATTTCAATGGTGGCTTTTCACGCAAAGTAATTGTGACTTTCGTAGCCTGATTCCATTGATAAACAACTAAGTCGGATAAACATATTTTTCTATTTTTTAAATGGTTCTTAAATGCACAAATCCTCCATAGTCATAGCAACATCTGGATGACTATATTGGTTGGAGAACATCTCACTTAGCTCAAATATGCACGTGAATTTAAAATTTCAAAGAGCTCGTACATGTGTGAATCGAGGCATATAAAAATAGAATCCATTAAGAAACACAAAATCCAACTACTCCATGCAAGCATAACAAAGAACACTTTAAAGATTGAAAATCATAACCAAAAGTTCTAGCTACATGGAATCAAAAAGAGATATAGGATTCAAACATAGGTGTATGCCACATAAAATGTGTCAAACTAAAATACACGAAAAAGATCTTTTTGAGTTTTTCGAATTTTTTAACCAAATAAAAAAAATTCAACTCAAAATAAAAACATTTTTTTTTTGTATTTTTCAATAACACCAAATAAAATGAAATAAAATACAAAAGATAAACATGTCATAATTCTAGAAACACGGAAATGATGATGCAAAGACTAGAAAATGATAAACAAAACATTCCACTAGCAAAAATTATATAACGATGGACAAAAGCTAGTGTACGTAAACAAAGCCAACACATTTAACCTTTAAATTTATCAAGGGAGGTGTCATGTGCAAGAAAATGAGAATTAAAATTCCTATTTCGTAAAGCCTCCAAATCGTATTTCCCAACCCAAACTAGTGAAGCGTGACGCTCTTGGGATTTGGGAAACTTGGTGACTCTAGCCTTGGATTTCCTAGGATCTTTTTTTAAATCAAAACCAAATTTCTTAAAACCAAACTAGTGAAGCATTTTGGGTATCGAAGACAATACCACACAAGTCATTTATAATTTGGACGATTCCAAGCATTTTATCTAATTTTGTGGACCTATACTCCAAATCAAATTTGACTCGACTTGAGTCTCTCAACTATTCTTCCGATTTTAAAATATGTGACTCAAGCAAACACTTACTCTCTTCAAACCTGAGAATGTTTTTCTTCATAGCCTCCATTCAACCTCTAAGGCTATTTCTCTCACCTTTTACATACTCAAGCTTCTCACAAAGGGCGCTCTCATGTATTTTATGGTCTTCCACTAAGGAACTCTCATTATCAAACTTGGCACGTTCTCTCAAACAAGATTATAACTTCAAGTTTTCCCTTTTTAATTTAATCGACTCGGCATACAACTCGTGAAAATCTACTTGAAGTTCACTCACATCAACCTCCTCTTCATTTTCTCTCTCTCTTTCCTCTCCACTCTCATTACCATCAAAATTTTGGGATTCACAAACTTTGGCTTCAGAAGTATCATGTAAAGGAATATCTTCACGGGAAAATTGACTATCCATACTCACATGACTTGCCATGAAAGCGGTAAAGTTGCACTCAACAGGGGAATTAGGTCCCTTTTCCGGTTCACGATCACTAAGGGTGGCATTGTAATAAATTGGTCTCTTTCCCTCCTTCCTTAGTTTAGTGTGACATTCGAATGACCTATGACCATAACCCTCACAACCATAATACATATTCGACTCGTCCCTATTAAGATCTTCATTATGATTTTTAGGGATCTTCTCAGCCTTGTCATTCTTAGATTTTTGAAATTTCTTAAAATCCTTTTTAAGATTATCTTTGTTAAACTTGAGAAAATTTTTAAACTTCCTAGAAAACATAGCCATATCCTCCTAGCCGATGCCACTCTCATCATCTGAAACTTATTTTTCCTCCTTTTGGGATTTCAAAGCGATGCCCTTGTATTTATTCTTCTCACTCTTGGAGGTAAACATCTCAAGTTGAAAGGTTTATAAGTCACCTACGAACTCTTCAAGTTTCATTAATGCTAAAGTGGGTGAAGAATTTAAAACGGTCACTTTTGGAATAAACCTATCGGGTAAGGACCTCAAAATTTCTTTACTTTTTGATTATCGGGTATCTTTTCTCCCGAATTAAAAGAAGAATTAACAATATCAAAAAGTCTAGCATCAAATTCATCAAAAGTCTCACTTTTAATCTTTTTAATGGTTTCGAATTGAGTGGTGAGATTTTGGAGTTTCGAAGCTTTCACAACACTAGTTACCTCATAGGTTAGTTGTAAAATATCCCAACCCTCTTCAGCCGTTTCACACGTCATTATTTGACGAAATTCATTCAGTGTGACCGCACTAAAAAGAGCATTTAAACCTTTGGATTATAATTTGCTAATTTAAGTTCACCCTCATTCCATCACTATACGGGTTTTGGTACATGCACCTCTCCTTCTAAACATGTAGGTGGGGTCCACCCCTTTACTATCGATTGTCAAACCCGCTCATCATGGGATTTAAGTGCCGATTTCATTTGCACTTTCCAATATGCGTAATTTGAACCATCAAAAGCAAGAAATTTTGTAAAAGGCACATTTTCAATTTTTAACACCAAAAAGGACCTAAAAGAAATAACTTGGCGATCCTAGCTCTGATACCAATCTGAAAATCCTAAATAAGGCTAAATGAGCTCTGATACCACTTGAGGGAGCGAATGCCTCCAAATTTTAAACTCAAATTATGAGATGGTTCAATGATGCACCAAATATAATTTTTCAAAAATTATTTAATTTTCTTTAATTTAAAAGAACAATTAAACACATGAAAAATTAAGTGAAATTAAGCTACACAACCATTTTAATTTTCACTTAAACAAAATTTAATTCAATTCAAGTTAAAAAAACTGAGCATGAATATTATCAAAAAAAATTAATACTGACTTGAATTAAATTAAATTAAAGTTAACACAAACTAAATTTGCACCAAATAAACTAATCGTGCTTAACCCAAATTTTATCTTGATTAAACCTGTGCATGCATCTATGTGAGTTTGCATGATAAAATAAATACAACAACACTATGCCGCGATGTACAAGGAAAACCCAAATGGAAAAAAACTCACACGGTCATGCCTATAAATCCACTTGGTATGGTAATTTTTACAAAACGACTTGACTCCCTTCACGCATTGACGCTCCTTCTTACTTCAACCTTCGCCTAGTCGATAACTCCGGAGTCCACCAAAATCTTGGAGTCCACCAATGGGGCACAACAACCATCAACCCACACATGGTGCCTTTCACCGTATGAGAAAGCCACAACACAAACATTATCCTTTTGGGTATAGAGATGAAACCCACACTATCTCTTTCGATGGGTAGAGAAGAACCCGGGTGCCAAAAGATCTCTAAGAAAAAAAGAAAAAAGAAAATAAAAATATATATATATATATATATATATATATATATATATATATATATATATATATATATATATATATATATATATATGAACTTGGATTTAAACTAACATAGGTGTAAACATGTGTTTTTGGTAGAGATTTGTTCTTGAAATCTTAACACATAAATGTACCTTTTGTTGGAATTGATTTATCTTGAAAAACTCTATAAAGGTCTGTCAAAAAACTGCTCTCCGAACTGATAAAAAAGGCTGGTAAAAAGTGGTGGGGAAGTGGGTGTTTAAATTTGAACTGCCAAAAAAATTTCAAAATCCGCCCAGGTCATTCGAACGACAATTTGAGGTTGTTCCAACGCCATCCTTCTGACGAGAGTTTAGGGTAAACTAGGTAAAAATCTCATTATATAGGCTCGTTCTAGCCAACTTCTAACCAAAATTAAGGGAAAAGAAAAGAGAATTTCGTTAGTAACTCGTTCGAATCTTGTTCGAACGAAAATCCCGTTCGAACGACATTAAGATTGGTTCGAACGAAAAATCAAAAAATCCACATTTTATATTTTAAGCCCAAAAACATTTATGATCATTTCTACAATGATATTCCAAGATAAATAAAGTCGTTCAAAGTGATTTATAAAAAAACACCTAAATGAAATAATATTCAAGTCTCTATAAAGATATTAATGCATTCATACCTTTGAGACTTTGGAAATGATTAACCCTTGATGATGCGAATCGCGGAACATGAAAATCGGTAATGATATCTGATTGTATGAGAAATCACCCAGTTTTCGTTCTCGTACCAACAAGTCGAATATAAGATATGTAATGACCAGATAAAGCAAGTAAAGAGAGATAAAAGACAAGATATAGAGTGGTTCGACTATAAGAATTAGCCTACGTCCACTTTGGTACCACACTCTCATTATATATGCCGTTTGGTACATAGTTATTAGGCCTAAAGAGGCGTACAAGCATGGGAATAGAATATAGTACATGACTATGATGATTCTGTGGCTTCGGGATATCAGCTATGATTCTAGAAAGAATCCCCCAAGCTATGCTGAGCGATGTTGAGAGAATAGTTGGCTCTGAGCTAGGTGTCAATGTAAGAAATGAACCCGAAACCGAATGAGGAATGGAAAAACGCTCCTTTTATCTAGAGTTGTGGACTCTATTTATAATTGTAGATATGGTATTACTGGTGGATGAAAGGGGCTGCAACCCAGTTAATATGATCAGACTGGGGTCGCACCCTGTAACAAGTAGGGGTTGCACCTTGTGTATGAGAGGCTGCGGTAGTAGGACAGTGAGGCATATAAAAGGTAAGTTCGCAGCGTGTAAGTGATAGGCCTGGGTGGAAAGTCTTCGTCACATACCCATTGTACACCTTTCGCGACAGGTTACTATATTTATCATATCAATAAGCCCCTAAGTCGTAGTGCCAAGAGATTGTGATTGGGACTACGACTGAGTAATTAAATCTTCTCAAGCTGTCACGGTATTTAAAAGGTGACGCTTCCTCTTCCCGTGGCCTCTTATATAAATGGCAGCTGGCCATGGCCTTCATTACGTTTTCCAACTCTTGAGAGCAAATCGAAAGCCAACCTTGTCCATTTCTTTTCTTGATTTTTTCGACGACCTTCCAAGGCAGCGTGCGGTGGTTCTGAGGCGGTGCAAGGCAGTTTGAGACTGAGCAACCGATTTTCATCCTTTTCTAGGTAATTTTTTCAATTAAAAACCTATTTAATGGGTTTTTCAATTCAATTCATCCTTGTAAGTCATGTTATTAACTGAACTTCTGAATTTATGAATTTCTACCTTTGTGAATCACCTAATCTTGAATTATAATGATTCATATCTGTTTAACTCACTGCAAATTTAACTTATTTGAACGTGTTTGTTGAATTGCAATCAAAAACTGATATTATAATCGTATTTGCTGCTTTTTGAATTCTCAAATTATAAAGGTACTACAAATTGTATCACTTGTTCTCGGTGTTCCTAAGAGAAACTCTTCAAATTCTAGGCTTTGATCTTTGAATTTCCCAACATTAAATACTAACCTGTTTGAGTATATGGCCATGGAATCGAGAATACATGGCTGCTGCATAATTAAATCCCTTTAGCAATTTAGGGTTGTCTTGGGTCAATGTCTGCAGTCCTCAAATATCAGATAGTTTAAATAATTGTCTGCGGCATGTACACATATGGCTGCAGCCTGTAGCAACTCTTTTTACCTAGGTTCTCAAATTAATGTTCGTAGCATTTTTCCAATAGTCCAATGACAATGGCATGTAAGAATATAACTGACCTCTTTCCCCAAAACAATATGCTGCCGCAGAAGTGAACTTCTAGGCCTAACACTTGGAATGGTTAACAAAATTTGCTTGATATTTCTACTTGAGTCTCTATTCCTGTCGCTGCCTCTAAGAGGCCTGTATGACCATATTGGCTACGACACCTAACTACGGACTATTTCTACTTTTCAGGTCTTCATGCAGCCATATGAGTTTTGATCCTAAATAATTTCTCAAAGAATTTTGGAACAAACACTTTGGAGTCTCTCCCCCTAAACATCCTTTTGTGCGTCCCTTGGAGACAATAGGGCCTTGTCAGCTCAAAGATTGCCCAAGTTGTGTCTAACTAGATTTAGATTCTGACTTCGCAAAAATAACTTGATGGGAAGATACTAACTCCGTGGACTCCTCTTGTAGGAAATGAACTAATTCCTTAGAAATGGAAGAGGAGGCCAACTCTAGTAATAACCCAGTAGATATTGATGCCGTGGCTACTGGGCCATCTCCACGTAAGGACGCGCCTACTAATCCCTCTAACAGAGATGAGAGACCTCTTACGGCCTTGAGCGTCCGCAACATTATAACTCAGGAATGGGTTGACCAAGTTGCTAAGGCACTTGAATTTCCTGAAGATTTGATTTGTTCAGAACCCGCCGTGGAACAAAGGCCCTGTATGGCACTTAATGATAATGGGGTCTGCTTCCCCCTCAATGCGTTTGTTTATGGGCTGCGACTGCCAGTTGTAGTCCCCATCAGAAGAATCTTTTAGACCATGAAGTTAGCCCTAGCCCAACTAGATCCCAATGGCTGGAGGGAAGTTCTTGCCTCAGTGGTGCTGTGCAGGAATAAGTTTAATATGGATATAAGTCTTGCGTAATTTTTCCATTTTTACAGACCTAAAGAAAATTCTGTAAAGCTTGCATAGTACTATTACTTTACCATCCGCAGCAACGACGAAACCCTCTATAGTGGTAGGCCCACCAGTGTGAAGAATTGTAAGGGAAAGTACTTATATGTTTCTGGAAAAGGGTGGGAAATCCACCCAGATGAGACAGAGAGGGAGAGGACCTTTAGGATGCCGCGACAGTGGGGATGCCCCTCTAAGATAGGTAAATAAAACTGTAGCCCTTTGAATTGTGGCCGCTTCCTGTTGTTTAAAGTTGTATTATTCCTTATATTATTCCGTTTAATTTTGTAATAATTTTGAACTTCCTATGTAGCTCTTGATAACTTGCCTCTTAGTGAGCGGCAAGAGAGTAGGATAAGGAGGGCTGTGGCAGTGAGTGATAACGATAAGAAGTTTAGCACACTTGTTACTTTCACATCCATTTTTGAAGCAGGATACTTCACCAACAAATCTATTCCTAAGGAGATGGCGGCAAAAGGTAATAACCCTTTCTTTTACTAATGCCGCAATAATTATTTTTAAACCTTTAGATTTTAACACTGCTTCGTTTCTTAGGTGAGGAAGTTGATAGGGAGCTTTTGGATGCCCAACTAGAAGAGATGGATGAGTATGTCAGTGCCCTCAACAATGTTACAAGGCAGAGGAAGAGGAAAAGGAAGTCCAAGCGTCCTGTCGCGGTTCCTACTGGTGATCAAGTTGATCCTACCGTGCCCTCAACTCAGGCTGAAGACCCTACTACCCAAAAAAGGCCTGGGGGTACATTTGATGATGATATTGGCGCCAACTTGGCAGCTACAAGGTTAATGTCAACTTCTGAACAGATCGAAGGCTGCAACACCTCTCTATTCCTTATAAATTCACCTCTTCCAATAATAGTGGCTGTCAATGCTAACCTGATACCTCCTTATTGTCGCGCCAGTGTTGGTCTTGATGTCCGTCTGCTGCCTCAGCCTAGGAAGCCCAACCCTGAATATTTTTGGAACACAACTGAGAGGGTTGTCTATAAAATAAAGAGGGTTGCATATGCCGTGGATCTTGACCATCTCGTGAATGAAGACCACAATGACTTAGAGGATTATGGCCTCCACAATTTGTTGAGGGTAAGTTCAAGTTTACCTTCTCAGCATCATTTTTACACTTTATATTTTGCTTATAACAACAACTCTTCTTTCAGGCCGCGGATGTCATGGTGTCCCAGAAGAGGAAGTACGAAGCCCTCTATAAGCTGAAAGAGGCCACAAAGAGAGTGCACTCTGCTGACCTGGAGAATGATAGGCCTACTTCCTTTCAAGATGGTAAGCAGTCCTCTGTTTCGGCACTTAAGGCGTATAAGATGGTTCTGGCCATAGAAGTAGCTAAGAAAGAGGCTGAAGATAGCTTCAAACATGATACGAACTATTTAAAAGTTTCTCAAGCTCAAGCCGTTGAAGCTACCTAGGCTGCAACCTCGTCAAAGAGAAAACTTGAACTCCTCTAGAAGAAGTTAGATGAACTAGAGAGCAAGATTGCAAAAGAAGTTGAGGTCCATGTTGCGGCCATAAAGAAAAAGGATAAGGACTATGTTGAGGCCCTTCAGTTGGCCGTAGACAATGTTGTGGATTCAGTTAAAGGCTTTAAAGACTTCTACCTGATCAACAATAAAGTCTACCTCCGTGGTTACCAAGAACTCAGACACAGAGTTATAAAAAACTTCCCTGAATCTAAAGACACAGTTCTGCCTAGGGCCTTGGTGATGCTGAACATCTCTAATGCGTGGCTGAGATGAAGGCTGCAGTTGAAGAGAGAGCCAGACTAAGGGCTTAGGCAGAGGTGGCGGCTGCTGAGGAGAGGATAGAGATGAAGAAGATGATGCATCCAACTAGACTTTTTTTAATTCTAAACATTGGGATGCGTCCCCTTTTTAAACATTGATTTTTTATCGATATATACAAGGCTGTGGCCTTTTGGAACTTCTAATCAAGGCAGCAGCCTATTGTCTGTATAACTTTAATACTTTAATTTTTTTTCAAGGCTTTATCCTTTGATCTTTCTATTTGTCTTAACTGCTCCTTTACTTTCTCTTTTATTGTCTGATTTGATGCTTAAATGAGCTTGCAAAAATGCATCAGGAACTGCAATGGACATAAGGCCGCGAAAGTTTTATATAAATTGTTTATCCAAACAGGCTGCCACTTGTTGTTCTTTTCCTTGGACTTTTCACTTGTATTTTGCCGTAAAGGATTCAATTTTTTCTCTCCATATATAGTTATAACCCCCATAGCCGCGGTGCCAAAGTGAAATGGATTTTGGGTCCATGGCTTAACTTCCTTGTCTCATTTAACTTGCCCCTTTACAACCCTCTTAACTAGGTTCCCCAGAATAGGCTGTGGCCTATTACATTTTTCCTTAACTTTTTTAATTTTTCTAGCATTTTCCAAGTCTCGATGCCACAATACTGAGGTTGCGGCTGCCTTGCAACCCAGCCGTGGCATTTTAGCAATACACAAATGTCTACTCTTTCTATCTAATGCATATTTTAAATGAACGAGTGGACTCCTTGATGGCTACGACCACATTGATAGGGATGCGGTGCCTTTCAGACCCTTGACAAAAAATTGATGACAATATGTTGGGTTGAGGTCATCCTTTTTCTATAGCTTTGGAATGCTTCATGATGTCAGTGTCACATCATCTTTCAGTCGCTTTAACTATATTTCATGGCTTTCCTTTACTCACTTCGATTGGGTTATTATCAGGGCCCCCTGGGCTAGGTATTATAAAGGTTACCTAAGCTATGTTTGGATATATATAATACCTTCCCAGGATATAATAGGATTATCCGTAGATAATTAAGTCTTAGG
This sequence comes from Sambucus nigra, assembly GCA_949130495.1. Lineage (NCBI taxonomy): Eukaryota > Viridiplantae > Streptophyta > Magnoliopsida > Dipsacales > Adoxaceae > Sambucus > Sambucus nigra. The sequence continues at coordinate 614,339,031 of OX422212.1, read as the reverse complement.
ACCCTTTAAATATTGGATTATCCGTAGAGAATTAAGTCTCCGGACCCTATGGGTTATTATCAGGCCTTCCCAGGCTAGGTATTATAAAGATTACCCAAGCTAATATGAGATCACCAAGTTAATGATGTTTTGTCTCTATCCACCAAGTTAATGATGTTTACTGGGGGAGTAACCTCCCTGGGCTAATGACGCATCCCCAAAGCTAAGAACGGGAGCTGTAAGCCCTTGCGGCTAATGACATATCCCAATAGATGCTTTCAAGAATGTAATCATCGTATGTTGGGATATAGTCTCCATGTGTGGTGTTATAAGAAAATATTTCCTACCACTCTTAATAGTTTCTTTCACTATTTTTAATTATCATTTTCTTTCATATAGTCAGGCGTCACGGCGGGCATTGTGGGCCCATTTAGATATAATTTTTTCTCGATATAATACGTTGTCTCTGTCTAAAATCTGTTTAAGACAAAAAGTATTTCATAAGATATCATTTAATGGAATAGAAAAATAAAAATATGGTATATTCATTCATTCATATAAGCATGGACAAAAAAAAGTCAGAATGAAATTGTTTTAAAAGACAGTGTTCGGCAAAAACATAAGAAAGAAAAGAAAAACATATGGGCATAAAAAAGGGGGGAGACAGCCTGTCAGACTAGGCTACATCCCTTAGGCATCCTTGAGGAACTGCTGCAACATTCCCTGCCTTATGAGACTCTCAATTTCATTCTTCAAAGTATGACACTGTTCGGTGAGGTGGTCGTGGCCATGGTGGAATTTGCACCACTTGGCTTTGTCCCTTTTATGAGGTGGAGCTCTCTGCTTTTATGTCCACCTTAGAAGTTTCTCCTCGATGCTTGAAAGGATATCTTTCAGGCTAGATTTCAGCGGTGTGTAATTCTCATGCAGATCCCTTTCTTCCCGTTTCATCTTACTCTTTAGGGCCCTGCCTTCTGCGTCCACTGCTTTTAGCTGGGATATTTCCTTGGTTTCTGATGTTGCGGACTTTGGCTTAGAGAGGGAGGATGCAGACTCCAGCATGAGGATACTTTGCGATAGGAATCATATTTGGTCCTATAGTGAGGCCTGGTGGTCATAGAGATGGTTGATGTAGTCATACAACTGAGCTACCTCTGCACTCTTTTCTGCACTTGAGGCGAAGTTTCCTTCCATATCTACTTTGTTAGTCTCTAAAAAATATATAATCTGAGACAAAAATAGAAAAATTAAGTAACCACAGAATATATAATGAACAAAGTACAAGATTGGGATGCAGTGTTTGCACTGCTTCTTGGTATTACTACTGAGGTCGCGACCAGTGAAGCACATAGGTCTACTGCCGTGGCCTTTGAAATTGAGCTGGAGACCACCTGCGTCCACCCCCCAATGATTTGAAGTTTCTGTAATACAATCCGCACTAGTAGAGGCCGCTACAAGAAAGGCAGTTGAACTACCCGATCGCATCCCTTTCTAGACAGTGAAGGGAACAATCCCAAAATTGAAACCCAAAAACTGAGTTTCTCTCCCGAAACACGTGGAGAGCATAGTTACTAGGGTCTATCCATAAGAGAATACCCTCAGGGTGCACAAAACGGCACAATTCTAATGATAAACCCTAGATCATAGGTAAAGAAAAACAAAAAGGGATTAAATATAATTCTTCCCTAATCACTCACCTTTACGGGGCTAAATCCCATCATGCTTTTCAACAATATCTAGATGAAATGATATCACGAGGGTATATAAAATAGATCTATGGTCTTAAAATGGAGACCCAAGATATAAAATAAAGCTCAATAACCAAAATTTACTCCTGAGATGATGATCCAATGGATCCCCATGAGTAAAATAAGGTGTTTAAGAACTCAAAACGTAGAGAAACAAGATTGAAATACCTCATTTCCCACAGATGGCGCCAAATTGATGATACGAGAAATCGCCCACTTGTCTTTCTCGTACCAGCAAGTTGAATATGAGATATGTAATGAGCATATAAACAAGTAAAGAGAGATACTAGACAAGATATAGAGTGGTTCGGCTGTAAGAATGAGCCTACGTCCACTTTCGTGCCACACTCTCATTATATATGCCATTTGGTACATAGTAATTAGGACTAAAGAGGCGAACAAGCATGAGAATAGAATATAGTATGTGACTATGATGATTTCGGTGGCTTCGGGATGTCGGCTACGATGCTAGAGAGAAGCCCCCAAGCTATGCTGAGCGATGTCGAGAGAATAGATGGCTCTGAGCTAGGTGTCAGTGTAAGAAATGAACCCGGAACCGGATGAGGAATGGAAAAACTCTCCTTCTATCTGGAGGTGTGAACCTCTATTTATAGGTGTAGATGTTGTATTAGTGGTGGATGAAAGGGGGCTGTGGCCCAGTTAATATGATCAGACTGGGGCCGAACCCGGAAACAAGTAGGGGCCGCACCCTGTAACAAGTAAGGGTCGCACCCTGTGTATGAGAGGCTGCGGTAGTAGGCCAGTGAGGCATATAAAAGGTAAGTCTGCGGCATCTAAGTGATAGGCCTAGGTGGAAAGTCTTCGTCACATGCCCATTGTACTCCTTCTGCGGCAGGGTACTATATGCTATATTGGAAGCCCAAAAACATTTATGAACATTTATAAAATTATTTTCTAAGATAAATAAAGTCGTTCAAAGTGATTTATAAAAATACACCTAAATGAAATAATATCCAAGTCTCTATAAATATATTAATGCATTCATACCTTAGAAACTTTAGAAATAATTAACCGTTGATGATGCAAATCGCGGAACGTGAAAACCGGTAATGATATCTGCATTTTTGTTTGGCCGCACCATCTTCAACTCTTCAAACGTCGTAGGCTTGAGGTACAACAATCTATCCTTTGACTCAAATCGTTTCATCCGGAATTAAGCCAAAACTACAAATTGATTCAATTTATAATTTGTCCTTACACTCACACAAATAAGTCTATGAGTAATTTACTTATTTGTCCCCTAAAACTATCACGATTGTTTTAAATAGCCCCTCGACTATCAAAAGTTCCAATTTATCCCACAAATAAAGGAAAAAAAATTAATAAGGCCCTTTTGTAAATTTTGACATTTAAATCTAATGAAAAATAGTCATGTTCGATGCATATTATTTAAGGGTAAAAATATAAATTCACTCAATAACACCTCGTAAATATTCCATTTCATAACACGAGCAACTCCTTATCCAAATTCCACACAAATTAACCTAAGCAACCCTTTAACCAACCCTAAACCCAAACAACCCCATTTAATAATCACAAAAATCATCATACTCATCCCCCCCTTCAATATCATACCACCATCACTCGCTCCTTACAACCATCACTGCAAGAGTTACAAACCCCACCAACACACAAAAATTAGCCGAAAACCCCCAAGACAAAACCCTCACCCTCACCCAGGAAATGTAAATCAAAATCAACAAACCCAATCCTCTAATAAAACTACCAAGCCCACATATTTCTTTCCCGATCTAAACCTCCACTCATGCTTAGAGATCAATTCATTAAGGATGGCCATTGTTGATTTTAATCAACACACACACAAACACACACACACAGAGTCTTGTGTAAGGTCATATATATATATATATCCCCTTACATACTATTTTTTTAAGTAGTAAGAAATGGAACTTATTTATATTTTTTTGCAGATGATCTCCTCACTTTGGAGATCATCTTAAAAAATCATTAAAAAAAATTAATTTTTTAACAATTTAAAAAAATGAGATGTAAAAATGATGAATATGTGTATCTTTTGTCATGAAAACCTTTGATGATCATCTCACGCAATTTTTGAGGGATTTTTTTTATGAAACCTTTTTTAGATGATCTCCTTACTATGGAGATCGTGTCCAAAAAGTTTCAACAAAAAAAATAATTTTCTTACTATGCACGGTGGTGCGCACAGATAGAGATAAATAGATAGATAGAGAGAGAGAGAGAGAGAGAGAGAGAGAGAGAGAGAGAGAGAGAGAGAGAGAGAGAGAGAGAGAGAGATGGAGTAAGGTGTGGGTAGGGTGGGAATTGGGAGGGTTAGTTTATGTCTTGTGGAGTGGTAGGTTGGACTACGGGTGGGGTTGGAATCGGTCGGAGTGAACAAGGTGTCCAATGGGTAGGTGGGAGGGAGGGAAGGGAATGTGGTTTGTGGTTGTCAGTGTGTTTGGATGAAGAGATCATATAATTCTTTTTATTTTCCCTTTTTAACTTTTTTTTTACTGATTTACATTTGTGCCCTCTAATAATAATGTAAATCCTTTTTTGCCCATATAAAAGTCATGTGCATTGCACATGACTATTTTTCGTCAAATTTGACAAAAGGGTCATGTTAAATTTGTTCCCCTTGTTTGAAATATATATAGCATGGTAATTAAGCATGTAGATTTATGTACGATTTGAAAACCATACGAGGGAGTCATTCCATAATAGGCCGTAATTTCATATTTCGAGTGACTAGTCAAAATACTAAAATTTCAAATGTCACAATCATTTTTTTCATGTGGAGTAAGATATGAAGTGACAATAAAACAAAATGTATATCCTAAACCATAATAATGAAATACATAAAAATTGTTTTAGCCATAAATCTCACCTGAAACTGAAACAATATAAACTACAACTTTACAATTCCATAATTTATTACCCAAAATCATAAAATAAACAATTCCACGTGCCCAGTATTCCTTGTTAGAATAAAAAACATCAATAACGGAGTTAAAAAGTAGCAAGGATGACGTTGAAGTACTTGTAGAATTCCAAGGAAAATAAAATTAGGGGGAATGTAACCCCCGCCTCAGCCACAAACTGTGAGTAGATCCAATGGTCACCATCGATGTTGTAAAAGCCCATAAGGCCATAGTCTAGCTAAACAATCACCCAGGAAGGGATGTAGCATTGCTTAAAGGCTTTGGAAGTGTTTTCATTTATCATATACACAATTTTCACACTAAGTAGTAAAAGATGAGAGAAAATACAAAAATCTTGAAAGAATGTAGAGAAATTCCATGGCAATAGAAAGAAGAAGACATATAGGCATGGGAGGGAGAATGGAAGCTCTTGATCTCTTAAACTCTTGAAAGAAGTAGACATTTTTAATAAAGAACCAAACTAATGGAAATAGTGGTATTAGTGCCCTGGAAATTTTTTTAAGCAGAAATCCCATCGTTACGGTGACATGCTCCCAAATGATGGTTGGCATGCAACCGTCTCTTCATCTTAGGGCACCCAAATGTCTAGTGTACCCCTTAAATGTGTGGGTAAAGAGATCATCATGCCCCAAAGATTCAACAAGGGAAATGACTAGTCATTATCAAGTAAAGTTACTTGCATCCTCTTCGATCATAGTTACTTTAGATGACTAAGACTGCCCTCGACCACAACACAGATTCATTTCAAAACCATATCAAACCTTCATGAACTCAACCAGTTGCAAAGATTCTGGAGAAATTGTGAGGAAAATAATCAAAATGCACATGAGAAGAGGGCACGTCCCATTGATCTAGTCATGATCTCCCATCTTTTAAAATAAGGAATGTTGGAGCTAACTGACCTACAAGAATAAAGGAAGAAGAGATGATCGATCAAACTGGAATAACTATAATAATAATTGTGACCCATACAGTTTCTAATATCTTCTCTTATAAATTCAACCCTTGCCACAATGGAAAGGGGATGTAAATATAAGCGTTTGAACCAAACTAGTAGAAAAGAGGAGCACCCCCCTGACATGCACATTGCCATACCACGTAAACATTGTTCTTGTGTGTGTGCATGATTTTCTTTATTATGTTTGGACAAAATTATATTGAATAATAACTAGTAGGTTTTTACCTCCTACATTACACAAAATCATATACTTAAGTTTTAAATCATAGAATAAAAAATGGCGCTCTAAATCATTCTCCCAAAAATAAGTCACTATATCAATATATATACATATATATTATTATATACACACACCTTGATAAAAGAACATGTAGAGTTATTTATGGATTGAAAATCATGCGAGATTGAGGGAGACTTTTGTAATCACCTGTATTTTTCATTTAAAGAATGGCCAAACCTAAATGTCAAAATTACAAACGTCAAACAATAAATAATTATTATAAAAATGTTGAGTAACAAACCACTAGGGCTAGTGTAGTATCTTGGGTTCTCACTTTCATATAAGAGTTTGAGGATTTGATTCCCCTTCCTCTTTGCCAATACACCCTAAAAATTAAAAAAAAAATGCAGAGTAACATAAAGAGTGGTAGTGAAAAATTTGGATATCTCAAAACACGAAAGTGATAATAATTAAAAAAAAACATACCCATAGGCTTCAACTGAAACTAGAACATTGTAAACAACTTTTGAATTCCAAAAATTAAGGACCTAAAAATATCATATTAGTCAAACGATACAAAAGAACCTACGAAATCCAAACGACATTAAATGAATTTCAATGTAAAACAACATCAACTAAACCTGAAAACAGCACAAAATGTGAGACAAGCCCACTGTAAGAGAATATCTGCGTGATCCAAAACTAGATGGTAAAAAAGGAGACAATATTTTTTCTCGTGACTTAAGATGGGCAAGATCATCTTTAATTGTGATGTTTGAGATTCGTGAAAATTTGGGAAATCCATTCTTTTTTCACGATCCTAATTAATCGAGAAAAAAAATTATACACAAAAGATGATACAGTGTGTTTCTCAAATTAATAGTCATTATTTGAAATTCAAATATTATATAGAAAAAATTTCTTGCCAAATTTATCCTCCTAAAAATGATGAATACATTTGAATGCATGATTTGCACATGGATCATTATTGAACTTTATAATCTCACCGTCTTTTATATCATATTCTTTTAACCATGACTGTTAATTTAAGAAGAAATAAAAACTAATTACGACTATTAATTTGGGACAAGTGGAGTATGAAAAAAAAATTATACGTTTACATTTTAATGACACCAGCATACACAAATAGGTAAGCTAATGTCTCCCTTTCATCTTGAGATGAAACCATCTCCTAGGATATTTATAACTTTGTAGTTCAATAAATAAGTTATGCTCACCACTAAATAAATTTATTAGTTCGTCACTTTAATCTAATTTCAATTTACCTCGAGTTAAAAGTTCTTGATCATCATAAGGGAGGCTCAACAATACCCTATAATGAATTTGATTAAATCATTGAAAACTCCTTAAAAATTATGAGGTGATTCATATTTTAATCAATCGTATTGAAGGATCATTGATATACCAATATACACCCTCAGCCCGGTCGAGGGTGTCCCCATCTTAGACGAGGGCTCAAGGCCAGGACGAGGGTCCAACTACACCACGACTCCATCGCAGGAAGGGTCAGCTAAGTCGACTCCTCATCATTAAGAAGACGACACCTCAAGGTGCCGACCCCTCATTTCTTCAAATAATGACGACACCTCAAGGGGACGACCTCTCACCATGGATAAGACGACACCTCAAGGGGTCGACCCTTCATAGTAGGCCAGACGACCCTGTGAGGGGACGACAGTATGAGGCCCACATCTAGCCAGACTCACTACCACCAGGAACCTTACCCTAATCCTAACATCATAAGCCGAGGGTGACATCATCACAGCGCGTGATCTGGGAGATGTGTGGGACAGCGCGCGTGGGACTCATATAGCACATGGACTACACCGTTATAATAATATCATACCCTCATGTGAGGGGATATTATGTCATCATTAGTCACAAGTGGCACCTCCAGGTGTCAGCAAGGAATTGGCTAGATCATTATTCACATGCTCAATGCATGCTTGGGGGTACACTACACCACCCAAGCCCTATATATACTTGTCATCCTTAACCTTATAAGGGGATCGGTAATTGTAATCCTAGCTAAAACTCTGCTAATACACATAGTGGAGCGGGAGAGAGTGAGCTTATGAGCATTTTATCCAAGGCCATTAGTGCCCATATTTAGTGGATAACACATTCAAAGTGGATCTAGGCCTAATTGGCTGAACCACTATACATCGTTGTCTTCATTCCTCTTATACTCATCCCCTTCTACACACATGCATAACTCTATTGCTGCCATTGTTATTACTGTTTGAGCTCTCCACCTCTTATCTGGTGGTGATAAATCTAAGCATCATTAGTTTGGCGCCGTATGTGGGAACGAGAAGATATCTCTTCCTTTATACATCTTGACCTCACCGGAAACTCTGGTGGTGAACCTGTTCTCCCACTTCGTGGGGAGCTGTTTCACCATTGAAAGAGGTCCATTAAGGTTCTCAAGCTCAGCAATCTTTTAATCATTCAGCTCTTCATAGCTCAAACATATGGCACCGGAGATGCCACCACTACCTCCTCCACTGGATAGTGGAGTAGGACCTAGCTCCAATCATGCACCACCTCAGTCTGAGATGGATGATGTGGCGGCCACCCTCAAGTCTTTAGCATCGATCCAGCGGATTATGCAGGAGAAATTTACAGTGCTTAGCCAAAACATACTAAGACCACTAGGAGTATCACCGGAGATGATTACTCCGATAGCAGCTCCAGGGCAACATGAGGTTAGGGGACTACCCCAGGCACCACGCAAAGACTTGCCCCCTCCATAATGGCAGAGGAATATTGCTAAAACCTGGCGTCTACGCTTAGGGAGGCAAGGAAACCCTTGCCCAGAAGATAGATATGATGATCTGGAGGTAAAAGAGGCCCCCATAGAGTGCTGGGAGCCGTATGAGGTATCCAATAATACTGTGCAAACTATCCAGGAGAGCAGAGGGAAGTGTGGAAGGAAAAATCCCGATGATCGCCTGAGAGGCTCTGCTTTTGGTCTTTTGAGCAGGGGGTCAGCCTTTGAGAGGCTAGGCCCAGTAAATGACATGCGGGAAAAATTGTCCCGATCGAGAAGTATTGCGAGATCGAGAAGGGAGGTAATAGATGGTCGACCCCATAGGGGCCGACCTCACGGATGAGACGATGGTCAAGGAGAAGTAAACAGCCGACAGAGACATGTCACAGCAGAACCCTCTGTTCACCTCAAAGAGGCGGCAGGGGATAACATCGGCCAAGCCGACCGTACGAGGCCTTGGAAAGACTTGATCCAAAGGTTGGAGGATAAAATTGGTGATATCCTGAAAAGCAGTGATCCCTTTCAAAGAGGATACTCCGTAGGCTCACCCTTTGTGGTGAAGATAGTTAACTTCTCAATGCCGTTAAAGTTTAAACCACCTATGGTCACCCCAAGGTATGACGGGAGTACTAACCCTGTCCATCATATTGAGATGTACCAATCAGCGACAAACATATTCTCTGTCTCAGATGAGATGAGGTGTCGTTCCTTTTTTGACACACTAATGGGGGTTGCACATGTCTGGTATATGTCTCTTCTAAAGAACTCAATTGAAAATTTTAAGCAGTCAGCAGATCAGTTTATCCGTAACTTTTACTTTGGATTGAGGCCACAAAAGAAGAACACACACCTGCTCTATGTTAAGCAGGGGAAGAACGAGAGCCTAAGAGACTACATAGCCATATTTAAAAAAGAAAAGTTAGAGGTTAAAGATTACGAGGAGAGTATAGCCATGAAAACCCTCATTGGAGGACTCCAGAAGGGGAAGCTATTATGGAAACTTATCGAAGATCCCCCGAAGACGATGGCTGAATTGCTAGCAATAGCGGGAAAGGTGATGAACGCCGAAGAGGTGATGGCCAAAAAATATGAATATGAAAAAGGAGGCACTAGTGGGGGTAAGTACCAGAAAAAGAATAAAGAGGGGGAAAAAGAGGCTAGCAGATGACAAATTCACTAATTACACCCATCTGACGGTCAACTGTGAGAACATTCTGAATAAAATAAAGAGTGACCAGTCCCTAAAGTGGCCTGAGAAGTTGAGGGCATCCGTTCACAAGACGAACAAAAACTTGTGGTGTGAATTTAGCCAAGACCATGGCCATGTGACTGACCAGTGTTTTCCTCTGAAAGATGAAATTGAAAAAATGTTAAAAGAAGGGAAGTTAAGGAAATACGTTGACTAGAGTGCCTTCAAGAGGGGCCGAGGGGATGACCTAAGGAAGAAAATGGGGGATACATGCAGATAAGATCCTCTAAATAGAAGGGATAACCCTTCAGAAGATGAGGACGACCCTAACCTCCCACCGAGAGATGACCACGACCCTGTAAAAAGACTTAATATGATCTCACTCGGTGTTGGGATGATCTCCGGGGGACTAGCAGGAGGAGGATTAGAGGTTGTCGATAGGAAGTCCCATGTAGCTGAAGCCAAGGCAATAACAAAGTTGTATACTCGATCTCTATTGAAGCAAAGTCATAAAATAGGAAGAAAGTTGATATGGATACTCTGATAGTGGGTTTCTCAAGAATGGACTTCAAGGGCCTCTTAGCCCCTCATGATGACCCTGTTGTCATCACCAACAAGGTACATGGACGTGAGGTTCCAGGGATCTTAGTGGATAGGGTAAGTTATGCAGATGTGATGTTCTGGCCAGGCTTTAAATACTTAGGCCTCAGCCGTGCTAGTCTCATCCCATACCATCACCCCTTGATTGGTTTCAGTGGGGAAAAATTTCATCCTCTAGGAGTGTATGAGACTGATGTTACGATGGGGGACGAGTGGCTGAGATTGCTTACGAAGAAGGTCAACTTTTTTGTGATGGATAAATATGTCTTCTCAGCCTACAAAATTATACTGGGGTGAGTGGCCCTCAAGGAGTTTGAGGCCATGCCGTCCACGATTTATCAGATGATAAAATTCTCGACCCCTTACGGGGTAGGGTAAGTTCAGGGAGACCAGACGATAGCATGAGAATGTTACTTTAACTCCACCAAAGAAAGAGAGGCACACAAGAAGGCAAAAACTACTTACAATATTGATACCCTTGACCATACGGATGAGACAAAATTGAAGGAAGGAGAAGTCATGGAAGAGGTAGAATCAATCATCCTCAATGTGGATGAGCCAAAAAAAACCGTCTAAGGTTGCAAATCTCTAAAGAAAGGCATAAAAGAAGACCTCATCAACCTGCTAAGGAGAAGACAAAATGTCTTTACGTGGAGTCATTCAGATATACCGGGGATTGAACCTGAAATAATGAGCCATAAGCTCAACGTGGTAGAGGGAGAAAATCTGGTAAAGCAGAAGAGGAGAATTTATTCTCGAGAAAAATATAAAGTCATAAGGGACGAGGTCAAGAAGCTAGAAGATGATGAGTTTATCAGGGAGGTCATCTATCCTGAATGGCTGTACAATGTAGTCATAGTCCCCAAAGCCAACGAAAAATGGAGGATGTGTGTAGAGTTCACCGACCTCAACAAACATTGTCCCAAAGATAGCTTCCCTCTCCCTCACATTGATCAGATGGTAGACTCTACCGTAGGCCATGAGCTAATGATCTTCATGGATACCTATTCAGGTTACAACCAGATCTTTATGAGACATGAGGACTCGAAAAAAATGGCTTTCATTACCGATAAGGTACATACTGTTATAGGGTCAATCCTTTTGGCCTAAAAAATACGGGGGTAATGTATCAGTGCCTTGTGAACAAAATATTCGAAGATCAAACTGGGAAGTCCATGGAGGTATTTGTAGATGACATGTTGACCAAGAGTTTGAAAGCCGAGGATCATGTGGCCGACCTTGAGAGGACTTTTAACACAATGGACAAGTATCAGATGAAGTTCCACCCGGCCAAATGTGTCTTCGAGGTCGAAGAAAGGAAGTTCTTGGGGTTCATCGTCAACCAAAGAGGCAATGAGGCCAGTCTTAAGAAGATAAAGGCCCTCCTAGGAATGAAGACCCCCAGGACCATTAAATATGTTCATAGGCCCACAGGGCGAGTGGCTGCTTTGAATAGGTTCGTATCCAAAGCCATAGAGAAGTATTTACCGTTCTTCAAAATTCTTAGAAAAGCCTTTGAATGGAACGAAGAGTGTGACCTATATTTCAAAGAACTAAAGTCGTACCTAGGGTCTCCCTTACTGTTGTCACAACCAGTGCAGGGCGAACGAGTGTATGTGTACCTAGCCGTCTCAGAATCTACCATCAGCGTAGCCATTGTGAGAGAAGAAGATGGGGTACAGAAGCCTGTGTATTTCAACGGTAAGTCACTCCAGGGGTAGAGCAAAGATACCCAAGGATGGAGAGGTTAGCCTATGCCTTGATCCATACATCAACAAAGATGAAGCCGTACTTCCAGTCCCATATAATGGTCATCCTCACTGACTCTCCTCTTAGGCAGGTCTTGCACAAGCCAGAAAAATCGGGGTGGCTAATGGCCTGGACCATAGAACTAGGATAGTTTGACATTGTATATCAACCAAGGGTGCCCATTAAGGGGCATGTATTAGCAGATTTCGTTGCGGAATTTACTTGGGAAGATGATGAGGCTGAAGATGAGAGCCTCAAGAAGACAAATACCCAACAAGGCAGAATTATTGACCCATCCATAGATAAGGCTGAGACAAGCACCGCTAGAGAAAAAGTTACCTAAAACGAGAAGGGAAGATATCTATTTAGATAGGGATCCCACATTGAGGGAAATTTCTCAGAGGAACAGGCTGTGTGGAACCTCTTCATTGACGGGCCCTCTTACGAGAGAGAAAGTGGGGCTGGATTAATTATATTAGCACCCGTCAGCACAAAAATTGAGTAGTCCCTAAGGTTTAACTTCAAAGCCTCCAACAATGATTCTGAATATGAAGCCTTGATAGAAGGCCTCTCCTTAGCAAGGTCTCTTAGTATTGGCCAGATCTTGGCTCATAGTGATTCAAGACTTGTGATGAATCATATACTAGGAGGATACAAGGCTAAGGATGGGAGAATGGCCAAATATCTTGAAAGAGTAAAGCCACTATTGAAGAGATTCGAAGAAGTAAAGTTGAAGAGGATACCTAGGCTTGATAATGGCCGAACCGATGCACTTACTTGGATAGCCTCAACAACTAGGACAAATATCAGGAGGACAGTCCCAGTGGAAATCTTACCTCAACCAACGATTAAAGATGCAGAGGAAACACTTGGCTTTTGCTTAAATATCAACAGGGAAGCTTCGTGGATTGACCCCTAGTCAGATACATTAAAGAGAGAGAGATGCCAGAAGCAAAATAAGGCAGCAAGAAGTTGAGATATAGAGCAACGAAATTCACTGTCATCGGAGACACCTTGTACAAAAAGGGGTTCTTGCTCCTCTTACTCAGATGTATGCACCCGTCTGAAGTCCCACACATCTTGCAAGATGTCCATGAGGGTTCTTGTTCAAGCCATATTGGGGTCAAGTCATTAGCAAAGAGGATAGTCACCCAAGGATATTGGTGGCCGACCTTGGGGAAGGATGCTACTGCTTATGTAAAGAAGTGTGATAAATGTCAAAGGTTCACCACCATACCCCACCATTTCCATTAGCCTCTCAACTCCATCACGTCCCCATGGACATTCACAATATGGGGAATCAATCTACTAGGACCCTTGCCTAGGGCCATCAATAACTATCGATACTTGATCGTAGAAATTGACTATTTCTCAAAATGTGTGGAAGAGGAGCCGATGGTCACGATTACTGAGCAGAACACCTTCCAATTTATCTATAAAAACATTATATGTAGATATGGTCTCCCCAATACCCTTATCTCAGATAAAAAGACTCAACTCTAGAATGCATCTCTGGAGAAATACTGCGAAAGGGTGGGTGTCAAATAATTCTTTTCTACCCCAGGCCGACCTCGGTCTAATGGGCAAACTGAAGTTACAAATAGAACAATCCTAGACGGGATGAAGAAAAAACTCGATGAGGCAAAAGGAAGATGGGTTGAGGAATTATACGCTGTACTGTGGGCCTACAGGACGACGGCTAAGACTCCTACCGGGGAAACCCCATTCATGCTGGCGTAAGGCTCAGAAGCCATCATCCCCACCGAGATTGAGTTTCCCACTCACAGAGGCCAAATGTACGACCCCTAGAGAAATATAGAAGAAAGGAGACTTGACCTAGACTTGATCGAGGAAAGATGAGAAAACGCTGAGATAAGGCAAACAGTCTATCAGCAGAGGACTGCCAGGTTTTATAACCAGAGGGTGAAGCAAGCCAATCACTGTGGGGGACCTAGTGCTCAAAAAGACATGGAAGAAACCTAAAAAGCTCCACCCCAATTGGCATACCCATATAGGGTCATTGATGAAGTTGTCCCTGGAACCTATAGACTAGAGAACCTTGAAGGGGAACCCTTTTCCAACCCCTGGAATGCAGATCATTTGAAGAAGTACTATCAATAATGTTGTAATGTCCTATCAACCACAGTTGTAATGAATGTGTTGCTTTAATAGAACACTTGATGCTAATGAGAATATTATATTGACCCCTTATCTTATTTGTTAATTTTGGTATGATTGGGGTAATTCTTGTTAAATCCCCTTGGCTAGGATGAGGGTGAATTATAGGGACGACCCTCCATTCACTCTCAAGAAAGACGAGGGGGGACTTGAAATTAAATATACCATTAATTTAGTGATAGCCAACCTCGGCGATAATGAGGGTGAATTGCATGGACGACCCTCCATTCACTCTAAAAAAAGATGAGGGGGGACTTGAAATTGAAAACACCATTAATTTGGTAATAGGCAACCTCGGCTATAATGAGGGTGAATTACAGGGACGATCCTCCATTAACTCTCAAGAAAGATGAGGGGGGACTTTAAATTGAAAACATCATTAATTTGGTGATATCCACCCTCGACTATAACGAGGGTGAATGGCAGGGATGACCCTCCATTCACTCTCAAGAAATATGAGGGGGGACATGAAATTAAAAAACATCATCAGTTTGGTGGATAACCACCCTAGGCTAGGACGAGGGTGAATGGTATGGACGACCCTCCATTAACTCTTAAGAAAGACGAGGGGGACTTGAAATTTAAAACATCATTAGTTTGGTGATAGCCACCCTCGGCTAAGACGAGGGTGAATGGTATGGACGACCCTCCATTCACTCTCAAAAAAGATGAGAGGGACTTGAAATTTAAAAGAAAACATCATTAATTTGGTGGAAATTACCCTCCGCTATGATAAGGGTGAATGGTATGGGCGACCCTCCATTCACTCTCAAGAAATACGAGGGGGGACTTGAAATTGAAAAACATAATTAATTTGGTGGATAACCCCCCTCGTCTAGGATGAGGGTGAATGATAGGGACGACCCTCCATCCACTCTCAAGAAAGACGAGGGAGGATTTGAAATTTAAAACATCATTAGTTTGGTGATAGCCACCCTTCACTATAACTCTTAAGAAAGACGAGGGGGGACTAGTATTTAAAAGAAAACATCATTAATTGTGTTGAAACCACCCTCGACTATGATGAGGGTGAATGGAAGGGACGACCCTCCATTCACCCTCAACAAAGACGAGGGGGGAATTGGAAGATGGTGAACACAAATATCATAGCCAAGACAAGTCCTAAAAGAGGCAAATATAGGAGACAGGAAGAGAGCAATTCCATTATAAAACTGTGTTACAAATATTTGTCCAAAAGAAAAATCAATACAAAAACTTAACAAACAGAGGGCATGGGCTACAGACAGCCACCCTATTGAGCAATATCAGAAGGAAGGGCTTCAACATCAACCAAAGGAGTCTCTTTGGTGATAAAACAGGTCGATCCTCAGATGTGTCGGTACCTTCGACGTGCACATGAGACTCTATATGGGTTAGAGCCTTAACTATAAGGGGGTCTTCCATCTATACTGCTTCAAGAGAGGGACTGATATATGACACGACATTAGAAAATTTTAATACGACCCACTGATAGGACGTTCTAATCCCTCCCTCCAAGTATTCAAGGCCGAAACCTTAGAATTCATAGGAGAGCTTGTAACCCTCCATAACATCAACCTCGACCTTTCTCACTACCACATAGAGTTCAGCCTTGAATTGTACCCCCTGATTGGTCAAGGCCTCTTACCTCTTTGATGAGGTTGTCCTTCACCTTCAGGCCATCCTCATGCTGCTTTACTAGCTGATCCATGACCGTTGCATGCTCGGTCCTTGCACTCTCCAACTCAGCCCTGGCAGTCTCCAACTCGGTTTTAAGTTGGCCTCATGCTAAATAGCTCTCTCGACCTCATGAAACTTTTGCTGGTTTGCAGCCATCCCTTTCGTGGCAGAGATGAAGGCGCAGACAGACTGCATAAAGTCAAGCATATAGTAAAGGGAAGAGGTAACAATTGATAAAATGGTGAATCAAAAAATAAGTTGAAAGAAATAACTGAGACAGTATATGCAGACCGTAGTCGTAAACTTTGGCCAGGGGCATCCTTGATAGAAATTCATAATCTGCGGCTGAGGGTGCATAAAACATTCAGGCCTTGGCTTCCCTCAAGTTAGATATGAGGGCTGAGGGTTTGGCCTTCAGGAAAGTCAGATTCTAAGACTAGTAGGCACCCATGTTGTAAGAGGAGCTGGTCCCCTCAGTGAGTTCCTGAGGGACCTCTACCCTCACCCTCATCTGTGAGTCAGTCCGAGAGGCCCCAGGGACTTTAGTGTCCTTCTATTTGTGACTATCAGTGGTCGGCTCCATCTCTGTCAGCCCCACAACCTTTGTCTTTCTTGGAGGCTGTTGAGGCTCTTTGCCTTTCTTCTTTCCCAGGCCAGACATCAAGATAGGGGGTAGTCATCTCCCAAAGTTGATCAGAGATGTTTGTAGGCTGACCTAAAAAAGAGACGATACATAAAAAACAAGCAGTACCAACGAGGATACACTTGAGAAAAATAAAATGGAACAAATATCAACTCACATAATTTTATCAGGGGGCCGACCCTCAGACCAACTTCTTTGAGGAAACGAGGGGTCATCAAGTCTTCAAATATGGCAAGTCCACCCTCTTTCCTTTATTCCCTCAGATAGTCAACAACATCCCTCTCATCCAAGCTAAGTCCGGGGTCTGATCGTGCTTTCATTGAGGGGTTGGACCATGCCCTTGGGACCCTCGGATTGTCATCTATGGGCTCGTCCTCGGCTGGGAATTCCCAATCCCTAGAGATGAAGAAAAACCTCTTCTTCCAATCATGGTTAGAAGTTTGTGCCACATGAAGAAGTCTTTTATCAGACTTCCTCACTCCTAAATGAAAATACCCAGGCTGCTTGGATGAGGAGTGATATTGTAGCAAGGCTATGAATAAATCGGACGAGGTCTCGTCGACGAAAGTATTCTTCCAAAGGGAGACATAGCTGAGGATAGTCCTCCATGAGTTGTGAGGAAGTTGAGAAGGAGCAACCCCAAGGGCACAGAGTATGTCAACTACTGCAGAGTGCACAGGGAACCTGACACCTACCCTGAGCATTTGCTCATAAATAACAACTTCCCCCTCATTCCCCTGAAAGACCTTCTCGTTTGCATTGGGGACCCTCATAGTTATATTATGTTTTACACCAAATATGTGCCTCTGCAGCAAGATGTCACGATCCCTAATAGATGAGGCGTAAGTCGAGGCACTAGAAATGTTAACTTGATCATCACCTGAATTCTCACTACCGTCCTCATCCCTCTCATCCTCAGATCTCTTGGCCTCGTCTCCTATCGGCGGGCCACCTAAAAAGTCCATCTGGAAAGTAAGAGGGGAGAGGGTTATCACATGGATAACCTCAGAATGAACTATCCCCTTGTCCTATCGGTTCGGGCTCCCAGAAGACCCAACACCTATTAGTGACGATGCTCTCTCATTCATCTCTCCCTCGTACGTTTGACTCTCGGTTGTACGACAAGAAGACCTAGAGGGCTCATATGGTATAATTGTGGCTAAAGGAATGGGGAAGATGGGTCACACCCAATTAGGGTTGGCCCTTCATCTTCGTTCATTCTCCTCTTCTATTGGCCTAATCTCTGCCAAGAATTTCTCCCCCAAAGCTGGAAACTCCTCGGTTAAACCATAGAGTTTTTTGAGCATTAAGGGGAAGACCCTACACTTAAGGAAGTTGTTCAAACTAACTACAAAAAAGTTTAAAGTTTGACCAAGTTAACTTTTGGATCAAACCTAAGGAAATAAAGGGTTTTGTGGATGAACACTCAAGAACAAGGGGAACGCAGTTCACCAGAGAAGAACGCCGATGAACACAAGAAAACCTAAGAAGTTCTAGAAAGAGGCACTAAACCACTATGTCAAGGTGGGGAAAGAACCATAAGGAACCTAAAATTCATTGATCATCCCTATAACCACCACAACAAGGCGTGCCTCTACGCCAAAAAATATAAACTACCAAGAAAAACTAGGAAAGAAACCCAAAGAAAGAAAGCAAACGAAAAATGGAAGTTAAAGAGGAAGTTAGAGCAGAAAGGTTACCCGAGGATGGAGACAAAGACTGAGCGCAACCTGAGACACATAAATCACAGAAATAGCAGTTTGAACTGGTAAGGAGCTAGAGAGAGAAAGCTTTCATGCGAAGAAGAAGAATAAAAGATGATTGTTTAAAGAATCATTTAAAAACTTTGTTACTATTAGGCCTAGTAATCAACGCAAGGAACAACCTATGAGGAGAGGAATCATTATGGTACAAAGCCCAAAGAGTGGTGTACAACCCTCACACATGGGAAGTATAAACGACGATGGATACTTGACAAGATGACAATCAACTTGACAAATGTCACTCATCAAACTGACCACAAGGCATTCAAAGACAACATTACCCCACAACCATCTCAACAACATTGATGACTAAAGACTGGGGGTGATTGATATACCAATATTCACCCTCGGCCAGGCCGAGGGTGTCCCCATCTCAGACGAGGGTTCAAGGCCAGGACGAGGGTCAAACTATACCATAACTCCATCATAGGAAGGGTCGGTTAAATCGACCCCTCATCATAAAGAAGACGACACATCAAGGGGCTAACCCCTTATTTCCTCAAAGAATGACGACACCTTAAAGGGCCAAACTCTCACCATGGATAAGACGGCACATTAAGGGGTCGGCCCTTCATAGCAGTCCAAACGACCCTGTGAAGGGACGACAGTATGAGGATCACATCCAGCCAGGCTCACTACTAGCAGGAACCTTACCCTCGACCTAATATCATAAGTCGGGGGTGACATCATCACTATGCATGATCTGGGAGGCGCATGGGATAGTGCGCGTGGGACTCATATAGCATGTGGACTAGACCGTTATAATAATATCATCCCCTCACGTGAGGGAATATAAGTGGAACCTCCAGGTGTCAGCAGGTAATTGGCTAGATCATTATTCACATGCTCAATGCATGCTTGGGGGGGTACACTACACCACCCAAGCCCTATATATACTTGGCATCTTCAATCTTGTAAAGGGATCGATAATTGTAACCCTAGATAAAACTCTACTTATACACACAGTGGATATGGAGAGAGTGAGATTATGAGCATTGTATCCAAGGCCATTAGTGCCTATATTTAGTGGATCACACACTCACAGTGGATGTAGGACTAATTGGCTGGGCCACTATAAATCGTTGTCTTCATTCCTCTTATACACATCCCCTTCTACACACATGCATAACTCTATTGCTGCCATTGTTATTAATGTTTGAGCTCTCCACCTCTTATCTGGTGGTGATAAGTCTTAGCATCATCAGTCACGCGAACACATTTTTTTCCTGTAAGAGTAACAAATTTGTACTCTACCAAATAATTCTTTTGAAATAGTGTAACAACCCCCATTTTCTCACGTAAAAGATGGCCAGGCACGATATGCCGAAGATGGGGCTTATCAAAAATTTACAGCATTCTCAGAACTGAATGAATAAAAATTTATTTCATTTTATATTGAAATCCACAATGAATTAAAACATATGAATAAAATGATTCCATACATGAATAAATAGAACTGAGTCATAATAAAATGTCCAAAAATGTAAAGTTACAATACACTGATATTAATAAACACTGAGCTTATGCCTGTACAATTTCTAGAATGTAATAAAACGACAAAGTGACTGAAGCACAACCTATACTAGAGTCAACGGAGCGAAATCCACTACATCTAATGCAACTGCAAGCTTGATCCATCGTCAGTCCTACTTTACCTGTCATTAAGAATATCGAGGGGGGGGGGGGGAGACATTTATAATTTGGGTCAGAGCCCATGGTGTGCAAGGATTATTCATCAATAAATATGCAATTTATTACTATTTCATACTTCACGTCTCCCCATCGACTCTCACATGTAACGAGTACCTCACCTCTCATTCGGAAGCTATCCTACTCGTCTCCCAAAATGAATATCAATTGTAAACGCCCATTATTTTGCCATCCAAGTAAAGAATAAACCATTTCCATTATGCACAAACTACAAGTGGTTCCTCGTGTCTGAAACCCCTATCCCCAAATAGATTTAATAATATAAAATTCTCAATATACATAAACTAAGTGCAGTTCCTTACATTGCATATCTGTGACCCTCGTCTAGTTCTTCAAATCATTTAATGATTAAATTCATATTTTCTGTCGTCTACCGCGTTAGACTATACGTTTTGTTTTCTTCGATTACCAAATTATTACTCTCATTTAATAATTGGTTACATCATTTCTCATTCTATTCAATGTTTGTCTACTTCGTTAGACTATCCAATTATTATTCTTATTAATAATTGTTCACGGCATTATTCATTAGGACTCATCTTCGTCCTTGATTATCCACATCATTTTGTTAGCCCAGTTTCATCATCATTAAACAATTTCTATATCTTTAGACAAAAAGGAAACATTCCCTCGTAAGGGATACCGCAATGGGTAAATGGGTATATATATATATATATATATATATATATATATATATATATGTGTGTGTGTGTGGTGACAATTATTATGCAACAAAACAAATAGGAGAAAGGCAAGCACCAAATAATAACAAGGAAGATAAAATGATAATCACACAACAAAGGATGTACGTGGCTCAGCAAAGATGTGCCTACGTCCACGGTGGTGCAGTCGGTGTTATTTCTATATAGTCCGGAGAGTGGTTACAGAGAATACAACTTGTCCTTTTGCCCCGGACCTAGGGTTCAATATATACATGTACATTTAGGTAAGTGGGGGTGTTGGATTCCCCCACGTCTTCCATCTCTCCCTATAACCTCCCTTAATGGGAACGTGGGAAGAGACCGGATCATAATCAAAATAAGATATTGGGGGTCTAGACTTTGGGCCGCCAGAATTGGGCTACTCGTCCAGGCCCATGATCTTAATTTTGGGTACCCGCAATTACCCTTAAGTTTGTTGGGCCATGTTTTCGACTCAATAAATTTAAATGATTAGTCATAATGGCTCTTTTTGTACCTTGTGTAACTCTTCGAAAGTTGTGAAGCTGATTTTGGCGGCATCCGCTTCGTACTTTGTGCACTATGATTAGCAAAGTTTAAAGGTTTTCTGGAATAGCCACTTTTCTACCGTCGTTTCAATTTTTCCAGCACTCTTCCATTCCCTATGAGCTATAGCACTTCGTACCTTCTTCTCTCAATCTCCATTCTCATTGCTTCCTTGTCGTTTGGGCCCGTGCTTCTTCATCATTCAAATCGATCTTCTATATTGTAAGTTTCCTCTACCTTTTCTTTGTACTTTCTCTTTGAGTTTGTAGTTTTTTATGGTTTTCCAATGGCGAAGATTGGGAATAGGCCAGTCTCTGAATTTAGGAAGTTTTATAACATCCCTGAGTGGGTAGATATTGAGTGCTGCACTTCCCTTCCTAGAAACGTTAGAGAGATAGATGACGCCCACTAGATTCATGTTTTGTTGCTCTCCCAGGGGGGACTCACTTTTCCTCCCAACGATTTGTTCTTGCATTTCTTTGACTATTTTAATATTGTTCCTGCACAATGCTCACCCAATGTGTGGAAAATAATTAATGGCGTACATTGAATAAATTAGTTATATGGTACTAGGTTAGGGCTCGCCGAGGTCTATTTTTTCTATTCCTTCTCTCGAACTAGCTCTGGTGTCCACTATCGCAAAGATAGGAGCCCTGACAGGGTATTGGTAGTAAATCTACCTGATTCCCATAAGGACTATTGGCAAGAAGGTTTCCTTGTTAGAAACTGGCAGTTTTCTCCCCAATTTGAAGGGTTAAGGTCTGAGAGGTTATCTGTTCCCTTTTATGGGGAAGAATACATAGGTATACTTTGCTCTGTTGTTTCAATTTTTGTTGATTTGTGATCTTTCTGATTCTTTTTTGTTTTTCTTCCACAGCGAGGTCAAAGAACTTGGAACCCGCTCTCAGCGAGGTTCGCCTCTCGGAATTGGTCAAGGCTTGGAATATCAGGGAGCCTTTTGGTGACGGCGAGCATCCCAGGTCTGCTACTTTTCTGCTTGAGTACAAGAACATTGGCTCCAGTTTCATAGCAAGCCTGTGGACAGTATCCCAGAGTTTGGTTCCTCCGAAGAGATTACTGCGGATCCTATCCAGTTGGACGAGGAGGAAAGAAGCTCTGAAAGTGACATCGTAGGTGTTGTAAGCAATTTGGGGGGAGAGAGCTCCAGTAGTAGCAGTTCTTCTGATCATAGGGAGGTTTCTAAAGCTCTAGAGTCGTCGAGCATGTCTAGTAGTTCGAGCGAGGAGATGGCTCCCCCCCGGAAGAACCTAATTCGGGATGATGATGATGAAGACATATGCTTCTCACACAGAGGTCAAAGAAGGAAAAAAGGAAGGAAGAAGAAGAAAAAGAGGAAGGAAGAAGAGCAGGTAAGGGAGAGAGAGAGGAAAAAGGAGGAGGAGAAGAAGAAGGCGGAGGAGAGGAAAAGGGTAGAGGAGAGGAGAAGAATGGAGAGGGATAAAAAAGAAGAGAGGAGGAAGATGGAGGCTAGGACAAAGGCTGGGCAAGCCTTAGTCCCGGTGTCTTCCCTGCCCGAGGGAGCTTCAGTCGCAATATCCCCTCAATTGGCCCCCGCACTGCTCGAGAGAGTAGTTCTTCCTGCTGATCGGTAAAGGGTGGTGGGGTCCCAGAAATTGGCCCTTCAGGCTAGCCAGAGGCTAGCTTTGGTAAGATTTTTCCCTTTTCTACCATGTTTTTTATGAATTCCATCATTTCCCTCTTCTAATGTCTTCTTTTTTTTCTGTAGTTTGTGACCGACTTTGCCATGCTATATCGTTCACGCGATGGGCTGGTGAAGAAAAATAGCGAGCTGGAGAAAGAGAATGTTGCCTTGAAGTTGAAGGGTACAGAGCTCGAAGCTGGTTTCAAAGCCGTTGACACTGCTCGGATATCATCTGACCTGGCTCTTGCTACAGCTAACAGGGAGAAGGATGCAGCAGTCAAGGATTTGAAAGAGTTGCGTCAGGCCCGCGACCTGGTTTGCTCGAGCAAACTTGTTGTCATGAAAGAGAACAGGGTGCTATCCGAGGAGTTGAAGAAAAAGGAGTTTGAGACTGTCACTGCCAAGGAGGACTCATACAATTTTGGTTGGGCTGCAGCTTACGAGGACGCTGAGGTTAAAATAGGCTATATTAGCCGTCTGAACTTCAAGAAGGGCTGGAACAAGGCCCTATTGGCTACCGGTGTTGACATCGACTCCCCTCTGTTCGACGAGCATGACCCGGGTCCGAAGCCGACCGTGGATGAAGTCCCTACCCCCGCTATTGAAGCTGCCGACTCTGTCCCCCAGTCGACCCCTGGTGATGTTTCTCTTATTGTGGCAAAAGAGGTTACCCCAGCTGGGGGGGATGCTCCCGCTGACGCTGATAAAGGGAAACAGCCATCGACCTCTGGGCAACCTGAGGTTGCTAACTAGCCATCTTCTAGGATTACTTTTCTATTTTTGCTTTTTCTGTCTGTAAAATTTCTTTTTGCTGCTCGATGTACTTTCAACCCTTATTAATGAAAAGGTTTCTTTTTCTAAGCGCACTGATTTGTCTCTTTCTCTCCCTTGTCTTTTTATTACTTGTAGTTGATTGACGTAGATGATTACATTCCTTCTACTTCCCAATTGGGAAGGATGTTGGGGCCCAATGTGAGCTCCGAAGTTTGTCACACTTTTGTGAGGATCTACAAGTCTCTGTGACTGAGGAACAAGCGCTTTATAGAGCAAACTGAGCTCGTCACCAAGATGAAGGACAGGCTTCAAGAGATGGAAGACATTGGTGCCTCAGTCCAAGATGAGGTCAATGCATTGAGGACGAAGCTGTTAGAGGCCTTTGAGATCAATCAAGTTGGGGAGGTTCTCCAGCAGGAGAATGAGGCTCTGAGGAGAGAGGTCTCACGACTTAGGGAGCATGCGCCGAGAACTGCTCTAGCAGTATTACAGGGTTCCTCGTCATCATGAGCTAGAGCTGGTCAGAGTGATGTGCCTCCTGTATTGCAGGGTCCTTCTCTTTCGATCGTTCCGCGAGCTCGCAGGAACACCAGGGGTTCATCATGAAAAATGGAGGAGCTCCGTGATGATGTTCAACGGGCATATGTGATTGCGGCTGGGATCCATAGGGATGTCACTCGATTGCGGCACCTGTTCAAGAAAGGTCCTCGACAAGTGTGGGCTGACGGCTACCACCAGGGTTGGTCAGATGCTCCAATAAGGTTGTCAGAGTTAGAAGAGCTTTCTTTTATCAGGGGGTGGCTGAGTGCCTTGAAGGAGCTGCAAGTCTCGAGGAACTCGATGCTCTGGTATCGCCATGAGATTTCTCCCTCTACCTTGATGCCCAACCCCTTCCGGAGGGATGGTCGATGGATCCCCATCGATGCCATCCCTCGGCAATTATTGGAGTCGGATGCGAATGAGGTTGAGGAAGAGTTAGCTCCTGCTCCCTATGAAGGACGAAGAGCTCGAGTGGCTGATTATCTCGCTCAGAGGCCTCACCCCCATTGAGATTTTGCCAATTTTTGTAATTTTAATTGTGTAAATGCTTTGGGCGAGCTCTCCGACTAAACATGTATCACCATTGTTGTAAATATGATGAATTAATATAATGTTTGTGTTTTGGGCAAATTTGCTGACTAAACAAGTGTATCATATTAGTCATATTCTTGCTACTTTATGATCTTCTAAGTTTGTGTTGTCATACAAGTGTCCTCCCACTCCAGTATAATATTGAGATACCATTGTGCACCACTTTACCTTTTAGGTTGTGTCGTCACACTCCCTTAGGCCTAAGTGGGGCAATTGGCGAGGACACACCTGGTGTTGGATGCTTTATCCGATCAGGATTTTATTCAACCAAAGAAGGTTTGATGAACAGTATAAAATTTGGTCATATTGCCTAAGGATCCCCTGTAGAGCTTCATATATTTCCAGGGGCAATGCTAAGAGGTCCTTTCATAACGATGACCTGAGGAGGGATACTCCCCTGCTATAGTGTAGTGATCAATGTGCCTGTCATTTGGAAAAGATGTGCGATAAATATCATGCAGCTGTTATGTAACCATTTAAATAACTTTTATTAATGGCAAGGGAAATGAACTTCTAGTTCCATAACAAAAGAATAAAAGAAAGATCTAAAAATAGAATCTCTTGAGATTGGATACATTCCATGTTCGTGGTATTTCTCTTCCTTCCATCGTTTCCAAGTGATAGGCGCCCTGCAGATCGTCTCTTCTTATCTTAAAGGGTCCTTCCCAGTTTGGGCCTAGCTTGTAGTCTGATGGTTTTACTACGCTGCCCAGGGCTTCCTTAGAACGTAGTCCCCAACTCGAAATGTCCTCGGGTTAACCCTTTTATTATAATGCCTCGCGAGCTATTGCTGATAGCTCACTAGTTTCACTAGGGCTAGCTCCCAGAACTCGTCGGTTAGGTTAAGCTCAGCGAGCAATGCTGCATCATTA
The DNA here is from genome assembly GCA_949130495.1 of Sambucus nigra. Classification (NCBI taxonomy): domain Eukaryota; kingdom Viridiplantae; phylum Streptophyta; class Magnoliopsida; order Dipsacales; family Adoxaceae; genus Sambucus; species Sambucus nigra. The sequence continues at coordinate 614,313,230 of OX422212.1, read as the reverse complement.
TAGCCCTGGTCGATAAGGTTGGACCTCATTATCAGCAAACCGGCTTCTAGTGGGATGACTGCTTCTATGCCATATGTCAGTGAAAATGGGGTTTCTCCTATTGCTCGCCGAGGAGTGGTTCGGTATGCCCATAGAATATGTGGTAATCCATTTACCCACGTGCCTTTGGCTCGCTCCAATCGCTTCTTTAATCCATCGATCACAGTTTTGTTGGAAGCCTCATCTTGGCCATTGCTCTGAGGGTAGGCTACCGAACTAAAGTGGTGTTTGATTTCGTGCTCGTTACAGAAACTCTGAAAAGAGTCGCTTTCGAATTGCGTTCCATTATCGATGATGATGGTTCTGGGGATTCCAAAACAAGTGATTATATTTCTCCATATGAATCTTATCATATCTGCATCTCGGATGTTTGCCAGGGGTTCTGCCTTGATCCATTTGGTGAAGTAATCAGTGCAATCAGCAGGTATTTGTGATTTTCGATGGTGGTGGGCAGTGGTTCCACGATGTCAATTCCCCATTAGGTGAATGACCATGGGCTGGACAGTGATTTTAGGTCGCTAGCGAGTTGGTGGACCATCGGAGCGTGAAGTTGGCATTTTAGGCATTTACGGACATACATCGTAGAGTCCCTTTGCATATATGGCCACCAATAGCCTTCCTTCATTGCTCGAAAAGCTAGAGACCTTCCTCCGATATGGCTTCCACAGATTCCTTCGTGAAGCTCGTGTAGCACTTGCTCGACATCCCATGGGTGAACGCATTGGAGATAGGGACCGAAGAAGGATCTCTTATACAAGTTGCGTTCTGGGATAAGTGAAAGAGAGCAGCCTTGACTCTTATCTGGTGGGCAGCCTTCTTGTCATTCAGGAGCGTTCCATCCTTTAAATAGTCCCTTAAGGGGTCCATCCAGCTAGGGGCTGATCCCACCTGGAGTACCTGTTCCACGTTTGGTGGCTTGCTGTCGCGGTTAATTCTCGGATGAGTGAGGAAATCGATGGGGATGATTCTTTTTAGGTCGGAGTCAACTACCGAACTCAGGGCTGCTAGGGCGTCAACATGACTATTTTGCCCCCTGGGAAACTTCTGGGCGTTGATCTCTTCAAAGCTCGACATTAGTTTTTTCACTAAGGCGAGGTAATCTGCCATTATTTCATCTTTTGCATTGTAATCTCCACTTATCTGATTGGAGATTAGTTGGGAATCGCGGAACACCTGTAAATGTTTTGCTCCCAAAGTGTGCGCCTTTTGGAGGCCAACTATTAAGGCTTCGTACTCTGCTTCGTTGTTGGAGGCTGTAAATCCAAGTCTGATTCCTTGTTCAAGGATTGTATTCTCTGGAGTAATGAGGATAATGCCTACCCCTGCCCCCTTTGAGTTGGAGGTTCCATCAACAAAAAGTTTCCAGATTTCCTCTGTTGCTTGGTTCTCCTTTTGCCTTGTTGGTCGAGGTTGGTCGGAGGGTTCCTCGCCCGTGAATTCGACTATGAAATCAGCAAGGACCTGCCCCTTGATAGCTGTCCTTCGTTAAAATTGGATGTCAAATCGCCCGAGCTCGACTGACCATTTAGACAGTCTGCCTGAAAAATCCGCTTTCCCCAGGATTGCCTTAAGGCGATACGATGTAAGGACTATGATAGTGTGGGCTTCGAAATAATGCTTCAGCTTCCTCGAGGCTACTACTAGTGCCAAGGCGAGCTTCTCTAGTGGTAGGTACCTCTGCTCGACGTCCAGTAGGGTCTTGCTCATGTAATAAACGGGGTGCTGGACTCATGTAACCTCGCATATTAACGCAGAGACGACAGTGTGGTTGGAAACGGAGAGGTATAGGTACAAAGAATCTGTTTGCTGTGGCATGATGAGCAGTGGTGGAGAGCTTAAGTAAGATTTGAGCTCGACCAATGCTCGAGAGCAATCTGGGCTCCACTCTACCGTTTTGTTCTCCTTTAGAAGCTGGAAAAAAGGATTGCACTTCTCGGAGGATTTAGAGATGAAGCGATTTAAGGCAGCGAGCATACCAGTGAGCTTCTGTACATCTCGGATTGTGCGAGGGGGTTGCACCTTGTTAATTGCATCGATTTGGTCTGGGTTAGCCTCTATGCCTCTCTTACTGACCAAATACCCAAGAAATTTTCCTGACTGGACACCGAAAGAACACTTACTTGCATTAAGTTTCATTCGGTATTTCCTGAGGATTTTGAAGGTGCTTGACATGTCTGAGAGGTGGTTTTCCTTCTTCTTACTTTTAACGAGCATGTCATCGATGTAGACCTCCATGGTGTCTCCCATCTGATCCTTGAACATTTTGGTGACCATCCGCTGATAGGTTGCCCCTGCATTCTTGAGCCCAAGGGGCATGAACTTCTAGCAGTATAACCTAACTGTCGTGATGAATGCCGTTTTCTCCTGGTCTGGGGCATATAAGGGGATTTGGTGATACCCTGAGTATGAATCTAGAAAACTCATTCGCTCGTGAGCTGCAGCGGCGGAGAGTGGTTACAGAGAATACAACTTGTCCTTTTACCCCGGACCTAGGGTTCAATATATACATGTACATTTAGGTAAGTGGGGGTGTTGGATTCCCCCATGTCTTCCATCTCTTCCAATAACCTCCCTTAATGGGAACGTGGGAAGAGACCGGATCATAATCAAAATAAGAGATGGGGGTCTGGACTTTCGGCCGCCAGAATTAGGCTACTCGTCCAGGCCCATGATCTTAATTTTGGGTACTCACAATATATATATGACACACAAGGGCATCTACCTTTGGTTTCTCGTTCGTGCTCTATCGGCAAAGTCCGGAAGAATTCCATATCCTAAGCGGATACCAAAAAATACAAACAAGTCGAGGGCGGTCCCTATGCAAGACACCTGTATACGACCCATACCCAGCGGTGATACAGGAACGGTCATCAAAAACCCTACCTCTAGTGGGTGGAGCCTCCACGTAGTACCTATATGGCTTACACATCATCAAGCCCACCTTTGTCGACGTGTGGTATGTGGCCCGATGCGCGAACCCCCAAGACGATAGGACGATCCCCTGGTATGTCCACAGATAATATAATATAATATATATTATATTCTCATAAAATATGTATAAGTAGTTACTCTATAACTACTTTAATCCAAGGATATCCCAATCCATATAAATTATAGCTTTCTTGGTTTAACCATAGCATTTATTCCACTGTCCCATAATTCATTTTAAACCGCTATCCTACGACTATTTTCCAAATAAATATTAAGTCTCATAGAATCTTCTTTGAACTTAAATCACACTTGCTTCATAATTTATTTCTCTTTAAATACTAAGGTGTGGTGACAATTATTATTCAACACAAATAGATAAGAGAAGCGCAATCACCAAGCACAATAAGAAACACAAAATTCCAATCACAAAACAAGAGATGTACGTGGTTCAGCAAGAATGCCTACATCCATGGTGGTGTAGTTAGTATTATTTCTATATACTCCGGGGAGCGATTACAGAGAATACAGTGCGTGTCTTATGCTCCAGACTTAGGGTTCATTATATACATGTTTATTTTCAGGGAGTGGGGGTGTTGGACTCCCCCACGTCTTCCATCTTCTCCTGGAATACCTCTCAATGAGAACATGGGAGAAGACTTAGTCATATTCGAAATTAATTGTTAAGAAATGAGGGGTTTGGTCTTTGGGCCTCTTTAATTGGGCTACTCGTCCAGGCCCGTCATTTTAATTCTAGGTACCCACATAAGGCATAGTTATTTCCCAAACTACCCTTTTCAAAATATTATAGGTATAGTTATTCTCAAGCTAACCTTACCCACATATTCTTAATAATTTTAGCATGTTGTCCCCTTGGCTAACACTTCAATCATTCCAGATTATTAATAATTATACACTTCTTGATACCTTCTTAATAAGGTTTATATATACATATATAAGGACTTAACTAATCGTTGAAAAAATGATTATATGTACATATATAAGGAATCCTCTAATATAATTTAGTAGTATTACCCAACTACCACACCCGACATCACTCATTTGGTATATGTCTAAATCCTTCAGAATTTACTGCACAAATTCCCACTATTATGTCAAACAACCTTTTATAAAATTCGATACTTGATAGTATATTATATATAATAAATTAAACCGACTACCAAGTTCCTAACTCCCGTAGCACTAGCCCTTAATACCCGAGTGAATTTCCACAACTCAAAATTTAATTAATCATAACTTATATCTGTTTAGGAGAGGTCCTCGGCAAGTATGGGCCGACGGTTATAACCAAGGTTGGCTAGATGCTCTGACGAGGCTAACGGAGTTTAAAGATCTCGCCTTTATCAGGGGGTGGTTGAGTGCCCTGAAGGAGATGCAACTCCCAAGGAACTCGATGCTTTGGTACCATCATGAGATTTCTCCTTCTACTCTATTGCCTAATCCCTTCCGGAGAGATGATCAGTGGATCCCTGTTGATGCCATCCCTCGGCAACTATTAGAGTTGGATGCAAATGAAGTTAAGGAGGAGCTGGCCCCCCATCCTGACGACGGTCGAAGAGCTCAAGTGGCTGATTTTCTTGTTTGGAGGCCTCAACCTCATTAAGATTTTTTTCAGTAATGATCCAGTGTATAAATGTAATGAAGCGATGTAATTTTGATGTCTTGGGCGAGCTCGTTGACTAAACATCTATTGTATTTGTTGTAAGTGTGATGAATAAGTTTAAAATTTATGTTTTGGGCGAGCTTGCCAACTAAACATTTGTCTTATATCTTCCATATCTTTGTTCAGTAATCTTGAGCCTCTCTTGGCTGACTAGATTTTTAAATTTTCATTATCAAGAAAGTGTCCCTCCAGTCCAGTATGCTAACGAGATACCATTCTTCCCCACTTTACCTTTTAGGTTGTGTCGTCACACTCCCTTAGGCCTAAGTGTGGAAATTGGCGAGGACACACCTGGTGTTGGATGCTCTATCCGATCAAGATATTATTCAACCAAACATAGTTTGGTGACCAATTTTAACTTGGTCATATTTCCTAAGGGTCTCCTATAGGGATTCATATATTGCCAGGGGCAATGCTAAGAGGTCTTTCGTGTTTCATAATGAAAACCCGAGGAGGGACATTTCCCTGCTACAGTGTAATGATCAATGTGCCTGTCACTTGGAAAAGGTGTGTGGGGTTATAAAGTTCATACATTGGTTAATTAATAGAATGCAATCGTCAAACGACTTTTATTAATGATAAGGAAAATGAACTTCCAGTTCCATAACTAAAGAACAAAAGAAGAGTCTTAAATGAACTTCCAGCTTCATAACTAATCAAAAGAAGAATATAAAAATAGAATTTCTTGAGATTGGTTGCATTCCATGCTAAGTGATAGGCGCCTTACAGATATCTCTTGTTATCTTAAATGGTCCTTCCCAGTTTGGCCCTAGCTTGCCATTTGATGGTTTTACTGCGCTGTCCAAGACTTTCCTTAGGACGTAGTCCCCAACTCGGAATGTCCTCGGGTTGATCTTCTTGTTATAGTGCCTTGCGAGCTGTTGCTAATAGCTCGCTAGTTTTAATAGGGCTAGCTCTCGGCGCTCATCGGCTAGGTCGAGCTCAGCGAGCAATGCTGCATCATTATGGCCCTGGTCGACAAGGCTGGACCTCATTGTTGGTAAGCTTGCTTATAATGGGATGACTGCTTCCACTCCATACGTCAATGAAAATGAGGTTTCCCCCGTTGCTCATCGTGGAGTGGTACGGTAGGCCCATAGAATATGCGGTAGTTCATTTACCCATGTGCCTTTGGCTCGCTCTAATCGTTTCCTCAATCCATCGATCACTATTTTGTTGGAAGCCTCGGCTTGGCCATTGCTCTGAGGATAGGCCACGAGCTGAAATGGTGCCTGATTCCATGCTCGTTGCAGAAACTCTGAAAGGAACCGCTCTCGAACTGCGTTCCATTATCAGTGATGATGGTCCTGGGGATGCCAAAATGGGTGATTATATTTTTCCATATGGATCTTATCCTATCTGCATCTCGAATGTTTGTTAGGGGTTCTGCCTCGATCCATTTGGTGAAGTAGTCAGTTGCGACCAATAGATACTTGTGATTGTCGGGTGGTAGGAAGTGGTCCTACAATGTCCATTCCCCATTGGGAGAATGGCCATGGGCTGGAAAGTGATTTTAGGTTGGTAGAAGGTTTATGGACCATAAGGGCATGAAGTTGGCATTTCTCACACTAACGAACATATACGGCCGAATCCCTCTGAATATATGGCCACCAATAGCCTTCCTTCATAACTCGAAAAGCCAGAGACCTTCCTCCAATACGACTTCCATAGATTCCCTCATGAAGTTCGTGTAGAACTTGTTCGACGTCCCTCGGGTGAACACATTGAAGGTAGGGATTGGAAAATGACCTCTTATATAGCTTTCACTCAGGAGATAAGTGAAAGCGAGCAGCTTTGACTCTTATCTGGTGAGCAGTCTTCTTATCATCTGTAAGTGTGCCATCCTTTAAATAGTCCCTTAGTGGGTCCATCCAGCTGGGTGCTGACTCAATTCGGAGCACCTCTTCCACGCATGGTAGCTCGCTGTTACGGTTAATGCTCGGGTGAACGAGGAAATCGATGGGGATTATTCTTTTTAAGTCAGAATCAATTGCTGAGTTGAGGGCTGCTAGGGCGTTAGCATGGCTGTTCTGTCCCCTAGGAAACTGCTGGACATTGACTTCCTCAAAGTTAGCCAATAACCTCTTTGACAAGGTAAGGTAGGCTGCCATCCTTTCATCTTTTGCATTATAGTCTCCACTTATCTGATTGGAGACTAACTGTGAGTCGCCAAACACCTGCAACTGCTTTGCCCCCAAAGCGTGTGCCTTCTGGAGGCCGTCTATCAGGGCCTCATATGCTTCATTGTTGGAGGCTTCAAATCCAAGCCTAATTCCCTGCTCGAGGATTGTATTTTTCGGAGTGATAAGTACGATGCCTACTCCATCCCCCTTTGAATTAGAGGCTCCGTCAACAAACAATTTTCAGATTTCCCCTGTCGTGTAATTCTTCCCTTGCTTCTCGGGTTGAAGTTTGTCGAGAGGTTGTTCGCCTGTGAATTCTGCTATGAAGTCAACAAGAATTTGCCCCTTGATTGCGTTCCTTGGTTGAAATTGGATGTCAAATTGCCCGATCTCGACTGGCCATTTAGATAGTCTACCCGACGAATCTGCCTTCCTTAGGATTTCTTTAAGGGGGTGCGATGTAAGGATGATGATGGTATGAGCTTCAAAGTAGTGCTTTAACTTCCTCGAGGCAACTACAAGTGCAAAGGAGAGCTTCTCAAGTGGTAGGTACCGCTGCTCTGCTTCTAGTAAGGACTTGCTCGCATAATAAACGGGGTGCTGGATTCCTATTTTTTTGCACATTAATGCAGAACTGACAGTGTTGTTGGAAACGGTGAGGTATAGTTATAAGGAATCCGCTACCTGTGGTATGACGAGCAGTGGTGAGGAGCTAAGGTAAGCCTTAAGCTCGTCCAATGCTCGCGAGCAATATTGATTCCATTCTACAGTTTTGTTTCCCTTTAGGAGCTGGAAGAAGGGTTTGCACTTCTCAGAAGACTTGGAGATCAAACGGTTCAGGGCAGCAAGCATGCCGGTGAGTTTCTGTACGTCACGGATGGTGCGAGGAGGTTGTACCCTATTCACTGCATCGATTTGGTTTGGGTTAGATTCGATGCCTCTCTTACTAACCATGTACCCAAGAAATTTTCCTGGCTGGACACCGAAAGAACACTTGCTTGCATTAAGTTTCATTCGGTACTTCCTGAGGATTTCAAAGGTTTTTGATAGGTCTGAGAGGTGGTCTTCTTTCTTTTTGCTTTTGACGAGCATATCGTCAATGTAAACTTCCATGCTCTCTCCCATTTGATCTTTGAACATCCAAGTGACCAGTCGTTGGTAGGTTGCCCCCGTGTTTTTTAGCCCGAAGGGCATGACCTTGTAGCATTTTAATCCAATGGTGGTGATAAATGTTGTTCTATCCTGGTCAGGAGCATACAGAGGGATCTGATGATATCCCGAGTATGCGTCCATAAAACTCATCCTTTTGTGGGTTGCTGTGGCATCCACTAGCTGATCGATTTTTAGGAGAGGGAAACTGTCCTTAGGGCACGCCCTGTTAAGGTCAATGAAGTCGATGCAGACTCTCCATTTTCCGTTATTCTTTGGGACTACTACTGGGTTGGATAACCATTTAGGGAATTTAACTTCCTGAATGGATCCTGCATCAAGAAATTTTTCAACTTCTTTTTCCACGGCCTTTGCCTTCTCGAGCGCAGTTCGCCGTGGTTTTTGCATGATCGATTTAAAGGTGGTGTTGACATGTAGTTGATGACAAACCACACTAGGGTCAATCCCAGGCAGCTCGTACGGTTCCCATGCAAAAACATCTACATTGCTTCTCAGCAGAGTCGTCAATTCCTTCTGTTCCTGATCTGTGAGAGAAGCTCCAATCAAGAAATCCCTGTCATTGTTGCTATCTCCAGCTGTAACCTCTACCAGGTTCTCGATGACCCGTTCAGAGGGGAGGATCCTGGTCTCCTCTACTCCGGGTCTTTCGTACTTTAACTGCTATTTAGAAGGTTTCAGACCTTCTTGTTCTTCAACTTTCTTGCTGAGCTTGTCGACCTTCCTTTCTGGTCTTGGGCATATGGCCACTATGAAGAACCTTCTCGCCATTTCTTAGTCACCATGGATCTCCATTACTCCTTGCTCGGTCGTATATTTGAGCTTCTGGTGGTAGGCCAAGGAGACTGCCTTCATTACATGCAGCCATCCTCTGCCAAGGATAGTCTAGTATGGTGAATCAATGTCGACTACTAAAAACTCAATCATCTTAGAGATATTTCTGGCCCTTACTGGCAGCACGATCTTTCCCAAGGGCATAGTTACTTTTCCAGCTAAGCCAACTAAAGGGACAGTAGCTTCCTTTATGTCGCCGACGCTTAACTTTAATTTCCTGAATATATCGAGATACATTACCTCAGACGATCTTCCTTGGTTGACGAGCAACTTGTCGACGTCAAAGTTAGCTATCCTAAAAGTAATGATCAAAGCATCATGATGTGGGGTCCACACCCCTACTAGATCTTCATCTGTGAACATGATATGCTTACTGTAGTTGACGTCGTCTTCTCGCCGATGCTTTTCCGATTGCATCTTTGCTGGATCGATCTGAAAAGCTTGCATTACTGCTGTAAGCTTCTTTACCTCCATTCGAGATGAATTTCCTTGAATCCGTTTTGCATCAGATGCCCCATGAATTACTGTGAATTCATGGCCGGCGTCGTCTTCGAGCACGTTGTCAGGCCTTGCTTCTTTATGGGCAGCAACTTTCTCTGCCTTTTTGTCGATGAATTCGTTCAGATACCCGGATTGAGCCAGCTCTTCGAGGTGGGACTTAAGAGCCTTGCAATGCTCAGTCTTATGTCCTCCTTTTTGAAAAGCGCATCTCAGCGCGCTGTTTCTTTTTGAGGGATCTCCTCCCATCTTTCTGGGTCACTTAATAAATGGCTCGTCTTTGATTTTTATGAGAATTTTGTAAATTGGTTCTCTGAAGACGGTGTTGATCGCCTGAAATGCTTTTGCCTCATCACTGTTGCCTCCTTTCTTGGAGCCATTCTTACCCCCATTCTTGCCTCCTTTCTTCTGGTTCTCATATTTGTCATTGAGCGAGCTTGGTTCGACCATTTTCTCATATGCTGAGGCGGGTCACATCCTCCACCTTGGCATATTTTTCAATGCGGGCTATCAGGTCGTCAATGTTCATGGCCTCTTTCTTTGCCAGGGACTGGTATAGGAGGGAAGAACTGGGTAGCCCAATTTTGAAAGAGGCTACTGCTACTTGCTTCGAGCAGTCCTCGGCCTCATTAAATAACTCCCAGTACCTCTTAGCGTAGTCTCGGAGGGTCTCTTGAGGTGTCTTTTTCATTGTTAGCAAAGCGTCCATCCTTTTGGGGTGGGAACTACTAGTAATGAAGCGTGCCGTAAAGAGATCGGACAGGGACTTAAAGCTTCTAATGGACCTGTGGGGGAGCCTTTCCAACCATTTCTGCACCACGTCATGCAGGCTCGAGGGAAAAATTCGGCACATCAGTGCATCTCGATGGTTCCAGAGGGTCATGGCTTGCCTGTACTTCCTGACGTGATAAATGGGATCAGTCTTACCATCATAGATATTAAACCTTGGAATAGCAAACTTCTTGGGGGCTTCCTCTTCTTCTATTTCCCTCGAGAAAGGTGATTTCATCTGAGTTTTGAGAGCTCGCCTAGCGAGTTCTCAGGTCAATCTGGTACCGCGATGCGCAGGGTGTTGGTCCATCTCCCTTCGGACCAGACTTCGTATGTCCTCGTTGCTGCGGGCTGGGCTCCTACAATTGCGAGCTAGTTGCAGTTTATCGAGTAGGTCATCTTCTGACTCGTTTCCCTTGACTTTCTGGGACTCGCGTCTGGGGATCCTTCCTCGGCTGCGAGACTTGCTCACCTGAGGGCTAGGAGTGCGGTATGGATGTCTCCTGGTGCCACGATGAAGCTCTATCTCCATCCTTTCTAACCTTCTTTTGAGGCGAGCATTCTCAGCTTCGTGCCTGCGAGAAGACTCCCTCTACTCTTGGAGCCTTGCCTCATAAGCATCGATCAACCTGGATATTTGTGTGGACCTCGTTGGTCCTTGGCTTTCTTCTTAGGCTGGCCTTTCTAGGAAAGCCCTCTGGTCTGAACGTCGAACTTCAGATGTGATCCCGCGAGGAGCAGGTTGTTCTTGGATATCTCATGCCTGAGGAGCATTACTACTGTGACCAGACATTTTAGACTTCTTTATTGGTGTGGGCTTTCTCAGGGAAGATAAACGTTTCCCACAGACGGCGCCAATTGTGGTGACAATTATTATTCAACACAAATAGATAAGAGAAGTGCAATCACCAAGCACAATAAGAAACACAAAATTCCAATCACACAACAAGAGATGTACGTGGTTCAGCAAGAATGCCTACGTCCACGGTGGTGTAGTCAGTATTATTTCTATATACTCCGGGGAGAGATTACAGAGAATACAGTGTGTGTCTTATGCCCCGGACTTAGGGTTCATTATATACATGTTTATTTTCAGGGAGTGGGGGTGTTGGACTCCCCCACATCTTCCATCTTCTCCTAGAATACCTCTCAACGAGAACATGGGAGAAGACTTAGTCATATTCGAAATTAATTGTTAAGAAATGAGGGGTTTGGTCTTTGGGCCGCTTTAATTGGGCTACTCGTCCAGGCCCGTCATTCTAATTCCGGGTACCCACATAAGGCATAGTTATTTCCCAAACTACCCTTTTCAAAATATTATAGGTATAGTTATTCTCAAGCTAACCTTACCCACATATTCTTAATAATTTTAGCATGTTGCCCCCTTGGCTAACACTTTAATCATTCCAGATTATTAATAATTATACACTTCTTAATACCTTCTTAATAAGGTTTATATATACATATATAAGGACTTAACTAATCGTTGAAAAAATGATTATATGTACATATATAAGGAATCCTCTAATGTAATTTAGTAGTATTACCCAACTACCACACCATACATCACTCATTTGGTATATGTCTAAATCCTTCCGAATTTATTGCACAAATTGCCACTATTATGTCAAACAACCTTTTATAATATTCGATACTTGATAGTATATTATATATAATAAATTAAACCGACTACCCAGTGCCTAACTCCCGTAGCACTAGCCCTTAATACCTGAGTGAATTTCCCCAACTCGAAATTTAATTAATCATACCTTAATTAGTTCATAAAAAGGGTGACACTTAACCAAAATACTCGAACTCACTCCTTGGACCCGTATTCCAATTTCATCCGAAATTTCCATGTTAATTCGTTCATATCTTTTCGAGTGTTGTTCTTCATAAAAACTCTAAATCCATACCCCGAATTCCTTCCCATCAAATTACAAGGTAAAAATACTGTTCCTTAATATTTTTCAGAGTCCTACACTCATCTACAGACATACCTAAGTAATCCAGATTTGATTTCTCAAAAAAGGATTTCAGTTTCAGACACGCTTCAACAATAAAATGATTACTAATTAAAAAAATTAGAAAAATACGAAACTGGCGACCACGCGTTCGTAACGAAAATATCTATCTCCGTCTCCAAAGTCATGGTCGATTGAATGAGATAACCATCTCATTGGAATGAGATACAATTTCGTTTGAATGATATGTAATGTCATTCAAACGATCCTTGGTCTTTTTGAACCTCCGCCTTCCTCAATTCTGTGCTTCCTATACCTTTTTTTAACCCAGAAACAGTACACAAATCGCAACTTTTAAACCCAAAATCTATAGATCCAACACGAACAATTAATACCCATGTAAAGAATTGTACTATTTGAACATTCTAGAAATCCCAATCAGATTTAATTCGTAAGAAGGAGTATTCACCAGGAGATCTACATCAATGTTTAATTCCTCGAATTAACAACATCCTTCTATACATTTCTTAGTCAACTATTCTCAAATAACAAAAAAAAAACTTATGGAATTTAACACCAATATTCAGATTTGTTGAAACCTAATTTATGGAACAAATTCTACATATGAGACAGCTCTTTACATGACTTATTCATCATCAATTCCAATACAATCAAATTCCAGAAATCTTAAAACATGATTCAACCTTAAATATAAACATGGAGTTAACATTCATATGAAAATTGCACAAATTGAATAAATATGGCAAGAGAATCCTTGCCTGGAACTGCGTGGAAGGAATCCTGTTGAAGCCCCCTTGATTTTCCCCTTTGTTCTTGCCCCTTTTCTTTTCTTTTGGTATTTCTCTTTTTCTTTCTCTCCTGTTTCTTCTAACCAAGGTTTCTTCTAATGAGAGTGGGAGATTGGTTTACTCCCACTTAAACACCTAATTATTGCTAATCCCGAGTTGGGCATTAGGCCCCAACTTTGGACCCCCAAATGAGCCCAAATATAAAATCTAGCTAGCCTAATAACTAGCCAACTCATATATATATACCCCAGGACCATTTCTAAGGGTTTAAAATACCCAAACGAGACTGTAATACCACTCAAAATGCGTCCCAAATATTTTATCCCAAAAATATATTTAATTGTATCGTGACACACCCAAATACATTTTTATATATATATAAAAAAAATCCCGTTTGGTTTATTCCAAATCATTAAAGTCAAATTCTAAACATTATAAATAATATTGAGTTTAATTGCTCGAACTCCCAAATTAATTAATTTCACCGAAGTAATTTAATCCTTATTAAATCTTTATTTTATTTTAAAAATATACGTGGTATTACATTCTCCACCCCTACAATGGAATTCCGTCCTCGGAATTCAAGGTAGCATAAAGTTATATATTTTCACCATTGGATTATTCTTATACCCAATTAATCCATACTCATATCTCACGAGCTATATTAAACATCTCATCTATGCCTATCACAATATCACTGAGGTGCGCACAGATTTCACATTACATACATACACACATGCACCAATAACAAATTTGAATGCCACATATATATATGTAATATGTACCATTAATACCAAGCATTCCACCACATACGTACATAAAATAACCATCCTAGTATCTGAGTTCCATCAACTTCCGACTTTTTTCAATTTTGTGAATGGGACGTCTTGCAACTGAAATCCATACAAGGGCCCTCCCGATACACTACTGTACGACTTAGTCAGTTATCGAGGTCCATCAGCGTAAGGCAAGGAAAAAATAAAAATAACCATTTATGCTATTCATATAACTTTCAATATTTGCTATTTTTCAAACAAACCACTTTTTTCGTTATAAGAGTTATACTAAACTCCTATAGAGTCAACCAACCTTACTATACTTGATATCGAAATTTCCACCATCTAGATAGGACATCCCCTGCTCATATTTACTTTATAAAGTACTTAGTTGTTTCTAAGTCTCCAAAGGTATACCCACGCTAATCATGTCTACCATTACCACTTTAATGACGATGTCAGTATACAAACATCATACATGATCACATACAATCTTAGTAATAGAAACTATCAATATCCTTACTTATACTTTGTTGCCTACGCTCTCTACGAAAACACTTTTCCCAAATTATACCATTACGTCATCTCGCACACGATTTTCCCCCTTATAAAAGACTTTTGCTCCCACCTGAGCATCGCCCGATTTATTCCATCAATTTGAGTTTATTTACACGTAACTACCTCCTTGTGTTATTCAAAATTTTTATATTATACTCACATGTTGCTTCCCTAACCATTCTTAAGTTTCTAAAGGTTCTTGCACAACTTAATTTCCCATCGGAATTTATTGTTTCAAAGCTAAGCTAACCCATAAAAAAATCGCACAATAATCCTTATGACTATGGTGAACACCGAATTCTAACAAATCTTGTCCTTTAGACAAGAACACGACTCATAGCAGTCCACATAATATTAATATATTCCTTGTAACTATAAATTCATTACCCAAGAATATCATATTCCAACATAGCCATCAAATAGGCCTAAAATTACATAAGCTTCCCAAATTCCAAGTCTATCCTTCCAAAGTAATTAATAAGACCCAAGTGAACATTAAGTCCCAACATCAAACAAAACATATCCCATACACCCTAAAGTAGGAAAACACTTTATTTATTTTGGATACTATGACTAGTTTTCTTTACCACAATAATTTAATATATCATTCAATGCCAAGCTTTGTGTAGATCATAGTATACACGAACTAACCCCTGCTGATACATCATTGGACATCACTACATCCTCAAATTTGCTAAACGTCTTCCCTTAAATTACTAGGCACCATATTGCCCAAATTCTCGCAATGCTAACAAGTGACCCACACGAAGGTCTCTTTGGATCTTTCTCCAAAACTAATCCTTTGCTCGAACATGTATTAACCAATTGAAAAGAATACAATGATTCCTAATCATAGGTATCTACATCAAAGGACGCACCGCAGAACGCAACAAGCTTAGACACAGATCCTAAGGACACTAGAACCGTTTTCTGATACCAACTGTAACAACCCCCCTTTTCTCACGTAAAGGCTAACCAGGCGCAATATGCCAAAGATGGGGCTTATCAACAATTTATACCATTCTCAACACTGAATGAATAAAAACTTATTTCATTTTATATTAAAATCCACAATAAATTAAAACATATGAATAAACTGATTCATACATGAATAAAAAGTACAGAGTCATTATACATTTTCCAAAAATGTCAAGTTACAATACACTAATATGAATAAACACTTGAGATTATGCCCATACAATTCCCAGCATGTAATAAAATGACAAAGAGACTGAAGCACAACCTATACTAGTGTCAATGGAGAGGAATCCACTACATCCAATGTAACTGCAAGACTGATCCATCGTCTGTCATGCTTTACCTGTTATTAAGAATACGGGGAAAAACATTTATACTTTGGGCCAGAGCCCGAGGTGTGCAAGGATTTTTCACCAATAAATATACAATTTATTACTATCTCATACTTCGGGTCTCCCCATTGACGTTCACATGTAACGAGTACCTCACCACTCATCTAGAAGCAGTCCTACTCATCCCCCAAAATAAATATCAATTGTAAACTTCCATTATTTAACCATCCAAGTAAAGAATAAACCATTTCCATTATTCACTAACTACAAGTGGTTCCTCGTGTCTGAAACCCCCATCCACGAATAGATTTCATAATATAAAATTCTCAATACACATAAACTAAGTGAAGTTCCTAACATTGCATAACTTGCGACCCTCGTCTAGTTCTTCAAATCATTTAATGATTAAAATCATATTTTCTGTCGTCTACCCCGTTAGACTATAAATTTCATTTTCTTAGATTACCAAATTATTATTCTCATTTAATAATTGGTTACACCATTTCTCATTCTATTTAATGTTTGTCGACTCCTTTAGACTATGAAATTATTATTCTTATTAATAATTGTTTACGACATTATTCATTAGGACTCCCGTTCATCCTTAATTATCCACATGTATTTATTAGCCCAATTTCATCATCATTAAACAATGTCTACATCTTTAGACAAAAAGGAAACATTCCCTCAAATTGGATACCGCAATGGGTAAATGGGATATGGGATATATATATATATATATATATATATACCTTTAGTGTCTCATTCGTGCTCTATCAACGAAGTCTGTAGGAATCCCTTATCCTAAGTGGACACCACCAAAGACACACAAGTTGTGGGTGGTCCCTATGAAGGTTACCTGTATATGGCCCATACCCACCGGTGATACAGGAACAGTCAATACCAACCCTACCTCTAGTGGGTGGAGCCTCTATGTGGCCATCCCCGATCCCCCACGGAGGGAAAAGAATCCTTCGGGTCCTGCGCATCCCCCCTCGGGAGAGCGCTTCGGCCAGCGTCGATTTGTGAGGTGTGAAAATGTAGAGAGATTCAGAGCCGCCAGTCTAGTTTACTCAAAATAGATAAAAGAAAAAGGGGAAGCCACCCCGAAGGATGGCATCCAAAGACATACTTGAGTGCGAAACCAAAATGATTTGAGAAGGGTTCGGAGGCTTAGTTACGAAATGGGAAGGTGTTAGACACCCATTCCGCCCTGTCGGTCTCTCATGGATATTTGTTATTTTCCCTTATGTTTCCCCCTGTGATATGTGTGCATGTATATATATAGAATGGAGGTAGGAATCCTCGACTTGTATCATGGAAAAGATAAAGCGAGTCATTCGTAGGAAGATATTAAGAGTAATATTAAAAAAATAATGATTTATGCGATTACCCCTACGTTGATCGTTATAATGGAACGATAACGCATATGGAGTAAAACGCCACTAAGAACGAATATATATAGAATAAAATAGAAAATGAGATAAAGAGAATATAGAAAATAAGATAAAAAGTAAGACAAGGACTCGAGTCTCGGGTTTTACCCCGAGACGCCTACTTAGCCTATAAAGGCATCAAAGTCCACGCAGTTCGCATACAAAGTGAGGGGTGGGGTTTAACCCATAAATCCAAGTGGATAAATCTCTTATTTGTAAGAGTGTGTGTGTGTGTGTAGAAAAAAGTGTTTTAGTTGTTGGAAGAGTGTGGAAAAAGTGTGAGAATCCCTATTTGGAATTTATGACAAAACCCTCTTTTTCTTATTTTTTTGGGGTTTTATTTATATGAAAATAGGAGATGTGCAATAATACTAACTAAAAAGTATATTAGGATGTGTGAGATGAGATAATAAAAGTGCTAAGTAAGAAAACAAGTTATTGGGAATTCAAGAGAATTTAGGAGAGAGTTTGAGAAAGTTGGACCTTCTTGAAGATCTTGAATGTTGGAGAGAAGCCCTTCCACTTTGACTGATGATGGAGAGTGTTTAATTCACCAAATTTGATGAAAGGGATGATGAAAAGTGAGAGTAAAAGGAGGATTTGGAAGTTGAAATCACGCTGCCTTCGAGAGAGGTTTCTGAGATTCGTTGAGGGGGGGGGGGGGGGGGGGGGTTATCATATCTGGGCTCTTTTTTGCAAATGAGGCCAAGGCCTCTTTTTATAGGCCCAGGAGTCTGCCGATCGGCATTGCCATGGTCAACCTATCGGCAGGTGCCGATAGCCAGTGTATGGGACCTACCATTTGGAATTGCGCCTCAGGATTTTTCAGAAAATTGGCCGCCGAGGGCAAACCGTTGGTTAGAATCGCGCACAGGTATTTCTGAGACCTTCGAAAGTCCTTTAGACCGCTCCCGAGTTCGGGAGTTGACTTTGGGTCAAATGTGGCTCGAAAGCGTTTGTCGTTCTGCTGGACGGGGAATCGTTCGGACACAAATGGACTGTTCGTTCGCATGGTAAGTTTGAATCGTGCATGGGGCGGACCGTTAGGAAGGTTAGGAGATGTACTTCGACATTACAAAGATTTTGATTCGGTTCGGGGAGTTGACTTTGGTCAACCGGTCCCGAGAAGCATTCGGTGACCTCTCGGAGTCAAACGGATCGTTCGTCCACATGGAATGTCAGAATATCGCATGGGACGGACTGTTGGAAAGGGTTTCAATACCCTTCGAAGATTCATTCAGCCTCGGTCGAGCTGAAGAGTTGACTTAGGTCAAACAGAGCCCGGGAGCGCCCGGTGGCCTCTAGGTCGGGTTTCGGACGCAAACAGTTCGTTCGTCCGCATGGTAAGTCAGAATCGCGCACGGGTTAGACCGTTGGAAAGGGTATTCAGTTCCCTTTGAATATTCTTTGAGTCTCGGTCGAGATGAAGAATTTGAATTTTGGTCAAATCGGGTCGGGGAGTGCCTGATGGCTTCCAGGTCAGTGCTCGGGACATGACCTGGGTTTGCGGTGGTGAGTGGAGGTACTAGGGACCTAAGGAGAGTTAGGGGGTAACGGAATGAGGTGTCTACACTCCACGTAGTACCTATATGGCCTGGACATCGTTATGCCCATATGTTCCATCGTGTGGTACGCGACCCGATGTGCGAACCCCCTAGCCTATACGTCGGTCCACTGGTATGTCCACACACAATATAATATTATACATATTATTATTCCCATATAATATGTATAAGTAGTTACTCCATTACTACTTTAATCCAAGGATATCCCAATCCATATAAATTATAGCATTCTTGGCTTAACCATAACATTTATTCCATTATTCCACAATTAATTTTAAGCCGTTATCCTACGACTATTTTCCCAATAATATTCATTCTCATAAATTCTTCTTTGGACTTAAAACACACTTACTTCATAATTTATTGTTCTTTAAATACCTAGGCATAATTATTTGCCAAACTACCCTTTTCAGAATATCATAGGTATAGTTATTCTCAAACTAACCTTACTCACATATTCTTAATAATTTTAGCATGTTGTCCCCTTGGCTAACACTTTAATCATTCCAGATTATTAATAATTCTACACTTCATGATACCATCTTAATAAGGTTTATATGTACATATATAAGGAGTTAACTAATCATTAGAAAAATGATTATATGTACCTCTATACGGAATCCTCTAATATAATTTAGTAGTATCACCCAACTACAACACCCAAAATCACTCATTCGGCCCATATCTAAATCCTTTAGAATTTATTGCACAAAATCTCACTATTATGTCAAAAACCCTTTTATAAAATTCGATACTTCATAATTTATTATATATAATAAATTAAACCGACTACCCTGTGCCCAACTTCCGTAGCCCTAGCCCTTAATACCTGAGTCAATTTACCCAACTCAAAATTTAATTAATCATACCTTAATTAATTTATTAAAAGGGTGACACTCAACCAAAATACTCAAACTCACTCCTTGGACCCGTATTCCAATTTCTTTCGAAATTTTCATTTGAATTCGTTCATATCTTTTCGAGCCTTGTTCTTCATAAACACTCTAAATCCATACCCTGAATTCCTTCCCATCAAATTACAAGGTAGAAATAATGTTCCTTAAAATTTTTTAGAGTCTTACAATCATCTACAGATATCCCTAAGTAATCCATATTTGATTTCTCACAAAGGATTTCAGTTTCGGACACCCTTCAGATATAACATAATTACTAATTCAAAAAAAATAAAAAAAAATATGAAACTTGCAGCCACACGTTCATAACGAAAAACTATATCTCCGTGTCCCAAACCGTAGTCATCTGAACATGATAACCATCTCGTTCGAATGCGATACAATCTCGTTTGAACGATATGCAATTTTGTTCAAATGACCCCCAAAATATGTGCTTCCCACACCCCATTTTTAACCCAAAGAACAGTACCCAAATCCCAACTTTTAAACCCAAAATCTATAGATCCAACACTAACAATTAATACCCATTTAAAGAATTGTACTATTTGAACATTCTACAAATCCCAATCAGATTTAATTCACAAGAAGGAGTATTCACTAGGTGATCTACATCAAAGTTTAACTACTCTAATTAACAACGTCCTTCTATACATTGGGCTATCAATTATTCTCAAATAACTATAAAAACTAATGGAATTTAACACCAATATTCAGATTTGTTGATACCTAATTTATGGAACGAATTCTACATATAAGACAGCTCTCTACATGAGTTATTCATCATCAATTCTAATATAATCAAATTCCAGAGATATTAAAACATGATTAAGCCTTAATCTAAACATGGAGTTAACATTCATATAAGAATAGCACAAATTGAATAAATATGGCAAGAGAATCCTTTCCTAGAATTGTGTGGATGGAATCCTCTTGAAGCTCCCTTGATTTTCCCCTTTCCTCTTGCCCCTTTTCTCTTCTTTTGGTATTTCTCTTTTTTTTTTCCTCTTTCGTGGCTGCTAACCTAAGTCTCTTCTAATGAAGGTGGGAGAGTGGTTTACTCCCACTTAAACACCTAATTAGTTCTAATCCCGAGTTGGGGTTTATGCCCCAACTTTGGACCCCCAAATGAGCCCAAATACAAAATCTAACTAGCCAAATAACTACCCAGCTCATAGATATATACCTCGGGAACATTTCTAAGGGTCTAAAATTCACAAACGAGCCTGTAATACCTCTCAAAGTGCATTCCAAATATTTTATCCCATAAATATATATAATTGTGTCATGACATAACCAAATACCTTGTTACATAAAAAAATAAATCCCGTTTGATTTATTCCAAATCATAAAGTTAAATTCTAAACTTTATAAATAATATTGAATTTAATTACTCGAAATCCCAAATTAATTAATTTCACCGAATTAATTTAATCCTCATTAAATCTTTATTTTATTCCAAAAATATACGGGGTATTACATTCTCCCCCCCCCCCCCCCCACACACACACAACGGAATACTGTCCTCGGAATTCAAGGTAGCATAAATTTATATATTATTTTCACCGTTAAATTATACTTATACCCAATTAGTCCATACTCATATCTCATGAGGTAAATAAAAATGCTCATCTATGCTTATCATAATATCCCTGAGGTGCGCATAGATTTCACATTACATACAAGCACACATGTACCGTTAACAAATATGAATGCCATATATATATCTAATATGTACCATTAATACCGAGCATATCCATACCACAAGAATACCACCACTTACATACATAAAACAGCCATCCTAGTATATGACTTCCTTAACCTCCCGACTTTTGCCAATTTCGTGCATGGGATGTCTCGCAACCGAAATCCAAACAAGGAACCCTCCTGATACCCTAATTACGGCTTAGTAAATTATCGAGGTCCATCGTCCCACGACAAGGGAAAAATAAAAATAACCATTTATGCTAATCATATAATTTTGAATATTTGCTATTTTTCGAACCAACCACTTTTTTCATTATAAGAGTTATACTAAACTCCTATAGAGTCAACCAAGCTTACTATACTTGATATCGCAATTTCCACAATCTAGATAGGGCATCCACTTCTCATATTTACTTTATAAATTACTTATTTGTCTCTAAGTCTCCAAAGGTATACCCACTCTGATCAGGTCTACCATTACCACTTCAATGACGACATCACGATACCAACATTACACATGATGATATACAATCTTAATAATTATAACTATCAATAGCCTTACTTCTACTTTATTTCCTACGCTCGCTATGACAACACTTTTCCCAAATTATACCATTACATCATCTTGCACACGATTTCCCCCCTCATAAAAGACTTTTGCTCCAACCTGAGCATCACACGATATATTCCATAAGTTTGAGTTTATACACACGTAACTACCTCCTTGAGTTATTCAAAAAATTTAAATCATACTCACGTGTTGCTTCCCTAAGCATTCTTAACTTTCTAAAGGTTCTTTTACGACTTAATTTTCCATCGGAATTTATTGTTTCAAAGCTAAGCTCACCCATAAAAAAAATCTCACAATAATCCTTATGACAATGGTGAACACCCAATTCAAACCAATCTTGTCCTTTAGAGATGAACACAACTCATAGCAGTCCACATAATATTAACATATCCCTTGTAACTATAAATTCATTCCCCAAAAATATGATATTCCAACATAGCCATCAAATAGGCCGAAAATAACATAAGCTTCCCAAATTCCAAGTCTATCCTTCCAAAGGAATTAATAAGACTCAAGTGAACATTAAGTCCCAACATCAAACAAAACGTAGCCCATACACACTAAAGTAGGAAAACACCTTATTTACCTCGGATACTATCACTATTTTCCTTTTCCCCAAGTAATTTCATCTATCATTCAATGCCCATCTTTGTGTAGATCATAGTATACGCGAACTAACCCCTTCTGATACATTGTTGGACATCACCACGTCCTCAAATTCGCTAAACATCTTCCCTTAAATTTTTGCAATTCTAACTAGTGACCCACACAAAGGTCTCTTTGGCTCTCTCTCCAAAACTAGCCCTTTGCTCTAATGGGTATTAACCAACCGAAAAGAATACAATGATTCCCAATCATAGGGCTCTACATCGAAGGATGCAACATGAAATGAGACAAGCTCAGATGCAGATCCTAAGGACGCTAGAACCGTGCTCTGAAATCAAGTGTAATAACCCCCATTTTCTCACGTAAAGGCTCACTAGGCGCAATACGCCAAAATGGTGATTATCAACAATTTATACCATTCTCATCACTAAAGGAATAAAAACTTACTTTATTTTATATTAGAATCCAAAATAAATTAAAACATCTAAATAAACTGATTCCTTACGTGAATAAATAGTACTGAGTCATTATACAATGTGCAAAAATATAAAGTTACAATAAGCAGATATCAATAAACACTTGAGGTTATGCCCGTAAAATTCCTAGAATGTAATAAAATGATAAAGAGACTGAAGCACAACCTATACTAGAGTGAACAGAGTGGAATCCACTACATCCAATGCAACTGCAAGCCTGATGCGCCGTAAGTCCTGCTTTACCTGTCATTAAGAATACCTGGGGGAAAAGCATTTATAATTTGGGTCAAAGCCCGAGGTGTGCAATGATTCTTCACCAATAAATATGCAATTTATCATTATCTCATACTTCACGTCTATCCATCGACGCTGACAAGTAACACGTACCTCACCTCTCCTCTAGAAGTAGTCCTACTCGTCTCCCAAAATGAATATCAATTGTAAACTTCCATTATTTAACCATCCAAGTAAAAAATAAATCATTTCCATTATGAACTAACTATAAGTGGTTCCTCCTGTCTGATACCCCTATCCCCGAATGGAGTTCATAATATAAAATTCTCAATACACATAAACTAAGTGAAGTTCCTTACACTGCATAGATCGCGACCCTCGTCTAGTTCTTCAAATCATTTAATGAATAAAATCATATTTTATGTCGTCTACCCCGTTAGACTATAAGTTTCATTTTCTTAGATTCCCAAATTACTATTCTCATTTAATAATTGATTACACAATTTCTCATTATATTTAATGTTTGTCTACTCCCTTAGACTATCCAATTATTATTATTATTAATACTTGTTTACGATATTATTCATTAGGACTCATCTTCGTCCTTAATTATCCACATCATTTTATTAGCCCAATTTCATCATCATTAAACAATGTCTACATCTTTAGACAAAAAGGAAACATTCCTTTAAAAGGGATACAACAATGGGTAAATGGGTAAATATATGTTCGTATATATATATATATATACATACTAGGGTATGCCCGTGCCTGAAGGCACGCTGATAGTTTTGAAATGCATAAAGACGTGCCTTAATATGATGGCAAGTGCCCACTAAAGCTACAGTTGATCTCGAGTTCAGAACATAGGATCAACTTTTTTATGTATGCTCATGCCCGAAGGCACGACGAAAATTCCAAAATTTTTAAAGTACCTAATAGCAAAATGTTTAAAATTTCGTTCCCCGATAAAATTTCTAAAGTTTGTAATGTTTTTTAATTCTGAAAACAAACCAAAGATCATAATGTTTTTTAAACATTCACGTAAAACTTTTCGAAAATGGTTGAAAATAGTTTTGGAAATGTTTATCATTTTTCTATTGAACTGTCTCACCATTTATACTGCATATATATACATGTGTCCATCCGGTATGTATAGATTTGCAGTCATATCCTGCACAAAAGGTTGAATATCAAAACATATGGTAGTGTGATGGTAATTTTTCACTTTAACGAACAACTCTATAGTAAAATAACCAAACAAAATTAGATCATACTGTAGACCATTTCCAAGTTTTAGCCTGCGGATATCTTAGTTGCAGTCATTCAAAAATGCCTCAATCTCCTTAAACTTGTGAGCCATGGTAGCATCAAGATCCCAACACTTCTCCACCCATGCGTTCCTTGCAACGTCTGCCTCCTTCTCTTGATGGCCATAGCTCCTAAAGAGCACCTGGATGCAACTGGTCCACTGCCTTCTCTAAATAATAGAAGGCTTGCTGATCTGACGAAATGTAATCATTCTCAACTCTTAAACGGCATCCCAATTCGTATTCTGCATCTGAATCGCCCATATCTATAGCTTCGACTAATAATGCAGCTCCTATATCTTTACATACCACAAGGACATGGTATTTGAGATGCAGTCTGGACAACCAATTTCTGGCATGTGTATTTGAGTTCACCTCCAGAACCAATTCAAAGTTATCCTTTGTTGTCTTCAGGAGAGGTATCAGGCATTTATCATTGAGTTCGTAGTAATCAATCACTCTATCAACATCCTTCACAGCATTCCACCCTTTGGCGATGAGCTCCATTGCCTTTTTATTTCTATTGTACATTCCTCTCTGTGGATTAAAGTGGGAAAGATGAATAAGAGTAGCCTTTATAAAGAAGGATTTCAGCATATTATTTATCTCTGTGTGGAATCAAACACACCAATCCTGACAGAGTTTAAAGATACAAAACCCCAACTACATGATAGCAGTAAATTATTGTGGCAATGCTGAGAGCTTTCTAGTCAACAATCGAGGATATTCGGGTATATCGATATTTTAGGAAATAACCATCCGGAATGCCTATTTCTATCCTATCAAATTTCTATATTCTGAATTGATTGTGAATGTTTACTAATAATGATGTTTTAAGTGTAAGAAATATATGTCCATTTTTTATCACTCTACCAAATCAAAAATAGAAACATACCATACATGATATTAAAACCAATAGAGCTTTGACATCAGACTGCCAAACATTAAACAGTTGATGAAATAATTGACAACAGAACATTCAAAGTGAAATTTTAAAACACTTATAATCATCATATCTCAATTAAAATATGGATACGGGGGTCATTAGAAAATCAATCAAACACCTAAATGAGTAATCAATTATATACAACATAATTAAAATAATGATTCCATGAAACTTATTCATTCAGCAATGATTCCAAACTGTATTTTGTTGTACAAAATAATGTTAATTTCTCAGCAACACAACCAAGAAACTATGAAATATATATAGGCAGAGGGAATTGAATCGTAAATTAACAAACCTCTTTGATTTATAATTCTATTTGGGAACTTTCTCTGAATTCATAAATCAAAATGGATCAAGAGGGAAGGCCATGCTATTTTGGTGGAATAAGGGTTATTAGCGCGAGGGCCGCCGTGAATCAAGGTGGATAGAGTAGATGGCAGGTATTGAGTGGAGACGATAGGGCCAAAATTTCATATACTATTTTTAGAAAATGGTACTCTTAATGTGAAACAACCCAAAAATAACTACTAATTTTTTTTATTTGGGAGTGAGGAAGTATTTAATAGTAAGAATAAAGTGTTGAGATGAACTTACATTCTGATACCTGGACACTTTTACACCCGTTGAGCTACCATTATTGCAACCTAATGAATCCACTGTTTTGTATGCTTCACTGCTACATCCTCACGTTAGTCTTCATATTTCCTGCCAAATGCGTACATGTGATGGAAGACAAATGAGGAAAAGAAAAGTCAATGAATTCACGGACAAATATGTACTGTATTTGTTTAGTTTTGAAAATGTAGTGTTTTGAGGAGGGGGGGGGGAGAATCTATGGAGAACAACAATTGGAGATCGTGTTGATATTTTTGCAAAGGGAAAATTAGGTAACCCATTTATCAGTTTCTGATTCTCCTCTCTCACACTCTTCTCATTTCTCTACTCTCAATGTCTCACCTGTGTTTTAAAACTGTGCCTTATAAACTTTTTTTGGAACGAATATGAATCTAATTATGCTTCCAAACCTTTGAATTAAGTTTCCAGACTAAAATTTAAGACACTGTATAAGAAAACATGCTAAATTCAACTTCTAAAATTTAGATCATGTACACATACTACAATAGCATAAAATAGGAATGCTTAATGAAAATAAAAAGATTAATATTTGATGTGCTTTTCATATTGTAGAATATGTTAAATCAGTTTCATCTATTCTTCTTAACTTCTTAAACGTATATAATAGATCTCAAGATCTGCTTCACTCTTCCATAAACATCAGTATGCTCAAGTTCCACATAGAGCTCGGAAAGAAGCTATCAAATCTGCCCTCCGTGGGTCCAATAATGCCCCCACTACAACCTAATGCCATCCATTAAGTCGGATGTGGGCGCCTTCTATAATTAAATGCATGCCCTGAATATCCAAATGTAATTAAATTATAAAGAACCATGTATAATGAAATCTTAAACAATTGATATATAATGTTTATTTTCTAAAACAAAATTAGCTTATAATGAGGTTACAATCAAAGGGAAAACCAAACTAAGTCTTAATATACATTTTACAAATATGCACTATATGGTTACACATATTGATTTAGACAGTCATTATATATAAGTGAAACGATGGGAAAAAACATAGTTTATAATAACACTCTATCAAACTATATCAATATAGACCTGATTAATGATACACGTCATATTACAGGACATACTAATAAACACCAAGATATTGCCAAAAATGGCAACAACACTTTTGCATCACAAATATGTTGTTTTCATCACATTGACGATAGCCAAACTATTTGTCTTAACTTAAAAAAGAATCTACATATGCAACACTGGGGAAATAAAATCTACATATGTAACATTATGTAATATGCCATTGAAATGAATAAGCTGTGTAATATGCCATTGAAATAACACTTAAAGCTAATACAATCACAGAGAAAATTTAGATACATTGATGGTAATATGCATAATATAGCATTAAAAACAAAGGAATAAATCAAAACAGAAATTGATAGAGCAAAACAGAAGAATCCAGTCATATACATTACTTACACAAAACCATAAGACCATCTAAACACAATGTTCTAAACTTTAATATTATAAGTAGTGCAGCATGAACAAAAATATTTACATATATGTGAAACCCTCAATCTGTTAAGATAATATTGCACCATCCTTCTACCAACACACAAATAAATACCTAAGTTGCATTCAAAATGTCGTAAAAAAATTTCAACGACATATATTAGGATCAATCTAAAACGAAACATGAATAAGTGAGCAGTTCATGTGAAATTAAAGTACAATGCATTGAAACATATACTTATTTTAATCCACAGTGCAATTTTCAGACCTGGAAAAAAATCGAATTAAAGAAACTAAAAGAATAAAATCTTAATAAGTTGATTTGGAAAATATACAACACAAATCTACCATTTTAACGCCTCTTGGTTTGAAAGCCAACAATTGTAGGAAAACATCTCTCTCGGTGATACCTATTGACCAACAATTGTAGGGTAATGTCATGGGAAGCAGCAGCCTTGCTTGAGGCTGCCATTTGATATGCCTATAGTACTTGAACCCTATAACAATGAGACATTTAAGGGCCAAATTTTTACAATTGTTAAAGTTAAAGGTCATAGGTATTATTTAGTCGAGAAAGTACATTTTAACGTGCCTTAGAGACAAACACACCATGTGTGTTATTGTGTTGTGTCTTCGTGTTGTATCAGTTCCCCTCCACTACTCAATCAACTGGAATGTTTTTGAAACAGATGCTTTCTTTTCTTTTTTTAAAGTTGAAACAAAAGATGTTGTAGCTTTGCTGTTATAAAAGCAAAGAGAAAGAACACGGATGAGCTGTGACTTTGGCTGTCGCCTCCTCTTTTTCTTCCCTTTCCAACTGACTTAGTGCGTGTAGGGAATGCCCTCTTAATATACCAAATTTTAGTTTTGAGAAATAAATTTCAGTTTTGGCTTATTTCCCTCTTCCAAATTACATTCGTAGCCCGTTCAATTAAACACAAATTTAATGCATTTCATAATAAGAGACATAAAACAACTATTGTTTTGTAATCATCTAAACAGCCAAGTTTGACGCAATTGAGATCGGACACTAAAGAATAATATATCATGAGCATTTAAATAGAAAAAACTACTATTATGCCATTCGTCCCCTTATATCTAATATATAGATGACTAAAATAGTGATTCACGCTCTCTTTCTATATTTTTTCTGGAGCTTCTTTGCGTTGGAGCTGCTTTGCGCAAACAAACCCCTTCTCGTTCAAGTACCTCAACGACAAAATTCATAACATACTCAACAACATCATTCAAATATAATAAGAGATAATAGACAACAATCATACCGACTTAAGATATAAAACCTCAAAATGTACATATACTATATTTGAAATATAAACATGCTTTAACCTTATTCTTCAAAGCCAAATCAGAAACTGCGAACTTTAAAACTCATATCGTATAGTGAGGTGGAGTTTTATTCTCCTAATTCTCGAGTGTTATTTACAATAGCTATAATTAACTGATCAAGAACTCTGTTATCTGCCAAAACAAAGTAAATGCAAACATAACACTCATGTACTGGGCAGATTCGCGATTCTTAAGAGATGAATTAGGAAACAAAAGCTAGGCAGATTATCAATTATTAGGAAAGTTACTAAGAAATGAAACCATCATATTTCTTTCAAAAAAATTAGCAAAAAAAAGTTGAAGAGGGAAAACATTTGTATTTGAAACTGCATATTATATAACATAACTGCCTATTGTATAAGAACAATTGGTGTCTTATCCCAACTTCACTACATAAATTTTTGCATAAAATCAAATCATTTACCTTAACAAATCTAAGATTATTATATATGGATTTCAAGTGACTCAAATTTCAGTCCCGAGGGAAGGAGACTCAGTTCAATAATTGTAATTCACCTTAAACCTTCGTACTTGTTCAATTCAGTTCAATAGTTGTGATTGAAATTCACCAAAAGTGTGTTGATTCGGTTTTACAATTTTTAGTGAAATTTAGGAGTTTAGCTCAACTATTTGCAAATTGATTGTTACGTCAGTTTGTGTCTCATATCAAGTGTGGTTTAGAGGTTGATAACGCTATTGGAATGGAATTAATTCAGTGGTTTCTTCCATCCAAAAAAGTAAACAAATTCAACCAAGTCATGATAAACAAAAGTGTACCTTCAACCAAGTCAGGAAGATGTGTAATAATAGATGGAGCTGGGAATATGAACCATATTCTTCTAAGTAATAAAGAGAGGTATAAATCCAGGACACCAAAAGTGTACCTACAACAAAGGTCTTAGTGAGATATCCTGTAGAAAAAGTAGAAATCAACGCACGTAATGTTAGAAAAGTTATAAATCAAGAAATTATATACAACACATAATGTGCGACATCTTCCATTGCAATAGTAATTCTCACACGATCGACTTTTCTTTGTCCCACACCTTTCTTTGAGAAAATATCGTGGAAATGGATTAAAACTGTGGAGCATACAAATTCAGTATCCTTTTTAATGAAAATTTCGTATCCTTTTTAAAATCCTGAAGAGGTCTCAAGCAGGGGTTCAAGAGGTCTCAAGCAGGGGTTTAAAATATTCTTGAGGTCTCAACAGGGGTTTTGCCCATAATTCTTTATCGCAAGATGTCTCATCGATTATATATCGCAACATTACCTAAAATACAAATATTTCCAAAGTATTAAAAATGGTATTAAAACCTCTAATTATTTGTCGGTGGGTTAGAGTTTTTGAACAATTAAAATACATCAAGTCAAGAAACATAGCTATAGCAATACGTTTTGAGTAAAAAAAAAATCAAAAAACGTCTATACTGAACAGATGCCCCAAACATATAATTATTACTAAAACTTATTTTCAACAAATAAAAATAAAAATGAAAATAAGGATGCAAGTTTTTAAAAGTTTTACGATATATCATAAAACAAACACATCTTTAAGGTGAAGAGTTTTGAAGAAACTCATACTTGAAGGTCATGCATACTTATCTTTCCCACGACAACGAAAAGAAACATTGTAATTCCAGGACGACTAGGATAGAAACAATCGCGCCTGAATTTACCCACCCATGTACTCATTAGATACTTATTTTTCCCATTGCCTATCCCTAATCTATTGT
This sequence comes from Sambucus nigra, assembly GCA_949130495.1. Lineage (NCBI taxonomy): Eukaryota > Viridiplantae > Streptophyta > Magnoliopsida > Dipsacales > Adoxaceae > Sambucus > Sambucus nigra. The sequence continues at coordinate 614,282,825 of OX422212.1, read as the reverse complement.
GGGCCTACTTCTTATTTCAGAATTGGTAGTCATCCATATTACTCCCGAAAGCATTGTATTCTTATTTTTCTGCTCCATAGCTTTCTATTTCTCGAGTTGACCATAAGCATACTTAAATATTTGACTCCGTATATGAAGTTGTTTAGCCTTGGGCGCTTGATTGAATGTAACATCTCTGGGAGGTCTTTTTAGAGCAGCGACTGATTGGAAAGGTAAATTTGAACTATACTTACACACAAAAAGGGATACTCAGTGAATCATACCTACACACAAATTCTATCGGTGTCAACTAATAAGGTACACAAAAATATGAGTCATTCATAACATAAAATTCTATACCTTAGAATAATTCGATGCACTACACTCCAACCCAATGTATATAATGACAATCAATGAAGCAACCTACATTTCAACCCAGTATAATAGCATGTTAATGACAATTCGAGCGTGCGAGAGGCATAATTAAGTAATTAGAATCAATGAATTTTATTCAAAAGAAATAATAAATGTGAACTATATAAAGAAATCATACACATCTATACATATTTTTTTGGAAAAAAACACATATTTTCTTCACGGATAATCAAACTAAGTAAATATTAAATTTTACTTTAATGCTTGTGGAGTATGCAAGGGAGAAATTCCCTAAATGAAACTAACATTATAAGTGGTCCTTAGTGTACAACCTACACTAACCTGCATAGGAAAGTTTGTCCAAATAATACCCCTTAAACTAAAGAAGAGACATTAAGAAATAGAGTAATTGAAAGCCCACTGTGAAGTTCAAACCCACCTATGATGTTAATTAAGTTAGTTTTAAACTTGACGTTTTCATACATGGAAAGTAAAATGATATATAAAACAATAATAACAAAAAAAAAAACTTCAAAACCCACTATGAAGTTCAAACCCACCCAAAAAAAATGAAATAGTCATCCTATAAACAACAAAATAAATTGGGGGAAACTTTACTATCAAATTCATAGGTGTTGATACCAAAATTAGTATGCTGATGTGGACGAATAATAAGAAGACACGTGCCAATCTACGTGGCACAATAGCAACGAGGAAGATCATTCCCCCGACCTAGTCATACTCACTCCGAGCAACAGGTGTACTCCGAGGAATACCAGTCTTCCGAGGAACACCAGTCCTCCGAGGAACACCAGTCCTCCGAGGAACTCCAGTGCTCCGAGGAACTCTTGAACGACGAGCAACTAAGGCGGTTCAAGCTGCATCTCGACCACAGCATTGATTGCCAGATAATCAATAGTTCAATTATTCATTGAATGCTTATCATCTTGACGCACACGCTTGAAGAGCATTAAATGAGTTACCCTGTCATATGCATATCATTTAATGTATCACCCTTTCATGTACAGCCTAAGGGCTATAAATACCTTGTATGACCCTCATTCAAGGGGACCGGAATTTCTTAATAGTACTTGTAATCGAGAATTCCCAAACACTCAGCAATAACGTAACAGTGGACGTAGGCCATTCATATAAGGCTGAACCACTTTAAAATTCTTTGTCTCATTTATTTATCTGTGGCTGATTAATTAGAGTAATCTAGTTTTTTACATCAACAGATTGGCGCCGTCTGTGGGAACGATTGTTATTATCGTTTTTCACCAAAAATCATTCATCATCAATGGCAGATAATTCGGAATCTAGTAATCAAAACGCTGGAAATGCTAGAAATCTTCCAAATCCCTCTGCACCTCCAGATCTGGATGGGATTATGACGAATCTGGCTCAAGGACAAACCTCCATGCAAGAAACAATGCGGCAACTCATACAGACCCTTCATGGCGGTGCACCTGCACGTTCGGGACAGCGAAGTGGTCAGAGGCAAACCTATTTACTTTCTTCACAATCCAGGCGTACTGAGTCATATCGTAATGAGGAATCTGATGATTTCTCTTATCAACCTGGGCAAACTTTGTCAATAAGGGCTACAGATACTGATCAACGTATCACTCTCTCTCCAGAGAGACCCAGTGCCTTGGAAAGACTGAGTAGGGTGTCTCCTTTCAGTCGATTAGGCCCTAGGAGGAATAGGAGTCCACCTAAGACCATGTCGAGGAGTTTTCGACAACCATCAGATCTCAGAGAAGGATCAGCACAATCACGACCAGTTGCTCGTCAAGATAGATCTCAGGAGGCCACTTCAGAGCAATCAATTGCTCGAACTAACAAGCCCGAGTAGAGAAATGATGCGTGGAAAGGTTCCATTCAGCGGTTGGAGGATAGATTGGGAGAAATGGCTAAGGCGAAGAATCCCTTACAACGAACTTTTGTTCAAGGGACACCTTTTGTCCAAGCCATTGTGGGTTTTCCTACCCCGTCAAAGTTTAAAGCACCAGTGGTGACCCCCAAATATGATGGAAAGACAGATCTTGTTCTACACATAGAGCAATATCAAGCTGCTGCCGACATCTATGTTGTCCCCGACGAGATGAGAAGCAGAGCATTCTCGTGAACTCTTACTGGATCTGCCCAGATATGGTACAATAATCTTCCTCGGGGTAAGATTTCAACTTTCTTTCAGTTGGACGAATTGTTCATCGGCAATTTCTGTTTTGGAACAAAGCCAGTAAAAAGAGTAGCACACTTGTTAAGTGTTAGACAAAAATCTGGTGAGAGTACTAGAGATTACATAACTCGTTTTAATAACGAGAAACTGGAAGTCATAGATTATGAAGAAAAGACAACAATCACCGCCTTGATGAGTGAGTTGTTTCCTAATAAGTTGTATTACACTTTGGCCAAAGATCCACCTACAACTATGTCAGAGTTGATGGCAAAAGCAGCCAAAATCATGAATGCCGAGGAGGCTATGGCTACGAAGAAGAATATGGATAAAGAAACCAAGGTGTAAGATGACAAATCCAAGAAGAAAGAGCATAAGGACAATGGCGGTGACAAGCATTCCAAGAATAATAAATCGTCATGGGAAGTCCTGAAGAAATTCGATAATTATACTCCTTTGAAAATGGGTATTAATCATGTCTTGGAAGAAATCAAGAATAATGAGGAAGTAAAGTGGCCAAAGAAACTGAGGTCAGACCCTGACATGAGGAATAGGGAGAAATATTGCGAGTTCCATAAGGATCACGGCCATATGACCAAAAATTGCATAGCTCTTCAGAACGAGATTGAAACACTCATCCGAAGAGGGAAGCTAGCAAAGTATGTTGATCGGGGAGGCGAAAGAAGAAATAATGACTGAACTAGAGAAAGGTATAGATCTCCTCGTCGAGCAGAGGAGAAAAAGAAAAGGGATCATGAAGATGATACAGAGGATGACCCCGATCTTCCCAAGAAACCAAGGCAGCCAGAACGAGAGGTATTTTCAATACGCTTTGGGTCATTTGATTGTAATGTCATTACAGGAGGAGATGCAGGAGGAGGAGACCTTACTGCCGAAAGAAAAGCTTACCTCAGTGAGGCTCAGGCTTGCTCATACATTCAACGGATAAATTTGGCTGAAGAGGATCGCCCGAGGAAGGTAAACAAAGAGAAGCTGGTCATCGGTTTTTCAAAAATCGACCTTGCAGGTGTTCTTTACCCTCACGACGACCCTTTGGTGATCAAAATGAGGATGAAAGAAGTAGTGATTTCAAGGGTGCTGGTAGATAATGGTACTATTCATGCTTTGACAGTTTAAATTTGAAATTATCTCAATTGGAACCTTATCACAGACCTCTATTGGGTTTTGCTGGCGAGAAAGTCTTTCCACTTGGGACGATCAAGTTGGATATATTCCTTGGAACTTGGCCTGCTTGTCGAACAGAAAGAATACGCTTCTTTGTGATGGATAAGAATGTGCAGTCAGCTTACAACATCATCATGGGAAGAGTTGGTTTGAAGAAGTTCGAAGCAGTTCCATCTACAGTACATCAGTGTTTGAAATTCCTTACAAATTTTGGAGTAGGAGTTGTGAAAGGTGATCAGAAAGTAGCTCGGGAATGCTATTATTCGTCTGCCGAGCAAGAGGAACTTGAAGAATCAAGGAAAAAGACTACTACCTACCAGGTGGATAAAGGTACAGAAATTGAAACACTGGATCCCAAAGATGAATCCCAACTTGTAAAAGGACAGGTGGTGGAATCCACAGAAAATATTATTCTGGACGACGAGCACCCTGAACGAATAACCCAGATAGGTTCGACGTTGGATGCTTCAATAAAACAGGAGTTGATAACTTTCTTGAGAGACAGAAAGAAAAATTTTGCATGGAGTCATGAAGACATGCCAGGAATAGATCCAAACTTCTTATGCCATGAACTCAATGCGAATAAGGAGATCAAGCCTGTAAAGCAGAGAAGAAGAGTGTTTAGTCCCGAGAAGAATCAAGCCATACAAGAGGAGGTCGAGAAGCTCCAGAAAGCCCAATTCATTAAAGATGTGAAATATCCAGACTGGTTAGCAAATGTGGTGTTGGTGAAGAAGAAAAACAATAAATGGAGAATGTGTGTTGATTTCACTGATCTCAACAAGGCCTGCCCAAAGGATCACTTTCCATTGCCCAGAATTGACCAACTAGTATATGCTACCTCGGGACATGAGCTGCTCAGCTTCATGGATGCTTACTCTGGATACAACCAGATCAAAATGAAACCTGAAGACAGGGAAAGCACTTCTTTTATTACCCCTAGGGGAACTTATTGTTATAATGTTATGCCTTTTGGTTTGAAAAATGCAGGAGCGACATACCAGTGGCTGATGAACAAGGTTTTCGCCGAATAAATCAGTTGCAATATGGAAGTCTATGTCGATGATATGCTGACAAAGAGCAAGAAAGCTGCTGATCATTTAGTTGACTTAGGTCAGACCTTTGATGAACTGGATAAATACCAGATGAAGATCAACCCGACGAAGTGCACCTTTGGAGTACGAGAAGGAATGTTCCTCGGGTACATCGTCAACCAGCGAGGCATTGAGGCAAATCCAGCAAAAATCAAAGCTCTTTTAGGGTTGCGATCTCCAACGACGAAGAAAGAGGTGCAGAGTCTTACAGGACGAGTTGCAGCGCTCAAGAGATTTGTATCCCGAGCAACTGATAGATGCCTCCCATTCTTCAAAACACTTCGGAAAACTTTCGAGTGGAATGATGAATGTGAGAAAGCCTTTCAAGACTTGAAGAAATATTTGGGAGCACCTCCACTGTTGTCCAAGCCAGTAATGGGAGAAAAGTTGTACTTGTACCTGGCAGTATCAGAGAATGCAGTCAGCTTGACATTGATCAGAATGGAGAATGGAGTCCAGAAGCCAATTTATTACACAAGTAAGGCTTTTCGAGGTGCAGAGATCAGGTACCCAAAGCTGGAAAAATTGGCATTGTCATTAATTGAAGCAAGTAGAAGAATGAGGCCTTATTTCCAGGACCATACCATCGTCGTGTGTACCGATATGCCATTAAGACAAGCCCTTCATTACCCATAAAAATCAGGGAGACTGATGTATTGGGCAATAGAGCTCGGTGAATATGATATTGTGTATGAACCCAGATCATCACTAAAAGGGCAAGCTGTAGCAGACTTTATAGCATAATTTATATATCCTGATACCCCCGAGGAACAAAAGTTGCTCGTTGATCAACCTGTGGATGTTACAGGATCAACAAACATAAGTCCAGATCAACTCCGGTTGGTAAAAGGGCTTGTAGATGTAGAAAGATCATCAAATTCAAATCCAGACCAACTCCGGTTGGTAAAAGGGCGAGAAGAGATGGTCGATGAAGAGCGAAAAATACCAGGGGAGGATGAAAGGAAACAACATATATTTCACCGAGGAACTCTGTCAGATAAGAAATTTGAAGACGAGTTACCTACATGGAGATTATATGTAGATGGATCATCTTGCACTACGGGTTGTGGAGCAGGAATTGTTTTGAACACCCCAGACGAGATTGACGTGGAATATGCCTTACGATTCCAATTCAAAGCTTCCAATAATGAGGCTGAGTATGAAGCCTTGATAGCAGGTCTTAATTTAGCAAAGATTATGGAAGCGCAACAAGTGATGGTATTCAGTGATTCTCAATTAATTGTGAATCAGATGATGGGAACATATGCAGTTAAAGGAGAATTAATGGTCAAGTATCATGCAAAGGCGATGGAGTTGTTGGCAGAATTTGATGCCATTTAGTTGATGAGAATACCAAGAATGGAGAATGCACAAGCAGACGCGCTGGCCCGACTAGCATCAGCTACTCGTACCGAGTTGTGAAGAACGATACCAATTGAGGTGTTAGAAAGTCGAAGCATAGATGAAGACCTGACGATTAATATTATTACTCTTGATTTAGGACCATCTTGGATGTATCCCATCAGGGAATATGTCGAGGAAGTAGAATTACCGGAGGATAAGATCACTGCCAAGAAATTGAAGTTTAAAGCTGCACGGTATGTACTAACTAATGGTGTTTTGTATAGACGAGGAATTATGGCAGGTTTGCAAAGATGTGTACATCCTTCCGAGGTGAAAGAATTGATTGAAGAGATCCATGAAGGGTCTTGTGGAGCCCATGTAGCAGGTCGGACACTTTTGCAAAGGGTGATGACGCAAGGATACTATTGGCCAACGATGAGGGCTGATTGTATAGCCTATGCTAAGAGATGTGATAAATGCCAACGTTTTTCCTCCGTCCGACGAACTCCACAAGAATTGTTGACACCCATAACTTCCCCTTGGCCTTTCGCCATGTGGGGAATGGATTTGGTTGTACCATTGCCAACGACCCGAGGAAGATTCAAGTACCTCGTCGTCGCAGTGGATTATTTTACTAAGTGGGTAGAAGATGAGCCACTTATTGATATGACGTACGAGAAGGTATACCAGTTCGTTTGTAAGAATATAATCTGCCGATATGGTCTCCCTCATGCCTTCATCACAGACCATGGAACATAATTCGATAACGAGGAGTTTGCTGCCTATTGTCGACAATCAAACATTTTGAAGACTCATTCAGCACCAGGCCATCCTCAAAGCAATGGACAGACTGAAGTGACGAACAGAACATTACTAAATGGTTTGAAGAAGAGGCTAAGTGAAGCTAAAGCTAATTGGATTAATGAGCTACAGTCAGTATTGTGGGCTTACCGAATAACTCCCCGAGAAGCAACTGGAGAATCACCATATATGCTGGCATTTGGAAGTGAAGCTGAAATACCTGCCGAGTTGGGTCTTCCAACACACAGAGTGCTGAATTTAAATTCCCCAGTCAGCGACTTGATGAGGAGATTAGATTTGGACATGCTCGAGGAGGTTAGAGAAGAGGCAGTCATTAGGAATGCTGCTTATCAACAGCGAACAACCCTGTTCTACAACAAGAGGGTAAAAAAATGCGACTGAAAAGAAGGAGATTACGTGCTAAAGAAGGTCATTCAGAAGCACAATATGTTGGAAGCAAACTGGCATGGACCCTATCGAGTTACTGCAGTTGTCCGACCAGGAACTTACCGAATAGCGACTTTAGAAGGAGAGGAATTTAAGAATGCATGGAATGATGAACACCTACGCAAGTATTATCAGTGATGCAAAATGTAAAGAAGTTCCATCAAATAAAATGATGATATTTCACAATCTTCTCTCCTTTTATTGAATGTTTTTCAGGGAATACTAGTGTTTAACACTACGCTGCTCGGCACACAACGCTGCTCGGCAGTAAAAAGAAGACGATAGTTCAAACCCACGACCAACTCCGGTTGGTAAAAGGGTGAGAGCAAACTATACTCCTTTGGTTAGGAGGCGTACACTAGCGTGACCAATTCAGGTTGGTAAAAGATCTAGTGGACATGATAGTTCAAACCCACGACCAACTCCGATTGGTAAAAGGGCGAGAACAAACTATACTCCTTTGGTTAGGAGGCGTACACTAGCGTGACCAACTCAGGCTGGTAAAAGAGCTAGTGAACATGATAGTTCAAACCCACGACCAACTCCGGTTGGTAAAAGGGCGAGAACACCCCATACTCCTTTGGTTAGGAGGCGTACATTAGCTCAGACCAACTCCGGTTGGTAAAAGATTTAGTGGACATGATAGTTCGAACTCAGACCAACTCTGGTTGATAAAAGAGCGAGAACACAAGATGATCGACGAAAGGCCAATCTCGGTTGGTTAGGAAACAAGATATGCTCTCAAATGCCAACTTATGTTGGTCGGGGAAGTAAGTTTAATACAAAAGTTCCTCGGAGAACAAATATTCCAAATTGAACCAAGTATAGTTGGTCGGGGATAAAAACCCACTAACTGTAGTTGGTCGACGAGGAAAAATCATCGACCTTGGTTGGTCAGGAACATTTTATGAAAAAGACAAAAATTTACCAAGTATAATTAGTCGGGGATAAAAACTCTCACTAACTATAATTGGTCGACGAGCACAATTTGACAACCTTGGTTGGTTGGAATAATTTTCAACATTTTTATACTCATTACTTTATTATTAAGTGATCGAGCAATATTACTGATACTTGTAATTTTTTTTACTAAGTTGGTCGATGAACCACACAATATTGTTAAGCAAGCACAAATATAAAGTGTTTGACAAATACAAGAGCAATACAAATTTGCAAACAAAAATGAAATTCTTTCATTAAAGTCGAAATGAATTACACAAGTTTATTACATTGAAATTAAATTGTGTACTAATTATTACATCAGAATTTCCTATTCTATTGGCTTTTTTCCTTCAGCTTTTGAAATAGGCTCCTCGCTAGCAGGAGGATCTTCCAAGAAAAGGGGAGAATTAATGAAGTTAGTATCTCGGAGCATTCTGACGTTCATTATTGAAGGGGTGTCCAGTAGATGCTCGGGACGAGATACCTCGATCTGAGAATGAAGATTGTAGTCACCGAGGTATTTTGCAATTAAGTTTCGAGGAATGGAACGAGCTGGGATCCATTCCATGTCCAATTTATAAGGTGGCACAGGCAAGTCTAGTACCCCAGGATCATGATAGTCCCACAGGTAGTGCCCTTGTTCGAGCTTCAGCACGCCCAAGGCATTCAGCCAACCTTGCTTGTAGCCCTCATTATTGGCATTCTGGATACGATCATCTAAATGGAATAAAGCTTCGTTGTATCCAGCCATCCAAAACTCCCTGGGCTGTTTATTAAATTGAAATGTCAAGCTTGCAATCTTCTCGTTAAGACTTTAGATGAAAAGTTCATTAGTATTCAATACTGAGTTCTTTGAAGAAAGCTGTTGTTCCAGTTCTCTAACCTTCTTCGACAGATCAGACAAAGCTTGGTTCTTAGCCATTAATTGGAATGCTTGGTTTTCCAACGTTGATCGAGTACGAGCCTCTTCAACATTACGACTAAGAGCTCTTGATCCTCCCCGAGTAGGTCGAGAACTTGGTTCCTCGATAACATTCTGAGCAGCTCTTCCTCGACCACGAGAACCTCTTCCTCGTCCCCGAGTAGAAGTAGAGGCACCCGACCTTCTCCAGGTATCCAACTCTTGCCTTAATTTGGCATTTTCAACCTCTAAAAATGAAAATCCCTCGTCAGTCACTGGGATTACAGCTGTTGAAGAAGAAGCTACATACTTATACTGTGCTAGCTCTTTCTGCAAATTGTTATTCTCTTGCTCCAGCAGCTCGGCAATCTGTCTACATGCTTCAACTTCACCCCTTAGGGTTCTCTCCCTGACATCGTACCCAGCAAGGATCTTTTTGTGGCCTGTCTCGGCAGAAAGTTGTTGATACCTCTTTTCATACCCCTCGTGCAAAAGGGCAGTTGATTCCTTGTACTGAGTCTGAAGATCTTCTAAAGTATATTGAAGCTCCTCGATCATGTCATAGTAAGCCACGTTATTGGCCACAGCTCGATCAAGTAAGTCCTTCAAGTATTGATAAGCTTCGACAGCCTGCTCTGAAGCATCATGACCAAGGATGTTGGCAACTTCTGATGCACTTAGGTTTGTGTGACCAACCTTATAATATTCATGGCATTGCTGCATCAGTTTTGTATCATTGGCAGACAGTAATTCCATTCTATCCATAAACTAATAAAGAAGAGAAGGCAAGAGTTAATAAAAGAAGAAGGCAGAGCATCAACAATGTATAAGAACAAAAAAGGTAATTTTATTACATCATCAAAAGGAGTACAGCGTTCAGAATACAGAGTACAAGAAAAGGAAAAAACAGAAAGAGAATACCGAACAACTTCACACCTTTTCCTTGTCTCCCAAGACTTTCTCGGGAGGCTGGGACGAGGAGCTCGGTTGCTCGGTGGGAACAATAATTTGGTCGGCAGAAGTTGGGACTTGTTCAGGAGGAGCAGGCAAAGATGAAATCTCCTCGGTAGCTGTCTGAATAGGTTGGGGAGCAAGGACTTGATCACCCACTGTCATTGAAGACTCCTAAGATGCAGCTTCGTCTTCTTCCTCATCTTCAATTATAGGAGGGGGGCCAGGAAGATGTTGTTGAAATAGCTCAGAGTCCTCGCTAACTTTCAATTCTTGCAGGGCAGCAACCCAACCATCTCGGAAGTATTTCAAACTCCCATACTTGACCTGGGTCATCATTGCCGCTACCCCCTATCCCATCCTTTATCCCAACCGGTGCGGAAAGATTTTTTCACAGCCACCTTTCTTTTCATTTTCTCCGAGGAGAGCTTCTCGGATAGAAGATCCTCTGAGGCTTTCAACTTGGCCTCCACCTCCTCCTTCTGGCGATTTACTTCTCGCAGAAGGGTTAGCTCTTCCTCAGCCGACTTTAACTTATTTTCAAGCTCCCAAAAGTTTGTGAGCTTCTCGGCATATTTTTTATTATCTCTCTCCAAGTCCTTCACTTTATTTCCCAACTGCACCTTCTCTGCCTCAGATGCAGCCATCTTCTTCTCCCATTCACCCCTATCCTCGTCATACTTTTGACGAGAATCCTTCAAAGATTGGGCCAAACCTAGAAAAGCATCCTCCACTCCAGACGAGGAGCTAGAATCCTTGAGGGCTTCATCTTTCTTCACTATGGTGTTAAAATAACTCACCAGCTGAAAAAGAAGGTAATGATAAGTCAGTGCCGAGATACATATATTGACTGAAAGAAAGAAAAATTCAGGATAAGAGAAACTTACTGAAGCAATGTGACGAGTAGCTAGGGCTATCAGCATATCCCTAGACATGTTTTCTTCAATTCCTTGGACTTCAGGAATAGTCCAAGTCTTTACCGAGCTCATTGCAGAACTCGGGGGAATAATGGTTGGGACACAAGCTCCACTAGCTTGGAGCTGGGGAATGGTTTCAGAAAAACTGACCGAGGAGGATTTCTTCAATCTCCTCAGTGGCACTTCAGCAGTTTCAACCAAAGAACTTTTGGTTGGGACCACTTCCACAGGTGCATTTTTCTTACTCGAAGCCACTGGGGCCTTCTCGGCAGCCTTCTGAGGAGCAACAGAAGGGGCACCATCTACTGTCTTTGTCCCCTTTGGGACATCAGCCTTGTTTCTTTTTCCATCTCCAGCAGAGGAAGTCTCCTCAAAGATAGCAGGAACTCTTCTTTTGCCCATCTTCTGACTTAGAGGAATGTGAGATTCTGGTGAAGATTCCTCAGAAGCTGGCAATGGTTCACTAATGCTGACCACAGGACGAGCAGTAAAGGATGATGTGTAGCTCTTGTACTGCAACAAATATGAACCAGACCTGATGTGCTCGTCTGCAACTCTTCGATGCAAATTCCAGATATGTTTCAAATGTTTAATATTTACTTCTGATTCTTTTGGAGTTTTTCTCTTACTGTCAACTGCAAACAAATACATTGTGAAATATCAGTCATACATTTTATCAAACATAATGAAATCATAATTTCAGAAATAAAATAAGATGAAAATAACCTATCCCATTGCCATATGGAGGGCATTTGGGACCTTCATATACTTCATCTCCAACCAAAGGGGTATGTTGCCAATTTTTGATAACTAGTCGTGTTCAAAATAATCCCTATTTGCATCAGGGAGGTTGACTACTAAGGCCCTATTCAAAAATCTAGTTTTTAAATAAAAAACATTGTCTAAAACAGCCCATCTGTAACAGTACATAATCTCAGGAATTCCTATACGAGTTCCATGAGTTTGATTTAACCTATACAACCCCATTAACTATTCTCCATGTGTTGGGGGCTATTTTTGCAGGGACAACATCGAAATACTGACAGAACTCTAAACACAAAGGGTTTGGTGGAAAAGAAAATCCACATTCAGCAATAAAGAGGCTAGGGAACCAATGTCCCTCAGCCAAATTAAAATAATTTGAAGGCTCAGAAAGACTCTCCAAAGTTACCCAAGAAGGAATAGAAAAGTCAGAACGGAATTCTCAAGAGATTCGATAATATAAACCTTGGTGAATAAAAAGAAATGAAGAAGAAGGAAGAAAATCTTACAGGAAAAAGGAGATCTGTTGACAAACATAAGAAGAAAGGGATCAACGCACAGGAGAGAGAAAAGCTATATAAAGCTCGAAAGCAGAAATTGAAAAAGGTAGAAGACGATGGGATTGCCTCCGAAGCTTAAACACTTTGCCTTGGGAAACGGCGAAAGAAATGATTACAAAAAAGAAACTATTACGCTACCGGCGGCTTAAAAGGACAAAAAGTGCACGAAGATCGAAGCGCTTATAAAAATGCAAAAAGGAGGATTCTGCGAATTTGGAAGGAAATTCAAATACGAAGAAAAGGCTCCTAAAACCCAGGAAGGTCATTTAATATTGCCATATACCGAGAAAGAATGTTTCATACTCCTCAAAGTTCGAAATATGAAACATTGGGGGCTTCTGTTGATACCAAAATTAGTATGCTGATGTGGACGAATAATAAGAAGACACGTGTCAATATATGTGGCACAATAGCAACGAGGAAGATCATTCCCCCGACCTAGTCATACTCACTCCGAGCAACAGGTGTACTCCGAGGAATACCAGTCTTCCGAGGAACACCAGTCCTCCGAGGAACTCCAGTGCTCCGAGGAACTCTTGAACGACGAGCAACTAAGGCGGTTCGAGCTGCATCTCGACCACAACATTGATTGCCATATAATCAACAGTTCAACTATTCATTGAATGCTTATCATCTTGACGCACACGCTTGAAGAGCATTAAATGAGTTACCCTTTCATATGTATATCATTTAATGTATCACCCTTTCATGTACAGCCTAAGGGCTATAAATACCTTGTATGACCCTCATTCAAGGGGAACGGAATTTCTTGATAGTACTTGTAATCGAGAATTCCCAAACACTCAGCAATAACATAACAGTGGACGTAGGACATTCATATAAGGCTGAACCACTTTAAAATTCTTTGTCTCATTTATTTATCTGTGATTGAATAATTAGAGTAATCTAGTTTTTTACATCAACAATAGGTAAATAACTAATCTCTAAAAAAACAAATAAATGGAAAGAGAACAAAGAAACACTTTGTATCAGTGAACATACCCAAAAAAATTTATGATTCAACCCAAACCATCAATAGTATGAACAACCCAAACTATTAATTTCAGATCTACACAAATATAAGAGACTGATAGGGATATATCTATAGGAGGGCAAAATTAGATCTGGAAAAAATCGTATCAACACACAAAAAGTGGGAGATTACGAAATTAAGAGAGAAGGAGATTAACTTTAAGGGTGCGGTGGACAGGAGGAAGGGGAGATGTGGAGAGGAGGAGGGGGCGACGACTGAGGGGAGGAGGAGGATGGGGGATAGAATGGGGGAGACGGGGTAGGGCTTGTGAGGGTGAGTTCGTGTGAGGAGAGTGGGGGCGGATGAGTGAGAAGAGGTCGACTGCAATCTGAGATCGTGGGTTAGAGTTTTGGGTCATGTCTTTGATATGAATTAATCTCAGCCATCTATTTCTAACATTGTTGGCTTCAATCTGAACCGTTAAATGTCTTCCAAACTTATGAATAGTAAAAACACCATTGCTCCTTATTATTATATATATATATATATATATATATATATGGGCATCTACCTTTGGTGTCTCATTCGTGCTATATCGGCAAAGTCCAGAGGAATCCCTTATGCTAAGTGGACATCACAAAACACACATAGTTGGGGGAGGTCCCTACGCAGGACTCGTGTATATGACCCATACCCATCTATGATACTGGAATGGTCAACGCAAACCATACCTCTAGTGGGTAGAGCCTCCACATAGAACCTAAATACCCTACACATCGTCAGGCCCATCTATGTCGACCTGTAGTATGCGGACCGACGTGCGAACCCCCAAACCAAAAGCAGGGTCCACTAGTAGGTCAACACACAATATAATATAATACATATTATTATTCCCATATAATATGTATAAGTAGTTAACCTACAGCTACTTTAATCCAAGGATATCCCAATCCATATAAATTATAGCCTTCTTGGCTTAACCATAGCATTTACTGCATTATTCCATAATTCATTTTAAGCCATTATCCTACGACTATTTTCCAAATAAATATTAAGTCTTATAAAATCTTCTTTGGACTTAAAGCACAATTGCTTCATAATTTATTGCTCTTTAAATACCTAGGCATAATTATTTCCTAAACTACCCTTTTCAAAATATTATTGGTATAGTTATTCTCAAACTAACCTTACCCACATATTCGTAATAATTTTAGCATGTTGTCCCCTTGACTAACACTTTGATCATACCAGATTATTAATAATTATACACTTCTTTATACCTTCTTAATAATGTTTATATGTACATATATAAGGAGTTAACTAATCGTTGGAATATGTACATATATAATGAATCCTCTAATATAATTTTGTAGTATTACCCAAATACCACACCCGAAATCACACATTCGGTCCATATCTAAATCCTTCAGAATTTATTGCACAAAATTCCACTATTACGTCAAACACCCTTTTATAAATTCGATACTTGATAATTTATTATATATAATAAATTAAATCGACTACCCCATGACTAACTCCCGTAGCACTAGCCTTTAATACCTAAGTCAATTTCCCCAACTCAAAATTTAATTAATCATACCTTAATTAATTTATTAGAAGGGTGACACTCAACCAAAATGCTCGAACACACTCCTTGGACCCGTATTCGAATTTCATCCGAAATTTCCATTTGAATTTGTTCATATCTTTTTTATTGTTGTTCTTCCTAAACATTCTAAATCCGTACCCCGAATTCCTTCCCATCAAATTACAAGGTAGAAATAATATTCCTTAATATTTTTTAGAGTCCTACACTCATCTACAGACATCCCTAAGTAATCCAAATTTGATTTCTCACAATGGATTTCGGTTTCGAACACCATTCAGTAATAAAATCATTACTTATTCAAAAAAGGTCTGAAAAATACAAAATTGGTGGTCATGCGTTCGTAACGAAACGATCTATATCTGTGTCTAAAGCCATAGTTGTTTGAATGATATAACCACATCGTTCGAACACGATACAATCTCATTTGAATGATATGTAATGTCGTTTAAATGACCCTCAAATTCTGTGCTTCCAGACCCCATTTTTAACCCAAAAAAAGTATGCAAACCCCAAATTTTAAACCCAAAATCTATAGATCCAACACTAACAATTAATACCTATTTAAAGAATTATAGTATTTGAACTTTCTACAAATATAAATAAAATTTAATTCACAAGAAGGAGTATTCACTAGGAGATCTACATCAAAGTTCAAGTCCTCTAATTAACAAGGTCCTTCAATACATTGCATAGTCAATTATTCTCAAATAACTATAAAAACTTATGGAATTTAACACCAATATTCAAATTTGTTGATACCTAATTTATGGAACAAATTCTACGTATTAAAAATCTCTCTACATAAGTTGTTCATCATCAATTCCAATATAATCAAATTCCAGAAATCTCAAAACATGATTTAACCTTAAATCTAAACATTGAGTTAACATTCATACGAAATAGCACAAATTGAATAAATATGGCAAGAGGATCCTTGCCTGGAATTGTGTGGAAGGAATCCTCTTGAAGCTCCTTTAATTTTCTCCTTTGTTCTTTCCCCTTTTCTCTTCGTTTGGTATTTTTCTTTTTTTTTTCTCTCCCATGGCTGCTAACCTAGGTTTCTTCTAATGATAGTGGGGGAGTGGTTTACTCCTACTTAAACACCTAATTAGTGCTACTCCTGAGTTTGGATTTAGGCCCTAACTTTGGACCCCCAAATGAGACCAAATACAACATATAACTAGCCTCATAACTACCCAACTCATGTATATATATATATATATATATATATATATATATATATATATATATATATATATATATACCCAACTCATGTATATATATATATATAATGTGCGTCCACAAAATATGTTTACTTGTGTCGTGACACACCCAAATACCTTTTTATATTAAAAAAAATCACATTTGATTTATTCCAAATTATTAAAGTCAAATTCTAAACTTTATAAATAATATTGAGTTTAATTACTCGAAATCCCAAATTAATTAATTTCACTAAATTAATTTAATCCTTATTAAATCTTTATTTTATTCCAAAAATATATGGGGTATTACAAATAGAGTACTAACATTAAATGAAAGACAATGTTGTAATGCAAAATTAGTTTGAATAAAAATTAATAAAATAATAAAAATTATGGAACCAAATTGTTGGACTCAGGGAACAATTATGGTGAATTTAAGAAATATTCTTATGGGTTGTATACTAAAATTTCTAACATAATATCATAATAAGAACTAACTCAACATATGTCGATCTTTCTCTAGATATATGAACTTCTATATCATTTCCATAAGTATGTATGACCAAAAAATAATCTAAATTAAATAAAATGCGTTCTCACATTTTTTTTATGAAGAACTATAAATTAAGTCATCAAACCTTATTTTTTAAAAACAACCGTTTTCAATGGATATCATAGATAGTTCATTTTAAAGAGTTAAGAATATTAATTTTTAAAGTGTTAAACAAGAACAATAATACCCCAACTTAATTATACAAGAGTATTTTTAAGATAGATGATAGCTATATGCTACTTTTTTAGTATACAAAACGAGAATGTTAGGGTTTAATTAATTAGCGGGTTGGGCTTTTTTCTTTGAGATTATTTTGATTTATTGAGTGGACATTTTAAATCGATCAATTTTCATTTTATTTTAGGCTAGTGTAAGTGTAAGTGTATCTAGTTTGATTTATATTGGATTTTTTTATTCTAATTTTGTTTATTTTAGGGATCATTTTTAGTGTTAAAGTTTAAATTTTTTATAGCTAAAGTTTTTTATACCTACTTTTTCCGAATTTGGGCCCCCAACCGTTTGGGGTTCTATTGGCCTTTAACATGGGCTGCCCAGTATTGTAGTTCCCTTTTTTTCCAGAGTTGAAGTCCCCGAAATCAACCCACTAGCATAATTTCATTGACCATTTAAGCCCGATATTTTCTCATATTTGTTTGTGTTTATGTTAGAAAATAACGTTGGATTGATTACCATAACATTTCACTAATTTTTTAACAATTAATAGTTATCATATTCGTCGACTCTTCTCTTAGTGCAACACCACTCTCCTTTTTCATTGCCCAAACCCTATAGTATTAACTACATACTTCATATTTTAGTTTAGTGTTCATAGGTTCTATTATCTATGGCAAGAAAGGAAATTATAATCAAAGTTGTCCCTCAAGCATGCCCTACGTTTGCGATGAGTTATTTCAAAATTCCAAACTATGTATGCGAAGACCTCAAAACCCTTACGAGTAAGTTTTGCTTGGCCCATGGGAAAAAGAGAGGGGTATTAGTTGGTTGAGCTGGGAAAACTTGTGTAAAAAAAAAAGGAGGGAGTATTAGGGTTTTTATACTTTATAACCTTTGACCTTGCTCTTTTTGAAAAACAAGGGTGGTGTATTTTGACTAATCCTAGTTCACTCATTAGAAAAATTCTTAAGGATAAACATTTCCCTAGGAACTCTTTTTGAGATGCCAAAAGGGGCCGTAATCCTTGTAATACCCCACCCTAGAAATTAGGTATTTAATGTTATTTGAGGTGTCTTTTTCAAAGGAAAATTTGAGGAATAAATAATTCAAGTATAACACGTAAGGTAATACATAAGATGGCATATTACCTAAAGGTTTAAAAGAGAAAAATCCCATGATGCATGTGTCGCATGAATGCATATTTAAAGTCGAATAATATTAGCTAGGATGAGCATTAAGTTTGAGAGAAAAATGCCAAGGAACGAATGTGACACGGACAAGGTTAATACAACATGATAGTTAAATGTTACGAAAAAAAGTATTGCAATGTGGATTAAACGAGAAAGTTTTACGTTGCATGGTTCACATGAGTTTTATTTTGAGTTTATGTAATTACTTTACGTACTTTAGTTAAGTTCACGTGATTCAGAGAAGCAACAAGCGCTACCCGAGCCTGGGTACAAATTGTCTGGCGGTGCTCGACATTGCGAAAGTCCAGTTTTTCGTGAACTGTTTAGGACAATTGGTAAGTCAAAAAAATATTCCGACCATATATTTAGACTCATAAAAATATAAGAAATATTACCATGTGAAGACAATTCTTGTACGGTTCTATATGACATTTCAGAAGGTCAAAAAAATATTGCGAATATATTTTTTGGCTCAAAAAAATATTTCAAATATATTTTTTGGCTCAAAAAAATGAAAGGAAAAACGTCCAAGGTAAAAATTTACAGAAAAAATTTATTTTTTGAGAGAGAAAGTTATGAAAATGAGAGTATTTTGTGGGGTATTAAATGGGTGGTTAGGTGTAGTCTTAGTCTAATTTAGATTTTGAGACTTGGGAAGGGTTATATATATTTTTAGACACTCCATTTTATGAGTTTTTGGGTCTTCTCTTCCACCTTCTTCACATAGTTTTTAAGAGAGAGAGTGGAAGCCATTGTTGTTCAAAACATTTGAGCTCCTGTAAAATAATTTCCTCTCATCCTTGTGTTCTTGCAAGCCATTTTCATCAAAAAAATTTATAGCTCCTTCCCTTCATTTTTCCCATCACCCAAACACCATCACAAAGACTTCAAAACTCCATTAAAGTTCCATTCAAAGTTTGGACAACTAGTGGGTATTCTTAAAGTGGGTTTGGGGGGCTAGAAAAGGTGTTTTGTGAGAGTGCAAGGGGTCTTCCTTGGTCCATCCATGGAATCAAGTTTGGATCATGGAAGAGAAGCTAAAGTGACTCCCCTTGAGACCACCTTTGAAGGTGGGTGAGTCACCCATCTTTCACAAAACTCACTTTCTTCCATTGAAGACTATTGATGCAAAAAACTAGAATATATGTAATCTAAATAAAAGAGAGAGATATAAGGTTTTTAAAGTGGTTAGGCCCTTTGGGAAAGCCTACGTCCACTATGATTTTTATTTTATCTTCCCTATTGTTGCGAGTTTTTCGATCCTTATCAATCTTACTCTTGATGAAAGAATTACAATGTATTTATAGCCAAGTAGGGAAAATAAAGAGATGGAATATTAAAGGATGGAATGCCTTTATACATTAGGCATTTATATAAGTATATAATGTCCATAATGTTTTTGGCTTTTCCCGCTCTGATGATTGTGTTGGTCGGCCTTCCTACTATTGGCCGGGCTTTTTGGTGTTGGTCAGGCTTCCTAGTGTTAGTCGGTGAAGCTATTACTTACTGACTACGATTCTTTCCATGTAGGGTGACACATGTTCATCTATGATTAGATCACATAGGTGGGTAATTTTTGGTATTAATAGAAGCCCCCAATGTTTCATACTTTGTGCTTATTTCAATGTATGGACCATTTAGTCGTGGCCATAACTCAGGGTACATCCATGATAGAGACTTCCCATATTTATCAATTTTAATTGGTATTGCTGGAAGCACATGTTGCCAATGGTAATTTTGTGAATATCCTGAACTACATTGAATCGTCTTAGGGTAAATGTGTTTTTTTTGTATTGCCGCCATAATTTCGATAATTGTTTTACTTAATCATCACATTCTCCTATTTTTTAGGCGATTTATAAAAGGGCATTAACTTTTTCGGTTGTATCTTTACTCCAAACCTTATAATTTCTCCTCTTACTCTTGAAATTTCATGCGATCGTTCTTCCTTTCTTTTAGTTCTTATTGAATCCTTAATCTTATGTAAGAATCCTTTACTTTTCTTATTTTCTTTATATTGAATCATGGTTTTTGTTATTGTCTCTGTAGATGAGTTTAGAAAGGAATAGAATATACCAAACTGGGTAGACTTAGAATTCCCTAGTCCACCCTAGATATTTTCTCATTGGCTGAAGGTCATCGAATTCCTTCCTTATTCATAGCTGAATGTGGCTTCACTTTCCCCCAAATCATTTTTGCTTAGATTTTTACCAATACTTTGATGAAGTACCTGCTAGAATAGCCCCCAACACTTGGAGAATACTTAATGGTGTTCATATCAACATCCATGAAATCATATTCTGTTACAAATGGGTCACCAATGACAGTACA
Organism: Sambucus nigra; assembly: GCA_949130495.1. NCBI lineage: Eukaryota > Viridiplantae > Streptophyta > Magnoliopsida > Dipsacales > Adoxaceae > Sambucus > Sambucus nigra. The sequence continues at coordinate 614,262,350 of OX422212.1, read as the reverse complement.
TACTATTTGAAGAGTAGGTTTGTTAATAGAGCTCTAGTCAGCAATCTGCCTGACTCCAATAGGGATTACCTTGACCCGGGGTTATTACTAAAAATTGGCAATATGTACCTCTTGAAGGAGAAGAAGTATATACTGGAACAAGATTAACTCAAGAGGCTCATGGCATAGGTTGTACTAAATATATTTTATATGCTTATTATGATGAATTACTTGTTGAAATGTTAACTAACAATTGTTGTTTGTTTACTTGCAGTTGATAGGAAGAGAAAGTGTCCCAATGAGGGTGATATTAGACTTGATGAGCTCAAGTTTTTCTAGGCTATCAATCAAAGGATTGACGAGGATAACACTAGGCCGGCTTCCTACCTGCTGAAGTATAGGAGTTATGTCACTTCTTTTGTAGCTCGTCCAACAGCTATTGTGCCCTTAGTTGTGATTAACTTGGACAAGGACCGTTTGTCCACTTCGTATGCCACTATATATGGTAGTGGTGAACTTGTTGTTGGTCCATCCTCTTCCTTTGACTCAGACATTCCTCTCTCATTGACCATGGGGAAAAAAATATTTCTCAGCCTTCTTGAAGATGATGCTGTCGCTGGCACCCACAAACCTGTGAATGGTGGGACCAAAAAGAAGGATGATACTGGGAAGAATCCACGAGCCACCAAAGGAGACCCAACCACCAAGGGAGACGATTATCCTTTAAAAATATTGAGAAGAGGTCTTGCTTCTAGGCAGACTGAAGAAACTGTTAATACCGACCAAGAGAGGTGGGTCGGTGTTACTCCATATGGTGTTGGCTCTTCTGTGGCCATAGGTCCTGGTTTGGCCATGAAATCAATTAAGGCTGGTAATCTTCAAGACCACAGGGGTGCTGCTGCTTCCATGCCATGACTAAAGATATCTGAGAGGGCTGCTCAAAACCTTGCTCTGGTGAGACCTCTTTTTTTGTTCTTATTGTGCACCTTATCTTATAATTTTTTTGCTAACTTTGTTTTTTCTATGAAGTCAATGGTTGATTTAAGCCAGATGTTAGAGAAGGATGATTCTATTCATTCTTCTTCGAATGATGTGGAAGAGGCCTTTGAAGGTTTTAAAAAATAATTGTTGGAGTCTCAACAAGCCTTGGAGACAAAGAAGAAAACACGGGAAGGGAAGATCAAGTCTGCTAAAGAAGATCGACAGAGAACTGATACGACTGCCCTTCAAGATGAGCACATGGAAAAGGCCGATGAAGGACTGGTAACCATGCTAGGGAAAGATCTCTCCTCTAAAAAGGCCAATAGGAAGAAGGCTAGAGAAACATCTTTCAATAAGGGTTGGAATAAAGTCATCTCTTCTACCTACCCTCAAATTGAGTACGCAAAGAGAAAATATTTAAAGGATGGTTAGTCACCTACACTAAAGGATGTCGGCATAACAAAAGACTCAGAACTCTTCCAAAGATATGAGCCTGGTTCTCCCCCTAACATGGACGATGAATTAAAGATGATGTTGGTTCTGGGGAGTCTTCTCTGGTGGTTGAGTCTTCATTCGACCAAAGAAAAAATGTTATTGAGTCATCCATCCCCCTAACCGAACAAGATAAGACCTCAATTGATCCAGTTACCCCTTCTGCTGACTAGGGTGAAAATCCTAATGTTGAGACTAATAAGAAGAAGGTGTAAACTTGTTCGACACTTGGTCTTTGTATTTTTTTCACTCCTTTTGCGTCTTCTCCATTGTACTTATAACTCCCCTTTACATATTAATAAAAGAACTTCTTTTTCATACTGTTTGTTATTTCTCCACTATTGTTATATCTTCTTATTTTGTTGATCGGCTATTACTTCAATTTTCTAGTTTATCGCCAAGATGGAATAACTTTCTTCCAATGATTCTTATCTACTCAGGCTCTTCAATGGTTTGTTCAACGATGGTCATGTGACTTTAATCGATAAAGTATTATCAGACTATCTCGACACAGATACTACTCATCAATTCAAGGATGCATATATTTATCTCAAATTTCTTTTTGATTAGGTTGTGCCAATAACGTGGATTACTTTGAAATAATTGAAGAACTTCAAGAAAGTCATAACGAACCCAAGGCTTTGATCCATGGAGACTATGAAGCTAAATACAAGTCTTTAAGTGAAGCTTGAGGATGTGAAGAAAAGTTAGAGAAATATGCTTCTGCTTTTAGGAAGAAGTAATATTTATTGAATTGCGAACTTGATGAGGCCAGAGAAATTGCTATAGTGTTGGAATAGGAAAATAATAAATTGAGAAATGAACTAACGTGTAATAACCCGAGGTCTTGGAAACGATAATTTATTTATTTTGGGAGAAATAAATATTATTTTATTGGAGAATAATTAAATTGGCAATTGAGGTCAACATTTGAAGTCGTTAGGAAGTGCTTCGAATGGCAATTCTGAGGGAACCATTGTTTTCGGAAGGGTCGAGAAAGTCAAAATGACTGTACTTGAGGTCTATTTGGGTTCCAAAATAATTTAGGACCGTTTGACTCGAATTAAAGTTACCGAGTCATTTAAAGTGTGTATTATCATTTAAAGATGTGTATCTTGGGAATTAGGGCTTAAAAGGCTACGGGAGAAACAATTCCCCAAAGAGAGAAAGAGAAATGGAAAGAAAGAAAGAAAGAAGAAGAAAGAAGAAGAGAAAGAACGAGAAAAGAGAGAGAAAGTGGAGATTTTCTGGCATCCACGCGATCTCGTGGACGAATTAGACCCTACAAACCCGAGGCAAGTGAATAAACTTGCTAATTAATTGTTGTATACCATTTATTGCATGATTTGTGGGTTAAATCTTTGGGTTTTAGGTTTAGTTTATCAAAACCTAATTTTTGGGTAAAATCTTAGATTTGATATGTAGATCTTTTATTTGATGATAAAAATTAGTTTATATGTATTCTAGGATGATTATTGATGATATATATGTGACTGGGTTGAAGAAAAATGGAGGGAAAATGATTAAAATGGATTTTGGGATTTTTGGCTTACTAAAAAGTATCCATTTTCGAGAATTCTGAAGGGCCGAATCGATTCGGCCTCCTACCGAATCGATTCAGAAATATTCAAGTGCCCAGGTCTGAGTGACCGAATCAATTCAGACCCAAGTTGAATCGATTCGTCCTGAGATAGAGTCCCGGGTCTGATGACCCGAATCGATTCTCCTTTCTGGCCGAATCGATTCGAAATTGGCCCGAATCAATTAGGAAACAGGGCTTTTCGAGGGATGTTTTTCTAGGAGAATTTCATTACATTTTGTTCGAGGTTATCTATTGGGAACCTCTATAGGAGTTATTAAGAGTATGTTTTGGAGACTTTTAGAGAGTTTCCCTTATAAGAAATTATTGGAGTCTTAATGACTAAAATTTAAGGAATACCGATTAGATATTATGGTGTATTCTAAGAGGGGAAGCCCACCTTGATTGGAGATTCTATTTGGAGATAATTATAATATTAATATGAAAGACTAAGAATAATTTAGAGATATCGAGTCTTAGGATCCAATCCCAAATGAGATAACTTTAAAGATTTATAAAATAAATTGAACCCTATTATGGATGGAAAATTACAAATGCTAATTGATGTGCATATGGGTATAGAAATATCCTTAATAATGATGGGTTTGGGAGATGTCTCACAGAATGAGAAATGCAAATTGAGGTGCATTAGGATAAAGAATATCCTTAACTTAAATAGAAGTGAGAGACAATTCATAATTAGAAGCGACATGTGAGCTTCAAACGAGAAATAGTATCGTGTATAATAAGTGGGCAAGATGTGTGAGAAATGATGATTAGTATATCAAGAGAGAAATATACTAAACAATGGCATTAATTCTATTGCGCCTAAGAGCGTATAATAAATATGAAAATGATGTGACATGTATACCTTATATGATGGTATATTTTTATGATGTGGTGATGTATGTATACCTTATATGATGGTATATCTACATAGAGTGAAGCAAACCCCCTCCTTGCTATCATTGGAAAGTTGCGTGCGTAGAGGGTGAGCATCCTGGCTCAAAGAGCAGGGTGTGGATATTCCCTAGGTCATAGTCGTCCGTGTGAGTATTATATGATATACATTATTTATTTTGGGGGTGAGAAGTCATGGGTATGTGTCGTTCTCACCTGCCGGTTAGGAGCTATGACCGCTTCCCGGGACGTTGTGTGCGTGAGTTGATCACGAGGTGGGTGCCGTTGAACCCCACCAGGTGGCCCCAGTTTTCTACGAGGTATGGGCAACTGGAAGATGATATCATGTGAGCCTGCGTGCTCGAGTTATAGCTCGGTTGGATGGTTATTATTTATTGTGCTTGTACTTGGATATCGAGGGCATAATGGACCTCAACGACCTACATTGCTAGGATTAGTGTATCAGGGGGGTTCCTTGTTTGGATTTCGCATCGGCGAGACGTCCCACGCACGAACCGCAGTGTAATGTTGGTAATTGGGGAAAAGTTAGTCCTTAATGCTCATACTTATATATATCACCTATCCCGACAATCGACAGTGCCAGGAGTAGTGTAACGGGGGGTTCCTTGTTTGGATTTTACTTTGGCGAGACGTCCCACGCATGAAACACCGTGTACTGTTGAGAATTGGGAATATTAATTTATTAAAATTGGATAATAAATTGGGTTACATGCATCATGCATTGAGGGAATAATGAATCTCGAGGATCAATACTGTCAGGAGTAGTGTAACGGGGGGGGTTCCTTGTCTGGATTTCACTTCGGCGAGACATCCCACGCACGAAACGCAGTGCCATATTGAGAATCGGGAGAATTTTAGTCCTTAGCACTTAATGCTAATAACTCATATATAATTATATATATGTTTACATGCCAAATTAGGGCATAACTAGAATATATGAAATTCTAGTAAAAGAGAATGTTGATGTATTGTGATGATGTTATTATGAGGATGATTATGCAATTTTATATGTTCAATAATTGAACAAATATAAAGAGAACTATAACATTAAAGTTAATGTATATGATTTAAAGAAAATATAGATAAGTGTAGATTGGGAGATAGGTTAGATGGTTTTAATTAAATAATTCAATTGGGTTTAAGTTAGATTCTTTTACCTAAATAGTATTGGGCATACATTTGGAGATCACGTGCATACGTTTAGTTGCGCGGTTTAGTTGAGAGGTGAGGGAAATTATTATGGAGAGTTCGATTCCACCTTAACCATGTAATAATGCATTTACAATTATTATGCATTTTAATGCACTTGCTATAAAATGTTTTCAATTCGGGCTCTGACTCATTTATATTTTGTACTTCCATGTATATATATTGTACTACTTTAGGTGTTCCTCAGCAAGGACGCCATTGATGTTCATCCATCCAGTGTATTCGTGGAGCTGTGGGAGTAGCGGACTGTTGCGGCACTTTTCTTTAGTCGATTCTTATCTTTGTATATCTAGAGTAGGATTCAGTTGTATATTGAGTTTATATTTAAGTGTTGTAGATTAAAACTTTTATATCTTCTTTCTCAGATTATTGTATTGTCTATTACCCGACAGCTTATTCGGGTATTTCAATGTAGTGATTTTGTTGTACGTTGTATTGTACTCTGCCATATTATTGGAGTTTGCACTTATCACTCATCATAGTTAGATGTGTATTGTGGGTTATGTTTGCATAGTTGGTTTTGTTATTGTTGTTAAATAAAAGTTTTAAATTTTTGACAATCCACTTTTAATGGTTTCGGGTAGTTAGCCTTATATTATTTAGTATTGTCAGTTGATGTTGAGACTGTGCCATCTGAGATACCTGATTTATTGTAGTATAGGGTTGGCCACCCGTTATTATTTTGAGCGGGTTATCACAGATGGTATCAGAGCATCAGGTTCTAGTGTCTTTAGGATCTTTGTGGGTTACTACGATCTTCCGTAAATGTTCTTGATGTAGAGCCTTATTGTTAGGACGGTTTCATTCATACGTTCATATTTCTTCTGCGATAGGAAAATATTCGAAAGGCGTTCTAATACAATTATTCTTGTTTCAGATGCCACCAAAGGCAGGTCGTTCAGTCAGGACAAACAAAGGGACTAAAAATGTGCAACCCCAAATGCCTCAAAGCAACATGACTACAGATGAAGTTGCCAATATTGTGGTACAAGCAGTAACTGCTGCCATTTCTACGATGGTGCAGCAATCTACCGTTCGAGCAACCCAACCCCATTTAGGATTGTCTTTATAGGAGAGAGTAAAGGAAGATTTTAGTAAGGGGCATCCTGCCGAGTTTGCAGGGGGACTTAATGCAATGGCTGCAAGTCAATGGAAGAATAGTATGCAGAGGCACCTCCGGATGGTTGAGTGTAGTGAGGTGCAGAAGCAATTTTTAACCACCTTTAGGTTATTGGGTGCATCTCTTCAATGGTGGGAGTTTGTCACCTCATCTGAACAGAGAGATACTTTACCTATAACAACATTTTGGGAACTTTTTGATCGAAGGTATTTTCCTTCCCCTACTCGAGATATGAAGATTTTTCAGGGTGATAAAACGGTGGCAGAATATGAGGAAGATTTCTCTAGATGGGCAAAATTAGTACCTGATGAGGTAAATACGGAAGAGAAGCGTATATCAAAGTTTGTTCGAGGTTTAGATTGGAAAATCCGGCAACATTTGTTAGAGAGTCCCAAGTTAATGACTTTCATTGAGGTAGTGAACGCGTCACTATTAAAGTGTCATGAATATCGTCTTAGTTCTCAAGAGGGTAAGAACGTTGGAAATTCGAGTTCATCAAGTAAGTTTGGCGAAGAGAGTGCCAGTAATGCGAGTGGGCATAAAGGATTTGTGGGTAAGTGTTTCTTTTGTAAAGAAATAGGTCATAGAAAGAGAGATTGTCCTAAAAGAGGTAAAGGACCATGTTTTGATGAAGTTTTGGAAGTGCAACCCCTACAACATATTCGAGGTCATTTTAGACTAGGGGACTACGTGTGGGAGCCCATTGATGAGGAAGGGAAATCGGACTAGAGATGGGTGATGTAAGTTAATTTTCCTTTATGAATAGGATAATTACTAAAATAAATTTTGGGAATATCGTATGGGAGATATTTAATAAAGGGGGTAGTGGTATAGCCCTATTATGTATGTAATGACCCTAAGGGGAAAATTTTGAGCAAGTTAGCCTCTTATGTTATTATCTTTTTTAAGAATAGATAATTTTGTGATGTGCTCAAAAAGTGCTATAAACTTTGTGGTGAATATAAGAATGGTTGTTGTGTAACAAGTAGTAATGATAAAGCTACTTCTTTTTATATAGTCATGATAGACTTATATAATTGTTGTATTCCAGATATGGATGAGCCTTACAAATGGCAATATACTAAAATGATGTAAGATGTTATTTCTGATAAGAGTTTAAAGATTGTGGATTGTTGGGACGCAGGAAAGTTTAGCTCATAATTATGCTAATTTTTCTGAGCTACATATTGTTATATGTATGATGATTATTAAGACCTTGTGTTGGACATAAGGCATTTTATATGAAGATAGTATTATATAAACTGCTTTTAAAATAAACTGTTTTCAAAATAAAACTTTTTATCGGCCTTTGGGCCATTTCAAAATGATTTTTATAAAATTATTTCTTTCAAACTCTAGTCCGGATTTAACAAACTCTCAATCCCCGACGTCGCTACATAGTAGTGTATTGGGAGGGTTCCTTGTTTGGATTTCGCTTTTGCGAGACGTCCCCCGCACGAAAGTGGCGAATGTCAGGAATTGAGAGGAGTTATTTCTTTGGACCATTCAAAATTTTTACACTATTAAAAATGTTAGTATTATTTATATCTATGAAATTGTGGAATTTTGGAGGCAAATGAAGCCTCATTATGATTGGTACGAGCGATAGCTCGAATAAAGGGTGTATGGGCGCCCTAGTTGTGGAAATTGGTTTTATAAAACTCAAAATCAACTTAAAATAAAATGAATTAAAATAAATTCGTCGTGGGAAGTTAGAAGTTAGAAGTTTGGAGATAGGATTAGTATGGATGAGAGTGGTAGGAACTAGTTGAGCTTTGGAGAATTAGGTTTAGCTAAAATTTCGAGGATGAAATTTTTGTAAGTGGGGAAGTTTGTAACAACCCGAGGTCTTGGAGGCGATAATTTATTTATTTTGGGAGAAATAATATTATTTTATTGGAGAATAATTGAATTGGCAATTGAGGTCAACATTTGAAGTTGTTAGGAAGTGCTTCGAATGGAAATTCTGAGGGTACCATTGTTTCCAGAAGGGTCGAGAAAGTCAAAATGACTGTACTTGAGGTCTATTTGGGTTCCAAAATAATTTAGGACCGTTTGACTCTAATTAAAGTTACCGTGTCATTTAAAGTGTGTATTATCATTAAAAGATGTGTATCTTGGGAATTTGGGCTTAAAAGGCTACGGGAGAAACAATTATCCAAGGAGAGAAAGAGAAATAGAAAGAAAGAAAGAGAGAAGAAGAAAGAAGAAAGAAGGAGAAAAGAGAGAGAAAGTGGACATTTTTTGGCATCCAGGCGATCTCGTGGATGAATCAGACCCTACGAACACGAGGCAAGTGATTAAACTTGCTAAATAATTGTTGTGTACCATTTATTGCATGATTTGTCGATTAGGTTTAGTTTATCAAAACCTAATTTTTGGGTAAAATCTTAGATTTGATATGTAGATCTTTGATTTGATGATAGAAATTAGTTTATATGTATTCTAGGATGATTATTGATGATATATATGTGATTGGGTTGAAGAAAAATGGAGGGAAAATGATTAAAATGGATTTTGGGATTTTTGGCTTACTAAAAAGTAGGCATTTTTTAGAATTCTGAAGGGCCGAATCGATTCAGCCTCCTACCAAATCGATTCGGAAATATGAAAGTGCCCAGGTCTGAGTGACCGAATCGATTTGGACCCAAGCCGAATCGATTCGGCCTGAGACAGAGTCCCAGGTCTGATGACCCGAATCAATTTGCCTTTCTGGCCGAATCGATTCGCTGGGCCGAATCGATTCGCTGGGCCGAATCGATTCGGAATTGGCCCGAATCGATTAAAAAATAGGGCTTTTCGAGGGATGTTTTTATAAGGATAATTTCATTCCGTTTTGTTTGAGGTTATCGATTGGGAACATCTATGGAATTATTTGGAGTATGTTTTGGAGACTTTTAGAGTGTTTCCCTTATAAGAAATTATTGGAGTCTTATTGACTAAATTTTAAGGAATACCGATTAGATATTATGGTGTATTCTAAGTGGGGAAGCCCACCTTGATTGGAGATTCTATTTGGAGATAATTATAATATTAATATGAAAGAATGAGAATAATTTAGAGATATCGGATCTTAGGATCCAATCCCAAATGGTATAACTTTAAAGATTCATAAAATAAATTGAACCCTATTATGGATGGAGAATTATAAATGCTAATTGATGTGCATATTGGTATAAAAATATCCTTAATAATGACTGGTTTGGGAGATGTCTCACAGAATGAGAAACGCAAATTGAGGTGCATTAGGATAAAGAATATCCTTAACTTAAATAGAATTGAGAGACAATTCATAATTAGAAGCGACATGTGAGCTTCAAGCGAGAAATAGTATCGTGTATACCAAGTTGGGAAGATGTGTGAGAAATGACGATTAGTATATCAAGAGAGAAATATACTAAACGATGACATTAATTCTATTGCGCCTAAGAGCGTATAATAAATATGAAAATGATGTGACAGTTATACCTTATATGATGGTATATCTTTATGACGTGGTGATGTATGTATACCTTATATAATGGTATATCTACATATAGTGAAGCATACCCCCTCCTTGCTAGAATTGGGAAGTTGCGTGCGTAGAGGGTGAGCATCCTGGCTCAAAGAACAGGGTGTGGATATTCCCCAGGTCAAAGTCATCCATGTGAGTATTATATGATATACATTATTTATTTTGGGGGTGAGAAGTCGTGGGTATGTGACGTTCTCACCTGCCGGTTAGGAGATATGACCGCTTCCCAGGAGGTTGTGTGCGTGAGTTGATCATAAGGTGGGTGTCGTTGAACCCCACTAGGTGGCCCCAGTTTGCTACGAGGTATGGGCAACTGGAAGATGATATCATGTGAGCCTGTGTCCTCGAGTTATATCTCGGTTGGATGGTTATTATTGATTGTGCTTGTACTTGGGTATCGAGGGCATAATGGACCTCAACGACCTACATTGTCAGGATTAGTGTATCGGGGGGTTCCTTGTTTGGATTTCGCCTCGGTGAGACGTCCCACACACGAACCGCGGTGTAATGTTGGAAATTGGGGAGAAGTTAGTCCTTAATGCTCATACTTATATATATCACCTATCCCGACAATCGACAGTGCTAGGAGTAGTGTAATGGGGGGGGGGGGTTCCTTGTTTGGATTTTGCTTCGGCGAGACGTCCCACGCATGAAACACCGTGTACTGTTCATAATTGGGAATATTAATTAATTAAAATTGGATAATAATTTGGGTTACATGCATCATGCATTGAGGTCATAATGAATCTCGAGGATCAATACTGTCAGTGTAACGGGGGGGTTCCTTGTTTGGATTTCGCTTCGGCGAAACGTCCCACGCACGAAACGCAGTACCGTATTGAGAATCGGGAGAAGTTTAGTCCTTAGCACTTGATGCTAATAACTCATATATAATTATATATATGTTTACATGACAAATGAGGGCATAACTAGAATATATGAAATTCTAGTAAAAGAGAATGTTGATGTATTGTGATGATGTTATTATGAGGATGATATGCAACTTTATATGTTCAATAAATGAACAAATATAAAGAGAACTATAACATTAAAGTCAATGTATATGATTTAAAGAAAATAGAGATAAGTGTAGATTGGGAGATAGGTTAGATGGTTTTAATTAAATAATTCAATTGGGTTTAAGTTAGATTCTTTTAGTTAAATAGTATTGGGCATACATTTGGAGATCACGTGCATACGTTTAGTTGCGTGCTTAGTTGAGAGGTGAGGGAAATTATTATCGAGAGTTCGATTCCACCTTAACCATGTAATAATGCATTTACAATTATTATGAATTTTAATGCACTTGCTAAAAAATGTTTTCAACTCGGGCTGTGACCCGTTTATATTTTCTCCCTCCATGTATATATATTGTACTACTTTAGATGTTCCTCCGCAAGGACGCCGTTGATGTTCATCCATCAAGTGTATTCATGGAGCTGTGGCAATAGTGGACTGTTGCGGCACTTTTCTTTAGTCGATTCCTATCTTTGTATATCTAGAGTAGGATTCAGTTGTATATTGAGTTTATAGTCAAGTGTTGTAGATTAACACTTTATATCTTTTTTCTCAGATTATTGTATTGACTGTTACCCGACTTCTTATTCAGGTATTTTATTATAGTGATTTTATTGTACGTTGTATTGTACTCTTCCATATTATTGGAGTTTACACTTATCACTCATCATAGTTAGATGTGTATTGTGGGTTATGTTTGCATAGTTGGTTTTGTTGTTGTTGTTAAATAAAAGTTTAAAATTTTTGACAATCCACTTTTAATGGTTTTGAGTAGTTAGCCTTATATTATTTAGTATTGTCAGTTGATGTTGAGACTGTGCCATCTGAGATACCTGATTTATTATAGTATAGGGCTGGACACCCGTTATTATTTTGAGCGGGTTGTCACATAGGGTTCCTAAAAAATCCTTCTACTATTGTTGCGGATGAAAGTGCTTCTTTTTTATAGGTGGAGAATGCTAACTTAAGAGAAGATCTTGAAGCACCGAAGAAGTCAAAATCTACTTCCTGTTCTAAAAAAAGGGTCAACGAACCAATAATTGATGAGGGGAAACCCAAAAAACCTTAGCCGACCAAGCTTCCTATATAAAAGCCAAGAATCGAACAATTGTTGAGTTGTCCTAAAAACTAAAGACTCAAGATAATACACTTTTTGACTAATCGTCCCAATTACAGGATAAGGATGGAGTGTTGACAACCCTTCAACATCAAGTCAAGAAATTGACCTTCCAGTTTCACAAGCATCCTAGTGAGGTATGGGTGGACGGATATAATAAATCTCTTGGTCATTTTGATGACAACTTCATCGAGGCTCGGCGCGAAAGTTATAAGTGGGGCTGGACCAATTTCTTGACAGTTATGAAAGTTGATAAGAACAATAGTCTGTGGTACTAGGTTGATCCTAGGTTCTTAGATTGTTAAGATCCTCCCTTCAAATTGGATATCAGATGGATTCTAGTTGATTCAATCCCTCAATGTTTAATATCCAAATATTTAGAGGACTATGGACTTCACGATGAGCTAGATGTAGTTCGGCCTCCTCATTTATTAGATACGCCGAACAATAGTAATAGAAGAATGCTTCAGGACTTTAATTTTATCAACTCTCCCTACACATTGGATGATCCTCATGTAGGCAGGGAACCAGGGCCGACCTCCTCCAAAGCTGAAGGAAAGCCTCAGCAGAATAATTATCTTGTATTTCAATTATAAAATGATATTTCATGCAATCATTATTCATATAAATGAATGCATTTTTCTTTATTAACTTATCTTCTTATTTTATGAATATCTTGATGAGTTTGTTGTATCATTCGTTCTACTAATACACTTAGACATTTGCCTAAATTTAGTAGCAGTTACCAATGATGTTATCATAGGTTCTACTGATGCACTTAGATTTCTATGTTTGACACCAGTTACCATTGATACTGCCATAGGTTCTATTACTGCACTTATATTTAGATCCAAGTTTAGCACTAGTTACCATGTAATACCCCGCATTTTTTATCGATATTTATTTATGGGATTAATTAAATTAAATGTGATTTAATTGAGAATTAATTCGAATAAAATACTAACGAGATGTGAGTTGGTATTTGATTATAATGTGTATATATGGCAATATATGAATATTGAAAATATTAAAGTTGTCGCGAGGCTGAAATACGACAATTTGGAAAATTCAGTTGGGACGCACGTGACAGTCGCGTTAGGAATGTAATTATTTGAATTAAAAAGTGAATTTTATTTCTATCGACCATATGGTCATTTTGAGTGCACTAACGTGTCCGGAAGGGTCGAAATAGTCAGAAAACACTAGCCGGGGGTTTAGTTTGGGTCCCGGGGCATTTTCGAGCCATACCGGCAACTTAAAAGGGTATTTTGGTAATTTTGAAATTTTGGGAATAATAACCAAAGAATTTTGGGACTTAATATTAGGTTATTTTGTAACCCACTAGGCCATTACCAACACTTAACTAATTTGAGGGCTACGGGAGTTATAGGAAGAAGTGGGAGAGAAGTTAGAAGAGGTTCCCAAAGAGAAAACCACCATCTTCAACCTTGGGAGGAAATCCATAGAGGAAGGGGAGAATCAACCCATTCACCAACACCAAATTCAGAGAACTATCTAAGGCAAGTGGTTTAATTTCGTTAATTTCAAGCGAATGCTTCTTCCATGCTTAGAAAATTGATATATATGCATTGTATTGGGAGATTTATAAAAACCCATGAAATTGGAGTTATAAATTCAGATATTGATATAGGTTTGCATGTAGAATTGTTATTGGGTGATTAGACTAAAAGAATTACTAATTTTTATGTTACAAAAACGGTCTTATTTATGGAAATTGATGACTTTAAATTTCTAGGGTTCATGTTCATAAGATTTGGGAAAAATTGGGGAGTTATGATAATTAGATGATGTTTAGAAGGATTTGACCCTATATAAATGTTGAGCTATGACCTACGAATGTTTAGTGATGATTAGAAACCTTAAAATACTGTTGGGATGACTTTTAGATGAGATTAGAGGTGAAGAAAATTGGGAAAAACATAGTAGGAGAATTCTGGGCTCGAACTGTCACCTCGTTAGAAGACCTGCCCAGGTCGTTCGAACGAGCTCGTTCGAACGAGCTCGTTCGAACGAGCTTATAACGAGTTGACAGTTTGACTTCTAACTAGTGGGATGTTCGTTCGATGCCTTTCGTTTGAATGAGATCTCGTTAGATGCCCTTTTCGTTCGAATCGTTCGAACGAGAGTTCTAACGAGTTGACAGATTGGCCTTTTTGGCCTGGTTTGATTTCTAGTGTCCCGTAACCTTGTTTAATTGTAGAGATAACATTACCTTGATGACTAATTGATATAGTTGGGATATTCGGGATATATTGAGTAGTAAAATATAGAAGAATGATTTGAACTAAATGGTAATTGTGGGTTAGGACGCGAATAACTAGTTACGACGTGAGGATAATGGATGATGTGTATATATAAACCGGGGACACGTGTATTGGTATAAGAATGAGAAGTATACCACTAATAAATTATGGTAATTACTAAGATGTGTGCATGCTTATTATATGTATATGATTTTATGTGTATGACATACCTACCATACTTGCTATCACGGGAGGTTTACATTCGCTTAGGGCCATCTAATCTTTGTGTGCCCGGATTTAGATTGGTACCTCGAGGACATAGTTCAAAAGAATGACTTATTTGTGAGTTATTAAGTCAGCTGACTATGGAGCGTAGGTATGTACGTGACCCATGGATATGTTGAATTATGTTCGCCTCCATTTTTGTGTGTTGTGCTTATTCTAACAATTCCTGAGAGATTCGGAATTTGTAATCCTTATGTACATGATGTACCGGGATGGATAGCAGAGTATGTGTGCACCACAGCTTAGCCTCGGGGTGCTTATATTGTATATTTATGATGTGAATAATATACGGTTAAATGAAAAGGAATTTCTATGTTTAATTGCGAGTATAATTGTAGTAACGTCTTGATAAAGATAAAAAGGGATAACCTGCTGTGAAATGTTTTGCTAATAATTGAGAATCCGAGTTTAAGTAAGGCTACCTATTTAAATGATGACGTTGGGAATTTATATTATGAATCGAGTAGAAAGGTTAGAACTTATGCCGGTTTAGTTAGATATGGATATCACGTGTATGGGTACGGTACGTTAGGAGTGCACAATTAGTCGAGAGGCGAGTATTTCATGTGAGAGCACGTCCTAACATGTATTTTGCATTAATTGTTTTAATGTTATTAAAGAACTTGATGTTTGTAAAATACTCTCCACTTTCAGGCTCTGACCCGTTTGCTTTCAAATCTATTTTTGTAAAAACCTCTTTAGGTGCCCAGCCACGAGGACACCATGCATAGGAATTCTATTCAGGTGACGAGCTGTAGTTGTTGTGGAAGTTACAGGGCCTTGGCAGTAGACGCCTCTTTTCTAGTTCTGACTCCATATTCAGTTTCATCATTTGTAGGGCATGTCGCCCATTTCTATTTAGAGACATTTCATATTTCAGTATTCATATTTTGGCATGTATTTAATTAAGGGTACACTGTTCTATTTATTTCAGTTGTGGGATTGTTGTGAGGAGTATTTCCTCCAGACTTATTATTATTTGTTGGTTATTCTATTTCTTCTTTAGGGTGAATGGTTATGTTATTCTTTCATAATTCTTTTATTGCATGTTAATCAAATTTAATTTAAAATTTGAAAACTTACTTTTTAAATACTAGGTGGTTAGTAATCATTAAAATGTTTTCGACAGTGATGCTATTAACTGAATCAACTTGGCATTTTGTATTAATTTAATAAAGGAGTAGCTACCTAGTATTTAATTAGTCAGGGTGTCACAGGTGGTATCAGAGCATCAGGTTCTAGTGTCCTTTAGTATTTGTACGGCTTGTTATGTTTTCGCTGAGCTTTCTTTGATGTAGAGCCCTATATTTTAGGAATGTTGTATTCTTTTGTGTATGCTTCGCTCTTCAGCTATTTTGAGTAAATAACTGCGAACTTATATACTCTACTCTTATTTCAGATGCCTCCACGACGTGCGCAGCGAGTTTCTAGGAATGCAACGCCAGAGCCACAGCCCGCACCAGTTCAGGGCACTATGAATGCCACCGAGGTTGTAGCCATTGTAGCCCAAGCGGTAAATGCCGCGCTAGCAGTTGTACAGCAGGAACCACCCCAGGCGCCAGTAGCCGCGCCGGTTCAAGCACATGCATTCCCGTCTGCTTGGGAACGTGTACGTGATGCTTTTCAGAAAGCGCACCCGCCGGAGTTCGCAGGTAGCTCCGATGTTGTGGTTTCAAGTCAGTGGAGGAAAGACATTCAGAGGCACTTGAGGATGTATGAGTGCACCGATGTTCAGAAGCAGGTACTAGCTACTTTCAAGCTAGTGGGATCTGCACTGCAGTGGTGGGAGTCTATTACCACCGGGGAGGAGAGAGATACTCTCACGATACAGGAGCTTTGGGTGAGGTTTGATAGCAAGTATTTTCCGTCAGCTGTTCACACAAAAATGAGGAGGAAGTTAATGAATCTCAGACAGGAGGGAAGGACTGTGGTCGAGTATGAGGCCGAATTCACTAATCTACTGAATATTATCCCGGATGAGATACCGACAGAGGAGAAGAAGATCCAGAAGTTCACCGATGGATTGACATGGAGGATCCGTCAGCATTTGTTGGGGAACCTCTCGTTGGCCACTTATTCTGACGTGGTTAACGCTGCACTGTTACACTGCCAGGATCACCGCTTTCACATGGCTCAGAGCAAGAGATCAGGAGAGTCCAGCCATCAAGGCAGGACTGGAGGAAATGGTGCCGATGGGGCACAATCTACTCAGGGGCAGAGGCAGGGTGACCAGGGTTCTCAACAGGGGGATCATAAGAGGTTCAGATCGGGGAATTTCAGACACGGACAGGGAGGTTTTAGGCAGGGCCATCAGGGTTCGAATGGCCATCAGGGCCAGCAGGGGCAGAATGGTCAACAGCAGGGCCAGCAAGGCCAGGGCAGAAATGGTAACGGTCACCAGGGCCGTGGTCAGCAGGGGCAGTGGGGGGGAACTTCCAAGGGAAGTGTTTCATTTGTGTTAAGATTGTCCACAAACGACAGGATTGTCCTGATAGGGGCAGGTCCCCACAGCAGCAGCAGCAGGGTGCTCGACATGAGCCGTAGAGGCCTATGTTTCCCGTCGCCCTCCCGGCACCGCCACAGATGGCAGCATTACCACCCATTCCAGCGGTCCCAGTTCAGCAGGGGCAGCTTCAGTATGGGAGAGTATATCAGCTTCAGTAGGCCGCAGCCCTACAGGATCCACCGGCCATTGAGGGTATGTTCTCTATTCAGGGGACTATGGGGCGCATTTTATTTGACACGGGGGCTACACATTATTTCATTGCTATGAGATTTGCACGCACCATTGGGTTGTTAGACACCGCCGAGAGTACGGTTACTTTTGTAGATTCACCGTTGAGTAGGGGTTCTGTGATTTCCCTTGTATGTAGAGGCGTGGGTATAGAGATCGGGAGGTTTACTTTACCCGCGGATATGTTAGTGTTAGAGATGACCGAGTATGATGCCATTATTGGTATGGATTGGCTAGTTGCATACCGAGCCATGATTGACTGTTTTAGTAGGAGTATTATCTTTGCCATTCCCGGGAAGGAGATGTTTTTAGTGGCGATGCCTCGTCCTGAGGGAGGATCGTCCACTAATTTGTACTACATAGAGGAGGAGACCTCTAAGGAAGTGGTGATACCACTTGATTCGATTACGGTTGTTCGAGAGTTTGCCGATGTATTTCAGGATATACCTGGATTACCTCCGAGTAGAGAGATAGATTTTGTGATCGATTTGACGCCGGGCACTCGGCCTATTGCCCGCGCACCTTACCGTATGGCTCCAGCTGAGATGAGAGAATTACGGGATCAGATTGAGCAGTTGTTGGGTCAGGGGTTTATTCGGAGGAGTACTTCGCCATGGGGTGCCCCTGTGTTGTTCATGAAGAAGAGGGATGGATCATTGAGGTTGTGTGTAGATTACCGGGAGTTGAATAAGGTCACGATACGGAATAAGTATCCGTTGCCCCTAATCGATGACTTATTCGACCAGTTGAGAGGAGCTTCTTTCTTCTCAAAGATTGATTTGCGATCGGGATACCATCAGTTACGTATCAGGGAAGAGGACGTCTTGAAGACTGCTTTCTTAAAGAGATATGGTTCCTACGAGTTTCGGGTTATGCCTTTTGGTTTGACCAATGCTCCAGCCGTGTTTATGGACTTGATGAATAGGGTGTTCAGAGAGTTCCTAGATCAGTTCGTCATTGTCTTCATTGATGATATTCTGGTTTACTCCCAGACAGAGGAGGAGCACGCCGAGCATTTGAGGCAGGTTTTACAGACGCTACGTCAGAACGAGCTGTATGCAAAGTATGAGAAGTGCGGGTTTTGGCTGAAGGAGGTTCAGTTTTTGGGGCATATTATTTCGGACCGGGGGATATCTGTTGATCCGGGGAAGGTATTCGCGGTGAGGGAGTGGGGACAGCCCACGACACCGACTGAGATCCGTAGTTTCTTGGGCTTAGCAGGATACTACAGGAGGTTTATTCTGGGATTCTCAAAGATAGCCGGTCCTTTGACACATCTGACTCGTAAAGGTGTGCCGTTCATTTGGAGTGATGCCTGTCAGTTGGCATTCGATGAGTTGAAGAACAAGTTGACCTTAGCACCTGTGTTAGCATTGCCGAGACCGGGGGTTGAGTATGTAGTTTACACCGATGTGTCCTTACAAGGACTTGGAGGTGTATTACAGCAGGAGAGTCAGGCCATAGCTTATGCTTCCCGTAAGCTTAAGCCTCACGAGAAGAATTACCCCACCCATGACTTGGAGTTAGACGCAGTTGTATTTGCTCTTCGGATTTGGAGACATTACCTTTTGGGGGAGAAGTTTCGATTGTTCACGGACCACAAGTCCCTACAGTACCTATTCACGCAGAAGGAGTTGAATATGCGGCAACGTAGGTGGCTTGAGTTTGTGAAGGACTATCAGTTCGATATCCAATATCACCCGGGGAAGGCTAACGTAGTAGCATATGCATTGAGTCGTAGGCCGATAGATGAAGTGGCAGGGGTGTGGAAGGCAAAGTGGAAGGAGTTGGGACACCAGGATGCAGTGACCCGATCGTTCATGTCTGTGATGACTATTACACTGCAGATTTTCGCGAAGGTGGTAAGGGCACAGGCAAATGACTCGTTCTGTCAGGAGCAGATAGTTCGATTACTAGCAGAGGGAGCCGAGTCCTATAACGTTAGTTCAGACGGGGGATTACACTTCAATGGGAGACTGGTAGTTTCGTAAGGGGAGGAATTACGACACGAGGTGATGGCAGAGTCGCACGGCTCACGGTTCGCGGTACATCCCGGTGGGGATAAAATGTACCAAGACATGAGACGACAGTATTGGTGGAGCGGGATGAAGAGAGATATTGCCGTGTTTGTTTCTAAATGCGCCACTTGTCAGCTGGTAAAAGTGGATCATCAGAGACCGGCAGGACTTCTACAGGCGTTAGAGATCCGGATGTGGATGTGGGAGAGCATATCCATGGACTTTATCATGGGGTTACCTACGTCACAGAGGGGTCATGACTCCATTTGGGTAATTGTGGACAGGTTGACCAAAGTCGCTCATTTTCTACCCGTAAGGATCGACTACACTACGGGACAGTATGCCCAGCTCTTTATTGCAGAAATAGTGAGACTTCACGGTGTGCCCCTAAATATCGTGTCAGATAGAGACAAGATATTCGTTTCACATTTTTGGGAGAGTTTTCAGGAGGCCATGGGCACGGAATTGCGGTTGAGTAATGCTTATCATCCGCAGACCGATGGGCAAACCGAGCGTACAAATCAGATGTTAGAGGACATGTTGCGTATGTGCATCATTGATTTCGGGGGTGGATGGGAGCAGTATCTTCCACTGGTGGAGTTTTCTTACAACAACTCCTACCAGTTCACCATTGGCATGGCTACATTTGAGGCGTTGTACGGTAGACCTTGTCGTTCCCCAGCATGTTGGTTGGAGGTGGGGGACAACAAACTACTTGGGCCGGAAGTGATTCAGGATACTTCGGCAAGGATAGAATTGATACGGAGTCGCATTCGGGTAGCTCAAGATCGGCAGAAGAGCTATGCTGATGCGAAGAGGTTCTTCAGGGAGTTCCAAGTGGGGGACCAGGTTTTATTCAGAGTATCTCCTATGAAGGGAATTATGCGATTCGAGAAGAAGGGGAAGTTGGCACCGAGATACGTGGGACCATTTCCTATCATCGAGCGGATTGGGTCTATTGCATATAGACTTGGGTTACCGGAGCATTTGCACAGGATTCATGATGTGTTTCATATTTCCTTGCCAAGGAAATATCTTAGAGACGATTTGGCTCATTCTCACATTGCTTTGGAGGACATCGATCTCCAGCCTGATAGCTCCTACGAGGAGGGGGCGATTGCTATTTTGGACTGAAGTGAGAGGAAATTGCGGTCAAAGATAGTTCCATTAGTGCGTGTTCAGTGGCGACATCATAATGTCGAGGAGTCCACATGGGGGCGCGACGATGAGATGCGCGAACGTTATCCAGAGTTATTTTTACCAGGTACTTTCTAGTTCCGAATTTCGGGACGAAATTCTGTTATTAGGGGGGAAGTATGTAATACCCCGCATTTTTTATCGATATTTATTTATGGGATTAATTAAATTAAATGTGAATTAATTGAGAATTAATCCGGATAAAATAATAACGATATGTGAGTTGGTATTTGATTATAATGTGTATATATGGCAATATATGAATATTGAAAATATTGAAATTGTCGCGAGGCTGAAATACGGCAATTTGGAAAATTTAGTTGAGACGCACGTGACAGTCGCGTCAGGAATGTAATTATTTGAATTAAAAAGTGAATTTTATTTCTATCGAACATATGGTAATTTTGAGTCCGCTAACGTGTCCGAAAGGGTTGAAATAGTCAGAAAACACTAGCCGGGGGTTTAGTTTGGGTCCCAGGGCATTTTCGAGCCATACCGGCAACTTAAAAGGGTATTTTGGTAATTTTGAAATATTGGGAATAATAACCAAAGAATTTTGGGACTTAATATTAGGTTATTTTGTAACCCACTAGGCCATTACCAACACTTAACTAATTTGAGGGCTACGGGAGTTATAGGAAGAAGTGGGAGAGAAGTTAGAAGAGGTTCCCAAAGAGAAAACCACCATATTCAACCTTGGGAGGAAATCCATAGAGAAAGGGGAGAATCAACCCATTCACCAACACCAAATTTAGAGAACTATCTAAGGCAAGTGGTTTAATTTCGTTAATTTCAAGCGAATGCTTCTTCCATGCTTAGAAAATTGATATATATGCATTGTATTGGGAGATTTATAAAAACCCATGAAATTGGAGTTATAAATTCAGATATTGATATAAGTTTGCATGTAGAATTGTTACTGGGTGATTAGACTAAAAGAATTACTAATTTTTATGTTACAAAAACGGTCTTATTTATGGAAATTGATGACTTTAAATTTCTAGGGTTCATGTTCATAAGATTTGGGAAAAATTGGGGAGTTATGATAATTAGATGATGTTTAGAAGGATTTGACCCTATATAAATGTTGAGTTATGACCTACGAATGTTTAGTGATGATTAGAAACCTTAAAATACTGTTGGGATGACTTTTAGGTGAGATTAGAGGTGAAGAAAATTGGGAAAAACGTAGTAGGAGAATTCTGGGCTCGAACTGTCACCTCGTTAGAACGAGCTCGTTCGAACGAGCTTATAAAGAGTTGACAGTTTGACTTCTAACGAGTGGGATGTTCGTTCGATGCCTTTCGTTTGAACGAGATCTCGTTAGATGCCCACTTCGTTCGAACGAACTCTCGTTCGAACGACCTCGTTCGAACGAGACTTCTAACGAGTTGACAGATTGGCCTTTTTGGCCTGGTTTGATTTCCAGTGTCCCGTAACCTTGTTTAATTGTAGAGATAACATTACCTTGATGAATAATTGATATAGTTGGGATATTTGGGATATATTGAGTAGTAAAATATAGAAGAATGATTTGAACTAAATGGTAATTGTGGGTTAGGACGCGAATAACTAATTACGAAGTGAGGATAATGGATGATGTGTATATATAAACTGGGGAACGTGTATTGGTATAAGAAAGAGAAGTATACCACTAATAAATTATGGTAATTACTAAGATGTGTGCATGCTTAGTATATGTATATGATTTTATGTGTATGACATACCTACCATACTTGCTATCACGGGAGGTTTACATTCGCTTAGGGCCATCTAATCTTTGTGTGCCCGGATTTAGATTGGTACCTCGAGGACATAGTTCAAAAGAATGACTTATTTGTGAGTTAATAAGTCAGCTGACTATGGAGCGTAGGTATGTACGTGACCCATGGATATGTTGAATTATGTTCGCCTCCATTTTTGTGTGTTGTGCTTATTCTAACAATTCTTGAGAGATTCGGAATTTGTAATCCTTATGTACATGATGTACCGGGATGGATAGCAGAGTATGTGTGCACCACAGCTTAACCTCGGGGTGCTTATATTGTATATTTATGATGTGAATAATATACGGTTAAATGAAAAGGAATTGTTATGTTTAATTGCGAGTATAATTGTAGTAACGTCTTGATAAAGATAAAAAGGGATAACCTGCTGTGAAATGTTTTGCTAATAATTGAGAATCCGAGTTTAAGTAAGGCTACCTATTTAAGTGATGACGTTGGGAATTTATATTATGAATCGAGTAGAAAGGTTAGAACTTATGTTGGTTTAGTTAGATATGGATATCACGTGTATGGGTACGGTACGTTAGGAGTGCACAATTAGTCGAGAGGCGAGTATTTCATGTGAGAGAACGTCCTAACATGTATTTTGCATTCATTGTTTTAATGTTATTAAAGCACTTGCTGTTTTTAAAATACTCTCCACTTTCGGGCTCTGACCCGTTTGCTTTCAAATCTATTTTTGTAAAAACCTTTTTAGGTGCCCAGCCACAAGGACACCATGCATAGGAATTCTATTCAGGTGACGAGCTGGAGCTGTTGTGGAAGTTACAGGGCCTTGACAGTAGACGCCTCTTTTCTAGTTCTGACTCCATATTCAGTTTCATCATTTGTAGGGCATGTCGCCCATTTCTATTTAAAGACATTTCATATTTCAATATTCAGATTTTGGCTTGTATTTAATTAAGGGTACACTGTTCTATTTATTTCAGTCGTGGGATTGTTGTGAGGAGTATTTCCTCCAGACTTATTATTATTTGTTGGTTATTCTATTTCTTCTTTAGGGTGAATGGTTATGTTATTCTTTCATAATTCTTTTATTGCATGTTAATCAGATTTAATTTAAAATTTGACAACTTACTTTTTAAATACTAGGTGGTTAGTAATCATTAAAATGTTTTCAACAGTGATGCTATTAACTGAATCAACTTGGCATTTTGTATTAATTTAATAAAGGAGTAGCTACCCGGTATTTAATTAGTCGGGGTGTCACATACCAGTGGTGAACAAGCGTATGTGGAATATGTGTCTATATTCCTATTTCAGAATTTTCACACGTTCTTCCTTTATTTTGCTCAGTTTGAGTAAAACTTGTTGATTTTTATACAGAGTTTTATCTTGATTTTTCTGGCCCAACTACTCAAGAGCTAAAATCCTATTTGGACTTGGGTTTGATTACTTTATCAGATTAAGTATTGTATTGCCGACCAAGTAATGAAGATTGGAATCTTATGTAGTGGGGATTCATATCACCATACTAAAAAAATGAAAAAATGGAAGAAACTAAATCTTTATTGATACGAAAACAAAAGGATTACAGAAGTTATTGCTCGTTACATTACTGGTAATATTTTTTGAGATGCTCGGCATTCCAAGGATTTTTAAATTCTTCCCCTTCCAAAGTTTCAATCCGATAAATTCCTGGTCGAATGACTGCTGAGATGCGGAAGGGTCCATGCCAATTTGCTTCAAGCTTGTTGTTCTTATGAATCACATTTTTAAGAACATAATCCCACACTTTTAAGTTGTTCGGCTTCACCCTTTTGTAGTACAAACGAGCGTTCCTTTATTGATAAGCAACATTCTACATAACAGCTTCTTTGCATACTTCTTCTAGCATATCAAGGTCTAGCCTTCGCATTAAATCACTAACATGAGAGTCAAACTTCAGTATTCTATGAGTTGGTAAACCGAGCTTGACTGGTACCATTGCTTCTATCCCAAATACAAGTATATATGGTGTTTTTCTTGTAGCAGCCCATGGAGTTGTTCGATATGCCCATCAAATAGAATGAAATTCATTAATCTGGTTTCCCTTGGAGACATCAAGTTTTTTATTTAACTCATTGAACAAAGTTCTATTGCTTTTTGTTCTTATGAATCACCTTTTTAAGAACATAATCCCCCACTTTTAAGTTGGTCGGCTTCACCCTTTTGTTGTACAAATGAGCATTCCTTTATTGATAAGCAACATTCTACATAACAGCTTCTTTGCATACTTCTTCTAGCATATCAAGGTCTAGCCTTCCCATTAAATCACTAACACGAGAGTCAAAGTTCAGTACTTTATGAGTTGGTAAATCGAGCTTGACTGTTACCATTGCTTCTATCCCAAATACACGTATATATGGTGTTTTTCTTGTAGCAGCCCATGGAGTTGTTCGGTATGCCCATCAAATAGAATGAAATTAATTAATCTGGTTTCCCTTGTAGACATCAAGTTTTTTATTTAACTCATTGAGAACAGTCCTATTTGTCACCTCTGTCTACCCATTTCTTTGAGGATGACCTAGAGCAGAATACATTTTCCGGATCTTTGATTGGGCATAATATGCTTTGAGCTCTTCATTATCGAATTGTGTGTCATGATCGGTGATAAAAGTATATGGTAAACCATATATGCAAATGATATTCTTACAGATAAATGGATACACCTTCTCGTAGGTAATGTCCACCAATGGTGCCACCTCAACCCATATGGTTAAATAATCCAAAGTGACAACTAAGTATTTGAACCTTCCTATAGTGGTCGACAGTGGCCCGACCATGTTTATTCCCCATATAGCAAATGACCAAGGTGAAGTAATTGGAGTCAGAGAAACATGTGTGATTTTACGAATGTTAAAGAACCTTTGGCATTTGTCACACTTCTTTTCAAAGGCTGTACAATCTGCCCTCATAGTAGACCAATAGTATTCATGGGTGTTGATTCATTATAGAAATAATCTTCCTGCCATGTGAGCTCCCCAGAACTTTAGTGGACTTCTTCAATCAATGCTTGAACCTGTGCTATATGAACAGAACACTGTAAAGTTATTATTATCCCTCTTGCGTATAGGATTCCTTTGTCCATGACATATTTTATAACTTTTTTACTTGAGTTTTTGGCCATTATGGGATCTACGAGTAGAGTTTTGTCTTTAATATATGCTCTGATGGGATCCATCCAGGAGGGTCCCATATCTACTGCAATGAAACTGATCATCAAATCTTCATCAATGCTTTGAATATATAGAATCTCTATTGGGATGGTCCTTCGGAGCTCAATCATGGTTGCTCACACTAGTCGAGCAAGTGTGACAGCTTGGGTATTCTTTATTCTTAGAATTTTACTCATCTGAATAGCTAGAAATTTAGCAATGACCTACAATGTTTTAACAATGTACATGGTCATCCATTCTCCTTTGGATCCATACAAATTCAATATTTGATTGATCATGAGTTGTGAATCACTATGCATTACAATTTGATCGACAGTTAGCGAATAATCCAAATTCAATCCTACTATTAAGGCTTCATACTCTACTTCATTATTAGAGGCCTAGAACTAGAATTTGAGAGTGTATTCAATATCAATCCCATCAGGGGTATTAAATATGATACTTGCTCTGCTACCTATAGCATATGAGGATCCATCCATGTATAGATTCCATACTGGGATGTTGCTATCAAAGTGTTGGTCTATCATCGTCCCATAATGGAATATCTTCTTGCTCTGCTCCTCATATATCTTAACCATCTCCTCTATTCTTAAAGAATCCGATTGGTCGGTAGCGATTGTAGCTGAGCTCTCCCCTTTTGAGGTATGCTCGGTCTATAGCAACTTTGGTTGAGATCTGGCATTTCGAGGTCTGCTCGACTCGAAATCCTTGTTTCTTTGAAACCTCCGGATAAGTAAATTCTGCAATAAAATCTACTGCAGCTTATCCTTTTAATGAGGATATTGGCTCATAGACAATATCGTATTCTCCCAGCTCTACTACCCAGTACATTAGTCTTTCCGACTTCTTAGGTTTGTGGAGGCATGTTAATATAAACCACTATAGTTTGTGCTTAGAAATAGGGCTTCAATCGTCTGAACGCCTCAATAAGTGCCAAGTCTAATTTTTCCAAATGTGGGTATATGATTTTGGCTCATCGAAATGCCTTACTGGTATAGTAAACTGGCTTTTGGACCCCATTTTCTTGTTATATTAAATGAGAGCTCACGTACGACTCAGAAACGGATAAGTACAAATATAATTTCTCCCCAAAAAATGGTAAGGAGAGTAATGGGGGTGATCCTAAATATTTTTTCAACTCCTGAAAAGCTTCCTCGCATTTTTCATTCAATTGAAAGAGCTTCCTCAACACCTTGAAGAATAGCAGACATATGTTTGTTGCTTGGGACACAAATCTGTTCGAAGCGACAACTGGCCCAGTGAGCCTTTGAACTTCCTTCTTGTTGTTTGGCGATTTCATTTTAATCAATGGTTTTATTTTATCTAGATTGGCCTTA
The DNA here is from genome assembly GCA_949130495.1 of Sambucus nigra. Classification (NCBI taxonomy): domain Eukaryota; kingdom Viridiplantae; phylum Streptophyta; class Magnoliopsida; order Dipsacales; family Adoxaceae; genus Sambucus; species Sambucus nigra. The sequence goes on along the minus strand of OX422212.1, from coordinate 614,235,641 downwards.
ATTCCCCTATGGTTGACTATGAAGCCGAGGAACATTCCTTATTGTACGTCGAATACACAGTTGGTCGGATTCAGCTCCATCTGATGCTTCTCCAACTAGTCGAAAGTTTGGCATAGGTTGGCTATATGATCAGAGACTTTCTTGATCTTCGTTAGAATATCATCCACATATACCTCCATATTTTGGCTTATTTGATCTTCAAAAACTTTGTTCACCAATCTCTGATAAGTTGCACCTGCATTTTTAAGCCTAAAAGGCATAACATTATAATAGTAAGTTCCTCAAGGGGTAATAAAAGTGGTACTTTCCCTATCTTTAGGCTTCATTTTGAACTGCTTGTAAGCAGAATAGGTGTCCATAAAGCTTAACAATTCATGACCCGAAGTACCATCCACCCACTGATCAATCATCAGCAAAGGAAAATGACCTTGGGGCAAGCTTTATTCAATTCTGTGAAATCTACGCACATTCTCCACTTGTTATTCCTTTTTTTACCATAAGAACATTGGACAACCAATCTGGATACTTCACATCTTCAATGAAAGAAGCCTTTTAAAGCTTTTTTACCTCCTCCTGGATAGCGTGATTCTTCTCAGGACTAAACACTCTACGTCTCGATTTGATCGACTTGGCATCTTTATTGACATTGAGCTCATAATAGAGGAAGTTAGGGTCAATACCAGGCATATCCTAGCGGTTCCAAGCAAACAAATTCTTTATTTACCTTAGGAACGTCACTAGTTCCTGTTTAGGAACATGATCAAGTGTTGAACTTATTTGCATAATCCATTATGGCTTATCATCATCCAGGATGATACTCTCAGTAGCCTCCAAAACCTGACCTTTAACCACTTCTGACTCATCTCTCGGATCTAAGGTTTCAACTTCAGATTCACCGTTGGGCCCTGTAATATCTATTTGGTAGGTGGTGGTCTTCTTTTTCAAATCATCCAAATCTTCTTGCTCGGCAGATGAGTAGTAACATTCCCTAGTTACCTTTTGATCACCCTTTAAAACACCCACACCAAAGTTGGTTGGGAACTTCAAGCATTGATGGACTATGGAGGGTACAACTTCAAACTTCTTTAATCCCACCGTGCCCATGATGACATTGTAGGTGGATTGAACATTTTTTTTCTATCATGAAGAAATGTAGTTTCTCTGTTCAACTTGCTAGCCAGGTGTCGAGTGACACTTCCAATTTGATTGTGCCCAGGGGATACACCTTTTTTCTAGAGAACCCTATCAGGGGTCTATGATAAGGGTCCAACTGGCTAAGCTTCAGGTCCACCTTTTGAAAGTAGGAAGAGAACATGACGTTCGTCAAGCTCCTATTGTCAATCAGTACCTTAGACACAATTGCATCTTGCATTTTGAACTTGACTACTAGGGGATCTTCATGGGGATACATTACTCCGGAGAGGTCGTTCTTAGAAAACTCGATCATTAACCTATCCTCGTTGACCTTTCTAGGCCAATCTTCCTCTACTTAATTAATCATTTGGATAAAAGAACAAGATTGAGCCTCATTGAGGTAATCTTTTCTTTCAGCGATATGATCTCCTCCTTCAGCATCTCCACTTGTAATCATCTGACGGTCAAAAGAACTGAAACTAATCATAAATACCTCACATTCTGATTTCCTGAGTTTCTTTAGTAGATCAGTATCTTCTTACTGATCATCTTCATGGGTTATCTTTTTCTCCTCCTTGGGCTTGCATGGAGATTTTAACCTTTTTCGAGATCTTCCATTGCCCCTCCGATCAACAAACTTATCAAGTTTCCTCAACGGATGAGGGTTTCTATCTGATTCTGTAAATCAATTCAACGATCTATTATATGTCCATGATCTTTATGAAACTCACAGTATTTGGACCTATCGCGCTTGCAAGTAGGTGCCCTTAATTTCTCAGGCCATCGTATCTCCTTATTGAGCTTGATTTCTTCTAGAACGTGGTGAATGACCAAATCTAATGGAGTGTAATTATTATTTTTTGAGTCTATCATCCATTCTTTGCTTTAATTCCTTTTAATCTTTTTGTTCTTTCTTATCATTTTTAACCTCGGACTTCGTAATCGATCTCTACTTTGTTGCCATTGCTTCCTTAGCATTCATTATCTTGGATGCATTTGCCATTAATTCAACCATATTCTTAGGAGGATCTTTGGAAAGAGTGTAATAAATCTTCTGGGGAAGAAACCCACTCATAAGAGTTGTTATAGCAATTTTCCCCTTCTAGTCAATCACTTCCAGCTTCTCATTCTTGAAGCGCGTGATGTAGTCCCTAGTCCTTTCCCATACTTGCTATCTGATGCTTAATCGGTGAGATTCTCTCTTTACTAGATTTGCCTTAAAATATAAATTACTAATAAATAGGTCGACAAGTTGATTGAAATCACATATTTTCCCCCGAGGTAGGCCATTGTACCATATTTGGGCAGGACCCGTTATGGTACTTGAGAATGCCCTATACCTCATCTCGTCAGGGATAACGTAAATGTCTGATTTTATTTGGTATTGTTCTATATGAAGAACAGGTTCAGTTTTCCCATCATACTGGGGATTAGAAATAGGATCTTTGTATTTCGAAGGAGTAGGAAAATCCACTATAGCTTGAACAAAAGGACACGCTTTCACAAAGCTTCATTGGAAATGGTTCTTTGCCCTCACCATCTCTCCCAATCTATTTTCCAATCACTCAATGGAGCCTTTCCATGTATTAGTACCCAAATTGGATTTATGTGATGAAGCTCGGCTATTCCGACCATTTTTCTATGCTGAGCTCTCCTCCTGAGAGGTTTATTCAGTCTGGACAGATCACGGGCGTACGATCTTGATTAGTTTGACACCTCATGTTGGTTGGCTGGTCGCCGTGTATTCCTCAAAAATTCCCTGGGAACATTTTTATTCCCCCTAGGTCCCACATGATCAAAGTCCCATGCTCGACTAAGCCTATCTAAGGCACTTATCCTTTCAGAAGAAAAAGATCGCCCATCATATGGCTCTGTAGTCTTAAGAGAATTACTCACCACGGGATGATAACACATATCTCTGGAAGTCCTAGAATAACTATGCATGTTGCTTCTTGGAGGCGGTGATGGCATATTTCTAACAATAGACAAAGCAAGAGATCTGACTTGTAGCATTTGGGCCAATTTCCTGATCGTATCTTGCATAGCCTCCTGTCCTCCAACAAGACTAGACTAGACAAGATTCCAATCAGATCATTATTTGTTGGAGGAGCATATGGAATAGGGGATTTGCCGTCATTTCTAGCACTGGACTTAAGGATACGAGTCATATTTGAATTATTATAAGTGAATTGGAGTGACAACGTTTGTTAGCAATACATTCCCACAGACTGTGCAAATCTATTGATGCAAAAAACTAGAATACATCTAATCAAATAAAAGAGAGAGACAAAAGGTTTTTAAATTGGCTCGACCCTTTGGGAAAGCCTACGTCTACTATGCTATTTATTTTACCTTCCCTCTTATTGAGAGTGTTTCGATTCTTATCAATCATACCCTTGACGAAGGGATTACAACGTATTTATAGCCAATTAGGGAAAATAAAGAGATGGAATATTAAAGGATGGAATGCCTTTATACATTAGGCATTTACATCAGTACATAATGTCCATAATGTTTTTGGTTGTTGGCGCTCTACTAATCGTGTTGGTCGGCCCCCTTACTGTTAGTCGGGCTTCCTGGTGTTAGTCGGGCTTCCTAGTGTTGGTCGTCAAATCTATTACTGGATGAATAGGATTCTTTCTATGTAGGATGACACATATTCATTTATAATTGGACCACGTAGGTGGGTAATGTGACACCCCGCCTAATTAAATACCGGGTGATCAGTCCTTTATCAAATTAACTCAAAGTGTCAGGTTGGTTCATTTTTAGCATCCCTATCGAAAAATAATTTTTCTTATTTAATCACCTAATAAATAATTAAGCTAAGTGTCAAAACATTAAATTTTATAAATCAAGTCCGATTGTTATTATTAACTATTCATGAATACAAATGATAGTATTAAAACCAAACCATCCAATGAACAAGCATGCTAGATAAATCAATCCCAATAAAATTTCCCAAATCACAGGACAATATAATAATCACAAGTAACCCCAACTAGACTGAATGCTAACATAAATAAAGAGTACAAATCTCTGGACTAGATAAAAACTGGAAGTGGGCGACACAGGCCCTATCTAATGAGAACTAAATGAAAGATTGAGAATACAAGGATGAAGCCGTCTAGTACAAAGACCTACAACTCCCACGCTAGCTAAAACACTTCAATAGTTCAAAGATCCACGCCTGACGCCCCTATGGCTGGGCACTCGTAATATATATATATATATATACTAGGGTGTACCCGTGCCAATGGCACGATGATAAATTTGCTCCCAAATATTTATGATTATAGAACACTTACACTCACATAAGTTAATTTTCTATCAACATGATATATTTAAAATTGATTATAAAGTAATGAAGTGTGACATGTTATTAAACATCTCAAAAAATGATGATTTGCTTCCATTCCATCACCCCAAAAATAGGTCATAATTCAAAATCCAAACCAACATGTTTAGAGTCCTTTCAAACTAAAAAAATTCATAAAAATATTTCATGTCGTGTCATTTTTATTTTGCTCCCAAATATTTATGATTATAGAACACTTACACTCCCATAAGTTAATTTTCTATCAATATGATATATTTTAAATTGATTACAAATTAATGAAGCGTGACATGTTGTTAAACATATCAAAAAATGATGATTTGCTTCCATTCCATCACCCCAAAAATAGGTCATAATTCAAAATCCAAACCAGCATGTTTAGAGTCCTTTCAAACTAAAAAAATTCATAAAAATATTTCATGTCGTGCCGTTTTTATTTTATTCGGATTCATTTTAAATTTAAGAAAACATATTGTGGTGTACCGTTTTTGCTTGAATCATGTTCAAGATAAGTAAAAAAATAATATTACATTCTATGTCGTATTGTGACGTGTCATCTTTACTTTAATTGGGATCATTTATGGTTAAAAAATATATTTTGTGTTGTGCCACATATAGTTGAGTCGTGTTCGAAATAAGAAAAAAATAATATTTCATGTTGCCATGTTTATTTTAGTCAGGTTATTTTTTAGTTAACAAAATTTATTTGGAAAGTATTCGTGATTGGTAAAATAAATTATCTAATAGCATGTTATGTGGTATTGTGTCATGTATATTTTTAGCAATTTTGTTTTCAGTTAAAAAAGCATTTGGATTTTTTTTGTTAAAAAAAATATTTTATTGGTTGCCACTTTCACTTAGATAATGATCGCAATTGATAACAAAATATTATTCTATGTCAATGTTGTAATATTTATTGTCTTATTATTTTTAATGAATTTAATTTTTAATTAAAAAGTATTGTGTTGTTGCTTTTACTCCCAAAACAATATTGTGATGTTATAGTGCACCACTACGTTAGACATTTAATTAATGTGTACATTACTTTATGGTATGTAATTTGCTTTTTGTGATGAGTAGGCTTTTGAATTGATGCTGTTCAAGACCAAAAATAGAATAAAAGGTGAGGTGAAAACTTTGATTACATTTTATCCTTTATCCGCCTATATTCTAGTGATAATCTCACTCACTTAGTATATCAAAAATTATAATATTAGAAAAAATTATAAAATATGAAAGACTTCCTTATAAAATTGAAAATGTTAATGAATAAAATAAAAAATAAAAAAATTGTGTAAAAAAAATTATTATAGACAATTTAAAATAAAAATCATTTTGCTAAAAAAACTCATAAAAATACTTTATTTTGACAAAAAAAATTAAAAATATTTTTTTATATTAAACAAAAGTCTTGAATATTAATGACAAAATTGAATTAGATTGAAAATGCAAAAACATTTTTTACCAATAAAATTAAATTTTAAATAAATAATAATATTTTAATTAACTTATCTATGTGTTACTTTAAAGTCCATTCATATATACAAATCACATATGTACACACATTTGTTAGAAAGAATCCGCTTGTCTAAATACTTTTAATTGTTGTACATCAATTTTTGTGCAAAACATTTTTATTATTCCAAATATATTTAATTATTTCAAGCAATTTGTGTAAAACTTTTAGGGCCCGTTTGGCAACCCAATTCCAAGGCTTGAAATTAGAATTGAAAGGGCAATTTGAATTCCGTGAAATTGAAATTGATCTTTCAATTCTAATTTCAAGCCTTGAAATTGGGTTGCCAAACGGGCCCTTAGAGTTGATAAGCACATTTCTTCCTTTTGAGAAATCCTTGCACTTAAAAGTCAAGAACATCAATTCATAGCCCCCAAAAATCTGCAATATAAAATTTAAAAATTTTTAGCACTTAAAATTCAATTCATATCTCTTGTCCCATCCGTCATTATTCTTTGAGCCACACACAAACTGCCTTAGCTTAGCCTTAGCTTATATTTGTCCTGTATCCCATCATCAAACTGCCGTAGGCAGTCCTGTATCCCATCATGGGTAAAGCCTTGGCTACTTTTCATATTATAGGGTTAGATGTATGGGAGATAACATAGCATAGATCACGTCTGCAAATAAAACTAATTAAAAATAAAATTTCATAAATGTTTTCTAAGCATAGAGAACCTACAAATAAAACTAATTAAAAATAAAATTAATTATAAATAAATAAAACACAGAAAATAAAGAAAGAAAATAGATCACGCATGCAAAAAAAAAATTAGAATAAAACTAATTATTTTGAACAAAATGAAAACTCTTCTGTGAGCCAACAAAACTCTAAAATCAGTGTAATATACACAACAGAGCAACGTTGAGGCTTGAGAGGTGTGGAGGAGTAATAACAAAACAAATTGAGAAAAAAAGGCAAACAAAAAATTATATATATATATATATATATATATATATATATATATATATATATATATATATATATATATATATATATATATATATATATAATTTCCCTAAAAATTCTCCGTTAAGAGTAGAACCCAATATAGCTGCACCACAGATAGTGTTCCCATCCACATCTCCACACCTGCATACGTGTATACAAAGTTGTTTCATTTTACATGAAACAAAGTATTCTTCAAAATATATCAAACAACTTTTATATATCTCTATAATATTATAATTCAAGCAGTAGTCATCAACCCAACAAAGCGCACACCAAATTAAGGTACCTGCAGGTGATGTTGAAGCCGAGGAGGCGATCGACAACGGGCGTCTAGAAACCCCTGATGCATAAAAAAAATTAAGAAAAAAGGCAAACAAAAAAACCGATTTCTCAGTGAAAAAGAAAGAAATAAAAAAGGAACCTTAACAGGAAGAAGAGGGGCAACGGTTTCTCAGTGATTTATGCTTCTTTCACCTAAACTCCATCAGAAACACCAGTAGCCGTCACCTCCTTCACCTACACTCCGACAGAGATGGATCCGGAGACCTTTCGTCAACAGTTTCCAGTATATTATTTAAACCTCGAACCAAAATATAAAGCCTTGGATCAAGATAAAGTCTTGTAGCTGTTCGTTTCTGACTCAAGTTAAACTATTTGAGTCGACGATGCTGTTGCTCGCAAAGAAGAGACCACCGCCCAAGCCACCTACACCTGAAGAAAAAACTCACAACATACATGAAATCTGATAAGAGATGAAGGACAACCTCACAACATAAACATAAATGAAACCTGAAAGTCACAAATTCTGGAGGAGGGAGAAACTTGAAAAATTAAAAAGTAAAAATCTATTGACTCATCCACAAATTTATTGACTACGGTTCAAATTAAAAATTCAAAACAAACCCAGATATGAGATATTGTTTTTGGAATTAATATTAGTTCATACAGTGTTGTTGTTTTTTGATGTCGACAGCTGATATATAGAAAATTATAGTGTTTTCTTTCTCCCAACTCTTACCTGATTGTGGAGATGCAGATCTTAAGGGACTGTTGCAGTGTTTTCTTTTTCTCAACTCCGATCATCATCATAGAGTCATCGTTCAAGTTTTCACAGAGATTTCTTCAATTATATTTGAAAAATCAACAATTTGAGAGCAGGATTGCAACAAAGTGTTAGCCTCAAAATAAAAAGCAAAAAACCTGTTAGATCTGAAAAAAGCTCCGTAGGATTGCAATATTAGAGAACCGCCAAAGATTGTGGTGGACCTACAAAAAACAACAATTCGAGAGATGCGTTCAGAGAAAATCAAGAGAGGAAAATGAATATAATACACAGATATGGGTTTGGATGTGTAAAAACGATCTTCTTTTCTTGGATGTTTGAATCAACATCACAACATGAAATCAACCACTGATTGTGTCAAAATTGCCGAGGAGAAATTAGAGGTATGTATCACAGCTAGATTGACACACTGAACCTTGCGTTGATTTGTTTACCTCCAACCACTGATGGTGTCAAATTCGCCGAGGAGAAATTAGAGTGAACCACAACAAACCAACCTTGAAAAAAAATGAATTAGAAACCACGAAAAAATCAAATGAAAGCACCAGGACAAATAAGAACGTGGGTCATAAAGTATAAAAATCGGGAAGCTTACCTCTAAAGTCGAAAAAAAATTACAGAAATCAGTGCAGAGTCGGTGCAAAAATCGTTCTGCTAAGAGGAATATGAGAGATAGACGGGTGTGGAAAAATCGGTCTGCTAAAGTCACTGCAAAGCTTTCGAGTGTGGAATGCAGGAGTGGATATGAGATAGACGGTAGCTGTGCTACAAAGAGTGAGAGAGAGTTGTGTGGTATTGTTGGGTTAGAGTGGGTGAAGGTGGGTTGTGATTGTGAGTTGTAGTGTAGAGTGAAAAATGGGGGAAGTCAGTAAAAGCACACATGGCTCTAGGCTTGACTTGAGAAGCGTGTCTTTTACCAGCACATTTTCTTGAGCCTTGTGTTTACCAGCACATGGTGTACTATTTGTACAATTTTTATTAATTAATGATGTCTTCTTTACACCATCTTGAACTATCGTATGATATGGCGGTCGAAGGATTTGTGTTTGAGTTATATGACGTGGCAACATATGATGTGGTTATATAGATACAAAATCTGTTTATATAGATTTTGTATATAAAGCTTATATGATATGGCATGAATAGTAAAAACACCTCCTCCTTTATTATATATATATATATACACACACACACACACACACACACACAAGAGAGAGAAAAAGAAGGCAGGAAACGGGTCAGAGTCCGAGTGTAAAACAACTTTAAAATAGTTAGCAAGTTTTTAAAATGCTTACCAGTTGATATTTCATACATGTTAGTACTCGACACTCTCTTGAGAATTGTCAACTCTCATCTAGTGTGCATGCCTATCGTACTGCGAAAATGACTCACAAGTCTAGCCCAATTCTCCTCCCATAGATTCTGATTCGCGAGACCGCATGTCTATGATTCATTAAAAAGTCATCTCAATAAGGATTATTTAAGTCAATTATGTATATGTCAATACTGCTATGAAATCTCAAACATTTACTATGTTTAGGAGAGTTTATTCAATATTTATCTACTTATACATACAGTAGAAGAATTCCAGGTATATGCATATATATTAATCACTCATACAATATATATACTAATCGGCACTCCACATAAAATCTATGGTGATGTCATACTCTGCTATCAATTCCATGTGCCTCTTATACAAATGAGGTAAATACTAGTTCGAATTCAATTTTGAACGGTATTAACACAAAATACACATATTGGAGGTGAAGAATAGTTCCATGTCACTTAGAGGTCAGCACATACCCTCATGTCTCTTAGGACCATTTAACTATCATTCTCGGATAGCATGTACTAAGGATCATGTGTTCTAGTGTACGAGTCAATATCCCCCATAAAGGTCACATCAGAATAAGACAGTCCCGACGTGGAAACCTCCGTGATAACAAGTAGCGCGGGTATGATTAAACCCAAATATTCAAATAGTATGTATACATGCACTCTTATATATATATATATATATATATATATATATATATATATACATTAATCATCTAGGTACGCCCACGACCTATAACATATTCTACCCGTGCGTAACATATAACGCTCGCGTTCTACGTATAAGTAAATCACCCTTATTATTCTCTCAATTATTACATGTCCTTAAGTACTTTTCGACTCTCGAAGTGTATCCTCTCAATAAAAATAAAATTAGTAGGTGCACCCTCACTACCCTACTGGTCTAAGTCTTCCTTAATTCTCACAAGACCTAATTTATCATGCATACTATCTTATCCCATTTTATACCCTCATGACCCCCACGGTTACATCTCGTATAAAAATCCCGTCTCCCAGACCTTTCCCACAATCCTACTAGTCCTTTGTAAGTCCCATTATGGTATTTAAGTTATGCCCAAAGGTTCTCATAGATTGGGGTTGGATTAATCGATAGGAGGAACAAAAATAAAAATCCAAGAGGAGTCGATCGATCAACAAAAAGGATCGATTGATCGACATTCTTAAGTCGATCGATCGATCGAGCTGTTATTTGCCTAGAAAATCTGCATCTCAAGCCTACGGGTTTCTTCCATTTTAACTATCGAAACCTCCGTTAAAATGTGCCAAACTCCCAACCAAACATCATAAACGTTATAGCAGTAGGTATGAACAATTTCTAATGTAAAATATAGGGAAATTAGTTAAAGAATCATCATTAAATGGGTGGGCTACATGAATTCGTCTCAAACCCTACTTATCCATATTCTTTCAAGAACTATATAATAATTCCATATTTTTTCCTCTAATCCTCTTTCAAATTCATGATAAATGTTCCACATGTAATAAGGGCACCAGTCTACCTTGTAACTATTCCATTATATGAGTTCTAGTCTTCCAAATCACAATTTATCTCCATAAAACTTATAATTGAATTTCGTATTCTTACATGGATGGAATTTCGACTTCAAGAACAACAAGATAAATACTTTCCTCGAATATATGAGTGTGAATTTCTGAGAATTGATGATGTGGGTGTGTTCTCCTTCCTCCGATCTACACTTCGGCGGTATTTGTGGTGAAAATGGTGCAACTATGGTGGCTCTAGCCTTGGGAAGTTTCTCACCTTCCTCCTCTAATGGCCTCTATGAAATATGAAGCTTCTAACCCTAGAAGATAACTTTTAACACCTGATATACTTCTCTAATTTTTGTAGGTAATTAAATCCCAAAAATATAAATTACCAAAATGCCCTCACGGGTTCCCGATTAGGCCAAAAAATGTCCCGAGACCCGAACTAAACCCCCGGGTACACTTTTCTGCTATCTCGACCCTTTCGAACACATTAGCGCACTCGAAATGATCGTACAGGTGACTTATAATTTATTCACTTTTTATAATAATAATTTAGAACCGACACGACACAAGCGCGTCTCGACTTAATTTTCATAATTGTAATATTATTCACTCGTGACAATTTTAATAAATTCAATTCTACATATTAATTTACTCATTAAGTAATATTCAACAAATTTTCAATAATTACTAACTCTCGTCATGCTAGTAAATGTTTAAAACAAATTTTCGGATTAATATTAAATTAATTTATGTCAATTAAATTTAATAAATTCCCAATTTAAAAGCCATAAAAACATGAGGTTTTACAGGTAATTTTTGGTATCAACAGAACCTTAAGTTAGGAAACTCATAAATTTTAAAAAAATTTAAAGTTGGAAATATTTTTAGCATGATTTATTGCATATTTAAGGTCTTAAATGTGCATAAATATTCATTCATGCTTTCTGGATAATTACTCCATGTTTTGATATCAAAATCAAGATGAGAGTTGGCTTTTTATAAAAAAAAGGTAGAGAAATGGTTATGGTTCACCAATGGGTTATTAGTGACATTCTTAAGGTTTTGAGTAAAAAGGGGCACGTAAAATGAAGGACTGGATGACTTTTAAAAATGGATAATTTTTGACACACTATTCACAAACATTTTATGAAATAAATTGTTTTAACGTCATGTTTTTAAAGTGAACAAATGATTTCCTTGATGTGAACAACACTTGGTATGTATATGCCCTTTTATGAGATTAATATAGTGATGTAAATGTTGATGAATCAGTATGAAATGAGATATTGGAGTTTCATTTGCAAAGTGTACTATTTAGTTTGTTAAACTATGTTTTGGGCTTAAAAGTGTAAATATGTGAAAGTGTAGTATTCTTGCAAACTTTGGGTGAAAATGTAAATGATGAAAGTTTAGAAGACTAAATGTGAATAAAATGACTAAGTATGGGTCTGTAAGCCATAATTAAATTGTGTAACATTAAGTTTGAAATGTAAAGCGTCAAATGTGTAAATATTGACTAAGACGGGTTTTTAGTGTTAAAACTCATAAATAAAGTGTGTGGACTTTAATATGCTAAAAGTATGATAAAGGGGAGTAATGTGCAAAAATGTGATTTTCGACAAAGTCAGAAGTTGAAAAAGTATGATAGTGACTAAAATGCCTACGTGTAATGTTTGAAGCTACAAAAAGGCGTTATTTTATAAATAACGCTTGAAGACAAAAGTGAACATACGTATTTTGATGTAAATTGGATAAATTGGTAATTTACTTAAAGTGTGACATTTTCAGGACAAAAAAAATGTGAAAGAGTATTTAAGACGTATGTAGAAAGAATGAAATGAGTCCTTAAACGTAAATGATCTTTGGTGGAAAAATCAATGTGTTCATGAAAAGGGACTTTAATGGAAAATAATGATTTTTCCTAAATGAATGATGGGAAAATGGACGATTAAGTCCAAGGCCTTGGCTTCGACCAGAAAAAGGAAAATTAGTGTGGGCAATATGAAAAGTGTCAAATACATTTCATAGATAAGGATATTGAATGATGTCGGGTTAAATAATTTAGCAGTGCTATGTTGTTCCTAGGATGACAAATCCAGAAGTAACTATAGTTTACTTGGCGCTCGGTTCCAGGCATTGAAATTCTATGAAATCGTGGGTGTGTGTGTCGGAGGAATCCCTAAAGAAAATGCTAAGTGATGAATTGAAGATTCATGAAAGAGGCCTATATGAATGGTATTGGTTCATTGATTTATTATTGCAAGAATAAAGTATTAAAAGTTTAATGTTTAGGTAGTAACATGGAATGGTTAAATAAGACGACTTAATGATGATTAAGCTATCTAAGGAGGTTTGAATCATAATAAACACAAGCGTGTGTTATATGTGGCTTTCAAAGGAAAATGAGTACTTTTCTAAACACGGTGTGCACGTTCATTAAATGGAAGTCCTATAATATGGTTAAGTAACTCTAGCATGAGTTAATAAACGTTGGGTTATATACACTTCGAAGCAAATGAAAGATTTTCCCAACAATTGTTAATTGTTTAACAGTACGCATTAATAGGAAGGAATGCTAGTTTTTAAGCATAATGATACAAATGATTTTTGTAATGATAAGGAGAATAAACGGGTTAAATGACGTTTTTGGAATGAAATTGTTTAATACATTGGGATATGGATTTTCAAAGGTGTATATGTAGATACATACGTACTTTCACATGCATATAATACAGTGTGTGAGTATTCTTTTCTGTTGTTAGTTTTTATGCTTCATTATATGTTCCCACTGAGCATCCAGCTCACTCCCTCCTTTTGTTACGGTAAGTTGCATGCACTTTCATATTTTGAGCACGTTATACATGTAAATATTTACTTGCATTTACGTTATTAGATCTGTTTACTTCCCCTCGGGGCTCTTCCATTGGGTCATATCACATAGTGATTGTAAATTGAACTCGCATGCTAATAAGTGTAACGTTAAATAATAATAAAATTGGATTCAAAACATTATTTAGGGTGTTTCATTGCACTTCACAATTAATGAACAAATCGGATCGTGTTGGTCCTTTAATAACCTTTAAATCCGATTCGATACATTACAACTTAGTATCAGAGCTTTAGGTTCATATTCCTTTCGGGTGTTACGTGGTGAGGTTGATATTGGATCTTTCATCGTCGTTGTTGGTTGGAGCCGATCAATATTTCCTGGTGAGGATTTCAATTAGTACCTTGATGGTAAAGTCAAGGTCTTGAGCACGTTTTTCCATTGTCTTTGAGTTGGTGACCGGCTAAATCTGTAGTCATTCTTATTCTGCTGCATTTGTTATGGTAGTGTGAGCTAGAAAGTATTGGGTGTTGGTGTATGTCGTTAGTTGGTGGCATCTTAGGCTTACGTGAGATGTGTCATGTGGAAGTTTGATGATTAGAAAGTCCTAACGATTTCAGTTGCATCTTAGCTGATATGCTTGTGGTTTCATCCATGGGATTAGGTGATTAAGTAGCGTGATTTGTGAATAAATAATTCTATGGAAATTATAATGCCTAAGTGACTTGATTATGATTTGGGTTTAGATAATCATATTGATCCAAGGTAATTTAAGAACGAATAAATATAGTCCTTGGGAATTAGTGTTAAAAATGGTGGTATTTAATTATAGTTTTAGAAAAAAGAAGTGGTATTGAGGAATAGGATCTCTTGTGGCGTTAAAGGTATTGGCCTAAAGTTTTATAGGTAGTACCCGATGCCCCCTATCCTAACAAAAGTTTTATAGTGGTGATATCTTGTGATCTATCAAATGAGTGTGACAACTATGTGGTGAGACAAGTTAGTTGTCATAGCTGAGTGTCCAATAAGATTAAGTTATACGCCATGATGAGTTTGATCTCGGGTTATAGTTATGGAAATGCATGTGAATCCATATTGATAATGCCTTGGAGATATGTGCTAAGGATTAGATAATGAGTTATTAGTACAAGTGATTGATACTCCCTAGTAATGGTGAACTTTTGATTATGCTTTGTGTATTACGATGACAAGGACGTCTCTCTTTAAACTTTGGGGATTTCTAATGATGTCAAGGACATATAGCTACAATTGGTGTAACACATAGTAAATTGGTTAGTGTTTGGCCCTAAAAAAATAACGGCCATGATTGGTTGTTATACTTGGTAAAATTTTGTCTTTACCACTCCTAATCTAGAATGTGCATGATCATTGGGTATGATGGAATTGGTGTCATTTCCATGGAGAGTTGGGAAATTTGTTGTGTCGATGCATAGGTTACTGATGTTCGAGTACAATTTAATCGTATCATTTTATGGCAATACTTAGGAGTTAGCCCCATGGCTTGTTGATAATCTTGTGTTAAGATATGATCCTTGTGGATAATATCGAAAATAGGTTGATACGTGCTAGGCTTTACACTTGGAGAATATATAACACGATGATATTCATTGTAATGTTAGAGATAACAATCGGGGTGGAGTTTTAGGCTTTATTATAGCACCAACATAGGCTACTTGTGTTTCTAGTATGACTTTAATAAGGAGAGTCATTAGGTATTAGGTAGAGATCATTCTTGAAAAAAATTGAGGTTTCATGGAAACTATTTCGATAGTTATGATTTGGGATCACATAGAACGTTGCTAAGAATTGTAACAATTGTTCGTAGGGTAAAATTATGTGAGAGTTGTGTTTCATTAGAGGAAAAGGAACTCTAGTTTATAAAGTTAGCAATCACATGTGGATATTATGGACACTTGAGTACGTAGGTCAGTGACTAGACTAATACTTCAACACACATGTAGGTAAGTGAGAATTTTAGACTTTAAGTGTACATTGTCGTTCACACTTCTTATGGCATGGTTAAATGCCCGAATCGATTTATTTCTTTCTGACATGACAATAGCCAAATTCATTGTATCTTCTTAAGTCTTCACTGATCTCGGTAATGAGAAGTTATTATTTTAGTCGTGGGTATGTATTCGGGTGTAGCGTTGCGTAAAGTTCAGTAGAAATGCGGTATATGCTGGGTTGAGGCTAATGGGTTATGGTATATGAGTACGTTTTTTTTTCAGAAAGAACATTTATTTTACACCGGCGGGTGTGTATGTGTGGTCTCATGTTTTGTTGAATGTAGTTTGCATGAGTACTTGATAACATTAGTTTGATAGACTCGTTAGTTAACAAGTATAGCTAATTATGATATATAGCGTGGATTTGAGGTCACGACTCTAAGATATGAATAATAGAATTTGATTTAACATTAAATGCCAGTGTAGACCTCCATATGGAATTTTCGGATTGTGAATGTAGTCTATCATGTGAATTTGGGAGGCCGTACCTAGGATGTCTCTAGCTTAATGTGTAGAATCGTAGGAGGTATCGACGCAGATGGACCATTGGTACTAAATGGTTTTGTCGAAATCATTGAAGTGGATAGTTATTGATGTTGAGGATGTATCTTACTAGGCTAGGAAAAATCTAAATCGTTTGACGAAACGTAGGCTTGTAAATCTCGACGTTTGGGATAATTCATGATGATGAGTTCTTTGTGTGTTAGCATGATTTTTGGTGATTATCAATTTTTTTGAGGTATGGTTTAGATGGACATGATAATCATGCTTGGGAGTTAGAAATAAGACCTTAGGTTCCACCATGGTTGTATCAAATTAATGGTATGAAACATTTCGATTAGACTATGGTGTTAAAGACACTGATATGCCAAAAGTGGACCCTCATACTCCGAGTGATAAGAGCGGCCAACTATACAGCCAAGTCATCAGGAGGTTTATAATAACCATTAGAGAGGTAGACCGATTAAGGTCGGTTCAATCGTTCAACCTCGGCTCGCCATCAATCGATTTTTGTAACAGCTTCTATGGTCTCAACTATGGCCTCTATATCGTCGTACTTTGCTTCAACGAACACCATGGCTATGCTTAATACCTAACCTCAACCAGTTGATTAGGACGATGTCATACTTATGATAGGCAGACTAACATAGCTATCGTACTCACTAACGTCGTACTTGGTTGAGCCGAGGTTGCGGTCGATGAAGTCACAGGTCCGAGCATACACAAGCACATGGAAGACTTGGGGCACGTGGACTAAATCGTTATAACCAAATCATTCCTCTCGCGTGAGGGAATATTCAGTCATCATTATCTAGATATGGCATGGCCAAGAATACGCATGAGATTGGCTAGATCATCACACTCATACTCCTTGCATGCTTGGGGGGTGCACTACACCCCCAAGCACCATATACACTTATCTTCCCCTACCTTGTTAGGGGATCGAAATTGTAAATCCTAGAGGAAGCTATAGTAAACTACATAGTAGAGAGAGAAAGTGAGTGTATTATATCACAAAGGCCATTAGATACCTTATTTGTTAGCGAAGATCACTCACTTGCACAGTGGACATAGGCCTAGATAGGTTAAACCACTTATATTTGTGTGTTTCTCCTCCTTTCCTCATCCCCTTCTACATTTACATTGCTTACTTGCTGCCATAGTTATACATGTTTGAGCCCAACAACACCTTGATCTGGTGGTGTTATTTCTAGCATCATCAGTTTGGCACTGTCTATGGGAACGAGAATCTTTATCTCTTCTTTTCTGTAAGCTTGACCTCACTGGAGACTCTGGTGATGAACCAGTCCTTCCCCTTTTGCGTGGAGCTATTTCACCATTAAAAGAGATCCTTTAAGGTTTTCAAGCTCACCAGTATCTTAAAAATAGCTCAAACATATGGCACCATAGTTACCACTCCTCCGCCAACTGGTGGGGGGGGGGGGGGGCAATTCCAGCCAAACACCATCGTAGTCTGAGATGGCTGAGGTGGTTGCATCGTTGATGTCAATGGGGCTAAGTCAACGAGCTATGAAGGAGAAATTTTCCCAGTTCAGCTAAAATATGATGATGAGGCCACCAAGAATCTCGTCGGAGATGATCACTCCAGAAGCTGGGCAAGAACAATATCAGGAAGCCAGGGGACCACCCCAGGGACCAAGCAAAGATCTACCCCCTCCCCAACGGTGGAGGGACATTGCTGACCCCAGGCGATTATGCCTGGGGAGGAAAGGACATCCCTACCCTGAGTACCGGTATGATGATGTAGAGGATGATGTGGAGGATGATGCTCTAGTGGAATGCTAGGAGCTCTATGTGATTTCCAACAACATTGTACGACCTGCTCATCACAGTCGAGGTCAGTGTGGTAGACGAGATTTTGATGTTATCCCAAGAGGCTCAGCATTTTATCGATTGAGAAGAGGGTCGGCCTTTGAAAGGTCCATGCAATGGCTTGAGGGATGCCCGACCCATGTAGTGACCTGATTGATCAGGGTTAAGAAGTCTTACTGGCTCCAGAAGAGAAGAGGGAGAATGTCGTCCCTATCATGGTCGACCCATATATGTCCAAGATGGAGGCCAACGGGAGGTTAACAGCCGATGTTGTGCTGTAGTAGGGGAACCCCTAGTGGAACCCTTGGATATGGAAGGGGACAACCTCGTACAGGCCGACGTTGCTAAGCCATGGAATGACTCAATTCAAAGGCTCGAAGATAAAATTGGGGATATCCTCAGAAGTCGAGACCCCTTGCATAGGGGGTACTAAGAGGGTTCACCCTTCATAGCAAGGATCGTCAACTTCCCAACCCCGACCAAATTCAAGCCTCTTGTGGTGTCTCCCAAGTACGATGGAAGCACCAACCCAGTCCATTATATTAAAATGTACCAGTCATCAGCATATATCTACTCCATCTTCGATGATACGAGATGTCGAGATTTCTCAAGAACTTTAACTGGGGCTGCACATGATTGGTTTATATCCCTTCCAAAGTATTCCATAGAGAACTTCAAAATATTGGCTGAGCGATTTATCCATAATTTTTGTTTTGGGGTAAGACCTCAGAAAAAGATGACCCATCTTCTTTATGTTAAGAAGGGTAAAAATGGGAGTCTGAGAGACTACATCATGAGGTTCAATAAGGAAAAGTTTGAAGTGGAGGACTATGAAGAAAGCATAGCTATGAAAACCCTCATTAGAGGTCTCCAAAAGGGAAATCTCTTATGGAAGCTTGCCGACCCCCCCCCCCCCCAAGTTTTATGTTCTATAATAGTGATCATGGGATGATAAGTTTGCATATTACACTCTGTTGACTATAAGTTGTGAACACATCCTTAATGAGATCAAGAGTGATCGATCTTTAAGGTGGCGAGATAAGCTAAAGGCTCTTTCTCATAAGAGGAATTAAAATTTATGGTGTGAATTCAACCAAGACCACAGTCATCTGACTGACAAGTGATTTACCTTGAAAGACGAGATTAAAAAGATGTTTAAGTTCGAGGAGCTAAGGAAGTATGTGGATACAAGAGCTTCACAAGGTAGCCGAGACAACCTTAGGAAGATAATGAATGAAAAGTGCCGAGAATATGATCCTGTCCATCTTGATGATCTCGCTGACGGTGATGATCTAGACCTCCTACCAAAGGATAGCAATGTTCCAGTAAAGAGGTTAAACAGGATCTCCTTTAGTGTTAGTATGATCTTTGGGGGATTAGCAGGAGGAGGCACTGAGATAGACGACAGAAAATCTCATGTAGCAGAGGCAAAGGCAGTTATAAAAGTCGAGGTTATTTACTCGGCCTGAATTCATACAAAGTCTGAGAAAAGGAAGAAGGTGGACATGGACACCCTAATAGTTGGCTCTTCAACACTAGATTTTAAGGGTATCCTAGCCCCACATGGTGACCCTATCATCATCACAATAAGAGTGCACGGATGTGAGGTGCCGAGGATTTTAGTTAATGGGGGAAGCTCGGTAGATGTCATGTTTTGGCCTTGTTTCAAGGCGTTGGGACTTAGCCGGGCAAGACTCGTCCCCTACCACCATCCACTGATCAACTTCACTAGAGATAAGTTTCACCCATTGGGGATGTATGAGATATATATAAGAATGGTGGATGACTAGCCAAAATGGCTAACGAGAAAAATCAACTTTTTTATCATGGATGAGAATGTCTTCTCAGCCTACAACCTCATACTTGGATGAGTGGCCCTAAAAGAGTTTGAGGCCCTTCCATCAACGGTCTACCAGATGATAAATTTTTTGACTCCTTGTGGAGTATGGGAAGTTCAGGGTGACCAAACATCGACACATGAATGCTATTTTAACTCTACTAAGGAAAGAGAGGCATACAAAAAATATACAACCACCTACAACATTGACACTCTTGATCTGAGAGATAAGACAAAGCTCAAAAAGGGAGAGGTTGCAGAAGAGGTAGAATCTATCATCCTCAATGAGGACAAGATAAAAGAAAAAAAATCCGGGTGAGAAAAATGCAAAATCTTGAGATCAAAGATGAGCTAATCAAGTTACTGAAGAGAAGACAGAGCATCCTCGCTTAGAGTCATGCAGATATGCCTGGTATTAACCCCAACATCACGTGTCATAATATTAATGTTGTGAAAGATGCCAAGTTAGTTAATAAAAGGAGAAGGATATACTCTCATGAAAAGTATGATGTTATCAGAGACGAGGTTAAGAAGCTTGAAGAAGCCTAGTTCATTAGAGAAGTCATCTACCGAGAATGGTTGTCCAATACTGTCATAGTGCCAAAAGCCAATGGGAAGTGGAGGATGGGCGTGGACTTCACCGATCTGAACAAGTCGTGTCCCAAATACATCTATCCTCTTCCTCGTATTGATCATATAGTTAACGCCATAAAAGGTCATGATCTAATGAGCTTTATGGATGGATATTATGGGTACAACCAAATCTTCATGGACTCGGTTGACTCAGAGAAGACAACCTTCTTCATAGATAAAGGGACCTATTGCTACAAGGTCATGCCTTTCGGACTGAAGAATAAAGGGGCTACATACCAACGTATGGTAAATAAGATATTTGTGGTTCATATTAAAAGTCTATGGACATTTATGTGGATGACATGCTGATGAAGATTCTAAATGCCGACACTCATCCGGTCTACCTTGAAAAAACCTTTTATACCATTGATGCGTATATGAAGAATCTCAACCCTGCCAAATAGGTCTTTGGGGTCAGACTTGGAAATTTTTTAGGCTTCATTGTCAACAAAGAGGAATAGAGGCTAATGTAGAGAAGATAAAAGCTTTTTGGAAATAAAGACACCTGAGACTATCAAATATGTTCAGATACTTATTGGATGAGCGACTGCCCTCAACATGTTTGTTTCTAGAACTACAGACAAATGTCTTCCATTTTTTAAAATCCTCAGATCAGATTTTGAATGGAATGAGTAATGTGATAAATCTTTTAAAGAGCTTAAGTCCTATCTCGGCTCTCCCTTACTTCTATCATGTCCAGTACAAGGAGAAAAGTTGTTTGTGTACTTAGCCATCTCAGAGTCATCAATTAGCGCTGCTATAGTGAGAGAAAATGATGGGGTACATAAGCCAATGTATTTCAACAACAAAGCTCTCTAAGGATCTGAGCAGAGATATCATAGGATGGAGAAGTTGAGGTATGCTTTGATTCATGCTTCTAGAAAGATGAAATCATACTTCCATGCCCACTCAATAGTCATCCTCACTGACTCACTCCTTAGACAGGTCATCTACAAACCTGAGAAATCAGGGAGACTAATGTCTTGGGCAATTGAGCTAGAAGAATTTGACATTGTCTACTGGCCGAGGGTGGCGATAAAAGGGCAGGCATTAGCTAACATTTTAGCTGAGTTCACATGGGATGAGGCCAAGGTTGAAAATGTAAAATGGCAGGATTATAGGCGACCAGATGGAAAGAAGTGTCGGCCCTTCCATGGATAAGGTCGAGGCAAGCATAGTCAGAGGAAAGACTATCGAGAATGAAGAGGGAAGGCATCTCTTCAAACAAGGATCCCTGAAAAAGGGAAACTTTTTCGAGGCCGGTGATGTATGGAGTCTCTTTTTTTATGGGTCATCCTGCGAAAATGGAAGTGGTGCCAGAGTAATAGTGTCAGCACCAGACGACACCGATATAAAGTATGCTTTGAGGTTTAATTTCAATGCCTCCAGTAATGAGTCTGAGTACGAAACTTTGATAGCAGGTCTCTCTTTAGCCTGAGTTCTTAATATCGGCTAACTCCTAGTCCATAGTGACTCAAGACTTGTGGTAAATCAAATCTCGGGAGTGTATGAGGCCAAGGAAGAAAGAATGGATAAATACTTGAGAAGATTAAGATGGATGTTGGAAAGCTTTAAAGAGGTAAATGTGAAGAGAATACCTGATCTAGACAATGGCCGAGCCGACGCAGTCATGAGGTTGGCCTCAGCTACAAGAACCGACATCATAAGAATAGTGCCGGTAGAGGTCTTGCTTCCACCATCTATTGAAGAGGAAGATAGCACATTCAATTCTTGCCTAAACCTAAGTATGGAAGCTTCATGGATGGATCCTCTTATCAGATACATCAGAGAGGGGGGGCTACCCTCATCAAAAGCTGAAAGAAGAAAGATGAAGTACAAAGCTACCAAATTCTCCATTGTAGGAGAGACTTTATATAAAAAAAAGGGTTTTTCCTCCCTTTGCTAAGATGTGTTCATCCATTCTGAGGTACTGAATATCCTAAAAGACATAAATTGGAGGAAGATCACTAGCTAAAAGGTTCATAACTCAAGGGTACTAGTGGCCGACCCTAGAAAAAGATATAGTGGCATATGTAAATAAATGTGACAAGTGCCAGAGGTTTGCTATCATTCCCCATCAACCTGTGACCTCCATAACATCTCCCTGGAAATTTTTAGTATGGGAAATCGATTTGGTAGAACCCTTGACAAGAGCTTTGAATAACTATCGATACTTGATTAAAGCGATAGATTAGTTTTCCAGGTGAATATATGCCGAGCCAATGATCACTATTACAGAAAATAATACATTTCAGTTCATCTAGAAAGACATCATCTGCAGGTATGGTCTCCCAAATACCCTAATCTCAGACAATGGGATGCAGTTTAAGAATGTCTCCTTGGAGAAATATTCTGAAAGAGTTGGATTCAAGCAATTCTTCTTCTCCACCGGCCAAGCCTAGGAAAATAGGAAGACAGAGGTGACAAATCATATGATCCTTGATAGGATTAAAAAGAACCTAGAAGAGGAAAAATAAAGATGGATTGAAGAAGTATATGTTGTGCTATGGGCCTACAGGACGACAGTTAAGACTCCTACAGGGGAGACACCATTCATGTTGGCCTCAAAGGTTGTCATCCCTATCGAGATTGGCCTTCCTACACATAGATTTCATATGTACGACCCTAAAAAAAATACAACAGAGAGAAGACTTGATCTTGATTTGATTGAAGATATGAGAGAAGATGCTGAGGTGAGGCAAGAAAACTACCAACATAGGACTGCCAAATTTTGTAATCACAGGGTGAAACAGAGGCCGATAGTTATGGGAGACCTGGTTTTGAATAAGAGTGGAAAAATCCCAACAAGCTCCACCCAAATTGGCATGGCCTTTATAGGGTAACTGATGAAATCATCCCAGGCACATACAGACTCGAGAATCTAGAAGGAGAACCCTTCTCAAACCCTTATAATGCCGACCATTTGAAGAAATATTACCTATGATATTGTTGTTGTCTTATTTTTTTTATAATTAAGGCCTCAAAGTATGAAGAAGTAAAATATCAATGAGAAACAAGTATCAGTGTTCTATTAGCACCTTTGCACTAGTGTATGTGTGTGTGTCTCAAACATCATTAATTTGGTGAAATTATGAGGATAAACATCATTAACTTGGTGACCTCAGACATTTAACATCATTAATTTGGTGAAATTATGAGGATAAACATCATTAACTTGGTGACCTCAGACATTTAACATCATTAATTTGGTGAAATTATGAGGATAAACATCATTAACTTGGTGAACTCAGACCTTTAACATCATTAATTTAGTAAAATCATGAGGTTAAAACATCATTAATTTGGTGACCTCGGACCTCAAACATCATTAATATGGTGAAATTGTGAGGATAAATATCATTAATTTAGTGACCTCAGACCTTTAACATCATTAATTTGGTGAAATTATGAGGATAAAATATCATTAATTTTGTGACCTCATACCCTTAACATCATTGATTTGGTGAAATTATAAGGATAAACATCATTAATTTGGTGACCTTAGACCTTTAACATCATTAATTTGGTGAAATTACGAGGGTAAACATTATTAATTTGGTTACCTCGGACCTTTAACATCTTAAATCGGTGACTTATGTTATGATAGAGCAAAAAAGCACATGGATAAAAGAGCAATAGAAACAATAACATGGAATCTCATTACATTCATAAAAAGAAGGTGTTGTAGAGTTTGCATTCAGCTTAACCAAAAAGTTATAAATATGAGTTCATAAAAATTAGGATCACAAAAAGCTTCATATAAAATTTTAACAAATGAGCACGAGAGGCCCTCAGAGCCCGATTTATCCCTCGGTAGGAGCCGACCCATTAGTAGCTGGAGTCGTTTGATCAAGGCCAAGGTTTGTGACCTCAACCTCGCCTACATGTTGAGCAACATCTTCAGTCTCCATGGCCTCCAAGGGGCTGGTCTCGACTCGACCACCTTCTTCCACCTCCTTTAGATCTTGAGTAAATCGAGTGTCAAGAAAGTCGAGACCGATAAAATCCTCAGCAGTCAGGCTCCTAGATTCACCCTCCTTCAGAGCCACCCATCGATGGGTCACTCGGATGCCTCTCTTTAGGTAATCAAAACCAAAGACTATAAATTCTTCAAAGACTTAGTAGTCTTTCAATTATGTTCTCTGAAGCATCGGCTAGAGCAGCCTTCACAGTAACATCAACCTTTGATTGAAGACTCTTATCTTTTGCCTTCAGAGCCTTTTGGTGGTCCTCCTTAAGCTGAGTAATATGGTTATCCCTCTCCTTGAGGTCTCCTGTCAACTTCTCAATCCCGGCCTTCAGATCGGCCTCAGTCTTCTCAACATCCTTGTCCTTTTATATAAGGGCAACCTCTTCAAGGTCTAGTCAACTAGGCGGTGAAAAGACACCACACTCTGTAGAAGAAGGTCAAAAATATGAGTAATAACTCTTAAAAGGGAAGAGACGATAATTGGGAGAAATTTTAATACCTGAACTACCCGGTGAAGGGTAAACTCGGCCAAAAGAGGGACATCTAATGCCTGAAGAAAATGCTTATTTTCCTCAGTCATGATGTTTCCAATAGCATCAATAGCCTATAGGAAACCTTACTCCACTTTAGAGGTGTCCGTCATTTAGGCCAAGATCCCGATATAAAGAAATATCAAGGTTTTCAGTTATGATTGGACGTTTGGGTAATAAGAAGCATTTTCTTCTCGAATTTCTTGGCTACGAATTGGTAGTGACTTGGATGAGTTTTGGATTATGAGGGAGTATAGAACCTAATAAAAAACCTAACTAGAAGGTCGGTGTGCTGAACGGCCTTGCAGAGGATGACAAACTCAACCATGACCCTCCAGGCATTTGAGGACAGTTGGGAAGGGGCAAGGTTTATATAAGAGAGTATGGCTCTTATAGTTGGCTGAATGGGAAGACGAAAACCTAACTTGAACATCTGCTCATAAACTCATATATCACCCTCTTGGCCATCAAAGGCCCTCTCTCCCTTAAGAGGTTTCCTCAGGATGATTAAGGAATCAATGGAATAAAGATGTCTGAAGGCTAGAAGGTCGTATTCATTTATTGTACTCTCGCACTTAGTACCTACTGAGGTATCGAGTTCACTTACCTCATCTTCATCACCCCCAGCAACCTCGGCCTGGGTACTAGTGGGGACACAATCGGGAAACCCTTTTGTGAATTCAATGCCAGTGGTAGCAGATAGAGGAATGGCATCAATGGGCAGAGGAATCATGATGCTAGGATCTAAAATATCTATGGAGGGAGACCTTCATGAAGTCCCAGCACCTTAGTGAGACGAGACACGGTCTGAAACCTTTTCATCCTCAGAAATGATACTATGCTTGGGGGAGTAATCCATAGCCTCTTGAAAAGAGTCTATGCTCTCAGCATCTTTAGATGTTTACATGGGTTCTAAAGCAGATGCGTGCGATATTTGGTCAGGCACCACATCACTCTCAGGAGGTATGAGAGCTAATGGTGGAGGGAAAATTGGCCGCAAGGGAAAATCCTCGGCCTCATGAACCTCGACTTGGGCTGATTCTATTTGTGTGATTTTTTCAAAACACGTCTCATGCAGAGTTAGAAACTCTTTATCAAGTTTATACGAAGGTCGTAGCATCAGTTGTAAGACACTACACTTGGGGTTTCATTCAAAAGGACAAACAGATTGGCTATTTTTAACACCTAGGCCAAAGATCAAAGCTTGGAAGTTTTATGGTTTTCACCAAGAACAGTTGAGATGAAGACCGTCGAAGAAGATGATCGGAGGTTCATCAAAAAGTCTAAAAATGAGAATTTCTACCTAAAAACAACCTCGGAGTAGCCTGATATGGCTCCAAAGTCACCTAAACTACTGCAACCCTTACCTAATGACCACCCAATAGTGGTGGGGAACCTCACCGAAAAGGAAATTTTTTTCGGAGAATTAAAACAACAAATTAATGCCTACAAATGAAAAAGGAATAGTTGCAGAACAATTTATGATTGAGTTGGAATGATGAGAGAATGAGTTAAGCTCTAAAGGACCTGGAACGATGAAGAACGATAGAGTTTTGGGAGGCAGTCACAAGAAAATCTCTAAGAGAGAAACAAAGAAGAAGAAAGAGAGAAAGAAAAGGGGAAATGGTATTTAAACCATTGCAATGATGAGGCGTGAGTACCAAGGCACTCATCATTGCACCTAAAAACCCCAAAAGGAACCGTCACTTAATTAGGCGCACAGGGAGGGACGCAAGCTAATATAAAAGGCCACATGTGTCAACGTGACTTATAAAATATCCCAAGATGAAGAAGTATCCCCTCATCAGCCTAACTTATATACCCCTTATCCATCTACTCGTATAGTGGACCCTCATACTCTGAGTGATAACCTCGACCAACCAAACTGCCGAGTCATTAAGAGGTTCATAATAGCCATAAGAGAGGTCGTTTGCTTAAGGTCGGATCAATCATTCAACCTCAGCTCGTCAGCAACCGATTTCAGTAATAGCTTCTACGGTCTCAACTATGGCCTCTGTATTATCGTACTCAGCTTTAGCTGACACCACATCTATGCTTAATACCTAACCTCGTCTAGTCGATTAGGCTAAGGTCATACTTATGATAGGCAGACTAACGTAGCTATCGTACTGACCAATAGCGTACTCGACTGAGTTGAGGTTGCGATCGATGACGTCACAGGTTTGAGAATATGCAAGCACATGGAAGACGTGGGGCACGTGGACTAAACCGTTATAACCATATCATTCCCCTCACGTGAGGGAATATGCAGTCATCATTATCTACATATGTCATGGCCAGGTGACCGCATGAGATTGGCTCGATCATCACACTCAAGCTCCTTGAATGCTTGGGGGTGTACTACACCCCCCAGCACTATATACACTTGTCTTCCCCTTCCTTGTAGGGGGTCAAAATTATAAACCCTAGCGAAAGCTCAGGTAAACTACATAGTAGAGAGATAAAGTGAGTGTATTGTCACAACCCGCCTAAAATAATAACGGGTGGCCAGCCCTATACTATATTAAATCAGGAGTTTCAGATGGTCCAGTCTCAACATCAACTGTCGGTACTATACAATATAGGACTAACTACCCGAAATCACATAAGCGGGGTATGAAAAATTAAAATAAAAACGCAACAGACAACAAACCAACACTAACCCTACAACTAAAGAAAAAGAAAGATGCATGCAAGAACTAGAATAAATGAAATGCTAGAAATAAAATGAACTAAAAAAATACAACCGAATGTACTACACAAAGTAGACCCGAATAAGCTGTCGGGTCACAGCCAATAGAATAACTTAAATGGAATAAATATAAACATGTATATAAATATCCCTTGGGTACAAACCCGATATACAACATGAATCCTACCTAGAATTTTAAAGAAGTAGGAAGCGACTACATGAAACATCCCGCAACAGTCCGCACCTGTCACGACTCCCAAGACTCTGGATAGAAAGTCATCCGGCATCCATGCGGTAGGATACCTGTGGTAATATATATATATACAAGGAGGAGAGAAAAGTGAACGGGTCAGAGCCCCGAATGTGAAAAATATTTAGCAAGTGTGTTAATCGTGCATAATAATTACCGGTGCACTTATTTCATAATTAAAGTGAGACCGCCCTCTCGTGGAACCCCAACTCACCTCTCATCTAAAGGCGCGCACCTATTCGCGTCCTCAAGTTTTTAGTTAAATTACCCCATTATGTAAGGACAACCTAACTTTTCATAGGCCTAGCCCATACCCACGAGAGCTACTTTCCCGTCATAATCTAAGGATCCACCCTTTCTAATCCTACTAGATTACGATTACAACAATTATGCCATCATAGGCTTTATGGATTCCGATTTATAATCACATGAATTTCAATTCTAAATACGTTACCCCTACATATATACATATACACATATATATATGTACACATATATATAGGCTAAAATATAAGAATTTATATTCTTAATATCATGCACATGGAATATTGGCAAAACCTCTCTCTAATCTCAAACTTGTACTTTGTTTTGTGCGTGGGGAGTCTCGCAAAGCGAAATCCAAACAAGGAACCGCCCCGTTACACTACTCCTGACAAGGTCAAGACCAGAGATCCGAGATGCCACAAATAGAACTACTTCTCTTAAATCTCGACATGGCACTGCGTTTCGTGCGTGAGGTGTCTCGCAAAGCGAAATCCAAACAAGGAACCGCCTCGTTACACTACTCCTGGGCAATGTCGATCCTAGAGATCCATAATCCTTAACATACTATATAATACTACCATTATTACTAAACTATAAACTACCAAAGAAAGAAAGAAAGAAAAGAAAAAAAAAAGAAAAAAAAACAAATAAAATCAAATAAAAGAATCTCCAATAATATCCTAGGGATGATGTAACCGAAATATTCCTCAAATACGATACATCAACCCCCAAATAATCTGGTACACCATAATCATCCAAGATGTACTTTACCAAAATCTATATCCTTTTCTCTATAGGATATATAAATACATATATATAGGTATTTTGTGCTCACCACATATATACATATACCAATCATCCATATAGCCATGACCAAGTGTACATACCATATATGATGTACAATGCCATGCAAATATAATACCCGGCTATATATAGCGCCGATAAAACTGCATCAATGTTATCATCTTCCCAGAGTCCGGCTCACGTAACAACTGGGGACCACCTGGTGGGGATCAACGAGACCCACCTCGTGGTAACACACACACACGACGTCCCGGGAAGCGGTCATAGTTCCAACCGGCAATGAGACGAAATATACCCACCACGTCTCATCCCAAAAATATATATCTATATCGTATAATAACACAAGGGACAACTATGACCTGGGGAATATCCACACCCTGCTCTATATGCCAGGATGCTCACCCTCTGCGCGGAAACTTCCCAATGATAGCATGAGCGGGGTATGCTTAACCACATAAGTATATATATCGCTCACATACGCAATATACATACATCCATATGATCCCATCATATGCTCCAATATAATAAACCATCATATACGGTTTAAATATCCATACCACGTATGACCACAACATAAATATATCCATATATTCATATTCATACATAGATATATGCACATATATTCACATATCGCTATATCAATATATATACAAACTAATTCTCGTTCATATGTATAAGATATATAAACCCGGCTATAAGTATACATAATCCTCAATATACAAGCCGTCACCACAATTTCCATTAAATATACCTCGATATGTGAATACCATCCTTCACTTGAAACATATTCAATCATTTTTCCTATGATGAATAGTCTCCCAAACCATATGTATATATATCTATACATATATATTCAACATTAGGGTTATCACCCAAGAGTTTGTGTAGGAATCCATCACTACACATTTCATCCATATTCAAAAGTACATAATTACCTTAGTAATATTTAACCATAGGCACACACACGTGACTTAATAGTCTAAAGCCTCAATTTATTCCAACCTCATTTCAAGTATTGGAATCTCAATGGTCATATCCCCATAATACGTGTAAACTAATCCTACTAGAATTTATGCTACCGCTTATTCTAGTCGATAGTACGATCCCAAAGCGTTCTCAATGTCACCTATGGTTCGAATAAGTCTCGGTAACCCTTACTCCTATAGAGTTATCAATTGTTCCTTAGCCTAAACATTTCTAAGGATATAAGACCCCTCACTCTTAAAGAGTATGCAACCACTTTCTTTCATTTGGCCCCAAATTATATCTTAACCATATCCTATCCTTATAAGGATTTGACAAAAATGTCGGCCTAGAAATTTCACCACATACATGGATATTTCTTATCCAATGATTCCAAGAAGTTCCCACTATCAGATACTAAGTGAGAGACCCCCTATAAGTCACCAAAAGATATCTCTTACTTTATAAGAGAGAACCCCAAATCAACAAACCCAACCAAAAAGGGCTAGAAGTCATCTTAGGAAACCCATAAAATAGCCCATTAGGGAAGCCCCTAAGAATAAACTCCAAAAGAAAAGGGGGAGAAGAAATCCAAGTTTTGGGCTAAAAACAGGGGACCGGTCGACCGGACCCTGACCCCCGGTCGATCGCGGGTCCAAATTTTGCCTACGAAGAAATGCAGTAGGCTTTTCCCTTAAGGCGCGGTCGACCGGTCCATAGACCGCGGTCGACCGGCCATACTAGTTAAGCTGGCCGTTTTCCTTTTCTCAGCAAACCCACGAAATTAATACCCAAATATCATCACCAAACCCCCAAATCTTTAACCCAATAATGTTATTAACAAGAAAACCCATCCTACATCTCATCCCAACCATTTATATGGGATTAAACCATAGAATAACATTGATTTCAAGATTTAAACCCAAAAATCTAGGTTTTGGTATTTATACCCAAAAATCCATTTCTTTACCCCACAAATTATGAAATGAAATACACAATAGCTATTTAGCAAGATTAAACACTTGCCTCATATTTGTAGAGGTTGGATCGTCCTCGATGTCGCGGTTGGGCCGGAAATCCCCAAGCTTTTCTTCCTCTCTCTCTTCCTTTCTTCTTCTTTCCTTTCTTCCTCTCTCTCTAGGGCTTTTTCCCCTTTCTCTCAAATGAGAAATGGCTTAATCCGTAAGCCTCCAAATCCTTTAAAACAAAATCCCAATTTTAAATGTTAATACACACTTTAAATGACTCGTTTACTCCAATTCGAGCCAAAATAACTTAAAAACATTCTGGAGCCGAAATAAGACCCAATGACAGTCATTTTCACTATCTCGACCCTCCCGGGATCGATGGTACCCTCAAAAATATCATCCGGAATACTTTGAAATATTCTCTATTTTTTGGGCCTAAGTTCCCAAATTTTGAAATTCTCCAATTTAATTAAATTTTATTTTCCCAAAATTTAATTTCTCAGTCTCCAAAATCGAGGGTTGTTACATGCATTGTATCACAAAGGCCATTAGAGCCCTTATTTGTTAGTGAAGATCACTCACTTGCACAGTGTACATTGGCCTAGATAGTCTGAACCACTTATATTGGTGTGTTTCTCCTCCTTTCCTCATCCCCTTATACATTTAAATTTCTTACTTTCTTCCATAGTTATACTTTTTTGAGACCAACAACACCTTGATCTAGTGGTTCTATTTCTAGCATCATCAGACACCTATGATTGGAATTAAATTGTTAGATTAAGGTTTTGTCAGTTGATGATCATGAATTTCAAGGATGAAATTTCGTGAATGAAGAATGTAATACCCCTCCTTAGAAATTGGGAGTTTAATGCTATTTGAGGGGTTTTGTCCAAAGGAAAATTCGAAGAATAAATAATTCAAGTGTAACACGTAAGGTAATACGTAAGGTGGTGTATTACATAAATAGTTTAAACAAAAAATATTCTACGATGCATGTGTCACATGAATGCATATTTAATCTCTAATAATATTATCTAGGATGTCCATTAAGTTTGATAGAAAAATGGCAAGAAACAGATGTGACACGGACAAGGTTAATAAAACGCAACATGTTAATGGTACGAAAAGCAAATTATCGCAGTATTGATTAAACGAGAAAGTTTTACGTTGCATGGTTCACGTGAGTTTTATTTTGAGTTTAAATAATTACTTTAAGTACTTCGGTTATGTTTCACACATTTTGGACAAGCAACGAGTGCTACCCGAGCCTGGGTACAGATTGTCTGGCTGTGCGCGACACTGCGAATGTCTAGTTTTAAAGGGAATTGTTTAGGACAATTGGTAAGTCAAAAAAAATTCTGACAATATATAGTTAGACTCATAAAAACATAAGGAATATTACCATTCAAAGACCAATCGAAAAAGAATATATTTCGTATGGAGGTCCCGATTCTTATACATTTCGTGTAGGACGTTTCAGAAGGTCAAACAAATATTATGAATATGTTTTTTGACTCAAAAAGTGCAAAAAGAATGTTCAAGAGTCAAAAATTGCAAAACAAATATTTTTAGAGAGAGCATAAAAAATGACAGCATTTTGTGGGGTATTAAATGGGTGGTTACGTGTAGTCTTAGTCCAATTCATATTTTGAGACATGGGAAGGGTTATACATGTTTGTAGGCACTCCATTTTCTTAGTTTTGGGGTCTTCTCTTCCACCTTATTCATATAGCTTATAAGAGAGAGTGAGAGTGGAACCTATTGTTGTTCAAAACATTGGAGCTCGTGTAGAATAATTTCCTCTCATCCTTGTGTTCTTTCAAGCCATTTTCATCAAAAAAATTTATATCTCCTTCCCTTCATTTTTCCCATCACCTAAACACCATCACAAAGACCTCAAAACTCCATTAAAGTCCCATTCAAAGTTTTAATAGCTTGTGGGTATTCTTGAAGTGGGTTTGGGGAGCTAAAAAAGGCGTTTTGGGAGTTTGGCATGGGTCTTGCTTGGGCCATTCATGGAATCAAGTTTGGATCATGCAATAGAAGTTAAAGTGACTGATGGCGAAGTCACCCATCTTCCACAAAACCCACTTTCCCCTATTGAAGACCTAGAAATGGAAAAATCATAACTGTAAAGTAGCTTAAAGTTAGCAATATTTTTAGCATGATTTATTGCATATTTAACGTCTTAAATGTGTAAAAATATTCATACATGTTTTTTTTATGATTACTCCATGTTTTAATATAAAAATCAAGATTAGAGTTGTCTTTGTATGAGATTAAAGTTAGTGATAAATTTCAGAAAACTATTTAACTATTATTGGGTGTAAAAAATGTAGAGAAATGGTTATGGTTCACTAATGGGTTAGTGACAATCTTAAGGTCTTGAGTAAAGAGGGGCACTTAAAATTAAGTATTGAATGGGTTTTAAAAATAGATAATTTTCAGCACACTATTCACAAACATTTTATGAATAAAATATTTTAAAGTCATGTTTTTAGGGTGAATAAATGATTTTTCTGATGTGAAAAACACTTGGTATGTATATGCATTTTTTATGAGATTAATATAGTGATTTTAATGTTGATGAATCATTATGAAATGACAAAATGGAGTTTCATTTACAAAGTGTACTATTTAGTTTGTTAAACTAAGCTTTGGGGTTAAAAGTGTAAATATGTGAAATTGTAGTCTTCTTGCAAACTTTGGGTGAAAATGTAAATGATGAAAGTATACAAGACTAAATGTGGATGAAATGACTAAGTATGGGTCCTTATGCAAAAAGTCATAATTAAAATGTGTAACACTAAGTTTGAAATGTAAAATGTAAAATGTGTAAATGTTTACTAAAATGGGTTTTTAGTGTTAAAAGTCATAAATAAAGTGTGTAGACTTCAATATGTGAAAAGTATGATTTTATATATTAAGGGAGTAATGAGCAAAAATGTGATTTTCAACAAAGTAAGAAGTTGAAAAAGTGTCATAGTGACTAAAATACCTATGCTTTAAGTTTGAAGCTATAAAAAAGGTGTTTTTTTTTCTAGAGTGTCATAGTGAACTTACATATTTTGATGTAAATTGGATAAATTGGAAATTTATTTAAAGTGTGACATTTTCAGAAAACAAAAAAATTAATGAGTATTTAACACGTATGTAGAAAGAATGGAATGAATCCCTAAATGGAATTGATTTTCGGTGGTCGTGTTCGTGAAAAAAGGACTTTAATGGAATATAATGATTTCTTCTAAATGAATGATGGGAAAATAAATGGTTAAGTCCAAGGCTTTGGCTTTGACCCGAAAAAGGTAAATTAACTTGAACAATATGAAAAGTGTTGAACACATTGGCAAGATAACGATATTGGATGATGCCGAGTCAAATAATTAAGCAGGGCTATGCTGTCCCTAGGGTGAAAACCCTAAAGCAGCTCCAGTTTACTTGACGCTTAGTGCTAGGTGACGAAATTCCATGAAATCGTAGGTGTGTGAATGTTGTGACGGGTGTGTGTGTCTGTGGAATCCCTAAAGAAAATGCTAAGTGATGAATTGAATATTCATGAAAGAGGCATAAATGAATGGTACTGATTCATTGATTTATTATTGCACGAACAATGCATTAAAAGTTTAATGTTTATGTGGTAATATGGGATGGTTAAATAAGATGACTTAATGATGTTTAAGATACCTAATGAGGTTTGAATCAGAATAAACACAAGCATGTGTTATATGAGGGTTTCAAAGGGAAATGGGTATTTTTCTAAACACGGTGTGTGTGTGCATTGAGTGGAAATTCTATAATATGGGTAACTCTACCGTGAATTAATAAACATTGGGTAATAAAGGATTGAAAGAAAATGAAAGATTTTCCCAACAATTTCTAATTGTTTAACCGTGTCCGTTAATGGGAAGGAATGCTAGTTTTTAAGCATAATGATACATATGATGTTTGTAAAGATAAGGAGAATAAATGAGTTAAATGACGTTTTTGGAATGAAATGATTTAATACATTAGGCTATGTATTTTTAAAGGTATATATGTAGATACATACGTACTTTCACATGATAGTGTAATGTGTGAGTATTCTTTTATGTTGTTCATTTCTATTCTGCATTGTATAGTTCCCACTGAGCATCCAACTCACTCCCTCCTTTGTTACGGAAGGTTGCATGCAGTTTCGTATTTTGAGCGCATTATACAGGTAAGTATTTCCTTGCATTTACATTATTAGCTCTATTTACTTGGATTGGGGCATTTCCCTTGGGTCATCTCACGTAGTGATTGTAAATTGAACTCACATGCTAATAGATGTAACGTTAAATAATAATAAAATTGGATTAAAAACATTATTTAGGGTGTTTCAT
Organism: Sambucus nigra; assembly: GCA_949130495.1. NCBI lineage: Eukaryota > Viridiplantae > Streptophyta > Magnoliopsida > Dipsacales > Adoxaceae > Sambucus > Sambucus nigra. Next base: position 614,200,323 of record OX422212.1, on the reverse strand, counting down.
TGAATTTCATAATTAACGCGCATATTATATCGGATTGGTCCTTTAATAACCTTTAAATCCTAGTTGGGGCATTATAATACTTCCTATATTTGGGGTAGTATTTGGGAATCTAGGTCGGTGTTAGATAGAGGGAGGAGATAGTGTGTGGGAAATGGGGAGAAGAATATAATTTGGTAAGATATATGGATTCTAAAACCCCATAATTTTATTTTTGTTAAAGATCTCATTGACCCGTCATTGGGTTAATGGGACCTTAATCTCATGTCAAAATTGTTTTCTCAATAGGAAATTAATGATATTCACAGAACCCCTCTTGATGGCACCCTAACGAAGGATATGGAAATTTGGCACTAAAAAAAGGGTAAATACTCTACCAAAAGTGGGTGTCACATCGATTAGGACATTGGTGTTTACAAATGGGGTGCAAGGGTTTTTGGGACAATCCTCTTTTACTAGCTCTCGATCTTAGAACTTTATTTGGAAGTGTTTGGTTCCAAACAAAGTCAAGCATTTTATCTTTTGGATGTGCAACAACTCTCTCCCCACTAGAGAGAACTTTAAAAAGCGTAATATGATCACTCAAAACCAGTCTTGTTGTGTTTGTAAGGATGTAATTGATTTTACATTGCATATTTTGAATTTTTTGGGACCTGCAACGGAGATTTGGGAAAATGGATTTTACACTTAGCTGAAACTTAAAAAAACACATTTTGACTATGCTTGACTTTCTTTTTGGTCAAACAGAAATCATGTGTTTCATGGGAGTATTGGGGAAAAAGCAAGGGACTTGGTTTCTAGATTCTCAAATCTGTATTTTGATTTTAGATATGCTTGGGTTAAAGATCACATTCCACCTTCTACTCGAGAGGGGAGGTGGATCTATCCGGAAACGGGTAGTTTTAAAGTCAATTTTAATGCAACCACCTTTGAACATTCTAAAAGTATGGGTGTTGGTGTTTTAATTCATGATGAATAGGTTACCCTCGTATCTACCCTCTCTCAATGTCTCTGACAACGTTAGAAGCTGAAACTGCGAAAGACACGACATCAAACATAGCTACGGATCTTTCAATCAACTAAGGTTTTTCCATTTTTATCCTTGAAGAGGACTGCCGGAGTGTTATTCGAAACCTACAAAAGGAGGATAGTGACCGGTCGGAATGTGGTAATTACATTGAATGCATTAAATGACACATTCGAAATGGGTTCGTGATTAATTTATCTTTTGTCAAATGACTCAGTAATGGGCCAGCCCACGTTTTGGCACAACATGCCAAAAATGTTGGCGATTTTCGAGCTTGGGCTTTTACTCCACATTTCCTGGAGAATTACTTGTTTTTTATTGTAACCCCATTTTGATGTTTTATTATAATCTATGTGATTTTCTTTTAAAAAAAAGGAATAGGGGGAAAGTATAAAAAAATTATTTTAGTAATCACTTTTTATTTAATATATAATGCTTATTATTGTTAGCAAATAAATATTTTTTATATTTTTAGTGCAGCAAAAATTAGAAATAATTTACATAAAAAATATTAGCTTCAAGGAAATAAGAAGAATAACATAGCTTTTGGTAGTTTGGTTCTCTAAATCATGGAGAAAAATAACACTTTTCACAAAATGTACAAATTTAAGTGAAAAATGATCTCAAATTTGAAAGTTTTGATGGAGCAAAAGTGAAGTAAGCTCAGCAGACCAAATGTCGAAGGAAGTTATAGCATAATAACTGAAATGACTGTCTCTTTATTGTCTAATTTTTTTACAATCTTCAAATGCAATTATAAGTAACAATCCTCGCCGCATTTGAATTATCGCAATAAGGTTTTTACGAAATCACTTCAAATGTCACATGGAGTTATTGTACGGTCAAATCCTTATATTTGATTATCATTTTGGATAGACCAAAATAATATTATATCTTTTTGGTGGATCAAAATGGTCCAATGCTTTGGACATGGTGTACCGGGTGCAGAAGAATTAACTCTTTTCTAATGCTAAATTTTCACCATCTTACTTTATTCACTTCCTTTACTCTTGTCTTGGGCTAGGCCACGTCATTTTGGTGACATAGCTCGGTCAGAATCTTTGGTCTCTTAAAGAAACTTTTATGTCACTTTTTATTATGATTCTAAAGTCTTGATAAACTCATACTTGAACCGTGCTATGTCCATAACCATCACACTCCCGAACTCATTAAATTTCATTGGGAATTTAACCAACAGCCTATTTGGGAGTTTGAATATGGAGAGAAAGTAAGAGAAATTGAGAGAAAGCAGGGGAAATTTTCAGTTCCAGCTATTTGGGAGTTTTTTTTATGGGGAAAAGGAGGGAAATTTTTATGTCTTTGTCCTTCCAAAGCTTTCCTTTGATTAGTGGAGTGAAGAATTACCCTTCGATTAAGTCGTGTTCTCTTGTACTACCTATAAGATAACTACAAAGACCCCAAAATCCTAAGTTTCTTCACCTTATTAATATTACATACAGTTCTGGGTAATTTATTTTTACATTTTCATTACACTCTCTCCATCAGGTATGTTCAAACCCTGCAATTTTTTTAATAATTTATTTTGCTATATTATATGTTTCCATGGCTTTATTTTTCAAGCCAAAAATATAATACCGAATTCTTTAACCCCTAGGTACATTCATACACACTATTATACTTGTACACTATACATTTAACATATTATTTTTATATATAAGAACATTAAGAACTAAAAGAAAACATTTCTCAAATATTTTTTACACATAACATTTCTTTAGAAAAAAATATTTTATTCTAATTGTCTTTAGTGTATATATAACGTTTTAACTATAAATTATTTTTAAAAAAAAAGCGTTAAAAACATTATATATGTAAACCGTTTTTCAAAAACTTATTTAAAACATTTCTAAAAAAACATATAAAGAAATGTTTTTCATATAAAAAAAAAAATTTGACAATAAATTAAGACTTAATATTCCTTTAGTATGTACTTGTGAATGGTTATTTAATGTCTTTAAATTGATTTTATAATGTAAATAACACATGGAGTTGTAAGGTTATAGTAGTAATTTTCATTTATTTCTATTATTTTTTTCCAACTCACAAATAAGGGAAGGAAATTAAATTTCCCTTATCTTAAAAACTCATAAACGACGGAAATAATGTTATTTTCTTCACTTCTCTTCTTTTTCCATCTATTAAGTTTTTATTTTTTCCTTTCTCTCCTACACACAACTCTGAAAATGGCTGCAAACGCTGAATCTCATCTAAGATTTATATGTACTGATTGATAATACAATGGTGACACCCGAATATAAATCCTGGTATAGACAAATCCCATTCCAAAATAGTTTTAGCATTCGAGTCAAATGAAACCAGAATGCTTTCTAATGCTTCATTTATTGGAAATAACGCTTCAAAAATTCATGCCAATACAGAGAGCAAAAAATATTTGGACAAAAAGTAACTAAATTCTATGTTTATAAACTGAATTAATGATACATGAAATTTCCAACCACTATCCATGTTCGCCTTTTGTGTCTACTATCTTTTTTTTTTACTAGAAAGGAAAAATCTTTATTCAGAACAAACTTGTATTACATGTAATGTCCCTAACTGCAAGCCTGAATCTAGGGCATCTATTTATGTCAGTGTTAAATACTAGAATGAAAAGAGACGAATTTGAGAGTAAAAATAAGAAAAAAACAATGCGACACTGCAGACTCATCTAGGACATCAGCGCACATATTTGCTTATCTAAAACACAAACACAAAATAAAATGCAAGAACATATTAAATCCATCTCGAACCCTTGAATCAACTCCCGATGAACTGGGACTTGGGGTGTGTTCTTGTAGATCATGTTATAAAACAGTTAGAAATTTGTTTCTAGTTCAATACAATTGACCCTAGATGAGAAGCCAGGTCTAATCCAATTTTAATTGCCCAAATTTTCTTAATGACCAAGGACTCATATCCTATATAATGGGAAAAGGATGCGGCAAAATGTCCAGCAACATTCCTCATAATGGCACCTAATAAAAAAAGGCTAGAGCGGTGCCTAAGAAACCGGGTTTTGAGTGGGGCGATCTCGAAGAAATTGAGAAAATTATTGGGAAAGTGAATATAGTACTAATCTTCAAATGAAAGGCTGGTTTCGAAAGATGGCTTCATTCCTTCTAAGCCAAAGTGTCCAAAATAGGAATATGGGCCAAAGGGAATGAGCATGGATCGAAGAAGGATCATGTAAACTAGTTAATCGCCTAAGTAATGGTATCAGCGATATGTTAATTAAAATGTCCCCAGTATGGATGTGGAAGAACGTGTGGAAGTTAGTATAGATGTGTGAGTTATAATCATTAAACTCACATAATGCACACAAAGGTGAGGGCAGTTTGTTGTAATAGAATAGGCAGTCGGACGAAGGAAGGACATTATGAATCAGGAACCATAAAAACATATGAAGCTTTGGGGGGAGGTGACTTCACCATAGCCAATTACAAGGAAGTGTTGGACAGTGTTGAGTATACAAATATGAGCTAAGCCAGTGGTAAGTAGATCTATTAAAAAAGCTCCCAGGTGGGTTAGGCCACCAATAAGGTTCATCGTTCCCCGAACGTTCAGGGATGAAAATGGAGTGAATGTGTGGGAAGAACTCCATCGGCATCCAATTGTCTAAGAGAAGGAAGTTCTAAAGGGAGTTAGAAATAAATAAGCTAAGTGGTGCATTGAGAACCGATGGGGGCATTAGCAGGAACTTATTTGCCAACATTTCATTTAACACCCAAATGTGGTGTCCAGATGAGATATTGCCCCTACCACTCGCCATTTGATTCCTTTACGAAACATGGGTAATAATTTACAGATATTAAGCCAGAACCATATGGCACGTGCGTGTCTCAGAGAAGTCAAAAGGGTAGTGTGTGGGAAGTATTTATGTGTAATGGTACGAGACTATAGGTTATGTGGTTAGTGGAGAACCTTCCATAAGAGTTTGATAATGAACGCCATGTTTAATGTGCATAAGTTTTTTATTCCTAGCCCTCCTAAATTACAAGGCAAATTAATCATCGACCATGAAACTGTAAGGGTGTTTCGGGACAAAAGCAAGGCCTAACAGAAGAAAGCCTTAATTTTCTGCATCAACGATTGGAGAATAGACGTAGGAAATAGGTAAACTGACATAACGTATGATGGCATAGTAGTGCAAACTTCATTTATCAATGTGCCATGACTCGCATATGATAGGAAATTATTATACCAGACATGACGTCTGTTATCGAGGGCTTTTAGAATGTTAAGGAACAATTGTTGTGTAACTTGACCCGTAATAAGTGGGAGACCCAGGTATTTATCTTGGCCTTTGTATGGGGAGAACCCTAGTTGACTTATAGTTTGTAAGGTCAAATTTCCAATCGAGTCATTAATAGTATCGGCTAATTCCGTTGGACAAAACATTTTGGGTCCTTATGTGTCAATCATTTACCATCGATGTAGATTTTGAGCATCCAGACTTTCATTTATCACCAATCCAATTCCAGGTGCTCTTTTCCCAAAGGTATATGACCCGATTCTATTTTTAGTGTTGGAGACAGTTTTTAAATAATTTTAAGTGCCTTTGATGGAATTTTAAAATGATTTTTTAAGTCATTTAAAAATAATTTTATTTTGGAAAATTGCACAGGTCGTTCGAACGAACTTGTTCGAACGACTTTTCTAAAGAACTTTCATTATTTATTTCTTGACATGTCATTAGGATTTCATACAATTTTCTCGTTCAAATGATCTTCCAATGACTTTCTTCGCATTTTTGACCTAATTTTTTGTTAGAAGTCCGTTCGAACATAGTTGTTTGAACGACCATGTTTGAACAACCTGATGTTATTTTGAATTTTTTTTAAATTTTGGCAGTTTCTCTTCTCAACTGTTTTTGTCCACTCTTTAACTTAAGTATGTTTCAAATGGACGAAAACAAAAGAGAGGAAGACTTCTTGAACAAAAGAGAGAACATCCTATACTTTATGCAACTTTATCTCCAACCCTTTATGTGATCTTTTGATCATGTTTTGAGAACCAAAAACCCCATACTAATCCTACAACTAATTCATTATTACTATGTGCGGTGGATCTTTACACAAGTGCTAATTGAAGACAATTATTTAGTTATTGTGGATACCGAGACACAAGAATTGTTGTGCAATGCGTTGGATCTTTACGTACTACAAACGGAGGTAGAGGAGAGGTCATCAACAACTCTCAGTGTCTCAAGTCTACAAGACTTTTGAGTCTCTTTGTAAAACCATATTTGTAGTGGAGTTGTCTAGGCCCAGTCATCCGATATTCCCATTTGGGTTTTCCTCGTACATCGGCGTGTTGTGCTTCTGCTCTTTTCTTACTCAAATTCTAATCAAGCATGCTTACTTAGGAATTAGTAAGAAATATTAAAAATTAGAAAGTATCAACACTTGGCGTAATTTATATTTGTTTTACGAGTGTATTCAACGAAATTAAACTTAATCAATATAATTACACAACTTCAAATTGATATCAGAGATAGTCTCTAAAAGTTATTTAGATGAATCCTGAAGGTTATATGGAAAGTTTTATGTCAAATAGACCACCTATGTATGATGGAACAAATTATACTTATTGGAAAGAACGTATGAAATCTTCATTAAAATCAATTAATGAACGTGTTTGGGTTGTTGTTGAAAAAGGGTGGTGCTCTTCTACTGTTGTTGTTGGAGAAGAAATTGTTTTAAAACCTGTAGAGCATTAGAGTGAGGATGAATTGAAATTGTTTAACTTTATCTCTAAAGGTCTAAATGATGTGTTTAGTGTTGTGACTCCCGATGATTTTCGTTGTATAATGACTTGTGAAACTTCTAAGGAGGCTTCTCCAAGTTACTCATTAGGGAACGAGTGTGGTTAAATCTTCTAAGCTTCAAATTTTAACCACTCAATTTGAAACTATCACCATGAAGGAAAGTGAAATATGTGATGAATTCTATGCGCGTATATCTGATATTGTTAATTCATGTTTCAACTTAGGTGATAAAATCCCTCAGATAGAGTAGTCAATAAGATTCTTAGATATCTCCCTAGGCAGTTCATTCCAAAAGTCACGGTTCTTAATTCTTTAATAAAGATAAATACTTTAAAACTCGAAGATCTTGTTGGTGATCCTCAAACATATGAATTAGACATGTTTCCTAAAGATAACAAAACCAAAGATAAGGGAATAGCTTTAAAAGTTAATAAAGAAGAAGTGCTCGAATTTGATGAGTATGATATTGATTTTAATGATGTCGCTTTATTTGATAAAAAAAATTGTCATGTTTAAAAAACAAAACTCAAAATTTGGAAAACTTAAATTTGAGAAAAACAAAAACAAGGGTAGTAGAAGTTTCAACAATCAAGATCCAAAGAAATTTAAAAATGACAAATTTAAAATAGATAACTTTATAAAGGATGATTCAGAAAGATGTTTTGAGTGTGAGGGATGAGTTCATAGAGCGTATGAGTGCTGCGCTAAGCTTGAGGGACAAGGTAAAGAAAAAGTCATTTATAGTGCTACTCTTAATGATAATGAGAATGAGTATGAGTATTCTGATGATTCTATCCATTCTAGAAATAACTTCACGGCATCTATGGCGAGTCATGCTAGCAATTCCAGTGAGTCACATCCTAATGCTGATAATTCTGAGCATGATTGTTGATGTAAAAAATTAGATTATCTCTAATTATTTTAATCACAGATAAAAAATGAATAAGTAAATGAGAAAAAGGTTTTTATAGTGGTTCAGCCTTATAAGAATGGCCTACGTTCACTGTTTTTGTTATTGCTGACTGTTTGGAATTCTCGATAATAGGTTTTACCAAGAAATTCCGAGTCCCCTTAGAATGAGGATGATACAATGTATTTATAGCCTTGAGACTGTACATGTGAAAGAATAATACATAGCTGTCCAGTAGGCGTGTACGTCTGTGTGACAATAATGAGCATTTAATGCGCAGTCATCATCTTGATTATCCGGATATGAATGATCTGTACAAGATGCAGCTCGGACCGCCCAAGATGCTCGGATCACCTAAGTAGCTCGGTATACATGAGTTGCTCGGTACAATAAAGTTCCTCGGAGAACACTTGTTGCTCAGAGCGCCTGAGTTAGTCGGGGAGGTTGAGCTCCTCGGAGTCAAGGTGTTTGTCAAAAAATGTTTGCGGGTCATGTAGTTTGACACGTGTCTCCACATAATTGATCCACATCAGCAGACTAAATTTGGTATCAACAGAAGCCCCCAATGTTTCATAGTTTGATGCTGAAGAAAAGTATGGAACATTCTGCTGACTAGACTTTCAGTTTTTACAAACTTTCGTTGTACGTAACTCCTTTTTTGAGTGCATAGTATCAGGATTTTAAAGTATTTTAAATTTCGATAACCGCTTCGTTTTTTGTGCCCCTTTCTTCTTTTTAGCCGCCGGATACGCAATCGTCCATCCTAGTAATCATTATTTTTCTCCATTCCCGAGGTAAAGTATTTAAACGCTTCAGAAAATTCGATCGTCTTTTACTTTTTCAAATCTGCATCTTAGAACTTCTTCACTTCTTCTCTATCTTGTGCGTTCATTTCTTCCATTGTTCGTTGTCAACTGATCCACCCTTTTCCTGTAAGATCTTCTTTCTTCTCTTTTATTTTCTTTTTTCATCATGGTTTGCCTTGTTGAGTCGCTTGATAAATTTCACTCTGATTTTTCTATTCCTTCATGGGTCATATTGGAAGAACTTTCTGAACCTTCAGACTATTTTTCTTTGAATGAGGGACATTGGTTCCCCAATCTCTTTGTGGCCGAATGTGGCTTCTCTTTTCCTCCAAATCCCCTGTGTTTGGAATTCTGTCAATATACTGACATTGTACTTGTAATAATATCTCCCAATACCTGGAGAATAGTTAATGGAGTCCATAGGTTAAATTAGATTCATGGAACACGTTTAGGAATTCTAGAAATTATGTTTTTTATAGATGGGTTGTCAATGATAGTACTTTTTATTTAAAAACTAGGTTTTTAAATAGGGCTTTAGTTGTCAATCTCCCAGATGCTAACAGGGATTACTTCGAGCATGGGGTTGTTATGAAAAATTGGCAACATGCTCCATTAAATGGAAATGATGTATATCAGGGTCCTAGATGCCCTCCCTATGGCAATGGGATAGGTTATTTTTATTCTATTTTATTTTTGAAATTATGTTTTCGTTATGTTTGATAAAATGTGTTATTGACGTTTTAATTTTGGTTTGTTTGCAGTTGACAGCAAGAAAAAATCTCCCAAAGAAACCGATGTCAATTTGAGGCACTTGAAACTTATCTGGAGTTTGCACCAAACGGTTGCTGATGAACATATTAGATCAGCCTCTTACTTGTTGCAGTACAAGAGCTACGCTTCATCTTTTACTGCTCGTACAGTGGTAGGTGACATCGAACCAGTACCAGCTTCTAAAGGTTCCTCTCCTGAATCAAATATTCCCCTCAGTATCAAAATGAAGAGATGAAAAGCTCCCTCCTACTTTGACAAATCAGACTCTGCCAATGTGGAGGCAAAGAGAAATAAGCAGGATGTCCAAGGGGAAGGGACAAGAAAAGTTGATGCACCCCCTCCAGTTGCTGCTAAGAAAGTTACTGAGAAGCCCCCTGTGGCTCCGAGCAAGGTTGTAGCTGTTTCTCCTCCAAGTGAGGTTATCGTTATATCACCGACCAAGACAACATCCTTGGTTAAGAATGTTCTCGCTCCTACGAGGAGGTTAAAGAAAAGTTCCTCGAATAAACTGGCTAAACCTATCTCTCAGCCTTTTACTGCTGGAAGTGGTGTTCCCACTTTTGTTGCTCCGAGCTCTGCCATGGGCTCTGTGAAGTCTTGGATTATCCCAGAAACCACTCTTTCTCGGGATAGGGTTACCAACTTGGCAGCTCAACATATTGCCTCAGTAAGTATTACAAAGCTAAACTTTCATTTTTCTATGTTATGTCCCTGCACTGACTTACAATTATTTTGTTTTTCCAGCTGGTAACCTGTTTCAACACTATTCTGAAAAAGGATAAGGCTATTAAAACTTTGAGCTCCTCAGGAGGTGTAGAGGAAGCTTTCGTGGGTCTGACTCAGTCTTTAAAGGACTATCGTCAGAAATATGATGAAGATAAAGTTGCTTGGGAGAAGCAACTAAAGTCCGTCGAGCAAGAGAGAGAAAAAGCTGTGGAGGCCTCTCAGGAGTTGGAGAGGAAAATGAAAGAATTTAAGAAGAAAAATGAAGAGCTTAAAGAAAAGCTCAAGAATGATGGAGAGCTTGAGACTAAGCTCAAAACTGCTGAAGAGGAACTTGGTAGACTTCGTGAAGCTGATCGTCAGAAGGTAGAGGTAGAAGGGAAGTTGAAGGCAACCGAGGAACTTCTTACTGAGAGGATTTCATTGGAGAAGGCAAAGAGAAAACTTGTTGTTAAAAAGTCCTTTAGCGATGGCTGGGACAAAGGTTGGAACAAAGGACTAGCTGCCATGTCCTCTAAGATGGAATTTGCTAGCCTCAAGTACTTCAGGGATGGATGGGTTACTGATATGAAAGAGATGAAGATTGCTGAGGATTCAGAATTATTCCAGTAACATACCCATGGCCCTCCTCCCTCTCCTAGGGAAGAAGAAGAAGAGGACAAAGCTGCCTCTGAAGAGTCTTCAATGATAATTAGGGATCAGGTCCCTACTGTTGAACTTCGCTATGAGCATCCCCAACCAACTATTACTCCTACCAAGCAGCTACTCGTGTCCACCGAGCACCCAGCCTCTTCCTTGAAGTCTCCCGAGGAAGTTATAGGGAATAAAGAGAAGGTGTAGAGTAGTTTGGGTGTTTGTTTTGTCACTTTATTGGATTTAACCTCAACTTTTGTATTTCCCTTCATGATGAAATAAAAATTCAAGCTTTGGTTATTTATCTTGACTTCTTCCTCTTCTTGCTCTGTCTGCATTCTTATTAATTATTTTTATCTCTTTTCTTTACTAGTTTATGGCTAGAATGGAGATCTTGTCAGCCCACGATACTAAAATAATGAAAAAATGTAATGACTACTTTAAGGCTGGCCATGCAGATCTGAATGAAGCTCAAATCATCGACATCCTCGGTCCAGATACTTCTAAGCGAGCAGTTGAGGGCTACCAATATCTAAAATGTTTACTCGACCGTGAAGTTGCCAATAATGTGGCATATTACGAGACGATTGAAGATCTCCAAGGTACCATCGAGGAACTTCAACAACAATACAAGGAATCTTATACCCTTTTGCATCAGGAGTATGAGAAAAAATATCAGCAACTCAATGCTGACAAAGGATATGACAAGTTTATTGCTGCTTATGAGAAGAAAGAGAGCATGTTGAAGCTTGAGGTCGAAGAGCACAAGAAGATTGCTCAACTATTGGAGCAAGAGAATAATGTTTTGCAAGAAGAGATATCTCAACTAAAATTAGCAGCATCTTCCTCGAGGGCCATTGTCCCTGTTAATGATGAAGGTTTCTCTTTCTTGGAGGTGGAGAATGCCAACTTGAGAGATGAATTCGAAACCTTAAGGAGGATTGGACCCTCTACCTCTGCTCACGAACGAGAAAGAGATTATCGGGGATGAGCAAGGGCTGCTCGGGTTACTATTGAATAAGCTAGAATACAAGTAGCCTTAGAGAATCAGGCCTTCCAGTTGATGACGAAGAATCAGGCTTTGTCAGAGATGTCCAAGAAGATTCTGAACCTCAACGACCAGATTTCCACACAAAGTTCTGCCTTGGAGAATAAAGAACTTTTAGCGAAGAACCTCTACGAGCAACTGGAGAGGTTAACCTACCAGTTTCACAAACAGCCCAGAGAGTTTTGGATGGATGGTTATAATGAAGCCCTCTACCATCTCGATGATCGGATCCAGAATTCAAATAACGAGGGTTACAAGAAAGGATTGTTGAATGCACTGGGGGTGTTACAGTTGGAGCAGAGCCATTACCTCTGGGATTACTATGAACCTGGGTTGCTCGAGTTGCCAGTGCCACCTTTCAAACTTAATATGAGATGGATTCCTGCTCGGGCGATTCCTCAGTGCTTAATATCCAAGTATCTCGGCGTCTAGAACCTTCATTCTAATTTTGAAATATCTCTCCTAGAGCATCTGCTTGATCGTCCATCTATGATGAACGTAAGGATTCTTAGAGATCTGAACTTCATAAATTCTCCTTACGCCTTAGATGATCCTCCTGCTGGAGTAGAACCTGTTTCAAAGGCAGAAGGGAAAAAGCCAATAGAGTAGGATTTTTGATGTAATGATTTCTTATGTAATATGTATTTTATTCTCAAAGTAATTTGTTCTCCTTTTAATGAAGAAACTTTTTGTTTTCCCTATAATCTTGATTGTCATTACTTTATAAAACATCTATTTTATTCACTGAAGAATGTGTATGTATATCTGTAAAAAGACAAAAATGTCTTGTGTTATTTTAAATTGTCGACCAACTGGAGTTGGTGAAAATTTATTGTTGACTATCCTGAGTTGGTAATAATTATTTGACGACCAACCGAAGTTGGTGATATTTTGTTTCCCAACCAACTTAGAGTTGGTGGTAGTTTGATATGTCACAAGTAAAGAAATTCTGTTTTATTTTTTATTATAATGACTTATCACTTTTTAATTTTAATCCATGAAACGACTTTCATCCCATGATCCTGCTTTGTTTAACCAACTGCTCTCGATCGACCGGAGTTGGTGGATTTTTATTCCCGACCAACCTTAGTTGGTGGATTTTTATTCCCGACCAGTCGTAGTTGGTGGATTTTGATTCGGGACCAACCGTAGTTAATGGATTTTTATTCCCGACCAACCGTAGTTGGTGGATTTTGATTCTGGACTTGATGCGTAGTGTGTAGCACTAGTATTCCGAAAAATTTTCAACAAAAGGAGAGAATTGGGTAAAACATCCAAAACTTTATTCATATTCAAGAACTCTTCATTACATAGGTGTTTTAATTACTGATAATATTTGCGCAGATGCTCTGCGTTCCATGCATTCTTAAACATATCCAACTTGATCGTCCCAAGTGGAAAAACTTTCTTGCTAGCAAAATTGAGGAGGGGCCTATGATAAGGCTCCAACTGGGACAACTTCAAATTTAAGCTGTCAAAGCATGAGTAGAACATGATATCCGTCGAGCTACCATTATCCACCAGTACTCTTGAGATCATTACCTCCTCTATTCTCATTTTGATCACCAATGGATCATCATGAGGATATAGCACACTTACGAGGTCGTTCTTGGAGAAATCGATGACTAGTTTTTCTTTGTTTACCTTACTCGGGCGATCATCCTCAGCTAGATTTATTCGTTGAATATATGAACAAGCTTGGGCCTCATTGAGGTAAGCTTTCCTCTCTGCAGTAAGGTCTCCACCTCCTGCATCTCCACCTGTAATAACATTACAATCAAATGATCCAAAACGAATTAAAAATACCTCACGTTCTGGCTGTCTTGGTCTTTTGGGGAGATCGGGGTCGTCTTCTGGATCATCTTCATGATCTATTTTCTTGTCTTCTTTTTTTCGACGAGGAGATCTAGGACTTTGTCATGCTCGGTCGTTGCTCTTCCCGTCATTTCTTCGATCAACATACTTGGCCAGCTTACCTCGTCTGATGAGTGCTTCAATTTCATTCTGAAGAGCTATGCAATTTTTGGTCGTATGACCATAGTCTTTGTGGAACTCGCAATATTTGGTTTTATTCCTCTTGTCAGGTTTTGTCTTCATTTTCTCTGGCCAGTTTAGCTCCTCGTTGTTCTTGATTTCTTCCAGAACGTGGTTTATGTCTACTTTCAAAGGAGTATAATTTCCAAATTTCTTCAATATTTCCCATGATGGCTTTGCTTTTGACTGCTTGTTACCACCATTGTTCTTCTACTCCTTCTTCTCAACCTTCTCGGCCTCAACTTTGGTCTTTTTAGTGTCCATGTTCTTCTTCACAGCCATAGCTTCCTCGGCATTTATGATTTTGGTTGCTTTTTCCATTAGTTCTGACATGGTTCTAGGTGGATCTTTGGCCAAAGTGTAGTACAATTTATTTGGCAACAGTCCACTCATCAAAGCAGTAATTGTTGTCTTTTCCTCGTAATCAATAACTTCGAGCTTCTCGTTATTGAAACGAGTTATGTAATCCCTGGTGCTCTCACCTTCTTTTTGTCTAACACTTAACAAGTGTGCTACTCGTTGAACTGGTTTTGCTCCAAAATAGAAATTTCCAATGAAGAGCTCGGCCAGTTGAAAGAAAGTTGAAATCTTCCCCCGAGGAAGATTATTATACCATATTTGAGCAGATCCGGTAAGAGTTCTCGAAAATGCCCTACGTCTCATCTCATCTGGAACGGCATAGATATCGACAGTAGCTTGGTATTATTATATATGAAGGACAGCGTCAGTTTTTCCATCATATTTAGGAGTCACAACAGGTGCTTTGAACTTTGATGGTGTGGGAAAATCCACAATTGCCTGGATAAAAGGTATCCCTTGGACAAAAGTTCTTTATAGAGGATTCTTAGCCATCTGAATGGAGCCTTTCCATGCATCATTTCCCTCCTCAGGCCTATTGGTTCGAGCAACTGATCGTGTTGAATTTTCTTCCTGGGATCTTTCATTACGAGCAGTTGGTCGTGATTGGGCAAAACCTTCCCTTAGATCGGATGGTCGTCGAAAGTTCCTCGACACAGCCTTAGGAGGACTTCTATTCCTCCTAGGGACCAAACGATCAAAAGGTGAGACCCTACTTAATTTCTCCAATGCAGTGGTCCTTTCTGGAGAGAGAGTGATGTTTTGTTCAGTATCTGTAGCTCTACTGATGAAGTTCGACCAAGTTGATAAGAAAAATCATTAGATCTCTCAGTGCGATATGAATCGGTATGCCTAGTATGCGAAGAAGGTAAACGGGTGTTTCTTTGAACGCTTCGTTGTCCTGAATGGGTAGATACTCCACCCTAGACAGTTTGTATGAGTTGTCGCATAGTTTCTTACATGGCTATTTGGCCTCGGGCTAGATTAGCCATTATTCCGGCCAGATCTTGGATATTTGGAGGAGTGGATGGATTTGGAGGAATCCCAGCATTTCGATTACTGGATTCTGGATGATCAGCCATTGATGATAAATGGTTTTGGTGAAAAATGAAAATTACAGTCGTTTCCCACAGACGGCACCAATCTATTGATGTAAAAAATTAGATTATCTCTAATTATTTTAATCACAGATAAAAAATGAATAAGTAAATGAGACAAAGGTTTTTAAAGCGGTTCAGCCTTATAAGAATGGCCTACGTCCACTGTTTTTGTTATTGCTGACTATTTGGAATTCTCGATAATAGGTTTTACCAAGAAATTTTGAGTCCCCTTAAAATGAGGATGATACAATGTATTTATAGCCTTGAGGCTGTACATGTGAAAGAATAATACATAGTTATCCAGTAGGCGTGTACGTCTATGTGATAATAATGTGCATTTAATACACAGTCATCCTCTTGATCATCAGGAAATGAATGCTCTGTACGAGATGCAGCTCGGACCGCCCAAGATGCTCGGACCGCCGAAGTAGCTCGGTATACATGAGTTGCTCGGTACAATAAAGTGCCTCGAAGAACACTTGTTGCTCGGAGCGCCTGAGTTGGTCGGGGAGGTTGAGCTCCTCGGAGTCAAGGTGTTTGTCCAAAAAAGTTTGCGGGTCATGTAGTTTGACACGTGTCTCCACTTAATTGATCCACGTCAGCAGAATAAATTTGGTATCAATAATGATCTTGAGGTTGTATTCACGCGCTCAGAAAGTAGTGATGAATAATGAAGTAAGAGTTATATTGATGAAAGTGAATTACAAGCCGCCTATTATAAGTTGTACACCGAATCGATGCGTATTCAAAAGATAAATAAAAGATTGACATTTAAGGTGTTGACATTAGAAAAGGAGTTAAAATGCGTGAAGAAGAAGGATGCTTTTGTTAGTCAACTCGAGGCGATTAAGATTTCTCATTCTAAAATGCTCGTCCTAGTAGGTAAAGAAAAAAATTGATTTGACTGACTCTCTCGCTCGTGTTAACATAGATCTTCATGAATCCTTAGAGATTAGAAAAACTCTTGAAGAAAATATTATCCAACATGAGAAAGATCTCGAGTCCTCTCAGGAAGTCAAAGTCAAAATTGAATATAATTCAGGAAGAATGGGAAAGCTATTTATAGGTCTAGTTTTAGGATATAAGCAGAAAGGTTACCAAGAGAGAAAGGGTATAGGATATGAAGATGGTGAGTCATCTAATGTTAAATCTGAACCCGTAGTTAAGTTTGTTACCAAAATAAACCTTCATAAACCTAATCTACCTAAAAGAAGTAAACCTAAGAAATCTACAAAAGTGATTCCAAATCAACCCTATGCGTGTACTTATTGCCACCTTAGAGATTTTTGTTACAAGATTGGGAAGAATTCGTATTTCACAACTTCTATGCCATACTATAGCTCCTTAGCTTGCCTGAATGACCAAGCTGAGTATCTAGTCAATTCATCAAAAGATTTAATAGAAGAGTTTTTATGGTTATCTACGACCCAAGGAAGTCATTACAACCAAAAGACTAGAGTCAATAAAGGAAAGAACACAACTCAAGCTCGGGTTCAGAAAAATAAGACCAGTAAAGCTTTTGTTGTTCAAGTTGCACTTAAGGATCAAAATACCTCCCAATGGTATTTTAATAGTGGATGATCGATACATATAACAGGTGATAAATCTCTTTTTACCAATCTTCAAAACTATAAAGATGGTAAAGTCACCTTTGGCGATGGGAGTAAATCGTGAATCATGGGTAGACGCACTTTTGAAATTTCTGGTTTTCCAAAATTAAAAAATGTCCTTTATGTTTGATAAGAAGCTCTTTGCGTATGTATCGTTGTAGTGCAAAAACCACTCTCAAAATTCCATTGAGTACCTACAAAACTTGTCTAAAAATAACTCGTATTGCGGTAAGTACGAGTATCAATCCAACTTTCAAGGTAAAACAATTAATGTGAAAACGTGGAATTCGAATTTTTTTATGAAAATATTTTTTTTTATTTTTAAAACAATTTCAAGGGAAAAATTTACTAATAAATGCTAAAATTATAAAATGATTAAATAATGAAAAAGAATGTGCAACCGAGTGTGAAATATGTGAGAAGGTCAAGAGATTGGATTACACTGCAGTTTCAATTATTTTAATTTCTCAATTTTTTAATTTGAAATATTTCGAGATAATATTAAATCGATAATCTAACTCTCGTTATAATTATAAATTTAAAAATATCTTTTTGAGAAAATTAATTTTAAAATGTCACACAATGAAAAATTAGGACTTATACTATTTTCAGAAAATTACCCGCTAGGAAAAATTTAACGAAAACTATAGCAATCTTCAAATTTCAACACCGAATTAATATTCAAATTTCGGAAAAACCTATCTCTAGTTCGATTCCTAAATTCAAACATTAATTTGTTCAATTAATTTACTAACTCTCATTACATAAATCAATTGGTGACAGTTAAAATTAATTTATCTAGAAATATAAAATTAAAGAAACCAATTAATTAAACTAATATCATACGCAGTGTATCCCACCCCTTGAACGCGGCGTTTAGCCAAACATTCTCATGCGTGCATAAACAACAATAGATAATATGTCAAGAAGGAAATAAATTGAAAAGAGAATGTAGAAATACAATACGCAATTTTTTTCCCAAATTTGTCATGAAATGAGCCTTTACATGCGTCCAACTTCTTCACAATTTTCAGCACTTGATTACAAAAAGAAAAGTATAAACTAAACCTAAAAATTATCCTAAAGCTAAACTAAATTTTTTTGTATTTTTCTGAATTTTTTTTTATGTACCTACTATGTACATATTATACTCTCTCTCTCTCTCTCTCTCTCTCTCTCTCTCTCTCTCTCTCTCTCTCTCTCTCTCCACGTCTCTCTATTTTTTCTTCTTTTGAGAGTCTCTTTTTATGAAGTGAACTTTCCCCTTTTTTATAATCCCCGATGTTGGTGTTTGTTGGGGAGATTTTCTTGGGATTTGAAGATTGGTTTTTGGCTCAAATTGAAAATGGGTTTTGGTTTCTATTTTAAAGGGATTTGATTTAATAGCTGGTAAGTAATTCGGATTTGGGATCTCGGGTTAATAAAGGGATACGGTTTTCATCCAGGTTCTTGATCATGACCGAGTTGGAGCTCGGGTTGAAGTTGTTTGGATGGTGTTAGACGCGGTTTGCCACGGGTTTGGTTATGGAGGTAGAGAGATGGTGGACATATGGTATGGCTGGCGGCAGTGACGGGAGTTGAGGGTTGATGGTGTGTGGTGAGGGTGTAGGTAATAGGATGAGGTTGAGGGTAGTTTGAGGTGTAGGATAGTGTAGGTTAGTGTATGGTATGAGAGTGTGTGTGTGTTATGTGTGTGTGTGTTTAATTTGTACACCTAAAAATGACACCACCTAAAAAATTAAAAATAAAACTAAATAAAATAAAAACTTAAAATCTAATAAAACTAAAAAAAATCTAACATCTCAAACTAAATAAAAAAAAAAGTAAATAAGAAGAGATAAAATAAAACTCTATTAAAACTAAAAATATATAATCCTAATAAAATAAAACTAAAATAAATAAAAGAAAATATATAAAATGAAATCTAATAACTAAAAAAATTAATTCCTAAAAATTAATCCTAATAAAGATTCAAAATTAAAAACTAATAAAAATCAAATAAATAAATAAATAAATAGAAAAATAGAAAATAAATCCTAGAAAATTATAAATAAATGTAAAATAATTCCTAAAAATAAAACAACTCAAAACAAAAATCGAGACAAATAATAAGGGTATAAACTCAACACACACGAGGCTCGGGGAATGGTCTGGGCTTAGTGTAGGCTTAGGTTTGGGTTACGGAACTATTTCGGGGCATCGTATCACAACAGGGCAAGCTCATAATGGACTTCTCACTTCACGGTCCCTTTGGATTTCTTCGATGCATGCTTTTGACCGCTTCTGTGTCGCAATTGCACTAATTTAGCATTATTTGTACCGTAACTGCGTATTGACCTGAGAAATAAATAAATACAAACATAAGGTCATTTTTATTAAAAACGAGAGACTAAAATGCATCTATTCGGGGTATAAAATAAACACTTTTGCGTGCTTATCACACCACCCCCAAACAGAACATTGGTAGTCCTCGAGCAAAAATTAGAGAGAAAATAGAGATAAGTAATCAAAAGTGTTCCACTTTCGCAGGCACTGGAAATTGCACTTAGCATGTGCAACAAGCCGTTAAACCTGTATGTTGCCCTACAGGACGAGTTGTGGCTCGTGAGGGTTTTGTGTCCTTACAAATCTCCCCCTTTGGCTATTCTGGGACAAAAACTAAACAAAAATCTTAAAGGGTCGTTAACCTCACTAGACTCAAAAACATCCCACCCAAAATAAAGAGTACAATGCTTGACTCGAATACCACGTTATAATTAAACGCTTTGACACTTTAAATAGATGATGCTTTACAATACCTGCACACTTAAGCAAACAATTAAACTCATAGGGAATATTCAAATATTAAATGCAATTTAAATAAAGACTCCCCCTCAATTAATTCTCCCATTTATCAACTGTGATCTACCTAAGAAGGTCACAACTCACCCTAAGTTAAATCTCCCAAACTAAGATACGATTACAATAGGATTGGATACCATTTCTCCCCCTATCATTCTATGCAGGATGCGTTGCTTCAGTTTAAAAAGAATAATGTCTGGGAACTTGTCCCCCAACCTAGTGAGACAAATATGATAGGTACCAGATGGATTTTCAAGAATAAAATGGATGAAAATGGTACCATAATCAGAAACAAAGCTAGGTTGGTTGCTCAAGGCTACACACAGATAGAGGGTGTAGACTTTGGGGAACATTTGCTCCTGTTGCGAGGCTTGAGTCTGTCCGTCTACTACTCGCCATCGCATGTCATCTGCACTTCAAGTTATATCAGATGGATGTCAAGAGTGCCTTTCTGAATGGCATTCTATAGGAGGAGGTTTACATAGAACAACCAAAAGGGTTTGAAGACCCTCAGCACCCGAAGCACGTCTACTATCTGGGAAAGCCTTGTATGGTTTGAAGAAAGCACCCCGTGCTTGGTACGAGAGGCTTACTTCCTATTTCTTAGACCGTGGCTTCAAGAGAGGGGGAGTTGATATGACGTTATTCGTCAGGAGAGATGACGGTATAATTTTGGTTGCCCAGGTCTATGTGGACGACATAGTCTTTGGACCCACGTGCTCTCAGCATGCTCATCACTTTGAAGAGGAGATGAAAAGTGAGTTTGAAATGAGCATGGTTGGTGAGCTTACTTTCTTCCTTGGTCTCCAGGTTCTTCAGCGAGAGGATGGGATGTTCATCTCCCAATCCAAGTATGCTAGAGACCTAGTGAAGAAATTTAGGTTAGACTCCGCTAAGCATGCACGTACACCTATGAGTACCACTACCAAGCTTAGTAAGGACATTTCAGACAAGGACGTAGAGCGAACCTTATATCGGAGTATGATAGGTAGTCTTCTCTACTTGACTGCCAGCCATCCCGACATAGCCTTTAGTGTTGGAATCTGTGCGCGATATCAGGCATCCCCGAAAGAGTCACATTTACTTGCTCTAAAACGTATTATTAAATACGTGAGTGGGACTCTCTCATACGGTATTTGGTATTCCTTTGATACCGATGACCGTCTGTCTGCCTATTCAGATGTCGATTAGGCCGGGGATGTAGATGGTTATAGGAGCACTTCTGGTGGGTGTTTCTATTTTGGTTCTGCTCTTGTCTCCTGGCTGAGCAAAAAGCAAAATTCCATCTCTTTGTCCACTGCGGAGGCTGAGTACATAGCCGCCGGGAGTTGTTGCACGCAACTCTTGTGGATGAAGTAAATGATGGAGGATTATGGGATTTCACAGGACACCATTACCATTTCCTGTGATAACACGGGCGCGATACACATATCCCACAATCCCGTCCATCATTCGCGCACAAAGCACATCAAGATACGTGAGCACTTTATATGACAGTTAGTTGAGGAGAAAGTCGTATCCCTGAGTTTTGTTCCCACCGACCGTCAGTTAGCCTATATTTTCACGAAACCTTTAGATGCCCTTAGATTTGAGAGTCTTAGGAAGTCTTTGGGGATTTGCACAGTTGACTGAGGGGTTGGTCTATGTCTAGAATATGATGCTTTTTCATGTTCATATCATATGCTTCCTATTGCTAGTTTGTTTTATATGTATTATTGCTTTGTTGTACAGCTATTTATTTATTCTTTTGAAAAATCCAAAAATATTTTTTTTTATAAAATTTTTAGAAAAGCCCAAAAAGTTTTTTGTATTTTTTATGCACCTTTTATGGATGAACATTTAAGATAGCCAAGTCACAATTTCATTCCATTTATTCCTGTGACTTTTTGATAGATATTTGAGACGCTACATCATTTTATCCATGTGATTTACACTATTTGGAGTCTTTGAGATGTAATTCGTGATATCTTTTCTACATATTTGAGTCTTATCTCCTTTATTGCACACATGCACGGCTTTATTTGATTATTGTACTTGTCTATCACATGTTGGCTTGAGTGTTTCCATCTCAATTATGTCTATCCAACTAACAATATGCAATAAAACTCGATAAGATTGGAATGCATGTAAAAACCGCTTTTGTGAGACTGAGTGTTTGTTTAAGAACTGGGACGAGCTGCGAAAGGTAATTATCTATCCTTTGCACAAAATCCACCGTTAAAAAGGACCTAAAAAATGGAGGAATTTTATTATCCGGGGTCCAAAGAGGTTAAAAGAGCCCGAAAATATTTAAAGGCAATAAAAAGAAATTCATGCCAATTATGGGCCATTAGGTTTCACCTTCAATTCTCCAAAGTTTGAGAATTTAGAAAGCCTCTATTCAAAATAAAAATTTGAGGGAGTTTGGTTGGAGAATACAAACGGGTTTGCACTTCCTTGAAAGTCCTGAAAAAGCATGAAATAGTTTTGGACGTTATTGGTGTGGAAATCACTTTGAGCTTTGATTTGTTGATTTCATTGAGTCGATGTCTCATATTACCATCTTTTTTACACCAAAGGAAGACTTTGAGTTCGTTCGTTAGGAGTATCCGATATTCATCGTGCACATATGTCATGTTTGTATGCATTGATTTTCCTATCGAATTTGTTCACACCCCTTCATTTTCGCTATCATTGACTTGGTTGTTTTTGTGATCTTTCAAGGTGTGATTATTTGTTGTATACTATGTGTGGAAAATTTTGAAAAATACAAAAATAGCAGTTTATTCTCGTGTGTCATTCTCCATGTGTATACATTTTTGCTTCTCATATCTGTCTATTTGGGGACATCATAAAAAGGGGGAGAAAAATTATGGGGGAGAATTGTTTTGGTGTTTGGTTGATATATGAATGATTTGCTTAAGCCTAATTGATCATCAATTTTTTCATATCATTATATTTCAATCTGTTACTTGTCACGGGTATTTGCTTTATCTCATGTGTGTAGGTACAACATTGCTCATTATTTGATTATACACCCTGATGAGAAAAGCTTTAGAAGGTACAGGAGAGCTAAAGATTTGGAAGACATGTCATCTAGTATTCTCAGTTTGAGGGTTTAATGGGGATATTATCTTGTATGTCATTTGATTGCATAATTCGGATTTTTTATGTATGTACCGGCATAGACATAGGGGGAGATTTGTAAGGACGTAATTTTATAAATGTCCGGGGTAGATTCTAAGAATTTTCAGTTTTCTCCTAGATCACAGTTCATATGTCTGATACCGCTACATTCGGTACGTCAACACGATCATCCTCGACGGCCTGTATTCGAATTCAATGCATCCACTTTCTTCACGTGCATCATGCTACATGCAACGTGCTGCTCAGCTCATTCACACTGCTCCACTACGCTCTATCAGTAAAATATTTTATTGGAGCTTTAAATATTTGCATAAATATTTGGGAAATGTTTTTGAAAATTATTTTTGAAGTCTGGATTAATTTTTTATCAAAAGCAGAATTTTTCTAAGTGTAGAAGTGAATGGCCTCGATCGACGAGCTCGCTCAAACGACTTTGAAAGTCGTTCGCGCAAGATAGGCATGTCGCGCGATCTCGTTCGAAAGACTTTTGTCCTTCGTTCGAGCGACATGGCTATCTCGTTCGAACGAGCCGTCGCCTCGATTTTTGTATAGATATCTGATCTCCTTCTACACGTTTTTCAAGTCTTTCTGTAATCTAAAAAATATGCGAAAATAGCCTAGAATAAGACTTCACTTTTTAAGGTTTTCTAAACCTTTTTTATTCACAAAACTATTCTCATATATGTGTGTTAATCTTTGAACCTTCAAGAAGATCATTTACTCATCTGGAGTAACTTGTGAGGAAGCCGCTCTCTTCTTCACTGCTGCCCTACTGGAAAGGGATAGTTCTAGTCACCGACAACAGAACCGACACCCGAGGGTATTTTTGTGTCATATATTTTCATTATAATCCGTGTAAGCCTTACTCTTACAAAATTATTGTGAAAATAAAAGGTTTTGCCCCTTTGGGGGTTTTTCCTCATATATGTGTTCGTGCATGTTTCATCATCGTATTTAATCACATATAGATGCATGTTTAGGACTTGAGTGGTAAAAACTGTGTTTAATTAAATAACTTCCTTATTTGAATGCAAGCGCACTCTTCTCATTTCCTAACTCCCGACATTAGCTCGGTTTCATGCATGGGACGTCTTACAAAATGAAATCCAAATAATGAACCCTCCCGTTACACTACTTTCTCACATTGTCGGTCATCAAGATATAACTGCCTAAGGCACACAACCGGGATTTTCTAAAATCCTATCTCGTAAGCATACTAACGCGTTTCTACCACTATGTCCTTCGATTTTGGCAAAATGGAAAGTGTAACTAATCGGGGTCCCTATACTCGGCAGAATTATTTCTAGCATCATAACCAAAGCATACTACCTCCAAAATTTTCCTTTTAATCAAGGCCTGGCTATAAGCCTCAAATCAATTCTTTAGATCTTACCTCACCCATTACTTACAGTGTGAGAACCATTTCAATGATTTTCCATAGCACTCCCATCTCCATAAGTCTCCATTCATCACATGACTCTCAGTTTATAGTGTTTTCTCCACACTAAGTAACTTATCATCAAAACCAATATCCTTGCATCCCATAACATTTCTCCACTCCCGACATAGTTAAGGTTCATGCGTGGAGGTCCGTTAGCTTCAATTATGCAACCGGGAGAATCCTATCACATCTATCAACAGATGATTGTCTGAAATCCTACTTCTTTCTAAGAGTCATACCAAATGGCACTTATACTAACACTAAGTCCCTTTCGCAACCAACAACGAGCTTAAACTCACCGCTTAACACTAAATTATGCATACCTTAAATCATACCTATAAGGTCGCCATACACTAAAATCGAGAAAATGAAATATCTTCTCATCGAGGTTCCATCTAAACATATAATAAATAGCGAGCTCACCCCGTATCCAGGTGAGACATCGTAAAAATGACCAGTTCCACCCTGGAACTGCGGGTACGATAGCCTTACAATCATTAGCCGGCTATCTCTCTCATCAATAAAATACATATTATGTATAACACATACAAAACGAGAAGTGCAAGCCCAAATATAAGTTCAATATACCAACACCCGCTTTCCCAACAAATGAAGAAAAATAGTACCTCGCTATCGCGGAAAAACATATAGACATACCCTCTATAATATTACAGCTATTGGCACAAAACTCAAATCACACACACGAATCTAGGGTTAACAAAATACTGGACGCTATCTAGCCACATAAAATACACCTCCTTCATCTGAGGTGAAACTCCTAACAATAACTTCATCAATCATCTGACTGCTCCAATTAGTTTCCAGACATAATACACTTGCCTTAACCAAACCAAAACTACTTTGATCAATACCCTACTCTTGTCCTTAAACTCCTTATTGGGCAAGGAATAACCGTGAGGTTTTACACTCCACATCATCAGATTCCCCCTCGCTGTCCACCCTGACCATGTTAAATTATCAGTATCTCGAATACTAATAGCCTCGATCGTGACAATCACCTTCATAGTTCCCTTAGCTCATTCGACTAAAAGGAAACATACTACCAGCCTCAATTTCCCTGTTTCAATGAAACCCCGGGCAGATGTCCACTTGTAGGGTTTCACGAACACAACTTCTCCAAAAGAGTTATCAACACTTACTAGTGAGACTATCATTCCACTGAAGGACTCTCTCCTCGTTGTACCTACCCCAATTCGGTACAAAGTTTACTTATCCATATAACTATTTATTCACTGTTGACCTCTGACTGATCCTTATATGAATAATTTAGAAATTTCACTCTCCCAAGTCTAGTAAATTGAAGGAATTCGCGGTTAAAATCATCTGTAAGATTACTCTATGAGAAAAACATCTTGCTCCCTCAAATATGGTGACCATCGTTCCCACCATTTTAACATTGCTCTAACAAGTGAAAAAAAACATTCCTCAAATTTTCAATCTGGGCATTCCAATACCCTGCTCTAAGCCAAAGCTTCTGAGCCTTTTACTCCCATTGGATAAGGCTACACCTCCTTTGCATAACTTCAACTTCAACGTAAGGTCCTTATCAAAGACCTTTCAAACGTTTTTCCTTATTTAACTTCACTGGGTAAATCAAGTTTAGCACCACTCTCTACAATAGTGGTACGTGGATAATTATAACTACTATACTTTAGTAGTCGTTGCAGAAATCCTCGATAATTCCACAAGGGGAGTGACCTCTGCTTCGGTCCTCATTCCCAACTTCAACATACGGCTCCCACTAAGCCCCGCCTCATACTGCCCTCAAAATAGCCTTCCCTGGTCGCCCTTCATCGATTAGCACACGAATCTCACCCGAGCGTGCAAAAGATTTACTATAATCTTACATAATAGCAGGAGAACGAAATCTCACGATAGGAGTCAACAATCCTAATTATAAGGCTCTATATCAAATCGAGAGCAATGCTGAAAGCGTAGTACGTTCGCACAGATTCCTAAGGACATTAGAACCTGATGCTCTGATACCATCTGTGACACCCCGCCTAATAAAATATCAGGTGATCAATCCTTTACCAGATTAAAACAGGAATCTCATATGGTTTATTTTTAGCATCACTGTCGAAAACCAAATTAATTACTAACAGCTTATTAGGCTGGCGTCAAACATTTTATATTAACTAATCTTTTAACCAGACCAACTAAATTAAACATTCACATAGTTTATATACACGAAACAAAAATAAAATAAAATAATCAAACACTCGGTACAACATAGTAAACCAAATCAAATGCCGCACTAAAAAGGCTGTAAAAGAATAAATGAATACAGTTGGGCATCGGCCCGAATATTACTATAATGACTCAAATCTAGATCTCAAGGATATAAGCATCTAAAATAAACTTGCTTGCATCCACAGCTGCAGCAGCAACGTCTGACTTGAAAGAATCATCATCCAGGAGTCCCTGTGTGTCTGGACACCTAATATATATACATATATAGCAAGAGAGGGGAAAATAGAGAAATGGGTTAAAGCCCGAGTTTTGAAAATATTTAGCAAGTTCTTAAAAGTCATTTTTAAAATATGAAATCTCTCATATTTAAACTGGTATCTCACTCTCATGAGATACACCTCACCCCTCTTCTAATAGTGCACACCTATCGTATACGTTTTAAACAACCTAGTTAAGCTGCCCCACCTAACTAATATGTTTAACCCATCTTCTAAATCCTAATAACTATCACCTACCTTGCGTGATATAATTACGTTATACCGTAAGCTATTACATAAGATTTTAGTTGATATAATCATCCATGTGATATATATATATATATATATATATATATATATATATATATATATATATATATATATATATAGTCCTTGATTCTATATAAAACTATACCGTTCATATACCATAACTTTCACTAATTTTAAATACCATTTTTACTTTAACATATAATATTCTTTATATATAAATGGTTCTCGCTTGAACCTGCAATTCACATTTGTATTACTCCGAATATAAAACTACAGGAAGAAGAATAACATCTTATTCATTTTACTCTTTACACCATTCAAGGTTATATGATATCTCATAATCATATACAAGCAATATACTATAAACAACAAGTATATTTATACCTATTTTACAACCATAAGTATAATAACCATCCCACCGAGTTATAACTCGAGGATGCAAACTCAAAGTGCCCATCCACATCTGGGTTTGATCAACTTAACCCCGGTACAAACTCGGACTTTCTCATGATCATGGTAGAAATACAAAACGGTGGAGGCGGTCATATTCCCTCCTGAAAGTGGAATAAAAAATATCGCACCCATTTACGGGACGATATGACCTGGGGGTATACTCTCCCTACTCCACAAGCCAGGGGATTCACCCACATCGCGCAACTTCCATGATAGCACTAGAGATATAAACATACATACTTATATCGTTTGCATACCAATATATTTATAAACAATTCGTATATATATATATATATATATATATATATATATATATATATATATATATATATATATATATATATATATATATATATATATACTATAATAATACCCGTATATATAATATAACATTCCTCAATATGCTCTAACTATAATTACCGAATTCTTATAGCGATAGCCAATACCCCGAATGTTCCCATTCATAATAGTATATAAGTATTCATACACTTAACATACTAAACCTACAAGTATTCTATTACATAAGGTTTAACTTACACCTTAGTCACGTTTAAGGATTTTACATAAATCCGAATATATCAATTTGTAATAACTAAATAAGTATACTGGCCACTCATTTTAGTTCCATAGGTATCGCATCACCTATAATAATTGTCAATAGACGCACTGAATAACCGCTCAATCATCTCTAGACTATATCCTAAATTCCATCCTACTCGCATCCTAGAATTTACTACATACATTTTCTATGCACATAATTATATATATAACTGCCCGTCAAAATACTACCCCGAGTGTTACTCGTCCCGAACTCCTCAAAATTAGTATGTCCTGGATTTTACTTTCAACTAACCCAAGGTATACATCTCACTCAAATAATAATCTATAAGTCCTCACACCATTTTAAAAATCCCAAATGGTTAACTCCAAAATTTATTTTCCTGGAAACTGTACATTAAGTGCCACACCATTTTGCACCCTCCTAGTCATAATTAACTCCCTTAAATGGCTATGTATAAATTCTCTTAGGTTGATATTTATATCCTCAAATAAATAAGCTAGGAATAAGTAATTAAGAAATTTCTCTCATTTAAACAAAACAAGCCGAAACTATCAAAAATTCTGTAGGGTGGATCGATTGACCCCTAGTTGTCGATCGATCGATCGAACAGGGCCTTGTCTTCTTCGAGACTCTGTTTCGGCCATTAACATACCCCCAAACTTTTTATATTCTCTCACATTATCATTTGACCTCGACCAACAACATATTCACATATAAAAAGGTTTCCAATCATCCTAGAATCAATAACCAACAACCGATTTCAATTAATTCCTAAGTTTCTCAAATGGAATATTAACCGAGTTGTATCCGTTCAACTTCCGAAACACCCATTTTGATTCAAGAATACCCAACACGAAAATCATATAGTTTGTTATTACAAACTATAATATGAGATACACACTCAAAAGTATAAAGCAAGTAAACACTTGCCTCGTGGATAAAATCTGACGATCTCGATCCCCCGGAGTTTGGCCTAGAATCCCCTTTCTTCCTTCCTCTCTTCTCTTCTTCCTTTTCTCTCTTCCCTTTCTCTCTCCTATGGCTAGAATATGAGAGAAATGAGGTTTATAAGGGTTTATAAAGCTTATCCCTTATTATACCCAAAATTGACTCGTATCCGTAATTACGAGTCCCCACTAGTCCAAGAATCCCCAGATCCCAAACTCGCGTACTCTATTCTGAATATCTTGGCCATTCTGAAACCAACCGTACACTCAAAATCTCAACCCAAGTTACTAAACTAAAATTCACTAATTAAACCCAACACATCTCAATACGCTTATTTTTAAAATATAATATTATCCTTTGTCGCTTTACCCGACTGCGACATGTAATTACAATAATCCAACTCATTTACTTAGTACCAAAAGTAAATGTAACACATATTGGTAAAAATCTAACACTCATAAACTACAAAAATTATTATTTTCAGTAATTCCTCAAATATCCAAATTACACCCACTTATGCAATTTAAATATCTATAAAAGTATGGGGTATTACACATTGTCCTAATTGTATGTTTTTTTCTATAGTTAATTTGTTTAACTATGTCATTGAATGATGGGTAATATTTGAACTATATTTCGTATTTGTATATTATACACAATTGAGATGTTTAAATAGAATTTTCTTCAAAATTTTGAATTGTCTATTAAGATTCGTGTTATTTTCTGAGTTAAATAGTTGGCGATATATGCGAGGTTCAAGATGAACTATTATTATTGTTGTGGTGGTGTTTTGTATTATTTAAATAGGGTGGATAGTCGTATAAATAAAGGAAACTCTGTTTAATTTTTATTAAATATTTGTATTATCAATGAAATTTGAGCAAAGTTTTATTATACACAACGTGACACTTTAAAAAATTATGCGTGCGTTCGCGAAAGTTAACCACGATTGATACTATAATACAAAATAGTTATGATTTTACCACAATTGATATTTTGGAAGTTTTTGTTGTTTTGCGATTACGCACATTGGAAAATTTTCTTTGTGCCTTCAGACACGGGCAAAACACAATTTTTTTTAACAAAAAATGAAGTCAGCAAAAATAAACATGACTCGACATAATATGACAGGACATGAAATAGTATTTTGTTACCAATCACGAACACTATCCAAGAAAAAGTAATAATACACAAAATGTGTTTTTATAAACTAAAAACGAATTTGGCAAAAATAAACACAACACGACATGAAAATATTATTGTTTACCTATATCGAACATGATCAAAGTAAAAACGGAAGAACAAAATATTTTTTTAACAAAAAACGAACATAGACCAAAATAAACACGACACGACATGAAATTTTGTAAGGGAACGTTTTTTTTTCATTTTGCAATTATATATTTCGAAAATTTTCACCATTTTGCAATTATGTACTTTGTAAATTTATAGCGTGCCTTCAGGCACGGGCATACCCTAGTGTGTGTGTGTGTGTGTGTGTGTGTATATATATATATATCTTTGCTTGGAGATCTTTTGGCACCAAGGCTCTTCTCTACCCATTGAAAGAGATAGTTTGGGTTTCATCTATACCCCAAAAAGAAGATAGTTTGTGCTGCGGCTTTTTCATATGGGGAAAGGAAAGGCAATGTGTGTGGTTTGATGGTAATTGTTCCCCATTGGTAGAGTCCAAGATTCCGATGGACTTCGGAGTTATCGACTAGGTGGAGGTTGAAGCAAGAGGGAGCGTTAAGTCTTTAAGGGAGTCAAGTCGTCGTTCTAAGTTTGTTGTCTTGTTTTTGTAAAAATTATCATACCTAATGGATTTGTAGGCAGGGCCGTTCGAGGTTTTTACCATTTGAATTTTCTTCGTATATTGCAGCGTAGTGTAATTGTGTTTATTTTATCTTACAAACTCACATAGATGCATGCGTGGTTTAATCAAGATAAAATTTAGTTAAAACACAATTAGTTTAATTTGGTGCAAATTTAGTTTGTGTTAACTTTAATTTAATTTATTCAATTTAGCATTAATTTAATTTGATAATATTCATGCTCAGTTTGTTTAACTTGAGTTGGATTGAGTTTTTTTTTAGTGAAAATTAAAATGGTTGTATAGTTTAATTTCACTTTAAGCTTAATTATATTTTTCATGTGTTTGATTGTGCTTTTAAAGTAAAGAAAATTAAATAATTTTTGAAAAATTAAATTTGGTGTATCATTGAACCATCTCATAATTTGAGTTTAAAATTTGGAGGCATTCGCTCCATCAAGTTGTATCAGATCTCATTTAGCCTCATCACTGAGTGTAATGGTTTGGAGAGTCATTGTTTTATTAAATGATATAAAACTAAAACCAACAATTTTTTTTCGCGTGTTGTATGTATTATGTTGATGTTTTCGTAGAATTTATTTTTGCAAGGCATGTATTTATATTGATGTTGCATATAGATCCTTTTCCAAATTTTTTCTTTAATGTTTAAAATTATGTTCGTCGAACTTTTTAACTATTAATTGTTCAGGACCCAAAGGTGGGAAGTTGTAATATTGTGATGCTTGGGGCCTTTTCTTGTGTAAATTGTACAAGTTAATAAAAGATAGAGAGTATTTTTAACAATTTTTTAATAAAGATAAAGATAACTCACTAAATGACTCTCAAAGCATCTTTTAATATTGTCATTTCCCCTTTTTTTTTCACTTACCGAGAAAAACTCTTTCTTTACTTCTCCCTCCTTCAAATCACTATCTTGTCAAATTTTCTCTTAGAGCATCCCTTATGCACAGGGTATATTTGATGAAAACTAGTCAAAATATATACTAGTGCATATCATTAAATTGTTGTGGGTAAAACAAGATTTTATCAAATATACCCTATTACCATGTAAAACGACAGCGTTTGTATTGAGTATGGACTCCCTTGGGCGGAACATGATGTTTCGCTTAACGGATTAGCCTAAATTCATTTTCCTCCCCCAGCATTCTTATGTTATTCTTTTTAAGCCAAAATTTAATATACAACCACCGTATTAATACCCAACTACCATATTAATTATATTTACCCCTATATATCTCCCCACACTGTAAATATATTATTTTCATGTATGTAGTTAGTATCATTGGTAATGATAAGTATATTGTAATTGTTTTAGGGTTATGGAAGTTTTATGACAGAAAAATTTATTTATAGACAGAAAAATCTATTTATTTATTTATAGATAGGAAAATATATTGATTGGCCAAAATTGGGTATCATTTTCATGTATGTAGTTAGTATTATTAGTAAAGATAAGTATATTTTAATTTTTTGAGGGTTGTGGAAGGTTTACGAAAAAAAAATTAGACGACATTCAAATAAAAGGCAGGCTTTATTTTTTTATAGACAGAAAAATTTATTTATTTATAGATAGGAAAATATATTGATTGGCCAAAGCACGGTATTATTTTCATGTATGTAGTTAGTATTATTAGTAATGATAAGTATATTATAGTTTTTTCAGGGTTATGGAAGGTTTACGGAAAAAAATTAGACGACATTCAAAAGATATTTAAGCAAAAAAATTAGACGACATTCAAAAAAATTATGAAATTAGAATATTAGAATCACAAAATATATTAGAATATCAGAATAAAAAAATAGAATTTATTTTCAGCAAATATTAGAATAGAAAATTAGAAATTTGAGTTTGGTGAGAAATTAGAATATTAGAATCACAAAAAAAAAAAATAGAATCACAAAATATATTTAAGCAAATATAAAATTTATGAAATTATTTTTGGTTAAATAAATAATATATGTTGGAGTTTAAAAGAAAATATTAGATATCAATTAAAATGAAGATATGAGAGAATATTTTGAATAAAAATATTAAGGGTATGATTGGTGGTGGATTGAAACTGCTATTTATAAAAAAAAAAAGAATTAGAGCCATTGGATAAATAATATAGCTGTTGTATAAATTATATATTATATAAACTGTTATTTACAAAATATATAACCGTTGCAATTTGGGGTCAAATTAATACAAAGTTGCTTGGGGTAAAAGTAGAAATACGGGAATTAGGGGAGAAACCTTAGGCGGAACATCTTGTTCTGCGTAAGGCTTTATAATTTTTTTTAATTCGTGCGGGTCCCACAAAAAACTAATTAGTCTAAAGCTATATTTATTATTTTATATGGTAACAAAGTCTAAATATACCCATTTAACCTACTCATAGCATACATCGTTAGTGCATATATACACATTTAGCATACCCATAAGAGTTGCCTTACCATTTCATTCGATCTTTTAGGTTCCACTTTGATAGTTACATAATGATGACAGTAAAGTTCATATGAACATAGATCATATAATCATCACATACTCTCTCTCTCTCTCTCCCTCTCTCTCTCTACTTTGACAACACTATATGTCATTCACATTTATTCTCTCGTAAATATTTATATAAACTTTTTACCTTTTGTGCTCTTATTCGTTATAAATGATCTAATTTATA
This sequence comes from Sambucus nigra, assembly GCA_949130495.1. Lineage (NCBI taxonomy): Eukaryota > Viridiplantae > Streptophyta > Magnoliopsida > Dipsacales > Adoxaceae > Sambucus > Sambucus nigra. The sequence goes on along the minus strand of OX422212.1, from coordinate 614,166,913 downwards.
TTATTTATTGTTACTTCAAAAGAATCAATTTTGGTGATATTTTCCATTTTTTTTAAGTGGACGTTACGTGTTTTCCCCTAAAACTTTGCAGCTTAGCTTTTAAAAGATAGTTTGTTGCATTTTTTTAGTATTTTTAGTTCTTTTTATAGACATTATTAAGATATAAGATTATATTTTCTTTTTTTGTAATATATTATAATGATTGCGACCATTAACTGTCTATGTATTGATAATAAACAACAAAATTGGGTACTATTTTTTTTCGCAAGGGGCGTTGTCTAAACCTAGTTGTTGTGTGGATAACACATAACTCTCTCTCTCTCTCTCTCAGAGCGAGAGGCATGCACATTATATTATGTGTTTGTCCCTCTCCATTTTGTGTTGTACTTTTCTCAATTCGTATCTTTGATATTCTAAAATCAAGGACATAAAATTTAGAAAGTTGAATTTATTAATTGGGTTTCTTAAATAATAAATTAAAATCATTATTATTATAATAAATAATAAAAGAGATTTTTTTGAATATATTTTATGCATTATTTCATGGAAGTAATAAGTATCAATCCTGAAACATATTTGATTCTTAAAATCTTGAGTAATTCTAGATAACTCGCGAGCCCCCCCCCCCCCCCCCCCCCCCCTTTTAATTTAGTGGCATGTCAAAAACCATTTATCTGTGTACGAGGTTCATCGATTATCATATAAAATACGAATCAATGCAGTTTTAACATGTGAGCGATTCACAAGAAAATGAGTGTAAATAATGAGTTTTCCATAAATTGAGTCACAAAAATGGCACGATTGTTAATACTCCACTTTGATGATCTAGGATTATTTTTTTTTTTCGCTATATCTTTGAAATACTTTTAATACTCTTGATAAGACCCGTGGAGTATTATATTACTAAAGTGAAGTGCTAATACGGATTGAGTGATGCTAGAGAAATATGATTATAGAACATGACTAGCATGAAGGATACGCGATGCGTGGCCGAATATATATATATATATATATATATATATATATAACTTCAGCAATTTATTTTTAGAAAATCAATATATAATTTGAAATTTATAATAAATTTAAATAACTAATAACTAATTAAGTTTGATAATTTAATATGATAATTGATTAATTTTAGATGATGGATACTAAAATCAAATTGTAAATTATTTGGTTGACATTCCATTCCAATGTTGGTTATCTACTCCCAATGTAAAACTAAATAAATATTTTAAAGAGTTTTAAAGCATATTGCAGAAAAAATCGATTTTCAATAACAAAGTGGATTTTCAATTAAAAAAAAAATTCTAATAAAATATAGAAAAAATATTCAATAATTACCGAAAATCTGGAAATCCAAAAAAACCCAGAATAAATAAATAAAAATATGGAAAATACATTTAAAAAATAAAACAAAAATATTCAATGAACCGAAAAAATATTTTTTTAAAAAAATTGCAAACTGAATAATTATTCTAGAAAGTTTGAAAAAAAAGTGCAAAATATGAATTTCCAATAACAAAATAGATTTCCAGTAAATTAAAAAAACAGATTTCTAATAAAATCAGGAAAAATATTCAATAATAACAGAAAATTTGGAATATATAGACAAACCAGAAAAAATATTTAAAATAATAAAAAAAGAAAAACAATTTCCAAAAATAAAAATTCTAACCTTGATTAAAAAAACATAAAAAAACACATTGATAAATGATTTCCAGCAAGAAAATAATGCTTTCTTCCAAAAAATATTTTCTAGCAAAATAAAAATGATTTCCACAGAAAATAAATTTTATCGAAAAAATAATTATTATTACATTAACATATTTCATGTGATATTTAAATTAACATATTTTATGTTTTATGTGACATATAAATTAACATATTTCATACACCATTTTTAGCAATTATATCTATGTTATTTTTCATATGAAATTAAATATTAAAATAATGTGACATTAGATAAAAAAAAATATCCAGCGGTTTATATGTTTATAAGCATATAATATATGCGTATAAACATATAAGCAGATGTTTATAAACATATAACAGAGATGTCTATGTCATTTGTCCCATATGATTATAAGCATATAATATGATTATAAGCATATAACCACATAAACAATTATAAGCATATGACCACATAAACAATTGCATCTGTTTTATATCTTTATAAGAATATAGCCATATAAACAACTACTTTATATGTTTATAAACATATAAAAGAGAACCATATAGCAGATATGCCACATACTAAAAATAGGTGCAGTCGGCATACTCCAAACAGATAGATATACTCCCAACAAAGCGCGTAATAATATCTGCCATAGCATTTCAGATAGATGTAGAACTTGTTAGAGCAGTCACGGCTAAGAGTGGAAATTAAGAGACAAAAGTAAAGAGTGTTCTAGATAGGTATTTGATAAAGAGCAAACGTTTAGGAGAACTAAAGAGGCTAGTTGGGACTGTTGAAGTGCTTCAATGTTGGAACCCCAATTCTTTGGGAAGAGGGAACATCAAAAGTTTAACTGTTTATTACGTTGGAATTTGGACGCTCTAAGAAAAATAGTGGAGACAAATTTATTTAACAAGTCTTTATTACTGTCACATGTCAATCTCACACGATTTAAGTTTACAATTTTTATATAATCATATAGATTTCGTGACATGAAATATGCATGTTATTTGTGAATACCTTTATTATATTATATATCCACTCAAAATATTCAATAATAGCATGTGGACACGTACCCACATCACAAAATCGTATTTGAAAATCACTTCTCCCCGGTAGTTTCTATACCGATAACCTTTCAAAATTTGAGTCTACATTAGCAGACCTTTTAAAAATATAATTAAGAATCGTTGATTTAACGAGTTTAATAAACATTATTTCCTAAAGCTCGTTTATTGAGTTTTGGTGTTACTATTTCCTCCGATTTCTTATCCTATGTCAGTCAACTGAACTAGAGCCATAATGGTTGCCACATTTTACAGTTTCTACTATTTGGTGGTCCACCATTATCTCTATATAATATAAAATGCAAAACAAGGCATTTATAAGCATTTAAGACTCCTCCTCATTGAGAGTGTCCACGTGACACTTTATATTTTATAATTCTATAAAATACTATACAAACAATTTAATAGATGCATTGAACTATTGAGTTTTCTCTCTCTCTCCTTCAATTTAATTCAACTACGAGATCAAGTCAAAAGCAATTAAGAATGATACATTTTTTCGTCCCAATATATAAATATTATTTTTAACTGCTGCCAACCTGCATGGTCATCACCATAGACTTCCTCAAAGACCCCAAATCTTCTCCTGAACAAAGGGTTGCATGTATGTTAAATCGCCGCCAAAGTTCTCGGCAGGTAATTTCCTTCTTTTCTTTCGCTGATTAATTTGTTAGTTAAGATTAGTAAGGTTTGGAGGTTCCCCACTATTGATAAACCATTTGCTTTCTCTCTTTTTTGGTTTATTTCTTTAACACTGTTTTTTATAACCATTAAATTATATAAAAGCAATGTTTTTCTATAAAAAAAACAGTTTATAATTGTTAAAAGGTTCTTATATAAACTGTTTTTTTAATTTTTCTATAAAATTAATTTTTTACACAAAACGTTAAAAACATTAAAAAAAAGTTGATATAAAAACGTTCAAAATACTATATTTAGCATTCAAAAACAGTTTTATAATTCTCTTTAAAAAAATGTTGCTTTTATATAAACCATTTTTTAATATTTTTTTAAAAGAGTTCTTTTTTTTTTAGAACAGTGTTTTTACATAATTTTTTTTAATGTTTATACAAAAAACTGTTAAAAAAACAGTATTTTTAATGTTTTTATATTAAGTGTTTTTTACGTTTTTAATTTATTCATATAAAGAATTGGTTTTATGAAAAAAGTTGAAAACAATTTACAAAAAAACTTTTGACATTCATAAACTGTTTTTTATAAGATTGTTTTTATATAAAGTTTTTTCAACGTTTATAAAAACAGTTAAAAACAATATTTTTTAATGTTTGTAAAAAAAGTGCTAAAAAAAGTTTATAAAAAAACCTTTTGATTTTGTAAAACTTTTTGATTTAAAAAAAAAATACTTAATAAAAAAAGTGTATAAAACTTTTTCATTTATTAAAACTTTCTCATTTTATAAAAAAGTGTTAGTAAAAAAAGTTTTACTATTTAAAACAATAAGATATAATGTAAAATTTGTTTTAATACACTAATAAATACTTATACTAATGGGTAAAATAGTCTTTTTGATTGGAAAGTGAGTCAACTGACCATCAAACTAGCTAACTAACGTTTTTTGCCGATTTTGAATCCTAAACGAGTAGAATGTAAACAAATGGAATAAAACTCTAAATAACTATTGGACCCCAAATATTAAAAGATCCTTACAAAATTGACAAGGAGCCATAGAATAGACTATGATTTTGTTTAAGTACAATGTATTATGTGAGGATTGAAATAGTATTTTTCTTAAGATAATTTCGATTGAATCTTTATATAGAAACGTGAGTTTAATTAGTTAGAAGCATATTATGTGAATTTAGTTAGTTAGAAGCATATGGTGTATGTTGCTCTATTTTAAAGGAAGTGAGGTATGCTTCCATGTTTAATAACATTGTTTTTTAAATAAAATATATAATATTCCTTTTTGGATTTTTCTCTTTTTATATTGTGATTGGACAATTATTTTTGTGCTTTGTTATAAGGGTTGCTATTTTTATTTTGACTCATTTTCAGATTTTTTTATACAAATTACAACCTTTATGCTTTATTTTCTTAACACACAAGTTCTAATTGTTTCTCATTTCTCTCTATCATGTCCACGATACTATTCATTATATTTTTCAAAATTTAGGGGTTGAAGTATAATTTATGTAAAGTTGATTAAGTGCTTAAGTAAAATATTTTGAAATATATATATATATGATAGTAATTATCGTGATTATATATGAGTGTCCATTTTCTCTCCATCTATTATTAATTAATACTTATATAATGTGTCAAATAGACATAAAAATATAATTATGTCTTAAATAAAAAAAGTATCTCTGTGTTTAGTGTATACTAATCATAGAACTACCATCTCTACTAAAAAATATAAATATGTAGTTGATTTGTAATTTTAAAATAGAGGCATGTTCATATGTCCCAAATTTTTTATTCAGTTTTTCATCTCATATTAACATTAGTTTAAATGTAATGATAATATTATTTATGTGGCATATATTTTACGAATAAAATTATACCACGCTCGCGCATCGCGTGGGGTTTAAAACTAGTTAAAGATAAACATGGCAAACAAAAATTAAAAAAACTTGAGATTGATTCTTTAAACGTCCAAAACGGGCTTGACTTTTGTTCCATATCATTTAATGGAATTGGAAGATAACAAACACAAAACGCGTACAGCGCCACTGCTTGGAAATTTCGTGTAACATTATTTCAATTATAAAAAGAATGAAATTTACTTGCATTTCGTTAAACAATTTTTGCTCTTAGTAATGGCAGGAACTGTTGAAGCTTCACTTCCAGTTAATGAATTACCGGGTAAATTTCCCGTAGCATTTGACTCGGCAGCTAAAACTGTTATGCAATGGAATTTGTCTGTACCCGGATTTATATCTGACTGTCACCGTTGTGCTATTAATCAGTACATGCAAGCCTTGGATGAGATTCTGCGTTTGATTGAATACTCGACGGAATTCAATGAGGCCGAGAGTGTGATGGTGATTAGGGGTGGCCATAGGCCTGAGGGCCGCCAAGCCCGCACAGCCCGCTCAATAAAAAAATAGGGCTTGGGTAAGGTGAATAGGCTCGCAAAGCGGGCTTGGCAAAATTTTATAGGCCCGATTTTTTTTCGGGCGGGCTTGGGCATGAGTTCTTAAGCCCGATGAGGCCCGGCCCGGCCCGAGGCCCGAAAAATATATATATAATATTAATATATATATATATATATATATATATATATATATATTTATATATATATATATATATATATATATGGGGGGGGAAACTTTTATAAATATAAAAACGTATACCAAGTCTTTTCATGTAGAATGGGAAACTTTACATATGGATTTTGTAATATATGGAGTTTAAAACAGATTTTTAATTAAAAAAATTGGTCTTTAAATAAAAAATAGGTATTTTAATTTAAAAAAAAATCTTTTAATAAACATAATAAGGCCCGATAGGGCGGGCCTGGGTAAAGAGCTTTCAAATCTGGGCGGGCTTGGGATTACATAATAAGGCCCGATCTAGGCCCGAGCGGGCTTGGGATAGCACTTAATTTTTCAAACCCGGTTCGAGCCCGACGGGGCCTGCCCAGGCCCGGCCCACGGCCACCCCTAATGGTGATGGCCAAGGCACGACTGAAGCATGAGTTTATCAACATTTTAGAACGCAGCAGTGGTCCAAGGTACTCACCTTGTTCGAGTTTCTCCAGTGATAGTTGTAGTTCTGAAATACAGTATGAAGATGATTGTATCGACTACGATGCATTATCGGTTGGAGCGGATGCACTGTCGGTTGAAGCGGTTGGTGATCTTCGGAGTATTGCGGAAAGGATGAACACTGCCGGATATCTCGGGGAGTTCCTTGAGGTGTACAAGAGTGTACGTCAATTAAAAATGGATGTTCTTTTCCAAAGATTTGGGGTGCGAAATTTAAGTGTTGGGGATGTCCGATGGTCTGAGTGGGGGGTGTTGGGAAAGAATATCAAACTTTGGGTAAAAGCAGCTAAGTTTTGTTTTCGACATCTCTTCGTCGGAGAGAGGCAATTGTGTGAGGAAGTCTTTGGAGGTCTTGGAAGACCGGAGACATCTTATTTGTGTTTTGTGGCGGTTGTTAAAGATCTCGTAACTCACCTACTTAACTTTGCCGAAGCAATAAGTACTCTCCGTCCATCCCCGGAGAGACTGTTTAAGGTTTTAGAACTCCACGAGACACTATCGGATATTTTGCCTGATTTAGAATTTCTTTATCCTCCAAATCAATCGGAATATATTCTAGTAGAGCCTGTGGTTCAGATAAATGGTCGATTCAAGGAGTTGGTGAGACAAATTTTAGACAAATTTGAGGATGTTTTGATTTGCGACAGGTCGAGGACAATAGCTCCGGGAGGGACAAACGACAAGTTGACCATTTATGTGATGAAATACATCACTCAAATTTCCGTTCACGAGCATACTTTAGCTGAATTGATCATATCTAAGCCGACAACAGAAACAGAGTTATATGATTTGAACATTTTAGCCACGAAATGGATAGATATGGATCGAACTCCATTTGCGCTTCATCTAATGTGGATTATTGGGATTCTAGAGTATCGGTTAAACATGAAGTCATATGAGTATCAAACGTTTGCATTGTCTCATTTGTTCATGATGAACAATTTTTGCTACATTGTTCAACAAATCAAAGGTTGTCAACAACTGAAGAATATAATTGGCTATGATTACGTAAATGAATTAACAAGGAAATTTGGAAAGGTAAGAACAAATTACATAAGGTCCACTTGGAGCAGTGTCCTTGAGAAACTTCATGTGCGTGGGCCATATAACTCAAAGAGTATTTTGAGAGATCGACTTAAGTCATTCAATAACATATTTGATGAGGTTCACAAGACTCAAGCCACATGGTTGGTTCCAAATAAACAACTCAGGGAGAAGCTTCACATATCCATATTAGATAAATTGATCCCTGCTTATAGATTACTTGTTGACTACTTTGGGGTCCTTGCAATGAAAGAGACGCGATCTAAGAACTACATCAAATACTCAGTTGAGGACATTGAAAATCGGGTATTGGATTTGTTTGGGGGATACCCGACATGCAAGCAGTAGATATGGATATCTATGTGGAAGAATCAATCACTTTAAGTGTAATCAAGAACCCTAGTCCAAACTGGTTGTGCTAAGTCGTTCTTGTCCGTTTTTATTATGTTCGGGTTATATCATGTTCGTATCGATTTTTATCATGTTCAGATTTTATTTGGTTTGTGTCTAGACGGGTAAATTTTTTATATGGTGAAAACACATTCAAGCATAACCCATTATCTTTTTGTTTTGTTTCGTATTTTGTTCACTCATTATTATCCATTAATAATTAATTCATTAACATTTTTGAAGTTCCAAATGAGAAAATTAACACGACTCTATAATATTATTGGATATATATTATTCATATAAATTAATAGATATCAGCAACTCTGAATGGGTTTTAACTGGTACAGTAGGTTATCTTCATATTGATTCTTTAACTATTGTGTATTATAGGGTTAGTATTGATGTGGGCCAAAACCATTTAGGGCCGACTCATTAACTAATATTTTTGTTTCGTGGCTAATTTTATGAGGTTATAAAGTTCATAATTATCAACGATTCAAATCAAATAAGGGGGTAGAGAAATTATATAACTTTGGGACCATTATAATAAGTGATATATAAGGTACACAATAAGAATTTAAAGATAGTAAGGGTAAAGTTCCAACATTCAATTAATTACATATGAATACTCATGACATGGGTCACATATTTACTAATTTTAAAACACAAAATGACATATGTTGCCATTTTAATGCTCATGGGGATTAAGACCCAGTATGTTGAATGCACTATCTTGGTTTATTCGTGTTAAATTGCTCGACTATATTGATTTTAGTTTTTTTTAGGAATTAGTATCATTTATTAAGTATGTAGTCAAATAGGTCATATGATTTTTTTTGCTCCAATAGATTCCATGAAAAAAAATTCTTTCTCTAAAAGGTCTTATCTGTAAACATGTAGTGAGTATTCACAACATGTAAAATTACGAACTATTGAGAAAATTTGTTTTTGATAAAACTATTTACGAAATGTCTTGTGTAAATATGACTTTTTTATAAACGTCCCATGATTTTATTGCATACCTTCGGCCCTTAGTAATTCAAACAATAGAGTTATTACTAGGATGGTAGGATGTATCCATGTCGAATGAACTCTCCTCTCATTCTACATTGGTCTCTAAATTAAAGCACCTCATCGCAAGAGGTTCATGTTATATGAAATGATAACAAGCATAATTATCAAAATTACCTTTAGCTCCATGATTTAATATAATAGGATTTATACTCAGGCACATAAAGAGAGTCTCTTGTCGAGCCAACATGTTCTGGTTTAGGGTCATTTATGAGTGTGTGTGAGTTCTTGACAATAATTCCTTAAATCAAAATTATTTTGAAATAAAATAGGAAATTTCTCTTATCATTTAAATTTCATTCAAAATATTACACTTTCATTAAAGTGACAAATGCTATTTACAAAAATGATACAATTTTTTAACATATGTTCAATAATGAGCATATCAATAGCGTGAAAAGAAAATATTTTTAAAGAATAAACAAATGAGTTTTTAATGCAATAATTCATTTTTAATTACAAACTTTACTATATCTTTTTAATGTCCTTGAGTTAAGAACAACATTTAAAAGATACGATGAAAAGTATAGCGGAACCAAATAAACACTTGAGCAAGTGAATCTAGTAAATGGGACAACAACACATTCAAGGAGACTCAGAGATCATCAAGCACTACTTCAACATCATTCAATATAGGAACATGTAAGGAAGATCAAACATAAAGACAAATTCCTATAAAACACAAGACTCAATATAGAGGAAGTTAAAGGCATCAAGCAAACCTATGCATCATTCAATGTTTAATGGAAGACCGAAACTTCATCAACAAAACCTTCAAACAACAAGCATATATTCAAGTTACAAAAATTCGGGAGTAAATAGAAAAGTTGATGAATGGCGTAATTGTATAACACATTCTATACATGATCAATTGAGGCTATAGCCTCCTCAAGGTCAATTTTTCCCCTAGTTGGGTTGTCCTTAAGAAATTTGGATCTGTATCTCATCATAGCTTATTTGAACATTTTATAGTGATGTGTTTGACCATGTCAAACATCATTTTGTAGTTTTTTTTTGTTTATTTATTATTATTATTAGTATTATTATTTTTTTTATTTTTATTCCAGACTCAAATCCATGATTTATTTATAAGTGTTTCATGTATTTTTATGGATTTCTTTGTGTAAATTTGATATACGAGGTATGTGTTTTTTGTATTATGTTCTTAAGAATTTATTTTCTACTTTTTTAAAATATGAATATATGTGGATATAATCTCAATTTTGTTAATTTTTTAACCTAAATATATTCTGAATTAAACATATACATATACATACACACACACATACACATACACACATGTATTATAATATGGCTTTGTTAAATGGAGTACATAAATAAATATGTTTAAATTTGTATAGTGTTTTCAAGACGATGCATAAATATATGATCATCACTACTGAGCACGTACCGTGTTTTCAAGATGATAAAAGGTTGTTGGCTTGGTTGAATGGATTACATAAATAAATATGTTTAGATTTGTATTATGAGGGAAAGTAATCTGCCATATGTGAGAAAGAAGCGTGTCGTCTACTTACCCATTCGACTATTTTTCATCCCATGGATAAAGACTACTAAGGAAAACTAACCTTCGAAGTTCAGGGGAAAGATAAGGGGAAATAATCCATCTCATTAGTACAAAATTTACAAAATTAATATAAATTAAATATATTTGCTCACTTTAATTTTTTCAATTAAATCCTTTATTTAATATTCATATTGTTATTTAATTATTTAAATTCACTATTTAAAAAATTCAGGGCATTACAATCTTCCCCCCAAACAAAAAGAATACTGTCCTTAGAATTCATATAAACATACATGCCTCAAAATAAATGTGGATAGTGTTATCTCATTGTACCCTCATGCTCCTAAGTGGACTCGACCTTGCAATAATGACTCCAATGAACATGAACTATGAAATATCCCTCAAATACTAAACTCTATGTTCTAACATACATGTATGCAACCCACTATATAAAGAATCATATTCTAACTCAATATTTTCCAAATCCATATGCTAATAAGCGACCTCATTTCACAGAATTGTATAACGCATAAAAACGAGAAACACACTATATATCCAAAATTATATGCAAGAGTCCATATTTTGAGTGTAAATGATGACGCAAAAAGTGACCCAATGTGGATGTTCGTATGTATTGGCAAGAACACATACTACATATAGGTTGGAAAACATATTTTTATGATTATATCTGAACTTGTAAAGATGACATAAAATATATCCGCCCGATTCTCTGCAGGATTATCAGCCCCAACCAAGCAAGTTTTCTTCGTGGTCGCCAGTCCTCGGACAATACCATCATTACCCAGGAAATAATTCACTCTCTTAATAAGAAAAAAGGGAAGAAAGGGGGTGCCATCTTCAAAATCGACCTTGAGAAAGCCTATGATAAGACTAGTTGGGACTTCTTGGACCACACCCTCCATTGGTTCAATGTTAGCCCTAACCTTAGATGTCTCATCCTGAATTGCATCACCAGCGCGTCCACCTCTGTTTTGTGGAATGGGCCCCCCTCCCGAACTTCAAACCCTCCAGAGGCCTGCGGCAGGGCGACCCACTATCCCCCTACTTATTTGTCATGTGCATGGAGTACCTGGGCGCCGCCATCAATTACCAGGTAGACCAGGGGAACTGGAAGGGTCTTAGGGCATCCCTTAATGGCCCGACCATCTCCCACCTCTTCTTTGCCGATGACCTCATCCTCTTCACAGAAGCGTCCCCCTCCTGCTGCGATATGGTCATGAAAACTCTACAAAACTTTTGCGATATATCTGGCCAGAACCTCAGCCTCTCGAAATCTAAAATATACATTTCACCTAATATTCCTAAACAAAGTGCCTGTAATATTAGCAGAAGCTGTGGGATCAACATTACTAGGGATCTTGGTATGTATCTTGGTACAAACCTCATTCATGGGAAGGTCAATATAAGCCATTTCAACCATATCATTGAGAAAGTTCAAAAGCGACTCTCAGGATGGAAAGCCAAGCTCTTATCCCTGGCCGGTAGAACTACTCTTATACAGGACGTCACTTCTACCGTCCCCGTCTACAATATGCAAACCTCGGTCTTCCCCAAAAGGATAAATGATAAACTTGATAAACTAAATAGGAATTTCCTCTGGGGGGACACAGAAGACAAGAATAAGATCCACCTTGTTAAGTGGAATACGGTCTGTCGCCCAAAAGTCTTTGGGGGACTGAGAATCAGGAGTAGCGAAGAAAATAATCGTGCCATTGTCTCTAAGATTGTTTGGAAACTTCTCAATGACAAAACCTCCCTCTGGGTTCATGTTCTAAGCTCGAAATATAAGACTCAAAATAAGCCCGACAATTAGACCAGAAAAATTCTAGCCTCCCATATCTGGAGGGGTATCCTTAAATGCAAGCAGGATATCGTCAAGAACATAAAATGGGTAATTGGCGATGGAAAGTCTACTAACATTTTCAATGGCTGGTGGGAGGGCAATTCCCACATCCCAAAGAACCACAACAATTACCCCGTGTCTATGGTTAGTGATCTGATCAGAGATGGGGTCTGGAACGAGCAATTGATCAAAGATACATTTAATCAGGATACTGCCAATCTTATCTTGGGAACCCCCCTCCCCCACACCCTTGAGAAAATTGATAGCCCTAGTTGGGGCCCATCCGCTAATGGAAAATTTACTATAAAATCGGCTTATGATACTCTTGTTAAGATCGACCTGAATACTTCCTCCCTAATCAACTGGAATAGCATTTGTAAACTTAAAATTCCACAAAAATTTAAAACCTTTCTCTGACTCACTTTTCACAATAAATTACTTACTAATTGCCAGAGATTCAAAAGACGCCTCACTGATTCAAAAAAATGCGAGTTTTGTACATATGATGAAGATATTGACCATGTGCTTAGGAACTGCTACCTTGCCACTGCTGTGTGGGAGACCACCTATCCCCCTCAGGAGTGGAATAACCTTAGGTACACTTATTTTTTTGATTGGATTAAAGATAATATATGGGATAATACTGTGCAGATGCACAATAATCTCTTTATTTCTACTCTTTGGCATATTTGGACTGAGCGTAATAAATGCATTTTTGAAAAGAATAATTTCACCCCAACTATGGTCTGTACTAAGGCTAGTACCCTCTCCCGGGAACTGGATCTCATTTATAAATCCGCTACTAGTACGGACCATAGCCCGAGTTATATACCTAACACTACTTTAAGTGATGTCACTTTTTCAGGTTATGATATTTTCACGGATGGCAGTTATGATCTGTTTAGCAATATCGGGGGTTTTGGAGGCATGGTCAGCAGCAGCGAGCAATGGTGGATCCTTGGGTTCAACAGAAAGATCATCGGAGACAGCAACCCCATTAAGGCAGAGTTTGTGGGAATTCTTCACGTTTGAATTTGGATAAAATCAAAGGTTGGACGGGGTGCTTTGTGCGCAGTGACTGCTTGGATGATGTGCATATCCTCAACAGACAGGGCCACCAGAACCATCCACTGACTAACATCATCGAGGAATGCATGGACATCATGACTGAAATGGATATTAGGGTCACGCATATCAGACGCTCCAATAATATATGGGCGGATGGCCTTGCCCATCTTGGGAGGTGACAGACACACGACTATGCCGAGTATGATGATGTTCCGGATTCTCTCCTGTGTCTGCTTGAGAACGTTGATAGGGGCAAGACTAGGGTCTCCATTCAGGCCTGCACCGATCATGTTTACCGCATTGCCACCTTTGGGGGTTACGTCCTTGATGATTTGGGCCATTGGAAGGCCGGATTCTACAGTCGGCTTAGAGGAACCCCATTGCTTCTACGTGCATTGATGGATGGCCTCTACCACAGCCTGAACATGGCTAGGATGCGCGGATGGAAGGACATTGTGGTGGAAACTAGTTCGCATGATCTGATTGATTTCTTCAAGGGTGTCCAGTACCGAGAAACTGACTTTGAGAATACCAGGATCGACTGCTATGATCTTATGAGGATTGTGGGGGTGGATTTCATCTATGCTAACCCTGGTATGATTCGGGGTGCGGACAGGTTGGCGCGCGAGGAGAAAGTTCAGGAGGAGGCCTTTGTGGAGATTGATGACGTCCCAAATGGCATGCGGTGGATCCTTACCAAACCCACGATGTAGCTGGGCTCCTGACCCTCTCTGTCGCATTATTGCTGATATGGTGCTTCTGTTGCTACTTTGCTTTGTAGTTCCTTTTGTTATTATCCCTATGTAATCTTTCATTTCTATGTTTTCCAAAAAAAAAAAAGATAGGTCTAAAAGGCACGCCAGTAGATGTTAGGGTAGGATTAGGGGTGTTCGCGGTTCGTTCGAGTATTGTTTTGGGATATTTTTAGGATTGAACTGTATTAATCGGTCTTAAAAAATTATGGATCGAGACCGAACTGGACTAATCGGTTTCGGCCTTATTCAATTTTCAAGCGGTCCATGTTCGGTCTCGATTTTATTCAGTCCAACCCATATAAAACAGAACATATTTGTTTTATTAAAAATAGCACATTTTTAAATTAAAAAATCACCTTTTTTTTTAAAACAACATTTCTCCTTAAAAAAACATTACTCGTAAAAAAAATGCTAACAGATGGAAATTTATGTTAACTCGGGCATTGTGTTAATAGATGGGTTTTCAAATTTGTGTTAACAAATGAAAAACCTAACAGATGGAAATGCTAACAAATGAAAGTGCTAACAAATGAAAATGCAAACAGATGTGTTTTCATATTGTAACAGACAAGGCAGATTGAAAAATTATTTATAAGGTGGGCAAAACATATAACATGTACATTTGTTTTGCTAATGACCATAAAATTATACCTTCAATGTTTTATTAGTTTATATACAAAATTTATAAGAGAACTTGTTATTACTTTCAGCAAATCAAGGCAAATGATATATGGCAAGTAATATTTATTTTTAGTTTCAACAAGAGGACAAGAGTAAATTTTTTAGTTAATTAAGGGAGGCAAAATTGATATATCAAGTTTTCATAACCTTTTTTATCTCTCACTCCAAAAACTAAGGTGGGCCTCCAAGTAGATCCGCCACTGGTAACTGATGGAAATAGATGGGTTTTCATATGGATTTTCATGTTACAGATGAGTTTTAATATTGTAACAGACGCAAATGGAAATGCAAATGGAGATGTATCGTGTGTGGACGGATCTCCATAGTAGAGAAGGGTTGTGGACGAATCTATGTAGTAAAGAGGAGCGTGCTGCGTGGTTGTGGAGTGTGTGAGAGTGTGAGGGGTTGCTCGTGGTAGAGAGAGGGGTTGTGGCCGGATGAGAGGCTGGCCGGAGCTAAGGGAGATGAGGTGTGTGCATGTGGCTGTTGTTCGTAGAACTTAGAGAGAGAGGGGGTTTAGGTAACTTAGGTTATGAATTCATGTTGGGGACGTGTGTGGTTGTTGTTTTGTTAAGCTGTGCATGTGTGGCTGTTGTGTTGTGCGTGTAGGAAAGAAATTAAAAATTATATATATATATATACATAATGAAAGCGGTCCGGTCCAGTTCAAACCCGAATTTTACGAGCCAAGACCGAAACTGAACCGAATTATGCGGTCTTGAATATTTTTAGACCGAATTAAAAAAAAAAAACTATTTTTAGACCGAATTAAAAAAAACCCGCAAAATCGTGTTCGGTTCGGTTCGGTTTTTTCGCTCTATTTGTGTTCGTGCACACCCCTAGGCAAGATTAATGTGGAATGTGAGTTGAGATGGGTGAATTTTATGTGTTAAAATATTGGGTAATGTAGTGGTGTCATCAAAGGTATTTCATGAAATATTATTGGGAGGTGTGTTGGCTGGGTAAGTTTGAAAAATTCTTGATACGTGACCATATCAATTTGTTTTGACTAAATCACATGTTGTGGAGAAATGACACAAAGAAAAATATTTTCATCAAACATTACATCTCTGGAAATAAAACCCCGCTTAGTGTGTGGTTGGTACCATCGATATCCCTTATGAGGAGAACAATATCCAATAAAAACACAAGGATAGGATTTTGGAGTAAATATATTTTGTGTTTTATTTTGCGAGTAGGGAAAGCACCGACAACCAAAGGTTCGTGGGATAGAATAATTAAGATGAGAGTCATGAAGTTTAAAAAATGATGTGATTTGATTGAAGGGTGCAGAAGGTAGGCGATTAATTAGATAAGTAGCAGTTAAAAATGACTCAACCCAGAGAAACATACGAATATTAACATGAAACATTAATGCTAATCCAGTTTCAACAACGTGTCTATGTTTTCTTTCGGCCATACCATTTTGCTCAGGTGTTCCTGGACATGATATGTTTCTAATTATGCCATAATTATTAAGATATGAAATGAAGTCATTACTTGAAAATTCACCACCACCATCACACTAATTTTTTTTATTTTCTTTTCAAATTGTATTTCTATCATTTTATGAAATGTTAGAAACACTTAATGAAACTTTGATTTTTGTTTGAGTGGATATAACCAAGTATAACGTGTACAATCATCCTCAAATATAACATAAAATTTAAATCCTCGAAAAGATGCTATACGAGAAGGTCCCCATAAATCACAATGAATCTTTTCAAAAGGAACATTTGAAATTTTATCATTCAATCCAAAAGGTGATTGCAACTTTTTCCAAGTTGACAACTCACACAAACTGTCTGTGCTTTATTCCAATGGTCTACTTGCAAAACATTATATTTATTTAAAAACATTAAATATTACCCGAACGTTGATGCCAAATATCGTCACCTGCTTTCTTTTCATAAATGGCATTTAGATATTTTTGATGTTTTTCTTCAAAAGTGTAAAGTGAGCCTCTTTTAGTTCCCTTGGCTAGTTGTTTGTGAGTCTTCTTGTCCTTTAAAATAAAACCATCATTAGTAAATTCAAGTATACATTCATTGTCACTAAGTATTGACTCACTGAAATTATTATTATTTTATTTGGGGAATAACTAAAACATCTTTCAAAATTAAATTTTCATTTAAAACATTTTCTCCAATGTGGGTGATATTAAGTTTTGATCCATCTCCAATAATGACTTTATCACCACCTTTATATGACATATGTTTAGAAAAATTGCCAGTCACATTTGTCATGTAAGAGGTGGCCCTTGTTTCAACATAAAGTCCATTGTCTACTTGTGTCTCAACATTTGTTGCAGTCGTGACTATAGGAACTTGGTCTTGAGTTTGAAAGGAATAGTTCCATCAATAGAAACAAATGAGTGATTTGTGATTTTTTTTTCCACATATTTGACAGGCCATACTATTAGGATTTATTCTATCACCTTTTGCAAATTGGTGGGTCATTTGTGGTTTTATCGTTCCTTGAAAAGCGCTTGAGGGAAACCATGGCTCGTGATTTGTAGCACTAATATGAGATTTTTGATTTGACTATAAATCGTAGGAATGGTGCATAGGTTGTCTAATAGGTCTTAATCCTCTCCCCTTAATGAAAATTTTCCTCCAAAATTATGACCGTAAAATCCCCTACCTCTATTTGGTCTATATCTTTCTCTATTGTGATATTGAATGGAGGATCTAATGGAATTAAATGCCAATGAATGATCAATAAGTTGAGTTTGCT
Organism: Sambucus nigra; assembly: GCA_949130495.1. Taxonomy (NCBI): domain Eukaryota; kingdom Viridiplantae; phylum Streptophyta; class Magnoliopsida; order Dipsacales; family Adoxaceae; genus Sambucus; species Sambucus nigra. The sequence goes on along the minus strand of OX422212.1, from coordinate 614,149,300 downwards.
GATTTTTCGATTCCTATGATGTTTTTTCACGAATATCAAACCCCTTAAGTGAGGTTATTAATTGTGACGGAGATCAATACATTGTCTTTCTTAACACGACTATGTGAGAAACTTTATATTTTTCTCCAAGTCCTTTAGCAAAATTTACGACCTTACTATCGTCATCCAGGGGTTATAAATAGAAGATAATGCATTACAAAGACTTTTAAATTCCTTATTGTATTCATTAAAGGATTTACCTTCCAATGTGATGTCATGTATTCATTCTTTTAGATTGAATTCTTTTTCTTTTGTGGATTGTAAAAAATTATCTTCTAGACATTCCCATATCTCTTTTGTAGGGTAATAACCAACAATAAGAAATCGACATTCCTTGGAAATTGTACCTGATAACCAAGTATTGATGATAATATCTTTTTTTCCCATGTTTGAAACTATTTAGTTTGTTCACCCTTTTCATTGAATTTCTGGGGTGGTTCATTCTTGATTACTTCTTCTACTTTTATAGCTTTCATGTAGTTGAGAATCTGAGTTCTCCAAATGAAATAGGTTTCTTCATCTAGCTTAACACTAGAAATTGCAATCAATTAGTGCAATGAGTCAATGCTAAGAGACAAGTTATTTTGGTTTGATCCGGGTGTCATGGTCCTAGGCTCTGATATCATAAAGAGTTTTATAACTTAAATAGTTGTAAAACTCATAATGAAAAATGTATGAATATTGTGAAAGGAAATGTAGAGCTGTAAATGAACTACTCTCATTCTTATTTAGTAGGTAGGCTGAACCTCCTTTTTCCACTAGTATAACTAGGTGATTAAAAAGGATACTAAAAGATTTGAATAGCGAAAACAAAATCAAAACTAACAAGAGTAAAATGCGTTAGACTTATTCAAATAAATCTGAGCAGAAACTATATTGGCTAGTTTTCCTTAGATGTACCTGCTAGACAGTTAGATGAGGTGGCAAGGTGTGCATGAGTTTGCATGAAACCCAATCTCTTAATACATTTTACTTAACACGTTATTTTAAGGTTATATGTGTACCCTTTTGGCTAAATGATCGTAACAATGCTTAGATAATTTAAGACGTAAGTTATCGTATGGTGATTGTTAATGCCTAAATTGCACATGATGTGAGATTTAAAAAACATGTGAATAATAAATTGTGTTGCATGCATGTTAAGAACCATAAATATATGCGAATAAAATTGTTTAAAAAATTATATAAGTAGAAAAAAAATTTAACCTACCTTGGTTCTCAATGATAACTCTGAGATTTGGACATCTGATTTGTGATGATAAAAAAATAGAGTGATTTAATTCCTTATTCTCAGCATGTGGTATTTTATGATTGGTTATCTTAAGTAGAGGATATGTATTAGGACTTGACTTTCCTATAAAAGTAGATGAGAGAAGTATGTGCATGTTTTATTGTTCATTTATGCTAGATCAATTGGGGAATATGAGATCAATTCAAGATGATATCCCCGTGAATATAAACTTCAAAGAAGGTTTAGGTATATGAAAGGTACATGGGATATATGTGTAGGCTAAATAAAACTAACAAAATTACAAGTGTATCACGTGTTGGATATTTGATATAATGTTCAGCATAATTGGTCTAACTTTGGAGTCAATTTTATATGAGACACATATGTCAAAAGTGACGTGTCTTAGTACCAAGGCATTTCTTTTCGAAAGGAGATTAATTTTGTGTACTCGTTTGTTCAAAATAGTGAAGTAATGAATGAGAAAGTTGGACTTAAAGTTACCCATTTGAGTTTAATCTAGTTGGTGTAATTGAGTTAAGTGGATTTGTCCCATATTGGAAAAGTGGTGGAGTAGCTTGGAGTTGATATACCCAACTTATAAAAGTAAGTCTTGGATGCCTTGGGGTGTCCCACAATTCATTCAAGGGAAGATGACCTACACTATCATGTATGGGGGGTGGGCCATAGGCCCACATTCACGCCACCATTCGGTTCGGATATGCCTATCAATGGGTCGAGTCTAGGTCCAAACCCGATCTAAACTCAGGAATTATAATAGGGTTTGTGCATATATTTTTGGACTCAAAACCCAAAGATCCGAAGACTTGAATACCCGTTTATTACACGGGTAGGGTTTGGATCCTATATAAAACCAGGACCTAAAGACCCGACTCACCTTATATATATATATATATATATATATATATATATATATATATATATATACATACTAATCATATACTATAATACATTGCAAAATATTTTAATCTATGATTAAAAAAATAAAGAAGGGGGATACAACAAAAATACATATAAGAGAAAATTATATATCTCGTCAGATCGAACTCGGACCGATATAATCTGATTTGATACGGATTTAGATCTAGATCCAATATTGAAGATCAGATTAAATCCTGATCCGGATCCGAACCTGATTAAGTGCTTACTAAATGGATCTGGGTATCCCTAGATTCGATCTGGACCTAACCCATTGATAGGCCTAGGTCGGGGTTATAAATCTTGGGCACGTATTAATTTTTCAGGTAAAAAATTCTTTTCCAAAACAAATTAATGAATTACAGATTAATTAAGTCGTCGTTTTAATTATTTAATTAAAAAATATCGTTTAGTAAAATAGAGATGTGACTCTTCAAACAGTCACATCCTATGTTGGGAAAAGCCATAAACTAGTACCCCTTCACCAACAATATAATGGACCTATTGAATTCCGTTTTAAACGCCAAAAAATTCGACCGGAATTCCTTATTCTTTTCTTTTGATGCCTTTGTTCTTTTTGAGATAAATTCTCCATTGTTGGTTCATGAGACTGTGGCACTGAAGTACTTCTTATAACAGTCCTGGAAGGTAGACACGCGTTGAATTTGCCATCATCGACGTAGGGGGGCGTATTCTGTCTTAAAAATAGATAGTTAAACTTTTGACTCGGTTAGATTTCTTCAACTGATTGTTTCGATCATGTACTATATTCTTTCTACTTACTGTAATTCTGATTATTAGTTAATTTTGATTACTCTTTATTTATTTAGTGAATTAAATTTTATTTATCTCGAAAAATAATAATCTTAAGACAAAATATTTTTTTTTGTTTTCCTGTTGTTTCTCATTAAATAAATATTTTTTTCAAATCTGGATTTTTTTAAAATTGTAATCTACTTTGGTAATTTTTATCTGTTTTAATATATACAGAAACGTGTGTACAATATCTATTTGCTTGTATATTATTATTTATGTAATTTACATATTCTTTACAATTCATAAGGTGGTTCTGTGTTATTTTATAACAGAATAATGGCTACTAAATCCTTTAAAAATGTGATATCCGTTTCTCAAACTGATTTATCAGTTAGTGCTCCTACTACCATTCCTACTTATTTAACCCATAGAGAAAAACTCAAAAATTTTAATGGTACTGATTTCAAACGTTGGCAACAAAAGATGTTCTATTTAACTACCATTAATCATGCGAGGTTTATTAATGACGATCCCGTTATTAATGAAAATGAAATGGATACAACAACTTTGTTAGCCGTAGAAGCATGGACGCATTCGAATTTTATTTGCAAAAATTATATCCTTACTGGATTGGAGAATACACTTTATAATGTGTATAATCCAATTAAAATAGCTAAACTGTTATGGAAGTTTTTGGATAAAAAATATAAAACTGAGGATGCCAGCTTGAAAAATTTGTGGTCGGTATATTTCTCAAGTATAAAAGGTGGATTCAAATATTGTCATAAGCCAAGTCCAAGATCTTCAACTAATTTTTCATGAAATAATTGCTAAAAATATGGAAATAAATGAAACATTTTAAGTTGTTGCGGTAATTGAAAAATTACCCCCTTCTTGGAAAGATTTCAAAAATAACTTGAACCATAAATGAAAACAAATGGAACTTTAAGATTTAATTGTTATGTTAAGGATAGAAGAAGATAACTGTAAATCTAAAAAGAAAAACGGTAACCATATTATGTTGACAAAAGAAAATATTTTTGAGGATAGGTGCAAATTCAACAAAAAGAGGAAGCACAAATGTCAAGGCACAAGTCAACAAGACGGTGCTAAGAAGTGTAAAAGAAAATGTTTAATTGCAATAAAGTAGGTCATCAGGCCAAGGATTTTCGTAAGCTGAAAAAAAAAGAGAACTTTAAGAATAAAGCACTACAAGCCAACATGATTGAATTCGATGCATTGTCTGATGAGGTTTCTAACATGTCTCTCTCCCTAATTATATCTGAAGTAAACTTGGTAGGTAACAACAAAGAGTGGTGAGTTGATACCCGCGCTACACGCTATGTATGTTCTGACAAAAGTATGTTCACGACCTACCAACCAATTGCAAATGGAGAATAACTATTCATGGGAAACTCTTCCACCTCGAAGCTTGAAGGTCAAGGCAAAGTTGCGTTAAAAATGACTTCGGGGGAAGCATCTCGTGCTCAATAATGAATTGCATGTGTCCGGTTTCATGCTATGAAAGAAAGGGTTTATGCTTATCTTTGTTGGAGACAAATTTGTTCTAAGTAAGGATGGAATTTATGCAGGGAAAGGATATATATGTGATGCAATGTTCAAAATGAAGTCATGACTATTGTACCTAAAGGTAACTATGACTATAATATGATATATGTTGCTTATTTGCTCGAATCTATGGATATATGGCATGGTAGATTAGGACAGGTTAATTATCATACATTGGTAGAAGGAAAGGGTTTAAAAGAAATGATGAATGAAATGTTAATAAGTTCAGGTTTACCCTAAAACACGTGGGGGGAAGCATTGCTTTTGGCTAATTACATTCTCAAAAAATTGATTCAAAAGAAAATAAATAAGATACCTTGTGAATTGTGGAAAGGGCGCAAGCCTTCCTATAAATACTTAAAAGTGTGGGGTGTCATGCAAAAGTATTAAATCCTGAACCTAAAAAGGTGAAAATTGGTTCTAAGACTATTGATTTCATATTCATTAGATATGAAAATAACAATAGTGCATATTGATTCCTTGTGCATAAGTATGATATTCCTGAAATTCCTGAAATTATAGTTATAGAATCTAGGGAATGCATCATTCTTTGAAAATATCTTTCCTTGTAAGAATGCACAAGAAACGAGTTCTATTAAAAGAATGCTTGAAGTTACAAAAAGTGAACCTCAAAATATTATTGAGGAGGAACCTAGACGTAGCGAAAGAGCTAAGATTTCAAATCCTTTGGTCCAGATTTCAAACTTATACGTTAGAAAGTGAACCTCAAAGTGTAAGTTAAGCTTTATCCATTCCAGAAGCTTCATATTGGAATGAAGATATTAATAGTGAAATTGAATCCATTATGCAAAATCATTCATGGAAACTGGTGGGCCAACCACTGGGGATAATACCATTAGGGTGTAAATGGATCTTCAAATGGAAAATGAAAGATGATGGAAACACTGATAAATATAAGGCTAGACTTGTGGCTAAATGCTATAAGAAAAAGGAGGAAATAGATTATTTCGACACTTATTCACCTTTTTACAAGGATTACATCCATTAGAACGTTAATTGCAATTGCGGCAATACGTAAATTAGAAATAAACCAAATGATGTGAAAACGATATTTTTAAATGGTGAATTAGATGAAGAAATATATATGTGTAAGAGAAATTTTTTTTTATCATTTCCTCATATCTTAAGAGAACACAGTTTTGGAATATCCCAGCACCATTTATCTCGAACTGTCGCGAAGATCCAAATTCCCACCATCTCCAAATTCAAGATGATCTCCACATTACGAAGGTATAAAATAATTTAGAATCTCGAATTTATTTACGTTTATATTGGGAGATGTTTTTTTTTTAATTGAGGAATTTTTATTTATTCAAAAAATTTTAATGTTTGCGCATCTCGTTCAAACAAGATGGGATTCTTGTTCTAATAAGATCTCTTTTTCGTTTTAAGTCTCGTTTGAAGTTTACTTCGATTGAACATCGAATGAGTGCATATTGTTTTATGTCATTTGAACCTTGTTCAAATGAGATAGTTGCTTTGTTCTAACAAACTTTATTTCATTTTAATAAAATTCTATTCTCGTTCGAACGAGCCTAGTTTTTGTTCGAACGAGTGCCTCCACCTCAAATTTTGAGCCTTTCATATAAATAATTGTTTTGAATGGATTTTAAAAGAGACTTTTGCAAAAATGATTTCTGCATACCTAGTGAAAAATTTCTCACTATGTTTAGTTCTAAAACACATTTTGCTTCACAAATCATCACTCCTAAATATATATATATATATGCGAATCCATTTTAAAACCTAAATAGTTTCATATCTAAGTTACTCTGCTAGAGATATCTTCCTCACTGCTAACCATTATTGCTCTCGATGGGATCACTATTGAATAAGAGAAAGGCTGATCGGTGGATATCGATTGTGGAGCGCCACATGTGGACGACTCAGGAGAGAGTTGTATTCTTTAGAAGTTTTATAAGTTGTGTCTTGTAAAACTATAAAGTGCTAATTGAAAAAGGCTTAACCCACAAGGCTTTTTTCTCATATTTGCCTTGTCAATATGCATGCTTTAATTTATTAGATTTATCAACTAGATTCTTGTCTTAGGATAAAAAGATAAAAATTTGGAATTGTGTGTGATGGACACTTAATTATATAAATATTCCATTAAGATCGCAAGCGCACTCTAAAATTGGTATCAGAGCCTATTGCAGAAATTTACTGTGTCATATTTTCCGCAAAAATATTTTTTCTTTGAAATTAATTTTTTTAAATTGCTTATCTTTGAAAAATCAGATTTTAATGGAAAAATTGTATAATCGAGTACCCATCTTTGATGCTAAAAAATATGCATATTGTAAGGCTAGGATGAGGTCCGCTTTAAAGGCCATAGATGAATGTGTTTCGGTAGTCTGTGAAAGAGGTTGGACACCTACCACTGTCACAGTTGATAATGTTGTCGGCCCTAAACCCGTCTCATAGTGGACAGAGGACGAATTTAAGTGGAGCAATTTTAATTCCTACAGGTTGAGTGCCATCTCGGGAGCCGTCACCCTGACGAGTTCTGCTGCATTATGAAGTGCACCACATATAAAGAAGATTGGGATACCCTCTAGCTCACCCACAAGGGTACCAGTGTTGTTAAAGCTTCTAAGTTTACGAATCTCATCGCACAATTTGAAGCAATCACAATGCTTGAATTTAAATATTTTAATGAGTTTTATGCAGGACTTTACGACATAGTTAAGTCGTGTTTAAATTTAGGTGAGAAAATACTCGAGACACATATAGCTAAGAAAATCTTGAGATCATTTCCCTCTCTCTTTATTCCTAAGGTTACCATTCTTAATTCACTAGGGATCTTAAACACTCTTAGGTTAGAAGAACTTATAGGAGATCTTCAAATGTACGAGATAGATATGTTCCCTAAAATAGTTAAGCCTAAGATAAGGGGGTTGTACTTAGAGCCCAATCTCGAAAGTCAGAAGAAGTGTCTAAAAAGAGAAAGCAAGCGTCATCCAATTCGGAGTTTGATTATGATTTAGATGATTTGGCCCTTTTGCGAAAAAATTTAAGATATATCTCAAACATAAAAAGGAAAATACTTCCAAAGATAAGAAAAGTTTTAAGAAAGATAAAAATTTAAATCGGGCAAGAATTTAAAAAAAAAAGTGGTTCCCACGATCGAACGAGACTGTTTTTTATCCTTCTCTGGAATGTCGTTCGATAGGTCGTTGGAAGTTGGTTTGAACGACCTGTTGTTCAAATGAGAGCGCAAAAAAATATTTTTCTATTTGATCTGATCCATATCTCTAATGTTTATCCTTTTATAACCAACTTCCTTATAGATAAAGATACATGATTAGAGTTCGTGTGAGTATCTAATAGTCGTGGGATGGATATTGAGAAATCAGCAGAGCATAGATACTATGAGAGGATCATAGGTGATGAAATATTGTCAGGTAATTGGTAACAATTACATTAAGGTATGCTTGGTGTCCTTATGGAACTAGTTAAGTTTGGTGAGTGCAAGTGTTCTAATGATGGTTGTATTAAGGATTATGTTATAATCTCAAGTTATTGGTTAAGTTCAAAGGAATCGAATTATATAGTCCTTTCTGAGGTCATCCAATTTGGTATAAATAGGTGATGCAACCTTCTAAGGGTTATTAAAGATTAGTGTCATGATTAGGCATAATGATCATTTATCATAAGATGACTAGCATATGAAGTGTCGTACTTGATTTTAATGAGCACTAGGAAATGAATTGGGGACTAAGATTAATGATGCCATGTCAAGGACTTAAGAACAGCACCCCATATGGGCTATGATTATGATAATGTAGGTTAGAATAACACTAGTAAGGGAAGGATTAGTTCTTGGCATGTCTTATCAGACTTGTACGGATTAAGAGGTGTAGATATGCGTAGTACTTGTTATCCTTATATTGATTATGACGATGGATGAGTCTGTTATGTATATTCAGTTTGGGTAGAACATGGAGATAGGCACAGTGATAAGCTTATGTCATTGGAGGTTATAATAAGGTCAATGTTTTGATTAGTTGGGAATTGGCTAAGGAGACGTTGGGATACAATCATTGCACAATAAATTAGATAGTATCCTAGGCGTGTTAGGTTGGTCACGAAATCATGTTGACTAGAGATATGGACAAGGTCGGCACTGGAAAAAGTGTTGGCATTCATCGACTAAAGCGATTCATGTTTGTTAAGGATGAAAAGAGGAAACATTAATTCTAAGGAAGAAGTTTAGTGTTAACTTCCCAAGGGATAATAAATTCATATGTTATGTCCATATCATGGGTATGGCCAGCCCATGATCCGATTCATCATGATTGTTGACTCAAGTCAGGGTGTATAGCTAGACGAGGATCTAATGAGGACATCTAGGAAGAGTCGTAGACTTTAAGAGTATGACATAGGTTTGAACTTCGTGAACCATATCTAGTTGCATAGGGATGGGATTATCTAGAAATGATTATTTATTTAATCTGATTCATTGTGTTCTTTTAGTTTTGATAGTCGAGGACTACGTTCCTTTAGTTCTAATAGTCAAGGATTATGTTCGCTAAGTTGGAGTATCTTGGGAATGTATCATGTTGTTGTTACGGTGCGATTCAACTCAGCGAGAGTGCGGTTGGACCTGGCATGGTCAATGCATCTCAATAACTGTGTTCACCATTATCTTAAGTATGCCTTGGTTTTACACAAATTTTGTGTACGTGTGGTTGCACGTTTTGCTGCACGATTTGCTTATACTATTCTCTTTCCTTAGTATTAATGATCCTATGAATTGGACGACATGGCAATTATCGATTCTAGTTATAAAGAGAGGGATTATGAATTGGGGATATCTTAAAGTTTTAGAACTTGAGGAAACATAGCAGGCAGTGTTTTTTGCCAAAGTGAGTGGATTTTGTGTAATACTTAGCTGAGTGTTCCATGGTTAGACACCTGGAGTGATCCGAGGTTCATAGTAGGATCTTGTGGAAGGCATTAGTCGAACACCTAAAGTGGTCCTAAGTTTGAAGAAGGACCTTATGGAATTATCAATTGGACGTACGATTTATGACTTAGTTGGTATGTCGCTTATTAGAGTGAGTGACTATAAATAAGAGGTTAGTATCAAGTTAAAATGAATTTTTGTAGTAAGGATGACCCGAGAATTTGAGGAGGGTTAGGATATGTAGTCCTAAGAATTAAAATAATTTATGATGATGGATTGGGTGTTAGTTGTATGTCATTTGTCTCTTGGGTGAGTGTTGATCACTAAAGAGTATTGCTTCGATAGATGTGGCGGTATTCCTTCGGTGTTTGCAAAGAATCCTTAAGAATTGATTTAGTATAATCATCATGTAAGTGGATACTCGAGGACTATTATGTGACTTCGGTACCTAACTTGATGGTAAGCATTAGAATATGTTGATGATGATCTCTTTGGTTACAACCCCTTTCGAAAGGAAGGGTAATGACTTCCTAATTATTTGAGGATTTTGATGACCTGTCATTGAAAGATCTCTATGACATACAAAAAGGAATTAATAAATTCCAGAAACTTGAGGAATTGATCGATCAAAAATTTTGAGGAGAAAATTCCTTAAGGAGAGAAGAATGTAACACCCCCCCCCCCCCCACAGTTTTGATCGTACCCGTGTAAATTGGTGATTTTATGTGACCCAATTGGGATTTATACTTCGTAATATGAATTATGGGTCAAATTTGAGTAATATAGTGGCCTTGGTGCAACTAATTGGATTTCAATGGCCTTATAACTAATTTGGGAGAAAAGCCTAGGGTCTTTCGAATGAAATGTTGAGTCATTCAAACGAGATTCAAATCTCATTCGAATAGCTCTTAAAACAACCTTCGAATGAAAAACACATGTTTGTATTTCTAGCCTCGTTAGATTCTTGTTAGAACCCCATTGTAATGAGATTGTGTTGTTGTTCGAACGAGGTACATTCTCATTCGAACGAGACTGTAAAAATCAAAATTTTCAGATTCAGAAATGTTGTCAAACTCCACACCATTAGATTTGACCTCCTATTTTGGTACCAGTTAAAGCCATATTTTGAAAAATAGACTTTGACCATTCGCACAATCGCAATTGGATCTGGCGCAAGACCCGTTCACGTGACTGGAACTTGGCTCGTGAACACAGCTGAGCCATAATCTTAGTAATGTATACAATCGTGAGCATGACAAAAGTCAATCGTGCACACGACAGAGTTGAATTTTGAAATTTTCCTATAAATAGGTCTTTTTACCTCCCATTTGAAGATATCTGAAATCCTCACAGTTGAGAAACTTCTCAGAGTTTATTTTCGAGGTTGAGATCTATCCTTCCTTATCTTTTTTCCCAAATTCACTTGTTCCCTCCAAATTATTGAAACTTAGATGTATTACTTAATCTATGATCTTTATCAGTGAATTGAGAGTATTTTTGGTTCAGATTTACATTAGTCTATTCAATTCAATCATCTACATTTTGAATTTCATAATCTATCACTCCTAAATTTAAAATTGGAGGTGCCTTGATTCATTATAGGAGTTAATGTGTGGTCTGATTCTACCATTCGTATTGTGGGGCTAGGTGTGCATTATTTTTTTCATATATGGGGCAAAGTTCAAGGTCATAGGTAAATACATAAGAGTTCTTGTGTGATAAGTATCTTTTTGCCTTGTATAAAAGGCTTTTCAAGTAAAAATAAAAATTGGAGTGCATTGATATTTTTTACACCTTGGTGGGGGGTTTTCTTCACAAAATATGTCTTGTGGATGCTTGTGAGTGTTCATTCAATTGAACACTTTGATCACACACTACCTCGTCCTACGATTCTACACTTTCTCCCGTCTCTAAAGGTGACTTTACCTTCCTTATGATCCTCTAGGTAGGTAAAAAATGAGACATCACCTGTCATAGATATGTAGCATCCACTATCAAAATACCACTATGAGGTATTATGTTATTTGAGAGAGACATGAACAACAAGGGCCTTTTCATCTTTCTTAGGTACCCAAGAAGTGGTAACCTTTTATTTACCCTTGTTGTTTTTGGTTTTAGCCGGGATGCGAGAAGTATTGACTGATGGCAAAGACATCCGTCGGAATTCCTTCATCAAACTCTTTGATGTGGCGGATAAAAATGCAACACACTCTTTCAGACTGGTAAAATCATCAATACGATGTGGCAGAGAAGTAGTACATCGTGTCTGACCCAAGCTATAGAAAAACTCCCTGAGGTGGCCTTTTGTTTTGCAATACGTACAAAAGAACACAGTCTTAGGCGGACCTTGGTTTGCTTTTCTTGGTCGAACTCTTCTTCGTGGTTTTTGACGATGGCCATATGGAGTTATAGTAAACTCAGGAACTGGTCCAGGTGAAATTTAGGACGTGGAGGAACCATCAAAACCTATTCCCTGCCTACCACCAAAACCAAAAGCGGGACCAAGGAGCATCTTTCCCATCTTTCCAGATCTGTCTTCGATTTGAACATTGACTTCCCGTGCTCTCTTAAGATCATGAGTATGATGGGCTACAAGGGCTTCAAGTTTCTTCTGAGTCTCTAGGGAGGAATGGATCTCACTCGTAAGACTAGACACTTATATAGTCAAGTCCCCTTTTTCTTTCTCAAAAAAACTCCTTATCTCTCCAAACAGTCTCTCTCTTTATCTAAACTGACTTTCTCTCTCAACATAGGCGGACTCTCTCTCTCTCAAGGTAGTGCAGAAGGAGGAATCTCTCTCTCTTGCTTTTTCTTAATCTTCCTCTAAAGCGGTGATCCTAAGAACAAACACTTTGTTACACTTTTTGGTTTTAAATAACTCAGAATATAACTCAGTGTAGGCGCGTTGAAGATCACTCTCGCTCTCACTTTCATCATCCTCCCCCTTACTTACTTCGTTCTCACTGTCGAGATGTCCCTGTGAAGCAGCATATTCATCGTCATGAGGAGCACTAGAGGTGTTCACATGACTAGCCATGAATGCTGTGAAGTTACACTCATGCGGTGACTCGTCTCCAGAGTCCACCGACTAGACCTCACTGTCGCCACTAAAGGTAGCATTAAGGATAGCTTTGCCCTTTTCTTTGGAAAGTTTGTTCAGCCTGGTAGCACACTCAAAAGCTCTATGACCCTTACCGTCGCACTCATAATGTCACCCCTAACCCAATTAGGATATAATTAACTAAATAGTTTATAAACCACATTTATTATTTATTTAGTAATACATATTGAAACAACTACAAGGTTAAAATGTGGAATACTAAAAATTCAATCGTTTTAAGGAGACATAATTAAACATAAGTCACATACCATTTAACTTAATTACAACTAGTACGATGTATATACCAAAACTAACAAGACCCTACTACTATTTACTCAACGTCCTAGACCTGGCAGTGACAGCTTCAGAACCTGAAAATGTAAACATATAAAACCATGAGTTTAAAAACTCAGTGAATGTAATACATCTCTATATAGTAAAAGTACTATTTTAACATATCAACATATTAATATATATCCATCTCTATGCCAAATTAGGCCATATACATATCCGGAGTTAATAAACCCCACATCTCCTGCCCGTAGGCAATAATTATATCCATAGGTTTTAATAACCTAACATCTCCTGAATTGCATAGCAACTCAACATATCTTGACTTTTATAAATCCATAGCATCTCAACATCTCTTGACTTTTAACAAGCCATAACATCTCAACATCTCATGACCTTTAATAAGCCATATCATCTCAACATATAATACATAAACATCATATCCATAATAAACTCAGTAAGTACACTCACATTGGGTTGTCAACTAGGTATTCACATTTCCCTCGGGTGGAGCTCAACTGGCTTGATTTGACCTTACACCTGTTAATCCAACTAAATTAGTACTGAATTTCAATTATAAATATTATCTTAATATATCTATATAAATTTCAATGACTATACAACAACAATATAATTTTACTCAAGTCATATTCCATAAAAAATGTGTAAAAGATGAAACAATGGTATACATGTTGATAAGGTCATGAACATTCAACCCTAGAAGCTACCTCGTAAGGAATTTATAACTAAAATCAAGTAAACATAAAATCATACTTCTAAATATATATACACATGAAACATGTACTCAAAATACCCTTGGGAAGGAGCAAATAAAAACATTCCTTCATGAAGTATCCAATATGGCCTCAAATTATTGTCCTCCATACTTAACCATCCTATATTCATAAATTGTACATATACAGGTGTCCAAGCTTATCAATATAAAAACATATTTGAATATAATTTCCATTACAAGTGACGGTGCAATTTTTCAAGCTTCCTAGAGCAAGTTATGACCATTTCTTTACAACATCATAAATCTTCCCTACAAGCTCCTCTACTATTCCTTCAACTTCCAAGAATTTTCATAATTTTTATCCGGTATAACTTTCCATGGTTTTCAACCCATTTTCATTACACATACTAAATAGTTCATAATTAACGTTTCATAATTTTTTGACTTCATTTCCTATCTCAAAGGCTTGACCAAACTCACGGCATACCGAAAAGAAATATACAAATAAGAACTATATACCAAATTGCAACCATCACTAAGGCCAAACCACAAGGAGTTAAATTCTTATTCTCGGATATGACATGGATATATGAGTCTACTTTCATATCCAATTGGAATTTCTGAACTCCAGTAATCATACAAAGAGAAATGCAAGTTTGAATACAAGGGGTTTCAATACAAAGCATTATAACCTATAAACACCACTTATCTCACATTGGAACCAATACATATTATCACAAAGGATGATGGATTTTTTTATCAATAATTCACGATTTAAATACTTTGAAATAAGTATAATACAATATCAAAACAACATTCAAACATAATTTTACCTTGGAAACACTTTAAGGATTTTCTTGGAATTTTCCTAGCTTTTCTTGAAATCTTTTCTTCCTTAAACTTCTACTTTTTCTTTCCTTAAGCTTAAATCTCTCAAAACTGAACCTAGGGTTATATTTACTGAAGAAATAAGATAAAGGGAGAGGTTTAAGTCGGCCAAGGCTGCCTCCCATGCCAACCAATCAAATTAAAACACTTGGTTTACTAAAAGATAATTTTCCACTTAAAGGGAAAAGACAGATTTGCTCCTTATTCGTAAATTTGGCCTAACTTCTTGCTCAGACATCCATTTGATGTACCGTTTATTGTGTTAGAACCCTAAATCACATGTATACAACTATATAGTTTTCACCTCAAGTCATTTGTAATGTTATAAGGGTCAAAACTAGTCTTAAACAGGTGCATTTCTATAGAAAATAACAAAATCTTGTGTTTGGAAATAATTCGACATTTCATGATTTATGAAAGTAGGATTACACTAACAATGATCGCTTAACATTAGATATACTAATAAAAAATTATTTATATCACATAAGATAAGCATGATTTAAATATAATTTATCATAATTATATCCGGGTTGTCACAACCTCCCCCCTTAGAAAATTTCATCCTCGAAATTTAATATGAAGTTCACTTACCAAACAAATGGGGATACTATTTCTTCATGCTATCCTCAATTTCCCAAGTTGCTTATTTAATACCATGGCTTAACAACATAACTTTAACTAAGGGAATAACTTTATTTCTCAATACTTGCTCCTTACAATCAGTAATTTCCATTGGTTCCTCGATGTACGAAAAGTCTTCCTTCAGTTCAATTGGTTGAGTTTTCAACTGATGCGATGGATCCTCCAAATACTTACGAAGCATCGATACGTGAAACACATCATGTAAATGGGATAAATCTGGAGGTAAAGCTAATCTATATGCCAGGGTCCCAATTCTTTCTAGCACTTCATATGGTCCAATGTATTTTGGACTTAGTTTCCCCTTTTTCCCAAATCTCATGACGCCTTTCCATGGTGAAATACGTAGGATTACAAAATCTCCCTTCTGAAATTCCAATGGACACTTACTTTTATCTGCATAAAATTTTTGCCTTCTTTGTGCTATCTTTATCCGTTCCCGAATCATTTTAATCTTTTCTGTTGCCATATCTATCAATTCAGGGCTCAAAAGTTTCCTTTCACCTACTTCATCCCAATAAAAAGGACTTCTACATCTCCTCCCATATAAAGCTTCATACGGAGCCATACCAATGGTGGACTGATAACTATTATTATATGAGAATTCCATCAATGGCAAATGATCATCCCAACTACCCTTGAAGTCAAATACACAAGCTCGTAACATGTCTTCTAATATTTGAATCGTCCTTTCAGATTGTCCATTGATTTGGGGATGAAATACAGTGCTGAACTTCAAACTTGTGCCCATGGCATTCTGTAAACGTGGCCAAAGCTTTGAAGTGAACGTTGGATCTCTATCTGATACAATTGACACTAGTGACCCATGTAAATGGATAATCTCATCAACGTACATATGTGCATACTTATCAATAGTGTAGGTGGTCTTAACTGGAAGAGAATGAGCTGAATTCGTCAATCTGCCTACAATCACCCGAATAGAATCATGCCCCTTTGGTGACTGGGGTAATCCCGTAACAAAGTCCATCGTTATATGCTCCCACTTCCATTCCGGAATAGGAAATGATTGCAATAATCCTGCCGACTTCTGATGCTCCGCTTTCACTTGCTGACATACTAAATATTTAACTACAATTTCTGCAATCTCAAGTTTCATATTGTTCCACCAGAAATACTCTTTCAAATCTCTGTACATTTTGGTACCTCCCGGATGCATAGAGTAAATAGAACTATGTGCCTCTTATAATATATACTTCTTTAAGGGTGGATCATTCGGTACACAAATCCTATTTTTATAACACAATGATTCACCATTCTTAATTTCAAAGCCACTCTCATTACCATCCAGGACATCTTGTTTCTTCTTCTCAAGGAATGGATCACTCGCCTGCAAATTTCTTATGCGTTCTGCCAATAAAGGTCTCCCTATCACATGTGCTAACAAGCCTCCCCTTTTTGAAAAACTTAATTCAATGCCCATCGATGCCAAGTCAAGGGTATTTCCCACACGTGAACACTGTATGTAACCTAGAATCCCCGATGATTTTTTACTCAAAGCATCTGCTACTACATTGTCCTTACCAGGATGATGATGAATCGTACAGTCATAGTCTTTAATAAGCTCTATCCAACGCATCTGCCTCAAATTAAAGTCTCTCTGTGTAAATAAATACTTCAAACTTTGATGGTCAGTGAAAATTTCACACGTCTCACCATACAAATGATGTATCCATAATTTCAAGGCAAAAAAATAACCGCAAGTTCTAGATCGTGTGTAGGATAATTACGTTCATGCGTCTTCAAATGTCTAGATGCATAAGAAATTACCTTTTCATGTTGCATGAAAACACAACCTAGACCCTGATATGAAGCGTTAGTATAAATCACGAAACCTTCTCCACTGGATGGAACAGTGAGAACTGGAGCTGATACTAGCCTATTTTTCAACTTTTCAAAGTTGTGCTGACATTCATCACTCCAAACAAATTTCACATCCTTTCGGGTTAATTTAGTCAACGGTAAGGCTATAGATGAAAATCCCTTTATGAATCTTCTATAATATCCAGCCAATCCTAGGAAACTCTTTATCTCCATTACATTTCTTGGTATTTCCCATTGCACAATTGCCTCTACCTTCTTAGGGTCAACATAAATTCCATCTCCCGAAACAACATGCCCTAGAAATACTACCTGATTCAACCAAAACTCACATTTGCTAAACTTAGCAAACAATTGACTATCTCGCAAAACTTGCAATATAACTCTTAGATGATTCTCATGTTCTTCCTGGCTAGGTGAGTATATCAAAACATCATCGATAAAGACAATCACAAACGAATCTATGAAAGGATGAAATACCCGATTCATTAAATCCATAAACACTGCAGGAGCATTTTTTAACCCAAATGGCATTACCAAAAATTCATAATGACCATAGCGAGAACGAAAAGCTGTCTTAGAAATGTCATAATCTCTCACCCTTAATTGATGATAACCCGATCTCAAATCAATTTTTGAAAACACTTTATCACCCTGTAATTGATCAAACAAATCATCCATACGAGGCAATGGATGTTTATTTCGAATAGTTACCTTGTTCAACTGCCTATAATCAATGCAAAGTCGCATGGTGCCATCTTTCTTTTTCACAAATAATATCGGAGCACCCCATGGTGATACACTGGGTCGAATAAAACCTCTGTCTAGCAAATCTTACAATTGAACCTTTAACTCCTTTAGTTCCACAGGTGCCATTCTATATGGAGAAATAGAAACTGGAGTTGTACCAGGCACTAAATCGATAGTAAACTCTACCTCTCTGCTAGGTGGAAATCCTGGTAATTCATCTAGGAACACATCTACAAAATCCTTAACTAGTGGGATATCTTCTAATTTTTGCAATTCCATGTTTGTGTCCACAATATATGTTAAAAAGCCTTGACAACCCTTATTTAACAATTTCCTCGCCCGAAGGGCAGAAATAAGACAGTTTGGAACCACATTTCTTTCCCCAGTAAATTTGAATTCTTCCTCCCCCGTCATATTAAATGTAACCTCCTTGCGAAAGCAGTCAATCGATGCATGGTAGGAAGATAACCAGTCCATACCCAAGATAATATCAAAATCTCGAATATCTAGTGGAATTAAATCAATGGTCAACTCCCTCTCCCCCACATACAATACACAATTTTTATACCCACGCTCTACTAACATCACATCCCCCATTGGTGTATAAATATATAGACCACAATCTAGATAAGAGCATGGTCTACCCAAATGCATGGTAAATGACAGTGCTACAAATGAATGAGTAAAACCTGGATCAATAAGCACGTAATCATGTTTGTTCATGACAAAAAATATACATGTCACCACCTCTGGAGTAGCCTGAGCATCCTGTAAAGTCATTGCAAATATTCTTCTCGGAGCCCTAGAACCACTAGCTTGTCCTCTACCTCCTCCCCTCCCTATGCCTCCAGGTGATGAACCTCGACTAGTAGTAGCTGATTGAATCCCTCCCAATATCATAGGACATTTCCTTTTTGTGTGACCAATTTGATGATAGTGATAACACTCAACCCCCCTTTAACTTGGGACAATCTGGACTGATATGGGGCTCAGCTTTGCAAAAATAGCATGTAACAGGCTTAGACTGCCCATTGTCATTCTTCTGTTGTCTATTTTGTAGGCCCATCGTTCCTGCACCCCTAAAACTGCTTGGTGTCCTATTGTAAACATAATTTTGAGTCCCTCTATCGCGCTAAAATCTTTGACTCCCCTGTTTTGAGTATTCTACATTGCCTTCCTTTTGTTGAGATGGATCAAATCTACTCCTCTTTACCCTTTGTTCCCTATTCTTTATTGCATCATTAACATCTCCTTCAACCATCATATCTTTGTTAACTAATGAAGTATAGTATACCATTTCAAGTGTAGTGGGTCTAGATTTGTTAGCCAAATTCAACCCATCCTGAAATCTGGTGCATTTGTCCTCCTCATTGTGTAAGAAACGTAATGAAAATCGAGAGAAAGATATAAATTTAGTTTCATACTCCCTGACCGACATATTCCCCTGAGTCAATGATAAAAATTCTCTCTCATCCCAAGTAATTACCTCACCTCCCTCCGGAGTAAGCAAGAAATATTTGGAAGACTCCCACCAATATTTAGCTTCACCCTTTAACAAGAAAGTAGCCAAAATTACCTTCTGCACGCCAGGTACATTCATCACCCCGAAGATAGTTTATGTGTCTCTAACCTAAGCCTCAACTTCTAAAGGATCTACAGAACCTGAGAATGCTGGGGGGTTCAATTTGATAAACTTCTCGCATAGAGTATTCTTCTCCTCTCGTTGTATTTCCCTTTCTCTTCTGGCTAAAGTCTGCTCCTCCAAGTACTTGGCTTGTTGTTCTGCTATTTGCGTCATAAACATGTTTTGTTGTTCTTCCATTAAAGTCATGGCACGAGCCATTTTCTGCATATCTGTAAGTTGTTCAGGAGCACCCTCTACATTATTTGGATTTTGTTGGTTTACTGTATTTGAAGACTCCTCATCCACCCTCTCATGAACATTTGCTCCTTCCATATCTTACTATCTGTTATAAACCACAATTACAGAAACAAGAATACAACATTTATTTCTAACATAATGGTTAGTATTTCTCACAAGTTAATATAAATGACCCACATCACACTATTTCTGCCACTACCACATCTAGACTCTCTAACCCCATAATATAAAAACCTAAAGCTCTGATACTAAGTCGTCACCCCCAAACCCCATTAGGATATAATTAACTAAATAGTTTACAAACCACATTTATTATTTATTTAGTAATACATATTGAAACAACTACAAGGTTAAAATGCAGAATACTAAAAATCCAATCGTTTTAAGGAGACATAATTTAAACAGAACTCACATACCATTTAACTTAATTACAACTAGTACGATGTATAAACCAAAACTAAAAAGACCCTACTACTATTTACTCAACCTCCTAGACCTGGCAGTGGCAGCTTCAGAACCTAAAAATGTAAACATGTAAAACCATGAGTTTAAAAACTCAGTGAATGTACTACATCTCTATATAGTAAAAGTACTATTTTAACATCTCAAAATATCAATATATATCCATCTCTGTGCCAAATTAGAACATATACATATCCAGAGTTAATAAACCCCACATCTCCTCCCCGTTGGCAATAATCATATCCATAGGTTTTGATAACCTAACATCTCCCGAATTGCATAGCAACTCAACATATCTTGACTTTTATAAAGCCATAGCATCTCAACGTCTCTTGACTTTTAACAAGCCATAACATGTCAACATCTCATGAATTTTAATAAGCCATATCATCTCAACATATAATACATACACATCATATCCATAATAAACTCAGTAAGTACACTCACATTGGGTTGTCAACTAGGTATTCACGTTTCCCTCGGGTGGAGCTGAACTGGGTTGATTTGACCTTACACCTGTTAATCCAACTAAATTAGTACTGAATTTCAATCATAAATATTATTTTAATATATCTATGTAACTTTCAATGGCTATACAACAACAATATAATTCTACTCAAGTCATATTCCATGAAATATATGTAAAGACGAAACAATGGTATACAGGTTGATAAGGTCATGAACATTCAACCCTAGAAGCTACCTCATAAGGAATTTATAACTAAAATCAAGTAAACATAAAAGCATACTTCTCAATATATATACACATGAAACCTTTACTCAAAATACCCTTGGAAATGAGCAAATAAAAACATTCCTTCATGGGGTATCCAATATGGCCTCAAATTATTGTCCTCCATACTTAACAATCCCATATTCATAAATTGTACATATACAGGAATCCAAGATTATAAATATGAAAATATATTTGAATATACTTTCCATTACAGGTGACGGTGCAATTTTTCAAGCTTCCTAGGGCAAGTTATGACAATTTCTTTACAACATCATAAATCTGGCCTACAAGCTCCTCTATTGTTCCTTCAACTTCCAAGAATTTTCGTAATTTTTCTCCAACATAACTTTCCATGATTTTCAACCCAGTTTCATTTCACATACTGAATAGTACATAATTAAAGTTTCATAATTTTTTGACTTCACTTCCTATCTCAAAAGCTTGACCAAACTCAGGGCATACGGAAAAGAAATATACAAACAGGAACTATATACCAACTTGAAACAATCACTAAGCCCTAACCACAAGGAGTTAAATTCTAATTCTCAGTTATGACATGAATATACGAGTTTACTTTCATATCCAATTGGAATTTATGAATTCCAGTAATCACACGAAGAGATATGCAAGTTTGAATACAAGGGGTTTCAATACAAAGCAATATAACCTATAAACACCACTAAACTCACATAGGAACCAATACATATTATCACAAAGGATGATGGATTTTTTTTCAATAATTCATGATTTATATACTTTTGAATAAGTATAATACAATATTAAAACAATATTAACACATAGTTTTACCTTGGAAACACTTTAAGGATTTTCTTGGAATTTTCCTAGCTTTTCTTGAAATCTTTTCTTCCTTAAACTTCTACTTTTTCTTTCCTTAAGCTTAAATATCTCAAAACTGAACCTAGGGTTATATTTGCTGAAGATTTAAGTTAAAGGGAGAGGTTTAAGTCGGCCAAGGATGCCTCCCATGCCAACCAATCAAATTAAAACACTTGGTTTACTAAAAGACAATTTTCCACTTAAAGGAAAAGGACAGATTTGCCCATTGTTCGTAAATTCGACCTAACTTCTTGCTCGGACATCCGTTTGGTGCACCGTTTTTTGTGTTAGAACCCTAACTCACGTGTCTACAACTATCTATTTTTTACCTCAAGTCATTTATAATGTTATAAGGGTCAAAACTAGTCTTAAACAGAAAATTTTCTACCGAAAATAACAAAATCTTGTGTTTGGAAATAATTCAACATTTCATGATTTATGAAAGTAGGATTATACTAACAATGATCACTTAAAATTAGATATACTAATACAAATTATTTATATCACATAGGATAAGCATGGTTTATATATAATTTATCATAATTATATCTGGGTTGTCACACATAACATCTCTCACCGTCTTTCTTAGGAGGATCTTTAAAATCTTTTTCATTTTTCTTTTCAAACTTTTTTTCCTCAAAATTCTTTTTATCTTTGAAATTTCCATTTTTCTTGAAATTGAAAATTTTCTTGAAATTTTTCGCAAACACATTTCAACCTCCCAGCACAGCTGATCAGTTAGGGATATGACTTCTTGGGCATTTTAGGGATTTAACCCCTAAGGGTTTTGGGGGTATTTATGTGATGTTTTGGCTCATTTTAACCCGACCCAATCATATTTTCACTCTTTCTATAATACTTAGATCTCTCGCGGAGCTCCACCACCTTCCACAACCCTAGAACTACCACCCTTTAACCCTATAACACCATATTAACCTTATGTTCTACCATATTTAAGCTTAGAAAACCAACGTTCACCACATGTTAGGCAAGATATAAATCTACAGAGATATTGTTGGGGATTTTTTGAGAAGAAAAGAAGATGAAATTATGGAGTTTGAAGGGGATTTTCATCGATCTTTCAAGGAGTAAGTTTAATGGATCTAAGCAACCTCTTTAAAGCCACATTAGTAGGTGGGAAGTTTCCATCTTCTTCTAGATTTCATCCACCATTGTTGAAGCTTCCTTTGAGGTGGGAAAAACTATATTCTTGCTAAGTTTAAGATTACTCTATTTTTCAATATATGAGTTAAATATGCTAGAGTTTATAAGAGTAGAATCTTTACATGATTAGGTAGTTTTTATTCATGAGTTTTTTAATGGTATCGAAGATTTAAGAAATGGGTTTTCAAATGGTTTGAGAAAAAAACGATAAAGTTTCAAGGAAGCCTTGTGCTCAAACATTTTATGAAATAAAATATTTTTATGGGAATATTTGCATTGAAAGGCTATTTCTAGTATAAATCTTGGAGTTTTATAGAAATAATGAAGATTTATGAAAACTAGACATTTAAGCATGTTTTTGAAGAACAAATACCTTTTTAGTCTAAAAAATCTTGGATTTACAAGTGTTAGTAAATTTCATGTGATAATCATGTGTAAAACTCATTTTTATGGATCCCTAGACTTAAAGCCCATCTTCTCGTATGTATAAACTTGTGGTAAGTTAATGATGAGCCTATGAACATGTTTAAGAGAAATTAAAATGGGTTTTAATTTGAAATAATAAGGATAGAAAATTCAGCCCCAAAAGTGTGTTAGGAAATAGAAAGAAAATGATAAATTTGTATTTCCAAGTCTAAATGTGATGTTAAAGGGAAAATGGGTATTTTCTAGTGAAAATGGCCTTTACATGCCAAAGTGATTTCTTTGTTAAAGAATATAATGAAAGCAAGAGACTTATAGTTTTAGTAGTGTGTTAACCCCATAAAGTGATTAAATGTGTTAATCAAGTGTTAATGAGTTAAGAACATTCAAGAAGTTAAGTTAATGACTTAACAATATTTTTGGGAAATAACACGTATGAAAATGGATAAATTGCAAGTTTGTCAATAAAAGGGTAAAATGGAACATTTTTATGAAATAAAAATGTTGAAAAGTTGTTCCACAAAATGATCCTAAAAGGAAGTTATTTTTGGGATGAAATCAATGTAAATGTGTAATGGATATGAAATGGTGAGTTTTTAAAGTTTACCAAAAATATGGGGTGTAGTTCCCGGGTTTTTGCTTCGCCCGATAAAAGTGGAATGGTGTTGACATGATAAAATACTAAAACAGATGATAAAGGAAACCCAAAACAACTAGGAAAACTAAAAAGGTCTCGGAGCCCTAAGGTGAAAGACCCAAATCACTAGCTACAGTATATGGTGGCGTAACTAGTGGTGTGGAGCCCATTGAAGTACGCGATTATGTGGTAAGTTTTGAGAAACAAATAATGAGAAAATTGGAACATGATAATAAAATTGGTTGTGCTGAGAATATAAGAAAAAACAACCCAACGTGTAGCGAAATTGGTTAATGTTCCAATTAAAGAATCTAATAACGTGGACAAGAAATATTAAAAATTGACTAATGTACATTTGAAGTAAAAGGAATGGTAAAGTGAGGTGATTAATGGGTAATAAAGCACCCTAAGATGGTTTTAACCCAAGTGTGGGTTATGAACTATTTTCAAATGAAAAATAAGAATTTTCTAACGCTTAGTGTGCGTGTGTTGAAAGGTGGTTTCAAGGATTCTAAAATGGATCTGACGTGAATGAATGGGAAATTTCGGTAAATGAAGTGTTTTTCCTAAACAAACCCTATTTTTTTACAGTATTCAACCAGGCACATCTACAGCTCATTAAACAGACTGGATTATATCTGCTATGTCCATTCACTATTTATGTTAATTTTTTGTTTGTCTTCAAGATCTCCTCCTCTACTTCCAAAAAAATTTCTCTGTTCTAATGACGCTTATGACCACCACCCTTCTAGCCTTTGTTCTTTTAACCACCCTTTATGTTATTCCCCATATTGAATCCAAGGTTGCTGAAGCTGCCATCGCCACCAACAGCTGTCTTTAGGCACACCGCCAGTTCGTAATAAATCTTTCACATCGAGTACACCATTTCTGAAATTACCTACACTTGACTTAAGTACTTTGTCCTTAGGCTTGCCCTTATTTTCTACTCTTTTAGTACCAGCACCAAGCTTCCCAGAAAATTGTCCATGTATTGAACTCTCCTGTAGCATTTTCTCATCTCTTTCTTTTTGATTCTTCATTGTTACTCGCGCTACGCTTGTTGTAATCTCTGCTTCTTTGGAGCCTTTCCACCCAGAGAAACAACATTCCAATTTTCCAGTTCTTTTTTCTCCTTCCATGTCATATGAGAGGATCCCAAAAACTCAATATCTTTCAATATGGACTTTATGTCCAGTTTTTCACCATTCAGCCCATAAATCTTGAAGATGATCCTCCTTTAGGTCCTGCCAACTTCTTAGACATCTTTATATTAGTTGGATTCCATAGATGAAAGTGGAGCACCGATGGTCAATAGCGGTTAGTGCTTCATGTTGAATTATAAGCTTTTTGATAAGTTTTCTTCCTACTCATGAATTCTATTACGACCGTTTTCATTTTGAGTCGTATCTTTACTTTTGTGAGAAAGGCCCTCTTTTGTACTTTATTATAACATAAACCACTGGAACAATAGTGTAAGACAATAAGAGAACAACATTAGCACCCGCACCCTTAAGCATGATGTATTCTTTTGGATAATAAATTTGTTTATGAACCTTGCTTAGTAGTGTTTGGGTGTACTTCGCCTGTTCTTTTTTTGTTTTAGTGACCACGATCTTTTTGCTAGTTTTGTAAATGTTTTCTTCCCTGCCTTAAGTATATTTAGTTTCTATTTTCTATTGTAAGTATAGGGTTTTAACTTGCAATGCTCCGTTTGCTTCAAAATTTTGACTTGATGAATTGTGTTTGTGTACAATGGTCTGCTTGATCTGTTTCCTTTTAACAGATATAATGTTAGATATGATGCTGTGAGGACATAAATAGTGATGTCATTGAATTATCCCTATATAAAACAATATTTATATGGAGTTAATAAGTTTATGATATCAACTATGGCAGGCCCCTTCCTTTATAATTGTATGGTTTTTCTTAAAGTTTGTAAGTCACACTATGCATCTGATATGTCCAGCTGTGCCTTTAATATAGTGATGATTTCTTCATTACGTGGAGGTTTTTCTTATGACATAGACTTCATCTAAGTTTTTGTTCTTTATTTTAAATTCAATTTTTTCATATGATTCAGTGTGTGTCATGATTCATATTTGAGCTGTTCGTATGTGTCCACGAAACAATCTCATAAATCCCCCCTTTCTCCATTGAAACCAATTAAGATGATGATGAAGACCTATCTCTCTCACTCATTTATGTTCTCTCTCATCCAACGAACTATACAATAATCATTATTATAATAACTACTATAATAATTATTATTGTTTGTAGTTTGTGCACGAGGAGCTGATCGACTGACCATAAGTGGTATTGTACAGTAGCTCCCATTGTATGGATATTGGTGCCATTATATTAAAGATGATGAAAATGAGATCTTTAGTGGGATGGAAGATAGGAAATCAGTAGATCTAGCATCTTTCATTTCTTTTTTTGTCTTCAATAGTGTTTTTATAAATCAAGATGATGTATGTTGGTAATATTGAGAACTTATTTATTTCCTTTGTATTATATTTATTTTAGCTGGACGCATTCTATACAATGTTGTTTAGCGCTTGCAGAATGTGAAAACAACCAGAAATGAGTACTCCATATGTTATACATATTGAAATAGACAATGATATTATATTTGAATTACAAGCTATTAGTTTTGTTGTTATGTATTTCTTATTTCTTATATAGGGCGGATAATCCTATAAAATAATGAAATTCTGCCCAAAATTTTAAAATTGTTTACGATTATTTATTTTATATAATAACATTAGACTTAAATAATACATGACTTAATATTTTGAAAAAAAATTCTTTGTTCCTTCAGCAAAGGGAAATATGCTTAACTGTAGGATCTTGAATAGGCGGATGTCTGCTTGCTTACCCCCATATATGAAGAGGTTGTTCCCGTGTTTCGAATCCAAGACCAATCGTAGCTTTGGCAAGGGCACTTGCCATCGCACCAGGGCACAACTTTACGATTTTCAAAATTATCAGCGTGCCTCCAGGAATGGGCATACCCTAGTGTATACACACACACACACACACACACACACACACACACACACACACTAGTGGAATGCATGTGCCTGAAGGGATGACAAAAATTTCCAAAGTACCTAATCGTAAAACGATAAAAAATTTCTACATAAGTAATTGCAAAACGGAAAAATTTTATTTCCTTATCAAAATAAAGTGTAATATAAAAATAAACATGCCAATGTAGTTATTTAACGACAAAAAAAATCCAAAAAACTACGTCGACCACGATTTAGAAAATTTGGGGAGAGTTTCTTCTATTTATAGGATTATCCACCTATTTTAGAAAACAAAACTACTCAGCTATACATATAGTCCATCTCGGACATTATATAAACCAATAACTAAAATCATTTTTAGCAACTTTACCAACAAAATGATGATAAAATAATACTACCGCGACAATAAATTTTCAATCAAATAAAAAATATTTGTTATCTTCCATTATGTTGATGCTAGCACCACGTTCCATGCGTTATGCATTTTGCATTCTGCGTTCAACTCGACGCCACCCATTTGTTTAAAGATCCACCCTGCAGCATTCAAATTTTATTAAACTCAAGTTATATAGAAGTAAAAAGTGATATCAAATTTATATAGAAGTAAACTCAAGTTACATGGAATGAAAGTATGATAACCAAGCATACGAAGTCCCTTGAAATGTTTAGCAAAATAAGTTATTTTGAGGCTCAATATCTTCTTCACCAATTCAATAAGAATTGTGTTTTACATAAGAGAAGGGGGAACAACACTATACATATGAAACCTTCAAATGCAACTTAATAACAAAAAAATAAGCAAAATGTTTAAAAAAAATACACAACCTGTTTGCTATCGTTCAGTAGGAAACCATTTAGCATATTACAAAAATCAATTATAGTACAACTTACTCATCCTTTCCAATACCAAGAATTAACTGTGCAAGATGAGTCAAATATGGATCTGCTTGGTCATTGCCATTCAAAATTGGTACTAGACTCTTTAAGGTCAACTGAAAATTCCCTCTCAAATTTTATAACACCTTTAATCACTGTTGTGTCTTCCGTGGCTACCGTTTACATCTGATAATGGTTCCTCAGTTTCAAATCTTAAATTTGTCTGACCCGGGTGAAGGTGAATCATTAGATGACTTGGGAATGCCAATGGAAGATGTAATCAACCACTGAGTTGTAATTGCAAATTAAAGGGGTATCCGTTTTAATCACCCCATCTTCTTGAGGAGAACAGGTGGAAGAAGAAAACATTATGTGAGACATTTTTAAAGGAAAAACTCATGATATTAGATAACCTCATCTATCCTCCTTAAAGTTTGAAGTTATTATGCATCACATGCCAATTGGGTTCAAAAACCTCAAATGTTAAATAGTATATACTGATAATAATAAATTTGAGCATGCTGCAACACAATAAAGATGATAACGAGATCACGGTTCCTTTCATGTCAAGTTCTCGGACAACTGGATGTACTTGCCATGCCCCTAAAAGCTATTTGTTTACGTGTTTACAGTGAAATACAAAGCAAAAAATCAACTAGTATTTTGTTAAGGCCTTCAATCTCATCTTCACCAAGTTGTAGATGATAAAATAGCCAGAACCCATATAAGAATAGATACTATATAAGAACAGGTATTAATAGAGAAATCCCAAAGTAAAAGAGAAATCCCAAGGCAGGGGCATACAACCTTTTCGAATAACTACAAACAACATAGAAGTTATCGTTCATCGTGATGCCATTTTTTATTTTCCATCTTTCACATGCCATAAAATTCGTGAGGAGATTCATATGAAAATCCTCCAGTAACATAATTTAAAAAACATATAAGGTTGAAAGGGTTTCCTAAAAAATATTAGGACTAAAATTTTAACAAAAAAATTAGAAAATTCTTTTCACAAATGTAAAAAATCAACCTGAACCAAATTAGGACTCTAAAGTGCATTTATCTGTAGCATTATCTAAACGTCAACATCATATGTATAGATAATCTTTGTCATCAACCTACTTAGAATATTTAGAGCAGGTAACCTTACATTTTTCATGGGCATCACAAGTTGTTAAGCGAGTCTTTTTACTCCATTCGCCTTGAAATTCATGTTCAACACTAGACCCGCCATAAAATCGAAAATATTAATATCAACTCGGGATATTAGAGAGGTAGAGTGTAAACTAATACAGTGTATATCAACTGAAGGGTTTGATTTCAAATCGAACAATCCTTACAAAATATGTCAATGCATCCTTGTGAAACTTGACCAAGAATATGAAATAGTTGTGGCTAAAATACTTTTCTTCCTTGCTCTGCATATAATTATATCGAAAGAAATAAATTAAAATATTAGCTCGCTTGTGAAATTGGTTCTTGGCCTTGTAAGGGTAGCTAACGAATTTGGAACTTTAATGAAGAGTTTTCTATGGGGAAGATAAAGAAAGATGTTTTGTGAACTGTAAGAAAACCTCTAAATACAAACTTAAAAGAAAGATTGGATTGTAGACACTTGATTATCTCCTATTGTGGGATTTAATCCGAGTAAAAGCACTTATTTATAAGCCGAAACACTTTTTCTTTTGGGATTTTATCTACTTTTGTGGTATTTGATCGGAAATTAAATGCATAAATTACCTAAAATTCTGAGAGTATTTCAACTCTAATAACCTGGAAAATAAAAGAATGTAAAATTACAAATAATTTGTAAATAACACACTCCAATGGTAATTATCATAACCCTTATTGTTGGATTTAAATGTAAGGATGTGAATAATCTCACCCAAACTAAACCTCACTAAAGCCTCTTGGTACCTAGTCCTAGGAAGGCCAACACTAAAAATGAACATAATAAACTACGGAGTAAGGATCACGTGTAAACAATATAAGACCTATTGTAAGCCTATCGAGACAGGCTGGGAATTCTAGGGAGGTTGATTAAAAGTTAAAAAGGGAACATGGAAGATAATAAAGAATAAATTGATAAATAATGGTATTGCAAAAAACGTACCACTCTGGGAGAACCTATTATAAGAACTTTCCCATTTGTGGAGGCTTAAGATGTATCATGAGTTGCATGTTTCGAAGCCTA
This sequence comes from Sambucus nigra, assembly GCA_949130495.1. Lineage (NCBI taxonomy): Eukaryota > Viridiplantae > Streptophyta > Magnoliopsida > Dipsacales > Adoxaceae > Sambucus > Sambucus nigra. The sequence goes on along the minus strand of OX422212.1, from coordinate 614,119,350 downwards.
TCGATACAAAGCACACAAAATATTAACTCGCCACTATGGCTCATAAACAGTGAAAAAGTTGAAATAAATTGAAAAAGAATGAATGAAGAAACTAAGGCGGGGGTGGTTGTCCTTACCTTTACCTTTTACTATATCCAAACATTAATATGCATGTTTTATCTTCTACAGATATAGAAAAAAAATATTAAAATAGTTATATAAGACAATAAAAATAACGATTGAACTCACATCACAATGTCAACTTCTAATTCTTCATTAATCATGTTTCTTCATTATGGTTTAAGCACCGCCAATTGTGTATGTTAAGCATCTAGAAAAGGATTATATAAAGAAAAATATAAAAGGCGAGAAAAAATTAAATCATAGTCCTCAGTGGGATCGATCTCGATTAGAAAACTAATATTAATTGAAATAACAATTTAATGAAGTAACAACTGAATGTATGAAAGCACCTAATTGAGTATTATCAGGCATAGTCTTTCCTGATATAACACCTAATTGATAAAGTTTATCTATTGTGTCTTATCATTCAAAAAGAAGTTTCTCAACATGGACATCGTTGTCATTAGACACTCATATCTGCCATCATACATTAGAAATTAGACATCCATATAGGTTCAACAAACATGCGTTTAACAATGCTAATAAATCGGAGTACAATAAATCGAAAAGCTTTCTACAAACACAAACAAAATTAATTACAAAACCTCAAATTATATTCATGGTTTTAACTCAGCCATCGAAGATAAGAAATTTGAAAAATGAAATAAAACACTAACATTGAAATTAGGACAAACACTTTATCCACAAGGGTGGATATTGTAAAATTTTCAACCTATCCTCAATGTGAATTCGTAAATGAAATTTACATTTTTTTAGAACACAAAAATCTTACATTATGCACAGGCTAAATTCATGGAAGTTTCACAAAACTAATCTTACATAAGTCTCGGTTCAACTATATTCATACCAAAAATAGAAAGTACTTCTTAAATTACCTGATAAAAGAAACATAATCATTAAATGAAAAATAAATTTTAACATACCAGCAACCAAGAAATGTCTTTTTACCAACGAGAAACACTTGAAAGTTCATAACTCCTACAAAACTACAACTAAACGTGTGAGCCAACAACTAAAAAACCTAAATAGTCGGACAAAAACAACATATTATGACCCCACACCTTCTTAGGGCTACCAAACGTATTGTGACGAAATTGGGGTTTGAAAATCTGCAAAACATAAGAAAAACATTGGATCTCTAGTAAATAATTACATTATTAGATATACAACTGAATAAATGAAAAACCTAAATCGTCAACCAAAAATAATTAAAACAAAATCATGAGAAATTAACTCGTGTACTTCAATAAGGAGCATAAATAAAACCTCCCATAATTTTCAAACCCACAAAACCATAAAATTTCCAAACCCTAACATTGTGAAATGTGATCACGGAGAAAGAGAAAGGTGTATCCATGGGTTTGTGAGAGGGTTTATGAGGGTGACAGAGTTCGTATACATGAATTTAGAGGAAATGGGAGAGAGATGTCGTGTGAAAGAGAGGATTTTGTGAGTTATGTCTAAAAGTGAGTTATGTCTGATAGGAGAGAGTATCGTGGGTGTCTGAGCAGAAACGTGAGATCAAAATGGTTATAATACCCTTTTACCCTTGTTTTTAAATTTTCAAGAAAGGTGAAAATAAAGTAGAGTGTGTCAAAAGAGGGGGAAACCAAATACTTATGGGACAAAAATGGTAACAATGGTATTTTAATCTCAACCATTGGATCATTGCCTTGGTGGCCAAATCCTAGCCCCTAATTAAGTTATCATCTTATTAAATAGTAAAAACCTTTTGCTCCTTATTATATAGATATATAGGAAAATGATAACTTGTGCCCTTAGGTTACATTATGAGGATGAAAATAGTAAGTATTAGAGCTTTACATGAGTACAAGTACCCTATTAAATGTATGTCAAAACTTTGTCCCTACTATTTTTGGGTTCTTAATGTGTGACCTTAGGGCACATGTTATCAGGACTCATATATACATGTATATTAAACTATATTGTAGTCAACCTAAATTCAATTTCTAATATAATAAAAGTAAACTAAAAAACAAAAAAGCAAAGTCATATTATACCAAACTTTAGCCTTTAAAATAAAAACAAAACCAAATAATATTTAATCACATTTCACAAAATAAACACCACCATATACTTTCAAATCATCATTTCCACTTCAAAGTTAGTTACATAGTGTAGAGGGGGCCTGAAGGTAATCATGGGATTAGGGATAATCCACCAATTAGAAACAGTGTTCTGAGGATAAGATCAGCGTGGCAACTCAATCGTGGCATCGTGGTGAGGCAACTCAAGCGTGGCATCTTGGTGAGGCAACTCAAGCGTGGCAGCTTGGCGTGGCAACTCGTACTTTAGCTTATTGTTACTTTGCCATATTATAGCTTTGTTTATATTGACTACGAGTTGTAATGACTGTAATGTTGTAACGAGAATAATGAATGGGTGTGAGGTCGAACGGTACTCGCGAGAGACCAGGCTTGGCAGGGCCTGGGAGAGCTTTCATGATCTATCGAACAACCTCACCGTGGGAACTTTAGAGGGACTTGGTTTGGAGGATTGAGAAGTGGGGCACCGTTGGGGCTTGTCCCGACCATCTTAGATACACCTGGTAAAACACCGAAGGACCCTGACCGTGGAACCTCAAGCGGAGCAGCTTGGAGTTCCATCGGGCATTGAGTTATGGACCAAACAACCCTCTACTTAAAATGTCACATCTACTGTGGGTGATGTCACTAGCCTTCTAAACAATGTCAGACATGCACTTGAGTAAACCACCGTGGTATTTGGGACTGTCAGATAGTTGGTGAGCCACCTCTGCGACTACAACCCCCTGACACACAGTGGTTAGGCAAAAGGCATGTCTTGGCATTTAATGTTTATGACGTAGGAGAAAACTAGTGCATCAGACATTTAATGTTGTGACATAAAGTATGAGGGATGTCTTTCATAGTCTTTAATGACTGAGTTGCCTCGGGGGTGGTGTGGGGGGCTATTTAAGGACCCCAACCACCTCTGAGGAAAGGATGATCTTTTTTAGAGTTCAAAAGTTATTACTAGAGAAATTTATTTACGAGAGAGATTTATTAAAAGAACCAGAGAGTTCTGCCACCCACCATATTTTGTCATTTATTACGAAGCTTTTAATACATAACAGAGATTCTTGAGAGTTTTAGTATGTTTTGCCTGCCTACCAAGGTGTATCTAGGGTGCTTACTTCTCTCTCCCTCTAGCTAAGTTATTTCTGAAGTTCTTTATTATATTGTGAGTTATATACGAGAGATTTGTGAGTATAAGATGGGTTCCATACATTCCAAACTGCTCTTTGTGTCTTGTGGCTAAATCACTAGAGCTTTTCTAACTAACCTTGTCATCACCATACTTAAAAGGGGTTACGCCTCCATCTTATCTAAACTACCCTCTTACATTTGGCGACTCTGCTGGGGAGGCATTCTTCTAAGGAAGGAGTATGGCGCAAGATAACATTAATCGAAGGCTCAACTTTGATGATATCCAACACAGTGAAGAGCAAGCAGCGGTAGAATCGGAGGCTTTAAGGAGCGAAGTTCCTCGAATAGAAGTGCCCCCAGTTCAGACAACAACGGGCGCTCAAGGAGTGACGCAGGCTTCCACGAGCACTGGGCTGGGACCTGCCCAGATGACCCTCCTCATGAGCAAGTTCTATGAGTTTTTGTAAAAACCTGCAGCTTCAACGGTGCTGGGAGGACTTGAGGCCAATTCCTTCGTAACACCAGGGGCAGCTCCAACGGTTCCACCGGGCGCAGGTACAACGGGAGCAGCCCCGACAAGCATACCCTCCGTCGTGAATCCGGCAATGGGAATCTCCGGAGTATCAACGGCGCCAGCCGTAACGATGGCTCCAACTGTTACGGTCATTCAGCCAACACCCCCATTGGTTGTTGCCCCATCGACCATGGAGGAAATGAGGAGAGAAATGCAAAAGGAGATGTTAAAGTTTGTGCAGGCTTCCTCACAGTCTATAGGCGAGGTAGCTTCAGTCTATGATGACTTTAGGACACCGTATCCTCAGGAATACAACGATGAGCCTTACCCGAGGGATTATATTCCCCCCATCTTTGAAAAATACACAGGGAAGGGTGGGAATCCGAAAGAGCACATTAAACGTTTTATTGAGCACCTAGGGGCGCATTGCAACAACAAGAAACTCAAGTTGAGGGAGTTTTCCAAATCCCTAACCGATAAAGCATACACGTGGTATTCTCATTTGGCCCCTAAAAGTGTTTCCACGTGGGAAGAGATGCATGTGTTGTTTGTCCAAAAGTTCTTTCTAGCAGAGGATGAATTCACTCTGACCCAACTAGGGAGAGAGAAGCAACGACCAGGAGAAGACATGGTGGCGTACGTTCGGAGGTTCAGGGAAAGGTCTCTGGACGTGAGAGAGGAGGCCAAGGAATCCAAACTATTACAAATCTGTGCCGAAGGACTACTCCCGGAGTACATCTTTCATCTTATCAATGAGACGCGTGAGGGAACTTTTTCGGCGTTCTTAAAATCTGCAAGGAACATCTCATTGGTCGTACGACCAAACCCGGTGGCGGCACCTATGATATTCAGACAGCCGATACAACCCGGGGGAGGAAGGCCTCAACCCCCACGGGTGGGATACACCGAAGTAACAGATGGGGGTAGGGCGGAGAAGAAGGACAACAAAAGGAAGTTCGGAAGGGATAGAGAAGACCCACCACCATTACCGTGCACGATAGAAGAGGCGGTGAGTTATTATAACGCCATGGTCCAAGGTGGAACGGTCTACCTGCCAAAAGGTGTTCCTTCGGAGGAACCCGATGACGCAATGAAGGCGGATCCTAGGTATTGTCAGGTTCATCAAAAGATCCAGCACCCGACAGAGAGCTGCTTCACACTAAGAAGAATCATTGACAAGTACATGAAGGCAGGGACGCTGCAGATCCCCCCACAAAACGTTAACAACAACCTGCTTCCAACACATGGGGCCAACTTGGTGACGGCCTACGACGATGAGGCGGAAAGAGGAGAAGGAAGGTCAACAATGAGGCAAAGGGAATTCGAAGAAACTCTGGAACGTTGCACCACATGAATGGCTAACGTAGTTTTAGTCTACGATGAAGCAAGCGCTAAAGACGTGGAAGACGTATACAGCGTTGAGGGCGAGGAAATAGAGGCAGTCGTTGAATACAGCGCAGTTTCAAAATCCCCAAAATTCGTTTGGTTCTTCGATCAAGTGGGGATACCAAAGGAGAGCAGACTGGAAATAACTCAGGCGATCCTAGACATCGTGAGGAAGGACGGAGTTCCCTCGTTGAAATGGAGGGGACCCATGGCGAGACTGGTGAAAAAGTTCCTATCAGAGGTGACCTTCAGCGATGCAGATAGAGCTGTAAGGTTCCCTCATAATATGTGACGGCCAGTATCAATGGGGTTAGTTTTGCAAGAACGCTTATGGATGGGGGCGCTTCCATCAACATTATGCCGATCAACTCCTTCCACGGAGCTGATATCCCAGAAGAAAGGTTGGTCCCCATGCCTCTGGTAATTTCAGGGTATGACAACCAATCTTCCAAATCCATTGGGTATGTGAATGTGGGAATTGTAATGGGAAATCTGAGTTCCCACATCAAGTTCCATGTAATAGAAAGTGCAACTTCCTATCATTTACTAATAGGAAGAGTGTGGATGCACAATCAAGGTTTAGTTCCTTCAACATATCATCAATGCGCCAAGGCGAATGTCAAAGGAACATAAGTGACCATTAGGGCTACAAAAAGGCCTTTTGCTATCGAGGAAGCTCACTTTGTAGATGCGGCCTTTTATACGGAGTTGGAAGAGGACGCTCGAGTCCTAACGAGAAGAATAAGGGGCATGGGTTCCCTCGATCAAAGATAGAATGGGGCCTCTGAACGAGCAAAGTAAAGAAGCCACGAGTAACGAAGGGGTAAGGACCGAAGAAACCCATCAGGTGATCCCTCGACCTCAAAGTACCACAAGGCATCTCAAAAACAAAGTAAGGCTTGGAGTGGATCCTATGGAGCATGAGGCCCAGCGGCAAAGCGTGCTGAGTTGCTTTTCAGGGGGAAGGATCGCTGAGGCTTCGAGAGAAAGGAAGAGGAAGGCCGTGGCAACAGCTACCAACAGGCAATGTAAGAAGGTGGTCACCGAGGAGGGGAAGGTGGTATACCGTTTATAACGATGTGAGCGGGCGGCCGAAGAGACCGAGGATGGGGCTGACCCGTTATATGAGTGTTTCTTGGTGGATCAGCATGGACAGTGTATGGTGATAGACAACTCCAACATACAGGAGTTCGTGGAGGAGGTCGCCGAAGAACCAGACTACATGGCAAATCAACCAAGTCCCCAGGCACAAGAGTTGGAGCAGTTGAACTTAGCAGGAGAAGGGGAAGACCCAAGGCCCATCTTCATCGCGAAGGATCTCGCTAAGGAGAAGCGAGAAGCCCTGGTTGGGATAATCCGGGAGTTCATAGATGTCTTTGCATGAAAGTATACCGAAATGGAAGGGCTGGATGAGGAGGTGAGCTGCCACAAGCTAAACGTGATACCTTCAGCCATCCCGGTGAAACAGGCAACAAGGACTTATAAACCTGAGTTGGACTTGAAGATTAAGGAAGAGGTTCAGCGTTTGTTGGCAGCAGGATTCATCAAACCAATACAGCATCCCCTGTGGCTATCTAGCATTGTGCCAGTAGGGAAGAAGGACAAGAGCCAAATAAGGATCTGTGTGGATTTTAGAGATCTGAATAGGGCTTGCCCCAAAGATGAGTTCCCTGTACCCTCCATTGATAGCCTGATAGATGCCACGGCTGGGCATGAGATGTATAGCTTCATGGATGGGTACGTAGGGTACAACCAAATCAAGATGGACCCCGCGGACGCAGAGAAAACGACATTCAGAACCCCGTTGGGCAATTTCATGTACAAAGTAATGCCGTTTGGACTTAAGAACGCGGGAGCTACTTATCAAAGAACAATGATGGCCATTTTTCATGATTTCTTCCACAAATTTGTAGAATTCTATGTGGACGATTTGGTCATCAAATCGAAGATGGAGGAGTCCCACCTAAACGACTTAAAGAAGGTGTTTACTCGATGTAGGAAGTATAAATTAAGGATGAACCCATTGAAGTGCGTCTTTGGAGTAACATGCGGGAAGTTTCTAGGCTTTGTGGTTGATTGACAAGGGGTGAAGATGGATCAGGATAAACAACGCGCGATCTTAAAAATGTCGTGCCCAAGAACGGCGAAGGAGCTAAAAAGCTTCCTCGGAAAAGTCTCCTACCTCAGAAGATTTGTACCAGGATTGGCCAAGGTAACACACCCGTTGATGCAGCTGCTACGAAAAAACACAAAGTTCAGATGGGAAAAGGACCACCAAGAGTCTCTCGATGAGTTGAATAAGCTGCTCGTTTCACCACAAATCATGGTTCCTCCGCAGGCAGGAGTACCGTTGCAGCTGTACCTCACCTCAACTACAAGGTCCGTTGGAGCTTTACTGGCACAAGAGATTGACGGGAAAGAACGGCCGGTGTATTACCTCAGCAGGATTATACATGGGCCAGAGATTAGATATAGCAGCCTAGAAAGGCATTGTTTGGCCTTAGTCTTTGTAGCACAAAAACTTAGACATTATATGCTGTCTTTTACAATTCATATTGTAACTAGATGTGATCCTATTAAGTATTTGTTGGCTAGAACTATCTTGATTGGCAGGGCAGCTAGGTGGTTCCTTATTCTCTCCGAATATGATTTAAAGTGTGTGATTCCTCGTGCCATCAAGAGCCAGGCGTATGCCGATCTGTTGGCAATCTTTCCATCAGGAACGTTTGAACCACCTAAAGAAGACATTCCGGGAGACGACTTGCAAGCCAACTATCTGGATGCAACCGATGAGGAATGGACGATGCAGTTTGATGGGTCTTCGGCAGAGAAAAAAGGAGGGGCAGGGGTCATCCTTTCAAAAGGAGTGGAGGAGATTTTCCTTTACAAACTAGATTTCCCTTGCTCCAATAACGAAGCAGAATATGAAGCGTTGGTGCTAGGGTTGCTGGAGGCTCTTCGAAGGGGAATTCGTTCTCTCTGCATCAAGGGTGACTCAAACTTAGTAATTCAGCAAGTTAACGGAGAATATGCGTTGAAGCACATGAGTTTGGCACCATACAGAACGATCATTCAAAGGCTCCTCAGCCAGTTCCACCGGACCAAAATCAGAAGACATCCCAGAACGATGAACCGTCATCCAGACGCTTATGCCAGTATTGCTCAAAAGATGGTCATGAGGAGCGATACGACTATCGTTACGATCCAACGAAGGACAGCTCCTTCGGTGGTACAGTCAATACTACCGATGGAGGGGGACGCGGAGTGGAGAGGAGAGATCAGGAAGCAACTGGAATCCGGGGAAGGAGTTATGGGACTAAGAGAGTTAGCCCAATACTTTACAAACCAGGGAAATCTTTACTACAGGAATGCAGGGGGATGGTTATCAAGATGCATTGGGCCAGAGGAAGCAGAGCGAAGGTTGAAGAGAACACATGAGGAGCATTGCGAAACAACTGAGATACCTCTCTATAGAAGAATTCAAAGAGGGGGATATTTTTGGCCTAGAATGAAACAGGATGCGGCAGAACTACAACGGAATTGTGATAAGTGTCAGCTATTTTTTGAAGCAGCTGAGTGCCATTTCATAGAAGCCCAAACAGACTGGAGGCAGCCCTATATCGACTTCATTCAAGATGGAACTGTCCCAACGGAGAAAGTGGATGCGATGGGACTGAAGCGAAGGGCCCCAAGGTTCTATATCCAAGAGGGGCAGCTTTATCGAAGGGGGTACTTCAACAAGCCATTGCGTTGCATCACGAAAGAAGAGGCAACTGAGGTCCTCAAACAAGCCCATGACCCAGCTCACATAGGAGGAGCCAAGTTATATGATCAGCTGATGACGTTGGGATATTATTGGCCAACGATGGAGAAAGACTCTACCGAATTCGTTCGAAAATGCAAAGCTTGCCAACTTCATGGAAATATGATCCATGCCCCATCGGTGGACTTACATTCTCTGGCAACGCCTTATCCTTTCCACACTTGGGCGTTCGACCTCGTGGGGGTGATACACCCTTCGTCGAGGGGCAAGATATGGATACTGGTAGTAACGGAGTGCTTTACAAAATGGGCTGAAGTAATACCACTCAGAAGGGCAATGGCTGGGGTAGTGAGTAACTTCATCAGAGAGTATATCATTTGCCGTTTTGGGATCCCAAAGGTTATTCTCTCAGATAATGGGACTCCCTTTGTCAACTCAGAAGTAACGATGCTTACAGACAAGTATTCCATCGTTCATCACACTTCAACGGTGGCATACCCGAAGGAAAACGGTCAGGCCGAGGCAACTAACAAAACTCTGGTTAATATCCTGGCTAAAACAATGGAGGACTTTCCAGGATCGTGGGATGACAAGATACCAGCAGCGTTGTGGGCATATCGAACGACGAAGAGGAAGCCCACAGGGTACACTCCGTTCTCCCTTGTCTACGGGGCTGAGGCAATCCTTCCAGTGGAGTTGGAGGTTCCCTCTGCTCGATACGCCTTGCGAAGTAGCATGCTCCCTCAGAACAGGAATGTGCAGCTGGAGGCATTGGATGAACACAGAGACAACGCAATGAAACATTTTCAAATGTATACAAGGCAACTCTCTAGGGCATATGACAACCTAGTAAGACCAAGGAGGTTCGTAGAGGGAGATCTCGTTTTGAAAGCAGCGGTGAAACACATTAGGGGACTTCCTCTGCCAAAATTCGCAGCCAATTGGGAGGGACCTTTCGTCGTGAAGGAAGCTCATGATTCAGGTTATTGCTTAATTTCTAAGTTGGAGGAAGACAAGCCATTCAAAATAAATAATAAATGGTTGAAAGTCTATCATGTGTAAACAATTAAGTTTGTACCATCGATGTATCTAGTCTTTGATTATGAATATACAAGTTTTATTGATGATGTGAAGTATAGACACCGATATGAAAGCAGTCATAACTCAAAGATAAAACGGGAAAATATACATTCTTTCATTCAATAAACAAGAGAGCATTACAAAAAATTGGGAACTATTGCCCAAGAATTACATAAATGGACGAAGAAGGAAAATATATACAAGAGTTTGCTACCCTAAAAGGAACCATAGGTCCGGGGAAGAGAAAAAATCCCCAGGAAGGCCCGAAGAAGCTGACGCAAAGGAGCTTTGAGCATTGACAGCAACCTCTAGCCTGATTTGCACCTGTGCGCGTTCAATAAGAAGTATCTCCCATTTCAGCTTGGCCAAACGCAGAGCCTCTTCGGCATTCTTTATTTCTTCATCCGCTGATTCCAAAAGAGGTGCCAGCTCAGCTAACTTAACTTCCTCAGCCCGTTGGTCCTCCTGGTGCTTCCTCAACAGTCCCCTCTGTCCGATCAGCTGCTGACTCTTCAAAGTTTTCAAATACGCTATAAGCCAGTCGAAACGGAAACCGTCACGACCCAATTCCTTCTGAAAACCCAGAAACTGATTAATGAGGGCTCGGGTAACACTGGAAGTGGGAGTATTGGCAATCTCAGCAACAACGATCGCCATGCCTTGCAGTCGATGACTCATCACGGGAATATTGGACCGTAGGCAGTCCACAGTGAAGGTCTCGGGGTGATGGTTCACCAACTGCTCAATCACCAAGCGATGTCTCACAGGCATTTGGGGAGAATTGTGAAGCACCATTAGGCAAAAGGCAGGAGGAGTTAAGTCAGGGAGAGGCAATTCGCACCCAGATTCACTTTCGGCCTCAACACCAGTCGTGGAACCTTGGTCAGCCTGGTCAGATTCTTCCAAAACAGCAGGTTCCTGACGTGGTGTGCCCATAAGTGAAAGAGCTGGTGAGGAATCCTCCTGAGCAACCTGAGAAGAGATATAAGAAACAGTGAGATTATAACGTTTTCGTTGTTAAGTCACCGTTATAAGGTGGAGATTATATAAAAATCTTAAACAAGTGTTTTCATTGTTAAGTCACCGTTATAAGGTGGAGATTATATAAAAATCTTAACAAGCGTTTTCGTTGTTAAGTCACCGTTATAAGGTGGAGATTATATAAAAATCTTAACAAGTGTTTTCATTGTTAAGTCACCGTTATAAGGTGGAGATTATATAAAAATCTTAACAAACGTTTTCGTTTTTAAGTCACCGTCATAAGGTGGAGATTATATAAAAATCTTAACAAGTGTTTTCATTGTTAAGTCACCGTTATAAGGTGGAGATTATATAAAAATCTTAACAAGCGTTTTCGTTGTTAAGTCACCGTTATAAGGTGGAGATTATATAAAAATCTTAACAAGTGTTTTCATTGTTAAGTCACCGTTATAAGGTGGAGATTATATAAAAATCTTAACAAGTGTTTTCGTTGTTAAGTCACCGTTATAAGGTGGAGATTATATAAAAATCTTAACAAGTGTTTTCATTGTTAAGTCACCGTTATAAGGTGGAGATTATATAAAAATCTTAACAAGCGTTTTCGTTGTTAAGTCACCGTTATAAGGTGGAGATTATATAAAAATCTTAACAAGTGTTTTCGTTGTTAAGTCACCGTTATAAGGTGGAGATTATATAAAAATCTTAACAAGTGTTTTCATTGTTAAGTCACCGCTATAAGGTGGAGATTATATAAAAATCTGAACAAACGTTTTCGTTGTTAAGTCACTATTATAAGAAGGAGTTTATGCAGAGAATTAAGAAAGTACCTGAATCATAACAGGGGCAGGAGTGGGAGTCATCACGGAGGTTAAAGTGGCAGGAACCGTTGGGAAGGGACTTGTTACCTCATCAGCCTCAACGGGGTCTCTGGCCCCAGAAACCTCAACCATCGGCATACTTCCCTCGCCCACATAAGGTACCAAAGCAAGAGCAAGGGGTTCATCGGGAATAGATGAGGGTGGTGAAAGATCAGGATAAAACTACAGTATAAAAGCCAATGTTAGTAAAGAGGAACAAATACAGAAAAAAGGGCGAAATGTATCCAAGAATAACTTACCTCAGTCAGAACGTTGAAAAGGGGCACTGTGGTCAGAGGTCTCGCCAGCACCGTTGGACGAAGAATGTTTGCTAGCAGCGAGGATACTTCGACCTAGGGCAACCAACATCCTAAATTCAGCACACAGAACGGGGTGAAAGAGAAGGAATGACAAATCAGACAAATTTAAATATGAAATAATTACCTCAGGATCACCTGCAGCAACCAGAACGATGGGGAGAACAGCCTCAGAGGAAGCCAGTGAGCCAGAGGGGACTGGAGTAGGCATCTCAGATTGTGTTGTCTCTGGTGGCGAAGAGACATCCATGGGCTCTATAACCTCACCCTCCACAATTGCCTCCCTCCCCCGTCGTGAGATTGAACGACGGGGGTAAGTAAGCCCGGTCATTGGCGAACGGGGTGGGGTCGTATCGGATGAGATGGCCCCACAGCGACCGCCCACGAAACGGCTAATGGGGGGACTTGGGGGGCTAGGAGAACGAGGCCCCGTTTCTTTAAGTCCCTGCACCAAAGTAGTTAAGAACAATATATATAAGCAAATCTGGATTGCTCTAACCAAAGAAGAAAAGAGAACAAGATAAGTGTACATACCTCAGATTGGGAAGAAGAATGAGAAGCTTGCACCGGGGAAGCTTGCTTCCGCTGGGACTTGGTGCCTAAAGTCTTCCTCCTCAGCCTTGTCACGTCACTGCCAGTGGCTTGAGGAACCTTCGAACTTTTTCTCCTCCTTGCATCTGGCTCAGTGGGATCGACGACGATCGTGGGGAAGGCAACCGAGGGAGGAACGACGACAGCGCGCCGTTGAAACTCTGCATTCACCCGATCTACCTCAGCTTGCGCCTCCCTCGTTAACCTCTCGGCCCTCTCAGGAGACATGGGAGGAGGAACGGAGGCTATGGGAAGGGCTGCCACAGGAGTCTGGGATTTGGACTTTATCTTTTTCATGGAAGCCACCCCACTCTTGGCCTTCTTGGTCGACGGCTGCGAAGACCCTTCATCAGCAGTAGCTCCAGTCGAAGGAGCAGTCTTCCTGGATACCCCAGCACTTTTCGCTTTGGATATGGCAGTAGGAGTCATGGGGCATAATGGAGGTAGCTCTTCGGAAGGCCTCTTAGGGGTTTTGCTTAGAGGGAACTCAATCCCCAGAACGGAGTTGCCTTTGAGTCCCAGCTCCAACGCAGAAAATGAAAGAACTAGAGGGTACACAGGCTCGCCATCTATGAATTCAGCAATGTTAGCCAGTTGTTTCGGCCAGAACTTCGTGGCAAATAGACTGGTCACATTCCCTTGCCTCTTGTTGGAGGGAATGGTGACTCTCCCAGCCATTGATTCACTTATCCCCCACGCAGCAGTGGAGGAAAATAAGGAACATGCCTCGCTAAAGCTAACCTTCGGGTTTGAGGATTGGAAAACTGAGCGAGGAGCCCCCTGATCAAACCCAAATTGACGACTACACCGATTGGGGTTATAATGTTCGCTGGAATAGCCCCACTCGGTGTAGGAAGGCAGATACCCCGGAGAAAGGAGAAGCACCACGGCTAACTGAGGATCTTCAATGTCTACCCCCACCTGAACCACCCTGGATTCGTGCTGAAAGAAATCACAAGTATGAACAAAGGTGTCCTCTCCGTAAGGCCTCATAACAAAGTCATCAAAACGATCAATTGAGGCGATCAGCTCTTTTCGGCTCTGCCTCTTGTGATAAATATAAGAGCGTGGGGGCAGAATGGTTTCCCCAGAATGAGGACGGTTGGCCTTGGCCGCTACAACAGGAAAGCGCACGTAAAGAAAGCTGGTTAGAAGGACGCTGTTAGCAAAATTGGCCAGGTTATAACGGCCAAGTGATCGTTCCATGTCGAACAACGTTCTGTCAAGCCAGGTGTAGAGGGACCCTAGGGCAATTGCAGCCAAAGGAAGTTTGATGCCCCGGGACAAACGAAGGGATATGTTGATAAGGTCCCTTCGGGGCTGATCGTTTGGTTTTCCCGTCAAAAGAAAATGGGAAAGAATCACAAGGATGTAAGCAGGGAGCTCTAACGAAGTACCTTGGCCAGGGGCATCCGTTCAAATTGAAGAACTACCTTCACTAGAACCCTTGAAGAAATAGTTAATCAGCGAAGTGAAGGTAGCTTTGTTTGAAGAACCGATGCAACTTCGGCATATTCGGTCCAACGTCAAACGGTCAGCAGTCTCTTGGGCGTCGAGAGGCTCATCGGTATAAGGCTCATGACCTATTGCTTCGAGCCCCAGAAGCTCGCAGACATCTTCTAGGGTTATCGTGAACTCGCCCCACGCAGCAATAAATGTGTGAGTCATCACGTTCCAACGAGAAACAAGAATGGGGAGAGCAGCATTATTTTTGGAGAGAGTAAACTCACCAAACCATTTGGCCCGTTGAAGGCCAATCTTACTCAAAATATCACCATAGGAACTCACCATGTGAGAGTTCCAAGAAACAAAATGGGCAGGAGAACCACCTGGTGCTTCGAAGTCAATTTGGGACCATTGGAAGTCCCCTCGCTCCAGACGAAACCGAAGAGTCCCCTCTGGAGGAAGAAAGCCCCACTTCGAGGGTTCTTCGTCCTCGTCACCCAGCACTAAGCTCTCAAACTTGCATTCAAAATTGACAGTCTTGCAAGCAGCAGCAAAGCAATCACCTTCGCCAAAAATGGGAGAGCGACGATAAAACCTTAACTGTTCACGACGGACAGCGTCCAAGGCAGAGGCACCAGTAGTGGTGGCAACAGCAGTAGCAGGCGGCGCACTGGTTGAAGAGATGGTGGGGTAACTTTGAGATGCCATGACAGAGTGTTAGAGCAAACAAAAAACAACCTTGAGTCAGAGGAGCCTGAGCATGACAATGGCGGAAGAACAACCACAGGAGGTGGCGTAGAAGATGAGAGCAAGAACAGGACGGCACAAGCTCGAACAGCAATAGAGGTTTCAGACGATCAACAATGGAAGCTCTTTCTCTATCTCTCTAAAAAACGAAGAAAATTTGAAGCAGGTAGTGGGAAAGCAAGAAAAAGAATGGTTTTAAGTGATTTGGCCGTTTAATTTTTAAAGTTCGTCGTTTAAGTTTCCCACCATTGCACGTGTGTGGCCGCCTGCAATCATTTCAAATGTACACATGGCACTTCGGGAAGTGTTCTGACATGGAAAAGACAACGCTACGTCATTTAATGAAATGACACCTAGGGAACAGCCACCGTTACCTTCCTAAGCAAGATTGAGTTTTGGGCGCCAAGATTTTCTCTGACATATCCAATAAACCCCCCAACAAGGAAGGTGTCCCAACGGTTCAAAAAAGACACGATGTCCCCTCGACAGAAGCTCAAACGTTGTTTAGTTATGACTCAATTACATCGGGGAAATTTTTTCTCTTTTTCGAACATTACTGCGAGAATATTAGCAGGTCCTTCGGGAGAATTTCAGATATTCAAGCTGAAACGGTTGAGACTCAGCATTAGGAAAAAGCAGCAGGCCAGACAGAGAAAGTTCATCGGATTAAGAAGTTTTCGTGGAGTCACTTCTTGTTCCCACAACAAATCCCTCCATGAAGGGGCAAATGTAGAGGGGGCCTGAAGGTAATACTGGGATTAGGGATAATCCACCAATTAGCAACAGTGTTCTGAGGATAAGATCAGCGTGGCATCGTGGTGAGGCAACTCAAGCGTGGCATCTTGGTGAGGCAACTCAAGCGTGGCAGCTTGGCGTGGCAACTCGTACTTTAGCTTATTGTTACTTTGCCATATTATAGCTTTGTTTATATTGACTACGAGTTGTAATGACTGTAATGTTGTAACGAGAATAATGAATGGGTGTGAGGTCGAACGGTACTCGCGAGAGACCAGGCTTGGCAGGGCCTGGGAGAGCTTTCATGCTCTATCGAACAACCTCACCGTGGGAACTTTAGAGGGACTTGGTTTGGAGGATTGAGAAGTGGGGCACCGTTGGGGCTTGTCCCGACCATCTTAGATACACCTGGTAAAACACCGAAGGACCCTGACCGTGGAACCTCAAGCGGAGCAGCTTGGAGTTCCATCGGGCATTGAGTTATGGACCAAACAACCCTCTACTTAAAATGTCACATCTACTGTGGGTGATGTCACTAGCCTTCTAAACAATGTCAGACATGCACTTGAGTAAACCACCGTGGTATTTGGGACTGTCAGATAGTTGGTGAGCCACCTCTGCGACTACAACCCCCTGACACACAGTGGTTAGGCAAAAGGCATGTCTTGGCATTTAATGTTTATGACGTAGGAGAAAACTAGTGCATCAGACATTTAATGTTGTGACATAAAGTGTGAGGGATGTCTTTCATAGTCTTTAATGACTGAGTTGCCTCGGGGGTGGTGTGGGGGGCTATTTAAGGACCCCAACCACCTCTGAGGAAAGGATAATCTTTTTGAGAGTTCAAAAGTTATTACTAGAGAAATTTATTTACGAGAGAGATTTATTAAAAGAACCAGAGAGTTCTGCCACCCACCATATTTTGTCATTTATTACGAAGCTTTTAATACATAACAGAGATCCTTGAGAGTTTTAGTATGTTTTTTCTGCCTACCAAGGTGTATCTAGGGTGCTTACTTCTCTCTCCCTCTAGCTAAGTTATTTCTGAAGTTCTTTATTATATTGTGAGTTATATACGAGAGATTTGTGAGTATAAGATGGGTTCCATACATTCCAAACTGCTCTTTGTGTCTTGTGGCTAAATCACTAGTGCTTTTCTAACTAACCTTGTCATCACCATACTTAAAAGGGGTTACGCCTCCATCTTATCTAAACTACCCTCTTACACATAGATACGTAGTAAAATGTGGTTGTCGTAAGTATCAACTATTGCTGCTAGTGGTAGTGATGGTAGCGGGATACCCACCTCTCTTAGCATACGAGTGATTTCAATCCTAGCTTCTACTAGAGTTTCTCTCTTGGACCTCATGAATCTTTCTTGTATATCATTTTCCAAATCTACACGTACGATATCAATTCCTTCTTGATGACAATTCTCTCTTGCCTCAACCTCTTCTCGATAACGAGTATCTCGCTCATTGGACTCATTCTACAGTCGAGCACTCTCATTATGATAATAATGAGATGATATGGTTGAACATGAAGAAGTTTGTTTAATACATGCTCCTATAGACAATGATCGTCTATGTTCGTCAGGTCCTATCACATCCTCAAATATAATATCCCTCACTTCAACCCTAGTTTGTTGATATAGTGGTAGCATATCCAATTGTCTTTTAATCATTTCCTACAAATTGAGAAAAAAACAAATAGCACAACCAATCTCCTTTTGTAATTGAAATTTGCAAGCATCCACTAAAATAAAATTTGTAATGTAACTAAGTCGTTTACATTGTAATTACACACATATGTATACCTCTCTACCACTCGCTCCATCATCGACATCGTATGTGAGATCCTTTTTTTTACATGTCAATCTCTAAACACTCAATTTGTCAATGGGCTCCTATTTTGACGTCATCCAATTTATATAAAACTAGAAAATGTATTAACGAAATCCAAAACGATCATATATATAATCATATTAAAGGAAGAACATAAATACTAACTTGTTACTTTATTGCGGCAATTGAAGTTCTCCCAATTCTAGGGAATGAATGCAAATATGATCCATTTATTATACTCATATTTTCCAATCGCTAGAAGTGAAAATATATAATGTAAATGACATTTCAAGTTACTTGTAATTGTTTATATATCCTCCCCATCGATACAATGTATTATTTTTTTTAAATTTCGACAGAGTTTCATTTTTTTACATGTAATCCAACCTGTTTAATCATCAACTTTACCATCAATAATTAAAAAAAACATTTAAAATTCATTCCACCAACTCAAAACAACCCCCACCCTCCCCCCACACATCCCACTGATACGTCGTGAATATTGCATATTTGCGCCCCTTATCTTTGTGGATTCTAGCACTTTTACATTGTTAATTCTTATGTTTATTCTCGTTAACCAGATAACCTCATATTTGGACATATATATGTTTTGCAGGGGTTAATTGTGCTTTTGTAGGTATTGGAATGCTAAAAGTGAGGATTCGTTGCATTTCAGAGAAGTTCCATCAGCGGATGCTACTTCAAGGGCATTTTCGTCAATTCACTCTTCATATTTATCTCATGGGACTTCAACAAATGCGTAGTTTGTTGAGTTAGCATCGTGTGGATGCAAATGGCTCGTTGTTTTGAGTTCGGACGAAGAAGTTATGGCCATTTTCGTTATGAACCTTTTCTCCCATGAGAAGACCAAAGAGCACCAGAAAACAGAGTACCGGTCGACCGCGCCCAGGGGACGGTCGACTGCATATTGTATTTTTTCCTTATGATGGAACCAGTGGGATTTAACTTAAATTACCGGTCGACTGGTCCTTGACCTGCGATCGACTGGCTGCAGCAGTTCTCGACAATTTCCCTTTTTCTTTTCTATTTTTGTTTCCAACTTACTATATAAAAGAACCGTTGTTCTCTTTTGTAAACATCAACTTACAATTTGCATTAGGTTTAGAGTTTGTAAGGAGATTTGTCCCTTCTCCATTTTTCTTTGGGATTTGCCCATTTTTATGTATGTAAGTTTACTTTTCATTATCTATTTCATTTGTTTATTACTTTCTTTACTTAATTCCTTTCATTTCCATGCCAAGTTAATATTCATTTCTTGTTATTTCTTTCTTTCATAATTAGCTTTACTTTATTTCTTTTAATACATCTCATTTATCATGCTTCCTAGCTAATTTAGTCTAGGTTGTGTTGGATTGAACTCACCTATGCTTTGCTTTGGTGATGGAGTTTACAGGCTTATTTCGAGTTTGTTGTCCTAGTTATTACGCCTAGGAGATTTGACGGGGTATATCATGTATGTGTAACAACCCGCCCTTTTGGAGACACTTAAATTCCATACTTGGATATAAATTGGGAATTTGGAGAATTTCTCAAAATAGTGATTTCTGGGATTTTCGAGGATTTAATGATTTTCGATGAGTGTTGTAATTATTTTTGGGACTAAATAGGTCGAAGTATTTTAATTATACGTCGCCGTGGAGTAAAGCGACAAAAAAGTCGAATTTTAATTAGAAAACCCACATTAAAGTTATATGGGTTAGAATAGTGATTTGCGGTCAAGTACCTCGAATGGGAATTTCGACTGCGCCATGAGTCTCGGAATGGTCGAGATAGTCAGAAAAGAGTGTCCGATTGTCGAAATCGAGTTTCGGGGAATTTTAGAGTTAAGCGGGCTCGTAATTCAGTAAATGAGTCGTTTTGGGGTTTTAAGGGGTTAAACCCTTTTCTTCCTATATAAAGAGAGAGAAAGGGAAGAGAGAAAGAGAAGAAAGAAAAGAGAGAGAAGTGAGAGAGGAGGAGAGAAAAGGGGAGAAAAGGGGAGATTCCGGCCAACCTCCGAGGGATTCGGCTCGAGGTCGTCGAATTATATCCACGAGGCAAGTGTTTACTTGCTTTATTTACTTTTTGCATAAATATCTCATACCATAGTTTGGTATTAACAAGCCCAAAAGATTTTGGGTTGGGTTTCATGGATAAAAACAGGTTTTCGGGAGTTAAAACGAATAAACCCCTAAAATTTAATAATTAGAGAAACTTAGGTTTTCACCAAAATTATTTGGTGATTTCGAGTTCTAGGACATTTAGAACACGTATTATAAGTGTATTTGTTGTTGGTTAGAGTTGTAGGTCGTTGGGTGAGGAGATGGAAGCTTGGGGGAAGCTAACATGGCTGAAACAGCTTCTCAAAGAAGAAGTTGCCCGCCATGATCGATCGATCGATCATGGAGGTTCGATCGATCGAAGCCATCAATCGATCGATAGCCATGGGTCGATCGATCGACCCCTGCTGAAAGTTGGCAGTTTTTTCTTGGGTGACTTGAATGGGATAGATTCCAATTCACCTTGCTTCGAGGTTGATTATGTGATAACATAAGGGACCTTTTAGGACTATATGGTCCTCTAATTAAGGGAAATTCAGAGGCTTAAGTGACGGTTTTAAATGTATAACCCTTAAACTATATTTTCGAGGAAAATAGAATAATTGTAGAATTTGATGGTTTAGGGTTCCTAAATTATGGTGGGGACCTTTAGGTGATTATATGGACAAGATGTAGTCCTTGGGCTTATGGAAATGAAATCCATAAACCATTAATTTTAAGGTTGTTCGGGAAATATAAATCCCTAAGTTATTTTGTGGGCTTTTAGGCCTATATGATTTATGCGTATAGGAAAGTATAATTATATTATTTATGGCTGGGTAAATCCTATGAATAGATTAGAATAAATTTGGGGAGTATAGTTATATATTCGCTAAATGAGAAATGGTATAATTAGAGATATCCAATAAATCCTTAGATGGGATTTAAGTATGTATTACTTATTAATGTAAGGGAAATACTTTGGGTTTAGTATCATGCATATATGAATGCATGATTATGATTCTTTGAGAGAATCTTTGGGATTATTGGTCATCGTTAGATGGTTTGGCAATTATGGCCATATATATATTCAACGAGGAACATATGGTATATATATATATATATATATATACTATGTGATTAAAGTATATATGATATGATGTAAATGATTTTGAAAATATAAAGATGAATGTTTTCGAAATGGAAAAGAAATGATTTTTCATAATTAATAAATTATGGTTACACACCTCCCTAAATCGCTATCATAACGGAAGTTGCGCGCGTATGGTGATTCCCCCTGGCTAATGAATACAGGGTGGATATAGTCCTATAGGCCATATGAGCGATTATTGTTTACTGCGCTGGTTAGGAGATTCTGGGTGTGGTCTTGACTATCCCGCAGGCATATGGCCGCTTACTGAGGTTGGTAGGTTCCCAGGTTGTCTTGTTTGATAGGCCCTGGAAGATGATAGCCATTTAAGGGCCCGTCCAGTGGGGAAACCCGGAGGGGAGGTCTTAGATTTGTTAAAGCAATTTATGATAATAAATTGTTTTTATATACATTTCCTAGATGGAAGAAGGGAAATGGGATAAATGTTTGGCTTCGGATACATTTCCCGGATGGAAGAAGGGAAATGGAAGCATGTGATATAATCAAAGCATTTTTATGATAATAAAAATGGCTTTATATAAATTTCCTAGATATAAGAAGGGAAATGGGATGTTATAAAATGGAAAATCATTTTTATGAAAATAAAATTGGCTTTTAAAAAGTTATATGTTATGTTAAAGAAATTCATGATAATGAATTGGCTTTTATATACATTTCCTGGAATAAGAAAGGAAATGGAAAGTTTTGAGAAAAATGAAAATTATTGATAAATACTTGGTATATGAATCCTCAGTCCGGGAGATAGATCCGGATGTATATGGTAATATGTATATGTGGGTACCCGAAATTTAGAACCATGGGCCCGGACGAGTAGCCCAGTCCTGGCAGCCCAAAGTCCGGACCCCTCATCTCTTATATTGATCCGGTTTCCCCCACGTTTCCACAAATTGGAAGTTATACGAGAGATGGAAAACGTGGAGAAACCCATCACCTCCACTTACCTACATGTACATGTATATATTAAACCCTAGGTCCGGGGCAAAAGGACAAGTTGTATTCTCTGTAATTACTCTCCGGAGTGTATAGAAATAATATCGACTGCACCACCGTGGACGTAGGCACATCCTTGCTGAACCACGTACATCCTTTGTTGTGTGATTGGCATCTAATAATCCTTATTCTTTTCTTGATAATTGTTTCTCTCGTATTTATTTGTGTTGTATAACAATTGCTTCCACAATTGGCGCCGTCTGTGGTAACCGTTCATCTTTCCCTTAGAAGAGCCAACGTCAAGAAATGAGTTTAAGATGTTTGGCCACAGCAGCAATGCTCCCTAAGCAGGAGATATTAAAGAGCCACCTGCTCCTCGCAGGATTAGGTCTGAAGTCCGACGTTCAGATCAGAGATCCCGCCTGGAAAGACCAGCCTCAGAAGAAAGTCAGGGACCAGTGAGGTCCACGCAGATATCCAGGTTGATTGATGCGTACGAGGTAAGGCTCCACGAGCAGAGGGAGTCTTCTCGCAGATACGAGGCTGATAATGCTCTCTTGAAAAGAAGACTGGAAAGACTGGAGAGGGAGCTTCGCCCTGATAACAGGAGACGCCCATATCGCACTCCTAGCCCTCAGGCGAGCAAATCTCGCAGTCGAGGAAGGAGCCCTAGGCGGGACGAAGGAGGCGAGTCAGACGACGACCTCCGCAAACAGCTGCGAAGAGCTCGCCGCTACCAGAGCCCTGCTCGCAGCGACGAGAACATATGAAACATGGTCCGCAGGGAGATGGACCATCCTTCCTTTCACCACGGAACAAGATCAACCAGAGAACTCGCGAGGCGAGCTCTCAAAACCCAGATGAAGTCTCCTTTCACAAGAGAAATCGAAGAGGAGGAAGCTCCCAAGAAATTTGCCATTCCAAGGTTCAAGATTTATGACGGAAAAACTGATCCCATCGATCACGTCAGGCAATACCGACAGGCCATGACCCTCTGGAGTCACCGAGATGCCCTGAGGTGTCGCATTTTTCCCTCGAGCCTTCATGATGTAGCATAGAAGTGGTTCGAAAGGCTCCCCCACCGATCGATCAAGAATTTTAAATCCCTAGCTAAACTTTTTACGGCCCGATTCATTACCAGTAGCTCCCATCCCAAAAGGATGGATGCTCTACTAAGAATGAAGAAAACGCCTCAGGAGACCCTCCGAGAATACGCGAAGAGGTACTGGGAGTTATTCAATGAGATCGAGGACTGCGCGGAGGAAGTGGCAGTGGCCTCCTTAAAAATTGGGCTCCCTAGATCTGCCCTCCTCTACCAGTCCCTGACGAAGAAGGAAGCTATGACTATTAACGACCTAATGGCCCGAATCGAGAAATACGCAAAGGTGGAAGATGTCACCCGCCCTAATACAGGAGAAAACGGTCGAGCTAAGATCACTACCAAGGTAGGTGAGAAAACTGAGAACCAGAGGAAAGGAGGAAAGAACGGAGGCAAAATGGCTCCAAAAATGGAGGGAACCATGACGCGTCGAAAGTATTCCAGTCGTTCAACACCGTCTTCAAAGAACTAATTTACAAGATTCTCGTTAAGATCAAGGATGAGCCATTCATCAAGTGGCCCAGGAAAATGGGAGGAGATCCCTCGAAGA
The DNA here is from genome assembly GCA_949130495.1 of Sambucus nigra. NCBI lineage: Eukaryota > Viridiplantae > Streptophyta > Magnoliopsida > Dipsacales > Adoxaceae > Sambucus > Sambucus nigra. The sequence goes on along the minus strand of OX422212.1, from coordinate 614,095,989 downwards.
GGAACAATGCATTGAGATGAGCTTTTCACAAAGAGGGAGGACACAAGACCCAGCACTGCAAAGCTCTTAAGTCTCACCTCGAAGAGTTGGCCCAGTCCGGGCATTTGAACGACTTTTTAGAAAAAAAAGGGCAGAGAAAGTGACTGCCAACAGAGAGGCGAGACCCGACAACGTGCTGGAGGATGATGCTGGACACGAGTTCGCAGTAATCCACGGAGTATCTGACGTCAAGCAGATACAAGGGAACTCAGCTCGAATGGAAATGAAAAAACTTACAGCTGTAATGCAGGCTTTTCAAATCGATCCAGCAAAGTCATAGTCAGGAAAGCGTCGATGAGCAGAGGACGTCAACTATAACAAGAATATTGTTTTCACGGATGAAGATTTGATGGGAGTAAGGACCCCACATCATTATGCCCTGGTCATTACACTCAGGATAGCCAACTTTGACATCGACAAGCTGCTCGTCGATCAAGGAAGTTCATTCAAAGTAATGTACCTCGACCTATACAGGAAATTGAAGTTGAGCATCGCCGACCTAAAGGAAACTACTGTTCCTTTGGTCGGCTTCGCTGGAAAAATGACCATGCCCCTAGGCAAGATAGTGCTGCCAGTTCGTGCTGGGAACGTCTCCAAGATGATTGAGTTTTTGGTAGTTGACATCGAATCACCGTACCAGGCCATCCTCGGCAGATGATGGATTTATGCAATGAAGGCGGTCTCCTCGACCTACCATCAGAAGCTCAAGTATGTAACCGAGCGAGGAGTAATGGAGATCCACGGAGACCAAGCGATGGCGAGGAAGTGCTTCATAGCAGCCATCCGACCAAAGCCAGAGAAGAAGGCCGGTCAACCCAGCGAGAAAGTTGAAGAGGGTGTGATACCTTCTAAATAGAAATTAAAGTATGGAAGACCTGGAGTAGAGGAGACCAGGCTCCTCCCCTCCGAGCGTGTCGTCGAGGACCTGGTAGAAGTTATAGCCGAAGTTGGTGACAGTAGCAGAGTCTTCTTAATTGGAGCATCTCTCACCGACCAAGAACAGAAGGAGTTGACGACCTTGCTAAGACACAACGTAGATGTTTTCGTATGGGAACCATACGAGATGCCTGTCATCGATCCTGATATGGTATGTCATCAACTGCACGTCGACCCCACATTCAAGCCAGTCACGCAGAAGGCACGGAGAACTGCACCGGAGAAGGCTAAAGCAGTTGAAAAGGAAGTCGAAAAACTGCTAGATGCAGGATCCATACGAGAAGTGAAATTACCTAAGTGGTTGTCCAACCCAGTAGTAGTTCCGAAGAATAATGGGAAGTGGAGAGTTTGCATCGACTTCACTGACCTCAACAAAGCATGCCCTAAGGATAGTTTCCCCCTCCCAAAGATAGACTAACTAGTAGATGCCACTGCAGCTCATGAATGAATGAGTTTCCTGGACGCATACTCAGGATATCACCAGATCCCCTTGTATGCCCCAGACCAGGACAAAACGGCGTTCATCACGACAGTTGGGTTATATTGCTACAAGGTCATGCCATTTGGGCTCAAGAATGCGGGGGCAACCTATCAGCGACTGATCACAAAAATGTTCAAGGATCAAATGGGAGACACAATGGAGGTCTACATCGATGACATGCTCGTTAAGACAAGAAGAAGGAAAATCACCTCTCAGACCTGTCAAAGACCTTCGAAATCCTCAAGAAGTACCGAACGAAGCTTAATGCGAGCAAATGTTCCTTCGGTGTCCAATCAAGAAAATTTCTTGGATACCTGGTCAGTAAGAGAGGCATAGAAGCTAATCCAGACCAGATCGATGCAATCAATAGGGTACAACCCCCTCGAACAATCCGGGACGTGCAGAAGCTCACTGGAATGCTCGCCGCCTTAAATCGCTTCATATCCAAATCCTTCGATAAATGCAAACCTTTTTTCCAGCTTCTAAGGGGGAGTAAACTGATAGAATGGAGCCCAGACTGCTTGCGAGCTTTGGACGATCTCAAGGCCTACTTAAGCCCCCCACCGCTGCTTGTCATACCACAACAAATGGATTCTTTGTACCTGTACCTCTCGATATCCAATCACACAGTCAGCTCTGCGTTAATATACGAGGTTGTAGGAATCCAACACCTCATTTACTACGCGAACAAGACCTTATTAGATGTCGAGAAAAGGTACCTGCCATTGGAGAAGATCGCCTTTGCACTGGTAATATCCTCGAGGAAACTGAAGCATTATTTCGAAGCCCATACTGTCATCGTCCTTACATCGCATCCCCTTAAGGCTGTCCTAAGGAAAGCGGACTTGTCGGGCAGACTGTCTAAGTGGTCAATCGAGCTCGGACGGTTTGACATCCAATTTCAACCAAGGACAGCTATCAAGGTTCAGATCCTTGTTGATTTCATAGCCGAATTCACGGGCGAGGAACTCTCCGACCAACCTCAACCGGCAAAGCAAAAGAAGAACCAAGCAACAGAAAGAACCTGAAAACTCTTTGTTGATGGAGCCTCCAACTCAAAGGGGGCAGGGGTAGGCATTGTCCTCATCACTCCATAAACCACAATCCTCGAACAAGGAATCAGGCTTGGATTTGCAGCGTCCAACAACGAAGCAGAATACGAAGCCCTAATATTCGGTCTCCAAAAGGCACAAACTCTAGGAGCAAAACGTTTACAGGTGTTAGTTAGTCTCCAATCAGATAAGTGGAGATTACAATGCAAAGGATGAAAGAATGGCAGCCTACATCGCCTTAGTAAGAGAATTAATGTCAAGATTTGAAGAGATCAACATCCAGCAGTTTCCCAGGGAGAAAAACAGTCACGCTGATGCCTTAGCAGCCTTGAGTTCGGCAGTTGACTCTGACCTTAATAGGGTCATCCCCATCGATTTCCTCATTTGTTCGAGCATTAACCGCAACAGCAAGTTACCAAACCCGGAACAAGTACTCCAGGTGGGATCATCCCCCAGCTGGATGGACCCCTTAAGGGACTATTTAAAGGATGACACGCTCCCAGATGACAAGAAAACTGCCCACCAAATAAGAGTCAAAGCTGCTCGCTTTCACTTATCCACAGGAGGCGACTTGTATAAGAAATCCTTCTCCGATCCCTACCTTAGATGCGTCCACCCAGGTGATGTCGAGAAAGTACTACATGAGCTTCACGAAGGAATCTGTGGAAGTCATATCGGAGGAAGGTCTCTAGCCTTTCGAGCAATGAAGGAAGGCTATTGGTGGCCATACATGCAAAAGGACTCCGCAGTATATGTTCGTAAATGCCTGAAATGCCAATTCCACGCTCCTATGGTCCACCAACCCGCCAGCGATCTAAAGGCCCTGTCCACCCATAGCCCTTCGCCCAATGGGGAATGGACATCGTGGGACCACTGCCTACCGCCGTCGGCAATCGCAAATACCTGTTGGTTGCGACTGACTACTTCACCAAATGGATCGAGGCTGAATCCCTGGTGAACATCCGAGATGCTGATATGATAAGGTTCATATGGAAAAATATAATCACTCATTTTGGAATCCCCAGAACCATCATCACCGATAATGGAACGCAGTTCGAAAGTGACCCCTTTCAGAACTTCTGTAACGAACATGGGATCAGACACCACTTCAGCTTTGTAGCCTACCCTCAGAGCAATGGCCAAGCTGAAGCTTCTAACAAAACTGTGATCAACGGATTAAAGAAGCGATTAGAGCGAGCCAAGGGCGCATGGGTAACAGAGCTACCCCATGTTCTATGGGCATACCGAACCACTCCTCGGCGAGCAACAGGAGAAACCCCATTTTCGCTGATATATGGCTTGGAAGCAGTCATCCCATTAGAAGCAGGTTTGCCAACAATGAGATCCAACCTTATCGACCAAGGCCTGAATGAAGAAGCATTGCTCGCCGAACTCGACCTAGCCGACGAGAGTAGAGAACTGGCCCTAGTGAAGCTTGCGAGCTATCAACAACATCTCGCAAAGCACTACCACAAAAGGGTTAACCCGAGAAGATTCCAAGTTAAGGACTATGTTATAAGAAAAGTCATGGGCAACGCGGTGAAGTCATCAGATGGCAAGCTAGCCCCAAACTGGGAAGGACCCTTTAAAATAACTAAAGACCACCTGCAAGGTGCCTATCATTTGGAAACGATGGAGGGCAGATAAATACCACGAGCATGGAACGCAGCTAATCTCAAGAAATTCTATTTTTAGATTCTCAAGGAATTCTATTGTTGAATCTTTTTCTTGTATTTATAATGTGAAAGGGCAGTTCATTTCCCTTATTACTAATGAAAGCAGTAACAGTTGCATTTCATCACACATCTTTTCCAAATCACAGGCACGATGGTCGATATAGCAGGGGAATACCCCTCCTCTAGTCATCATCATGAAACACGAGAGACCTCTTAGCATTGCCCCTGGCAATATATAAAGCCCTACAGAGGATTCTTAGGCAATGCGACCAGATTTTATACTGTCCATCAAACCTACTTTGGTTGAGCAAAATCCTGATCGGATGAAGACATCCAATACCAGGTGTGTCCTCGCCAATTGCCCTACTTAGGCCTAAGGGAGTGTGACGACACAACCTAAAAGGTAAAATGGGGCATAATGGTATTTTGGTATTATACTGGACTGGGGGGACACTTGCATGATAAAACAAAAAGGATTATGAAGCAGCAAGAATATAAAAAGATTGGATGAACACGTTTAGTCGGCAAAATTGCCCAAAACACGAACTTTTCATTAATCCCTTATATTTACAACAATGATAATACATGTTTAGTCGGCGAAGCTCGCCCAAAGAATTTACATTATCAAAGGTTTCGTTAATCCCTTATATTTACAACAATGATAATACATGTTTAGTCGGCGAAGCTCGCCCAAAGCATTTACATTATCAAAGGTACAAAAGAATAACAACTTGCAAAAACTCATGGGGGTGGAAGCCTCCGAGCAAGATAATCATCCACTCTAGCTCTTCGTCCGTCGTCTAGAGCAGGGGCTAGCTCTTCCACAACCTCACATGCGTCCAACTCCAATAATTACCGAGGAATAGCATCGATGGGGATCCATCGATCGTCCCTCCTGAATGGGTTGGGAATCAGAGTGGAGGAAGACATCTCGTGACGATACCATAACACCGAGTTCCTCGGGACCTGCAGCTCTTTCAAGGCACTTAACCACCATTTGATGAAAGAAAGTTCCTCGAACTCAGATAGTCTTGTTGGAGCATCTAGCTAGCCTTGATCATAACCATCAGCCCACTCTTGCCGAGGACCTTTCTTGAATAAGTGCCGCAATCGGGTGACGTCCCTTTGAAGCCCAACAGTAATTACATATGCTCGTTGGACATCATCGCGGATCTCTTCCATCTCCTTATCACGCTGTTCTTCTACTTCCCTGCTCCTGCCCCTGGTGCTCCTACCAGCTCGCGGGAGGGGAGGACGAGTGGAACCTCGCGGCATAGGAGGAGTATATCCAGCTCGCGACGAAGAGGAGCCTTGCAGAACTTCTGAAACAGTGCTCGGCGCATGCTCCCTAAGTTATAAGACTTTCCTCCTCAGGTTTTCATTCTCCTACTGCAGGCACTCCCCAACTTGGTTGATCTCGGTGGCCTCAAGTAACTTAGCTCTAAGTACATTCACTTCCTCTTGCACTGAGGCACCAATGTCTTCCATCTCCTGGATCCTGTCCTTCATCTTAGCCACTAGCTCGGACTGCTCCTTATATTTCTTATTTCTGGACCTAAGAGACTTGCAAAGTTTGACAAAGGCCTGGCGAACTTCAGGGCTCGCATTGGGACCGAGGGTCCTACCCAATTGGGAAGTAGCAGGAATGTAATCATCCACATCGACTAACTACAAATAAAAGAAAGATAGAGGAGAGAAAGAGATCAGCACAAGCAAAAATGAAGCCTTTTCATTAATAAGGGTCGAGGTTACATCAGATTGAAGAAAAAAAATTTACAGACTAGAAAAAGCAAAAATACAAGAATAGTCCTAAAAGTAGATTAACTAGCAACCTAAGGCTGCCCAGAGGTGGCTGGCTGCTTCCCCTTGTCAGCAGCAGTGGAGGCATCCTCCTCTGTAGGGATGCCCTCAGTCGCCTGGGCAGGACAAACACCGACAGGAATTGTCTGAGAGGCAAGATCAACACCCTCGATGGTCGGGACAGGGGCTTCTTCGTACACATTTGGCTTCGAACCTGGGTCATGCTCGTCAAACAGAGGAGACTCAGCGTCAACACCAGAAGCTGAGAGGGCCTTGTTCTAGCCCTTCTTGAAGTTCAGACGGCTGATATAGCCTATCTGAACCTCGGCATCTTCGTAAGCAGTAGTCCACCCGGAGTTGTATGAATCCTCCTTGATGGTGGCTACCTGGGACTCTTTCTCCTTTAACTACTCAGTCAGAACCTTATTCTCCTCCACGACATCTAGCTTGCTCGAGCATACTAGGTCATAGGCATGCCTCAGCTCGTTCAGCTCCTTAATCGTCGCATCCCTCTCTCGATTAGAATTGATGAGGGCCAGATCAGAGGAAGCTCGGGCGGCATCAGCAGTCTTTAAATCAGCCTCTAGCTGAGAACCCATGACTTCCAGAGAGGACTTCTGCTGCTCCATCTCGCCATACCTTCTCACCAGCTCATCGCGAGAGCGATAGAGCACGGCGAAGTCAGTCACAAACTGTCAGAAATAAAGAAGAGATCAAGAAGGAGAAACAACTAAGACTTGTTAAAGAATTGAAAAATGGATAGGATCTTACCAAGGCTAGCCTCTGGCTAGCTTATAGGGCCAATTGATCAGACCCCAGCGCCCTCTGGCGATCTGCAGGGAGAACTGCTCTCTCGAGCAGCGCAGGAGCCAGCTGAGGAGAAATGGCAACTGAGGCCCCCTCGGGCAAAGCAGACAATGGGACCAAGGCTTGCCCAGCCTTCGTCCTTGACTCCATCTTTCTCCTCTCTTCCTCTTTCTCCTTCTCCATTCTCTTCCTCTCCTCCATCCTCTTCTTTTCCTCCACCTTCTTTCTTTCCTCCTCCTTTTTTCTTTCACTCTCTCTCACCTGCTCTTCCTCTCTCCTCTTCCTCTCTTGCTCCTGAGTAGAAGATCGAGAACTAGTAGCGACGGCCCCAAAAGTAGACTTTTGTTTCTTTGACCTTTGTGCAAGAAGCACGTGGTCCTCATCATCATCATCTCTAATCAAGTTCTTCCTTGGAGGCATCTCTTCACCTGAACTGCTGGAAGTGCTCGACGATCCTCGAGCTTCAGAATCCTCCTCACAGTCATAGGAACTGCCACTGTCAAACCTCCCTTCACCCAAATTACTCGCAGCTCCTGCAGGCTCACTTTCAGAGCTGCTCTCCTCTTCGTCCAACTGTATAGGCTCAGCAATTGTCTCTTCGAAGGAACCGAACTCTGGTACACTATCCACAGGTCGTGCTATGAAGCTGGAGCCAATATTCTTATACTCGAGCAAAAAGGTAGCAAACCTGGGATGCTCGCCATCACCCAGAGGCTCCCTGATATTCCAAGCTTTTACCAACTCCGAGATACGAACCTCGCTGAGAGCAGGCTCCAAATTCTTTGACCTCGTTGTGGAAGAAAAAGCAAATAGGGGTTAGAAAAGTCACAAATCAGCAAAAGTTGAAACAACAGTACAATGTCTACCTATATATTCCTCCCCGTAAAAAGGAACAGAGAACCTCTCAGACCTCGACCCTTTAAACTGGGGAGGGAACCACCAATTCCTAACGAGGAAACCCTCTTGCCAGTAGTCCTTATGGGAATCAGGTAGGTTTCTACCAATACCCTATCAGGGCTCCTAGCTTTGAGGTAGAAGACACCTGAACTAGTTCGAGAAAAGGAATAACATAAACAGATCTCAGAAAGTCCTAACCTAGTACCATACAACTGATTTATTCTATGGACGCCATTTACTATTTTCCACACATTGGGCGAGCATTGTGCAGGAACAATATTGAAATAGCCAAAGAAATGAAGAAACAAATCATTGGGAGGGCAAGTGAGTCCCCCCTAGGAAAGTAACAAAACCTGGATCCAGTGGGCATCCTCTATATCCCTAACGTTCCTAGGAGGGGAGGCACAACACTCAATATCTACCCACTCAGGGATGTTGTAGAACTTCCTAAATTCAGAGATTGACCTATTTCCAATCTTCGCCACTGAAAAACTCAAGAAAAGCTACAAACCAAAGAGAAAGTGCAAAGAAAAGGCACGAGAAACTTACAAAACAGAAGATCGATTCAAGTGATGAAGAAGCACGAGCTCAAGACGACTAAGAAGCAATGAGAATGGGGATTGAGAGAAGAAGGTACGAGGCGCTAGAGTTCTCAGAAGAAAGAAGAGTACTGGAAGGGCTGAAGCGACGGAAGAAAAAGTGGCTATCCCAACAAGCCTTCAATTCTAATCATAGCGCACAATAAGCGAAGCGGGTGCCGCCAAATCAACTTCACAGTTTTTGAAGAATCGCAAATCATCCATAATGGCTGATTATTTAAATCCATTGAACCCATAAACATGGCCCAACAAATTTAGGGGCAATTATGGGTACCCAAAATTTAGAACCATGGGCCCGTACGAGTAGCCCAGTCCTGGAAGCCCAAAGTCCGGACCCCTCATCTCTTATATTGATCCGGTCTCCCCCACGTTTCCACAAATTGGAAGTTATACGGGAGATGGAAAACGTGGAGAAACCCATCACCTCCACTTACCTACATGTACATGTATATATTAAACCCTAGGTCCGGGGCAAAAGGACAAGTTGTATTCTTTGTAATTAGAAATAATATCGACTGCACCACCGTGGACGTAGGCACATCCTTGCTGAACCACGCACATCCTTTGTTGTGTGATTGGCATCTTATATTCCTTATTCTTTTCTTGATAATTGCTTCTCTCGTATTTATTTGTGTTGCATAACAATTGCTTCCACAGTATATATATATATATATATATATATATATATTATGTATGGATAACATGGGTGCCGAGGGTCTAATGGATACCGATGATTGAACTTGCCGCATAGTAGTGTATCAGGGGGGGTCCTTGTTTGGATTTCGCTTTACTAGACACCCCACGCACAAATATGGCATTGTCTTGAGACTGGGGAGAACTTTAATCCTTAGTGCTCTAATATTAGTATTTCTTATGGTATATATATATGTAGAATAATATATATTATGTACTGAGGGACTGGCGGATCTCGACGATCGACCTTACCGCATAGTAGTGTATCGGGGGGTTCCTTGTTTGGATTTCGCTTTGCGAGACACCCCACGCACGAACATGGCTTAGTGTTGATACTGGGGAGAAGTTTAGCCCTTAGTACATTACTTGGACTATCTAGGGTTGATAGTGGTTGGGTGATAGACTAGTTTAGCAGTAGAGGGATGCGCTAAGAGTGCACTGTTAGAAGAGAGGTGAGGGGTATCTCATGGGAGTGCGATGCCAAACTTAAATATGAGATAAAACCTTTTTCTAAAAATAAAGCATTTATGCACTTGCTAAATATTTTCAAAACTCGGGCTCTGACCCATTTATCTACTTTTCCTCTCTCTCTCTCTCTCTCTCTCTCTATATATATATATATATATATATATATATATTATATAGGTGTCCAGACACAAGGACGCCTGTTACAGCAACTGTGGATGCGTGCGGGATTCTTGATAGACGCTTATATTCTTGTAATCTAAATAGGAGGTATTGTGTACACATTCGGGTTAACAACCCAACTGCATTTATTTATTCTTTTACCACGTCATTCGATATGGTTGTATATTTCGACCGAGTGTTCGGTTATTTTATTTCATTTCAGTTTTATTTACGCAAACTGTGTGAATGTTTTAATTTTAGTCGTTTAAAAAGAGTAGTTAAGTAAAATTTTGACACCGGCCTAATAGGTTATTAGTAATTAAATGGATTTGCGACAGTGATGCTAAGAATGATCCATGTGAGACTCCTGTTTTAATTTGATGTAGGAGTGATCGCCCGGTATTTTATTAGGCGGGGTGTCACAGATGGTATCAGAGCATCAGTTTCTAGTGTCCTTTGGAATCTGTGCGTACGTACTACGCTTTCAGCGTTGCTCTCGATTTGTTATAGAGCCTCAGGATTAGGATTGTTGATGTCTCTTGTGAGATTTCGTTCTCCTGCTATAGTATGCCATTATAGTAAATCTTTTGCGTGCTCGTTCTAGGTTCGTGTGCTGATCGAGGAAGGGTGACCAAGGAGGTCCGTGATGAGGACAGCAGGAGGCAAGGCCTAGCTGGTAGAAGTCGGGGGACTGGGACCACCGTAGAGGTCACTCACCTTGTGGCAATTGTTAAGGGTGGTTGCAAGGACTACTAAAGTATAATAGTTATGAGCATCCAAGTACTGCTATGGTGAAGAGTGGTACTAAAGTTGAATTTCCCTGAGAAGCTAAGGGTTCAAAAGGGATCTTACAGAGAGTTTTAACTGTGAGTCCCTGTGATTCAGCAGGAATGAGAAGAGTGCTATTTTGGATTATTCACATAAGGTTCGGCCAGAGATCGACAGTGAATAAAAAGCACGATGGAGAATGTGTATGTGTGAGGACCCCATTGGTGAACCTCCACCCGGGGAATTTATTGAAACAAAGTTATTGTTATGAGTTTCACCTCAGAAGGAAGAGGTATATTTGGGTGACTAGATAAAGTAGCGGTGTTTCGTTAGCCCTAGACTCGTGTGTATAATTTTAGTTGTGGCAGTATCGATAACATTGTATAATGTATGCCTGTGTGTTTTTCGCGATAGCGGAATTTTATTTTCCTTCATTTGCCATAAAGGCGGGTGTTGATATATTGCATATATATATATATATATATATATCTGATTCGGGATGCTCGTTTTATATGTTTATATGAGTTAGGTGATATGGTGAGCATATAATGTTATTAGTTGATCGGAGCGATAGCCGGCTAATGATGGAAAGACTATCGTGTCCATGGTTCCTGGAGGGAACAGGTTATTGTGGCGGTATCTCACCTGGATACAGGTTGAGTTCGCCTTTATTGTTATGTGTAGATGGAACTTCGATGAGCAGAGGTTTCAATATCATGATGTGAGTATGTGGCGACCTTATAGATATGATTTAAGGCCGCAGGATTATTATTGAGCTGTAAGATTAAGCTCATTATTGTTTGCGCAAGGACTGAATATTAGTGCGAGCGCATGGTGGTGTAACTCTTAGTTAGAGATAGGAGTTCAGGCCACCTTTTGTTGAAAGGGGATAGGATTATCCCGGTTGCATGTTTTAAATAACGGACCTCCATGACCGACGAAGTTAAGGGTAGTGTGTGGAGGGGTTCCTTGTTTGGATTTCTCTTTGCGAGACGCTCCACGCATGAACCTTAACGACATCGGGAATGGAGAGATGTTATAGGATGCAAGGATGTGGGTTTTGTGAAAAGGTCTTATAGTGTGGATGAACCACTATAGACTATGTGCCATGTGATAACGGTACATTTATGGAAATATTGTGCTATGGAAAAGCACTAAAGTGGTCCTCTCACCACAAGTGGATGGGTGGAGTAGGACTTAGAGAAATTGATTTGAGGATAATAACCAGCCTTAGTGAAAAGGTAAATTTTGAGGAAATATGTTTCAGGTATGATGTGCGTAGTGCTCCTACAGAGAGTAGGCACTTCGATTGGTTAGGTTTCCTTCAATATGGGAGGAAGGATGCGTTCGTAGGATTTAGGACGTCCCGCTGGTGTGCCTCAGGTCATTATATCTCAATGGCCGACTACACGAGGGAGTAGTGTAATATGAGGGTTCCTTGTTTGGATTTCGCTTTGGAGAGATGTCCCACGCATGAAACCAAGCAAATATCGGAAGCTGAGAGAGGCCTTGGGCACTAGGGATATACTGAGGATTATACTCCTTTCGCGTAGATAGGACATCGCATGGATCATAGTATTATTAGGACGTAAGTTCGATAGTGTTAGTGGCGCCGAGGTTAGGAGAATTGAATTTCACTAGTTGGGAGGAACCATATGAGAGTATTACGTCGAGGAAAAGAGACCCTTATTGGGAGAGAGTGTTACGTGTCAGACGTTCACTATGGATGTGCAGATGTGCACGGGTTAGAAAGGTGTATGGGGACCTTAGTAATTTGGTTTATATACCACCTGAAATAGAAGGGGCGTAGTATATAAAGTTGAAGTTTATGCTGTGAGGCACTAGAAATGATGAGTGCTATGTGACGCTATTGGAGTCACTTTACGACCGTGGTAGTCGTATGGTATATGGTTGGGAACCATTGGGATTAGTATCGTTCCCCTTGAGATATTAGAATTTGGAGCGATTTTAGGAAATGCGGTATAGGTTGTATCTGAATTTCGAGGACGAAATTCCATTGTAAGGGGAGGAGTATGCAACAACCCACCCTTTTGGAGACACTTAAATTCCATACTAGGATATAAATTGGGAATTTGGAGAATTTCTCAAAATAGTGATTTCTGGGATTTAATGATTTTCGATGAGTGTTGTAATTATTTTTGGGACTAAATAGGTCGAAGTATTTTAATTATACATCGTCGTGGAGTAAAACGACAAAAATGTCGGATTTTAATTAAAAACCCCCATTAAAGTTATATGGGTTAGAATAGTGATTTACGATCAAGTACCTCGGATGGGAATTTTGACTGCGCCATGAGTCTCGGAATGGTCCAGATAGTCGAAAAAGAGTGTCCGATTGTCGAATTCGAGTTTTGGGGAATTTTAGAGTTAAGCGGGCTCATAATTGAGTAAACGAGTCATTTTTGGGTTTTAAGGGGTTAAACCATTTTCTTCCTATATAAAGAGAGAGAAAGGGAAAGAGAGAAAGATAAGAAAGAAAAGAGAGAGAAGAGAGAGAGGAGGAGAGAAAAGAGGAGAAAGGGGGAGATTCCGACCAACCTCCGCGGGATTCGGCTCGAGGTCGTCGGATTATATCCACGAGGCAAGTGTTTACTTTCTTTATTTACTTTTTTCATAAATATCTCATACCATAGTTTGGTATTAATAAACCCAAAAGATTTTGGGTTGGGTTTTCGTGGATAAAACGGGTTTTCAAGAGTTAAAACGAATAAACCCCTAAAATTTAATAATTGGAGAAACTTAGGTTTTAACCTAAATTATTTGGTGATTTCGGGTTCTAGGACGTTTAGAACCTGTATTATAAGTGTATTTGTTGTTGGTTAGAGTTGTAGGCCGTTGGGTGAGGAGATGGAAGCTTGGGGGAAGCTTCCATGGCTGAAACAGCTTCTCGGAGAAGAAGCTGCCCGCCATGATCGACCGATCGATCATGGGGGTTCGATCGATCGACAGCCATGGGTCGATCGATCGACCCTTGCTGAAAGTTGGCAATTTTTTCTAGGGTGACTTGGATGGGATAGATTCCAATTCACCTTGCTTCGAGGTTGATTATGTGATAACACAAGGGACCTTTTAGGACTATATGGTCCTCTAATTAAGGGAAATTCAGAGGCTTAAGTAACGGTTTTAAATGTATAACCCTTAAACTATATTTTCGAGGAAAATAGAATAATTGTAGAATTTGATGGTTTAGGGTTCCTAAATTATGGTGGGGACCTTTAGGTGATTATATGGACAAGATGTAGTCCTTGGGCTTATGGAAATGAAATCCATAAACCATTAATTTTAAGGTTGTTCGGGAAATATAAATCCCTAAGTTATTTTGTGGGCTTTTAGGCCTATATGATTTATGCGTATAGGAAAGTATAATTATATTGTTTATGGTTGGGTGAATCCTATGAATAGATTAAAATAAATTTGGGGAGTATAGTTATATATTCGCTAAATGAGAAATGGTATAATTAGAGATATCCAATAAATCCTTTGATGGGATTTAAGTATGTATTACTTATTAAGGTAAGGGAAATACTTTGGGTTTAGTATCATGCATATATGAATGCATGATTATGATTCTTTGAGAGAATCTTTGGGATTATTGGTCATCGTTAGATGGTTTGGCAAATATGGCCATATATATATTCGAGGAGGAACAAATGGTATATATATATACTATCTGATTAAAGTATATATGATATGATGTAAATGATTTTGAAAATATAAAGATGAATGTTTTCGAAATGGAAAAGAAATAATTTTTCATAATTAATAAATTATGGTTACACACCTCCCTAAATCGCTATCATAAGGGAAGTTGCGCGCGTATGGTTATGCCCCCTGGCTAATGAATGCAGGGTGGATATAGTCCTATAGGCCATATGAGTGATTATTGTTTACTGCGCTGGTTAGGAGATTCTGGGTGTGGTCTTGACTATCCCGCAGACATATGGCTGCTTCCCGACGTTGGTAGGTTCCCAGGTTGTCTTGTTTGATAGGCCCTGGAAGATGATAGCCATTTAAGGGCGCGTCCAGTGGGGAATCCCGGAGGGGCGGTCTTAGATTTGTTAAAGAAATTTATGATATTAAATTGGCTTTATATACATTTTCTGGATGGAAGAAGGGAAATGGGATAAATGTTTGGCTTCGAATGCATTTCCCGGATGGAAGAAGGGAAATGGAAGCATGTGATATAATCAAAGCATTTTTATGATAATAAAAATGGCTTTATATACATTTCCCGGATATAAGAAGGGAAATGGGATGTTATTAAATGGAAAAGAATTTTTATGAAAATAAAATTGGCTTTTAAAAAGTTATATGTTATGTTAAAGCAATTCATGATAATGAATTGGCTTTTATATACATTTCCTGGATATAAGAAAGGAAATGGAAAGTTTTGAGAAAAATGAAAAGTATTGATAAATACTTGGTATATGAATCCTCAGTCCGGGAGATAGATCTGGATGTATATATATATATATGGATGGATAACTTGGGTGCCGAGGGTCTAATGGATACCGATGATCGACCTTGCCGCATAGTAGTGTATCGGGGGGGGGGGGGTTCCTTTCGCTTTGCTAGACACCCCACGCACGAATATGGCATTGTGTTGAGACTTGGGAGAAGTTTAATCCTTAGTGCTCTAATATTAGTATTTCTTATGGTATATATATATGTAGAATAATATATATTATGTACTGAGGGACTGGCGGATCTCGACGATCGACCTTACCGCATAGTAGTGTATCGGGGGGTTCCTTGTTTGGATTTCACTTTGCAAGACACCCCACGCACGAACATGGCTTAGTGTTGAGACTGGGGAGAAGTTTAGCCCTTAGTACATTACTTGGACTATCTAGGGTTGATAGTGGTTGGGTGATAGACTAGTTTAGCAGTAGAGGGATGCACTAGGAGTGCACTGTTAGAAGAGAGGAGAGGGGTATCTCATGGGAGTGCGATACCAAACTTAAATATGAGATAAAACCTTTTTCTAAAAATAAAGCATTTATGCACTTGCTAAATATTTTCAAAACTCGGGCTCTGACCCGTTTATCTACTTTTCCTCTCTTGCTATATATATATATATACGTGTATAGACACAGGGACGCCTGGATGACATTTCCTTCGAGTCAGACGCCTGTTGCAGCAGCTGTGGATGCATGCAGGATTCTTGATAGACGCTTCTATTCTTGTAATCTAGATAGGAGGTGTTGTGTACACATTCGGGTTTACAACCCGACAACATTTATTTATTCTTTAAGCACATCATTCGATATGGTTGTATATTTCGACCGAGTGTTCGGTTATTTTATTTCATTTCAGTTTTATTTATGCAAATTATGTGAATGTTTTAATTTTAGTCGTTTAAAAAGAGTAGTTAAGTAAAATTTTGACTCCGGCCTAATAGGTTATTAGTAATTAAATGAATTTTCGACAGTGATGCTAAGAATGATCCATATGAGACTCCTGTTTTAATTTGATATAGGATTGATCGCCCGGTATTTTATTAGGCGGGGTGTCACAGTATGCTCCGTACTTACGACTTTGCATGCGTAATTTTTGGGGTATTTGTTGACGCCAAAATCTTATTAGACCTTTATGAGAATTTAGGGGTGTGACAACTCTAGGTTTAATTAACCATCGAAACGAGACACAGTCTGAATAACTCGTCGACCCATGTAACCATTTGTACCAATTAACTCTAGGTGAGGGATATCCGACGCAACCTGTAGTTTTTATTCTCTTTGTTAATTTAGTGTAAATACACTCGCCTAGTATAATCTTTTCCTTTTGTTATGTTTTCCTTTTTGTTATAAATTACCTTTTACACTTTTATTTTAGGAATATTAAACCAATTAAATTCTAGCAACTCATAAATGTGGATTCGATACCCGGACTGGCCGCTATACTCCCTTAAAAGAGTGTATTCATAGTTTAGATTTTTGTATAGAGTTGTTGAGCCGAATATAATAAAATGATCGGCACGCAGGTGACGCTCGCGCCGCGGCGAAACCTAGGCTATCACCCTCCCCATCTCAAAACATCCTTCACACCCCACCCTTACCCAAACTAGCCCCCACATCCCATCGAATCTAAAACAGACCCCACCCTTGAACCCAAAACCATACCCACCCTCCCCGACACACTCGTACCCGAACCCAAAACAACCCCTCACACCAATTGAACCAAAAATAACCCCCACCCGACCCATCGATACAATGTATTATTTTAAAAAAATCAACAGAGTTTCCTTTATTTTTACATGTAATCCAACCTGTTTAATCATCAACATTAACATCAATAATTAAAAAAGACATATAAAATCCCTTATACCAATTCAAAGCATCCCACACCCTCTCCCACACATCCCGCCTTAACTCAAAACATCTCCCACGCCTCACCCTTACCCGAACAAGCCCGTACATCCCACCGAACACAAAATTACCCCTCCCCCCCCCCAACACACACACGCGCACCCGAACCCAAAATATCCTCTCACCCCACCCGAAACAAAAACAACCTCAAACGACCACTGATACAATGTATTATTTTTTTAAAAATTCGAGAGAGTTTCCTTTGTTTTTTCATGTAATCCAACTTGTTTAATCATTAACATCAACATCAATATTTAAAAAAACATATAAATCCCTCCCACCAATTCAAAATAACCCCCCCCCCCTACATCTGCTCGAACTAAAAACATCCCCCTTACCCCATTCTTCCCCAAACTAGCCCCCACATCCCACCGAACCCAAAATAGCCCCCCCCCCCCCCCCCCCACGCCCGAACCCAAAATAACCCCACACCCAACCCGAACAAAAAACAACCCCCACACGACCCACCGATACAATATATTATCTTTAAAAAATTCGACAGAGTTTCCTTTTTTATTAAATGTAATCCAACATGTTTAATCATCAACATTAACATCAATAATTAAAAAAAGAAGATAAAATCCCTTCCACTAATTCAAAACAGCACCCACCCTCCCCCATGCATCCCACCTGAACTCAAAACATTGCCCATACCCCACCCTTAGCCAAAATTTCCCCCACATCCACTATTTTTTTCATATTTAATCCAAAAGGTTCTAACCAAGAAAGAGATGTGATACCTTTTATGCTTCTTGACCCTAAAGTTTCACTAAGTTTTTTCATTGATTCGGGTTGACTTGAGTGGGTGTAGTTGCTAAATTCTCCGCATCCGTATTCAATTTCGTGTAGTACTTCCTCTTGGTCTCGTACTTAAAGGATCCCCATTGAATGCCAATTTTACGCCAGCATAGGTTTTGGTAATTTCCTGGTACATTTGTGTTAATCTAAGAACAAAAACTGCATTACTTAGATATATTAATGATTGTAAATAATCAATTTTACTAAAATGAGATTAATTTAATATTACTTGCACTTATTCCTTAATAAAGTCGAGTTTCGTTGATCCATTTTAGTCGAAGAAGGCCAAGTCAAAGGAAATAAATCCCCTTGGCATGCATAATAGCCGAGTTGACTCGCCAACTTCTTCTCATATGGTCCAATTGGTTGGCAATATTCATCCTAACCAATTATCGTTTTCTCATCGTTGCCCCCATTCATTTCATTGTTTGGAACTCCTTCTAAATTTCCTCTTAAGAGAAAATATACCACTAGCATCACCTATGCAAAACCAATGAGTAAGTATACATAAATATTTACAAAATCCTATTGTATATATTATTAGTATATACCCTCATATGAGATGAACCGGGACTAATTTTCCATTGCATAGTAGGGTGTACCATCGATACTACCTATTGAAAAAACATTACTAACACAAGCACATAAGAAGTGGCGCAAATGAGTATATTGTGCTGAGTGCAATATTTGAACACCTAGAGAAATAAAAATTTATTTACCTGAATCTGAAATCGGGGTTGATGCATGTGCCGCTCCTCTAGAAAATGAGTATCTAACCATAGTGAATATGTTACAACAAAACAATATATATGATTAGTTATTATAATAATAAATAAAATATGATAAATATAAGAGAAACATATGTCATATGTCATAGTTCTTACATTAATTCATATTAATTTACAATTTAGCAACCCTCATTCTTTATCCATATCATCCTTACAATCATCACCATCAGGCATAGATATATCATCGATCTATATCTTGTCTCACCCAAGATATGTTTTGATCATCTTCTAACTCTTTCATACTACATTAATCAAATATATGGGCACAAGATTCTTCTTCCGCGGTTGAATAACTATCAAACCTATATCTAGGCGTCATTTTAACAACTAAATGCCGATGTGGTTCCAAAGGATCTTGCACGTACAACACTTATTCTACTTCGGATGCTAAGATAAAAGGCTCATCGATCAATTGATTTTTTTTGCACAAAAAGTGAATGAAATTTACTAATGTAAAGTTGAACTCAACTACTTGTTTCCCCAATCAATTTTCTATCCAATTACATTTGAATAGTGCAAACTTTTTTTCAATTAAAATACTGAATTTCAGTAATGTCCGTCTATAGTCCCTAGAAAGTAACATCCCGAGATTGAGGATTAGAGTCTCCTCAACCAGCATAGCTCTTTTGTTATGCTTTTAAAATAACTTAACTATTCTGAGTGTTTCGACGAATATCAACTTCCTTTGTTCAAAATCGAAACCCTCTAATAAAATAAGACTTAAATTTTAATGCATCCTCCAGAAGGCCCAATTTCAAACTCAATATTTCACTGGACAATTCGGTATCTTTTGACAATCCATCCACCTAATATTTCAATAAATAAAAAACTATGATATAGAACTACAATTAGAATTTAGAAAATGAATAAAGCTACTTAAATAATCCTTAAACCATATGTGAAAATGTTTACTGTAAAGGCCTTGCACTAATGTTGATACGCATTTAATAGTCAACTATATATACTAAATAGTTATTTGATGTTAATACACTAATTTCTCTTAATGATATTTGATATATTTTAGTGTCAATGATATTAGTATGTATAATGTCTTGGCTTCGCCTCACACTTTATTAAACAAGGAGTACGGGTACATTGGTTTGATCGGTACGCGGTGCGGTTGAGGATGTTTAGTTTGTTCACTACTTCAAATTATAAAGGAAACCAATGTGTTCTTTTAGTATTATAATCATTAATTTTGTCAAGATTCTTGTCTCCGCCAATATAAAAAGTTCCCTATGGATGTATGTAGTGAATGATATTATATTCTATAATGTGCTAATAAGAAATATAATGAATTATGTACATATATAGGTTGAGAAGTGTTTTCTTTCTATTTATCATATTATTGAAGTAAAAAATTTCCTCATAACTATTAAGAACTGAAGCAGTGAATGTTAATTAGGGAATGCCATTTTGGGAGAGAACCCACCATTTCGATTCGTGTGATCCTGATTAAGTTATGTAGGGGGGGATGTAGTGATCCCATTAACTATGAACTGAACCCTCTTTTGGAACTCTTTTGAATATATACGTTTATTTAGATGAAAAAAATATTTTTTTTATTAAAAAAGAACCTTTCACGAGTGTTGTTATTATAGCACAATTATAAATAATGCAACAGTTAATGCTCTCCAATCCATTAATGTTGTCAAGTCAAGATTAGTAAACAATGTCTAACATTTATTATATAGAGGCTAGAATTATTATGTTCCTATAATGATAGATATTCATATGAAAGTAGATTCAAATATATAATAGATTAATTAACCTTCTAAAGTATATGACACAAACTACAATTAATAACTTCTAAAGTAATTAAGCAATCAAAAATATGATCCCGAAGACACAAACTACAATTAATAAATACTAAATAATACATAAGCAGAAAAATTACAAACCATCAATTTGGACATGTATGAACACAACATGTATGAACAAATTCACAACATCAGGTATGAAAAAAAATAGTAATTTTTCAGTAATATTCCTAAGATCTGTGTGTCAGGAAGAAGGTATGAACACAATACGAAACAAGTATGAACATAAGAGTAATATTCCTAAGATCTGTGTTAGTGTTCATCAAAATCCATGGATCTCAAAGAAGGTATGAACGATTGTGCACAAAAAGTGTTAGTGTTCATCATTCAATTAATTAAAGCCTGAAAAAGTTCCGAATACTCACAACAAACTCAGGGAATGGATGAAGATCGAAAATAGAGTAAGCTGATGGGTTGGTAGGAGCGATGCGGCCGATGAGAGAAGGGGAGAGAGTAAGATGAGGGTTCTTTAGTTTTAGGAAATAAACTAGCATGCATACGCCACAACGCGGGGTCATTTTTTAACGAAATTGTTAAAATATAGATTAAAAATACCAAAAAAGTGTTTGTTAAATCATAAAAAGCCTTTTATTCAATGAAAAATAAATTCATATGCAAAGACATTTTTTGAACATAACCCTAAATGATAAATTATGATAAAATATGAAATCCCCCCTTGCAATTAATTCAAATAACTTAAAGTGGAATTTTTAATCCAAAAAAGATATAACATGATATAATAAATACTTTTTTTTTAAAATAAAGATATTCAATGGGGATGTCCAAAACTATCAAATGAACAGTTACTATCATAGCCCTCAACATGACAAATATCTAACCTAGGCAAAAACTAAATAAATGTTTGAAGAAGTGTGACTCAAAATGTAATTCTCACTTGAGAGAGAACAATATCAAATTACAACAGTTTAGTTTTCAATACATTACCCATTTTTCTATTTAAGAAATCATATGGACCTAGGGCCATTTCTTTATTTAAGGTATTAAATATTAATGGCACCCTCTAGATTTTTCCCATTCCTAAATAAATATCACTTTCCCCCTCAAATAATAAGATTATTATACTCTTCCTAAAATTGAATGTTAGTCTCGCACTTAAATGTATTGACAATGAGAGTTTAAATTAGGTGAGTAATGTTTTAAAATTAAAATCGAAATGTATAAAGTACCTCGTAATAGTGATCCCTTATATGCCTGGCATAAATTGTAGGAAAATGTATTTAAAACAAAACCACTAAGTAAATAAATAAATAAATACTCACCTTGAGTCCTTTAATTGAGCTCTCTGAATGTCGCTATCCAATATCACAAGCATAGCTCTTGTACACGCAAATCATGTTCGATCGCACATAGGGGTGTGCACGAACCCGAATAGACCGAATGGACCGAAAAAACCGAACCGAACCGAACACGCTTTTGCGGGTTTTTTTAAATTCGGTTTTAATTCGGTCTAAAAATATTCAGGACCGCATAATTCGGTTCGGTCTCGGTCTTGACTCATAAAATTCGGGTTTAGACCGGACCGGACCGCTTTTATTATATATATATATATATATATATATTTTTTTTTTTAACATAACTACTCACGCACGCACCCACGGTTACCCCACAAGAGAACCCTACCTCCCAAACCCCAATTCATATTTCTCCTCTATCTCTCTCTAAAAACTCCTACGGCTTCCCAGCCCTCTCCGACTCCGTCCCTTCCCTCTCCGGCTCGTCCCTTCCCTCTC
The DNA here is from genome assembly GCA_949130495.1 of Sambucus nigra. NCBI lineage: Eukaryota > Viridiplantae > Streptophyta > Magnoliopsida > Dipsacales > Adoxaceae > Sambucus > Sambucus nigra. The sequence goes on along the minus strand of OX422212.1, from coordinate 614,074,068 downwards.
CGGCTCGTCCCTTCCTCGCCGGCTCCAATGTAAGGTCTCGCTCCGTCCCTCCTCTCTCTCTACAAATCCAGCCGAACAGTAAACTCTAAGGTTCGGCTTAGATTCTTATCTCTGAAAAACTCTATTCTCCAAGATCCAAGCTACGACAAAACTCCAAGCTCCGGGTCACTCTCCTCCGGTGTGTACAAACTTTTATTTGTTTGATATCTTCTGTTTTATTTCTAGCTTTTTCGTGCAATTTCGTTGTTTGATTAACTCATCAGTAATAAAATTTTAGATATTTATTTATTTCTCTGTTTCTTTAGAGATCAAGCACTGTACAATTTTCTTCATTGTTATTTTTTTGGACAGTTATTTGATTTTTATTTATTTAAATATGATTTCTTAGTAGTTGTAAACAGAATAGATTTGTGTATTGTGTTGATTGTGCTAATGTTGTTATTACTGTTAGGTCGGTTAATAGTAGATCTCTGTCTCTAGTTGCTTAAATTTGCATTTGCGGGACTTGGTGGTTGCTTGGTCTTTTCTAGCCATAAGCCTTTAATATTTATTTCCATTGTTTTGGGAACTATATATCTCGTCTCCATCAGTAATAAGGGAAGTCTCTTCACTGATTTATGGTTTTTGAAAACTAGAATTATCTACATTAGCTTTTAAATGTAGATTGGTGATGACTAGTAGTGATTTGTGATCAGGAAATGTGATGACTAGTAGTGATTTGTATTCAGTAACTAGAATTATTTCCATGAAATTCTAATTCAGTAACTTCATATGAGCAAGAAATGTGATGACCAGTAGTGATTTGTATTCAAAGAACTGATCCTCCTCCTCCAAGGTATGTCATCATTTTTTTTTAATTTATGGAGATATCTTGTTTTAATTATATTACTGTTTTGATTGTGCTGTTTTTTTTAATAATGCGTTGTTCTTTTTAAAAAGTATTATTTAAAAAAAAATACTATTTTATAAAAAACGTGATGTTTTTAATAAAAAAAGTGTATTGTATTTTATGGGTATGGACCGAATTGGACCGAGACCGAACACGGACCGCTTGAAAACCGAATAGGACCGAGACCGATTATTTCGGTCCGGTCTCGGTCCATAATTTTCTAGGACCGATTAATGCGGTCCGGTCCAAAAAATACCTCAAAACCGGACCGGACCGGACCGCGCACACCCCTAATCGCACATATGGTGTTCCATCAGCCGTCGTGAACACGCCATCCATATAATAAGCGTTCCTCAGACAGTCATTTAATGGGTCCTATGACATCACTTGGAGCTCGAACCCGTATTCTCAAGCATCCATATATGACTTGAAATACCACGCATCAGTCGGGTCTATAAACGGAACAAAAACTCATAAGTAAACCCTTTGTACATCACACTCCTCATCTCCCCACTTCCCGGGTCGTGAAACATGGCCTGAGAAATGATCACCCCTGCTCTCGGGGTGAGTTTTAAATGAAACTCCCAATTGGACAATTTCACTGTGTAAAGGTCTTCTATAATAAAACTCAGACCCTTGGGTTGCTTAATAGCTCTTTTTTTTGTGTGTGTGTGTGTGGGGGGGGGGGGGGGGGGGGGTTATTTTCTGCGGAGTAACTATAGTCTGTATCGACAGTCTTTGGTATAGGGAAAATGGGATTTGGGTAGCAACCCATCTGGTAAATCCCGTGGGGAAGAAGAGAGATGATATGGGTTTCGGGAGTGTTTAGGAGAAAAAAAAGGTGATGGGAGTTGGTGTTTGCAGTTGACCCGCCTGAACTGGGCGAGCTCTGAGAATGAAAGACGAAATTTTACGGCATGGAGTCAGGGAAGAAATGGGCGTGGCTTCAGGTGGATTTTGAAGGGAATTAGGTAAACTCCTTTTTTCCAAATTACTTTATAGGCACTATCATCCCATGCAAGATGTTCACCTTCCTTTTCTCTCTCATTCGTTGTCTCTCTGTCTCTCTGTCTCCCTCTCCTAATTCTGTTTCTCTTCTCCCCAATCTCTCTTCAGCTTCCCGACCCTCCATTTTGACATTTATTTCACTTATAGCAGTAACCTCTCTTATATATTCTAATAAATAATAAATCTTTAATTACAATTGTCTATGTGACGCTCTGAAAACACAGCATATGTCGTCACCATATTTTGCTGTCAACTTTAGTTATATACTATAGTTATTTCTTATTTGACCCTACTAAACAAAAAGAAGAGAATATTTAAAAGGACATCCTCGAATTGATGTCCTTTTTTATATAATATAAGGGACGATAATAAATTGTTGTCCTTTTTGCTGTGAGATTAGGGAGGGAACGAAAAAATTTAAAGAGGGAAATAAATTACTTTAAGGGAAAGTAAATTGCTATCCTTTTTGCTTGGATATAAGCGACGGTAATAAAAATACCGTCCATTTTGAAAATAGAGGGAACAAAAGACTAAAAGAGGGAAATGAATTATAAAAGACGGTAACAAAAATTACTAAATATTATAATTCAATATCTTATCGTAAAGGCATTCTAAAAGGTTTATTTTTTCATAAATAAAATTTGTCTATTATTTTTAAATATTTTTTATATAAAAACTATTTTTTATTAATAAAAGCTTCAAAATGACTGTACGTATTTTATATATAAAAATTATACATATTTTTATTTGTTTAGTTTAAAAAATTGTATGTCATTTATAAATAAAAACTTAATTTTTTTTCCATAAATACAACGTTAAAAAATTATACATATTTTAAGGGACGACATTGTGCGGTCCTTTTAGATCTATTATAAAGAACAACACTTTTTAAAGTGTCCCTAAAACTATGTATCTTACGGTATAAAGGACGGGAAGAAAATTGTTGTACTTTTTTAGCTATTATAAAGAACAACCAAATTTGGTTGTCCCTTATAAGTTTTTAAAAGAACGGCTTAAAAGTTGTCCCTAATGCCCGCGCCCTTAATTGTCATTTTTCTAGTAGTGTGTGACTTCAAAAGAATCAACTCTCATGATATTTTCTATTTTTTATTTTAGTAGACGTTAAGTTTTTCCCCTAAAACTTTGCATCTTAACTTTTCAAAATATAATTTGTTGCATATCTTATATTCTGAAAATTAGTGGAAATTATTTATTATTTGTCGGAATCATTTTTAAATGATGGAAATACTTTTATATTACTAGAGATAATCTTTAACTTGTGGAAATGATTTATTATTGCTGAAAATAATTTACATCGATGAAAATAATTTTTTATTGGCGGACATAATTTTTTTGTGGGAAATAATTTTTTCACCAATTAGTTTTTAGAATTTTGCAGAGTTGAAATATTTTTTGGTATTCTCAGATTTTTTAATATGTATTCATATTTTCAGAATTTATATCAAGGTTTATTAATATTTTTAAAATATTTTTTGGTATTTTAGAATTTTTAAATATTTTTCTCTTATTTAAATATTTTAAAAAAATAATTAGGTTTGGACAAAAATGTCCTTACTTAAAATCATGTGCCATGCACATGACTAATGGTTTTTGCTGAAAGTTAACGGAGTTGGATGACAGGGGGTATATGGTAGCCATTTTAAAACTTAGGGGTGTAAATTGAAAAAAATGAAAGAATGGGGGGTGGGGAACTGTTAATAGCGGCAAAGTTCAGGGGGCCATGTGTAACTAGCCCTGTTCTTTAACTATTGTGTATTATCAGGTTAACACTGATGTGAGTTGAAACCACTAAAAGCACTCATTAACTAATATTTTTGTGTCGTGGCTAATTTTATGAGGCTTTAAAGTACATAATTATCAATGATTCAAACAATTAAGGATGATAAATATGTTATATAACTCTGGGCCCATTATAATAAATCACTAGAATACACCACTCATAAATCTAGAAAGGAGGATTTAGATGGATACTTCTAATGCATGCTAATGCCTTACAGATGCAGACGATAGGCATAAAAAGATAACAACAAGCAAACGATAAAGAAAGATACAAGACAATACAGATACATATACCTATTCTCATACAGAGGCCAAAGCCTAGCAAGGAAATGTGACACCCCTCTTAATTAAATATCGGGCGATCAGTCCTTTATTAATTTTTCCCGCATGTCATTTACTGGGCCCAGCCTCTCAAAGGCCGACCCCCTGCTCAAGCGATCAAAAGTAGAGCCTCTTGGGCGATCGTCAAGATTTTGCCTCCCTCACTTCCCTCTACTCTCCTGGAGAGGTCGTACAGTATTGTTGGAGACCTCATACGGTTCCCAACACTCTACGGGGGCCTCCCCTCCCTCCAATCATCATACTTGTCCTCAGGGCAAGGGTTTACTTGGCTCCCCAGGCATAGACGTCGGGGGTCAGTAACATCCCTTCACCGCTGTGGGGGTGGCAAGTCTTTGTGTGGTGCCAGGGGTGGTCCCCTAGTCTCATGCTTCCCTAGAGCAGCTACCGGAGTAATCATCTCAGGTGAGACCCCAGGTGGTCTTAGTATGTTCTGGCTTAGAGCTGTGAACTGCTCCTGCATGATTCGCTGGTGTAAGGACACAAATTTCCAATTGAGTCCATATATAGTTTTGGCTCAATTCCGGACAAAAAAATTTATTCATAGGATAGTATTTATTGTAATATTCTCAAGCCTATGAAGTGTATGTTGAAGACGTAGCGACAAAGAACTTAAAGCTTCATCAAAATGCCGGTTTGTGTGCCTCGTTTCTACGTCATCAACTAAGGTTCCATGCTCCCAAGGTATGAATGTAATTATATGTATATAGGAGCTTGGAACAATTTGTATTGGGTGTTAGGTATAATAAAAACTGCATTTTATTTTCAGAAAGAATCAAATAGAACTTTAAATATAAGTGTATAAAAGTTTCTGGGCCAAAATCGAATTTTTTAATCTTTCTGGTTGTTCGTTTGAAATGTCGTTCGAACGAGTTTTTTCGTTCGAACCATAATTCGTTCGAACGAGTTTTGTCGTTCGAACCTGTTTCGTTCGAACGAGTTTTGTCGTTCGAACCAGGTTCGTTCGAACGAGTTTTGCCAACGACCCTAACTGGACAGTCGTTTGATATGTCGTTCAAACGAATGTTCGTTCTAACGAGGTATCTAACGAACTTCTAACGAGCCCAGGCTGGTCACTCGTTAGAAGTCTCGTTCGAACGAGAATCACGTTCGTTCGAACGAACTTCCAGCGGGAACAGTTTTTTGGCAGTTTTTTGCCACTCCTCCACTTGGTTTTCAACCAACTTTTTTCATGCATTATTATGTGCGGGAAACACATTTTCCAAGACAACTTTTCCAACATTTGTTTATCTCCAAAACAGAGTTTGAGAGCAAAATTATTTTAGGAAAATGTTCAAGTTTTGAGTGTTAATTTTTAATGGAAAATTCATACACACTCTAGTTTACACCCATTGTTGTTTATTCCAAGTTCTATATATACATATCCTTACTTGGAGTTTTTGGCACCGGTTTTCTCTACCGAATTCAAGAGACGTTTCGGGTTTGCTTCTACACCCCATCACAAAGAAGACCTTTGTTGAGATTCTACCCACAAGGAGAAAGGCTCCATGCTTGGGTGACGGTGACCATATAAAGTCCCATCGGTGTATTCCGAGACCACGGTGGAGCTCTGTTGGTTATCCGCTAATTGGAGGTTGATACAAGAAGAAGCATCACGGCTTGAGAGGGTTCGAGTTTAAGAAGTAAGTCTTTTGTCTTGTATTTTGTAATACCGTTTTTAGTGGATTTGAGGCTAGGGTCGTCCCGAGGTTTTTTCCCGTTAGTGGGTTTTTCCTCGTACATCGCGGTGTTGTGTGACTGTTGATTTTATCTTGCTCTATATCACTTAGAACGCATGCTAGATTAATTTCAAGATAAAATTGGGTTTAATTATCACACTCATTTAATTTGGGACTTAAATTAAATATTGGGTAAAATTTGGTTTATTCAAGTCTCTTGCTAAATTTGGTTTCGCCTAACTTTGTATAATTGTTAATCATGACTTAGGCAAATTTCTAGGACTTGAATTATGCTTTAATTTGTTTCTTAAGATATTAAAACTCGGCAGTGTTTCTTTGTTGAACCATCACTTATTATACGCTTCCGCATTAATTGCAAAAGAAATTATATTTTAATCAAGTGAATTATTCAACCCGGGGATCCAACTGCGCTTTCAAATTGGTATCAGAGCCAAAAACGATAAATTATTTCGTTAAAGATCCTTTAATTTTTGGCTAAATATGGATTTTTCACCATTTTCAAAATTTCCTATTTTTGATGGTTCTAACTACGCGTATTGGAAAGCGCGAATGAAATCGGCACTTAAATCTATCGATGAACGTGTTTGGATGTCTGTTGTTACCGGGTACTCCCCACCAACTCATCTAATTGAAAATGAATGTGTTCCCAAACCCATCGATAGATGGACCGAAAATGAGTTTAAGCTTGCAAATTTTAATTCCCGTGGTTTAAATGCCTTATTTAGCGCTGTCGCACCGGATGAATTCCGACGTATTATGACGTGTGAAACCGCTAAAGAAGCTTGGGATATTTTACAATTAACTCATGAAGGAACTAGTGTTGTTAAAGCTTCTAAACTCCAGAACCTCACCACTCAATTTGAAACTATCAAAATGGATGAAAAAGAAACTTTTGATAAATTTTATGCTAGACTTTCTGATATTGTTAATTCATCCTTTAACTTGGGAGAGAAAATACCTGACGACCGTGTTGTAAAGAAAATTTTGAGGTCACTACCCGATAGATTTATTCCTAAAGTGACCGTTTTAAATTCTTTACCCACTTTAGCTTCTACGAAATTAGAAGAGCTTGTAGGTGATTTACAAACCTATGAACTAGATATGTTTCCCTCTAAAACTGAAAAGAAAATTGAAAAGGGCGTTGCTTTAAAAGCCCGAAAAGAGGTCAAATAAGTAGTAGAGAGCGATAGTGATAGTGACTCGGAAGATATGGCTTCGTTTGCTCGTAAATTTAGAAAATTTCTTAAATTTAACAAAGATAAAGTTAAAAATGATTTTAAGAAATTTGAATCTTCTAAACATGATAAAAACGAGAAGATTTCTAAAGCCGATAAGATCCCTAAACCTAGTAATGAAAATATTGATAGGGACGAGTCTAATAAGTGTTTTGGTTGTGAAGGTTATGGCCATAGGGCTTATGAGTGCCCCACTAAACTAAGGAAAGAGGGTAAACGACCCACTGCATATAATGCAACCCTTAGTGATAGTGATAAGGAAGAAAAGCCCGATTCTCCCACTAAGAAAAATTTTGTGGCTTTTATGGCTAGACATGTGAGTGATAATGAGAACTCATCGAATGATGAAATTATAACACATGCCACTTCCAAGGTCATTGTACATGATTCTCTTATTTTTGATGATAGTGAGAGTGAAGAAGAAAGAGAGAGTGAAAATGAAGAAGAGGTTGATGTGAGTGAACTTCAAAATGCTTTTCATGAATTATATAAAGAATCTATTAATTTGAAAAGAACTAATTTGAAGTTAGAAGCTTGTTTAAGAAAGAGTGTCAAGGTCGTTGATGATAGTGCCTTAATAGAAGACCTTAGGACTCATGTGAGGACTCTTCAAGAGAAGCTTGATTATGTAGAAGGCGAAAGAGATAGCCTTAGGGGTTTAATGGAATCCTTGAAAAAGGAGCTTCTTGCTTTTGGAGAGCGAAATGTTTTACTAGAATCTAACATTTTAGAATTGGAAAATAAATTAAAAGATTCTAGTATTGTCAAATTTGATTTGGAATGTCGTTCAGAAAAACTAGATAAAATGTTAGGAACGGTCCAAATTAAAAATGACACTTTTGGTTTAGGCTTCAATTCTTGTAATGAATTTAACCCTAAAGTCAAAACCAATGTTTTAGGAGAATCTTCTAGGAATGCATTTAATGATCACTCCTTAGATAAATCTTTTCGACATGCTCTTACTTGTACACATTGTGGTCGACAAGGTCATCTTAGGAAATTTTGTTTAGATCTTAAACGAATTCCTAGAAAATCCCATAGTAAAGTAACCACGATAGCTAATGTTTCTACACCCCAAGATAGTAATTCTTCATTAATTTAGGTTAGGAAATCCGACTTGGTTGCCTTACAAAATAGGGATTTTGATTCTCATTTACTTACACATGCCTCCTCCCTTGCTAAATCTAAAGGATAAATGTGTTAGTGTTTGCATACTTTAGCTTTTGTACTTCATGCTATATTCATATGCTAAATGTATGCTTGTTTAGTCATTTTCTAGTCATTGCCTAATTTCATATCTCATGCTAGAAATCTTGACTTGTTTATCTTTTTGTATTATATTTTGTGTTTGATTTAACTGAAAAATATAAAAAGATTTTTGTTTATCATTTGTGTTTTATTTCTTTCATTTAAGCTTAATGAAAAATACAAATGATTTTTGTTTAATCTTTTGAGTATATATCTTTATTTTTTATTAAAATGTTAAAAACTCAAAAAGATTTTGTTTTGTGTGTATTTTAGTTTGACACACTTTAAGTGGCATATACTTGTGTTTAAATCCCATCTTTTACGCTTCCATGTGGCTAGAACTTTTGGTTTAGATTTTCAATCCTTAAAATGTTCTTTACCATGTTTTATATGGAGTAGTTGGATTTTGTATTGTTTAAATGGATTCTATTTCTATATGCCTCTATTCACACATGCACGAGCTCTTTTGAAATCTTAATGTCACATGTTATATTTGAGCTTTTTGAGGTGTTCTCCTATCAATCTAGTCATCTACATATCTATGACCTAGGAGGACTAGTGCATGTCAAAATCCGTTGCATGTGAGATTTGTGTGAAAAATGAAAACATGATAAATTAATATATGCACGGGGAAGGGCTCCGAAAGGATGAATTAAATCCTTTGCGATAGTAAGCCACCGTTGATTGGATCTAAAAGAAATACGTGATCCAAAGGCCTAAAAACAGAATATTTGGCATTAAACAGAAAGCAATTGCCAAGGCCTATGTTTGTTTGATATATTCATTCAATAACAAAAGAATATGTATGCTTATTGAGGGAGAATTGGATGGTATATCAACGGTTTGCACAATGTCCGTTTATCCTAGTTGTCTTTAATGTCATGACTCTATTTGGTTTGTAGAATCATCATCATGCTAGGCTTGTATGCATTGTGTATGTTGTTCATTGAGTTCAATCTTTATATTGTCACATGAGGTTATATTTAACTGTGATGAAGTTTGCAATCAAATGAGAACTCTGTGAACGTTTCTTAAGTGTTTGGGTCTAAATTTAATTGTTTCTAGTTCACACCCCTACACTTCCGTTTCCATATGACACATTTTTGCCATGCGAGTGTGCAAACTTATTGTATTTTTTGTCATGTGTGTGTTTATATCTATCTATATATGCACGTACTTATTGGTATATTTATAGTACATATATATATATGATATTTGTTTGTCTTTGCCTTGCTTTTAATTGCCCATATAATTTCATGTCTTATCACTTTAAGCTTTCACATGTTGTTTATTAGTTCTTTATCCTTTGCCTATTCCCGAACAAAAAGGGGGAGAATGATGATAGGGGGAGAAATGGTATCTAATCCTATTATTATCGTATCTTCGTTTGGGGGAGATTTATCTTAGGGGGAGACGTCTTTCTAAGTAGGTCATGTGTTTAAAGGGAGAATTAATTTAGGGGGAATAATTAATTAATTGCATTTAATATTTTGATATTCCCTATGCATTTGATGAGTTTGCTTAAGTGTGCAGGAATTATTCTAAAGTGGAATCTTTCTATGGCAAAGAGTTTAATCCTTGGGTTGAGTCAAGATTGGGCGGGTTATGTTTTGAGTCTAGTAGAGCTTGACGGCCCTTTAGGATTTTTGTTGGTTTTTGTCCCGGAATAGCCAAAGGGGGAGATTTGTAAGGACACAAATTTCCAATTGAGTCCATATATAGTTTTGGCTCAATTCCGGACAAAAACATTTATTCATAGGATAGTATTTATTGTAATATTCTCAAGCCTATGAAGTGTATGTTGAAGACGTAGCGGCAAAGAACTTAAAGCTTCATCAAAATGCCGGTTTGTGTGCCTCGTTTCTACGTCATCAACTAAGATTCCATGCTCCCAAGGTATGAATGTAATTATATGTATATAGGAGCTTGGAACAATTTGTATTGGGTGTTAGGTATAATAAAAACTACATTTTATTTTCAGAAAGAATCAAATAGAACTTTAAATATAAGTATATAAAAGTTTCTGGGCCAAAATCGAATTTTTTAATCTTTCTGGTTGTTCGTTTGAAATGTCGTTCGAACGAGTTTTTTCGTTCGAACCAGATTTCGTTCGAACGAGTTTTGTCGTTCGAACCTGTTTCGTTCGAACGAGTTTTGTCGTTCGAACCAGGTTCGTTCGAACGAGTTTTGCCAACGACCCTAACTGGACAGTCGTTCGATATGTCATTCGATATGTCGTTCGAACGAATGTTCGTTCTAACGAGGTATCTAACGAACTTCTAACGAGCCCAGGCTGGTCACTCGTTAGAAGTCTCGTTCGAACGAGAATCACGTTCGTTCGAACGAACTTCCAGCGGGAACAGTTATTTGACAGTTTTTTGCAGTTTTTCCCCACTCCTCCACTTGGTTTTCAACCAACTTTTTTCATGCATTATTATGTGCGGGAAACACATTTTCCAAGACAACTTTTCCAACCTTGTTTATCTCCTAGAGAGAGTTTGAGAGCAAAATGAGTTTTAGGAAAATGTTCAAGTTTTGAGTGTAATTCTTTCAAGAAAATTTTTATACACACTCTAGTTTACACCCAATTGTTTATCCAAGTTTCTATATAAATATTAATTGCTTGGAGATTGTTTTGGCACCGGTTTTTCTCTACACCGAATTGAAGAGAAGTTTGTTTCATTTCTACCCATTTGGAGAAAGGCTCCATGTTAGGGTGACGGTGTGCCTAATTGCCCGATCGATGAATTCCGAGACCACGGTGGAGCTCCGTTGGTTATCCGCTAATTGGAGGTTGATACAAGAAGAAGCATCACGGCTTGAGAGGGTTCGAGTTTAGGAAGTAAGTCTTTTGTCTTGTATTTTGTAATACCGTTTTTAGTGGATTTGAGGCTAGGGCCGTCCCGAGGTTTTTTTCCCGTTAGTGGGTTTTTCCTCGTACATCGCGGTGTTGTGTGACTGCTGATTTTATCTTGCTCTATATCACTTAGAACGCATGCTTTAGGTTTAATTCAAGATAAAATTCGGTTTAAGTATCACACTCATTTAATTTGGGACTTAAATTAAATATTGGGTAAAATTGGTTTATTCAAGTCACTTGCATTAATTTGGTTTCGCCTAACTTTGGATAATTGTTAATCATGACTTAGGCAAATTTCTAGGACTTGAATTATATATGTTTTAATTTGATTTGTGAAATTAAAACTTGTTGGTATTTTTGAAAGTTGAACTATCACCTGTTTTACAACGCTTTCGCATTTATTTAAAAGGAAATTATACTTTAATGTGAGATAATTAATCACCGGGGATCCAACTGCGCTTTCAGCTGGCTTGCTGCCAGAGACTTCAAGGCTGCTGCCACATCAGCCATCTAAGACTGAGGTGTTGGCTGACTGGAACTGGGTCCTACTCCACCATCTGGTGGAGGAAGTAGCGGTGGTGGCATATCCGGTTCCATGTGTTTGAGTTATGAAAAACTGAACTGAAGAAAAGACTGGTGAGCTTGAGAAGCTTGATGGGTCTCTTTCAATGGTGAAACACCTCCTCACAGGGGGGGAACTGGTTCACCACCAGAGTTCCCCATGAGGTCAAGCTATACAAAGGAAGAGAGTTTACTTCTGTTCCCACAGACGGCGCCAAACTAATGATGTTTAGATTCAGCACCAACAGATAAGTGATGATGAGCTCAAACTGTAGTAACCATGGCAGCCATGGAGATATGTACGTATAAGTATATAGAAGGAGGTGAGTATAAGAGGAATAAGACAATGATGTATAGTGGTTCAGCCAATTAGGCCTACATCCACTGTGAGTGTGTGATCCACTAAGTATGGGAACTAATAGCCTTGAATACAATGCACATAAGCTCCCTTTCTCTCTCTAGTGTGTGTACAAGCAGAGTTTCATCTAGGGTTACAATTATCGATTCCTCTCCTTTTTAGGGTTGTCGGTGGCAAGTATATATAGGTATTAGGGGGTGTAGTGTACCCCCCAAGTATGCATGGTGCATGTGAATGATAATCTAGCTAATCTCCTGTTGACACCTGTAGATGCCAAATGATGACATAATATTCCCTCATATAAGGGGTGATATTGTTATAACGGTCTTCCACGTGCCATATGAGCCTCACGCGCACTGTTCCAAGCATCTCCCAAACCACGCGCTGCGATGATGTCATCCTCGGCCTATGATACGAGGCCGGGGGCAAAGTTCCCTCAGGTAGTGAGTCTGACCCAATTCAGGCCTCGTACTGTCGTACCCTCGTAGGGTCGTCTGGGGCCTGAGAAGGGGTCGACCCCCTAAAGGGTCATTTGGGGCCTGATGAGGGGTCGATCCCCTGAAGGATCGTCTGGGGCCTGATGAGGGGTCGCCCCCCTAAAGGGTCATCTTGGGCCTGTTGAGGGGTAGGCCCCTTGAAGGGTCGTATGGGGCCTGATGAGGGGTCGGCCCCCTGAAGGGTCGTCTTGGGCCTGTTGAGGGGTCATCCTTGCCTCGTCCAAGTGGAATACGCCCTCGGCCTGGACGTGGGTATATACGGGTATATCACCCATCATCACTCAACTGCGATAAACATGTCATCTCTCAACTAATTGCGATATTATCCACATCCCAACAAACCCCAAAGGTATATATGTGACAACGTGCCAATTTAATATTTAAATGAATTCATTTCCATCAATTAATGAAATAAAGATGGCTACATACAATTGCCCAATCCTAAGCTATCCCAGTCTTATGTGTATCATGAAAGTGGGCATAAACATCTATTAAGCACATTATAATAAGTATCTAGAATTTATATCTACAATCTGAGACAATTTAATTAATCTCATTTTTATCATGGATACATATATATCCTTATAATAAGATGGAATGGTTTTTGAATTTGCAAAAATGTAAAAGCACATTAAGGGCTCAGATTTGCTTGGATAAAATACACGGTCATGATGAAGTATAAAAATTTCATCATCCTGCTCAAATTTTTCTACCTAAAAATTTGCCCCCAATGTACACGCTTCACTAGTCCCTCTCTTTCCCTGTCTCACTTTTCTCCTGTTTTCTCTCTCACCTGATTTCGGTAGAATACTCTTTTCCCACTGGATTCTTCTCTCTTCCATGGACCAAAACTTGAGGTAAGCTCTCACTCTCTCTTCCTTTTATTTTTTCAAATAGAAATCTAGGGTTATATCATAGATATTTGCGATATATGAGATTTTGGTTTGTATTTTCTGTGTTTTGGTTCAGATCTAGGGTTATAGCTAAGATATTTGCTATTTATGAGATTTTGGTTCGTATTTTTTGTGTTTTGGTTCAGATTTGTAATTTTCTCCAATTATTTTTAGCTATGATTTGTAGGGTTCAGCTCCATTAATCTTCCCACAATCTTCTCCACTTAGTTCCTTTCATTTTACTTTTTTACTATTTGGAGCTCCTTATGTTGATTTTGGTACTTTTTTTTAACTTTTCTCCATTTTTTTTATTCTATTTGATGTATTTATAGTTTTCTCCATTTATCTACTCTATTTGATGTATAATAAATCTAATTTTTTAGGGGGTTGGGGTAAGGGTGGGGTTGGTTTCAATAATGTCTGCTATTGTTTAGGGTTTTCTAGGGTTAGAGTTGTTTTGGTGAAGTGGATAGGACGCCGGTATGCTGATGTATAATAAATATGATTTTTTAGGGGGTTGGGAGTAAGGGTGGGATTGGGTTCAATAATGTCTGCTATTGTTTAGGGTTTTCTAGGGTTATAGTTGTTTTGGTGAAGTGGACAGGATGCGAGTATGTTGGTGCTTTTTTTCCATTTTTTTAATTATATTTGTTGTTTAATTAATCTTTTTTTTTTTTTTGGGGGGGGGGGGGGGGGGGTGTGTGTTAAGGGTTTTCTAGGGTTTGATTTGTTTTGGTGAAGGTGCAGTGGACAGGACTCGAGTATGTGTCACGTAGGATGTCAAATGTTAAATTTATTGTAAATGGTCTAATTGTAAACAAATATTTTCATACCGGCACAAACACACACTCATATTTACCACATTTTTTTTTACCCAACACCTAACTATTGTGACTTTCTTTGTGTCTTTTAGTGAGACAGGGGTATTTACCCTCAATTTTCTTTTGGCAGATGATCAAGTAGTAGCTGTTGGAAAGTTTTGGCAAACCAGTGACACCATTTTGTTATTTAAAGGTACTCAATATTTTTTTGTAAGCTTTGTTATCCCATATAAATGTATTCGCTTGTCCTTTATATCTATTTTATGTTTAGAATTATTTTTTGTTATAAAGAAGATTGATTTTTAGATAATCTTATCGTGCATATTCATACAGATTCATAGTGATGTTTTGTTATAAACAATGAGATTAATTTTTGTTAGATAATCTTTTGTTATAAATAATAAGATTAATTTTTAGATAATCTTATCTTGCGAAGGGAAGATACCAAGGTACATAAAAATTTATAGTGATGGTTTTGGGAAAAAGAAGAATAATCCCCAAAAGTTCAACAAAAGATGTTTATTGTACCTCAAGTTTTTATAATAAGATTTTCTCCAGAATTTTTTCTTTCTTTTGTGGAGTTTTTACATGATTTAATTTTTGTGAAAGTTCATCGGCATTCTTTTGTGAAAGTTCATGGTCAAGTGAGTTTTTTTTAGCATTGTTGATACAAAGATCATGATTTTTGACAAATTGATTTTCCAAATATTTTTCTTCCTTAGGACAACCCTCGCTTCCTAAATTTGGTTCTTCCTTCCTATATGTGAAAATTATATTTAGTGGCTGATCAAAATAAGTGACGGGTGAGATTAAAAACAAAAATGAGGAGAGTAGTATATTTTAAAAAAATCACCATACAAGTTTCATAGTGTAATGTTGTATTCTCTTTGTCCCAGTTCTTGAGTCGCATTAGGCAAGACTTCAATGCCAATGGTCAGGAATCTATTCTATTGTTAGATATTTTAGATGGTCAGATGGGTTTGCCTTTTAAAGTAATATAATTTTCCAGTAGTTGAGTCGTATGAGGTGTTGATTTTTGGAGTTGGAAGTCAGAGGCCAGATCATCAACCCTCAAACCACTAATACTCATGGGAGTGATTGACTAGATCCAGATGCAATTGTCTCAGAAACATGTTTCATAGTCAAGGTTGTAGTCCCTTTTAAGTTGTTTCACCATACATTTAAAAAGTTAATAACTATTATGCATGCAGTGTATTTATATGTATGTAATGTTGTCTACAGTAGGCACATGTTTATATGTATGTAATTTCATCTATAATTTTTATTTTTGAATGAAGTGTGTTTTTATATACATTATGGCACGACAGAATTCTACCCCACTGATAAGCACCCAAAACTGTACAATTTATACCCCAAATAGACGTACTTTAGTTGCTAAATCTCGACAATATGGGTCTTATGCACTTAAATGTTTATTATGCAGCTTAATTGCAGTTGTAGTGTCAAAAGTTACATTTCGGAGCAATTTGCAGTTAAATGGAGTTAATTACCTTATCCCGTAACCCTAACCTATCCCATCCTAGTCTTACCCTGACCCTAAACCGTGTGTGTATTTTGTTTGTCCCTTTTTATTATTTTTTTAGATTTTAGTTCGAGTCATTTTTATTTTTAGTGTTTATTTTAGATTTATTTAGTATTTTCTAGAGTTTATTTTTCTATTTTATTTTTATTAGTATAATTTTATTTTATTTTGATTTTTATTAGCTTTTAGTTTAGTCTTATTTTTATTAAGATTAGTTTTAGTATTTTATTTTTAGTTTATTAGATTTTATATTTTCATTTAGATTTTTTATTTTTTATTTCTTTTGTTTTATTATTTTAGTTTTTTATAGCTTAGGATTTTATTTTTTTTAGTTTTAATATTTTTTATTTTTAGTTAAATTTTATTTTTATTTTTATTTTTGTTGAGTCTTTATTATTTTAGGGATCAAAAATTAAACAAACACACACACATTCTACACACAAACCCCATACACACTCACCTACACTTACCCTAAACCCAACAAATATATCCTACACCCTAAGCCACACACACCATTTCCTACACCTCACCACACCTTATTCATCCTAACCCATCTTCAACCTCCATCCCCAACAAACCCATCTCTCTCCTCCATAACCACATTCCACCAAACCTCCATTAACTCATCTCTCCTCCATAACTAAAACTCCATCTCACTCTCTCTCATCACTCAACCACACCACCACCATCAACCACCCTACTTCCACACCCCGTAACATCAAACACAACTCCGGCCATGGCAGAACAAAAACTCGGAGCCACCTGAGATCTAACCCACCGGACTAGTGAAACCGTCGGCGACCCAACTAACTCCCTCCGGCGCGTCGTCGGCCAGCCCACATCCCTACCCGCCATCGACCCTCTTATCGCTGCC
This sequence comes from Sambucus nigra, assembly GCA_949130495.1. Taxonomy (NCBI): domain Eukaryota; kingdom Viridiplantae; phylum Streptophyta; class Magnoliopsida; order Dipsacales; family Adoxaceae; genus Sambucus; species Sambucus nigra. Next base: position 614,057,442 of record OX422212.1, on the reverse strand, counting down.
TTTGTCGGCCGACGACCCACCTCCGCCAGCCCCTACAGCTCTAACCGTCGTCGCCCACATAAACCCGATTCACCCAAAACCCATTTGTCCCACCAAAATCCAAACACGAATTTCATTCCACCTGCCAACTAACAAAGCCAATAAACAAACAAATGCCACATGCCATATTAAAACCCATTTTTAAAGCCAAAGACCCACTTTCTAACCCAAACCCATTTCACTTCCAAACTCTTACACGATTTCTTCTCAGCAAAATAAAGCCAACTAAAAACTAAATTAACCCACATGCTAAGAACCATTTAATACCTTTTACCCCTTTTTCCCTATTATACCCCCAACTACCTTTTTTATCCAATACCCAAAATTACCCCTCACCATATCAGATTTGTATTCTCATTCACATGACCTCACATCCAAACCACATGCACCCTCCATTAAATTCCTAAATAAACCCTCACCTAATACCTTACACACTCTCTTGCACCTTTATCTACCCAAAATACCCCTTACCCCATGTGTGCCATGCATCTACTATAAAAGAAGACTGAAGACACCATTTGGGGACTCATCATCAAATAGAGAGAGAAAATTCTAGAGAAAAGTAGAGAGTTAGGTTAGAATAAATTAGGTAGAAATATTTGTAAATAGTTTATTTTATTCTTTTTATTTTTTTAGATATTTGTGAGATTAAATATTGTAAGAGAGTTAATTGAGTGATTATTTAATTTAAAATCATTTGGATGCTCAATTGGAGGGATTGTATGCTTCAATTTCAAGGATAGAGTTCAAATTGCCAATTTCAAGGAGACTTTTGAAGATTTGTTCTCTTTCTCTACTTTTTTATTATATTAATGCCTATTGAATGTTTGTTTGTTATGTTTGATACCATGTTAGGGTAAATCTCCTTTCAAGGGGTGGGGTAAAACCCTTATTTGATGTTATTTTATTTTAATTAGTTTAATTACTTGAAAAGTCCCTTTGAATGTTAATTTTAATCCCCCACCCTTAGATTTACGCCTCGAGAGAGGTAAATGATTTTTGAGAGAAATCGAGATTCTAGTTATAATACCCATTTTAGATTCGAACTAGAGATAGGGGTTTCTTAAGTGGGTTATTATAACTTGAATTTCAACTCTAAATTTATTTTCTAAGATTGACATAAATTTCAATTGATCGATCCTAACAGGTGATTAATTAAAACGAGTGTGGATCTATTTTCTAGAGTTGTGGGGTGTTAAACTTAATTTTCTAAAAGGTTACTATTAAAATTACACTTGCAACGAGAGTTGATTTGTAATTTTGATATTAAATTTGGATAATTCAACTAATTAAATTAATTAATTAGAATAGCTAAAATTTGTGGTACAATCCCACTCCTTGATTGTTCTCACAATTATTTACCTCACTTTATCTCTTATTTTTAGTGTGAGACTTTATTTTTCATTTTAGTCACTTTCTAGTTAGTTGTTTTCATCTCACACTTTAGTTTAGTCTTATTTAACCTCACCTCACCTTATTGTTTTAATATTGAAAAAGCTAAAAAAATTAGAAAAGTGAAAAAGCACAGAAATAAAATAAAAAGTGAATTACAATTGAATTTGTCTCTAGCTTACTCCCTAGGAAGTGGATTGATACCCTTACTTACCTCTACACTTTAGATTGTTATATTTTCTAGGTATTTGAGGATTTTGACTAACTTGGCTTTCAACAACGACATACGCAAAAGTCTAGTTATCACCCACCTCAGTTTTTGGGTCCTCCAAGGGGAGTGAACAACGTTCTCGGAGGGGCACAATAACAGAGAGTGGTGCAATAACATGAGGAAGGCAGAGGTTGCGCAATAATAGAGAGTGGTGAAAAATTTCTCCCCTCACTCCCGTAGCAGAGGTTGTGTTGTCTGTGATGTCATTTATTCCAGATTTTAATCCTCCGAAAAGAGCCAAAAGAAACAAGTTTGCTTTTGGTTGTGTTGTTTTAGCTTCCATGGCATCTATATTACTAGGTTATGGTAAGCTAATAAAAACACCACATTTTTCAATTATTACTTTCTATATGCTTTTCTTTACTAATTTTGACTCACTATGTATCAAACCCGCCCCAAAAAAACTAAAAATTGTTTCTCTGCGCGCAATTTTGTCAATCTGTCCCATTAAATGGTGAAAATTCGCAAAAAAATGTAAGGAAGATTTTATGGGAACGTACTTTTCAAGGACCGTACTTTTTTTATGTTGATGTTGCTAATCTCCTTGATCCCCATTTCTATTTGTGCTAATATACAATTGTGAGTACTCAATACGCTTAATTCTTAAAAATTATGTGATTAACTCAAAAACTTTTCCAGAGGGGATAGGAGTGGACAGACCTGAATTTATATTATTGATTGAACTCAAGTTTTAACACTTAAACTGAGCTGAGCTCACATCGGACTAAATTAGAGTTGATGATCGTGGTCATAAAATCATAATTTGAATCTAATATTGACTGCAGAACAATGTTGTTGCAAAATATTATGTTACGATAGTGTTTACTGTTGTTATAGATTATTTGTGATTAGAAAACTTAATTATTTCATGTATTATACTATCTCTTACTAAGTGCTGCCTAACAACGATAATGTATTATACCATCCCGGTGTGTTACATTTCAATATTGACACATTAAGTGTTTGGTAAAATGTTTGTTTGAGGTTATTATTTTCAAAGTTCATACTTGAGAGAAACATTGAAATCATGATATATTAGATTACTCTAATTTTCAAAATGCAGAGGAACATCCCAACAACAAATCCGTTTTAGTTGTCGATAAATCTGGTGGAGATAAATGGAAGTCATTGTTTGATGCTGATAAAGATACATGTATAGAAAAGGCAAAAAAGGGAACTATCATAAGTACTTTAGAAGATTATGGATAGTTGAACGTGTGTTGTGGTGGTCCGCCATCTATCCGCATTATAGAAAACTTATTGCATTATCGTGATCACAGATTATGGATGGTTGAACAAGTGATACCAAAAAAATTATTTGTTCAATATGTTTTACACGGATAATCCATATTCTAAAGCCACAACAGTTCAGCGGTTCCGTGGTCGAGATGACGTCACCAACTTCTTGGATGCTTCCTCTACATTTTCTTATCCAATTCTTACTTTTAGATTACATTCACAAAGGTTCTTAGATTTCGCTAACTATGAACTTTAAGGGTCATTTACTTCTAGTTCAAATTACTACATTTATGTCTCCTTTACTTCATTGTATGATTTAGTTGTTTTTCTTACTGCAAAACCGTACAATATCTATATGGAAGGTGTGTGATGATTATATTTAGTGATATTTTAAATACATTCACTATTCAAGTCGTCGACTAGATTTATTGTCACAATACACTTGATTGGATTAATATTTATATTGCGAGTTATATTTTGTTATGTGCATCATTGACGCGATAAACATGGCATGTTATCAAAATTGTTCCACCACAACTGTCGTCGCCACCCCACACAAGCATGTAGCTTATATTCAAGATGGTGTAGCTTTTCTAATTAGTCTTATGTCTTGCAAGGGTACTTGGGTGTCGTTGCTAACCATTCCCCTGCTTGTGGCTGGAATTTTCAAGTACGGAGAGAGGTCATGGGATTTATGGTCTGCGAATCGCGAGAAATTCTGAAATTCGGTTCTAACTCCTCGGGACCCGGGGCCTTTAGTGTCATCCCTCAATGCGTGTTTGGTAATGTGTCAAGTGTGAGCACACTATATGATGTTTTTTGGTGTGTTAATTGTGAGTATACATTCTAAAACTTATTTTCCACAAGTACAATTTTTTTTGGTGTTTTTTCAGCTATATTTTTGGTGTGATTTTACTGGAGATTGTTAGCATCAAGAAGACAATAACAGCAGCTATTGACTACAATTTAAGAAGGCAGTAGCAGCAGCTATTGACAAGACAAAATGAGCTTATCATAGTACCAAGTCTAGAAGCAGTAATTAGGTTGCACATGCAGTAGGAAGTTGCTTGACGAATGGCTAGAACTGTACCCTTCATTTTTCAAACTGTGGCTGATGCTCAGTCAGCTTGAGGAATGACTCGGTCACTTGGATCAAGATAAGGAAGCATATGATTTGGGTTTAAAATGCTTCCATAGTTGTATTCCACTCTAGCTTTCGCTTTCTATCCTCTAACAGAAAATGAATGGGCCGAACAAAGCATGGACTTTTCTCACTATGTCTAGGAAGAAGAACCCTCAGGACCCTAAACTCTGGCTTGCTACTGTTTGATGTGAATCGAGGCACGACTTCAAGAGAGAATATGATATATTAATGGAAAAGACCCAAATAGTGGGATCTTTTGGGCTGCCTAGATTAAGATGGAAAAGGCATTGTATTGCTCTTCGCATTGTCCACTTTAGTTTTGTTGTTCCGTCTACAATACTTTGTCCCACCTCGATACTCATTAAATAAACATTTGTGGGCGGAACATGTACATAATGTGGTTTCCATCATTACAAAAATGAAAAAGAAAACAATGATGCATATCTAGTGAAATCCTTTGAATAAATATGGGTGAATGATGCAAATCTGGTACCTCTCTCTCTCTCTCTCTCTCTCACACACACACACACACACACACACACAGTGGTGCTCTTTTAATTATTTTTTTTCTCAATTAGTTGCATTCCTTTTGTGTTATTGCCTATTTTCATTTGTTAAAGATGTACACGGTTATGTTCTTAGTTAGACGTGCGGCTCCATAGTTAAATGTGAGCAATGTTGTAAATAGTGGTGGAAGTTAACTATCGAGCAATAAATGGCGCCGCACTTATGTATGTTGGGGAACGATATACATACTTTGGAAACTTTCATCGTGCCTTCAAGTACGGGTATCCGCTAGTATATATATATAATAAAGTAGGAAACTTATGTATGTTATAAGATGGAAAGATGATGTCATCTTTATGAGTTTTTTTGCATTACCTATTTTTCCCTTAAAATTTTTGGATTCCCCCTCTTTTCTTTCTCCACACTTAATTCCCACTCTTACACTTTAATTAAAACATAAGGTTTGTTTAGGTAAATTACTTCTCTTTGTACTATCTTCCCTACCCTCTATCATGACAGTACACACTCTCCACCTGAAACTTTCAAAATTGGAACCCACACTACTTCAACCCCAAAAAAACCCTACCTTAAACATCAACCCACTCCCCATTACTTCAGCCGCCGTCGGACTTGCCTCCATGTCGGCACTCCTCTACTCACTTCGTCGTTCCTCTTACGTAAGTTTCAAATATAAACATTTGGTTTTGATTAGTTTTGATTTTAGGTTTAGTTTTTGATTTTGTGTTTAGTTTTTGATTTTGGGTTTAGTTTCTGATCCAAAATGCATTCACCATGTTTTTAGTCGAGCTTTACACCATGTGCTTGATGAAATACCCTTGATGATGAATGGGTAAAAACTCATTTTACCTTGATATGTTTTTTTAGATGTTGATAACATAAAACTTCCTATGCTTGTGTTTAAGAAGATGAAGATTTGTATTTGTTTTGGTTAGTAATTTTATATAGATTTAGGGATTTTAGAATGGAAAATTTCGTTAAGGATTTAGTATTAAGTTTGTTTTTATGAATACATGTTTTGGTAGTTATTGTTTAAGTTATATTGTGAGAATGCATGTTTTGGTAGTTGTTCATTAAGTTATATTGATAACATAAAACAATACATGCATGGTTCTTTACAAATATAGTTTTGATAGTTACCATTTAGCTCAGAAGTGTATGCAGGCTTTTTGGGTTTCAAAATCATAAGTTTTGAGGTTCAATATACATGTGGGTTTGCAATTTAATTTGTCTTTGAAATTTTCAATATACATTGATCTTGGTTTCATTTTTGCTATTTAAGATTGGAGAGAGTTTGGGGTTTGGTTGATTTTTTGGGTTTAAAATAACAAAATGTGTGGTTTTTGAACCATGCATCTATTGTTTTATGTTCTTCCTGAATGTGTTTTTGAACCATGCATCTATTAAAATAACAAAATATGTTTTTATTTGATATTTGTCCTATTATATGTTGGTTCTAATACTTGAGAATAAAAAACCATCATGTTCATAACCGATGGTTTGTGATGGCCAGTGGATGAGCTGTATTTATAGCTTCAAACCTTATTTATCTAGGTTTCAAGATCCTACATGATGCTTTGTTTTTTTCCAGAGATTTGAATATGAAAATTGATATGCTTACTCAATTTTTTTGTATTTATCTTACAGATGATAATGAAGGCAAAGGAAGATGTATTGAATACCATTGACTAAAACAACATGCTTCTCATATAGGTATGGATAATGGAAATGGCTTCTCATGTGAAATCAATATACATAAACCACATGCTTGAAGTTAGCTTAGAAGGATTTAATGGACAAACAACACCTCAGAGTAAGAGTCTTAATCCTGGCTTTGATATAGGAACACACTTTATCGCAAACAATCGCTAAAATAAACACTCTATTGCAATATTATATCAATGCATATTGTGGAGTGGATTTTCATAAAAGGAGTAACTCATGTTTTACTGTGGATCGATTGTGATTCTATAAGGATTTTAGGAATTCAATATGAGACATTTTCATATGTATAGGTGAGGCCCTTGACTGATTTAATGCATTTTCCCTTATTTTCTATATTGTCATGCAGAGCACCTATGTCGAGAACACAATGTCAATGGAGAATGCAAGAGATTATGGTCACACTCATTTGTCATAGGTCGAGACTCTCTTTAGTTTCCCATGCCTATTAAACCTTATATTCTGTCCATCATTGCAGACTCTTAAGTTGGTTTTTATTCATTGGATTTCTACAGGATTATCAATTATGCAGATAGATTTGAGAACAAAGCAATTCTCCTGATCCACTTTTTTAATCGCTATCAATTAAAGGTGGGTTTCAACATTAAAAATAGAAAAGTGAAAGGTATAATATTTCATTATACCAATGCATATTGTATAAACTTTAATCTAAGAAGATTAAAGTTCGTTCATGTTATGTGTGTTAGTTATGCCTTAGAGATAAATGGTTATTATTGATTCTTTTTGTTGTTATGGACTTGATAGTTGGTTTAAATATTAATAATGCCCTCTTACCATTTTGATTTAACTGATCGATATATTAAAAGTTTCAGTTATGTATGATAAAATGAATGAAGAGGAACCTACAAAAGAAACAGATTAAGATGATGATGCAGATGAGGCTATGGTGGTGGAGCTAGCCCAACAAGCTGTTGATCTTCATCTGCAAATGATCTAAGCATCGACAGGATATTACACATATTGCATGCTTTTATGCTGAGCAGCTCCTAAATATGATTGATCCGAAGAGAAAAGTCTTTCGCCGTCGTGTTTATCGTGAGTCCTGTATTTTTGTCGAGGGCAATTATCTCAAAGATCAATATGTTCTTGGCCGTGATTTGGCACATGTCATAATGATTGACAACTCCCTATAGGTACTGTTATGAAATTATTCTCACATATTGAGTTCAAAGTTTGGATCATATTTATGATATTCAATTTTTAACATATTTTTTGGTTTTATGTGTTGATTAGCTATGTCTATATGATATTTATCATAGGTGTTTTACTATTCACCACCACTAATTTAGGCCAAACACTAAGCACACCTATAAAATATCTTATGTTTGGACTAGTCTTGGAGAATTCTTTAGCATTATTAGTCTTCATTATAGATGGGTTATGGGAAATGGTCTCTCTGGCACTCCAATTTGTTGGGATCCTCTCTCCAATTTTTAACTGGGGTAGACAAGCCCAATATTCGTTGGGCTGTTAGTTTATACTTTATTCATTTAAAACAATCAGTGGTCTATCCCTGATTCTTTTACTCATCATTTCCCTGACATATCTAACTTGATTTGCTCTATATCTTTACCCTCTACTCCCACTGAAGACGGAAGAATTTGTCCCTATTCATTTCCTTAGTTCTCTGTCATCATCATCATCATTGAATGTTGGCAAATAACAAAATGTGTTATTGATTACCAAGTTGAAAATTAGTTCAATTTTATATAGAGGTAATAAAATATACTTACTAAGAGAAGTACAAAATTTATCTGAATTGGATTATTAAGTCCTCCCAACTATTGAGAAGCTTCTCCTATAACAATCTAACATGATTCTTTTTGGCCCAGTGGTACTTTATATGCTCAAAATGTGGCATGATAAGAACCATGTCTGCATAAGAAACTACACACATTAATACATGTACTGATCATAGATAGTAAAGATGAATCAAATTTCTTCACATGAATTCTGATTATACAATAAATAATTTATAACGAAAGGAAAACCAGTTATAATTGTATCATTATACACACAACTGAGATGAAAAGAATATATGACAATTATAGGTAGCAAAATGGTATCAATATTTATAAATCATGGATAGTTCTCCACATAATTCTTTCTTTGTATTAGTTGTAGGCTAATCACATGCGTGTAGCATGGTTCATATGTCATTTGTTTCCAGAAACTGTTATGCATTCACTAGGATCAGAGGCCCATAATCAAAAACCATCTCCTTACACTACCATAACACAATTCAGAAGTCAAAGAAATTATATAATGAAAGGATGAAAGAAAATCATTATTAGTCCAAATTATTTTTATCATCATTCCACAAATGGCAAAAGATGAAATCCAATTTTTTTTTTAAATCTATTTTATGACAAATTTATAATGACCCCATTATGATTTTAATTCTTGGATACCTTTCTATAAAATGAATCCCACTAACCATTTTGACAAAGCTATATTACGGTTTGCAACTATTTTTTTTTTTATAAAGGTGGAATATAACTCCGCTTTGTTAATGGTTGTAGGACAAACCAAGGTGAGGTTTTTTATGTTTATATTCTTTTCCTTCTATATTTTTATTAGTGATCTACTTAGTTTGTTTTTTATTTTCATCTCTGAAACTATGTTTTTAAATGTGGATTTTAATTGAATTTTCAGCAAAATATATTGAAAACTCTTACGTGAACTACCATATTCCTTACACTTTTAAGTTCAATTAACCGATGAAATGAAGGTGGGATTTAGTTAATTAATAGCTGCTGTAAAAATTCGTGTCATTATGTACCACGTTAGAAGTATTCAAAGTCATATTTTAGATTATCAAGACAAAAAACATATACACGTAATAATGTTTTTGAAATATACATAAGGTTTATATTGTTATTGATGAGGCATGATATGATAGTATTCTTCTTCAGTTCCACAACAGCTGACACTTTTTTAGGAGTCTAAACGTGATGTTCATATCCTTGATTCCCAAGATTGGGGATTCGATTAATGTTCAGACCGATAAGTTATTCTTGACAAAATGCTTTGATGGGTGGAAGATAAATTCTTAATGTTGTTCTGTAGCATCATATCTTACTCTGAGTAACTTGGCCATTATTTTTATCATTTTTCATCTCATATTGCGAGTTTGATGGTGGAATTAATATAAATTTTGTTTTATGTGCTCTTTTATATACAGGAAATAAATGTAGCAATTTTTACGTGTATGGCATGAGCATAGTGGCATGATCATAGTGGGAATGGAGTTACGATCATGGTGATGGATGAAGAAGTCAGGCATGTGTACAATGCTTTTGCATTTTATTTATATAAATTTATTAGATTTTGATTTACAATCATATAGATTTTGATTTAATGTATATTACTATGGTGGTTAGTCTGAGAACTAAATCTTGGATAAGAAATTTCGGATACTACTTATTAATGGATAGTGAAGTGTTATATATCAAAAAATTCCAAGCCTGTCCTGAATAATAGCCCCGTATAGGTGACATATGCTTGCAGTTTTTAATGGCATTTTTTCATTTCTCTCAATTTGCAGATCCATTCTCTATGGCACCTAAAATGGACTTGGATCAATTGTGAAAAACTTGAGTTATCAGTATGAAAGGTGGCAACCGAGGGGGTAAGAACATTACATGGTTTCTGCTCACATATTAATCACCTCTATGTCGTTTAATAACTACAATCACATGAACTTAACTGATTTGGTTCTTCTACAGGATAGGATTTTTCAAGATGTCTTTGGGTATGACAGTGCCTTTAGTAGAAGTCTTCTTGCATAGTTATATGTCCAATGCTTATAACTTGGAGCCCTTTTCTTATATTGATGTTTGCAGCCAATTTTTGATTAGTCCGAAAATTACTCGCAATCATGGTTGCAATAAATTAATTGTCATAGTGGCCTCATTTAAGTTTTCAAAACTATTTTCCTCTTAACATTTCCTTTTTTAGCAGCATTTTCAAGTGTTGGTACTATTATGGATTTCACAAACCATGAACACCAGGTAGTTGAATTTATAAATCTGTTTGGTGGCTTTCCTCTTTTTTCAGTGCATTTTTATTTACAGAGATGTGATGATTCAACTTTGTAATGTCCGGACCAAAAGTTCATTTGTCTTTTCAAAAAATACTACTTTCGAGTTTGGGTTGTAATACATCAAATTTTCACATGAAGATCGCTATTGTTTTATTTTCTTTGTATTTTTTCATTTGTATATGTTACTCTGCTAATTAAATTTCCATCACCTCTCCAACATATTTTTTTGTTTGTATGTACAGGTTCGTAGAGAGATTGAAATCAGTGACTCTCTCATGAACATCGAAGAATATGGTTATGACATTACACAACAAGAATTCGTTTCAACCTATTGTTGGTTTTTTTTATAAGAACCTGACACGACACAAATTGATGTGTGTTGGAAAACTGCATGACAGTGTAATGCATTTTCATTGATTTATACCTTTGTGCAGTAGAATTGTTTTCCAAAAATTATAGACTACTAAGGATATATTTGTTATGATGTTGAGCTATATTTGGACTATGGGTATATAGTTGGCTAAGGATCTAACATAAGTCATTCGCAAAGATGTTCTTCCCATGCTTCCCAGAAACAAACTTCATGATGATAGAAATCACAAATTGGGGATATTTATTAGAGGTGAGCAACCATTTGCTGATAGACCCATAGAACCCTTCGTGATGCCACCTATACAAGACGAGACTTAATTCACGCTCAAAAGAAGGCCGAACAATAGTAATCGGGTTTTACAGATGGAATAAAGAAGTGAAATAAGGAAGAGGTGAAAGAAGAAGTTCCTGTATAGCCAGTGGTTCTGAAAACAAAAAATGGTCCATGTGATCTCACTCCCTCCTTTTTTGTTCTCAATCAAAGATCTGGAGGAGGTATATTTTTTATGTAGAAGATAATGAGGATGGTGAAATCCCATGTTCAAGGCAAAAGATTTTCATCAACATATTATAGTTGCATATTTGGCTTAGTTTGACTATATTAGGCTTTACATTTATTTATTGTTAAGATTGTTATGATTATATGATGTTATTATGTGCATTTTATAATTCATGATGTCAAGGTTGACTGTTCACGTGGTTTGAAATTTTTTGTCGTTTTACTCCTAACTACCTTAAAGATTGAATGATTATTTAAACAGTTTTGCATTAAATGTTCATCCCGATGAAATAGTTTCTTATATTTTAAATTACATTATTTTGTTGGGGAATATAAATTTTGCCGTTTTGTAATTACGCCCTTTCAAAATTTTTGTCATTTTGCGACTGCGGCTTTCAAAAAATTTCACCGTTTCGCGATTACATACTTTGAAAAAATTTCAACGTGCCTTCAGGAACGGGCATACGCTAGTATATATATAAAGTAGGAAACTTATGTATATCATAAGTTTGATCGACGATGTCATCCATATGAATTTTTCCGACACTACTTCTTTTGCCCTTAAAAATTTTGGGTCCCCCCTCTTTTCTTTCTGACTAATTAAGTCTCCTTTTTCATTATAATTCAAACATAAGGCTATTTTTGTAAAGACATAAATATAGACACCCTCTCACCACCATCCCACCCAATGTATTGCACGTCCCCCCAAAAATCTACTTTAATTAAAAACCTCCGGCTCTTGTCCTAAGAATTCAACTCTCACTCACCCAAAAGCTCCCCTAAGCCCCCTTGGTCAATTTCTATCTCCATTTATATCCTCTCTCTCTCTCTCTCTCACACACGCGCGTGATCTCTCTCCCTATGTTCATTGGGTTTTTAATTTTTGATAATATTTTATAGGACTAACTATATTTTCTCTCTATAGTTATAATCATTTTCCATTTTGCATATTTTGATGGATCTTTAAGCCTCAAATCCCAGGTATACTTTCTAGGATCATTTTTAATGTTGATTCAAGTTTTGTGTGGGAGAACCAAAGATGTGAGCATTAATTTTTTTGTTTTTGTTTGATTTTAAACAATGGCTACTGAATGCTTATTTTTTTTTGAATTTTTTAGGCTTACGAGTTAGTAGCATGTGGGAGATGTGTAAAAATGAAATGTTAAAAACCCTATTTCATTCCTCCTTTTTCTCTCAGATCCTGATGTGATGATGTGGTCTTATGCTTTATTACTAATTGTTGTTTTTAAGGGACTATTTTCAATGTTGCTTACACTGTTAACGTCGTCTGAGGTATTTATTTGGTATCATGTTTTTTCATGCTCTAGACTTATGATTTAACACCTTCTCTCTATAGATTTTATCTTACATCTTTTTTGTAGTTGTTTTCATACGAGCAAGGGTATTCGTTGGGTTTTCTATTTGGTAACGGTTGTTTTTCAAAGTTTGTATCATTATTTTTTTTGTTCTTTTTTTTCTGCAATTTAATTACTTTTTCTGTGTACGTGTATATATATATATATATTTTTGTGTGTGCATATCTTTTTGTTATGCTATTTTTCTTTCTTTTTTCACTTTTGTCGTGCATTTTCCCACTTTTTTTGTTATTTCGGTTGTATAAGGCATATTTAGTTTTTGTTTACTATGACCTCATTTGATCTTTCAGTTTTTTCCCAACCTCACGTGGAATATTTTTTCCCATTGGAGCTGATTTTATCAGATCTTTGATGTTTTAAATGCCATAACATTTTTTTATTTGGAATCAAGTCTACTCATTTTTAGTTCATGTTTTTTTTTCTTTTAAATTAAGGGTCCGTTTGATATAAAACTGGGAAAATGCAAATGATTCCAGGACATTTGATTCTAGGGCAAACAATTCCAAGGCAAATGAATATTTTCCAACTTGTGACTGTTTGATACAAGTTGGAAAATCATCATTTTTCCACATTTTCTATCAAACGCAAAAGCTGGAAAATAGATATAAATGTGAAAAATTTGTTTACGGAATATATTCCGTATATACAAAATATATGAATATATATATTATATTATTTGCGGAATATATATATTTCGAAAATTAATATAATTTGCGGAATATATATATTCCGTATATTATTATTAATTTTCGGAATATTCATGTATTTTGTATATTTTTTCGAAAATTAATAATAATTTACGGAATATATATATTTCGCAAATAATATAATATATATTCATATATTAAATATAATAATATATTTAATATATGAATATATTCCGTAAATAATATATTATATTTTCATAGATTTTATACATTTAATAGATTTTGTACATTTAGTAATATAAAAATCTATTATAAGATTTTTATATTATTAAATGTAAAAAATCTATTAAATGTATAAAATCTATGAAAATATAATATAGTATTTACGGAATAGATTTTGTACATGTAATAGATTTTGTACATTTAATAATATAAAAATCTATTATATTTAATAATATAATTTTTATATTATTAAATGTACAAAATCTATTAAATGTACAAAATCTATGAAAATATTATATAGTATTTACTGAATATATGAATATATATTATATTATATACTGAATATACTAAATATATGTTATTTACAGAATATATACATATATATATATATATATATATATATAATGTATATATATATGTATATATGTATATAATATGCATATGTATATATATATAATATACATATGCATATTATATACATATATATAATATATATATACATATGCATATTATATACATATATATAATATATGCATATTATATACATATATATAATATTTATATACATCTATACATATGCAGAATAATGTATATTATATATATACATATGCATATTATATACATATTTACATATGCAGAGTAATGTATATTATATATATACATGTTGATGTAAAAAATTAGATTACTCTAATAATTCAATCACAGATAAATAAATGAGACAAAGAATTTTTAAGTGGTTCAGCCTTATAAGAATGGCCTACGTCCACTGTTGCTTTTATTTCTGAGTGTTTGGGAATTCTCGATTATAAGTTCTATCGAGAAATTCCCTTCTGAATTCGAAGTTGGATTCGGATCCAGGTCCCCCTCACAATGAGGATTGTACAATGTATTTATAGCCCTGAGGCTGTAGTGTGAAAGGGTAATACATTAAATGATATACATATGAAAGGGTAATTCATTTAATGCCCTCTTTGCGTGTGCGTCTGAATGATAAGCATTTAATGAATCAGTTGAACTGTTGGTTATCCAGTTATTAATGCTTTGTTCGAGATGCAACTCGGACCGTCTGAGTTGCTCGGACCGCCTAAGCTTCTCGGTACTCAAGAGTTCCTCTGAGAGGCATTGTTCCTCAGAGCGCGTGAGTTCCTCGGGGACTAGTCTTCCTTGTTGTAGTCTTGTTCCTCAGAGTGTGTGGGTTCCTCGGAAGTGTTGATTGTTTCCACGTAGATAGCCACGTGTCTTCATATGATTGGTCCATGTCAGTAGATTAAATTTGGTATCAACAGAAGCCCCCAATGTTTCATAGTTCGAAATTTGAGGAGTATGGAACATTCTTTCTCGGAATATGGTAGCTTTAAATAGTCTTCCTGATTTTTAGGAGCGTTTCCCTTGTATTTATTTCTCCTTCCCAATTCGTAGAATCATGCTTTTTTGGACTTTTCTGCGTGCTTCGATTCCCGCGTCACTTTTCATCTTTTTAGCCGCTGTTGTTCGCTTTGATTCCCGCGCCACTTTTCATCTTTTTAGCCGCCAGTAACGTAATCATCCTTTTTTGTAATCATTACTTCACCATTTCCCAAGGCAAGGTATTTAAACTTCACAGACACTCCCATCATCTTCTACCTTTTCAAATTGTTATCCTCGAGTTTTACGTCGTCTCTTCCTACTCTCTTGTGCGTTCATATTTTCCGTCGTTCGTTGTCAACAGCTCTACTCTTTTTCTATAAGATCTTCTTCTTTCTTCTTCATTTCTTTTATTCATCATCATGGTTTACTCTGTTGAGTCTCTTGAAAAGTTTCGCTCTGATTTTTCCATTCCCTCTTGGGTTGTCTTGGAAGAGCTTTCTGAGCCTTCTGATTATTTCAATTTGGCTGAGGGACATTGGTTCCCTAGCCTTTTTATTGCTGAGTGTGGATTTTCTTTTCCACCAAATCCCTTATGTCTGGAATTCTGTCATTATTTTGACGTCGTTCATGCGAGAATAGCCCCTAACACATGGAGAATAGTTAATGGGGTGCATAAATTAAATCAAGTCCATGGAACTCGCATAGGAATTCCAGAAATCATGTACTGCTATAGATGGGCAGTTAATGATAATATTTTTTATTTAAAAACTAGATTTTTAAATAGAGCCTTAGTAGTCAATCTCCCTGATGCCAATAGGGATTATTTTGAACATGGGGTTGTCATAAAAAATTGGCAACACCCTCCATTAGCTGGAGATGAGGTTTACCAGGGTCCCAGATGCCCTCCTTATGGCAATGGGATAGGTTATTTTTATTTTATTTTATTTACTTTGAAATCATGTTTCTTTTGTGTTTGATAAAATGCTCCACTGATAACAATGTTTATTTATTTGCAGTTGATAGCAAGAGAAAGTGCCCAAAAGATGCAGATGTCAATATAAGGCATTTGAGACTTATCTGGAATCTGCATCAAAGTGTTGCCGACGAGCACATTAGATCAGCTTCGTATCTGTTGCAGTACAAGAGCTACACCACTTCTTTCACTACTCGTCCAATGATAAGTGAATCAGAGCCAGTACCAGCTTCCACAAGCTCATCGCCTGAATCCCATATTCCTTTAAGTGAAAGGATGAAGAAGAGAAGACCTCCTGCCCTGTTTGAGAAAACTGCCTCCGGTTCTGGGGAGGTAAAAAGGAGTAGGATTGATGTCCCAAGGGAGGGGATGAAGAAGACTGATGCAGCTCCTCCAGCTGCTCCTGTTAAAGTTGCCGAGAAGACCGTAGTGGCTCCGAGCAGGTCTACTGCTCCAGGAGAGGTGATTGTGATATCATCGACTAGGGTTTCTTCCTTGGTTGAATCTGTACCTGTTCCCCCGAGGAGGCTGAAGAAGAGCTCCTCGGTCAATTTGGCTGATACCATTACTCAGCCCCCAGTTACTGGAACTGGGGTCCCAACTTTTGTTCCCCCGAGCTCTGCCATGAGCTCGGTAAAGTCCTCGATCATTCCCGAGGTACAAGGTACTGATGAAAACCTTACTCGAGACATGGTCACCTCACTAGCTGCTCGTCACCTTGCTTATGTAAGTCTTCTTACCTTCAATTTTTCATATTTCCTTTGTCATTTCTATTTCTAACTTGCTTTCTTTTTCTGTTCACAGTTGATGAGCTGCTTTAACATCATCCTGAAGAAGGATGAAGAGATTAAGGCCTCTTGCTCCTCGTCCAGTGTGGAGGGAGCTGTGGAAGAAGCTACCAAGTCTCTGGCAGATTCTCGCCAGAAATATGCTAATGACAAAGTTGTCTGGGAGAAGAAGCTTGACTCCTCCGAGCAAGAAAAAGCTCGGGCTGTTGATGCCTCCAAGGAGTTGGAGAAGAGAATAAATGCCTTGGATAAGGCAAATAAGGAGCTTTAAGAGAAGCTCAAAACTGCAGGAGAGTTTGAAGATAAACTCAAGGCTTCCAGGGAGGAGTTGGTTCAACTTCGGGAAGTAGGTCGGCAGAAGGAGGAAGTTGAGCAAAAACTAAAAGCTGCTGATGACTTGCTGTCCGAAAAGCTTGCCTTGGAGAAGACCAAGAGGAAGATGGTTATGAAGAATTCCTTCAGTTCTGGCTGGGACAAGAGGTGGAACAAGGGGTTGGCTGCCATGATGTTGCAAGTGGACTATGGCAGCCTCAAATACTTTAGGGATGGATGGGTTTCTGCCCTTCAGGAGATGAAGGTCGACGAGTCTTTCGAGCTCTTCCAGAGACATATCCCTGGTCCCCCTCCAACTCCAGAAGAGTTAGAAGAGGACGAAGCTACCTCCGAAGAGTCTTCAATGGTGATGGGCGATCATGCCCTAGCCATCTAGCCTGCTGCCGAGGAAAATCAACAAATTATTTCTTCCTCCGAGCACCTACCTATTCTCCCCAAGCAACTATCCCTTTCCTCCGAGCAACCTATCTCTTCATCCCAACCTCCCAAGAAGGTTTTGGGAGATAAGGAAAAGGTGTAGTGTTGTTCGGGTTTCTTTTTATTGTGTTTCTCTTTATCAAATGTAACCCAGAAGATGTAACTCTAAACTATGATCTAATAAAGCTTGAACTTTTTTGCATACGGTTGTCTATCTTTCATTCATACTCTACTTATTCTTCTTATTGATGATTGCTCTTCTTTCTCTGCTAGTTTCTGGCTAGGATGGAATTGTTATCTTCCCATGATACAAAGTTGCTACGACAATGTAATGAGTACTTTAAGGCTGGTCACACAGACCTGAGTGCTGCACAAGTTGTCGACATACTTGGTCATGATGCTTCAGAACAGGTAGTGGAAGCATATCAATATCTGAAGTGTCTTCTTGATAGGGCTGTAGCCAATAACGTTGCCTATTATGAAATGATTGAGGACCTTCAAAGCACCCTCGAGGACCTTCAACTTCAATACAAAGAATCCACTGCTTTGTTGCATGAGGGGTACGAGAAGAAGTACCAGCAGATCATTGCCGATAAGGGCTACGAGAAGCTTTTTGCTGGGTACGATGTAAGGGAGAGAACCTTGAGAGGTGAGGTCGAAGAATGCAGACAGATTGCTGAGTTGCTGGAAAAGGAAAACAATAACCTGCAGAAGGAGCTGTCACAATTGAAGTCTGGAGCTTCCACTTCTAGTGCCTTGATCCCAGTAACCGACGAGGGATTTTCGTTTTTAGAGGTTGAGAACGCCAAGTTAAGGGAAGAGTTGGAGAATATGAAGAGCTCTGGTGCCTCTTCATCTTCTCGTGGTTGAGCAAGAGCTCCTCGGGGACGGGCAAGAGCAGCTCGAGCTCTTGTCGAGGAACAGAGGACTCAGTCTGCTTTAGAGAACCAGGCTTTCCAATTAATGGTGAAAAACCAGGCATTGTATGATATGTAAAAGAAGATTAGGGACTTGGAAAAATAGCTCTCTGCACAGAAGTCAGTCTTGGAGAATAAGGAGCTTTTCATCAAGAATCTCCACGAGAAGCTAGAAAAGCTACCATATCAATTTCATAAATAGCCCAGGGAGTTCTGGATGGATGGATACAATGAAGCACTATTCCACTTGGATGATCGTATCCAGAATGCCAACAATGAGGGCTACAAGCAAGGCTGGCTGAATGCCTTAGGTTTGTTAAAGCTCGAACAAGGTCATTATCTGTGGGACTGCCATGATCCCGGGTTGCTCGACTTGCCTGTGCCACCATAAAATTTGGACATGGATTGGATCCCTGCTCGGGACATTCCTCGGAGCTTAATTTCAAAGTATCTCGATGACTACAATTTACATTCTCAAATCGAGGTATCTCGTCCCGAGCATCTCTTAGATCGACCATCCGTGATGAATGTCAGGATGTTGAAGGATCTCAACTTCATCAATTCTCCTCTGTCTTTAAATGATCCGCCTGCTGGCGAGGAACCTGTGTCAAAAGCAGAGGGGAAGAGACCAGTGGAATAGGAATTTTTGATGTAATAGTTAGTATACATGTCAATGTAACTGTAATTTTATTATCAATGTTGATGTAAAAAATTAGATCACTCTAATTATTCAATCACAGATAAATAAAATGAGACAAAGATTTTTAAAGTGGTTCAGTCTTATAAGAATGGCCTACGTCCACTGTTATGTTATTGCTGAGTGTTTCGGAATTCTCGATTACAAGTTCAGTCCAGAAATTCCGGTCCCCTTGAATGAGGATGATACAAGGTATTTATAGCCTTGAGGCTGTACATGAAAGGGTCGATACATTAAATGATATACACATGAAAGGGTAATACATTTAATGCAGCGTGTGTGTCAAGATTATAAACATTCAATGAATAGTTGAACTGTCGTCTATCTCGTAATTAATGATACGGCCGAGATGCAGCTCGGACCGCCTTAGTTGCTCGTTGATCAAGAATTCCTCGGAGCGCTTGAGTACCTCGGAGTGCTGGAGTTCCTCGGGGTATCTTCGCTGCTCGGAGGGAACATGAATTGGTCGGGGAAATGAACTTCCTCGTTACTATTGTGCCACGTATATTGACACGTGTCTTCATATTATTCGTCCACATCAACGTATTAATTTTGGTATCAACAGAAGCCCCCAATGTTTCGTATTTCGAACTTTGAGGAATATGGAACATTCTTTCTCGGTATATGGCAATATTGAATGATCTTCCTGGGTTTTAGGAGCATCGTATTTGAATTTATTTCCAAATTCACAGAATCCGCCTTTTTTCGAATTTTTAAGAGTGCTTCGATATTTGTGTCCTTTTTGTCCTTTTAGCCGCCGGAAGCTCAATAGTTTCTTTCGTGTAATCATTTCCTTCGCCGCTTCCCTAGGCAAAGTATTTAAACTTCTTAGGTAACCATACCGTCTTCTTCTTTTTCCAATTTTCTGCATTCAAGCTTTCTATTCTCTCTTTCTTTCTTGTGCGTTCATCTTTTCCTTCGCTAGTTGTCAGCAGATCTCCTTCCTTCCTGTAAGATTTTCTTCCTTCTTCTTTTATTCATCATGGTTTACATTATTGAATCTCTTGAAAAATTCCGTTCTGACTTTTCCATCCCATCTTAGGTAATTTTGTAGGAGCTTTCTTAACCTCAAAATTACTTTCGTTTGGCTGAGGGACATTGGTTCCCCAGTCTTTTTATTGCTGAATGTGGTTTTTCCTTTCCACTAAACCCATTGTGTCTTGAGTTTTGTCAGTATTTTGATCTTGTCCCTGCAAAAATAGCCCCCAATTCATGGAGAATAATTAATGGGGTGTATAAATTAAATCTAACTCATGGGACTCGTATAGGGATCCCTGAAATTATGTACTGCTATAGATGGGCCGTTCTAGATAATATTTATTACTTAAAAACTAGGTTTTTGAATAGGGCTCTTGTAGTTAACCTCCCTGATGCAAATAGAGATTATTTTGAACATGGGGTGGTTATTACAAATTGGCAATATGCCCCTTTAGTTGGAGATGGAGTATACAACGGTCCCAGATGTCCTCCATATGGCAATGGGATAGGTTTATTTTTCATTTTATTTCTTTTCTGAATTTACGAATTCATTATGTTTGATAAAATGTATGACTGATATTTTAATACGTGTTTGTTTGCAGTTGAGAGTAAAAGAAAAACTCCAAAAGAATCAGAGGTTAATATTAAGCATCTGAAACTTATCTGGGGTTTGCATAAGAACGTTGCAGACGAGCACATCAGGTCTGCATCATATTTGCTATAGTATAAGAGCTATACAACCTCTTATACTGCTCGTCCTGTTGAACCAGCTTCAACTCCAGAAGATTCTTCTTCAGATTCTCACATCCTTTTAAGTCAGAGAATGGGCAAGAAAAGAGCTCCTCCTGCTCTATTTGATGACATTTCATCTGCTGCTGAGGCCAAGAAAAATAAAATTGATGTCCCAGAGGGGACTAAGAAGGTGGATGTTGTGCCTTCAAAAGCTACCGAGAAGCCCCCAGTGGCTCCAAGCAAGAAAGTTGCTCCTGTGGAAGTGATTACTATCTCTCCGACCAAGAGTTCTTCCTTGGTTGAAATTGCTGAAGTCCCTTTGAGAAGATTGAGGAAATCATCCTCAGTCAATTTGGCTGAAACTGTCTCCTCTCTACCAGCTGGTGGTGTTGGTGTTCCAACCATCATTCCTCTGAGCTCTGCAATGAGCTCGGTAAAAACTTGGATCATACCCGAGGTCCAAGGAATTGATGAAAAAATTTCTAGGGATATGATGACATCCCTAGATACTCGTCATCTTGCTTCAGTAAATTTCTCACACTCTGAGTTTTCTTTCTTTCTCTGAATGCTTGCATTTTGTATTGACTTTACTGTTTTTCTCATCTTTCAGCTGGTGAACTGTTTCAATAATATCGTGAAGAAGGACGAGGCAATTAAAGTTTCCAGCTCCTCGTCTGGTGTAGAGGATGCTCTGCTGGGTTTAACCCAATCTTTGAAGGATTCTCGTCAACAGTATGACGAGGACAAAGCCGAATGGGAGAAAAAGTTATCTACAGTTAAGGCCGAGAAGGTGAAGATGGCTGAGATCTCCAAGAGTTTGGAGAATAAAGTGAAAATTTTAGAGGTCGAGCATAAGAAATATGACGACAAGCTCAAGAATTTTGGAGAACTTGAGGATAAGCTGAGGAAGGCAGAGGAAGAATTGTCCGCCCTGCGAAATATCAAGGGCCAAAAAGAAGTATTGGATACGAAGCTCTCCTCGGAGAAACTGAAAAGAAAGCTCGCAGTTAAAAAATCCTTCAGCGCTGGCTGGGATAAAGGATGGGACAAGGGGATTGCTGCGATGACATCCCAAGTTCAATATGGGAAGTTGAAATACTTCCGAGATGGCTGGGTAGCTGCCCTACAAGAATTGAAGATCAAAGAAGATTCTGGGCTATTCCAACTACACCTCCCTGGTCCTCCCCCACCAATTGTGGAGGAAGAAGAAGATGAGCCTGTCTCTGATGAATCTTCCATGGCCATAGGTGATCAAGTCCCTGCTTCTCTTCCTTCTGCCAACGAGGACATTTCTTCCATGCCTCCTCCTCCTCCTGAGCAAATTTCAACTGCTGATCAAGTCGCTGTGACCACCGAGCAACCAAGCTCCTCGTCCCAGCCTCCCGAGAAAGTCTTGGGAGATAAGGAAAAGGTGTGAAGTTGTTCGGTATCGTTTCTATCTTTCAGTATTTGTAATCAAACAATGTAATCCTTTTGTGATCTAATAAAATACATCTTTGTTCATCTCTGTTGTTGATGATTTGTTTTTGTTGATTGTTGTCTTTTTCTCATCCTTAGTTTGTTGCTAGAATGGAACTGATATCTGCACATGATACAAAGCTGATGCAGCAATGTCGTGAGTATTATAAAGCTGGTCATACAAATTTGAGTGGATCAGAAATTGTTGACATCATTGGTCATGATGCCTCAGAACAAGCAATTGAGGCTTATCGGTACTTGAAAGATTTACTCGACCGAGCTGTGGCCAACAGTGTGGCCTATTATGAATTGATCAAGGAACTTCATTATACCTTAGAAGATCTACAACATCAACACAATGAATCAACTGCTTTGCTGCACAAGGAGTATGAAAATAGATATCAGCAGCTTTCTTCTGAAACAGGCCATAAAAAGATCCTTGCTGGATACGATGTTAGGGAAAGAACTTTAAAAGGTGAAGTTGAGGCCTGCAGGCAGATTGCTGAGTTACTGGAACAAGAGAAAAATAATTTGCAGAAAAAGTTGGCACAGTATGAATCTGTAGCGTCGTCCTCCACTGCCTTAGTACAAGTTACCGATGAAGGTTTCTCGTTCTTAGAGGTTGAGAATGCCAAATTAAGGCAAGAACTGGATAACTTAAGAAGATCTGTTATTCTTGTGACTGCTCGGGGACGAGGAAGAGGTTCTCGTGGGCGAGGAAGAGCTGTTCAAAATGTTGCCGAGGAGCAAAGTTCTCCAGTCGCTGCTCGGAGTCGATCAAGAGTTCTTAGCCGCAATGTTGAAGAGGCTCGCACTCAATCTACTTTGGAAACTCAAGCATACCAATTAAACGCCAAAGATCGGGCTTTATCTGAAATGTCCAAGAAAAATCTATCTTTGGAAGATCAACTTACTGCAACGAAGTCTGCTTTGAATGATAAAGATGTTTTTTCCAGGAGCCTTCACGAATAATTGGATAGATTAACCTTCCAATTCCATAAACAGCCCAGGGAATTTTGGATGGCAGGATACAATGAAGCCCTTGTTCATTTAGATGCTCGGATTGAACATGCCAATAATGAAGGTTATAAGCAGGGGTGGTTGAACGCCCTGGGTGTACTGAAATTGGAGCAAGGGCATTTTTTATGGGATTATCATGCTCCAGGGTTACTAGATTTGCCTGTGCCACCTTTCAAATTGGACATGGAATGGATCCCAGCTCGTTCCATTCCTCGGAGTTTAATTTCAAAATATCTCGGCGACTATAGTCTTCATTCTCAGACTGAATTATCTCGTCCAGAACATCTCTTGGATACACCTTCTGTGATGAACGTCAGAATGCTCAGAGATATTAATTTCATCAATTCTCCTCTTTGCTTAGAAGATCCTCCTGCCGGCGAGGAACCTGTTTCAAAAGCTAAAGGAAAGAAACCAATAGAATAGGTTTTTCAATGTAATAATTAGCACATATGTATAGCTTGTAATACATTTTTATCTTAATGAAAGAATTTCATTTTCTGTTTGCAAATTTGTATTGCGATTGTCTTGTGTTTATCAAACATTTTTACATTTGTGTATATGTATCTGTTAAAAAGATAACAATATGATGCTGTTCATCAACCAACTTAGTAATCAAAATTACAAGTATCAATGCTGCTCAATCACTTAATAATAAAGTAATGAGTATAAAATGTTTAAACTGTTTCCAACCAACCAAGGTTGTTAAATTGTGCTTGTCGACCAACTACAGTTGATGGGTTTTTATCCCCGACCAACCATACTTGGTAAAATTTTTCTTAAAATGTATCCGACCAACCATGGTCGATAATTTATCCTCGTCGACCAAGTATAGTTGATCACCGACCAACTATACTTGGTTCAGTTTGGAATTCTTTGTATTTTCTGGAATGATTTTACCTTCCGACCAACTTGTTGGCTTATTTTCAAATCAAATGATATTGTTCTTCCCTCAACCTTAGTTGATTATTGAATTATCAGGTTCTTTCGAACTATCTTGTCCACTAGTTATCTTACCAACCTTAGTTGGTCACGCTAGTGTACGCCTCCTAACCAAAGGAGTATATTTTTTGGTTCTTTCGAACTATTTGTCCACTAGTTATCTTACCAACCTTAGTTGGTCACGCTAGTGTACGCCTCCTAACCAAAGGAGTATATTTTTTGGTTCTTTCGAACTATTTGTCCACTAGTTATCTTACCAACCTTAGTTGGTCACGCTAGTGTACGCCTCCTAACCAAAGGAGTATATTTTTTGGTTCTTTCGAACTATTTGTCCACTAGTTATCTTACCAACCTTAGTTGGTCACGCTAGTGTACGCCCCCTAACCAAAGGAGTATATTTTTTGGTTCTTTCGAACTATCGTCTTCTTTTTGCTGTCGAGCAGCGTAGTGTACAACACTAGTATTCCCCGAAAAACTTTCAAACAAAGGAGAGGAAAATGGTGAAAACATCATCGTTTTATTCATATTGATGAACCCGTTGTACATTTTACATCATTGATAATACTTGCGAAGGTGTTCAGCATTCCAAGCATTCTTGAATTCTTCTCCTTCTAAAGTTACTATTCGGTATGTTCCTGGTCGAACAACTTCTGTAACTCGGTAAGGCCCATGCCAGTTTGCCTCCAATTTATTGTGTTTCTGAATTACCTTCTTTAGCACATAATCTCCTTCTTTTAAATCGCATTTCCTCACCCTTTTGTTGTAGAAAAGAGCTGTTCGTTGTTGATAAGCAGCATTCCTAATGGCTGCCTCTTCTCTGACTTCCTCGAGCATATCCAAATCCAGTCTTCTCATCAAGTCGCTGACTGGGGAATTGAAATTCAGCACTCTGTGTGTTGGGAGACCTAACTCGGCAGGTATTACAGCCTCACTTCCAAATGCCAGCATATATGGTGATTCTCCAGTCGCTTCTCGGGGAGTTGTTCGGTAAGCCCACAATACTGATTGTAGCTCGTTAATCCAGTTAGCTTTAGCTTCACTTAGCCTTTTCTTCAAACCATTTAGCAGTGTTCTATTCGTCACTTCAGTCTGTCCATTGCTTTGAGGATGGCCTGGTGCTGAATGGACCTTCAAAATGTTCGACTGATGACAATAAGCAGCAAATTCCTCGTTATCAAATTGGGTTCCATGGTCTGTGATGAAGGCATGAGGGAGACCATATCGACAGATGATATTCTTCCAAATGAACTGGTATACCTTCTCGTACGTCATGTGGATGAGGGGTTCAGCTTCTACCCACTTAGTAAAATAGTCTACTGCGACGATGAGGTACTTGAATCTTCCTCGAGAGGTCGACAATGGTCCCACCAAATCAATTCCCCACATGGCGAATGGCCAAGGGGAAGTTATGGGTGTCAACAATGCTTGTTGAGTTCGTCGGATAGAGGAAAAACATTGGCACTTGTCACATTTCTTAGCATAGGCTATACGATCAGCCCTCATCGTCGGCCAATAGTATCCTTGAGTCATTACCCTTTGTAAAAGTGTTCGACCTGCTACATAAGCTCCACAAGACCCTTCATGGATTTCTTCAATCAATTATTTCACCTCGGAGGGATGTACACATCTCTACAAACCTGCCATAATTCCTCGTCTATATAAAATACCATTAGTTAATACATACCGAGCAGCTTTATACTTCAATTTTTTGGCAGCGAGCTTATCCTCTGGCAATCCTCCCTCTTCAATATATATCCTGATGGGATTTATCCAAGATGGTCCTAAATCAAGGGTAATAACATTCATCGTCAAGTTTTCATCTATGCTCCGACTTTCCAATACTTCAATTGGTATCGTTCTTCGCAGCTCGGTACGAGTAGCTGATGCTAGTCGGGCCAGTGCGTCTGCTTGTACATTCTCCATCCTCGGTATTCTCACCAATTGAATGGCATCAAATTCTATCAGTAACTCCATCACCTGTGCATGATACTTTGCCATTAAATCTCCTTTAACTGCATATGTTCCTGTCATCTGATTTACAATTAATTGAGAATCACTGAATACAATTACTTGCCGTGCTTCCATAACATTTGCTAAGTTTAAACCTGCTATCATGGCCTCATACTCAGCTTCATTATTAGAGGCTTTGAATTGGAATCGTAAAGCATATTCCATGTCAATCTCGTCTGGGGTGCTCAAAACAATTCCTGCGCCGCAACCTGCTGTGCAAGATGAGCCATCTACATATAATCTCCATATGGGTAACCCGTCTTTAAATTCCTTATCTGACAGGGTTCCTCGGTGAAATATTTGTTGCTTCTTTTCGTCCTCCCTTGACACTTTTCGCTCCTCGTCGACCATCTTTTCTGGCTCTTTTACCAACCGGAGCTGGTCTGAGCTCGAAGTTGATGATCTGTCTTCATCCATAAGCCCCTTTACCATCCGAAGTTGGTCTGGGTTTATGTCTGTTGATCCTGTAACATCCACAGGTTGGTCAGCGAGCACCTTTTGCTCCTCGGGGGTATCAGGGTATGTAAACTCTGCTATAAAATATGCTACAGCTTGCCCTTTTAATGATGATCTAGGTTCATACACAATATCATATTCACCGAGTTCTATTGCCCAGTACATCAGTCTTCCTGATTTTTCTGGCTTGTGAAGGGCTTGCCTCAATGGCATGTCGGTATATACGACGATTGTATGGGCTTGGAAATATGGCCTCATTCTTCTACTTGCTTTAATTAATGCCAATGCCAATTGTTCTAGCTTTGGATATCTGATTTCTGCACCTCGAAAAGCCTTACTTGTGTAATAGATGGGTTTCTGAACTCCATTCTCCAATCTAATCAATGCTGAGCTAACTGCATTCTCTGATACCGCCAGATATAAGTACAACTTCTCTCCTGTTATTGGCCTGGACAACAATGGAGGTGCTCCCAAATACTTTTTCAAGTCTTGAAAGGCCTTTTCACATTCATCAGTCCACTCAAAAGTTTTTCGAAGCGTTTTGAAGAATGGGAGGCATTTGTCAGTTGCTCGGGATACAAATCTGTTGAGCGCTGCAACTCGTCCTGTAAGACTCTGCACTTCTTTCTTTGTTGTTGGAGATCGCAACCCTAAAAGAGCTTTGATCTTATCTGGATTTGCTTCAATGCCTCGCTGGTTGACAATGTATCCGAGAAACATTCCTTCTCGTACTCCAAATGTGCACTTCGTCGGGTTGAGTTTCATCTGGTATTTATCCACTTGATCAAATGTCTGAGCTAAGTCAACTAAATGATTTGCAGCTTTCTTGCTTTTTGTCAGCATATCATCGACATAGACTTCCATGTTACAACTGATTTGTTCGGTGAAGACCTTATTCATCAGCCGCTGGTATGTCGCTCCTGCATTTTTCAAACCAAAAGGCATAACATTATAGCAATAAGTTCCCCTAGGGGTAATAAAAGAAGTACTTTCCCTGTCTTCAGGTTTCATCTTGATCTGGTTGTAACCAGAATACGCATCCATGAAGCTGAGCAGCTCATGTCCCGAGGTAGCATCCACTAGTTGGTCAATTCTGGGCAATGGAAAATGATCTTTTGGTCATGCCTTGTTGAGATCAGTGAAATCAACACACATTCTCCATTTATTGTTCTTCTTCTTTACCATCACCACATTTGACAGCCAGTCTGGATATTTCACATCTTCAATGAATTGGGCTTTCTGGAGCTTCTCGACCTCCTCTTGTGTGGCTTCATTCTTCTCGGGGCTAAATACCCTTCTTCTCTGCTTTACAGGCTTGATCTCCTTATTCACATTGAGTTCATGACATAAGAAGTTTGGATCTATTCCTGGCATGTCCTCATGACTCCATGCGAAAGTTTTCTTCCTGTTTCTCAAGAACATTATCAACTCTTGTTTTATTGAAGCATCCAACGAAGAACCTATCTGGGTTACTCGTTCAGGGTGCTCCTCGTCCAGAATAACATTTTCTGTAGATTCTACCACCTGTCCTTTTACAAGTTGGGATTCATCCCTGGGATCAAGAGTTTCAATTTCTGTACCTTCCTCTACCTGGTAGGTAATAGTCTTTTTCCTTGATTCCTCAAGCTCCTCTTGCTCGGCAGATGAATAATAGCATTCCCGAGCTATTTTTTGATCACCTTTTACAACTCCTACTCCGAAGTTTGTTGGGAATTTTAAGCATTGATGCACTGTAGATGGAACTGCTTCGAACTTCTTCAAACCAACTCTTCCCATGATGATGTTGTAGGCTGACTGCACATTCTTATCCATCACAAAGAAGCGTATTCTTTCTGTTCGACAAGCAGGCCAAGTTCCAATGAATATGTCCAACTTGATCGTCCCAAGTGGAAAAACTTTCTCGCCAGCAAAACCCAGAAGGGGTCTGTGATAAGGTTCCAATTGAGATAATTTCAAATTCAAGCTATCAAAACATGAATAGTACATGATGTCTTCCGAACTACCATTGTCCACCAACACCCTTGAAATCACCACATCTTTCATCCTCATTTTGATCACCAAGGGATCGTCGTGAGGGTAAAGAACACCGGCCAAATCGTTTTTTGAAAAACCAATAACTAGCTTCTCTTTATTTACCTTCCTCGGACGATCATCCTCGGTAAGATTTATTCGTTGAATATATGAGCAGGCTTGAGCCTCTCCGAGATAGGCCTTTCTTTCTGCAGTAAGGTCTCCCCCTCCAGCATCTCCTCTTGTAATAACATTACAATCAAATGACCCAAAACGTATGGAAAATACCTCTCGTTCAGGCTGTCTTGGCTTCTTTGGAAGATCGGGGTCTTCATCTGGATCATCTTCATGATCTCTTTTCTTTTTCTCCTCCGTCCGACGAGGAGATCTGGAACGATCTCTAGTTCTATCATCATTCTTCCTTTCACCTCTGCGATCTACATACTTTGACAACTTTCCTCTTCGGATGACCGTTTCAATCTCATTCTGAAGGGCTATGCAGTTTTTGGTCGTATGGCCATGATCTTTATGGAACTCTCAATATTTGGCCCTATTTCTCAGTTCAGGATTGGTCCTCAGTTTATCTGGCCACTTGATTTCTTCGTTATTCTTGATTTCTTCTAAAACATGATTAATACCCATCTTCAATGGAGTATAATTATCATATTTCTACAGGACTTCCCATGACGTCCTATTATTCTTGGAGTGCTTGTCACCACCATTACCTTTTTGCTCTTTCTTCTTAGATTTGTCAACCTCAACCTTGGTTTCTTTATCCATATTCTTCTTCGCAGCCATAGCCTCCTCGGCATTCATGATTTTGGCCGCTTTTGCCATCAACTCCGACATAGTTTTAGGTGGATCTTTGGCCAAAGTATAATATAACTTGTTAGACAGCAATCCACTCATCAAACCAGTGATCGCTGTCTTTTCTTCATAATCTATGACTTCCAACTTCTCGTTATTGAAACGAGTTATGTAATCTCTAGTACTCTCACCTGATTTTTGTCTAACACTTAACAAGTGCGCTACTCGCTTTACCGGCTTTGCTCCAAAACAGAAATTACCAATGAACAACTCAGCTAACTGAATAAAAGTCAAAATCTTACCCCGAGGAAGATTGTTGTACCATATCTGTGCAGATCCGGTAAGAGTTCCCGAAAATGCTCTACACCTCATCTCGTCGGGGACGGCATATATGTCGGCAGCAGCTTGGTATTGTTCTATATGAAGAACATGATCTGTCTTTCCATCATATTTAGGGGTCACTACAGGTGCTTTAAATTTCGATGGTGTAGGAAAATTCACAATGGCCTGCACAAAAGGTGTCCCTTGAACAAAAGTTCTCTGTAAGGGATTCCTTTCTTTAACCATTTCTCCAAGTCTATCCTCCAATCGCTGAATGGAACCCTTCCATGCTTCATTTCCTTCCTCAGGCAGCTTAGTCCGAGCAATTGATTGTTCTGACGTAGCTTCCTGAGATCTATCTCGACGAGTAGCTGGTCTTGATTGTGCTGATCCTTCTCTCAAACCTGATGGTGGTCGAAAGCTTCTCGATGGGGCTCTAGGTGGACTCATATTTCTCCTTGGTCCTAACCGACTGAAAGGAGATGCCCTGCTTAATCTTTCTAGGGCGCAAGTTCTCTCCGGAGAGAGGGTGATATGTTGATCTGTATCCGTAGCCCGTATCGATGAAGTTCGCCCAGGTTGATAAGAAAAATCATTAGATTCTTCATTACGATATGACCCAGTACGCCTGGATCGCGATTGCCCACGATCACTCCTTTGCCTTGAATAGGTAGGTGCACCGCCGTGAAGAGTTTGAATGAGTTGCCTCATTGTTTCTTGCATGGCGGTTTGTCCTTCAGCCAGATTCGTCATAATTCCAGCCAGATCTGGAGGCGCAGATGGATTTGGAGGATTTCCAGTATTTCCAGCATTTCGATTACTGGATTCTGGATTATCTGCCATTGATGATAAATGATTTTTGGTGAAAAACGATAGCAACAGTCGTTCCTACAGACGGCGCCAATCTGTTGATGTAAAAAATTAGATCACTCTAATTATTCAATCACAGATAAATAAAATGAGACAAAGATTTTTAAAGTGGTTCAGCCTTATAAGAATGGCCTACGTCCACTGTTATGTTATTGCTGAGTGTTTGGGAATTCTCAATTACAAGTTCAGTCCAGAAATTCCGGTCCCCTTGAATGAGGATGATACAAGGTATTTATAGCCTTGAGGCTGTACATGAAAGGATCGATACGTTAAATGATATACACATGAAAGGGTAATACATTTAATGCAGCGTGTGTGTCAAGATTATAAACATTCAATGAATAGTTGAACTGTCGTCTATCTCGTAATTAATGATACGGCCGAGATGCAGCTCGGACCGCCTTAGTTGCTCGTTGATCAAGAATTCCTCGGAGCGCTTGAGTACCTCGGAGTGCTGGAGTTCCTCGGGGTATCTTCGCTGCTCGGAGGGAACATGAATTGGTCGGGGAAATGAACTTCCTCGTTACTATTGTGCCACGTATATTGATACGTGTCTTCGTATTATTCGTCCACATCAGCGTATTAATTTTGGTATCAACAATCAATGTAATTTATTTTGAATTCTATGAAAGACTTTCATTTTTGTTTGCAAATCTTGATTGTTATTGTCTTGTAGTTATCAAACACTTTATATTTATGCATATCTGTAAAAAAATAACAATATTGTGTTGTTTGTCGACCAACTTAGTAACAAAAAAGTTACAAGTATCAATACTTTTTGTCGACCAACTCAGTAACAAAAAAGTTACAAGTATCAATACTGTTGCTCGATCACTTAATAATAAAGTAATGAGTATAAAAATATTGTTTAAAATGTTTCCAACCAACCAAGGTTGTTAGATTCTTCATGTCGACCAACTACAGTTAGTGGGTTTTTATCCCCGACCAGCTATAGTTAGTCTTTTTTTGAAATAATAAAATGTTTCCGACCAACCAAGATCGGTTAATTTTTCTTATCGACTAACTACAGATGGTGGGTTTTTATCTCCGACCAGCCATAGTTAGTAGACTTTTCTCTTAAATGTTTTCGACCAACCAAGGTCGGCAAATTTTCTTTGTCGACCAACTACAGTTGGTGGGTTTTTATCCCCGACCAGCCATAGTTAGCAACTTTTGCACTTTCTGGAATAATCTTACCTCCCGACCAACATAAGTTGGCATTTGCGAAAATATTTTGTTTCCTAACCAAACAGGTTGGCATTTTAGGAATATTTTGTTTCCTAGCCAAACAGGTTGGCATTTTTAGGAATATTTCGTTTCCTAGCCAAACAGGTTGGCATTTTTAGGAATATTTTGTTTCCTAACCAACCGAAGTTGGCATTTTTAGGAATATTTTGTTTCCTAACCAACCAAGGTTGGTATTTTTAGGAATATTTTGTTTCCTAACCAACCGAAGTTGGCATTTTTAGGAATATTTTGTTTCCTAACCAACCGAGGTTGGTATTTTTAGGAATATTTTGCTGCTGAGCAGTCTGAGCTTTGCCGAGTTTTGCTGAGTAGTGTATAGCACTAGTATTCCCCGAAAAATTCTCAATAAAAGGAGAGACTTTAGCAGAATATCTTCATTTTATTCATACTGATGGAACTGTGTTACATATACATCACTGATAATACTTGCGTAGGTGCTCTGCGTTCCATGAATTCTTAAACTCCTCGCCTTCTAAAGTTGCTATTCGATAAGTTCCTGGTCGAACAACTTCTGTAACTCGGTATGGTCCATGCCATTTTTCTTCCAGCTTATTGTGCTTTTGAATTACTTTCTTCAGCACATAGTCTCCTTCTTTCAGGTCGCACTTCTTCACCCTTTTGTTGTAGAACAGAGCTGTTCGCTGCTGGTAAACAGCATTTCTAATGGCTGCTTCTTCTCTAACTTCCTCGAGCATGTCGAAATCCAATCTTCTCATTAAGTCGCTGATAGGGGAATTAAAATTTAGTACCCTGTGTGTTGGGAGGCCCAACTCGGCAGGTATGACAACTTCAGTTCCAAACGCCAGCATATATGGTGTTTCTCCAGTTGCTACTCGGGGAGTAGTTCGGTAAGCCCAGAGTACTGTTTGTAGCTAGTTGATCCAATTCGATTTTGCATCATCCAGTCTTTTCTTCAAGCCATTTAGTAGCGTTCTATTTGTCACTTCAGTTTTTCCATTGCTTTGAGGATGGCCTGGTGCTGAGTGGACCTTCAAAATATTTGATTGATGATAATAGGCGGCAAACTCTTCGTTATCAAATTGTGTTCCATGATCTATGATGAAGGCATGAGGTAGACCATATCGACAAATGATGTTCTTCCAAACAAATTGGTACACCTTCTCGTACGTCATATCAATGAGTGGCTCAGCTTCTACCCATTTAGTAAAATAATCCACTGCGACGACGAGGTACTTGAACCTTCCTCGGGTCGTTGGCAGTGGCCCAACCAAGTCAATTCCCCATATGGCAAATGGCCAAAGGGAAGTTATGGGTGTCAACAATGATTGTGGAGTTCTTAGGATGGAGGAAAAGCGCTGGCACTTATCACACTTCTTGGCGTATGCTATGAAATCATCCCTCATCGTCGGCCAGTAGTATCCTTGCGTTATTACCCTTTGTAAAAGCGTCCGACCTGCTACATGTGCTCCACAAGACCCTTCGTGGATCTCTTCAATTAATTCTTTCACCTCGGAGGGGTGTACACATCTCTACAAACCTGCCATAATTCCTCGTTTATATAAAACACCATTAGTTAATACATACCGAGCAGCTTTAAACTTCAATTTTTTGGAAGCGAGTTTGTCAATTGGCAATTCTCCCTCCTCGATATACGCCCTGATAGAATCCATCCAAGATGGTCCTAGATCAAGGGTGATAAAGTTCATCGTCAGATCTTCATCTATGCTCTGACCAGCAAACACTTCAATTGGGATTGTTTGTCGTAGCTCGGTGCGAGTAGCTGATGCTAGTCGAGCTAGGGCGTCTGCTCTCGCATTCTCCATTCTTGGTATTCTGACCAGCTGAATAGAGGCAAATTCTGACACCATCTCCTTTGCCTTTGCATGATATCTGATCATTAATTCTCCTCTAACTGCATATACTCTCATCATTTGGTTTATGATCAATTGAGAATCACTGAAAATAATGACCTGTTGCGCCTCCATAATTTTGGCCAAACTAAGTCCTGCAATCATGGCCTCATACTCAGCCTCATTGTTGGAAGCTTTGAATTAGAAACGCAAAGCGTATTCCATATCGACCTCATCTGGAGTGCTCAAAACTATCCCCGCGCCACATCCTGTAGTACAAGATGAGCCATCTACATATAGCCTCCATATAGGTAACTCGTCTTTGAATTTCTGATCAGTTAGAGTTCCTCGGTGAAATATTTGTTGCTTCCTTTCCTCCTTGAATTTTTCTTGCTCTTCGTCGATCATTTCTTCTTGCCCTTTTACCAGCCGGAGTTGGTCTGAGCTCGAATTCAATGATCTTGTAACATCCAATTGCCCTTTTACCAACCGGAGTTGGTTTGAGCTAGTGTTTATTGATCTTGTAACATCCATAGGTTGATCAGCGAGCAACTCTTGTTTCTCGTCCGGAGTCCTCACAACTATCTCTGCGTCACATCCTGTAACATCCATACGCCCTTTTACCAATCAAAATTGGTTTGAGCCTGTGTTTATTGATCCTGTAACATCCACAGGTTGATCAGCGAGCAACTTTTGCTCCTTGGCGGTATCAGTATAGGTGAACTCCGCTATAAAATTTGCTACAGTCTGTCCTTTAAGCGATGATCTGGGTTCATAGACTATATCATATTCACCGAGCTCTATTGCCCAGTACATCAATCTTCCTGATTTTTCTGGTTTATGGAGGGCTTGCCTCAATGGCATATCAGTATATACTACTATGGTATGAGCCTGGAAGTATGGCATATCAGTATATACTACTATGGATGAGACTCTATACTTCCTTCTTCGTCGTTGGAGATCGCAACCCTAATAGAGATTTTGATCTTTTTAGTATTTGCCTCAATGCCTCGTTGATTGACAATGTACCCGAGAAACATGCCTTCTCGTACTCCAAAGATGCACTTCGTCGGGTTCAACTTCATTTGATATTTATCTAGTTGATCAAAAGTCTGACTTAAGTCAACTAGATGATCGGCAGCTTTCTTGCTTTTCGTCAGCATATCGTCAACATAGACTTCCATATTGTCACTGATTTGTTCAGCAAAGACCTTGTTCATCAGCCTCTGATATGTCGCACCTGCATTTTTCAAACCAAAAGGCATAACATTATAACAATAAGTTCCCCTAGGGGTAATTAAAGAAGTACTCTCCCTGTCTTCAGGTTTCATTTTTATCTGATTGTAACCAGAATAAGCATCCATGAAGCTTAGCAACTCGTGTCCCGAGGTAGCATCCACCATTTGATCAATTCGGGGCAATGGAAAGTGATCCTTTGGGCATGCTTTGTTGAGGTCGGTGAAGTCTACACACATCCTCCACTTGTTGTTCTTCTTCTTTACCATCACCACATTAGCTAACCAATCTGGATATTTAACATCTTCAATGAAACAAGCTTTCTAGAGCTTCTCGACTTCCTCCTGTATAGATTGATTCTTCTCGGGACTAAATAATCTTCTTCTCTGCTTCACAGGCTTGATCTCCTTATTCACATTGAGCTCGTGATATAAGAAGTTTGGGTCTATCCCAGGCATATCTTCATGACTCCACGCAAAAGTTTATCTTCTGCTTCTAAGGAAAGTTATCAATTCCTGTTTTAATGAGGCTTCCAATGATGAACCTATTTGAGTAGTTCGCTCAGGGTGTTCGTCGTCCAGAATGATGTTTTCAGTAGTTTCCACCACTTGACCCTTCATGAGTTGCGACTCATCTCGGGGATCCAATGTTTCAATTTCTGCACCTTCATCCACTTGATAGGTAGTAGTCTTTTTTTTATTCTTCCAGTTCTTCTTGCTCGGTGGATGAATAATAGCATTCCCGAGCTACTTTCTGATCACCTTTCACAACTCCTACTCTAACGTTTGTTGGACATTTTAGGCACTGATGCACTGTAGATGGTATAGCCTCGAACTTCTTCAATCCTACTCTTCCCATGATGATATTGTACGATGATTGGACATTCTTATCCATCACGAAGAAATGTATTCTTTCTGTCCGACAAGCAGGCCACGTACCAATGAATAAATCGAACTTGATCGTCCCAAGTGGAAATACTTTCTCGCTAGCAAAAGCAATGAGGGGTCTGTGGTAAGGCTCCAGTTGAGATAGCTTTAGATTTAAACTATCGAAGCACGAGTAGAACATGATGTCTGCCGAGCTACCAGTGTCGACCGGTACTC
Organism: Sambucus nigra; assembly: GCA_949130495.1. Classification (NCBI taxonomy): domain Eukaryota; kingdom Viridiplantae; phylum Streptophyta; class Magnoliopsida; order Dipsacales; family Adoxaceae; genus Sambucus; species Sambucus nigra. The sequence continues at coordinate 614,021,457 of OX422212.1, read as the reverse complement.
TTAAAATCATGACTTCCTTCATTCTCATTTTGATCACCAGCGGGTCATCATGAGGATATAAAACACCTGCAAGGTCATTTTTTGAAAAACCGATAACCAATTTCTCCTTGTTCACCTTTCTCGGGCGATCTTCCTCAGCTAGATTTATTCGCTGAATGTACGAGCAAGCTTGAGCCTCACAGAGGTAATCTTTTCTTTCTGCAGTAAGGTCTCCTCCTCCTGCATCTCCTCCTGTAATAATATTACAATTAAATGACCCAAAGTGTATTGAAAATACCTCTCGTTCTGGATGCCTTGGTTTCTTGGGAAGATCGGGGTCATCCTCTGGATCAACTTCATGGTTTCTCTTCTTGTTCTCCTCTGCTCGATGAGGAGATCTAGACCTCTCTCTAGTTCGGTCGTTGTTTCTTCTTTCGCCTCCCCGATCAACGTACTTTTCTAGCTTTCCTCGTCGGATGAGTGTTTCAATCTCATTCTGAAGAGCTATGCAATTTTTGGTCATATGGCCATGATCCTTGTGGAACTCTCAATATTTTTCTCTATTCCTCGTGTCAGGGTCTGCCTTCATTTTCTTTGGCCAGTTTAACTCCTCGCTGTTCTTGATTTCTTCTAGGACGTGGTTGATATTTGCCTTCAAAGGTGTGTAATTATCAAATTTCCTCAAGACCTCCCATGACGGCCTATTTTTGGATTGTTTGTCACCACCATTGTTCTTATGCTCTTTCTTCTTAGCTTTATCACCTTCCACCTTAGTTTCTTTGGCGTCCATATTCTTCTTCGCAGACATAGCCTCCTCGGCATTCATAATCTTGGATGCTTTTCCCATCAGGTCCGACATGGTTCGAGGTGGATCTTTGGCCAAAGTGTAGTACAACTTGTTTGGTAGTAGTCCACTCATCAAAGCGGTAATCGTTGTTTTCTCCTCATAATCAATGACTTCGAGTTTCTCGTTATTAAAACGAGTTATATAATTTCTGGTACTCTCACCAGCTTTTTGTCTAACACTTAACAAATGTGCTACTCGTTTCACTGGCTTTGCTCCAAAGCAGAAATTCCCAATGAATAACTCGGCCAGTTGAAGAAAAGTTGAAATCTTACCCCGAGGAAGACTATTATACCATATTTGAGCAGATCCGGTAAGTGTTCCCGAAAATGCTCTACATCTCATCTCATCTGGGACAGCATAAATGTCGGCTGCAGCTTGATATTGTTCTATATGAAGGACAGGGTCAGTCTTTCCATCATACTTGGGAGTCACAACAGGTGCTTTGAACTTTGATGGTGTTGGAAAATCAATAATGTCCTGGACAAAAGGCGTTCCTCGAATAATGGTTCGTTGTAGAGGGTTCTTGGCCTTACCCATTTCCCCTAATCTATCCTCCAGCCTCTGAATAGATCCTTTCCATGCATCATTTCCTTCCTCGGGCCTATTGGTTCGAGCAACTGATCGCGTTGAAGTGGCTTCCTGGGATTTATCTTGACGAGCAGCTGGTCGGTCATAGGATCTATCTTGACGAGCAGCTGGTCGCGACTAGGTAGATCCTTCCCTTAAATCTGATGGTCGTCGAAAGCTCCTCGACGCTGCATTAAGAGGACTTTTGTTCCTCCTAGGGCCTAATCGGTCGAAAGGAGAAACCCTACTTAATCTTTCCAATGCACTGGTCCTTTCGGGGGAGAGGGTGGCACGTTGTTCAGTATCTGTGGCTCGCACTGACGAAGTTCGTCCTGGTTGATAAGAAAAATCTTCAGATTCTTCATTGCGATATGAATTAGTACGCCTAGTACGCGAAGAAGGCGCACGGGTATTTCTTTGAATGCTTCGTGGTCCAGAATGGGCTGATGCACCGCCATGGAGGGTTTGGATGAGTTGATGCATTATTTCTTGCATGACGGTCTGGCCCTGAGCCATATTTGCCATTATTCCAGTCAGATCTGGAATAATTAGTGGAGCAGATGGATTTGGAGGGGTTCTAGCATTTCAATTGCTGGATTCAGGAATATCAGCCATTGGTAATGGATTGTTTTTGATGAAAAACGATATTATCAGTCGTTTCCCACAGACGGCGCCAATCTGTTGATGTAAAAAATTAGATTACTCTAATAATTCAATCACAGATAAATAAATGAGACAAAGAATTTTTAAGTGGTTCAGCCTTATAAGAATGGTCTACGTCCACTGTTACTTTTATTTCTGAGTGTTTGGGAATTCTCGATTATAAGTTCTATCGAGAAATTCCCTTCTGAATTCGAAGTTGGATTCGGATCCAGGTCCCCCTCACAATGAGGATTGTACAATGTATTTATAGCCCTGAGGCTGTAGTGTGAAAGGGTAATACATTAAATGATATACATATGAAAGGGTAATAAATTTAATGCCCTCTTTGCGTGTGCGTCTGAATGATAAGCATTTAATGAATCAGTTGAACTGTTGGTTATCCAGTTATTAACGCTTTGTTCGAGATGCAGCTCGGACCGTCTGAGTTGCTCGGACCGCCTAAGCTTCTCGGTACTCAAGAGTTCCTCGGAGAGGCATTGTTCCTCGGAGCGCGTGAGTTCCTCGGGGACTAGTCTTCCTCGTTGTAGTCTTGTTCCTCGGAGTGTGTGGGTTCCTCGGAAGTGTTGATTGTTGCCACGTAGATAGCCACGTGTCTTTATATGATTGGTCCATGTCAGTATATTAAATATGGTATCAACAATACATATGCAGAATAATGTATATTATATATATGTATATATACAGAATATAATATACATATATATTATATATATGTATATATTTTGTAAATAATATATATTATATATAAGGAATATATGAAATATACAAAATATAAATATATATCAAAATATATAAATTATATTAATGTACGAAATATATAAATATATGAAATATACATAAATATACGAAATATACGCAATATACATATATGTGCTAAAATATATAAAATATACGAATATATATTAAAATATATGAAATATATATTTATATATTTATTAACAATATATATTTATGAAATATATAGAGTTATAAAAAAAAATTTGATTTTAAGTGATTTGCCACCCAAAGGTGGCAAACAAAAACCTGACCCCCCCCCCCCCAAAAAAAAAACGAATTGAATTCCACCCTAGGGTGACAAATTGTGCTTAAGGGGTGTTGTGCATAGAAAACAAATTCCAAGACAAATTAAGGCTATCAAACAGCCTCAAATCTGAAAAATACCAGAATTTTTCAACTTTTGGGAATTTGCCTTGGAATTTTTGTGCTATCAAACGAACCCTAACCGCTAACTATTTTATTTCTTTTTTTATTAGCACCTTATTTTTTTAAAATAAGATTTTCATACTTAGATTCTTATAATTCAAAACGGGGATAATAAGATTAAGAATACTTTGTTCCTATCTAATTAAAACGTATAAAGTAGGTCTCATAGTTCACATCACCATAAATGTAAAGTAAAAAGGATTAAAATATTTATTATGTTGACTGCCACACTCTACATACTGTAAAGAATTAGAGGGTAGCATGTCTGCTCCTCTATGGGTCTAACTAAAGTTATCGGATAAAACAAAATGTTTTAAGGGAGAGAGATCTAAAAATCATAACATGTTTAAATGAATGAACTGCATAATAATAAGAATGTAGAACAAATATAAGAAACTGTTCATATTGATTTTGAAAGTACATGCAGGGGCCATATAAATAACATTACATGCTGTGAAAGAGTAAAGCCTTAAGAGAGATTGGAAGAAAACTTTATCAAAGGTAGTTTTTATTCGTCACATGGAGCTTGACTTGGCTACTCTTATTGACTTGGCTACTGGTATCCACGTGTAGGGCAACTGTTATCCTCATGTGTTGTATCCTTAATAGGTGAAATGTCTTTTTCTATTCCTATTGTCATTTCATTTCTTTCATGCTTTCTTTTTTCTTTCGCATGTTTAGGATAACTTCAAATGTTTTGGAAATTTTCCTTACCATAAGATCATCACTTCAGCGATGGTTTAAAAATGAGTGAGTTAGAGAGAGAAAATGGTGGGTTTTCTGAAATTATCGGTGGTATATGGTGGGTCATTAAAAAAAACGTTCTTAAAAATAATAATTTGATGGCTATTTTCATTTCAACTTCAACGATGAAGGATGTATTGTTAGCAAATATATATTGTCTCGTGATGAGTTATATTTCCAAACACAATTTGACATTGGTGAGTGGGTCACATTTAAGGCTAGCTGAGTGGGGGCTGCTAAGACTGTCTCGGGTGCATGCTGCCGATTGGCATTGACTAAGGTGACTTTAACACGTCTATATGTAAATGAAGTGATATAATTCTATTTTATTTTTTTGGTTACAGCAAAGATTATGAGAAAGGAAAACATATATTCAACAGTCCATACATAGATATATATTCAGCCGTAGATGCTCAGTGGTAGTTCTCATTAATTACAAAACAAGATAGGTTGCGTTAAGTATCAACTATAATAAATGCTCTCATAGTGGAAATGTTTTGTGAATCTCACTCATTGGCCCTCTCCCCAAGCACAATGACTTTATCTCTCAAATCTTTTCATATAATTTTTGAAATTGAAAGAAAATCACTTTACATTCAACATATTTTTTTTATTTTTTTAGCTTTCATAAGTCTACAACTAACAATTTCAAATATTAGTCTTTTCAATATCTTAGAAGTTGAGATTTGTCAAATGGTATAGACATTTGGAAATTTGGTATAAAAGGATAACTCTAGAAATTTATTTTGTTATAGTAATTATTAATTTTTTTTAAGAAATGTATCCTTTTAAATATTTTAATTTTTTTTTCAAAATAGTTTACCAAATTTAATTTCTAATTATATATATATATGATGTTTTTCAACTCTAAAACAAGATATTTTAATGACTTCTATGTTGGATCCTTTAGAAAGAAATTGGAAGTTGTTTTGGTGAAGGTTATGGGATTTGATTAAAAGTAGTTGAATATTGGTATGTATGATAAGTTGTATGCAGTCGTGTGTGTCTTGGGTGTTTTTATTCTCGCCCTTATTTTCTTTTAACAAACCCCACCTTTAAACATACAAGTTTTAGTAATAGTGTTGTGTAAAAAGAATATGATAATTAAGGTAGAAGATAGATTTTGGATCGCATTTGTGTTCTCTTTTTCCCTTTTATCGAGAGGAAAAATTGTACGTTACTATATGGATATGCAAAGTGGTATTTGCCGTACACATTGCCTACTCTAATCATGATTTTCAACTCCAAAAGAGTCACACTGGGTCTAATCAATTTAACACCCAAGACTTTTTTTGGCACATAACAAAGACCAAAAAAGAAACACCAACAACATTGGAAGAAACACGGTGGATCATTATGTCATCATGTTTATAATGAGGATAGACCAATAAACGAATTTAACTTTGCCCAAATTTTCTCATAGATTTTGCACATTTGAGTTGTAAAAAACATTGTATGACTTAAATTTACTCGATTCTATACTTTGAAAATTTATACTTCTAACATATTAAACATTTATTATTTATATTATACACGACTATGTATTTTTCAAAATTATCAGCGTGCCTTCAGGCACGGGCATACCCTAGTGTGTGTATATATATATATGTGTGTGTGTGTGACACACAAGGCATCTACTAGTGGTATCTCATTCGTGCTCTATCAGCAAGTTTGAGGGAAACTCTCATCTAAGTTAGATATTACAAAACACATATAAGTGGGGAAGTCCCTAAGCAGAATACCATGTTCACGACCCGTACCTAGCAGTACAAAGGCTCATGACATCAACAACTAACTCTCATAGATGGTGACAACTATGTAGTACCTAAATTACCTGCACATATTCAATCCCACCTGTGTCGATGTGTGCTACGTAGTCTGAACACACGAAACCCCGAGCTGATAGGACCGTCCACGAGCATTGGTATGTCCCATAATTACACAAAAATATATTATTGATCTCATATAATATGTGTAGGTAACTACTCTATAATTTCCGTAAAATGAGACTACATGGTATCCATAATTATTCATTAATTAATAATTTACCATCTCGTTAATTATTAATTTCATCTTCCATAGCCGTTTATTTAACCATCTAGTTAAATATAAGATTTTAATTGACATGTAGTCCACATTTATATTTTTAATAAATTCCTCGTTGGCCCAAACCCTGTCCCTCCAACTCGTACGGACATCTTAAAATGTTCATAAACTAACCATGGCCCCATCTCACTCAGCTCGCAGGACTGAATTGATTCGGTTCTTGGCCGAATCGGTTCATTGCTAATCCGAATTGATTCGCACCAAGGCCAAATCGATTGGAAATCTGGCAGTTGCCCAGATCTGCTTTCTTTCTTAATTCGAATTTTCCTCTCAATCCAATTAAAATTCCTCTATTGTAAACATGTATGGGGATACTTAGTACTTAGTCTTACATCACATGATAAGGTTTTTCATGTATCTACATCAATTATAACCCCCAAATTCCCAGCTTTCACATGGATTCAACAAGAACTTTAATTCATATTTCTTCCATAATAATCAATTATATACAATATGATATGGGGAATATAACATCGTATTAAAATCTCCAATCTACAAATTAAATACACGTATTAAAATCCTCTACATGCCAATCCAAGATTTCCCAATTTTATTCAATAACCCTAAGGTTTCAATCTTCAAATTACTACATACATGTTATAATTAATCCTCTACATACATGAGTGTAAATCCTAACATTTATTCACCAAATTCCTACGTAAAACCCAAAAGTCATATTGTGTCATTATAATGCATCAAGAAATAGATTGGAAATTAAATCGAGCAAGAAAATTTTAGCCTGGACGTACGGGGATGAAATCTTCTTTGAATTTTTCTCAATTTCTTAGTATGGTTGCTTCCTCTTTCTCTCCCTCTATGTGGTGTGGCTACGGTTCTAAGAACTAACATCTTGGAAGTTAATTAATTTCTTGATTAAGGAGATATATTCCCAATTCCCGAGTTGGGTTAGAAACCCAAATTTTGGACCCCCAAATGGGCCCTAATCCATACACAAACTAGCCCAAAAGTTTTCCAACTTATATACCTATGACCTGAGACCTTTTTTAAAGTTAAAATACCTAAAATAGCCCCTACACTACCCGAAATACATCCTAATTATTTTTATTCCAACATTATTTTTTATATACTTGTGTCACATGCCATTTATAAATTTTCTACTACACATGCAATGATTCTGAACATTATCATGACACGAATCCATCACATACAAGTAAAACATAACAATAATTTATTTGTTCAAAAATAATAATTTAAATTCACAGATTTAACTCGATGTCCACAAATTTTATTTTATCTAAAAAATATAGTTTCATTACTTATCTTAGAAATTGTGAGGTATTACATTCTTCCCCCCTAATAACAGGATTATGTCCTTGGAATCAAGGAAAGTACGTACCTAGCTATAATAGTTTAGTATACTTCGTTAGCATGTCATCCTCTCTCTCCCAAGTCGACTCTTCCTCTCGATGGTGTGCCCACTTAACCTGAACTAAAGGAATAACCTAGGATCGATGTCGGTGCTCACGACTCTCCATAATGGCTTCTGGTATCTCCTCGTAAGTAGCATCTGGATGGATCTCTTTCTCGTCAATATCAGTGTGCTGGTATGCTATCCCATCTCTAATGAACCTCCACAAAATATATATGTGGAAAACATCGTGCATTCACTGGAAGTGATCAGGTAGTCCTGACCGATATGTCACAGGCCCAATCCTCTCCAAAATAGGGAAAGGTCCCATATTCCTGGGAGACAACTTCTTTTTCTTCCCAAACCTCATCACTCCCTTTATGGGAGACACTTTAATCAACACCTGATCCCCAACGTTAAAGTCTAAATGTCTCTAGTACATATCCACATTGCTATTTTTCCTATCTTGGGGAATCCCTATCCCGGCCCGAATCATCTCTACCTTCTTCGAGGTGTCCTGAATGAAATCTGGACTAAGTAACTTGTTATCCCCCACCTCTTACCATCATGAGGGTAAACAAAATGGTCTCCCATAAAGCACCTCAAATGGTGCCATCCCAATCATGAACTGGTAGCTATTGTTGTATGCAAACTCCGTCAAAGGCAAGTACTGCTCCTAGCTCCCCTTAAAATAAAAAATGCACATCCGTATCATGTCCTCCAACATCAAATTCACCATACCTATATGCCTGTCAGTCTGAGGATGATATGAGGTGCTTAGTCTTAACTCTACCCCTAAAGCCTACTAAAAGCTCTTCCAAAAGTGGGACACAAATGTCCTGTCCCTACCTGACACGATATTAAGTGGTACGCCATGCAACTTCATAATCTCTATAAGTAAAAGTTTGTTGTATTAGTCAAAAGTGTAATTTTTTTGGACCGGTAAGAAGTGAGCCACCTTGGTCAATCTATCGATGATCACCTAAATGGAATCGTGCCACAGTGATGTACGTAGCCCAGTAATAAAGCCCATGGAGATGTTCTCCCATTTCCACACTCACAAGATGCAGATGGTCCACCTTTACTAGCTGACATGTGCCACACCTGGAAACAAAATTAATTATTTCCCTACTTATTTTGTCCCACCAATACTGACGTCGCATGGCATGGTACATCTTCTTCATGTCGTGATGTACCGTAAAAAGTGAACTATAAGCCTTCGACATAACAGCTCGCCTCAACTCCTTATTATTTGGGACAACTAATCTTCCCTAGAATCTCAAACCACCATCTGACCCAATGGAATAATGCTCCACCCTTCGGCTAAGAACTGCCTCACTCGCTCCTGGAAAAGATAATCTCCTACTTGTTCCTTCATCTCCCGAATAATGATCTCGGGTGGGATGGTGATAACTTTCATAAATGCATTGGTCAAGTCATCATCGCCACAAAGTTATTTCCACTTTTCCTTCCACACTGCGGCTAACTTCAATATCATCTTGTGGCTTAGTGCATTCGCTGAAACTTTCCCCTTCCCAGGTGGTACTGAATGTCGAACTCGTATTCTTTCACAAACTCAAGTTACCTCCTTTATCTAATATTCATCTCTCATTGCGTGAACAAATACTGTAGGCTTTTGTGTTATGTGAACAACTAAAATTTCTTCCCCATGAGATAATGTCTCCACACTCGAAATGGAAAAACCATGTTTTCTAACTCCAAGTCGTGGGTGGGGTAATGTCCCTCACGAGGCTTAATATTTCGGGAATCATAAGCTATCGACCTCTTCTCCTGCATCAAAACCCCTCCAAGTCCCCTTAAGGATGCATTTGTGAAGACCTTATAGTCTATCCCTTCCCGTGGTAACGACAAAACCGGTATTGTAGTCAATTTAGTCTTAACCTCATCAAACACTTGTTGCAAAATGTCATCCCATACAAACGGTACCCCTTTCCTTATCAAACTCATCAAGGTACTGGCTATCTTTGAGAACCCCCGAAATAATCGATTGTAGGTATATTATATTCCCAAAAAGTTGCTAACCTCGGTGGGTGTAGTGGGTTATCCCCACTCCATCACCGTAGAAACTTTCTCGGGGTCCGCGGATATCCCCCACTCAGACACAATGTGGTCCAAAAACTACACCTCTCTTAGCCAAAAATTGTATTTCTTGAAGTTTTCATAAAACTTATGATCTCGTAACGTCTGTAAGACCATTCACAAATTCTCTTCCTGATCCCCCACAGTTCGAGAATAAATTAGGATATCATCTATAAACACGATGACAACTCGATCCAAGTAATCTCTGAACACTCGATTCATCATGTCCATAAATACCATTGGCGCATTGGTTATCCAAAACGACATCATCAAGAACTCATATGATCCATATCTCATAAGGAAAGTTGTTTTTGAGATGTCCTGCTCCTATACTATCAACTGTTGGTAACCCGATCTCAAGTAAATCTTAGAGGAATATGAAACACCCCTCCGCTGCTCAAATAAATCATCAATATGTGACAATGGGTATTTATTCAATATAGTGACTTTATTCAACTCCTAGTAATCGATACAGAGTCCAAAAGATTTGTCCTTCTTCTTAATGAATAAAACATGAGCACCCCACGACGGCGTACTCCTCCTAATAAATCCCTACCCTATTAACTGATCAATCTTCTCTCGTAGCTCCTTCATTTTTAGAGGAGCCATCCGATATGGTGTGCATGCAATGGATCTCATGATCGAAATTAAGTCGATCACGAAGTAGATATCCCGACTAGGTGGTAACCCCAGAACCTACATAAAAACATCAAAAAACTCACTCACCACCGGGATGGAATTTAGCATAACCATAACCTCCGAAGAAGTATCCCCCTCGATATAGTATAAATTCATGCTCGACCCACCCCCAGGCTCAACATCATAACTAGGCACATCTCCTGTCCCGGAATGGTGAAGATAATTAACCTACCATAATAATCAACACATGACCTATAAGTAGGTAGCCATCCCATACCAAAAATAACGTCGTACTCGTGCATATCACGTACCAACAAGTCAGCTACACATGTAAGTCGTCCTATCTCAATCCCGATACCCCAACACACAGAATGAATGGGTGCTCCTCTAACCACCGATGAGTCTATGTGTAGTACAATGTCAGAAGCATAATCTACGATCCTAGTCTCCCATGCAAAACCCATGCTAATAGAAGAATGTGGTTCACTCGAATAGAATAAAATGCGACCTATGTGACCAAATATGGGAAGCACACCCTTAACTGCCTGTGCCGGTGATGGACCCTTATGGCCATGACACGATAAACGCGTTCATACTGTAGTGGTTGCTGTCCCTGAGGTAGGGCGACGGGTACTGGAGTGGCTGGTGCAGCAACTCCCGAAGCTGGAAATGGTGGGCATTATCCCTGTGGCACTTATTGTTCGCTATTACCTCCCTGTTCCTGAGATTTCTGTTTACCCCAAGGGCACTGCCTCGAAGTGTGACCCTTCTCTCCAGACATAAATAATTCCCGTGGAATGGGCTCTACCTGCTAGCCTCAACCATATTATCCTTGGCCTAAATGTGTCATTATGTCCTGACTTCCCCTGGCCCTGTTGGACCTATGTCTACTAGTCATCAGAACCCCTGAACTTCTTGTTTTGATCAGTGAATGAGATTCCCCTGAACTGCTAGGTCCCAGATCCTTTCCCCCACTCTCTTTGCCTAGTTGGCTCGACGACTCTGCTCCATGGCATTTCTCACCCTTGCTTCTCTAAAATTCTCGGTGCTCTTGATAATGGAGAAGTGCAACGTTCACCAATTGATTATATGTAGTAAAGGATGAATTTCACAAAAGACCCTTCCTGATGTGTCAGACTGACCACGCTATAAATCAGTCCATCCTTCTCTACTCAATATTAACATACTCTTTTGCAAAGAACGAAAGGGCATTGAATTCCTGTTCGTATTCTGCTACAGTATGCCCCTCCTACTTAAGCTCCATAAACCTGCCCCGCATCTCAGAATGCATGGATAGGGTAAAGTATTTTCCTTCAAATCTCTCCCGAAACTCGTCAATCATCAGGGTGTCCCTCTTTGTCGCCGACATAATTACCTCCATCCACTTAAGCGCAACCTCCATTAGCTGAAATGAAGCTAACATCTACTTCTACATTGGTGTCCACTCAACAATCCTTAAATGTCTCTCTATGTATTTCTTACACCTACTCGCGATCAATATATTCGGAATGCCTAAAAAATCTAGAGGTTAGCCCATAACAAATGTCTCCATAGCTATGTTCCACATATATCCTGGTGCATGCGCTTATATGGCTACCTGTTATGGTGGTAGTGGGTGCTACTAGGACTGGGATGGTGGGAAGTGCTAGAGCATAGCTGCCATGGTTATGGATATTTCTTGGGAAACAATGGTTGAGATCTCAGCTGGTGTAATAAGCTTTGGTGATGGTGGGACCTGGGGCTACAATGAATTCGGGTTAGCCTCCTCCTCAGCAGCAAGTGCTACCACATGCCTCAGTCCACCCCTCTGTCCTTTTTCCATATGAAAGCAAACAAGGTTCGGATTAGTACAATCGTAGGAATACAATGAACCCTAAATATAGTCTCTACATATCAAAGGATGCAATGCAAGACATAATGACACAACACAGATCCAAAGGACACATGAACTGTGCTCTGACACCAAATGTAACAACCCTTATTTCCTCAATTAAAGGTTGGCTAGGCACAATACGATGAATATAGGGCATGTTTGTGAATTAATACCATTATCAAAACCAATGTAATATAATTTATATAAAATGACCATAGTTTGATTTGAATTAACATTTCAATCATAATAAATACAACCCAACATAAATAGTGTAAAAAGTATGGCATAACAATAAATATCAAACCAACATAAAGTAAATGAGCCCCGGGCTTATGCCCATATAATAATCCTAAATAGAAATAAGTATCGAAGCTGAAAATCACCTAATATAGAATCAATTGATCCGAATGACTGAGGAAAAAATGAGAATGCAAGGCTGTTAAGTCAGCAGTCCCGCTATCCCTGTCTATGAGCACATGGGGGGAGAAAACATTTAAATCTGGGTCAGAGGCCTAGATGTGCATAATTACCTTATTCAATTTAAGATGCAATAAATATAAACGATGCAAAATAAATATTCCTCATCATCACTCACATGCAATAAACATCTCACCCCTCAACTAAGTGTGATATAATTTGCATCCCAATAAACCCCAAAGTGATATATGTGACAGCATGCCAATTTAATATTTAAATGAATTAATTTCCATCAATTAATGAAATGAAGTTGACTACATAAATATACCCAATCATAAGGTATCCCAGTCTTATATGTATTATGAAAGTGGCATAAACATATATTATGCATGGTATAATAAGATTCTGCAATTCATGTCTACAATCTTAGACAATTTAATTAATCTCATTTATATCCGACATATATATATATATGTGTGTGTGTGTGTGTGTGTGTGCGCGCGCGTGCGCGTGTCCTTTCATATATGTGGCACACAATGGCATCTACCAGTGGTGTCTCGTTCTTTCTCTATCGTCAAGTCAGATGGAAACTCTCATCCAAGTCAGACATCACAAAACACACATAAGTGGGGTGGTCCCTACGTAGTATACCAGTTCATGGCCCATACCTAGCAATGACAAAGTCTCACGACATCAACACCTAACTCTCGTAGATGGTGCCAACAACGTAGTAACTAAATGACCTACATATCGTCTAGCCAACCTGTGTCGACGTGTGCTACGCAATCCAAACGCACGAAACCCCAAGTGGATAGGACCATCCACGAACATTGATATGTCCCATAGATAGACAAATACATAGTATTTGTCTCATATAATTGTGTAGGGAACTAATCTATAAATGCCATAAATTGATCCCACATGATATCCATAATTATTCATTAATTAACAATTGACCATCTCGTTAATTATTAATTTCATCTTCCATAGCCGCTTATTTAACCATCTAGTTAAATATAATATTTTAATTACATGTAGGCCACATTTATATTTTTAATAAATTCCTCGGTGGCCCAAACACGGTCCCACGAACTCGTACGAACATCTAAAAATGTTCCTGAAATAACCATGGCCCCAGCTCACTTAGTTGCCCCCGGGACCGAATCGATTCAGTTCTTGGTTGAATCAATTCGCTGCCATTGCCAATCGATTCGGTCCAAAACTGAATCGATTAGAAATCTGATAGTTGCCCAGATTTGCTTGTTTTTCTAATACAAATTTTCTACTTGTTTTCCCAAGTATCAATCCAATTGAAATTCCTTTATTTCAAACATGTAGGTGGATACTTAGTACTTATTGTTTCATCATATGATCATTTATTTCGGTATCTACATCAATTATTTCCCCCAAATTCCCAGATTTCACAAGGATTCATTAAGAACTTTAATTCAAATTTCTTCCATAATCATCAATCGTATAAAATAGGTTATGGGGCATATAACATGGTATTAAAATTTTCAATCTACAAATCAAATACATGTATTAAAATCCTCTACATGTGAATCCAAGATTCCCCAATTTTATTCAAGAACCCTAAGGTTTCTATCATCAAATTTTAGAACGATTCTTATATTTCTGGGTAATAACCTATGTTACTATTAATCCTCTATATACATGAGTGTAAATCCTAACATTTATTCACCAAATTCCAACCTGGAACCCATAAATCATATAAGTTCATTATAATGCATCAAGAATACATTGGAAATTAAATCGAGCAAGAGAATTCTTGCCTAGATGTACGGGGATTAAATTTCCTTCGAATCTCTTGAAATTTGCTTGGAATCCCTCTCAATTTCTTGATATGCCTTCTTCCTCTTTCTCTCCCTCTGTGTGGTGTGGATAGGGTTCTAATAACTAACCTCCTAGAAGTTAGTTAACTTCTTAAATAATGTGATAAGTTCCCGATTCCCGAGTTTGGTTGAAAACTCAAACTTTGGAACCCAAATGAGCCTGAATCCATACCAAAACTAGCCAAAAAGTTCCCCAACTTATAGACCTATGACTCGAGATCTTTTCTAAAGGTTTAAAATACCTAAAAGAACCCGTATACTCCCCAAAATACGTTCTAATTATTTTTATCTCAACACAATATTTTTTTATACTTGTGTCACACTTCATTTATAAATTTTCTACTACACATCCAATTATTATGAACATTAGCATAACACGAATCAACCATACATAAGTACGACATAACAAAATTTGTTTTTTCAAAATTAATAATTTAAATTCATCAATCTAATTTGATCTCCACAAAATTTTATTTTGTCTCAAAAATATAGTTTCATTATTTATCTCAGAAAATGTGGGGTATTACATTCAGAAAGGAAACAAGTTGGAAGCAAACTGACATGATGCTTATCGAATTTTGGAAGTTATACGACTAGGAACTTATCGATTGGAAACGCTAGAAGGAAAAGAATTAGAGAATCCTTGTAATACAAACCATCTGAGTAATTCAGCTTTTAAGAAATTCAATTTTAACGTAACTAGTTATTCAAGTTAATAAAATTTCTGGTTTTCTCCATTATACATCATTTTTGTATTTTATTTTTCGAAGTATGGTGGAGAATATAACCCTTAACTTAACTGAACCTTTCAAAAACTGCAATTAGAAAAAATTTCAAAAAGTTCCACGCCTAACCGAGCACAGTTCCTCGCCTAACTAGGCATGGTTCAAACCTTTTCAACTTCAGAATTTTTTTTTAAATTCCTCGCCTAACTGGTCATGGTTTAAACTTTTCTAAACTTTTCTAACTTCAGAAAAGTTAAAACTTCATGTATGATTTGTCCTCAACAAGTCACGAACAAGAAGTCAGTAGATTTTTTTAATTATAAATTTTACCTGACCAAGTTAAAATAGTGTAATAATTATACATTCATAATACACTTGGTCACCACTGATAAATAATACTACAACTTAGTACAATAAAGGTATTTTCAGTTTTATCTAAGTGAATTAATTGAATCTAAGGTTGTATATATGATTCAAATATTTGAATCATATTTGATCAGAGTTATCTAGTCTATAAGTCGATTAACTAATCTTTATACAACTTACCTAGTCGGCAAAAAGAATAATAACAACCATAAGCTTGCATAAAAGAAACTTAATAAAAATGACTTCATTTCATTAATGAAAATGAATTACAATAGAAATAAAGGAGACAAATGCAATGCAATCAGGGTAAAATTATTCAACTGGATGTTTTCCTTGTGTTTTGTCCATGCTAGCAGGAGGGTTATATGGATAATTTATTGAGTTAGAATCCCTTAGAATTTGCCTATTATTGCTACTCAGCCTATTACGCAAATGAGGTGGGAGAACTATCTCACATTCATTATGAAGACCATAATCCCTTAAGTATTTAGTTATCACGCATTAGATAATGGCATTGGGAGGAATCCATTTTGTGTACAATTTGAATGGAGGCTTATCACAATCCAAGAGGCATGGGTTATTCCAGTGCCACAAGTAACTATTTTGATCATACTTTAACAAAATTAGCAAGATATTCCATCCCTATTTGTAGCCTTCATTTGCTTTGAACATTTTAATCATCCATGTGGGTGAATGCCTCATTATAACTCCACATCCAAACTTGCCTGGGCTATTTATGGAATTGGAATGTCAACCTCTCCACTTGATTTTGAAGTCTCTTAAGGACACTATCTTTGGCTTTCAGTTGGGAAACTTACTCTCCAATAGCAGTATCTTTGGCTTTCAGCTGAACAACTTGGTAGACAAGAGTTTTCTTAGTTCTTTCTTCCTCAACAGGGGGTTGAATAACTGTCCTTTGCCTTGAAGTTTGCCCAAGTTTTTCCTTCTTCTTTTGTAATAATTCAAGCTCTTCCAACAATCTTGCATTTTCATTCTCAATAAAGGAAGCACGTTTATTAAGATCAGTGGTAGCTGACTTTTCAAGCTGTCAAGTTTATCCTTCAGGGAATTATTTTCTTTCTCTAGCATGGGACAAATTGAGCATGCACTATCCAAATCTTGGTTCAAAGAAAGTTCCTACTTCTTAGGAGTAGAAGTAGTATCCTTTAACTTGTCAAAACCCTAACCTTCACTCAATGCTTTAAACCTAGCCTCATAATCAGAGTGAAGTAAAGTCAGGGACAGTTTATGATCGTCTTGCAGTTGACCAGCCATTTCATAATATGTATCGTTATTAGCAATAACCATGTCTAACAAGCATTAAGGTTTATATATGACTCCTTGACTTGGTCAAATACATCTGGGACGAGAAACCCAATTAATTCTTCTTCAAATAAGGGAACATGACCAACTTCCAAAAGGTTTTTACTTTGCCTATGTAGGTCGGATTCAGAAGAAATTATAGCCTTTTTTCCTAGCATCAAACTGAAAATCAAAAGTGTAAGAATACAATGACTACATCCAGGAAAGAGCACATAAGAAATATCATTCTACGAAAATAATGGCAACCAAGCTGGGAAAAATAAGTACAGTAAATAGAAAAGGGAATATTTTCATTAATAAAGGAAAGGTGTTACAAAAATATGTTCCTATTACTAGGTAAAAAATAAAAGTCTAACAAATTACAAAAGCAAAGGAGGACAAACTAAGAAAAACTAGAACTTATCCTTATCTTGAAGATTAACTTGAGAAGTAAGTAGGTCGGGCTAGATAATTGGCGGTGAGGCTGACTCAACAGGTGCCACAAAATGTTCCCTTGAGCCTTCTTCGTCATTAAACTCCTCCTCTAAGTTTAGAGGAGTGTCGGGGTTATACCTCTGAAACAACTCTTAGTCTTCGGCTAGGCCAACCTCATTAAGTGCCTTCGACTAGACTTCTTTATAATGTACTCAATATGTGCAAAGGTATCTAAAAATTATTTCCCCGAGACATAGTCAAAGCAATTTTCCTTCATCATCTTATTATTGGCATTCTCTGAAACAAGATCAGAAGTTAGACCTACTATCTTCTCTTTGAAAGTTTTGAGAAGGTCTTGATTCCTCAACAGTTTGTCCTTAACCACTTTGGCCCTATCTTCAACCACTTTTAAATCAGCCTTAATAGTCTTAACTTTCTTCTCAATAGCATTAGCCCTATCATTGGCCTTCCTTAAATCTTCCTCCCAAGATTTTTGCTTTGCCTCTAAAGCTTATTTGGAAGCTTCCAAAGATTTCCTTATACCTTCAAATGCCTATTCAACTTCTCCTTCAGAAGAACGTAGTTTATTGTCCTTTTCCATTATCTGGTTAAAGTCCACTAGAAATTGCAAAAAAGAAAAATATTAAGTCAGTAGAGGAGAAATAGGATAGTAAAGATAAATGATGAAGTGAGGGTGATTACCATATCCAGATTGTGACAATATCTTTATGTTAATCTTGATTGGAGAATAGGAACGATAACCTCCCTATCAGCTGGAAGAGTCCCAACTTTTATCAAACTTTTGGATAGACCAGAATTGATAGCTCTAGAATATGACCCAGTAGCATCCAAATCTATTTGAATTTTATTGTCTAACTCCTACTAGTCGGCAATAGTTGCCTTGGCCTGTTTCTCAAGCATACCTTTTTTCACCTTCTTTAATTGAGATCCATCGATTTCAAACTTCTTAGTATTGATAACTTGAGACCCTTTCTCAGTAATTGTAGGCACTTTCTCAGTCACTTTAAACTTTTGGGTATCAGTAACAATAGTAGTCTTCTTTGTATTCTTCTTGGTGGTTTGAGAAAGGGTCCTAGCCATCAAACTGGGGAGTTTTCTCTTGCCCATGGAAGCTAGTGGGGAAGCATAAATAACAGAGATGTCAAAAGATTCAAAAGAAGAAGAAGTCCTAAAATTCTTCTTAACTTCAGCAGACTCTTTCATGGAGGAAGTGGGAATTAGTTCTTTATCCAAGTTAATAGGGTTTAAAGGTACTACAATAATTATTCAGATAACAAAAGAAGGAATGGAAATCCTTTAATTCAACAGATATGAGATTAAACTTGGTTCTCCTCACCAAACCTCTGATGAATGGCCCACAAAAATTTGAACTCTACTAGATTATTATCCCTTTCCTTAGGAAACTTCTTCTTACTGTCCACTTCATAAAAGAAAAATAATAAAGTTAGTCAGCATATCATCAAACATATGCTTTGCAGAAGAAGGAAAAAAAAACTTTTCCAACCTATGCCTTGCCCTTCCCGGGGATACCTGGGTCCATCATACTCCCCCTTTCAGGAAGAGGAGCATGCTCCCAATTCTCGACCATTACACCATAGTCAAATTAGTATTTATTAAAATCTAGCAGATTGACTACTAATGCCCTATTGGTAAATCTGGTCTTCAAATAGTAAGTATTGTCACTGGTAGTGCCCTATTTATAGGAGAACATCAACTCAAGAATACTAATATGGGTCCTATGGATTTGGTTAAGCCTATAAATCCCATTCACTAATCTCCATGTATTGGGGCTATTCTAGCAGGGACAACATCAAAGTGTTGACAACATTTAAGGAAAAAGAAATTGGAGGGAAAAGTAATTCCACATTCACCATTAAACATAGATGGAATATAGTGGCCTTCAGCTAATGACAAAATGTTAACTGGAGGAATATACATCTCTAAATCTACCTAATTGGCATTTCTGCTTTCCCTCCTAAATTCCTCCAAAGAATCCCCACGAACAATATAAACCATGTTTAAAAGAGAGAGAAATCAAAGAAATGCAAGGAAGAAGGCTTACAAAAAAAATGATGGAAGAAGCAAGAACGATGAAAATGGGTGCAGATGGAAAGCTTGGATACAAATAAAAATCTGAAGTTTGAAAGTTTGTGATACAAAAATCGAAAAAAACTCTGTCTTTTATAGATTACTTTGAAAATGACAAAAACAATAATTAATTGTACCAAAAATTGACATTCTGATGGATGCATAGCTCCAAAGGCGGGAAAATACCAATATGCCCTTTGGCGGATCACTAAATTTTTAATTGTTTACAAAACTGACACCACGTGATCAAGCAGCTACAAGTCCTGGAACTCGACTAATACTATGAAAGAGTGCCAAGCAACTTGGCAGGAATCATACTCCATCCTTTCAATAAAAATATCAAGATTGAAGCATTGGAGCCTTTTTTGTATGTAAAAATTATCCACCTACATGGAACAATTGGAGGTAGACAACCATCCTTCTACATGGAAACAATCATAATCAGCATTTACATGGTCGGCTCAGAAGACCGTTGGTCGGCCAACAGGCCGACCAACTTGAGGAATACAAACCATCATAACAATTTTTTCAAATAATAAAAAAGTTATTTTCCAGATAATTTTTTTGAGTGGAGTTTAAACATTTAAAGGGACTTATGTAAAAAAGATCAACTCAAAACAACCGTTTTTGTTATTTTAAAAAAATCATTTTCATACCTTTTAAAGTAATTTCAGCTTAGTGCCCCCAAATTTTTCATTATTTATTTCATATTTCAAATGTATTGTAATATGGCCTATTGAACTGTAGTGTACTTAAAATTAAAACATAATATTTTTTTCTACCCAACTTCGTTTAGAGAACAAAAAAATGTTTTCAAAAGAAGTTACTTGGTTAAAATTGATTCTGAGGAAAGAAGATGATGTTTAACAATGAAATTTTGGAGTACAACAACTTAATATTGAAAAGATTTCTCATTTTCCTTCATTTTCTCATCGAACAATCAATCATGGAAAAAAAGGAAAAGACTTGTAAGATAATATCCTAAGGACTAATATATTCTCAACGGTCTCCTACTAGGGTTGAGGGTTTTCAATAGATCTATAATGCCAAAAACCTGGAGGCATGACATTGAGGTGCCCGAATTAGAATTTAACAAAACTCAGTGCTTATGAAATATTGATATGTTGGTCCCGGGGTTCTGTGTAGGAAGCTATGACACTCACATGTGTGGCAGTGATATTAGGCTGAATTTCTCATTCACTTAGTTAGTACTGGTTAAGAACCGAACAAGCTTGTCATGCTTGCACCATGGTGGGGTCCATGCCATGGTACAAACCATTTAAAGCTTGTTCGGTATTTACTCGATACTAACTACTGGTAAACAAAGCATTATTCTTTTTATAAAGTAAGTGTGCTACATTTGCATTCACTTCTCATTTTGATAAAGTTTATTGTTAAACTTTATAGAAAGTATATATAAAATTAAACTTGGGTGAATATTTCATTTTTATTTCATTTATAATATAAATGATAGTTTGGCATAGTTCAAACATGTGCCATAAGTGTCCTAAATATATTTTTTAAAATAAATATTTATGGACACGTGGGTACAAAACATGGGTACTGTAATATGGACAATGTTGAATTTATGATATATACAAAAGATTTCAGTTTTAATTTCAATTACACTGTAGTTCTATAGGCCATATTACAGTACAATTGAAATATGAAATAAATAATGCAAAGTTTTTGGGAAATAAGCTGAAACATGAAATATGCAATTAATACCAGAGGTTTGGGGCTACGAAAGAAGAGAGAGATGATGCAATAAGAGGACAGTCGACAGATATGTTAATTGTTAATTGTTAAATAATTAGTGGAATATTATCGTAATCAATCCAATGTTGTTTGTTCTTTCTTTCTTTAATAACATCTCATCTAAAGAATGGACTGGATTTAAGATGGGTAAGTGTTTGAGAGCTTTAAATCTCATATTTGTTTTAGTCTTAAACCTAGTCCAATCTGAGATAAAGAGAATTGTTATGTTGTGGTTATCTTTCTTCTTAGGATATTGGTTGATGGTGTTTTTGGATGGATCTAGTTTCTTTGGACGTTTGATCTTGGTTTAGCTCTCCTACATTGTTGTCGTTTTATGCATGGATGGAAGGAGTTTGAGTTAATGCTGTGGCTTGATCTTGGTTATAATTTAAACCTCATTTTTGGTAGGATTAATGGAGTTATTGGGGTTTGCATTGGTAATGCTATCATCCTTTGTCAGCTGAATGTGTGTTTATTGGTGTAAGTAATGGTAGTTAACGCTTGGATTTAAGAGATTTATTGATGGTTTGTGATTGGCTTTTGGTTAGGTGTTGATTTTTTTGGCCCGTTGTTTTTTCTTTTCTTTATTTGGGCAGGTTTTGGTTTGGTTTGTTTAGGTAGTGTGTTTGGTCTGGGCCTTTGTGCCTTTGTTTGTTTGGGCATTTGTACCTTGGGTGAGCTATGTTTGGTCAAACTTGTTGTATCATTCATGCTTTGCTCTTTTGGTTTAATATATTACATTTTACCAAAAAAAATCCAATGTTATTTTCTAATATAAACAAAAACAAATATGGGAAAATGATGGGCTTAAATGGTTAAGGCGGTTATGCAAATGAGTTGATTTCAGGCTCTCAAAGTCTGAAAAAAGGGAAATACAATAATGGATGGCCCTAGTTAAAGGCTAGTAGGGCTCCAAACCATTGGGACCCTAATTTCGAAAAACAAAGATATAAGAAATTCAGGCATAAAAAAAGAGGTTTTTATGATCTAGTTCCTTGACTAGAATTTGGACGTTTTAATTGGATCAAATAAATTTTAAACGATTAGGTCCATGTATATACCTTTTTCAGACATTCATTTATTTTGTTATCATTGACCTAATCGACGATTGACAGCTCCCCCAATAACTTATGATCTTCTTTCTTCTTTCTACTTCTCTTCAACTAGTTCTTCTTCTTCTTTTTCTTTTTTTCCTTCTCTCCAAGAACAAATACATCAATTCTTTTAAAGATGTGAATACATCAATCTTTCTTCTTTTTATCCTTCTCTCCAAGAAGCGAATACATAAATACATTTACCTCTTACAAGTTTTTTACTTTTTACCAACGAATACATCAATTTCAATCTACATTTACCTTTGTCACAATTCTATCATTTATAAGTTAATAGATGCATTTTGTTTCGATTCAATCAAATCATTATAGTTTTGAAATGCATGTGTTGGAATAACATCAATATTGACTGAATGATTTGATTATGTATTTTGCACATTTATGTGAATATGTTTTAATTGTATATTTTGATGTATAAAAATAAAACATCAAAACATTGTGTTTTAATTGTCTAACAAGTTGTGTATGTATATATTTTGACTGTGTGTTACATGCGTACGTGTACTTTATGTTATAATGTTGCGTCCTATAACATAAAGTACAAGCATATGTACAGAGCTCATAACAAAGTTGTAGTAAAGTACACGCATAAACATATAAAGTACACGTGAAATTATACTAATTTATTCCATTGTGTGTTTTAACATCACATTGGCTATATTTTAATGTGCATGTACTTTATTACTTAATTTCATGACTTACTAGACATTTCATTTTTTAATTGCGCATGTTTGTGGGTCTGTTCTAGTGGCATTAACTAGTCATGACCTTTAACTAATGCATTTTTATTTTTTCATATAATGCATTTCATAATGGAAAGTTGTAGAATTTTGAGGTGTTGTCATTTGGACAATATGACTTGTATTAAAATATTTGAAGGCAGCTCATTAGATTCCATATGAAATGAGTTGTGTAGGAGGTTTATGGATTTGAAAGTTGGGATTTTTTCATTGAAGTACTCGTTGGTGATAAAAGTCAGTTCATGTTGCTTTGTGACAAAAATGTTCATTGTATGTTGCGGTTTAAACTGATCATCATATATGCCTTTGATTTGGGAGTTTGACCACTAATACAAGTCACAAATGGGTTGAATAAATTTATAGAATTTACAAATGGGTTTACTTCACTCATACAAGTTGTGAGAGGGTTAACTGTAGTGATACTCGTAGAGAAAAGGGTTGATTCTTTATATTGGAGGTGTGGAGCCGAGTACCTCAAAAGTTTATCTTTTCAATGATTAGAAAACATATATAATTCATGAAGAGAAGTGTTTTGAAGTAGTCGTGGTTGAATTTGGAGCTAAATTGAAAAAGTACGCTATTTAGGTTGGGTTCAAGTATGTTTATTTGAAGAATTATAAAACTCGGGTGATAACAAAGTGATCTAAAAGGACAAGTGAGAATTATATATGGTGATTTCATGCTTCATTATCTTCAGTAAATGGTTACTTTTATATGCAAAGTTTGAATAAAGATCATACAGGTAGAGGTGTCTAACGTAGTACGTCATGCAAAATGACGTCAAGTTAGCTTCAACATTGTTGGTCGATGAGCTTAGTGATAAACCATTGTTGAGGCTAATTGATGTAGTCAGAGATATGAAGAACACTACGGTCTTGATATAATCTGTTACCATGCATGACCTGGAGAATAGATGACTGATGTTGAGTTGCATGGTGATGAAAAGGTTTCCTATGCATTAGTTAACTATTATTGGAGACTTCTCTTATAGTATAATCCAGGATCGCATTGCTGTGACACCCCACCTAATTAAATACCGGGCGATCACTCCTTTATTAAATTAAATCAAGGTGAACAGTTGGTTCATTCTCAACATCACTGTCGAAAAATAACTTTTCCAATTTAAACACCCTAATTAATTAAGCTAAGTGTCAAAACCATTTTTAGACAATACTTCCCAAATTTGATTTATAAACCAAGATTAAAATCTTTACAATAATTCAGTATTAAAGAATCACACCACAATTATATTGGAACATATAATTTAAATAATTTAAACATTCAACAACTAAATCCCAACATTTAGAACTTAAAGTAAAACATCCAGACAGTAATAAATCCCAAAGTGACAATACTAGGAATAAATGAATCACAGTGTCCAATAAAGCAAATAGATAATGGAAACGGGCGACACATGCCCAACTGAAATAAATAAGCTAAGAGTGGAATCAAATAAATAAAGTCATCTAAGCAAGAGGCCTGCAACTCTCGCCTAAGCTGCAGCGCGTTCCTTCCAAAGGATCCTATGCAAGATGCCCCTGTGGCTGGGCACCTGTAATATATACATATATATACAAGAGATAAAGGAAAATAGAAACGGATCAGAGCCCGATAGTGTAAATGATTTAAAATTCGTTTAGCAAGTATTTAAAATGTTTACAGGCCAATGCAACAACATATTAGTGCGACACTCTCTTGAGAAATTCTCACCTCTCTTCTAATGTGCACACCTATCGCACTACCTTCCCAACGGTTTAACTCATCTCATCTTAGGTTACTCGAAAGATTTAAACTGAACAATTTAACTGTTTAAGAAGTAAATTTCATTTGGTAACATAGCTCTTATTTTAACCTTCTTTATTAATAAAGTTTCCCACTGTCATATTATACTTTTCAAAACAAGTATTTCCAATTTGAAGTCATTATACATTTCTTACTTACCATAAGCACAGTATGAAATTCTAAATTTTATAATTTAATATATATATATTAAATACTCGTATAATATATATATTCTGACAGCACCCCACATAAAAATTATGGTGCGGGCATACTCTGCTATCCAATCCCCGTATCACTCGTACTAAGGGAAATACAAGTTCGGAATCACTCTCGAACTGTATTAACACATACACAAACAATATTGAGGCGAAGCATAGATTCCAAGTCTCTAAGAGGTAAGCACATACCCTCACACCTCTTTGGACCGTCTGACCATCGATCAGATAGCCTGTACCAAGGATATCTATCTTCTAGGGTACGAGTCAATATCCCCCATAAAGGTCCCATAGAGATAAGACTATCCTAGCGCGGTAACCTCAGGGATAGCAAGTAGCGCGGGCATGATTTTCACATGTATATAATATATGCATACACACAGTCATATAAATATACTACTTTTATCATATCAATTTACGTTCATCCCATAACCCATAATCACGACATTTATCCTTATTTTCCCATTATTTGTTATCACGTATAACGGTTCGTCTCTAACTTAGATTTGAGGGATTATTCAAACTTACTATGTAACACTCATGGACTCCATCCTCCAAAGTGTAAAATTCAGTAGGTATTCATCTATTTTCCATCGTAACTATTTTACGTATCTCTCCCTTTAATATAAAATTCCATCATCCCTTATATATAAACACCCCAAAAATGTAAATTTCGCCTTACATTAAAGGTCTCTTAATCATTAATAAATCCTACTGATCATCTTTATCTCCAAAAATATTTTAATAAGGATGTCTAAGGGGTATTATTCATTTATTGAATTCAACTAAATTAAAAAGGGAAAATATGAGTCTGCCAGAAGGGGTCGATCGATCGAGGTCAGGGGCTCGATCGATCGATCAAGCAGGTATGGCGAATTCTGCAGTTAACCAGTTACGGGTTCTATCACACAACCTCATTCCAAATCAGGATTTTTCACACCCAAACTCCTTAAAATTCATACTATAATCAGTATACACCCATATTATTTATCTTCTACGTAAAGCATGCAATTTCTCATCAATAACTATGGATTAATAGGCCAAAAATCCATAAAAATCTCAAGAACCCTAGAATTTCTTTAACATGGTTCTAATCAGTCTTTTTCCAGAAATTTCTACTCCTAATTCATCATAATTTCGTGGTTAAGCCTCTACATATGAAAGGGTTTCCAGATTTTCATTCAAATCAATTCTACATGCGATTTTCCTATCTCCAACATGGATTTTCTTCTACCAAACTCATCCTAATCAACCCTAGACTAACATGAGTGATGCATTAACGAAAATAAGCAGGATAAACACTTGCCTGGGATTTTCAAAATTCTAATTTGTGAACGAATTTGGTGTTGTTGCGCTCCCCGTCGCGCGATCTACGCGTTGGTGGTGGTGGCGGTGCAACCGGGTGAATCTTTGGCCTTGGATTGCTTGGAAAGCCTTCTCCTTTCCTCTCCTATGGCCGTTCTAATGTTTTGAGTCTGCTAACCCTAAATGACTATTCCAAATGGCTGATATAGTTTAATGATTTTCGTGGGTTTAATTACCCAAAAATGCAAAATGACCAAAATGCCCTCTCGGGGTACTAATTACGCCTAAAAATGCCCCGAGACCCAAACTAAACCCCCAGGTACACTTTTCTGACTATCTCGACCCTTCCGGACATGTTGGCGCACTCAAAACGACCATACGAGCAAATTATAATTTATTCACTTTTATTAATAAAAATTTAGTCCCGACGCGACACAAGCGCGTCCCAACTTAAATTTCCAAAATTGTCATTCTATTCACTCGTGACTTTTAATAGAACCAATATTATATATTACTTTTCTCGTTAGTAATATTCAACAAATTTCCCATAATTACTAACTCTCATCACGTTAATAATTATAACATAATTAATTTCCTGATTTATATTAAATAATTAACTCACATTAAATTTAATAAATCCCCAAATTAATAAAGCATAAAAATATGGGGTATTACATACTTGCCCCCTAATAACGGAATTTTGTCCCGAAATTTGGAAAATAATGCATACCTGGTAGGAATAAATTTGGATATCTCTCGCGCATATATGCCTTGCGCTCCCAAGTGGATTCATCCACATTATGATGCTCCCACTGGACCCGTATAAGTGGAACTACCTCCGACCTCAATCTCCTCTCGCTATGGTCTAGGATAGACACCGGTCTCTCCTTATAAGAGCTATCAGGCTGTAAGTCTATCTCATCTATCGCGATGTGAGTATGGGCCATATCATCCCGAAGATACCGTCTCAACGACGAGATGTGGAATACATTGTGGATGCGATGTAAATGCTCTGGCAGTCCCAACCTGTATGCTACCGGCCCAATCCTCTCGATAATGGGAAATGGTCCCACGTACCTCGGGGCCAATTTTCCTTTCTTCCCGAACCTCATCACTCCTTTCATAGGAGATACACGTAGTAACACTTGGTCCCCCACATTAAACTCCCGGAAGAACTGTTTCGCATCGGCGTAGCTTTTCGGTCTATCCTAGGCTACTCGAATATGACTCCTGATCATCTCAATCCTCGCGGAGGTTTCCTAAATTACCTCTAGTCCTAGCAACTTGTTATCCCCCACCTCGAGCCAACAAGTTGGGGAACGACAAGGCCTTCCATACAAAGCCTCGAATGGAGTCATTCCAATCGTGAACTGATAAGAGTTATTATAAGCAAACTCTACTAGTGGAAGATGTGGCTCCCAACCTCCTCCAAAATCAAGAACACACATGCACAGCATATCCTCCAACATCTGATTAGTACGCTCTATTTGTCCATCTGTTCGTGGGTGATAAGCTGAACTCAACCTCAACTCAGTACCCATAGCCTCCTGAAAGCTCTCCCAGAAACGCGACACGAAAATCTTGTCTTTATCTGACACAATATTCAGGGGCACCCCATGTAATCTGACAATTTCAGAAGTGAACAACTGAGCATACTGACCCGTGGTATAGTCTGTCCGCACCGGCAGAAAATGAGCCACCTTAGTCAAACGGTCTACAATCACGCAGATAGAGTCGTGGCCCCGCTGTGATGTAGGCAACCCTGTAATAAAATCCATGGAAATACTCTCCCACTTCCACATGGATATTTCCAATGGCTGAAGTAACCCTGACGGTTTCTGATGGTCCACCTTTACCAGCTGGCAGGTAGAACACTTGGACACGAACTCAGCAATGTCCTTCTTCATCCCACTCCACCAGTATTGCCGCCTCATATCCTGGTACATCTTATCACCTCCTGGATGTACTGTAAATCGGGACCCGTGAGACTGGGTCATCACTACATGACGTAATTCTGATCCTTCTGGGACCACTAATCTCCCATTAAACCTCAAACCCTCATCAGAACTAACAGAATAGGACTCAGCACCCTCAGATAAAAGTCGTACAATCTGCTCCTGGAAAAACGGGTATGCATTCTGTGCTTGTATCACCCTCGTAATAATCTCGGGTGTCACTGTCATAAAAGATATGAAGGAACGGGCTACTGTGTCCTGGTGACCCAACTCCTTCCACTTTTCTTTCCAGGCGTCCGCTACATCGTCTACCGTTCTACGGCTCAACGCATCAGCAACTACGTTGGCCTTCTCCGGATGGTACTGTATATCGAACTGATAGTCCTTCATAAACTCTAACCATCTGCGCTGGCGCATACTCAGCTCTCGCTGAGTGAACAGGTAATGCAGTGACTTGTGGTCTGTGAACAAGCAAAATTTCTCCCCCAATAAATAGTGCCTCCATATCCTCAATGCAAAAACGACCGCTACTAACTCCAGGTCGTGGGTGGGGTAATTCTTCTCATGCGGCTTAAGCTTGCGGGTGGCAAAAGCTATTGCCTTCTCTTCCTGCCGAAGTACTCCCCCAAGTCCCCGTAAAGAGGCATCGGTGTAAACCAGGTACTCCACACCCGACTTCCACTACACCAAAACAAGCCATTAGTAACACAATTTTACCATTACTAAAAATATTAGTAACACAATTTTTCCGATAGAAAAAAGGAGTGGGGCACGAAGCTAGTAACGGTAAAATTCTGTTACTAATAGTAACGGTAAAATTCAGAATTAGTAACGGAAAATTCTGTTACTAATAGTAACGGTAAAATTCAGAATTAGTGACGGAAAATTATGTTACTAATAGTAACGGTAAAATTCAAAATTAGTAACGGAAAATTCGGTTGCTAATAGTAACGATAAAATTTCGAATTAGTAACGGTAAAATTTTGTTGCTAATAGTAACGGTAAAATGCAGAATTAGTAACGATAAAATTCTGTTACTAATAGTAATGGTAAAATTCAGAATTAGTAACGGTAAAATTCTATTAGTAATATTAATACATATTTTAAAAAAATCAAAATCCAATATCCTGATTATTCTTACCACACGATTTAAATCCTAAGAACATATACAAAACAAGGGCATTATATTCAGCATTTACATTTATATAAGCCTCCACTCTTTATTTACAAAAGAAACTTAAACCAAACAAATGAAACATCGTAATACAATCGCCTCGAAAGGTACATTATTTTAATAAAAGCATTCAATATAACATTCAAATACAATCATCCCCAAATGAGATATTTTTATATTATAACAAATCAAATGAAATATAAAAAAGAAGTCCGTTGTTGTTGACTATCAACTTTCGTTCTATTATCATCGTCATCAACGCCGCAACCCGCAACGCTCTATACTTGATGAGGATCCAAAAATGACATTCTGTCAAACAAAAATAAAATTATCATATTAGTTATAATATCAACATTTAGTCATACAAAACTAATTTAGTACAAAAAATTATCCACCGGCAAAATTAATTGCACAAGTATGTGAACTTATAATATCACATTTCACATAGGAAATTTCACATATAAACAAGTATGTGAACTTGTAATATCACACTTTCACACCAGCACACAACACATATGGTTTCTAACACAAATTCAATTTTTTTTGGTACAACTAACACTGTTCACACAAACACAGAAACACACACTCACACTACACACAAACACTGAACACGCACTTCACACTATTCACACAAACACACTATGATAAAAAAATGAATTAAAATTGCTCTGTACTATATATCCAAGCATTTAATGTGCATTCATGAATTCTGGCTATTTTTCATAAATTCACACAATGTGAGATGTAATAAATGCAAAAGAAAGAGCTCAAGTACAAAAAAGTAAGAACTTGGTAAAATTCATTCCGGACTTACCTCGTCCAATATAATACGATCCCATTTGACAGAGTGAAAATTAGATCCCATAATACTATTGTCTTATGAACATCCTGCACACATGCCAATTTTTGTTATTTAATGATAAATTCCACTTCCACAAATGCAAATAAATTACACTACATTTGGTAATAAAGACAATATCAATTTACAGTGGCAGCACACTACGAGCCCTACTAAGCTTTACTATAACTAAACTTTAATTAAGCAAAAGTACATCAAAATGTATGTAGTCCAAGCAATACATGCAGTTGGGAAGCTTACTGAATTCTGCTATAGAGGCAGCGTCTTAAGAAGTAATCCGAGAACGTCACCATTCAGGTCGGATCATTTGCAAAACGCGATACAGCCCTAACCGCGTATGTACAGACTAGTGCAATTACTAATGCTAAACCAATAATTAATGGACTAATGCTTGGAAGAGTTCCTCATGCATCTTATACAGTTTGAGATAACATCTTTAGATCATTAGAACATTTAATCAATTGGAAGTAAATGTCGGGTAAGAAGAAAATAAAACCTCGTCTCACTCAATATGTACTTCATTATAAGACAAAAGATTATAGGAGTATGACTGTCTCTACATCACCAAGAGATATCATAAATGTCATATCAAATTGAGATAAACACAACTGCTTGTTGTGAATGTATTGTTATCACAGTTTGGCAATATCATAAATGTAATATCAAATTGAGATAAACACAACTTACGCAGTATGACATACATATCTGTTTATTGTGAATTTAAACTCAAATTTTTTATTTTTTTGGGTCAATACAACATTTTATTATAAAGTTCATATTAACCTTAATTTGGGCAGGCTCTCATGTTGTTCTTGCTCCAAGAATCATGTCCAAATTCTAGGTGGATGAGAATCGGGGGATAATGATATGATTGCCCATGACTTGTCATGATCTCTCGTAATCAATCCGTTGATACTTGTAAGAAACATACTTAAGTTTACATCTGGGATTTGTTCTATTACAAAGTAGGTAAAATATTGAGGAGTATTATGGGCATTATGGGTATTATGGGATTATTGTAACTGATCCTGACAGAGTTACAATAAGCAAGTGTAGCAGCCCCTGTCGAAATATTAGATGTATTAGCCTAAGTCTCATTTTCTGTATGTTAAAAAAATTGCTTTGGTAGCAGATATGCTTTGTCGCGACAGAGCAAAACATAGGCCAAAATGCTACTACATAATTATAGGCTAGGCCTATGGCCAAATCATGAGTTACTTTTTTGCTTAGCAATGCATAGCTGGAGGAAGCACATGGTACAATCCGCTCATAGAAGGACCCTTTTCATTAAAAAGAATTTATTAAGTTTATAAATAAATCATTATGTAGGCTAGTCATACAGTCTCCTCCACTATACAAATATTTATGGTTCTGTATATATATATATATATATATATATATATATATATATATATACAGAGAAGATAGGTGGAGATGATGATACCATACCTTCGAGATAGGTGGCTATAGTAGTTCCGGTAGGTGGTTGCCGGTGGAGGTAATCAGAGGTGATGGGGGGGAGGTAATGTTGGATCTATCAGTTCTCTTGAAAAATCAAATCTCCCATGCTACTAAGAGAAATATTAAGTAACTTTACATATTTGTATAGTGGAGGAGACTGTATGACTAGCCTACATAATGATTTATTTATAAACTTAATAAATTTTTTTTAATGAAAAGGGTCCTTCTATGAGCAGATTGTACCATGTGTCATCTCGCAGACCTCGCACATCCAGATGCGCTCGTGCATCGATATGCCACTATGGACGCTTTCTTCGCAAAACCTTGAAATTTAAGAGGGGTAACCTAGCCCTCCATATATCTGCACCTACTACGCAATAATCTGGGAGCTACACCATGACAATGTCTATATAAGGGAGCCAAATCATCTGGAAATTATTAACAAATGTATAATAATTAGCAATATATCAAGGTTTAATAAAATGTACATCATTAATATAAAGAAAAAATAATTATGCACCTGAGATGACCGCATCAGATCGGGCTAGTTCCAAAAATAAGTGAGAACATGCATAGGGGTTTCCTGCTTAGATAACGGGGTGAACCATGTGAAAATAAAATAAGTATCAATGAAAAAATGAATAACAAGTGACAAATGAATAAACAATGGTATTATAGTTTACCGGCATCCCAAAGTCCCCGATGGTAGTGGCTCGACGCCCTCAGCAGGTGAAGTCTTAACGTGCTCAAGTATCTGTCGCTCCAGTGCCAAATGGGATAGACGCTCGTATGCCCATAACTGTGAATGAAAACAAACTTTAATTACGTATAATTATCTTACAAATATGATGCCATTTAAAACTCAAAATTTGTAATGTAAATGTCTTGTAAATGATACTTCGTTTTATGCAACCACTAACACCTGCACTGCTGTTGAGAATCACGAAAACCTTCATCATTATTATTTGTTATCTAAAGAAATGATAATAAAAATTCCGTATCAGTAAGATATATGGGTATGTGTTTGTTTATGTGTTGTTGAAATCCAACCACGGGTAGAATAGAAAGGCCAATTATCTAATAATATAGTAACACAAAAGTGAAAAAGTAGTGTTTATGTCAATTGGTACTGACACAATTGATCTCAACGAAAAGGAGGGAAACCGCAAAGAATAAGATGAACCTCAGATCGTATTGATGATTATTATGACTCACTTCTGCTTATGCATTTCTACAAAAATGAAGTTTGTGCATCAACATGCTATGAGATGGAAAATAAGCCAATGCAATTATTAGCTTAAAAATCTCACAATACTTGCTAGTTCCTCCTCGAGGAATCCCGAAATTACAACTAATGGATTTTATTTATAGTAAGTCTAATAGGATAATCAAGGAAAAGAAGGAGGGATTCAGATCAAATAATAAAAAATATTTGAACAAAATATATTCATCAGTGTCTTCTTAATTTAACAAAGAAAATTTCACCTTATATTTTGTGATGATGTTTTTGAGAAAGGTAATTGTGATCATCATCCTAAATCATAATGAACTGTAGGCCTGGAATGTAGATAACACTTCCCCAGCCATCTTGAGGTCTATGGTCTGAAGAGTTATTATGAAGGTGGGACGAATTTTGCAAATATTTTTCTAGAAACCATTCAAATTCCTCAACCATGTGGTGCCTTGATAAAACTCTGTTAAAAGTTATGGAAGAATCTTGGAATACTAATTTTGAAGCCCCTCCCATGATTAAATTTTTCATCAAGCTTAGAAGACTCTCAAAAATATAATAATATAAGTTATATTATGTTATTTTTAAGTAATACAGATAAGTTTCATCATTATTATGATTCTCAAAATTTTATGATAAGGGCGTTTGCTATTTTTTAACACATTGACAATATTAAAACAAACAATATTAAAACACGGGACTCTACCATCAATGTCACATATATTATAATAATATACTAAAACCCATTAACCATTAAACTATAGAAGTATAATTCAATATAATATAATAAAAAACAGTTAACATTAAACTAAAAACAAACATTCGAAATTGTTAAGAAACCTACGTATCTGTTAGCTTTCACATATATTATAATAATCCACTAAAACCCACTAACCATTTTTTTAATAAAATTAGAATCCAACACAAAACCCTTTTAACATCAAACCCTTTTAGTAGCCTATAATTAGTTTTTTTATAATCATCAATGATGAAAGTGTAGGGTTTTTTTTAACTCTACTAGGGGTTTAAGACAAGGAGACCCTCTGTCTCCTACTCTTTATATTTTAGTCATAGAAATTCTTAGTAGGAAGATTGATGAATTGTTTATATCAAACCTAGCTAGTCCATTCTCCCACCCTCTTAGAATAGTATTAGTTTCTCATTTGGGATTTACAGATGATCTCATTATCTTCAGTAATGCAAGCAAAAGATCCATTAAAAATTTATTTCATGTGGTGACTGACTTCGAATCCTGCTCATGGCAATTAATAAATAGAGGCAAGAGTAAATTTTACATGGGCAAGAATACAAAGAAAGGCAAGTTGAAGTTTATTTCTCAACAAACTGGTGTCTCTAATAAGTAATTACCAATTAATTCTAGATATTGGTAGAAAGAATATCTTAACTTTTACATAAATGATAAATAATATAAGGAACAAAGTTTTCTCCTGGTCTTCAAAGCTCATCACTCAAGGGGGTAGGATTAATCTTTTTTAAATAATGTTCTTTCATCCATTCCCCTATATATCCTATCTGTTATTAGTCCTCCCTTAGCTATTATTAAAATGATCCAAGATATCTTCAGTAAGTTCTTTTGGGGGGACTGCTCCAAGGAAAATCCATATTAGTGGATCAAATGGGATCAAGCTTGCTTCCCTCCTGCTGAAGGGGGGGTGTTAACATTAGATCATTGGAAATAATCATTGAGGCTGCTAGCTTAAATTTATACAAGAAATGTAGATTTGATTCAGGGCAATGGGGTTCCTTCATGAGGAATAAATTTTAAACTATTTCTAGCTCTAACAAAAGCGTTAAAGCCTTCAATAGAATTGTAAAAGCCCAAGAAAAGGTTGCTGACCTAATAGATGAGAACAAGGAGATTTAGCTTCCTTCTCCCATTGGGAATATAACCTTAAAATGGCCTATGAAGCAGTGAGGCCCTCTAGCCCCGCTTCATTAAGTTGGAGATGTGTCTGGAGTTATAACTGTCCTCCCAAAATCAGTATTTTCATATGGAAAATTTTTCATAAAGTTCTAACTATAGATACCGTTGATCAAGAGATAGGTAGCAAGCTTCTAGATGAAGAAGTTGTGAGAACGATTTAGAATCCATTAATCATCTGCTTATTAAATGTTCAGTTGCAAATGATGTGTGGAATTTCTTTATCTTGAAGATGGGTGTAAGGATGAATTTTCAAAATTATAAAAGAATGCTTATTTTTTAATGGATAAAATGCCAATCAGAGATCATCAACAATTTCTTCATACTATTCTGCCTAAGATCATTATGGTTATGGAAAGCCAAGAATCTCAAGCACTTTGAGGGCATGGTTATGAATTATGAGAACATTATTTATAATGTGACCTCATTGATCTTAAAGTTTGCTTCTCTAAATGTGTTTAAAAATATAATTAAAAAGGATGATGCATATGCTATTCAATGGTTCAACTTAAAAATTAAGCCTAAAGTGATTCATATCTTCAAATGTATATGGACTAAGACTCCAGTTGGTTACATGAAGCTAAACATAAATGGGGCCTCTCAAGAGAATCCTGGACCTAGTGGCATAGGTGGTATTATTAGGAATCACTTAGGTAATTTTGTGGCATCATATAGCATTACAGTTGGTAGGAAAAATTCATTCCAAGATAAGTTATTGCTTTAAGAGAAGGCATCAATTTGTGCAGTCAATTGAATCTCTTAAAGGTGATTATTAAGTCTGATTCTGAATTGTTGGTGGATTTGATTTTGAAGAAGGGAAAACCCCCTGGTTAATATTAAAAGATTTGAAAAACTCTCAATTACCTCTCATCTTCTGACACAAATGATTTTCTAGAATTCTACATCATGTTTATAGTTTACAGATCCCATCCTTTTGTCAAATGTGGTGCATATGACAGTTCATGTGAAATCTTCATGCTTCCTTCTTTTTGTTTTCTGATTATAGTACTTTTTTCAAATTCTTAACACTATACCAGGACTAAAATGAAAAAATTAAAATACACCTGAATTAGCAAAGGATAAAGAAATATAATAACCATTGACTGATGCCTGTGAAAACATCCAGTCAAATTGGATTAAGAGGTCCCTTGTAAATAATTAAGTGAGGTCCACATGGTTTTTGTTTCACAAAAAAGTCCTTGCGGTAAAATGGACCGTTTAGATGCAATCCCTACACCTCTTAAGAAACTTTTGGATTCTTCTATATACTGATAGAAGTATCTAGACTTTTTACAATTATTGTCTCCCTCGGATTCTAATTGTGAAAGACCCTAAAACTTGTTGTTCGACCTGTGATGACCAAGCAAAAAAACAGATCCAACAAAGCACACTTTTGCTCCAAATAAAAATTAATGAACACCTCAGAAATACTTCAAAACAACTTAAGAAACTGCATGACCTACCTCATGAACCAAGACCTGCTTTATAGCCAAAGCAAGAACAAACTAGATCTGTAGACCTGTTTAATAAAAATTAACGCATTTATACAACATAATAAACTGATTCTTTTACAATAATTAATCATACAAAACAAACACTAACCTTGAAGTTTATAAAGTCAGCTATAGGGGGTCAAATGAAAGCAATGAATCATCCATAGCAACTTCATGCTTCAGGGTACCTGGTAACCAATCAACTTTCACATTCTTATAAGTTATAGATTGAAAACCCTAGTTTTGGTTTTCAAGCTAGGACACCATCGTTATAACTTGAAAACCATAATTTTCCACGAGATCTTTAAACCGATAAATTAAAATTACAATCGAATAATGGAGTTTTACCTGAGATATTGTGACATCGATTTTAAGATAGAAAAAGAGAGAGAGAATTTTGGATTGGCGTGATGGAGTTTGGGGTACCCTAGATGGAGGAGACGTGATTTTTGGAGGAGACGTGAGTTTGAGAAACCCTAGATGAACAAAGTGGTAGAGAAGGTTTTTCATTTGGATGTGTGGAAGTCGAGGAGAGTTTCTCTAGTTTGGGGAGCAACTTTTTTTTTTTTGTTTTTTTTATGTTCATTTTTAAAATAATCAATTAGAATTAGTAACATATATAGTTGATTACTAACGGTATTATAGGGTAAGAAATAGTAATGCTATAATTGTGTTAGTAATAATAAAATTAGTGTGTTACTAAAAGCTTGTTTTGGTGTAGTGTTCGGTAAAGCAAGGACCGGTGCTGAAGTAAGCTTGTCTTTCAGTTCGTCGAAAGACAATTGGCAAGCATCATCCCAAACATATGAAACCCCTTTACGAGTCAGGTTCGTCAATGGACCCGCTATTTTGGAGAATCCCCTAATGAATCTCCTGTAATATACGGCTAACCCCAAGAAACTTCGCACTTTCGTCGGTGTCGTGGGCTGTCACCACTCCCTCACCGCCGACACCTAACTTGGGTCAACTGTTATCCCCTGCTCAGAAACAACATGCCCCAAGAACTGTACTTCTCGCAACCAAAATCCGCACTTCTCGTACTTAGCATATAACTGATGCTCTCGTACAGTCTGAAGAACCTGCCTCAAGTGCTCGGCATGCTCCTCCTCGGAGTGTGAATAAATCAAAATGTCATCTATGAAGACGATGAAAAACTGATCCAAGAACTCTCTGAACACTCGGTTCATCACGTCCATGAATACGACTGGAGCATTTGTGATACCAAATGGCATCACTCTGAACTCGTAAGACCCATATCTCGTCAAGAAGGCAGTCTTTCAAACATCCTGCTCCCTAATACATAGCTGATGGTACCCCGACCTCAGATCTATCTTCGAAAAGAAAGTTGCTCCCCTCAACTGGTCGAAAAGATCATCGATCTGAGGCAATGGATACTTATTCCATATCGTGACCTTATTCAACTCCCGATAGTCCACACAAAGCCTCAGTGAACCATCTCTCTTCTTCACAAACAAGACTGGAGTGCCCTAAGGTGAGGTACTCCTGCGAATGAAGCCCTGACCTAACAGCTTCTCTATCTAATCTCGTAACTCTCGCATCTCCACCGGAGCCATAATGTATGGAGCGCTTCCTATAGGTCTAGTATTCGGTAATTAATCTATGACAAAGTCTATCTCTCGACTGGGGGATAGGCCTGGTATCTCCTGGAATACATCGAAATATTCACGAACAACTCGGATCGAGTCTAAGGGAATCACAACTTCCTTAGAGGTATCCTCCTATATGTAATACAAATGAGTGGTCGAACCTCCCTCTGGGCAAGGCATCTCCACTACAAACATCTCTTGCCCCGGAATGGCAAAAACAATACTCCCACCAAAAAAATCTATCATGGCCCTGTAAGCAACGAGCCAATCCATACCGATAATAACGTCATGCTCATGCATATCTAAGACTAACATGTCTGCAGGTAATACCAAGCTACCAATCTCTACCCCCACACCCCGGCATATAAAGAAAATAAGTGAACCATTTCCCAGTGGTGAGTTTACACACGTCATAGTGCTCTCTGCTGTGGCTAATAATCCTAAGGCCTTCGCAAAATGAGTAGCTATAAAATAATGCATCGCCTCAGTATCGAGTAAAACTCGACCCATAGTACCATGGATAGGAAACATACCCTCAATCGCGGGTGGTGCCTATGGAGCTACTGCTTGGTGGACGTTATAGACACGTCCATACTGTAACTGCCCCTGCTGCACTGGAGTTGCTGGAATGGCTGGTAGGGCTAGTACCTGGGCTGGTGCTGGGAGGGCAGCTGGGAAAAGTGGCCTCTGTGGCTCATTACGGGCACTCTGCTGCTGTAGGGCCCTCTCTCCCAATGGATAATCCTGGCACCTATGGCCATTCTTGTCGCACCCGAAACATCGTCCTCTGAAGTTACCTCCCCTCTGACCCTGCTGACCACGGCCCTGCTGGCCGTTACCATCCCACTACTGGCCCTGTTGGCCCTGATGAAAATGTTGTTGGCCTTGTTGGCCCTGCTGTTGTCGATGTTGGCCTTGCTAGCTCTGCTGATTAGACTGGCCATGCTGACCCTGCCTAAAACCCCCAAATCCTTGCTTGGAATCACCTGATCGGAAGCGCTTGGCAGGGTCCCCCTGATGGGAACTCTACTCATGCTGACGAGTCTATCCCTCGGATGTCGGTGCTCCACCAGTGCCATTACCCCCTGTCCTGCCCTGCTGTCCGGGCTCTCCCGCTCGCTTGCTTCCTTGCAGATGGAAGCGATGATCCTGGCAATGTAGTAAGGCAGCATTGAGTACATCTGTGAAGGTACTCAGAGACAAATTGAGAACGTATGCGCTTGCGTTCAAATGATAAAATTACATATTAAACACCTTTTAACTCAAACAAACCCTAAACATACAACAATATGTGACTGAATAAGATAATGAACTAAGCAAGAACATTCAAACACATGCTTGTGAGGAAAAATCCCCCAAAGGGGCAAAACCATTTATTTTCATTATAATATTGTAACTCTACAATTTCGGATTACAATGAAAATACAAGTGACTAAGAATTAACCTCAGGTGTCGGATTCTGTAATCGGCGACTGGAAACGTCCCTTTCCAGGAGGGATGCAATAAAGAAGAAGAACGGTCTTCTCCACAAGGGTATGAACAGCAAAAATGCGTTCCTGGGTTGCAAAGTGATTCACAAGTGTTTGGAAATTTGTGTGAATCAAAAACCTAGAGTCTTGGTACTCAATAGGTGAAGACTTAGAGTTTTTTGTACTCTGAAAATCGTGTATAGAAGTCTTAGAAACCAAATCCCCGTAGTGGGTTTATAAAAGATGTCCTGGGCCTTAAAAATCTCAACATGATCGTATGTGTTTATCCCAGGCGGACCGGTCCGGGTCTGAGGCGGATCGGTCCGGGTAGGCGGATCGATTCGTTTTAATTTTGGCTTCTTCGGTTTTCTTTCGGTCCGGGGTGTACTGGCTTTTCAGCAGGCATATCGGTCCGGCTGAGAGGTGGACCGTTCCACAGGCGGATCGGTTCTTTTTCTCTGGGAGGACCGGTCCGGTTGTGCAGAATCTGATTCCTCCTCTTCTTTGATATTCGGATCTGTTGATGACTATATGTATCTTGAATTTCTTCAACGGTGTAACGACGTACGACATAACAAATTAATGATGGACAAAAATGTCCTTACAAATCTCCCCCTATGTCTATGCCGGTACATACATAAAAACAAACATCCGAATTATCAACCAACTAAAAATGCCTAAACAAATATACCCTTCCATGAACCCAAAACTGGAAAGATATAATTGAATAAGACTTCATCGTTTGTTCTTCAACACTTCAGGAATCTTCAACGCTTTTCTCATCAGGGTGTGCAATCCAATGTTAATCCATGTAGTACCTACACACATGAGAAAAAGCAAAATACCAAGTGACGTATCGAGTTTGAAATGAGATATCAAATGAATGAAGCATGTTGTATCAAATCTCAAAAACACAAAACTCCCCAAAAATATGATAATTCTTTCTCCCCCTTTTTATGATGTCCCCAAATAGACAAATGAGAAGAATCAATCCGACAAACAAAGCAAGGGTGTCACAAGGAATAAACAACTATTTTTGAATTTTTCAAATAAACAACAAAAAATTTCAAATAAACAAGAATATATACAAGGAAACACACCATGAATGATCACAAAAACAACCAAGTCGGTGATAGCGTAAATGAAGTGGTGTGATCAAATTCGATAGGAAAATCAATGCATACAAACATGACCTATGTGCACAATGAATATTGGATACTCCTAGCGAATGAACTCAAATGCGTCCTTTGGTGTAAAAGAATGACAATATAAGATATTGACTCAATCAAATCAACAAATCAAAGCTCAAAGTGATTTTCACACCAATAACGTCCAAAACGATTTTATGCATTTTCAGGACTTTCAAGGAAGTGCAAACCCGTTTATATTCTCCAACCAAACTCCCTCAGATATAATTTTGAATAGAGGCATTCTAAATTCTCAAACTTTGGAGAAGTGATGGAGAAACCTACGTGGCCCATATTTGGAATGAAGTGCTTTTTATTGCTTTTAAATTTTTTTGACTCTTTTAACCTCTTTGGACCTCGGATATTAAAATTCCATCATTTTTAGGTCCTTTTTAATGGTGGCTTTTGCGCAAAGGATAGATGATTACCTTTCGCAGCTCCTCCCCGTTATACAAAAACACACAGTCTCACCAAAACGGTTTTTACATGCATTCCAATCTTGTCAAGTTTTATCGCATATTGTACATTGTATAGACAGGATTGAGATGGAAACACTCAAGCCAATATGAGATAGACAAGTGCAATAATCAAATATAGCCGTGCATGTGTGCAATAAATGATATAGGAGTCAAACATGTAGGAAGATATCACTAATTACATCTCAAAGACTCCAAACAGTGTAAAGCACATGGATGAAATGATGTAGCCTCTCAAATCTCTAT
This sequence comes from Sambucus nigra, assembly GCA_949130495.1. NCBI lineage: Eukaryota > Viridiplantae > Streptophyta > Magnoliopsida > Dipsacales > Adoxaceae > Sambucus > Sambucus nigra. The sequence goes on along the minus strand of OX422212.1, from coordinate 613,980,148 downwards.
CAAATAGTCACATGGATATATGGAATGAAGTTGTGACTTGGCTATCTTAAATGCTCATCCATAAAAGGAGCAAAAACAGAAATCTTTTTGGATTTTTCAAAAAATTTTATCAAAATAAAATCTTTTTGTGCTTTTCTTAAAGAAAAATCTTTTTGTACTTTTTTCAAAAGAAATATAAAAAGTAAAAAGAATAAATAAATAGGTTTACAACTAAGCAATGGTACATATAAAACAGACTAGAAATAGGAAGCATATGATATGAACATGAAGAAGCATCCTATTCTAGACATAGACCAACCACTCAGTCAACTGTGCAAATCCCCAAAGACTTCCTAAGATTCTCAAATCTAAGGGCATCTAAAGGTTTTGTGAAAATGTCGGCTAACTGACGGTCGGTGGGAACAAAAATCAGGGATACAGTGTTCTCCTCAACTAACTGACGAATAAAGTGCTCACGTATCCTGATGTGCTTTGTGCGCGAATGCTGGACTGGATTGCGGGATATGTGAATCGCGCTCATGTTATCACAAGAAATGATCATGGTGTCCTGTGAAATCCCATAATCCTCCAACATTTGCTTCATCCACAAGAGTTGTGTGCAACAACTCCTGGAGGCTATGTACTCAGCCTCCGTAGTGGACAAAGAGATGGAATTTCGTTTCTTGCTCAGCCAGGAGATAAGAGCAGAACCAAAATAGAAACACCCACCAGAAGTATTCCTACAACCATCTATATCCCCGGCCCAATCGGCATCTGAATAGGCGGACAAACGGTCATCGATATCAAAGGAATACCAAATACCGTATGAGAGAGTCCCACTTGTGTATTTAATAATGCGTTTTAGAGCAAGTAAGTGTGACTCTTTAGGGGACGCCTGATATCGCGCACAGACTCCAACACTAAAGGTGATGTCGGGACGACTGGCAGTCAAGTAGAGAAGACTACCTATCATACTCCGATATAAGGTTTGCTCTACGTCCTTGCCTGAAGTGTCCTTTCTAAGCTTGGTAGTGGTATTCATAGGTGTACGTGCATGCTTAGCGGAGTCTAAACCAAATTTCTTCACTAGGTCTCTAGCATACTTGGATTGGGAGATGAACATCCCATCCTCTAGCTGACGAACCTGGAGACCAAGGAAGAAAGTAAGCTCACCAACCATGCTCATCTCAAACTCACTTTTCATCTCCTCTTCAAAGTGATGAGCATGTTGAGAGCATGTGGATTCAAAGACTATGTCGTCCACATAGACCTGGGCAACCAAAATTGCACCGTCATCTCTCCGGACGAACAACGTCATATCAACTCCCCCTCTCTTGAAGCCACGGGCTAAGAGATAGGAAGTAAGCCTCTCGTACCAAGCACGGGGTGCTTGCTTCAAACCATACAAGGCTTTCCTCAGATAGTAGACGTGCTCCGGGTGCTGTGGGTCTTCAAACCCTTTTGGTTGTTCCACGTAAACCTCCTCCTGTACAATGCCATTCAGAGAGGCACCCTGACATCCATATGATATAACTTGAAGCGCAGATGACATGCGACGGCGAGCAGAAGACGGACGGACTCAAGCCTCACAACAGGAGCAAATGTCTCCCCAAAGTCTACACCCTCTATCTGTGTGTAGCCTTGAGCGACCAACCTATCCTTATTTCTGATTATGGTACCATTTTCATCCATTTTATTCTTAAAAATCCACCGGGTACCTATCACATTAGTCTCACTAGGTCGGGGGACAAGTTCCCAGACATTATTCTTTTTAAACTGAAGCAACTCTTCCTGCATAGCAGATATCCAGTGTTCATCCTTGAGTGCTTCTTTATAATTTTTGGGCTCGACGTTGGACGTGTAGAAAAAGTGGCTAACGACGTTCTCTAGTTGAGCACGAGTCTAAACCCCAAGAGTGGGATCACCAACAATGGCAGAAGGGTCATGACTCTTACGAACCCAAGCATGTGTGTCCCCTAGCATCGCACTCAAAGCATCTCTCACTTTCTTTCTTAGGAGGATTTTTGGAATCTTTTTCATTTTTCTTTTCAAACTTATTTTTCTCAAATTTCTTTTTATCTTTAAAATTGCCATTTTTCTTAAATTTGAGAATCCTCTTGAATTTTTTTGCAAGAAGAGCCAAATCATCTAAGTCAAAATCACACTCAGAATCTGACGTGTCAGACTCTCTCTTTCTAGATGACTCTACCCTCTTTCTAGTCGACCCCTCACTCCTTCTCTCTTGGGCATTAAGTGCAATTCCCTTATCTTTAGATTTAGCAGTTTTAGGGAACATATCAATTTCATATGTTTGCAAATATCCTACAAGTTCTTCCAATTTTAGCGTATTTAAATTACCCATAGAATTTAGCACAGTGACTTTAGGTATAAAACTCTTAGGCAAAGAACGAAGAATCTTTTTAACAACTCTAGCATTAGGAATATGTTCACCAAGATTAAAGCTAGTATTCACTATGTCAGAAAGTTTAGCATAAAATTCATCAAAACATTCAGATTCATGCAAGGTGATGGTTTCAAATTGAGTTGTCAAATTTTGCAACTTAGACTCCTTCACAGCATTAGTTCCTTCATGGGTGAGTTGTAAAACATCCCATGCCTCTTTTGACGTGGTGCACGTCATTATGCATTTGAACTCATCAGGTGTGACAGACCCAGAAATAGCACTTAGGCCCTTAGAATTAAAAGATGACCATTTAAATTATTCTTCAGTCCAAGAAGTGACAGGTTTCAAGTTGATCACATTATAAACAGTCACGGAGGCAGGTGTCCAACCTCTTTCAACCAAAATCCAGACACGTTCATCAATGGCTTTTAATGCAGATCTCATACGGGCTTTCCAATAGGCATAGTTTGTCCCGTCAAAAACTGGCATTTTATTATATAACTTCTCCATTTGAACACGCACTTTTTCAAAAAACAATTTTTTTAGAAAATTGATATCTTAGAAAAATTTTGCGAAAAATAGGAATACGCGATAGATTAGTGTAACCTGCTCTGATACCAATTTGAGAACGTATGCGCTTGTGTTCAAATGATAAAATTATATATTAAACACCTTTTAACTCAAACAAACCCTAAACATGCAACAATATGTGATTGAAAGCAAGAACATTCAAACACATGCTTGTGAGGAAAAATCCCCCAAAGGGGCAAAACCATTTATTTTCATTATAATATTGTAACTGTACAATTTCGAATTACAATGAAAATACAAGTGACTAAGAATTACCCTCAGGTGTCGGATTCTATAGTCGGCGGCTGGAAATGTCCCTTTCCAGGAGGGCTGCAATGAAGAAGAAGAACGGTCTTCTCCACAAGGGTATGCACAGCAAAAAAGCGTTCCTGGGTTGCAAAGTGATTCATAAGTGTTTGGAAATTTGTGTGAATCAAAAACCTAGAGTCTAGGTACTCAATAGGTGAAGACTTAGAGTTCTTTGTACTCTGAAAATCATGTATAGAAGTCTTAGAAACCAACTCCCCGTAGTGGGTTTATAAAAGAAGTCTTGGGCCTTAAAAATCTGAACACGATCTGTTTGTGTTTATCCCAGGCGGACCGGTCCGGGTCTGAGGCGGATCGGTCCGGGTAGGCGGATCAGTTCGTTTTAATTTTGGCTTCTTCGATTTGCTTCCGGTCCGGGGTGTACTGGCTTTTCAGCAGGCGGATCGGTCCGGCTGAGGGGCGGACCGGTCTGCAGGCGGATCGGTTCTTTTTCTCTGGGAGGACCGGTCCGGTTGTGCAGAATTTTGATTCCTCCTCTTCTTTGATATTCGGATCCGTTGATGACAATATGTATCTTGAATTTCTTCAACGGTGTAACGGCGTATGACATAACAAATTAATGATGGACAAAAATGTCCTTACACAAATTCCCTATAAGATGCTGACGGAACCTCCAAGCTAACCCGTCCACAAACAACATTATCTTCTTACCCTCAGTAGGTGCCTCATCTGGCACTATGCTGAGAAGTCTCGTGAACTCCTCCTCATTCTCAGCAACGGTAGAATTCTCCTATTTCAAGTTCAGTAATTTTCGCCTCATCTCAGTCTGTACGGCGAGTGGAAAGTACTTGTGGTCAAACCGCTCCCAGAACACCTGAATCGGCATAGTATCCCTATCCTCCAAGGTGGTGGTGGATTCCCACCACTGCAAAGCGTCCCTCACTAACTTGAAGGAAGCCAACAACTATTTATGCACATCTTTGCACTCATACATACGAAGATGCCCCTGGATATCTTTCTTCCATTGGCTGACGATGATGATATCTGAACTACCCGAGAACTCAGGGGGATGCGCCTTCTGAAAGGCATCCCTAACCCGCTCCCATGCAGATGGAAGTTGTGCAGGTACTGGCGCCACTGCCTGAATCTGGGGTGGAGCCTACTGTACCACCGCTAGCGCGACATTCACCGCCTGAGCAACAATAGCGGCTACCTCATTAGCATTCATCGTACCCTGTGCCGGAGCTGCTGGCTTCTCGACTTGGGCACGCCTATCCTTTGGTGCACATCTCAGAGGCATCTGAAACGTGAATAAATTTATTAGTCTACAGTTACTATCAAATCTCAAATAGCTGAAGACGTAAACGTAAAAGAAAGAATACAACAATCCTAAAGTAGGGCTCTATAGCAAAAATGTTATGCTGAAAGCGAAATAAGCCGTACAGATCCTATGGACACTAGAACCTGATGCTCTGATACCACCTGTGAAACCCCGCCTAATTAAATACCGGGCGATCACTCCTTTATTAAATTAAATCAAGGTGAACAGTTGGTTCATTCTCATCATCACTGTCGAAAAATAACTTTTCCAATTTAAACACCCTAATTAATTGAGCTAAGTGTCAAAACCATTTTTAGACATTACTTCCCAAATTTGATTTATAAACCAAGATTAAAATCTTTACAATAATTCAGTATTAAAGAATCACACCACAATTATTCTGGAACATATAATCTAAATAATTTAAACATTCAACAACTAAATCCCAACATTTAGAACTTAAAGTAAAACATCCAGACAGTAATAAATCCCAAAGTGACAATACTAGGAATAAATGAATCACAGTGTCCAATAAAACAAATAGATAACGGAAACGGGCGACACATGCCCAACTGAAATAAATAAGCTAAGAGTGGAATCAAATAAATAAAGTCGTCTAAGCAAGAGGCCTGCAACTCCCGCCTAAGCTGCAGCGCGTTCCTTCCAAAGGATCCTATGCAAGATGCCCCTGTGGCTGGGCACCTGTAATATATACATATATATACAAGAGATAAAGGAAAATAGAAACGGATCAGAGCCCGATAGTGTAAATGATTTAAAATTCGTTTAGCAAGTATTTAAAATGTTTACAGGCCAATGCAACAACATATTAGTGCGACACTCTCTTGAGAAATTCTCACCTCTCTTCTAATGTGCACACCTATCGCACTACTTCCCAACGGTTTAACTCATCTCATCTTAGGTTACTCGAAAGATTTAAACTGAACAATTTAACTGTTTAAGAAGTAAATTTCATTTGGTAACATAGCTCTCATTTTAACCTTCTTTACTAATAAAGTTTCCTAGTGTCATATTATACTTTTCAAAACAAGTATTTCCAATTTGAAGTCATTATACATTTCTTACTTACCATAAGCACAGTATGAAATTCCACATTTTAGAATTTAATATATATATTAAATACTCGTATAATATATATATTCTGACAGCACCCCACATAAAAATTATGGTGCGGGCATACTCTGCTATCCAATCCCCGTATCACTCGTACTAAGGGAAATACAAGTTCGGAATCACTCTCGAACTGTATTAAAACATACACAAACAATATTGAGGCGAAGCATAGATTCCAAGTCTCTAAGAGGTAAGCACATACCCTCACGCCTCTTAGGACCGTCTGACCATCGATCAGATAGCCTGTACCAAGGATATCTATCTTCTAGGGTACGAGTTAATATCCCCCATAAAGGTCCCATAGAGATAAGACTGTCCCAGTGCGGTAACCTCAGGGATAGCAAGTAGTGCGGGCATGATTTTCACATGTATATAATATATGCATACACACAGTCATATAAATATACTCCTTTTATCATATCAATTTAGGTTCATCCCATAACCCATAATCACGACATTTATCCTTATTTTCCCATTATTTGTTATCACGTATAACGGTTCGTCTCTAACTTAGATTTGAGGGATTATTCAAACTTACTACGTAACACTCATGGACTCCATCCTCCCAAGTGTAAAATTCAGTAGTTATTCATCTATTTTCCATCGTAACTATTTTACGTATCTCTCCCTTTAATATAAAATTCCATCATCCCTTATATATAAACACCCCAAAAATATAAATTTCACCTTACATTAAAGGTCTCTTAATCATTAATAAATCCTACTGATCATCTTTATCTCCAAAAATATTTTAATAAGGATGTCTAAGGGGTATTATTCATTTATTGAATTCAACTAAATTAAAAAGGGAAAATATGAGTCTGCCAGAAGGGGTCGATTGATCGAGGTCAGGGGCTCGATCGATCGATCGAAGCTCTTGGCTCGATCGATCGATCAGGCAGGTATGGTGAATTCTGAAGTTAACCAGTTACGGGTTCTATCACACAACCTCATCCAAATCAAGATTTTTCACACCCAAACTCCCTAAAATAAATACTATAATCAGTATACACACATATTATTTATCTTCTACGTAAAGCATGCAATTTCTCATCAATAACTATGGATTAATAGGCCAAAACTCCATAAAAATCTCAAGAACCCTAGAATTTCTTTAACATGGTTCTAATCAGTCTTTTTCCAAAAATTTCTACTCTCAATTCATCATAATTTCTTGGTTAAGCCTCTACATATGAAGGGTTTCCAGATTTTCATTCAAATCAATTCTACATGCGATTTTCCTATCTCCAACATGGATTTTCTTCTACCAAACTCATCCTAATGAACCCTAGACTAACATGAGTGATGCATTAACGAAAATAAGCAGGATAAACACTTGCCTGGGATTTTCAAAATTCTGATTTGTGAACGAATTTGGTGTTGTTGCGCTCCCCGTCGCGCGATCTACGCGTTGGTGGTGGTGGCGATGCAACCGGGTGAATCGTTGGCCTTGGATTGCTTGGAAAGCCTTCTCCTTTTTTTTCCTATGGCCGTTCTAATGTTTTGAGTCTGCTAACCCTAAATGGCTATTCCAAATGTCTGATATAGTTTAATGATTTTCGTGGGTTTAATTACCCAAAAATGCAAAATGACCAAAATGCCCTCTCGGGTACTAATTAAGCCTAAAAATGTCCCGAGACCCAAACTAACCCTCCGGTTACACTTTTCTGATTATCTCGACCCTTACGGACACGTTGGCGCACTCAAAATGACCATATAAACAACTTATAATTTATTCACTTTTATTAATAAATATTTAGTCCCGACGCGACACAGGCGCGCCCCGACTTAAATTTCCAAAATTTTCATTCTATTCACTCGTGACTTTTAATAGAACCAACATTATATATTACTTTGCTCGTTAGTAATATTCAACAAATTTCCCATAATTACTATCTCTCATCATGTTAATAATTATAACATAATTAATTTCCTGATTTATATTAAATAATTAACTCACATTAAATTTAATAAATCCCCAAATTAATAAAGCATAAAAATACGGGGTATTACAATTGCATTGTTGACGGGGAAGTGGAGAGTAAATTATTCAAGAGAATTTTGTAATGTTTGGAGGATCCATTTATGAATTTTAGTACTACGACTACTTTTTTTCTTGATGGTCATTTTTTGAAAAGCCGCTACCGTGGAACGATTTTGTCAGCAACCGCGAGGAATGGGACCAATGGTGAACCTAGTTTAAATATGATAAAATTTTCCTATAATTTGGTGTAATGAACGTACATTTTGTGTGTTCCTCGAGAAACTCCCAAAGTACACACAAAATATTGTAAAGTAAACTTGAAGTAATTTCACGTTTACTTTACAATATTATGCGTGTAGTTTGAGATTATGTGTATGTTATTTCTAATTAATTTTAAGTACACACATAATATTGTAAAGTACATGTGAACATCTTCTTATTTTTACGTGCACTTTCTAATGTTATGCATGTACTTTGGGATTATTTGCCTGTTCTTTGGACATAATGGAAAGTACAAACATCAATCATAAGGTACACATGAAAATGCATGTACTTTATTATATAGTACGTGTACTATACATTTTTTAATATATATACTTAAACATTCAAACAATCCACATGTACTAATGTTAGAATATATTTATTATTTGTATAGACTTGGTGTTGTATAGTCCGCGCCAACGACACCATTATTAGAGTACATCGTATATGGAACATAAATTATTTGTTTATGATATATTTCATTATGTTTTCAGGCCATTTTTCTCTTTCATATACTATTGTTGGTTCATGGACGGAGGATGATTGGACATGATTTGTCATTAATTTGCTTGATGCACTATATCATCAGGCTCGAAACATCACATTTATATCCGATCGAAACAATGGTCTAATTGAAGTTATTTTAAAGGCTTTCGTGATGTCTGCACATTCCTACTGTATACATCATTTACAAGGAAACATAAAGAAGATAATATGGGGGAATTGTGGGAACTTATGAAAGAACATTGTGAAGGATTTTCTGCATTGTGCATATGCTATAACAGTTGATGAATTTCACAAGAAAATTGATGCTCTGAAGAATAAAGGTGGAGTTGGTGTTGTAGATTTCCTTGATAGTTTTCATCCAAAGAATTGGTCTTGTGCATATTTCCCTAGTAAAATATATGGTGACATGGCATCTAGTGTTGCAGAGTCATTCAACCCTTGGATCTTAGAGTAAAGGCATTTATCGATAAAGAATCTGCTAGATAAACTGAGGGTCAAGATTATGAATTTTAATGCAAACAAACTTGTTTGACTCTGAAACATAGACAAATGAGTTGTGTCCTAGTTTTTAGATGTTAGTGATTGATAATTAGAATGAAATTTTCCATTGGAATATTATTCGCTCGAGTCAACATGTATTCGAAGTTCATTCAGATGTGCGTGTGGCTGATGACTTAGAACAAGGAATTTGTTCTTATAAGAGTTGGTAGTTAAGGTGTTTTTTATGCTCTCATGTTATTTCCATTGTATGGAGGATAAGTACAAGTATTTATGTGCATATTGATGATTACTATAAGGTTTCTTTCTAAAGATAATCATACTCATTACCTATAGCTCCTCTTCCTGATTAGATCCCCCTAAATATTCTTATACCTGTAAATCTTGTCATCCTTCCTCCAATGACAAAGAGACCAACGGATAAGCTATGAAATAAGAGAATAAAGTCTCTTGGTGAGGTCAAAGTTAGGTAAGTTACTTGATATAGGTATAGTGAAATGGGTCATTACATGTCTACATGTAAAGAACCCATTTGATTAAATTTATTATTGTTCAATTCATTCATTGTAACATTATTTCTCCAAAAAATTATTGAAAAACCTATTTGAATAAATGAATGTAATTTTACTATTGAGTGTTAATTTTTACTTTTTTTTGTGAATTGGATCTACGAAAAGTACACGCATGTGTTAAAAAGTACACACACATTATTTTATAATGTTCACTTGTACTTTATATAATATTGCATGTACTCTACATTTGTGTTGGTTATTTTGGACATAATATCACGTATCTTTTTGTGTAGCCTATGCGTATTATGGACTGTGCCAGTGCAAATATTATCAGAGCATAAATGTTAATGATCAAAATTACAATACAAGCATGACAAAAAACTAATTTCATTTATAACGAAGAAAAATATACAAAAGATCTTGAGACAAAGGGGGAAACAAAATCAAACATCAAAAAGTGAATCAGGAAAATTATAAAAACCATCGATGGGATCAGGAAGAGATGCAATGAAATTCAATTACACTTGAATTTTCTTGTCGTGCACATATAGCAGGGAGTTGAGTTCATCATTTTTCTCCCTCAAATTTATTAGCTTTGTCATGATATCATTTGTGTAAAAATACATGAGGTCTTCGTGTGTTTGTAGCGTCTCCTTACCCTATCCAACGAAGTCAAAGGGGATGGGTAGGAGTCCGGAGAAGCCTTCATTAATGCGACGTATTAAAAAAATCAAATACATTTTGGTATAAGGAAATATCTTCCTCACACCTTTGCATTAATCTCTTTACCTTTATTTCTTCGTCAAGATTACTTCTCAAAGACTCTGATTGGATAACCATTTTTATGTGTTTGTAATTGCATTTGCAATGGTGGAGAAAAGAACAATATTATATTTTTATAATCCAAACGAAAGCTATTTATCTATGGGGTTAGAAATTATTGGGGGATGTTGAGACTAATAATCGGGTAGGTTATGGGTGTACTAGTTGATATGTATGAACTAAAGAACATGTGTAAACTTCATAGGATTGCAGTAGTTGGGGAATGCTGAGCCTAATGAATAGGGTAGGTTATAGGTGTAATGGTTGATTGAACTAAAGAACATGTGTAAACTTCCTATATTTGGCTTGTAAAATCCTTGTTAATGTGTGAAGTTCATACTAATTAAATTTAAATAGTAAATTTTAATGATAAAATTATACTTGTCTGTGCATAAGAATAAAGTAAATGTAATTGGAAAATGACCGTAACAACAGTACATGCATATTTAAAGAACCCATTGAATTACATTTAATCACAGTACATCATATATGGTACTATAATGAGTACAAATTAAAAATAATTTACAAATATAGTTCATTGTCTTAGCAATTTAGAAACAATTTACAATCATTGTTTCTTGGCTTGCGTGTGCTATGTTATATACTGCGTGTACTATGTTATATAGTGCGGGTACTCTATTATATACTGCATTCACTATGATATATACTGTGTTCACTTTATAATATAATGTGTATACATTGTTATATACGACGTGTACTTTATTTTATACTTTGTGTACTTTTGTCCTTCTTCTTCCATTTACGTGTACATTTTTGTATTGTGCATGTATTGTTGTTTTATTGTGCATGTACTTTCCTTACACAGGCAAGTATTTTTGTTCTAACTTCTTTTATCAACTTCTCTATGTAGTACAATATTATCAAAGTATAGATATTTATGATCAAAAGGACAAGACGTCGATGATAAAAAATAAATTCATTTATTATGAAGAAAAAATATACAAAAGATCTTGCATGTACTTTATGATTTTGTGTAGCCTATATGATTATGGTCCATGCTAATGACACCATTTTAGAGTACATCGTATATGGAACAATAATGAATACAAAACAAAATAATTTACAATATAATATCTTGTCATATAAATTTACAAATAATTTACAATTTATAATTATTTTTTCTTGTAGGAACAATGAATAAATAAAATTTTATTAATTATATAAGCTCTCTGTTGTAGTAATTCTCCCTCTTGAAATAATGTTTTGAATTCAATTCCTTTACAAATTTGTTCTATGTAGTATATGTAGAAGACCCCACAGTCAACACTAAAATTAAAATAAACCAAATATATGAATGTAATACCACGGGTTTTTTAGGGATTTTATTTTAATTATGGAATTAGGATTAATTAATTTAAATGGAGAAAATTTTATTTTATAATTAATCGAAATTTAATTGTAATAATTACTAGCGTGACGAGAGTTAGTATTTATTGATGATAATTATGTTGAACAATACTTAGCAAGTAAAGTAGAAAATATTATTATGGTCAGGAGTGAAAAATACGGCAGTTGCGGACGCGCATGTCAGTCGATATTATTTTATTGGGTTAAAAAGATAATTTATTTACAAGTAACTCGGATAGCCATTTTGAGTGAGCTAGTGAGTCCGGGAGGGTCGAAATAGTCAGAAAACACTACTCATGTGTTTTATTTGGATTTCGGGGCAAGTTAGGTCAAACAGACACCTCGAAGGGGTATTTTAGTCTCTTGAGATTTTTGGGAATTAAAATGGACGAAAATAGGAAATTAAAAATAGAAAGAATGTGGGCTTTAGGTTATCTAACAGTTTCCAAACTTACATGAGAGCGAGAGAGAACCGAAAAGGGAGAAGAACAACTCCATAGGTGCTTTGGACTAAGGATTCAAGTTCTTCAACCAAAAACCCCCACCAACGCGTAGATCACGAAGAGAGGATCATCCCCATACCCAATTCATTCAGCGATTCAGAAGTTTTCAAAAAGGCAAGTGTCTATCTTGCTAAATTTTTAGAGCATATATGATTCATGTTAATTTAGTCGATGGAATAACCATGATATTATGAATTTGGGATTGAAATTGGGTATTAATCTTTGATTGGGAGTATAGGTTTGCCTGTAGTTGAATAAATATGTTCTCGGTAGGGCTGTCAATGGACCGGATCTGGACCCGGACCCGACCTAAATTAACGGATCTGAGCAAGTTTTATAGATCCGATTATCCGATTACCCGATTACCCGATTAGTTAATGGATCGGATCTGGATATACATGACTCCGATCCGATAAAGATCCGACCCGAATGTGTGTATATATATATATATATAATATAATAAATATATATTTATATATAATATTATATATATATATATAGTCTTACATATAGTTACTAAATATATATATAACTAATATATGTATGTAAATATGTATGTAATATATAACTTATATATATTTATGTAAAAACAGTATATATATATAAGTTATATATAAAAAAACAGTTAGTTTTATATTATAAATATATATATATATATATATATATATATATATATATATATATATATATATATATATATATATATATATATATATATAAGTTATATATAAAAAAAACAGTATATATATATATATATATATAAGTTATATATAAAAAAAACAGTTAGTTTTATATTATAAAAACAGTTTACATACATAATATAAATTATATTATAAAAACAGTTTATATATATATAAGTTATATTATAAAAACAGTTAGTTTTATATAAAAAAAAACAGTTTATAAAAACAGTTAGTTTTATATAAAAAAAACAGTATATATATATATATATATATATATATATATATAAATAAAAGTTATATATAAAAAAACAGTTAGTTTTATATTATAAAAACAGTATATAACTTATATTTATATAAGTTATATATAAATAAAAAAATAGTTTTATATATATATATTCGGGTCAGGTAATCAGGTCGGGTCTCCGGGTCCTTAACGGATCCGGGTCTGGATCCATTTTCTGAGACCCGTCGGGTAATCGGGTAAGACCCGATCCGCTAAAAATATACCCGGATCGGATCTGGATATACCCAGACCCGATCCGTTTACACCCCTAGTTCTCGGTATGATAATTTTGGGTTTTGTATATTAATTTCACGAAATTAAATCTGGGATTAAATGATTGTTAATGGAGGTTATGTGAAATTAGGGCTTATTGAAGATTTGAGAAAATTTATCAAAATTCATGTTATAATTTTAGGAATTTGATGTTAAAAATGAACGTGAAAGTGTTCTAATACTAGGGGATATGGTTTAGAGTAATTGAATTTGGATTTGAAAGAGTTTTGAAGTGATTTTGTGGTTGAATGATTTGGGAAAATGAAATTTTTGAAGATAAGGAGGCTCTCAAAATTCTCGTTCAAAGACCTGCCCAGGTCGTTCGAACGAAAATTCCAACGACATTACTGACGATATTTTAGAGTTCGTTCAAAGTGAGAATCTCGTTCGAATTAGAATTCCCAGGTTCTAACGAGATTTCAGAAACTCTAATTTTTGTCCAAACGAGTTAAAAATCCTTCTAGGTTCATTTAAGTGAGAGAAGAGAACCTACATTATCCTGGAGTAACTTAATGTTCAAAATTTAGTAGTGAGATTAATTGTCTAACTACTATGGGAATGAGTTGGAATGAGAGAACCTTAAAGAGTATATACGAGAGAGAGGTAAGTCGTACGATTAAAGAATTGTGGGTAGTAGGGATGAATATACTACATATGAATTCGGGGACATAGGTTGCGTGAATACTTAAGGAATATAATGAGTTGTTTGTATACTTATTGACTGAACTATTATGTGTACGACATACCTACGCTTCTTGCTATCGAGCGGAGGTTGCGCGTTGTGGACAATCATGCCTTGAGGATCCTTCAAGTGGGATATTGATTTGTACCACTACAGCATAGAATCTAGGTACGGGCTATCTATGAGAATGATAATGATGATGGTAGTATGGGTGCATAGGTATGTGTGTAGCACATCAGCTTCGAACTATGTTCGCCTCCAATATGTATGTTTGTTTTGATGGTACGCGAGATATCGTACCATTAGTCCCTATGCAATGAGCGATGCATCAGGACATAATAGCAGAGTATGCATGCACCGCAACAGCGTCTCGGGGTGCAGTATTGAATATATATATATAATTGAGCATATATATATATACTTATAACACTATCTACTATGTGAATTAAGTAGACATGTATAATAATGAAATATGAAATGAACTAAGTTGGTGAACACTTTATCTATATTGAATTGAAAGGGCTCTTATCCTTGTAAAAGAAAAGTGTATTATAGGTACTATGTATATTGCGAGGGAAATGCATGGGAAAAATATTGGGCTACGATTAGATGTTTGAAGGGAAAGAACTAGTTAGTATGGGAATAGAAACTAGTAGGGTTTGATGGGACGTTAGGCGTGCACATTAGGTGAGAGGTGAGCATCTCAAGTGAGCACGATAATCTAACATGATTAACATATTTGCTATAAACTCATTCTAAGCACTTGCTGATTTTTAAACTATTTTCAACTCGGGCTCTGACCCGTTTCTGCAAATTTCTTTTTCTTGTCAAATTATTTTAGGTGCCCAGTCACAAGTACATAGAAGTTCCATTTACTTGATGAGTTGTTGCTGCTGTAAAAGTTTTAGGACCTTTACAGTAGACGTCTATATGTCTATCATTCTTTCCTTTTGAGTATTTCATCAGTTAGGGCATGTTTCCCATCTTCTATTCAAACATTTACTTAAATATTAGGTAGTTAGTGTTTAATAAATAAATTTTCGATAGTGATGGATAATCTGAATGTAACAACCCGCGTAATTTTTGGGGAATTTTCAAAATAAAGAGGAAAAATAAATTTTGAGATAAAATTATTTTTATTGCTCAAATATGTTGGATTTTATTTTTAAAGATGAGAATTTCAAACGGTTTCGGAATTGGAATTAAAATGGAGTTTTAATTGACTTGTTATTGTATAGAAGAGTCCTCAAAATATAAACCTCTCTTAGAGTCCTCAAAACATAAAACTCTCTAAGAGTCCTCAGAACATAAAACTCTCTAGTAAAAATAATATTTTTAGAAATCCGACTGTCCGATCGAGTTGAAATTTTGTTGACAGCTTCCTCTCGTCGTTAGCTAATTCTTTTTAAAATTTCATTCAATTCCAACGGTCCGATCGTCCGGAATAAAATTTTTAGTGTTTGTATCTGATTAGAACTCTTTTCTTAATCAAACACTTAATTATTTATATATCAACAAATTCGTGGCTTGGCTTTTCAAATCACTTTTTCTCAAACTTTTCAACCAGAAGACCTCTCCAAAATTACTCCCTTTCATCTGCAAACCACAACCCCAAACCTATTCAAGATTTCAACATTAGATTAGAAAGCTTATTTGGTGTTTTCTCGAGTTTGGGCTAGAACGAGATTTGATTATTTTCACGAGAGGAACGTGATGGTGTGATTAGATTTTGAGGCTGAATTATGCGATGATTCATTTGATGATTTTGAGGTATGGGGTTATACACAATACGCTCCTGAAATCTCGCGAGTGTTTATTCCGTTGAATTCTTGTTAATTGAACTCATATTTTGAATTGTTAAATTCTTGGAAATCTGGAAAAATAATTGTTGGAATTATTTTCATTCATGAGGTATTATTCATGTTGTTTTGAGCACGCTGTCATGAGATTTTAATATGGCACTGATGTTGGGTACCCGCCAAGACTCCTTTTCCGGCTACTTGATAAAGTATGGCGCGGTATGGTGAGGCCTGGTGACTCCGGTTAATGTGTTGTTGAGAAATTTATTGATAAAATGCTATTGAGATTTGCATTATTTGAATTGAGTATTCGTAGTCGTATTGTTGCGCTTTGTTCATCACTAACATCTTTGTTGAGCATATTCCTGTCGTATTGTGTACTTCCCCATCTTTTTCTTAGTTGGCAGGTGAGCACGGATTTGAGTGCTATGGACCAATTGGGATGATTTTAGCGAGGATTATTTGGGAAGAATTTTTAATACAAGAGATGAGAAGACTTGTATTTATTTTGATGTATAGAGAATTTGGAGATTTATTTTATTTTCAAGATAGTTAGATTGTTGTAGTTATTTCGAGAGATTTGTTGTATTAATTTGAAGATGAGAATAGTGGTTTCTTGTTTTGTTGTGGGATTTAGATGCTCTATACCTTGTTATTTGTGGATTAGTTTAGTTTTATCGATGAGTAGCGCTCCGTCCGCTCTCCCCGGGCGGGCGGGGTGTTACACTAAACCAACCGGATATTCTAATTTAATTTAATAAAGGACGGATCACCAGGTATTTAATTAGGTGGAGTGTCAAAGGTGGTATCAGAGTATCAGGTTCTAGAGTCCTTAGCATCTGTGCAACTTATTCTAATTTTCTTTGATTTAGAGCCCTAGTATTAGGAATGTTATATTCATCCTTACGCGTTGGAAAATTCATACTTCTATGATTTGTTTTTATTAATGTTGAACTCAGTCAGTCCGTTTTAACTTTTAGATGGCACGTCAAGAAGAACAAGCTAACACTGCTGTGGGAGTTAGTGAGAAAGGCCAACTGATACCTCAGGTACCCCCAGAGAGAGTATCAATCGTCAAAATAGCAGGTGTTATAGCACATGAAGTTACCACTTCAGTTTTACATTTCCAAGATCGCAGTATGCATATTATATGAGGCAAAAGAACAAGAAAAGATAGTTAATCTGACATGACTAGAGTTAATAATTATGGGAAGACACTAATACCGCAACGACAAGTTCCTTAGGGTCGTAAAGACTATGAAGATAATAGAATTTTCATCAGGGCCAACAATTTCAGGAACATAATGATGTCATAAAAAAGGTGTTTCAAATGTGGAAGAGACGTCCATAAACTTCAAACTTGTCCGGATCACGCTAGAGAGAAACTTCGTCCTGACATGTAAGGACAACAAGGCCAAAAAAAGTAAAGACTTTCAGGACTTTTCTATAAGTGTGTGCAATAGGGTGACAAGTGGATGGATTGCCCTCAAACATATATTATTTTTCCATCAGGATGCTCAAAATGGTCAACAGGGCCAAGGAAGAGGTGGAACTGAGCCACAGGGTCAAAATCGACAGAATCATAATATAACACAATTCGCTAGTAGTTGCTTCAATTGTGGCAGGATGGGTCATAGAAAGTAGGATTGTCCAGATAGGGGCAAGACACACCAACAACAAGGGAAGAGGGGAGGACACTTTCTAGGGAGGTGCTTCACTGGCCACAAATTCCAAGATTGTCCTCAGAGGGGTAGAGCCCCATAGCAGCAGAAGCAGCAGCTCGTCAGGAGCTCCAGCGATAGATATTTCCATCCGCCCTCCCTGCACCACCCCAGGTACCTACTTTGCCAGCCATTCTAGCAGCTCCGGTGCAGCAGGGATAGTTGCAGTATGGACGTGTCTACAACATCCATCACGTCACAGTTTATCAGGCCTGCCCGCAGTCGAGGGTATGTTTTCTATCCAGGGGACTATGGGGCGGATATTATCTTATACGGGGGATTCACAAAGTTTCATTGCCACTAGTTTTACAAGCGCCACAGGGTTATTAGGCATGGTAGATAGAACAGTTATTAGCGTAGACTCACTGATAGGTTCTGGGTCTTTGATATTCTTTATATGTCTGGGAGTAGGCATAGAGATTGGGAGATTGATTTTACCAGCCTATATGCTTGTCTTAGAGATGCACGAGTATGGCGCTATTATCGAGATGGATTGGCTACGTACGTATAAGGCTATAATTTATTTCTATGGCCATAATATTGTGTTTTCCATACCGGGTCAGGAGATATTTTTGGTGGCAATGCCTCATCCTAAGGGAGGCTCATCAAACCATTTATATCATATAGAGGAAGATACTGCTAAGGGAGTGGTGATACTTCTTGATTCGATTCCGATTATTCGTGCATTCGTTGATGTATTTTAGGATATACTAGGATTATTGCCGAGTAAGGAGGTAGAGTTTGTTATAGATTTATCGTCATGCACTCGACCGATAACCCGTTCTCCTTAACGTATGGCTTCGATAAAGATAAGGGAGATACGATAACATATCGAGCATTTATTGGGTCGGTGTTTCATCCGTAAGAGTACCTCACCTTGGGGTGCTCCATGATGTTCATAAAGAAGAGAGATGGGTCGCTATAGTTATGTGTTGATTATCGAGAGTTGAATAAGGTCATGATACGAAATAAACATCCGTTGCCCTGAATTGATGACCTATTCGACTAGTTGAGGGGAGCATCTTATTTTTTGAAGATAGACTTGAGGTCGGGGTACCATCAGTTACGTATTAGGGAGCAGGATGTCCTTAAGACTGCTTTTCTAACGAGGTATGGATCATACGAGTTCAGAGTTATGCCATTTAGGCTAACCAACGCATCGAAAGTCTTCATGGTCTTGATGAACAGGGTGTTCAGAGAGTTCTTAGATCAGTTTGTCATTGTCTTCATTGATGACATTCTGATTTACTCCCGGACTGAGGAGGAGCATGCCGAGCATCTGAGGATGGTTTTACAGAATCTACGTGAGCATGAGTTATATGCAAAATATGAGAAATGTGGGTTCTGGATGAGAGAGGTTCAATTATTAGGGCACGTCGTTTCTGCAGAAGGGATATCGGTAGATCCAGGAAAGGATTCAGCGGTAAGGGAGTGGGGACAACCCATGACGCCAACTGAGATACGTAGTTTCTTGGGGCTGGCAGGATACTACAAGTAATTTATTCTTGGATTCTTAAAGATAGTGAGTCCGTTAACAAACTTGACTCGCAATGGGGTGCTATTTATATGGGATGATTCCTGGGAGTTAGCTTTTGATGAGCTAAAGGACAAGCTGACTTCAACACCAGTTCTAGCCCTACCCAGACCAGGGATGGAATACTTGGTTTACACTGATGCATCCTTACTAGGACTTGGGGGTGTACTTGACCATAAGGAAAAGGAGATTACTTATGCTTTCCGCAAGCTTAATCCTCACGAGAGGAGTTACCCCACCCACGACTTGGAGTTAAAGGAATTCGTGTCTGCATTGCCACTATGGAGACATTATCTCTTGGGGGAGAAATTTTTCCTGTTCACATATCACAAGTCACTATAGTATATGTTCACTCAGTGGGAGCTGAATATGCATTTGTGAAGGACTACCAGTTCGACATCCATTACCACCTAGGGAAGGCTAATGTGGTAGCTGATGCGTTGAGCCATTGGACAACAGGCGAGGTGGTCGAACTATGGAAAGAAAAATGGAAAGAACTCGAGCATCAAGAATTAGCTTCTCGCTCATTTATGTCGGTAATGATGGTTACACCCGAGATAGTTACCAGGGTAATACAGGCTCAGGCGGCGGATTCCTTCTAGAAGGAACGAATTATCCATCTCCTAGCCTAGGGAGCAGAGTCCTTCTCCATGAGATCATATGGGGGATTATTCTTTAATGGAAGACTAGTAGTTCCATAGGGGGAGGTGCTATGACATGCAGTGATGGCTAAGTCACATGGTTCACGATTTGTGGTACATCCCAGAGGGGATAAGATGTACATGATATGAGGTAACAATATTGGTGGAGTGGCCTGAAGAAGGACATCGTCGAGTTTGTGTCGAAGTGTGCCACTTGTCAACTGGTGAATACAGACCATCAGAGACCAGGAGGATTACGACAACCATTAGAAATCCCTATGTGGAAATAGGAGAGCATTTACATGGATTTCATCACAAGGCTGCCTACATCACAGAAGGGTCACGATTCCATGTGGTTGATTGTGGACAGATTGACCAAGGTAGCTCATCTTCTACCAATCTAGACCGACTATACTACAGGGCAGTATGCTCAGATCTTTATTATTGAGATCGTGAGACTCCAAGGGGTTCCCCTTAATATTGTGTCTGATCGGGATAATATTTTTATATCTAGATTTTGGGAGCGTTTCCAACAGGCTATGGGCACAGAGTTACAGTTGAGTTCAGCCTATCACCCACAGACAGACGGGAAAGCAGAGTGGATGAACTAGATGTTGGAGGACATATTGCGGATGTGTGTCCTGTATTTTGGTGGAGGATGGTAGAAGTACCTTCCACTGGTTGAGTTTGCTTATAATAACTCCTACCAGTTTACTATTGGCATGGCTCCATTTGAGGCGTTATATGACAGACCTTGTCATTCTCCAACATGTTGGATTAAGGTGGGGGACAACAAGTTACTTGGGTCGGAGGTGATTCAGGACACCTCGGCTAAGATTGAGTTGTTACGGAGTCGCATTCGGGTTGCTCAAAATAGGCAGAAGAGTTACGCTGATGCCAAGAGGTTCTTCAGTGAGTTCAGTGTGGTGGATCAGGTGTTGTTGCTAGTATCTCCTATGAAGGGGGTAATGCAATTTGGGAAGAATAGTAAGTTGGCATCGAGATATGTTTGGACATTCCCTATTATTGAGCATATCGGGCCAGTAGCTTACAGACTTGGGTTATCGGAGCACCTACATAGGATGATGTTTTCCATATTTCGTTACTGAGGATATATCTTCGGGATGACTTGACCCACACCCATATTGCCTTAGAAGAGCTTGATCTACTGCCCGATAGTTCCTAGAACTAGTTAGTATGGGAATAGAAACTAGTAGGGTTTGATGGAATGTTATTCATGCACATTAGATGAGAGGTGAGCATCTCAAGTGAGTACGATACTCTAACATGATTAATATATGTGCTATAAACTCATTTTAATCACTTGCTGATTTTTAAACTATTTTCAACTCGGGATCTGACCCATTTGCTGCAAATCTCTTTTTCTTGTCAAATTATTTTAGGTGATAGTCACAGGGACACCTAGCATAGAAGTTCCATTCACTTGACGAGTTGTAGCTGCTGTGGAAGTTACAGGACCTTGATAGTAAACGCCTTTATGTCTATCATTCTTTCCTTTTGAGTATTTCATCAATTAGGGAATGTTGCCCCTCTTCTATTAAGACATTTTGGATTCAGTATTTACTTTATTCAGTTGTTGAGTTTATTTCTTGTGAACTATGGTATTTGGGATTTAGACTGGAAATGTTTTCTCCAGTCTCATTTATTATTGCAGTTATTTCCTATCGTATGAGTTTGATGTGAATGGTGAATGTTTTAATTATTTATGTTAACCTAGTTTTCTATTAATTAAAAGATAAAATTTGGACATCAACCTTTTTAAATATTAGGTGGTTAGTGTTTAATAATTAAATTTTCAACAATGATGCATAATCTGAACCAACCAGATATTCTAATTTAATTTAATAAATGACTGATCACTCGGTATTTAATTAGGCGGGGTGTCACAATGAATTAGTTTAATGTGAATGAAATTTGTTAAAATGTTCTTTGATGAATTATGAGTGTATTATGCAAAAGTGCATGTAGTTTTTGCATATGAAGTTTTTGCTTATTTATTGTATTGTTTTGGGAATTCATGATCCCTGGTTAGTTGAAATTTGAGATCATGATTCAGTAGCTAATTTATTATTCTTGTTTCCTCTTCGTTTGGGACATCTTCAAAAACTTATTGTTCAAAGGTTCTTTGAATCATACATGTTTTATTTAATTTTTCTAATTCGGTCTTCAATTTGTACAATGTTTCTTGGAAAGCAACAAACAATGAGTGTAATGTAACTAAGTTTAGGATGTAACTATTATTTCAGTATCTTGAAAGAATGGTGTGTTTTGTTTCTTGTCATCGGGCCGAAGAAAATCCATATGGACAACTTTATTTTTTTCTTTATATATGGCTCACAATGTGAAATGTCTTTTCTTCATATTTTATTAGTATAAATAATGTCCACAAGTGCTTAAGAATTCAAAAAGGGGGGGGGGGGGGGGGGTTCTATATATGCTACTTTTTCCCCATTTCTTTATTTTCCCAATCGATGTCTGTTAAAAATTGTATATTTGTTTGTAAGAAACCAAATGATAGTATTTATCTAATGGTGATGCATAAAGATTTAGATTTAATTTTCCCTACCTAAGCAGATGTTTTTAAAGTATGTGTTGTGGAGATCCCTTCCTTTCTCATTTTATTTTCCATTATTTCACATAAGGTAATAATTACCTATTTCACACATTTAAAAAGGTAAGGATATAATAATGGAAAATTAATGAATGTCCTATGTTTGAATTTTATATTTCTTCATTTTTCAATAGTTCTTAAATATCATCTCGCCCAATGAAGGCCTTCTCTCCTTCATAGAGTAATAACCTTCACTTTATAAAACTATGCACGCACTTCAGTACATAATGCATGTACCATATAAATGTGTGTACTTCAAAATGTGTTTATTGCATTGGTAATGCGTGTACTTTATTAAACTATGGGTGTTTTTCATTACAAAATGCTTATACTTTATAAAAATATTAAAGTACATACTATATGGAACTACAATTTACAAAATAAACACGATGGGTAATATTAATGTATAAAATAAGTACACTACCAATAAAAATAAGTGCATTAAAACATAAACAAGTAGTACACTTTACTCTTGTTCCACTATTATGTCATATTCCTCCAATTTTAATTTGATAGAGTCACTTAGTTAGATTGCAACAAGGTAATTTTGAAGGTCAAGTGGCTTGTTAGACTGCTCATTAGGTGTTGTAGTCATAGCCTGTTTGACTAAACATTTGGTTTTAAATTCTTGCTTTTCTTTTTTTGCCTTCTTTTTTATTCGGTTGTACATCAGTTGTAATACCCGTGCCCAATATTTTATTATTTTTTCCATGTAAATTGTAGTAATATGGAAACCCCTAGAATTGTATCATTACAATTGGGTTTATATCTGCATTTTATTATTTTTGGAGTCTTGATGATAATTATGGAAAGTTTTTGCTTAAAATTTGAGAAAATTGAAAAATTCAGGAAGATGGTCATTCGAATGAGTTGAGGTTCGTTCTAACGAGGGTAAAGTTTTGTTCAAACGAGGATATGTCGTTTGAATGAGGAGCCCGAAAATTCGAAGAGGAGATCGAACGAGGATCCAACGAGACCAAACTGCATACCCGAATAGACTCGTTAGAAGGTCGTTCCATGAATAATATTATCTTACTTGTCTTTTCCTTTTCTATTCCTTGAATGATTGTTGGGCAAGAAAACGGAGGAAAATGTGAAATCTTTAGAACATTAAATTGTTGTACTCTAAATTTCATTTTTAAACTTCTTCTTTTCTTATAATCAATTTTAACCAAATAACTTATTTTTAGAACATTTTTTTCTTTGTTCCCTAAATAGTTTTCAGTACAAAACAAAGGTTTCAATTTTAATTTTAAGCAAACTACAATTCAATGGGTCATATTACAGTACAATTGAAATATGAAATAAGTAATGTAATGTTTTTGGCACTAAAAACTATTTTCTAACATAAACATAAACAATACGGGAAACTGTCGGGCTTAAGTGGTCAAGGAAATTATTCCAGTGAGTTGATCTCGAGGACATAAACGTCGAAAATGGAATCACGATAATGGCGGCACTGGTTAAAGTCCAGGTCCCAAAATCTTGGGACCCCAATTTAGGAAGAAAAAATAGGTTCCAAAAATTTGGGTATAAATAAATTTATAAGCAAAATAAATTTGGACTTTAACACTAAAAATGAGCCTTATAATAAATGAAATTGGAATAAAAATAAAAAATAAATAAAACTAGATCCATTTATGCTTACAATAACCCAAAATAAAATGAAATATGATCTAATTAAAATTTCCACTCAATACCTCAAAATAAACTCACAAACAAAAGCCTAACCCACTAAATAATGAAACTCAAATTTTCTCTCATTCTCACACTCAAAAAGTAGCATATAGCCATTGTCTCTCATAAAAATATTTTTTGTAATTAAGTTCGGATATCACTATTCTTGGTTAGCACTTTAAACTTCAATTTCTTAACTCTTACAAATAAATTAACTATATCGTCAAATGAAAAAGATTGTTTTAAAAAGAAATAAAGTGTGATGACTTAATTGATAGTTCTTCATAAAAAATGTGAAAACACATTTGATTTAATTTAGATGACTTTTTGTCACTATTAGTGTAAAAACTATGCCCATATTTGTGGTAATGAGATAAAATTCCATGTATTTGGAGAAAGATCAGTGCTTTACCTGTTGGATCTTATCGAGATATTTATTTTAGAGATTTCACTATAAAACTGATATTGAATAAGTTCATCATAATTGTTCTCTGAGTACTACAATTTAGTTCCATACTCTTGTTTGTTTTAGAAATTTTTATTGAAAAAGATTTCGCATTACAACTTTGTCATTAATTGAATGCTAGTACTCTACTTCAAAAGGATTCCTTGGTAGAGTGCAAATTTGTTGTCCTTGCCGAAAAAAAAGAATTGTCATGATCAAGAATTCTCAATATTTTGCATCACAATTTTTAATGAGTTTTCAATATTTTAACCAAATTCATTATGGGTATTCTTCACTCTCCTTAAAGATGACCAAGAATATTGAACTCATGGTAACTTGAAATTAGATTAAAGTGACCAACCAACAAATTTATTTGTTGGTATTCATAACTTATTTACTGAACTACAAGGTTATAAATATCTTAGAAGATGGTTTCATCTTGAGATGATGTGTAGAAATTGTCTTCGATATTTGCAAATGTTGATGTCATTAGATTATAGAGGTATAATTTTTTTATTTCATACTCGACTCTTGTTAAATAAATAGTCACGATTACTTTTTTATTTCTTCTTAAATTATAAGAGAGGGATTTTATAATTGCTCATAGCTTAAGCTTGTTGATAGTTTTGGTCTGTTTCGTTACAAAATCGACATCTCAAACGGAACACTACATCTGCATTATCTCCAAGTTCGCTCGAAGACATGTTTGTGATGAAACATTGTTTTTTAATTCGTCAGCGACAATATATGGTGGAGGTATAAAACTTGTGTTTTTCATGTCTTGTATAAATTATATTACTATATGTTTTTTTTAAATCGAGTTTTTATTATAAAAAGGATCTTAAAATATTTTCTTTCTCATTCGAACGAGATTAGGATCTTATTATAATGGGATAGCATTCTCGTTTGAATGAACTTCGAACGAATATGAAATAAGAGTCCACTATCTTAACATACCACTCTCGTTAGAAGTTCGTTTGAAATCTATTTGAATGAAAGACCATTCTCATTAGAACGAGCTTCTAAAGAACATTTCGTGACACCCCGCTAAATAAAATACCGGGTGATCAATCCTATACCATATTAAAACAGGAATCTCATATGGTTCATTCTTATCATCACTGACGAAAACCAATTTAATTACTAATAACTTATTATGTTGGCATCAAAATTTTATTTAACTAATCTTTTTAATAAAACCAACCAATTAAAATAATCACACAGTTTATATACAATAACTGAAATGAAATAAGATAACCGAACTCTTGATACAACATAATACAACCAAATCAAATTGCCGCAAACTAAAATACGGTAAAAGAATAAATGAATACAGTTGGGCTATCAGCCCGAGTGTTTCTACAGTACCTCATATCCAGATCACAAGGATATAAGCATTTAAAATAAACATGGTTACATCCACGGCTGCTGCAACAACGTATGACTAGAAAGAATCATCATCCAGGCATCCCTGTGTCTGGACACCTAATATATATTCATATATAGCAAGAGAGAGGGAAAGTAGTGAAACGTGTTAGAGCCCGAGTTTTGAATTTTTTTAGCAAGTGCATCAAATGATATATTTTTAAAATATGAATCTCTCATATTTATCATATTTAAAATGGTATCGTACTCTCACGAGATACACCTCACCCCTCCTCTAATAGTGCACACATATCGTATACATTTTAAACAACCCAGTTAAGCTACCCTACCTAACTAATCTCTTTCACCCATCCTCTAAAACCTCATAACTATCACCTACCATATGTGATATAATATATGTTATACCGTAAGCTATCACCTAATCTTAAGTTAGTATGATCATAAATGTGATATATATATATATATATATATATATATATATATATATATATATATATATATATATACACACTGTTCATATTTCGAAACTTTCACTAGTATAAAATACCATTTTCACTTTAGTATATAAAATGTCGTATATATAATTCTCATTTAATATACGATTCACATTTGTATTAATCCGAATAAATCTCCCGGAAGAGGAATATACTCTAATTCATTTTACACTTTACACAAGTCTAAGTTATATGATATCTCATCTTCATATACGAGAAATATACTATACACAACAAAGTATATTTACACTGATATCACAACCATAAGTATAATAACCATCCCATCGAGATATAACTCGAGGATGCAGTCTCAAAGTGCTATCATTATCCGGGTATGCACAACTTAACGCAGGTACCAAGTCTAACTTTGTAGACGCGAGCTTTTCTTAGATCAAAGCTCTGATACCAATTTGAAAATTATTATGATTTCCTTTGTTATGTAAACTCGAGATGATGCGGAAGCGGTGTGATGGTTCAACTTTAAAACAACAAATTTTAATTTCTTAAACAAATTAAAGTTACACCAAGTGAAGTAAAATTAATCAATTAATATATTCACTTAAACCAATTAATTAATCCAAGTCCTAGAATTTTCCTAAGTCATATTTATCAATATTAGCAAACTAGGCGAAACCAAATTTTAGAAAATGACTTGAATTAAATAAACTTTACCCAATATTTAATTTAGTCCCAAATTAAATGAAGTGTGATAATTTAAATCGAATTTTATCTAGAATTATCCTACGCATGCGTTCTAAATAAATTATTCAAGATAAAATAAACCAATCACACTACGCCGCGATGTACGAGGAAAACCCAAGACGGGAAACAACCTCGGACGGCCCTAGCCACAAATCCACTAGATACGGAATTACAATTTCAAGACAGATAGACTTACAACGCACGACTCGATCCCTCTCAAGCCCCGATGCTTCTTCTTGTAGAAACCTCTTCCTAGCGAATAACCTTGGAACACCACCGCGGTCTCGGAATCCACCGATAGGAATTTCTATGGTCACCGTCACCCGAACATGAAGCCTTTCTCCAAACGGGTAAAATAAAACAAACTTCTCTTCAATTCGGTGTAGAGAAAACCGGTGCCAAACTCCAAGCAATTGATATGTATATAAGAACTTGGATAAAAACTAATTTGGGTGTAAACTAGAGTGGTGAATGATTTTCTCTTTGACAAAATTACACAAAAAATATGAACATTTTCCTAAACCAATTTTGCTCTCAAACCCCTCTCTAAGAGATGAGATAGAATGGAAATAATTATGGAAAAGTTAAGTTGGAAAATGTCCTTCCCACACATGATAAAGTCTGAAAAAGTTGGTTAAAAACTAAGTGGGGAAGTGGGTGAAAAACTGTTCCCGCCTGGCATCTCGTTCGAACGACATTTCGTTCGAACGAAATCTTGTTCGAACGAGACTTCTAACGACGTTCCAGATTGAACTCGTTAGAATCTCGTTGGATATCTCGTTCGAACAGAAGGTTCGTTCGAACGACATATCGAACGACATGTCATAGGCCTATACTGGAACCTCGTTGGCAAACTCGTTCGAACGACATCTGGTTCGAACGAAAAAACTCGTTCGAACGACATATCTAACGAACCACCAGAAAGTTTGAAAAATTGTTTTTAGCCCAGAAAACTTTATAAACATTTATTTAAAGTTTTAATTAATTCTTTCTTAAAACAAAACGCAGTTTTTATAAAACATAACACCCAATTAACTTGTTCCAAGCTCCTATATATATATAATTGCATTCATACCTTGGGAGCATGGAACTATGGATGATGACGTAGAAACGATGCACACAAACCGGCATATTTGATGAAGCTTTATACTCTTCGCCGCTACGTCTTCAACAAACACTTCATAGGCTTGAGAATATTATAATTTAATACTATCCTATGAATAAATATTTTTGTCCGAAATTGAGCCAAAACTATATATGGACTCAATTGGAAATTTGTGTCCTTACAAATCTCCCCCTTTGGCTATTCCGGGACAAAAACCAAACAAAAATCCTAAAGGGCCATCAAGCTCACTAGACTCAAAACATAACCCACCCAAACTTGACTCAACCCAAGGATCAAATGCTTTGCCATTGAAAGATGCCGCTTTAGAAGAATTCATGCACACTTAAGCAAACTATCAAACGCATAGGTAATATCAAAGTATTAAATGCAATTAATATAAATACTCCCCCACAATTAATTATTCCCCTTTAACAAACACATGACCTACTTAGAAAGACGTCTCCCCCTAAGATAAATCTCCCCTAAACTAAGATACGATAATAATAGGATTAGAGACCATTTCTCCCCATAATAGGATTAGAGACCATTTCTCCCCCTATCATTTTCTCCCCCTTTTTGTTCAGGAATAGGCAAAGGATAAAGAACTAATAAACAGCATGTTGAAGCTTAAAGTGATAAGACATGAAAGCATATGGGCAATAAAAGCAAGGCAAAGACAAACAAATATCATATATATATACTATAAATATACCAATAAGTACTTGCATATATAGATAGATATAAACACACACATGACACAAAATACAATAAGTTTGCACACTCGTATGGTAAAAATGTGTCATATGGAAACGGAAGTGTTAGGGTGTGAACTAGTAACGATTAAATTTAAACCCAATCACCTAACAAACATTCACAGAGTTCTCATTTCATTGCAAACTTTATCACATTTAAATATAACCTCATGTGACAATATGAAGATTGAACTCAATGAACAAACATACACAATGCATACAAGCCTAGCATGATGATGATTCTACAAACCAAATATAGTCATGACATTAAAGACAACTAGGATAAAAGAACATTGTTCAAACCGTTGATATACCATCCGATTCTCCCTCAATAAGCATATATATTCTTTTGTTTTTGAATGAATATATCAAACAAATATAGGCCTTGGCAATTGTTTTCTTTTTAATGCGAAATATTATGTTTTTAGGCCTTTGGATCACGGATTTCTTTTAGATCCAATAAACGGTGGCTTACTATCGCAAAGGATTTAATTCATCCTTTCGGAGCCCTTCCCCGTGCACATTTAGATATATAATTTTTTTATCTCACCAAGCTCACGTTCAACGGATTTTGACATGCACTAGTCCTCCTAGGTCATAGATATGTAGATGACTAGATTGGTAGGAGAACACCTCAAAAAGCTCAAATATAACATGTGACATTAAGATTTCAAAAGAGGCCGTGCATGTGTGAAAAGAGGCATATAAAAATAGAATCTATTTAAACAATACAAAATCCAACTACTCCATATAAAACATGGTAAAGAACATTTTAAGGATTGAAAATCTAAACCAAAAGTTCTAGCCACGTGGAGGCGGAAAAGATGAGATTCAAACACAAATATATGCCACATAAAGTTTGTCAAACAAAAATACACAAAAAAAAAATCTTTTTGAGTTTTTGAAATTTTTAATCAAAAATAAATATTTACTCAAAAGGACAAACAAAAATCAGTTGTATTTTTCATTAATCTCAAATGAAACAGATAAAACACAAATGATAAACAAAAATCTTTTTATATTATTCAGTTAATTCAAACAAAAGAAATATAATACAAAAAGATAAACAAGTCATAATTTTTAGCATATGATATGAAATGAGGCAATGACTAGAAAATAAATAAACATGCAGACATCTAGCAATAATATATAATATGAAGCACAAAAATCTAGAGTATGCAGAAAACACTAACACACTCAACCTTTAAATTTAGCAAGGGAGGTTTCATGTGATAGTAAATGAGAATCAACAAATCTTGTATCTAGCGCATTTAATAATGATTTCCTAACCCATATAGATTTATATTTAACATGATGGGGATTAGGAAATAATGAAATGCTAGATAAAGATTTCCTTGGACTTCTTTTAAGATCAAAACAAAATGACCTAAGGTGATCTTTCCTACGACAATGCAAGCATGTGTAAACACGAGGAATGTTACCTAAGGTGTGACCCTTTTTAAAGACCTTGGACAAAGTTGACCCTCTAAAACAAACAATGGTTTTAGCTTTAGCAATGGAAGAATTTGAGCATGATGTGCTAGAACCATTAGAACTACTACTAGAGTCTTGAGAATCATTTTTCAATTTTAAAATTTCGGACTCAAGTAATAAATTAGACTCCTCAAAATTATGGGACTCCTTCTTTAAATTTTCAATAATTCCTAGAAGGTTAAAACGCTCTCCCTCAATATGAGCAAACTTGTCCCTAAGAGTCTTTTCATGATTTTCACTCTCTTTCTTGGACTTTTCTAAAATATCAAAATTTGAATGTAAGTCCATGAGCTTTTCACGAAAAATATCTTTTTGAGATAAGGAGATTTGCAAAGACTCAATGTGAGCTTTAAAACAAGAATTTTCATTTTCAAGAAATTTAATTCTTTTTACAAATCTCAAATTTAATTCCTTTAAATTTTCGTTACATTTGTTAAGCCCATTTAATTCCTCTCGAAAATCAAAAATTTTATTTTCATTAAAATTGGACAAATTTTCATTAAGACGTCCCATTGAGAGAAAAAAATATGAGAGTGATAAAAAATTGAACCACCTAAAAAGGTAAGGAAATACAAAAAGCCGAAAAACGGATCTTTAACGCGGTAACTTAGCGCTCCGGCTCTGATACCAATCTGTAGACGCGAGCTTTTCTTAGATCAAAGCTCTGATACCAATTTGAAAAATATTATGATTTCCTTTGTTATGTAAACTCGAGATGATGCGGAAGCGGTGTGCTGGTTCAACTTTAAAACAACAAATTTTAATTTCTTAAACAAATTAAAGTTACACCAAGTGAAGTAAAATTAATCAATTAATATATTCACTTAAACCAATTAATTAATCCAAGTCCTAGAATTTGCTTAAGTCATATTTATCAATATTAGCAAACTAGGCGAAACCAAATTTTAGCAAATGACTTGAATTAAATAAACTTTACCCAATATTTAATTTAGTCCCAAATTAAATGAAGTGTGATAATTTAAATCGAATTTTATCTAGAATTATCCTACGCATGCGTTCTAAATAAATTATGCAAGATAAAATAAACCAATCACACTACGCCGCGATGTACGAGGAAAAACCCAAGACGTGAAACAACCTCGGACGGCCCTAGCCACAAATCCACTAGATACGGAATTACAATTACAAGACAGATAAACTTACAACGCCCGACTCGATCCCTCTCAATCCCCGATGCTTCTTCTTATAGAAACCTCTTCCTAGCGAATAACCTTGGAACACCACCGCGGTCTCGAAATCCACTGATAGGACTTTCTATGGTCACCGTCACCCGAACATGAAGCCTTTCTCCAAACGGGTAAAATAAAACAAACTTCTCTTCAATTCGGTGTAGAGAAAATCGGTGCCAAACTCCAAGCAATTGATATGTATATAAGAACTTGGATAAAAACTAATTTGGCTGTAAACTAGAGTGGTGAATGATTTTCTCTTTGACAAAATTACACTCAAAACATGAACATTTTCCTAAACCAATTTTTCTCTCAAAACCCTCTCTAAGAGATGAGATAGAATGGAAATAATTATGGAAAAGTTAAGTTGGAAAATGTCCTTCCCGCACATGATAAAGTCTGAAAAAGTTGGTTAAAAACTAAGTGGGGAAGTGGATGAAAAACTGCCAAAAAAATGCCAAAAACTGTTCCCGCCTGGCATCTCGTTCGAATGACATTTCGTTCGAACGAAATCTCGTTCGAACGAGACTTCTAACGACGTTCCAGATTGAACTCGTTGGATATCTCGTTCGAACAGAAGGTTCGTTCGAATGACATATCGAACGACATGTCATAGGCCTATACTGGAACCTCGTTGGCAAACTCGTTCGAATGACATCTGGTTCGAACGAAAAAACTCGTTCGAACGACATATCTAATGAACCACCAGAAAGTTTGAAAAATTCATTTTTAGCCCAGAAAACTTTATAAACATTTATTTAAAGTTTTAATTAATTATTTCTTAAAACAAAACGCAGTTTTTATAAAACCTAACACCCAATTAACTTGTTCCAAGCTCCTATATATATAATTGCATTCATACCTTGGGAGCATGTAATTATGGATGATGACGTAGAAACGAGGCACACAAACCGGCATATTTGATGAAGCTTTATACTCTTTGCCGCTACGTCTTCAACAAACACTTCATAGGCTTGAGAATATTACAATTAAAACTATCCTATGAATAAATGTTTTTGTCCGGAATTGAGCCAAAACTATATATGGACTCAATTGGAAATTTGTGTCCTTACAAACTTACTCAAGATCATGGTTGAAATACTAAATGGTGGAGGTGGTCATATTCCCTCTTGAAAGTGGAATCATTACTGCACCCATATTCGGGATGATATGACCTGGGGATATACTCTCCCTGCTCCGCAAGCCAAGGGATTCACCCACATCGCGCAACCTCCCTGGATAGCACTAGAGATATATGTATACATAAATATATCGTTTTCATACAAATATATTTATTCTCAAATCATATATATATATATATAAAATATGGGACAATGGTGATATGAATAATACCTCATGCTTGATAAACATGTATGATAAACATGCATGGGATTTTATGTGTTGCATGCTTTCATGCATACACATGCATGTATGCATGCATACATACATACATTATTATTTTATTATTAAAATATTTTTAAAAAAAAAATTAATAATATATATATATATATATATATATATATATATATATATATATATATATATATATATATATATATATATATATATATATATATTTTAAAGTTTTTTTGTATAAAAAAAAACGGGTTATTATGGGTTTGGTTTTATCACGGGGGCAAATTTATCGTCGTGCCCTTGGGCACGGGCATCCGCTAGTATATATATATACTGTAACATCACCCGTATATATATATATATCACTTCTCAATATGCCCGGGCTATAATTGCCGAACTCTTATAGCGATGGTCAAAATATCCCGAATGTTCCCATTTGTAACAGTATATAAGTATTTACACACTTAAAATACTAAACCTATAAGAATTCTTTTACTTAAGATTTACTTACCTTAATCACTTCTAAGGATTTATATATAATCCCGAATATACCGACTCGTAATACTTAAATAAGTGTACAAGCTACTTATCTTAATTCCATAGGTATTGCATCACCTATAATAATAGTCGCCAATAGACGTACGAGATAGCCGTTCAATGCTCTATAGCCCATATCCTAAATTCAATCCTAATCACATTTTAGGATTTACTCAAGTGCAATCGGCCCATATTTATTTTAACCACATAAATATATCTACACACACTTGCCGAAGATCCCTCTCGAATGTTATTCCTCCTAAACATTCATTAAATCCATACCCCAGATTGTACACTCAACTAATCTAAGGTTCTTTCTTTCATCCTAAGATTTACTAACCCTCAATTCGAATATCTTGGAGTCCTAATATCACTTCAAGAACCCCCTACAATAATATCCAATTGGCAATTTAACTCCCCTTAAACTTAAAGGAGGACAACTATCAAATTCAGCTAAGGCGAATTGATTCGCCCCTAATGTGAATCGATTAGGACCAGCGAATTGATTCGGTCCAAATCTGAATCGGTTCAAAAAAGTGTCTGTAATCAGGTCTTTACGGGCGAATCGATTCGACTCAATCCGAATCGATTCAACCTGAGATAGCATTACAGGTTTCCTTATGCAAATTGATTCGGTCTAGGCCCCAATCGATTCGCCCTGTTCGGAGCTCACTGTTTGGGCGATTTCATCTTCTCCAAAAATTCCAAACAACATCCCAACCTCCATTTTGTGGTTTATAATCTCAACTAACACTATAATCATCCTAACACTAATTTATAACTAACACATCAATTAATTTATGGGATAGAACAATTTCTCTTGGATTTAAACCCTAAAACCAATTAAACTCTCTTTTATCATTTCTTCCCATTTCTAACCATTTAAACACACCATTAACTTTGGTTTAACACGAGAAGTCATCAAGAGTTAACAATAAATCAATTTGTAAACTCAAAATCAATTTTCCCAAATTTATTTCAAAGTTTTTAACCTAAAATTATATAGTTTACCAACTATAATATGATATATACACACTCAATTGAATAAAGCAAGTAAACACTTGCCTCGTGGATAAAATCGAACGACCTCGAGTCGATTACCATGAAGTTTGGCCGAAAATCCCCTTTTCTCTTCCCCATTTTCCTTCTTCCTTTCTCTTTTATCTTCTTTCTTTCCTCTCTCTCTCTCTCTCTCTCTCTCTCTCTCTCTCTCTCTCATGTGTTATAAGAGAAGTGATAAGGGTTATCCCTTATAACACCCAATTTTGACTCGTATACTAAATTACGAGTCCCTACTAGTCCAAAAGTCCCCGAAACCTAAACATTACCCTTGGGTACTCTATTCTAACTATCTCGGTCATTCCGAAACCAACCGTGCAATCAAAATCTCCATCTGAGTTACTTAACTAAAATTCACTGGTCGGACCCGACGCTTCTCAACACACGTTTTCTACAACGTAAACTATCACTCGTAACTTAACCCAACTACGACATGATATGAAAATATTTCAACTCATTTACTTAGTCCTAAAAGTAAATGTAACACACATTGGTAATTATCTAAAACTAATAAATCCCGAATTAATATTCACAGTACTTCCTCTAATTACCAAATTACGCTCACTTATGTAATTTAAATATCTATAAAAGTATGGGTTATTACATATTTAACGAGAGTACATTATTTGATAGAAAACTCTTTTTAGAAGCTCATTAGAAGTCTGTTCAAATGAAACTGCGATTTCATTTGATTAAGATAAGAATTTGTTAGAACAAAAATACTATTTTCGTTCGAACAACCCTCCCACCTTGAAATTCCTATTTTTTCAATAAAAGATTGTTTTGCTCGGAATTTCAGATGAATTTTAGCAAAAACGATTTTCCAATACTTCTTCTAGAAGTT
Organism: Sambucus nigra; assembly: GCA_949130495.1. NCBI lineage: Eukaryota > Viridiplantae > Streptophyta > Magnoliopsida > Dipsacales > Adoxaceae > Sambucus > Sambucus nigra. The sequence goes on along the minus strand of OX422212.1, from coordinate 613,944,729 downwards.
CTCAGCTTTTGTTTTTCAAAATTAGTTTTAATTTTCCAAATCATACATCTCTCTATAGGATTTGTTGAGTTTATGAAACCATAGTTTCCATATACTTGCATAAACCCTTGTAGAGTTCATCTCTACTGCTGACTTGTGGAGCCGAGGGACTACTACTGAAGAAGAAGGTTGATTGATGGACATCGATCAACCTGTAAAAGATTTGAAGACCTCTGTGTATTATATTTAGTGGTGCTAAGTAGTCTGTAAGTCGATTGTATTTGTCAAATCTTATAGTGTTGAATATTAGGTTTTGACGTAAAGGGATTTTCCCTCACTTTCTCACATGCTCTATTTGATTATGTGGTTGATTAGTATTTAATTTGGACTTCATCATTGCATGTACACCTAATTTCTAATCAAGATAAAATTTGAATATTTTGAAAAAATGCCACTTAAGACGTTTAATACAGGATTAACTATTAAAATGGCTATGAAATGTTTGTAGGAGAAACTCTCAATTCAAAACAAAACTTAACACAATATGTGTTTAAAAAGATTATCAAAATAGTTTGAACGAGTTATTTCAGATCTAGAATGAACCAGTTTTGAAAAACAAAACTTAAATTATTAAATCAGCATATCTTAGAAGAAGGTGATGAGAAAATGAGGAAGAGCACAAGTAATATTTAACGTGGTAAAACCCCACCAAATTAGGGAAACATCCACGGTGACCTCTACATCACAATATGAAAATCCAATAAAATCAGAATAACAAATTACAAGATATTTAACAATCAAATCACACAAACACACCTAAACTAAGTTCGAAATCGTTACCAACTCCTATAGATTAGATCTGACTTCTCTGAAGGTTATTGTTGTTGATGTTCTCACCAGCTTTGTAATCTTTACTTGATTCCAACTTTATGTCGACTCAAACAAGCTCAAGATCATACAACCAACACTTTAAGTGTGGTAGAGTGAAAGTGTAGTGGTGATGTGCTCTCTAGCATATGCATGCAAGACACTCACACTTAATACAGACAAAATGACTTATCAAATTACAGAATCACTAGATATGCAAGAAATTCTAAAATCAGTTTAGTCAAAACTAAATCAGACTTTTAGACCTTTCAAAATAATCACAGATCAAGAAGGAATCTTTTTGTTAAATATCCAAGATCCTAACACTTTCAGGTTTTAAAAATATTATATAGAACGTGCAATCCCCAATCAAGATTTCAAAAGTAGATCTTAGTCTGATAGTTTGAGTAATATGAAATTTGAATGAATATAGTTGGTTTAGGGTTTGAAAACATAAAATCAGTTTTGAAATAACCAACAACTAAGATTTCTCAAAATAAGAAATCAAAACAGTAAACTATCTATGTGATTTGTATCACAAAGGCGAGATCTCAAGTTTCCATGAAGAGAAACTGAAAACTCTACCAATATGACTAAGTTGGAAGGATGATTAATAACAAGTGAGGATTATCTTCTCAAAACCAGGAACTAAACACTCAGGTTTAATCTCTCAGTAAGGCATTTCTGGTTTAAGGTTTGACGAAGTTTGGATTAGGGTTTCCTTTCTCTTTCTAATCTTTTCTCTCTCTTCTTTCTTCTCTCTACTCTTTTTTTTTTCTCTCAAATGAGAAAATCATAAAAATCTCTAAATGCCTCAAAGATGGTCTCTATTTATACTGGGCGTAGAAGGATCTTGAACGATGGTTAAAATTCAAGGGTTGAGTTTAAAAGCACTTGAAACGATGTAAATCCAAGGGTTCACGAAAAGCGATGCAAAATCCAGCTCTGATTGGTTAAAACCAACGCACTTGGATTGATTTCAAACGCATGCAGACCGTAGATTAAGACGATCCAAAGGTCCACAATGATTCATAGGTATGTGAGTGATAAGAAACACAAATCAAACCATTGTGTGTTCAACACGTTTAGGTTCAAGATCAACTCTCAAACGCGTGTTTTTAGTTTCCAAAAAATTCTAGTTTCATCAACAAATTTTTTTGCCGCTTTTGGATTCTACCCAAGACAGTTTTAAGGTATGAAAAATATTTACAAATCAACCTAAAAACTTTATTAAGTTCCAATTTTAATTTTTAGAAATTAATTAAAATTCTTAGAACATATTAAATAAATCCCAAAAATTATTTAAAAAACATATTAAGGGGATTTAACTCACACAAGGTCATCACCTGAATAAAACACTATATGAATGCAGTCCTAGTGTGTGGTGTATGTGATATACCTTCAAGAACTTATAGAGGAATATCAATGTAGCTGTGAAAGTTATGAGGCTTTTTAATTCATCTAGGGATAGACACAATTTTATCACTACTTCCAAACTATTGCGCTCCTATATAGTGTAGACTCGAATGAGTCAAAATATAGGGTGATTCAATATCCCCTTTTGGAAATATGAGACAAAATCTCCTTTGAGCCAACAAGGACTCGTAGAGATACAAAAGAAATATGAAAATCCTATTCCTATACAAAAATTATATCTACCCAATTTCCTAGAAAAGAGAAAACTACATAACTCAACTATGTACAAACCATTACCCTATCAAAATTTTATGCAATACATAGGTACTGAGATCTGCAATAAGATGCCTAAGATCAAGTTCAATAGATGAGAATGTACAAGAGTGTCCAAGTGGACTCAAAATTTCTCCCCCATTTTGTCTCAAATGGATAAAGTGAAACAAGAATCAAATAAGTAGAGTTATAAACAGGTAGATAAGCAGTAACTTCAATAAACAACGAGAATTCACATGAATATCCTACATAAAACAGATATAAGAGGTGTTCTTTTTCATTATTCTAACAACCATGCCTTACATCCTCAGAGATTGATTATAATCATGTGAAAAACTAGCAGTTATACAAATTAAGCAAAGGACTATTCAGCCAAAACCATGCCAATTGATTTGCGTAAAGATTCGAAATGCTTAAAATCCAAAGGTTTTGTAAACAAGTCTGCTAATTGAAGATCAGTAGGAAACTAATTGATCTCTAATTCTTTTGATTCAACTAATTTTCGTATGAAGTGATATCGAATTTTAATATGTTTAGTGCGAGAATTTTGAACTGGATTATTAGAGATGTTGATCACACTTTGGTTATCGAAATGGAGAAGTAGTTTTTCTTCTTTTATACCGTAATATTTCAGCATAAGTTACAACCATAATAACTAGGAAAAACAACTTCCAACTATGATATATTCAGATTCTATAGTGGATAAAGAAGTGCAGTTTTGTTTTTTGCTGTTCCAACCAACCAATTTGTTACCGATGTAGTAACCTGTGCCAGAAGTACTTTTACTATCGTCGAAACACCCAATCCAATCAGCGTCAGTTTATCCTACTATAGTGATCGATGTGTCATTAGTGTACCATAACACTAAATTATGAGTGCCTTTTATGTATTTAATTATTCTCTTTACACATAATAAATGGATCTCTTTGGGATTATTTTGATAATGGGAGAACACACAAACAGAGTACATAATATTAGGGCGCCAGGTAGTTAGGTAAAGAAAACTTCCTATCATACCACGGTATAAGGTAGAACTAATGGATTTACCATTTTCATCTTTGGAGAGTTTGACCGAGGTACTCATAGGCGTTCTAGCTTCTTTAGCAGTATGTAAGCCAATTTTTTTTACAATATCTAATGCATATTTAGATTGCAAAACAAATAGAGCTTCTGAATTTTGTTTGACTTGAAGACCTAAGAAAAATTACAACTCCCCCATAAGCGATAATTGGAATTCATTGTGCATAATGTCTAATAAAGACTTGGCTTCTGAAGGGGAAGTGGAACTAAAAATTATATTGTCAAAATATACTTGAGCAATAGTGATGTTATTGTCAAAATATTTGACAAATAAGGTTTGGTCATTTCCTCGTCTCCTAAATCCATTATCTAACATAAAGGTGGAGAGATGCTTATACCAAGCTCGAGGAGCTTGTTTTAGCCCATACAGAGCTTTCTTAAGACGATAAAGATAATTTGGGTGATGAGGGCCAATAAATCCTTTAGGTTGTTCTACATAGGTCTCCTCTGTTAAAATTCTATTAAGGAAGGTAGACTTAACATCCAGTTGGTAAAGCGTGAAATGTAAATGACAAGCTATAGAAAATAGAAGACGAACAGACTCGAGGCGAGTAACAGGTGCAAAAGTTTCCTCAAAATCAATTCCTTCAATCTGAGAGTGTCCCTGGGAAACTAATCTAGCTTTATTCATAATGACCATCCCAAACTCACTAGTCTTACTTTTAAAAATTCAATGGGTGCCAGTAACCCTTTTATTTTTAGGCTTGGGTACAAGATACCAAACATCATGAATGACAAATTAAAGAAGTTCCTCTTGCATTGCACTAATCCACAAGGGGTCATTCAAGGCTTCATTTACATTTTTGGCTCAATGAGAGACATAAAGCATGCAAAATGGGCAATGTTATGAAGTTAAGATCTTGTACGAACATGTTCTATAGGATTACTAACAATGCTATCTAAAGGATGGTCTTTGGAAACTCTGTTCGGCACTTTAGGGGTCTCTGTTGGTAAAGACTCAGTTATTTCAGTAGAGTTTCAGACTCATCCATAATAACTGGTCTAGTAATTTTACTTTCTACAGAAGTGTCATTTACAATCACATTAATGGATTCCATTATGGTCTTGGTACGCGAGTTGTAAATTCGATAGGCTCTACTGTTAGGTGAATAACTTAAAAATATAGCTTTATCTCCTCTTATTTCAAACTTAGATAAATGTTCTTTATCTTTACAGACATAACATGTACTACCAAATGTTCTAAGATATTTAAGATTTGGTTTCTTTCCATACCAAAGTTCATAAGCGGTCTGTTTAGAATTATTCCTAAGGTGGAATTTATTGATGATGTCACATGTAGTACAAACTGATTCAACCCAAAAGTATTTAGGTAAATCTTTAGCATGTATCAACACTCTTGCCATTTCCTGAATTGTTCTATTTTTACACTCGGCTATACCATTTTGTTGGGGTGTCTTGGGATCAATGAACTCATGTTTGTAACCATTATAGTAACAATATTTAATGACACCTAAATCGATGAATTAACCTCCTCTATCAATCCGAATTTTATGTACTTGGGAGTCCTTTTCATTTTATATACGAAGTAATATTTTCAAAAATGCTCTAAAAGTTTCAGACTTTTGCTTTAAAAAGGCAACCCAAGTAAATCACGTGTAATCATCAACCATAACTAGAATGTAACTATTGACACAAAGACTAATAGTACGAGAAGGACCCATTAGGTCCATATGGATGAGTTCTAATGGTTTAGAGGATATAATGTCTTTAACTCTTTTATGAGATGACTTAACTATTTTTCCTTCTTGACAAGGACCGGAGACTAGGTTATAAATAGATTTTATTTTAGGAATACCTCTAATAATTTCCTGAGAGGATAATTTACTAACGTTGTCATAATTTATGTGACCCATTCTATTGTGCCATAATTCATTATCATCCATTCTGGCAATGTTACAGACCTCTGTACTTGGATTGACTTTGTAACAGTTATCTTGAGTACGGAGTCCTATAGTGACGCACTCACCATTTTCATTTAAAATTTTGCAATTGTTGTTCAAAAATGTGACAGTATGATTGGAGTCACAAAATTGTGAGATACTTAGTAGATTGTCCTTAAGACATTTTACTAATAAAACATCTTTAAGAACAAGTAATCCTTCTTCTTGGAGTATTCCTTTGCCAACGATCTGGGCTGAAACACCATCTCCAAACAAGAATTTACCTCCAGAGAAGTTAGTTTTGTTTGAGAGTTTGGATTCATCCTCGGTCATGCGCTTAGAACATCCAGAGTCTAAGTACCATCCAGACATGGTTTGTTAAGCTTTTAAGTCACTGATCACTATGTTACATGTCATCTGGGGTACTAGATCATCCTTTCTTACCCAAATAGCTCTGGTTTTCAATTTGAGCTTATTTGCTCGTATTTGATAAAATTTGTGAGCTTCAGATTTTTGTCTAAATAGATTTTGTGCAATTTTATTGTTGTTATAAACATTTTGAGCATTTGGTCAGGAAAAGACTCTAGGATTATTTCTTATCGATTGTATTTTATTATTTGATCTTGTCTTTCTGTTTCGATAGTTAGAGTTTCTGTCTGGTGGTTTAGGAAGGACATAATTGTTACGTCATCTCCTAGAATAGTTAAAGTTCTGATAGGTAAATGAGGGATAGGTAGGTTGATACAGATGTTTGGAATAGGAACCATGTAAAGAATGTTCGTACACATCATAATATGAGCAATAAAGATTTCTTGTTGAAGTTAAGTCTTTAGGAAAATTATTGAACATAGATTTCCCAAAATTATGACTTTTGGCATTATTTCTAGAGGGAACAGTTTGAAAGGAGGTCTCACTCTTTCTAATGGGAGAACAAACGTACTTGGATTTAAGTTGAACATTATTATTAAAGTTACTTGTCTCATCAAAGCTTTATGCTGCTCGTTTTTATCAAAATCATTTTTAAAAGATTGAAAGTCAGGACAAATTTCCATAGGTCTTTTTCCACCAGTAACAAACTTTATGGTTTCAAAAGGTTTAGTTTGTTTGATGTTTTTGGTGAAAAATCCTATTGCAGATCTATCATCAGAATTGATATTTCTATCAGCTACACTGTCCTCAAAACAATTAGAATTGCTTTCAAATTTTGATTTTTTTAACACTGGTAAAGCCTTTACATTTGTTTGTTCCAATTCTAATAACGACCCTTTATACTTCTTTTCAAAACATTATTGGATTCAGTAAAGTCTTTCACTCTTTGATTAAAAGACTTTATTTCCTCATTGCGAGTTAAACATTGAGATGTATACTCTTCATCATTTTGTTTAACTATTTAGTTTACGGAATCTAATTTCTTGGAAAGATCTTTCGCAAGCTTCTCTAGTCTAGCACTTTTCTTGAGTGTTTTAGTGTAAAGTGTGTGAATGTCAGGAAGGTCCTCATTATCGGAGTTACTAAGTGAGGTGTGTGTTGTGTCCCCTATCAATTCAATTTTAGGACTCACATACCCATTGGCATAATGAATAAGGCATTCACTTTAACTCACACACACACGATTTTCAGTTCTATAATCATTCTCAAGCATTAAGGCAGACACATCAGTAGAAGCAACATCAATCATTGTATGATCCATTTCCTCATCATCATTATAGATTATCTTAGAAAAGAATGACATGCAAGGGCTATAAGAGTTGGATAACCCAGTTTCATCATTTTCAGAACCACTTGAGTTATTGCAAGTCTTGCATAGCTGAGCCCTATTATGTTTGGGGTTTTTGTCTAAATTAACCCTACAGTCGCTAGCCATGTGTCCTAATTTGCCACATCTATAACATTAAATGCTATGCCCCAAGTGTGACCTTGGCTCGGAGACACCAACCTCGGCCGAGATCGTGGCCGACATTAGACAAGCCTTGGGCATGCGGCATCAGCCCTCGGCCATAGCAAGGTCGGCCCAGGCCGACACTACCACCAGCCTCTCGAAGGGACATCGCACGCATCACAAGGATCAGCAGCATTCTCGTATACCTTGGAATGTCAACCTCGGCTAGATATAGGCCGACCTCACAAGAAGCCTTACCAGCAACCTCATCAAGACATCAGTCGATGCTCCAAACACACCAGCTCAACCTCGGCTCAGGCCGACCTTGTCCATTATCTTGGCTAGGATTAAGCCGAGACCTCCATGGTCACCTCGAATTGAATGAGCACCTAGACTTACCAACCTCGGCCTCTCCCAGGCCGAGGTCATACACCAAGCACGATAGCCGAGCATCTGCTGACATTTGGATAAGGGCACGTCGACACATATCAGTTATAACAAGATTATTCTCCACACGTGGGGAGAATATTTCATAATCATTCTCTACTTGTGACAGTGACAGATGGCTTTCCCATATTGGTGAGGCAAACACACACATGCACATTACATGCATGGGGGGTACATTACACCCCCTAGGTACTATATATAGAGGTCATCCTCTACCTTGCAAAGGATCCAAAAAATACAACCCTAGCTGAAACTGTCTAGATATACAGTAGAGAGAGAGCTTGAGAGATTGTATCCATGGCCATCAGTGCCCAATTACAGCGAGGTTATTCACATACACAGTGGATGTAGGCCGATTTAGGCTGAACCACTTATATTCGGGTGCTCTCTCCTCTTCTCTTCATCTCATTCTCTTACCTTTTACATAACTATGATGCCATTGTTGTTCTTAGATTGAGCTTGAAATCACCTTACCTGGTGGTGCTAATTCTAGCATCATCATTTTGGCGCCGTCTGTCGGAAGGAGAGAAACTATTTCTTCCTCTTCTTCAGCTTAACCTCACTGGAGACTCTGGTGGTGAACCAGGCACCACCCCTTGCGTGGAGCTGCTTCACCATTGAAAGAGGTCCTTTGAGATACTAAGCGCATCTGCTATTTAAGATCTATAGTGTTAACATATGGCACCAGAATTACCACAGTCTCTACCGCCACCTGGGGGTGGAGGGCCTAGTTCCAGTCAGGCACCGCCCCAGTCCAAAATGGCGGAGGTAGCTACAGCCTTGAGGTCTTTAGCTGTAACACAACAAGCTATACCGGAACAATTTTCACAGCTCAGCCAAACTATGATGAGGCCACCTGGAGTCTCACCGGATATGATCACTCCGGCGGCTGTTCAGCCTCATCCTGACGCTAGGGGACCACCCCAGGCACCAATGAAGGATCAGCCTGCACCCCATCGGAGAAGGGACGTTACTGACCCTAGGCGCTTACGCCTGGGGAGGCAAGGAAACCCTTTCCCAGAGGATAGGTATGGCGATCTAGAGGTGGAAGAGGACCCGAAAGACTGTTGGGAGCCGTATGAAGTGTCGAATAATACTGTGCGACCTCTTTAGCAAAGTCAAGGTTGTGTCGGCCGAAGAGGTGAAGAGGCTCAGCAAAGAGGGACAGCCTTTGATCGGTTGAGCAGAGGGTCAGCCTTTGAAAGATTGGGCCCAGTGAATGACCTAAGATAGAGATTGTCGAGATCGAGGAGCGCAACGGGTTCTCAGAGAGGAAACATGCAGGGTCGGCCAGACCAAGGCCGACACTGTGAAAGAAGAGGTAGGGAACAGGAAGAGGTCAACAGCCGACGTGCCGCGATAGGGGAACCCTCGGACCATCCCATAGAGGTGGCTGGGGACAACCTCGGCCAGGTCGATGGCAAAAGACTGTGGAATGACTCTATCCAACGCCTTGAGGAGAAGATAGGAGACCTCATTAAAATCAGGGACCCATTACAAAGAGGTTACTCAGAGGGCTCTCCATTTATGGCTAGGATAGTGGGCTTCCCAACCCCAGCTAAGTTCAAGCCTCCTACACTGTCTCCCAAGTATGATGGCAACACTAACCCTGTACATCACATCGAGAAGTACCAATCGGAAGCAGACATCTACTCGATACCCGATGAGATGAAGTGTAGGGCCTTCTCTGGGACCTTAACAGGGGAAGCACACAGTTGGTTCACCTCCCTTCTGAAGAACTCAATGGAGAACTTCAAAGGCTTGGCTGAACGATTCATCCACAACTTCTGCTTTGGGGTGAGACCTCAAAAGAAGACAACTCACCTGCTGTATGTCAAGCAGGGCAAGGATGAGAGCCTAAGAGACTACATAGCGAGATTCAACAAAGAGAAGTTGGAGGTCAAAGATTATGAAGAGAACATAGCCATGATCGCCCTTATAGAGGGTCTACAGAAAGGGAAGGTGTTGTGGAAACTTGCGGAAGACCCCTAGGTCTATGGCGGAGCTCCTGGAAACCGCAGGGAAAGTAATGAATACGGAAGAGGCAATGGCCTCCAAGTATGAGGATGATAACGGCAATGGCAGTGGAAAGCCCAAAAATAAGAAAGATGGGAAGAAGAGGTCGGGTGATGACAAGTTCGCTCACTATACTCCTCTGACTGTGAGCTGCGAGCACATCCTCAACGAGATTAAGAATGACAGGACTCTGAGATGGCCAGAGAAACTGAAAGCCCCACCACATAAGAGGAACAAAAACCTATGGTGCGAATTCCACCAGGACCATGGCCACGTCACGGACAGATGCTTCGCCTTGAAAGATGAGATTGAAAAGATGTTAAAATCTGGAAAGCTGAGGAAGTATGTGGAAGAGATGACCCTAAGAAAAGGATAAATGACAGATGCCGTGACAATGTCCCGGCCAGAAGAGACGATGATTCGGAAGGTGATGATGAAGACGATCCGGATCTTCCGCCAAAAGATGACAACACCCCGGTGAAGAGGGTTGGTATGATCTCGTTTGGTGTTGACACCATATGCGGAGGATTTGCAGGAGGTGGCTCTGAAGTAGCTGATAGGAAGGCTCACGTAGCAGAGGCTAGGTCAGTGGCCAAGCTTAAAGTTGTGAATCTAACGTCTTCCGATACAGTACAGAAGAGGAAGAAAGTAGACATGGACACCCTTGTAGTTGGGTTCTCCAGACTTCACTTCAAAGGTATCATAGCCCCCCATGATGACCCTCTGGTCATAACAACAAGGGTGCATGGGTGCGAGGTGCAGAGGATCCTCGTAGACGGGGGGGAGCTCGGCAAACGTGATGTTTTGGCCTTGCTTCAAGAGCTTAGGCCTTAGCAGAGCAAGGCTGGGACCCTATCATCACCCCTTGATAGGCTTCAGTGGCGAAAAGTTCCACCCCTTGGGCATGTATGAGATGGACGTACGGATGGGTGGTGAGTGGCATAAGAGGCTGACCAAGAAGATAATTTTTTTTGTCATGGACGAGATCGTATTTTCGGCCAATAACCTCATCATACGAAGGGTGGCCCTTAAAGAGTTTGAAGTTGGGCAGTTAACGGTCCATCAGATGCTAAAATTCTCGACTCCCTATGGGGTAGGGGAAGTACAAGATGACCAGACCACAACGCGAGAATGTTACTTCAACTCGGCCGAAGAGAGAGAGGCCCATAAGAGGGCAACCACCACTTATAACATTGATATGCTTGACCCAAGAGATGAGACAAAGTTGAAGAAGGGGGAGGCCATGGAAGAGGTAGAATCCATCGTCCTTAATGAGGACGATCCGGAAAAAACCATCCAGGTCGGTAAATCCCTAAAGGCAAAAATCAAGGAAGAGCTGATAAACTTCCTCAGGAGGAGATAGACTATTTTCGCATGGAGTCACGCGGACATGCCCGGCATCAACCCTGAAGTTATGAGTCACAAGCTCAACGTGACCAAATATGCCAGGCCAATTAAACAGAGACGGAGAGTCTATTCTAGGGAGAAGTATGACGTCATTCCGAGAAGGGTCAAAAAATTGGAAGAGGCAGAGTTTATAAGAGAAGTCACATATCCAGAATGGTTATCAAATGCAGTCATCGTGACCAAGGCCAATGGGAAGTGGAGAATGTGTGTTGATTTCACTGACCTGAACAGATCTTGTCCAAAAGACAACTACCCCTTACCTCGGATAGATCAGATGGTGGATGCTACGGCGGGACATGAGCTCATGAGCTTCATGGACACGTATTCAGGTTACAACCAGATTTTCATGAATGCTGAAGACTCAAAGAAGACAGCCTTTATTACCGATAAAGGGACGTACTACTACAAAGTGATGCCCTTTGGCCTGAAAAATATAGGGGTGACATACCAACGTCTTGTTAATAAGATGTTAGAAGAGCAAATAGGTAAGACTATGGAGGTGTATGTGGATGATATGCTAACAAAGAGCTTGAAAGCTTGCACTCATGTAACGGATCTCGAGAAGACCTTTGACATTATGGACTCATACAGAATGAAGCTCAACCCCGTGAAGTGTGTCTTCGGAGTTGGAGATGGGAAGTTACTAGGATTTATCGTCAACTAGAGAGGGATTGAAGCAAACCCTGGAAAAATCAAGGCTTTGCTTGACATGAAGACACCGAGGAGTATCAAAGATGTTCAAAGACTTACGGGAAGAGTGGCTGCCCTTAATAGGTTTATTTCTAGGGCAACAGAAAAGTGCCTTCCATTCTTTAAGGTGCTGAGAAAGGCCTTCCAATGGGACGAAGAGTGCGAAAAAGCCTTCAACCAACTCAAGTCTTATTTAGGGTCTCCCTTATTGCTGTCTCGGCCCGTAACAAGGGAGAAACTGTACGTGTATCTGGCAGTCTCCGAATCATCCATCAGTGCAGCCATAATACGGGAAGACGCTGGAATCCAAAGGCCTGTATATTTCAACAGTAAGGCCCTTCAATGGGCCGAACAAAATTACCCTAGCATGGAAAAGCTATCTTACTCCTTGATACATGCTTCGAGAAAGATGAAGCCTTACTTCCACGCCCACTCTATGGTTGTCCTCACTGACTCCCCACTAAGACAGGTCCTACATAAACCTGAGAAGTTCGGGCGATTGATGACATGGGCCATTGAGTTGGGGGAGTACGATCTTACCTACCAACCTAGGATGGCCATCAAGAGGCAAGACCTCGCAGAATTTGTCGCTGAGTTCACATTGGAAGAGGTCGAGGCAGAGAATGGCCTAGAGGGTGTTAAAAATCGTGGTGTCTTCTGAAATTCGGAAGAGACGACACCAAACATCTTCCAAGATTAGGAAGAGATCGCATCCAACGGGGCCAAGAACCGAGTTGCGGAGAACGAGGAAGATCGGTACCTCTTCAAAAAAGGAGTCATGACAGAAGGGGTCTTCTCATCAGGTACAGATATTTGGAGCCTCTTCGTTGATGGCTCTTCCTGCGACAATGGAAGCGGAGCGGGGTTGATACTCTCAGCGCCAGATGGTGCCAACATTGAATATTCTTTGAGATTCAACTTCCGAGCTTCTAATAATGAGTCCGAGTATAAGGCCATGATAGTAGGTCTCTCATTGGCAAAGACTCTTCACGTAAAGCGACTCCTACTCCATAGCGACTCAAGGTTAGTTGTCAATCAAGTATTGGGAATCTATGAGGCTAGAGATGAAAGGATGGCCAAATATCTGAAAAGGGTGAGAATGATGTTAGAACATTTTGAAGAGGCAAGACTGAAGAGAGTGCCTCGACAAAGTAATAGCCACGCAGATGCATTGGCGATGTTGGCCTCGACAATGAAGATAGATGTTAGAAGGACCATTCCGATCGAGGTCTTGGGGAAGGAAACCATTGAGAAAGAAGAGGTATATAACCCTTGTCACAATTTGAACTCAGGAGACTCATGGATGGACCCCCTCTTCAGATATATCAGAGAGGGAGAGCTACCTGAATCCAAGTTAGAAAGGAGGAAATTGAGATATAAGGCTGCCAAGTTCTCGGTAGTAGGAGGCGTTTTGTACAAGAAAGGATTCCTGCTACCTCTCCTCAGATGTGTGCACCCCACGGAAGTTCCCCGGGTCTTACAGGAATTCCATGAGGGTTCTTACTCTAGCCACATATGGGGAAGACCTTTGGCCAAAAGAATCATCACCCAGGGGTACTGGTGGTCAACCCTGTCCAAGGACGCTGCAGCCTATGTGAGGAAATGTGATAAATGTCAGAGGTTCGCCGCCATACCTCATCAACCTCATCAGCCTATGATGCCAATCACTTCTCCATGTCCATTTGAAGTATGGGGAATTGACTTAGTAGGACCCCTGCCAAGAGTTGCCAATAATTATAGATTCTTGATAGTTGCCATCGACTACTTTTCAAAGTGGGTGGAGGCAGAGTCGATGATAACGATCACAGAGCAGAAGACCTTCTAATTTATTTGGAGGAATATCATATGCATATAAGGCCTCCCAAACACTCTTATCTCGGAAAATGGGACCCAGTTCAAGAACTCCTCTTTAGAAAAGTATTACCTAAGAGTGGGAATAAAGCAGTTCTTCTCATCTCCTGGCCGACCTCAGGCAAACGGTCAGACCGAGGTCACAAACAGAACAATTCTCGATGGAATCAAGAAGAGGTTAGAAGATGCAAACGGAAGATGGACTGAAGAGGTCTACGCTGTGTTATGGGCCTACAGAACCACGGCAAGGACATCGACAGGAGAAACCCCGTTCATGTTGGCACATGGCTCAGAGGCCGTCATACCAACGGAAGTAGGGCTCCTAACTCATAGGATTCAGACCTGTGACCCTGATAATAATGGGGAAGAGAGGAGGCTAGACCTAGATCTTATCTAAGAAAGAAGAGAGGACGCAGAGGTCAAGTAAGCAGCCTACCAACAGAGGGCAGTGAAATTCTACAACCAGAGGGTGAATTCAAGACCCATTGCAGTGGGTGACCTAGTGCTAAAGAAGACCTTACATAAAGCAAACAAACTCCACCCAAACTGCCACGGTCCCTACAAAGTAACAGAAGAGGTTGTGCCTGGCACTTACAGGCTAGAAAATCTAGAAGGAGAACCTTTCGCTAATCCATGGAATGCTGATCACCTAAAGAAGTATTACATATGATGTTGCATAAAGTTGTGTAAATGTACCATCTTGTCATGAAGAGGTTATTAATAAAAGATCAATTCCCATGGTGGTCCTTGCTTCATTTTGCACTTGTCAGAAATTTATGAGGATAACATCTTAGATGATTACCCCAGACCTTCATAACACCACAGTGGTGACGAGGTCTGAGGTCAGACATCATAAAGGAATGACCTCAGACCCTTAACATCATTAATTTGGTGAGATTAATTATGGGGATAACATCTTAGGTGATGACCTCAGACCTTCATAACACCAAGCAGTGGTGATGAGGTCTGAGGTCAGACATCATAATGGGATGACCTCATACCCTTAACATCATTATTTGGTGAGATTAATTATGGGGATAACATCTTAGGTGATGACCTCAAACCTTCATAACACCATGCAGTGGTGACGAGGTCTGAGGTCAGACATCATAATGGGATGACCTCAGACCCTTAACATCATTAATTTGGTGAGATTAATCATGGGGATACCATCTTAGGTGATGACCTCAGACCTTCATAACACCATTCAGTGGTGACGAGGTCTGAGCTCAAACACCATAGAGGGATGACCTCAGACACTTAACATCATTAATTTGGTGAGATTAATTATGGGGATAACATCTTAGGTGATGACCTCAGACCTTCATAACACCACAGTGGTGACGAGGTCTGAGGTCAGACACCATAAAGGAATGACCTTAGACCCTTAACATCATTAATTTGGTGAGATTAATTATGGGGATAACATCTTAGGTGATGACCTCAGACCTTCATAACACCATTCAGTGGTGACAAGGTCTGAGGCCAGACATCATACTTGGATGACCTCAGACCCTTAACATCATTAATATGGTGATATTAATTATGAGGATAACATCTTAGGTGATGACCTCAGACCCTCATAACACCATTCAGTGGTGACAAGGTCTGAGCTCAGACACCATAATGGGATGACCTCAGACCCTTAACATCATTAATTTGGTGAGATTAATTATGGGGATAACATCTTAGGTGATGACCTCAGACTTTCATAACACCATTCAGTGGTGACGAGGTCTGAGCTCAGACACCATAGTGGGATGACCTCAGACTCCTAACATCATTAATTTGGCGAGATTAATTATGGGGATAACATCTTAGGTGATGACCTCAGACCTTCATAACACCACAGTGGTGACGAGGTCTGAGGTCAGACACCATAAAGGAATGACCTTAGACCCTTAACATCATTAATTTGGTGAGATTAATTATGGGGATAACATCTTAGGTGATGACCTCAGACCTTCATAACACCATTCAGTGGTGACAAGGTCTGAGGCCAGACATCATACTTGGATGATCTCAGACCCTTAACATCATTAATATGGTGAGATTAATTATGAGGATAACATCTTAGGTGATGACCCCAGACCCTCATAACACCATTCAATGGTGACAAGGTCTGAGCTCAGACACCATAATGGGATGACCTCAGACCCTTAACATAATTAATTTGGTGAGATTAATTATGGGGATAACATCTTAGGTGATGACCTCAGACTTTCATAACACCATTCAGTGGTGATGAGGTTTGAGCTCAGACACCATAATGGGATGAACTCAGACTCTTAACATCATTAATTTGGTGAGATTAATTATGAGGACATCTTAAGTGGCGACCTCAGACCTTCATAACAATATTCATTGGTGACGAGGTCTGAGCTCAGACAACTAATTTGGTTTAAGCAAACACCATTGCATAAGCTTTAGAGAAAAAACATCACGACATACATTCAACAAAAGAAGATGATCCTATTTAGAGAATAACACATTCAGAGAATAACACATTCATAGATTATAAATATTCAGAGGTTACAAAGAATGGAAAAGTAAGAGCCATGCTCATTCAGAAATTATAAATGTTCAGGGATTACAATTTCAGGGGCTACAAAAATATTCAGAGAATCTCTTTAAGGGTTTGAGGGAGGAAAGTTGGTGCCTTCGGTTTGGTTAAGACGGACGACGTTGGTCACCTCGACAACATCATCATGGAGGTCTGACCCTCCAACCTCTATGCCGTCCAACGTGGAAGTATCGGAAGGCGCGGCAGCCTCCTCCTCAAGCTCCCGAAGGGCCTGGGCAAGCTGAGAATTAGCAAAGCCAAGGCCCATAAATTCAGAGGCTTTCAAAGTGCCAGCCTCCTTCTCCTTGACAGCCGCCCACTTGGTAGTAGGCTTGATACCTCTCTCGAGGTATTCAAAGCCAAAGCCCATAAACTCATCACAACTTTTATACTCGGCCATTATCCCCTCAGAGGCATCATCGAGGGCTGCCTTCACGGCCGCACTGACCTTCTGCTGCAGAACATCGTCCTTGGCCTCCAGAGCCACAACATGGTCCTTGTTAAGTCGAGAGATGTCCCTCTCTAACCCCTTCACCTTCTTGTCAGACTCACCCAACTCAGACTTCAAGCGGTCAATTTCTGCGTTCAAAGTACTTTGGACCTTCTCGGCCTCTTGACCCTTCTGGATGAGGGGCAACTTCCTCAGAGTCCAATTGGAGAGTTGGTGCATAGCTGCCAGGCCCTGCAGATTTTATGATAATAATTGAGTTAAAGACAAATCAAAGGTTACACTTAGAACTTACAAAGAAATATGAGGTCATACCTGAATGGATCTGTGGATGCCGAACTCAACCAGCAAAGGAGTATCAAGTGACCGAAAGAAATGCTTGTCAGCCTCGGTCATTGTGGAGGCGAAGGCATCTAGGGCCTGCAGACTATGACCGATGATGCTGTCAGTAATCTTCAACTGCTCTAGATGAGACGACAGGGAGTCTGCTGAAGAGATGGGGATGGAAGTATCAACACTCTTTTTCTTCTACCTCTGACCCTCAGGGGCATGTTCAGTTGAAGCCCTCTTCTTTGTGGCTTGGGGCATTGAGGCAGGGGCATTAAGGCCTGATTTCTTTGCAAGTCTCGTCAAGCTAGGAGCAGCCATTTCCCAGTGTTCGTCTGAGATATCCTTTGGACGCTCTGCAAAAATTAATAGATCTGAGTTAGAAGATCAGACATAAATAAACTCCGAGGTTCAACTTCAAATAGAAAGCTCTTACCAAGCTCGGAAATAGGACTTCCACCCAGACCTATCTCAGAGAGGTAGTGGGAGGTCATTAAGTGTTCGAACCTAACGAATAGACTGCGTACCCCCTGATCTTGAAGGGCTTTCACCTTCTGAAGGTTTTGCGGGCTCAGGCCAGGGTTAGCCCTAGGAGACATTGTGACCTTACCCCATCTCAGGGGCATCCTCGGCTCTATAATGGACGAGGGAGCACATGGGACAAATTCCCATGGTCCAGAGAAAAAAAGTATCGTGGCTTCCAGTTGTGGTTGGAAGTCTGAGTTATTTGAAGCATCTTTTTTAAGGCTTTCGAGATACAAAATGATAGTAGCTCGGATGATTTTTGGCTGAGGAAGGGACATAGCAACCTACAAAGACCTGAACTGGGAGGTCTGAGTGGTGGACAGCCTTCCATAAGACTATGTCCCCTATTATGACCCTCCAGGCATTAGGGGATAGTTGAGAGGGGGCCAAATTGATATAGGAAAGGATAGATTTGATAATGGGATGGATGGGCAGACGAAACCCCAACTTGAACATCTTCTCGTACAGGCAGATTTTTTCGTCTCGACCGTGAAAAGCCCTTTCTTCCATGCCTCAGAGACGTCGACATCACTTTCAACGTCATCATCATCTATCTCAACGTCGGCCGGAGCAGATGTTGATGGGTTACCCGGGAACCTCTGAGCGAACTCGGCACTGATGAAGGACGATAGAGGAATAGCGTCAAGTGGTGGTGGAATGGGCACACTCGGCTCAATGATCTCAACCTCTGAGGAAGAAGCTGAGGTGCTTGAGTTGTTATGAGATGAGGCCCGGCTGGAGACCTCGACCTGATCAGGGGCCTGATCTTCCCGAATTGAGAAGTCCATGGCCTCCTGGAAGGAATCCACGGACATGGGGTCTGAGGTGGAAGACTCAGACTCAGACATTGGTATAGGATCGACAGGAACCTCTGCCTAATTAAAAGACTCCGTGGGATCAGGATATGTCACCTTCAAGGGTGGTGGAAAGATGGGTCTAATAGGGAATTCTTGTGACCTATGAGCCTCCTCCTATGCTCTTCCTATTTGTCCGTTTTTTTCTAAAGTCTTCTCCCTAAGGGAGGGGAACTCCTCAAGAAGTTGGTATAGGGGTCTGAGCATCAGAGGCAGACACTACACTTGGGAGACTTCCTAAAGTACAAACAAGATTGGCTAATGAAGTATGGCAATTTAAAGATCAAACCAAGAAACTTAAGGCAAATACAGTTCGCTTGAAACTATGGTGGACTTACCGGAAAACTCAAAATCTCACTAGAAAACACAAAAAATAGGGAAAAATAGGACAAAACAAAGAGAAAAAGATGGAAGAAAATATCTGAGGAAGAAGTAGTAGAAGGAAGCGAAGAAAACTCGAGAAATCACCACCAGAGACCTCTGCAGAGGAATCGCGAAGAGTGCCTTTAGAGAGAGAAATCGTTGGAATGCAATTACGCAGAAGAGAGAATTGAGGATGGAGGGAAAAATGAGGGTTCAAAACCCTTAAATATACAGGCGCGATTCCCAAGGCCCATCATTGCCTTGGGAGTCCCAAAGGGCGGCTGACAACACACGCTTGCCAAGCAAGCCATACTTCAACACTGGACAAGTGTCAAACATATATTGGCTCATATTAGAAAGGCCTCGGAGATGTGTAAATCCCACACTCACCTTCTTTCACATGTAACTAAGGGCAGGGGGTGATTGATATGCCCCAAGTGTGACCTCGGCTCGGAGACACCAACCTCGGCCGAGATCATGGCCGACATTGGGCAAGGCTTGGGCATGCGGCATCAGCCCTCGACCATAGCAAGATCGGCCCAGGCCAACACTACCACCAGCCTCTCGAAGGGACATCGCACGCATACAAGGATCAGCAGCATTCTCGTATACCTTGGAATGGCAACCTCAACCAGATATAGGCCGATCTCGCAAGAATCCTTACCATCAACCTCATCAAGACATCAGTCGATGCTCCAAACACACCAGCTCAACCTCGGCCCAGGCCGACCCTGTCCATTGTCTCGGCTAGGATTAAGCCGAGACCTCCATAGTCACCTCGGATTGAACGAGCACCTGACTTACCAACCTCGACCTCTCCCAGGCCGAGGTCATACACCAAGCACGATAGCCGAGCATCTACTGACATTTGGATAAGGGCACGTCGACACATATCAGTTATAACAAGATTATTCCCCACATGTGGGGAGAATATTTCATCATCATTCTCTACTTATGATAGTGACAGATGGCTTTCTCATATTGGTGAGGCAAACACACACATGCACATTACATGCATGGGGGGTACATTACACCCCCTAGGTACTATATATAGAGGTCATCCTCTAGCTTGCAAAGGATCCAAAAAATACAACCCTAGCTGAAACTGTCTAGATATATAGTTGAGAGAGAGCTTGAGAGATTGTATCCATGGCCATCAGTGCCCAATTACAGCGATTTTATTCACATACACAGTGGACGTAGGCCGATTTAGGCTGAACCACTTATATTCGGGTGCTCTCTCCTCTTCTGCTCATCTCATTCTCTTACCTTTTACATAACTATGCAGCCATTGTTGTTCTTAGATTGAGCTTGAAAACACCTTACCTGGTGGTTCTAATTCTAGCATCATCATTAAACATTTTTAAGGTCTTTCTGAGCTCTCTTGTCATCATCTGTCTTTTGTTTGTCATGTTTTCTCTCATGAGGCATATGATTAGAAGCGTTGGAGTAATTAGGTTTCCCTTGTCTGGAAGCAACTTTGTTTCTAAAGTTTACATTTTTTTTAAATGCTTAGACATAAGAGCAATCTGATTATCCAATTTTTCCAAGTCATAGTCCTCATCAGAGTCAAGGTCAAGGTCAGATTTGATCAACTTAGATGAAAAAACAAGATTAGAATTACCCTATTTTTTATTGGTCTGGATCAATTATTTCTTGAATTCTAGTTCCATTTCCACAGTTCTTAGTTTACTACTGAGGAGTTCTGGGGTAAGATTTTGATTATCCATTTCCTCAATGGCATATCTTTTATTATCAAACTTTTGTGGAAGTGATCTTATAATTTTTAAAACAATATCTTTCCTATCATAGGATATATCGTTTGCATGCAACTTTGTTACAATGTCAGTTAACCTAATGTAGAAATCATCAAAGGATTCAGTCTCAGACATGACAAGAGAGATATAGTGTTGAATAAGCATTTGAGTTTTTGAAGCTTTAACTCTCGTATCACCGTCATGTGAAGTTACAAGAGTATTCCTCTTGAACTCATGTTCGTTGATAGATATAAATATGGCACTCTTTCCATTATTGTTACATAGTGAAATTTGTTTCTCATCTTTAGTGAATTCACTTAGTAACTTCTTGATTCTCACAGTACTTCCTTCATCTGTTGGTTTAGTAGGCAAGGTGTATCCATTTTCTATAACTTCCCAGGCTTTATCTCCCAGAGTTCCTTGAACAAAAGAAATCATCCTTACATTCTAGTAAGGAAAATTGGTTCCATCAAAGAGAGGGGGACTGGACAGGTAACCTAGTCTCTCAAATTTCTCATCCATACTTTTGTTTTGAAAAAACAATTTCAGAAACATAGGATCTAAAAGATTTTAAAATAGCCAAGCTATGATACCAATTGAAAAAGTGCCATTTAAGGCATTTAATACAAGATTAAACTGTTAAAATGGCTCCGAACTATTTGATGTAGAAACTTTTAATTCAAAACAAAACTTAACACAATATGTGTTTAAAAACATTATCAAAATAGTTTGAACGAGTTATTTCAGATCTTGAATGAACAAGTTTTAAAAAATAAAACTTAAACTATTAAATCAACACAGCTTAGAAGAATGTGATGAGAAAATGAGGAAGAGCACAAGTAATTTTTAACGTGGTAAAACCCCACCCAATTGGGGAAACATCCATGGTGACCTCTACGTCAGAAAACAAAAATACACTAAAATCAGAATAACAAATAATAAGCTATTTAACAATCAAACTACACAAACACACCTAAACTACGTTTAGAATCGTTACAAACTCCTCTGGATTAGATCTGACTTCTCTGAAGGTTGTTGTTGTTGTTGATGTTCTCTCCAGCTTTGTAATCTTTACTTGATTCCATCTTTACGTCGACTAAAACGAGTTCAAGATCATACAACCAACACTTTAAGTGGGGTAGAGTAAAAGTGTAGTGGTGATGTGCTCTCTAACATATGCATGCGACACACTCACACTTAATACAAACAGAATGACTTATCAAATTATAGAATCACTAGATATGCAAGAAATTCTAAAATTAGTTTATTCAAAACTAAATCAGACTTTTAGACCTTTCAAAATAATCGCAGATCAAGAAGGAATCTTATTGTGAAATATCCAAGATCCTAACACTTTCGGGTTTTGAAAATATTGTATAGAAAGTGCAATCCCCAATCAAGATCTCAAAACTAGATCTGAGTCTGATAGTTTAAATAAAATGAAATTAGAATGAATATAGTCGGTTTAGGGTTTGAAAACATAAAATCCTTTTTAAAATAACCAACAAGTAATATTTCTCAAAATAAGAAATTAAATAGTAAATTGTCTATGTGATTTGTATCAGAAAGACGAGATCTCAAGTTTCTGTGTAAAGAAACTGAAAACTCTACCAACGTGACTAAGTTGGAAGGGTGATCAAGAACAAGAGAGGATTATCTTATCAAAACCAGGAACTAACACTCAGGTTTAATCTCTCAGAAAATTATTTGTGGTAGGGTTTGACGAAGTTTGGATTAGGGTTTCATTTCTCTCTCTTCTCTCTACTCTCTCTTTTTTCTCTCAAACGAGGAAATCACAAAAGTCTCTAATTACCTCATAGATGGCCTCTATTTATACTTCTCGTAGAAGGATCTCGAACGATGGTTCAAATTCAAGGGCTGAGATTAAAAGCAGTTGAAATGATGTAAATCCAAGGGTTCACAAGAAGCGGTGCAAAATCCAACTCTGATTGGTTAAAACAAGCACACTTGGATTGATTTCAAACACATGCAGATCGTATATTAAGACGATCCAATGGCCCATAATAATTCACAGGTATGTGAGTGATAAGAAGCACAAATCAAACCGTTATGTGTTCAACACGTGTAGGTTTAAGATCAACTCTCAAACGCGTGTTTTTGGTTTCCAAAAAAATATAGTTTCACCCACAAATGTTTCTGCCGCTTTTGGATTAGACCCAAGAAAGTTTTAAGGAATGAAAAATATTTACAAATAAACCCAAAAACTTTATTAAGTTCCAATTTTAATTTCTAAAAATCAATAAATTCTTAGAAAATATTAAATAAATCCCAAAAATTATTAAAAAAAACATATTAAGGGGATTTAGCTCACACAAGATCATCACATGAATAAAACACTATATGTGTGCAGTCCTAGTGTGTGTTGTATATTATATACCTTTAAGAACTTGTAGAGGAATATCAATGTAGCCATGAAAGTTTCGAGGCTTTTTGGATCATCTAGGGATAGACACAATTTGTGACTATTTCCAAAGTAGATGAGCTCCTATATAATACAAAATCAAATGAGTCAAAGATATAGGGTGCTTCATATTTTTGTGTGGAATCTAATATACGAATTATCCATACGAATTCACATTATCATAAATTAATAGTCCTGGTTATAAGAATGGGATATAAAGCATGGGCATATTACAAAGTTTGAAAATGATACATGTGGATATCATGCATTCTAATGTATCCACATTTTTATGAGGATAAATTTGGCAAGATATGTTTTTCCTTAAAATGTTTGAATTTTAAATAACGACTATTAATTTGGGACACATGGAGTATCATCTTTTGTGTACAATTTGTTTTTCTATATTTATTGCGATTGTGAAAAAAGAATGGATATCCAAAAATTTTATGACTCTCAAACATCACAATTAAAGGTGATCTTACCATCTCAAGTCACGGGAAAAAATATTGTCTCCTTTTATACCATCTAGTTTGGGATCACGTAGATATTTGATAAGCACCTAAATGTGTTAAATTTATACCCCAAATCGACACATTTCAATTTCTAGTTCTCGATAAAATTGGCCTTATGTTTGTTTTTATCTTATAGGTCAAATTGCATTAGGAGAATCAAACACGATATTTTAAATCAATTTGCGCGAGGTACAATCGTATATGCACTTTCTAGAGCAATATGATAATTTCTTACAACCAATTTTGGATTCGAACAGATAATGTAAGATTTAGGCCACAAATCTAGAAATGCCCGATTTCAAACGACATATCAATTTGAGTTAAAACAAAGAAATTATGAGTGTGCAAAATTTTAAATTAAAATAAAGGCAAGGTCAAATTCCCGAGTCATACCCAAAGTCAAACCTCATGATACGTGCAGTATTAGAATATTGTCGACCTTGAAATAAGGGTCATGCCAGTTCTTGCCGGGAATTAATTGGAGGTTGAATAACAAAGTTGTGAATATTTGGAGTTGTGTAAATATTGGAAATCAGGAAATAACTTTCGCTCATATATTTTCTCGTACATATACATTATTAAGACACCACTTGGCTCAATGGTTATGCTGATTTTGCGTAAACTATTTGGCTCCAATTCAAAACTTAGGAAGGGAAGGGTTTAAGCTCGTTGTTGAAAATAACATTTGTAAGCACCATGTGGCGCCATCATAGTGGACCATGTGGCTTCATAGTGACCCTTCGATCAACGCATGATTCAGCTCCTACCTTGACACGCCCATGTGCACTTCCTCTCCATGCACACACAACAGTGCCAATATTTTTTGAAATTTCATTTTTTCTTTTTTTGTTTATAATTTTTACCCCTGATTTTTATTCCTTTGATTATTTATCCAAAAAACTCTCATTCTTCCTTATTTGTTTTTATGTCTTTTTTTAAAAGAAACCAAAATTATATTTTTTTTCCACACTTCCTTAATCAGTATCCTTTATGTGAACTTAAATAAACTTTGCCTATATTCCCTTTTATTATTTAAACAAACGTACCCATCACATTTGTAAAATACCAAAGGTGCCTCAAACCCCACTTTCTACCTATAAAAGGGACCTTTGGTGTTCATCTTTGGAGAAATTTTTTTAAGGGTATAATAATATAAAGAGAGAATGCTACTTTGTTAGGTCAAGGTGAGAAAGCAAGAATTCAAGTGTCTTTAATTAACTTGAGATTTCGAGCTTATGTAAAAAGTGAAGTTTGTATTAATTCAAGAGATTGGTTTGATCACTTCTTCTCTCTATTCACACTTGTTTAAATTACTTATGAACTTGAATTTTTGTTTCATGCTCTGGATGGTCAATATGGTAGGCTAATCGTCTGATTGAAGGGATGAAATGAAGCCCCATTGGATTACATTAATTTATTTCGATAACTTATATGTATATTAACTTTCTATGATTAGTAATTTCTAAATCATATACTTATTTCTTCATTGAGAAAAGATAAACTATCTTTGAGCAAAGATTGAAAATTGGTTAATAACTTTTTCCTAAAATTCAAACTAGAGATAGACTTATTTTTTGATTAAAATTATAATCTAACATTCTACTACTCTTGTTATATTTTTGCTAAATTAACATTAGTTACATGAACTTTCCTAGTGGTAGCTAATTTGATTAAGTTTAATGTATCCAGAGTAGAGTTTGTAGGATTTCAAATTCCTTTTCTAAAATAATATTTGTTTTAATTCATTAGTGTGATGAGAATCCACTTTTAAATTAGATACATATTTTGGAAGTTTATCAAAATAGAAAGTTTCAAACTAGTCTTAATCATATAAAATGGTGGTGAATTTCAATCCTTGTCTCCTTATCATTCGACTTACATCTTATACATCCTTATACTTGTATTTTCATCATATATTTCATTTACTAGTTCACCATTTTAGATAAATAAAAAACCCTTGGAAAACAAGTTTTAAAAAAAATATAAAAATGACTTTTAGTAACCTCACTTGACTTATCTTTAGTTTAAAAGTACGAATTGTCCCCTTACTTGAAATTGTACTCATTTTTAGTGTGTATTGCGTAGGTAGTTCAAGGCAAATTGATAGAAAAATATTCGTACTACAAAGACAGAAGTAAAAGGAAAATTACATTTATTAAATAGCATCGTTGTCGATGTTTTAGAAGAGAAGTTTGTGAAGATCGCTAAATTTCATTTCTCATTTGTACATTTCATTAGATTAATTATACTAGGTTATTGAGTTCTTGTGTATTTATTTATTGTGATTTGAACACATATTATCTTAATAATTAATTCAAAATTAAAAAAAGGCAAAAATGGAAACCGGACAAAATATAGAGAGGGCATGATTGGAGTGGACTTAGAAGCCTCTATATTTTGGGTCAATAAGACACCTGGGGCTGACTGAAGTTAGGTGAACTTTCCTCCATCGACTCAACTTGATCTTCACTTTACGTATGTAAAACCCATAAGAGGTAACTTTTTAAACACTCACGAATCTGCCTTAAGTGAGTCAATTTTGTGTCCTTCTATATGTTCTTATGCAATTTTCATTTCCGCATTGTCTTAATTTAGAATTATGTGATGAATTAATCAACTTAAGTCCTATACCCGGTCATTGAAACGAGAAAGGATTGTATCACCCGACTCAATCACTCATCCATTGTGTGCAATCCTACATATCACACAAATTTTAAATCGTCTAACTTTATAGCCCCGTAGGATATAGTGTTCAGGACCCTTTTTGAATAATTTAACTTATAGGACAAACAATAGAGTCCTCTCCCTAGCAAAATCTAAATCGGTTAGCTATAAGGAATGTTATTGTTCATAGAAACTGAGTTTTAAGTGCGACTGTCTAGTAAAACGGGTTTTTGTTATCCCTAGTGTTGTACCGATCGGCTGATTCATTGTAGTAGCTTTGTGAGAATCTCTGTAGCAAGCCTCTAGTTGTATTATGAGGAAATTAGCGGCACGAAGTTTTGCAAAGGCGACTTCAACAAATTCTGCAATTTTATTGCTCGCGAATTAAAGTAAAATTTGACTACACCATTATATAATTAATGATTTAAAATTGGTTATGTATATTGTCCAGTTATCGGTTTTATAATCCACCAATTGAGTTTGAACGTGAGTCCAAGTTGTCTCTTTTTACAAAACCCCAAAAATATTTTTTTCCTTTATTCTAAAAGATTCTCTTTAATTTTCTAAACATCTAAAAATACAAAAATATTTTTCATTTCCTATCTAATATATCAAAAATCCAAAAATATTTTCTTATTTTTTTTAGCAGACAAAAATTATTTTCTTTCCTTTTTTATGCCAAATTGCCAATGTCTTGATCATCGATTAACACGTTCCTCTAGCCATCCATCTTTACATTCACCCATAGGTTCTAGAGTTCTCGTCGATAATATTTTTCCCAATATCTCTGATTCAAGTTTGCAGACTACAAGTTCTCCTATGTCTCTGCCCACCATGGCCGAGTAACATGCTCTAAGGGACTATTCAGCACCAATAGTGGCCACTCCACCATCATATATTGGTGTTCAACCCACACCAGCTGCTAACTTCAAACTTCATCGCTCCACCATTTGTATGTTACCCAATTTCCATGGTCTCGAACATGAGTCCTCGTATACTTATTTGCCAAAATTTCTCACCCTTTGCGCTACCTTCAAGAATCAAAATTTATACGAAGTGAATGTTCGTCTCCAATTGTTCCCATTATCTCCACATGATTATTCATCCATATGGCTCCATTCATTGCCACTGGATTCTATTCCTACATGGGAACAACTCATGAAGAAGTTCATATCTAAATTTTACCCTATGAACAAAATGAATGAAATGCGTGAAGTTATTCAAGACTTTCTTCAAAATACCAATAAGTAATTTTTTGAAGCATGGATCCAATTCCAAGGCTTCATCAATAGTTGACCACATCATGGACTTGAGGAAAGTAATCTATTCCATTGTTTTAATAATGGAATTGTCCTTCAATCTCTCACCATGATTGGGTATGTGCATAAATGTAAGTTTATCCATTCGACACACACTGTCGCTTACAATTTTCTTCTTGAATTAATGATGACTCTCAAGATTGGAGGGAACAAGTGAGTTCCAGATCTGAACGACCATGTCAGGGGGCACTAATGAGGTTAAGAATGGCCCAGATTTTAAAACATTAATATATGGCTTCACCACTTTGACTAGAATCATTGATGCTCTTGTTTGTTCAATGCAATCAGATGTCTCGGTATTTAAACCAGTGACGAATGTCAACGAGTTCAGTCTTTCATCTATCACTGTATAATTAAGTTATGATCATTTATGTCATTTGTGCCCGATCACTTAAGATGAACCCGAACCTACCATGGAGCCAGCATGTGCCTTTGATCCTGTCAAGAAACCAACACCAGCATAATTTATTTACTATTCCAATAATCGGAATCACCCTTATTTTTACTATAAGTTCGATAATAACTCCGATACTATGCGACCATCACATTTTTGGGGGGTCATCACTCATGGCCCAGTCGTCCTCCCGTTCTAAATCAACCCAATTAATATAATCAACATCATCGTCAAACCCATTTTGTCCCCCATGGAGGACTGTAAGACACCAACCATCAACTTGCCCCCGTTCCACACATGTCTTATGAGTATCCTCCACTTAGTTCACAACGAGATTTGGTACCTCAACCTCCCTATGTACCTCCACCTCAATCACCCACCTCTTCTCAAGAATATTTTTACTCAATTAATCACAACTCAATAAAAAAATCATGCAAATGTAAAGTCAATCCATCTAAAGGCTTGAGAAGGTTTTTAACCAACTTGATTTCGAGAGAGAGAAAATTTCATTCCCGAGTCAACCCATTTATATTCCTATGTTTAATGGATAAGAGTCATCTTATGAGGTTGGAATCACATCCAACCAACTCGCATACCAAGCACACATGAAAGCGGTGACCACTCTAAGATTCGAGAAACAGGTTGAGAATGGTGTCGACATACCCACAGATGGTAAAACTCAACCCACCCCAAAAAATCCAATAGAACCCATCCCTAAGATTCGTTAACCCGAGAAATCTAGAGAGAATTTTGAGTCAAAACCAAATGAGAACACCACGGTCTACGTGACTAATAATACATCTTTTACATATATGTCGTTGTAGAGTAAAGACGGTCAATCAAAAATCCCTTTTGGTACCTACAAACACATTAAAATTATATATTGGCAAGTAAGGGGTCGATCCTCACTCCTTAATGTGGACAAAACTAAAGTGAAGACAATGTATGATTCTTACAATAATTTTTAAGGGATATTTATACTACTAATTATGAACTAAAATTAAAAATACACTAAGAAATAAAGAAAATGATAAAGTGAGCTAAATATGAGTATAAAACAATTATAAGATAATTCAAGGGATTAAACTTCCCCACTTAACTTATTTATTTTCATTAATTAGTTAGTATATTTAAAATACCCCCAAACATATATAAATTCACAAATCTACTCT
The DNA here is from genome assembly GCA_949130495.1 of Sambucus nigra. Lineage (NCBI taxonomy): Eukaryota > Viridiplantae > Streptophyta > Magnoliopsida > Dipsacales > Adoxaceae > Sambucus > Sambucus nigra. Next base: position 613,915,603 of record OX422212.1, on the reverse strand, counting down.
CGTTGCAAATGTAAAGTTACATATAGTCCTTTTAGAAAATTGATATTTAAATTTCACATACTCACAAAAAATTAATTTAAACATTTTCTAAGAAATCACCCGCTAGGAAAAATTCACTAAAGTATTTTAAATAATTAAAAATTACATTTTTAGAGTAGAGAAATTCGAACTACAATATTATTTAAAAATTGTATATCTTTAGTTCAATTAATAAATAAATATTATAATCTGAATTTGCGATTTTATCTCGAAAATAATTCACCATCTCTCAAGGCGTAAATATAAATTGTAAAATTTTAATATTAATATTCAAAGGGCCATAATAAATAAACAAGCAAAAGATAAAAATAATTAAGTTAAGGGTTCCATCTCACACCTTGAATGGGGTATTTAGCCTCTCATTTTGGTATTACTACATACAAAATCTAATAATGACACAATACGAGGCATAATAAATCAAATATAATGAGAATAAAAAAATAAACCAAATCTCCTTGACTTTTATATTAACTTCCCACACTTGACATGAAAAATAACCAACAAATCTGAATTTTACAACACTAAAAAAATATCACTCAACTCACAATTTATATCTTACAAATATAATCTCCCTTTTACTCAAGTCTCTATATAAAAAAAGAAAAGAATAAAATCGGGTTATACTTCCTGATGCGTCAATGGTGTAGGAATCGAGGTTGCAGGTTAGAGTTGATTCAAAGTGGGACTGGGTATTTGCTGCACGGATCAAGGGTCGAAGTGGGTTTCATGGTTATGGGTTCGAACCGATATGGGGTTTGTATTTTTTTGGGTTGAGGTCGGAGGTGTGCCCGGGTAGAATGGTTTGGATGGAGGTTAATGGGTTCTTGGTCGGAGGTTAGGAGATGGCTCTTTAACGACGGTTTTCAGGCCGGAGGTTTGAGGCCAGCAGTTGGAGATGAAGCCATATATGGGTTCGTATTTTTCTCTGGTGTAGGCCATGGTATTTCAACGGGTATGGGTTCGTGTTTGGGTTAAGGGTTTTGAAGTTTGGGCATGTGAAGATGTTGAGTCAGGTGTCCAGGTGAGTTAATGGTCAAGGTTGTTTTAATGGAGGGGGAGGTCGGTTTGGTTTAGGGGGAAGAGAGAGTGTGGGTTTGGTGTAGGAAAATGGTGAGTAGTCGCTGATGGGATTGGGTGTAGAGGCATGTATGTTAGTGTAGGGTGCATGTGAGAGAGTTACATGGGTGTATGAGTGTGGAGGGGTTTAGTGTGTGTGTGTGTGTGTGTTTACTTTGTACCTCTATAAAATTAAAATAAAACTATCTAACATTTAAGACTCAACTAAAAACATAAATTAATAAAAATAAACTAACTAAAAGAATAAAAACAAATAAGATAAAATAACTAAAAATCTAATAAATACGTACTCCTATTATATATACACACAAACTTAGATTAAAATACACGGAACTTAATATTTACAATTATACGCACAGAAATAAAATATAAAAATCCTAAAAATTTATACACAACTCAATTAAAAATATTACAAATATAAAAGTACAACTAAACACACATGAGGCTCGGGACAGGATTAGGGAGATTTGGGCTCGGTTATGGGATAGGGTCATTGGTACAGGAATTGGTTTAACCTCTTTTAACCGCACTGACACATTTGATGTACTTGACCACTTATTTATAGAAATTGACTCAAATTAAGCATGTTTGACACCGCAAATGCATATTGACCTACAAAACAAACAAATACCAGCATAAGTCCAATTTTATCGAGAACTAGAAATTTAAAACCATCTATTTGATGTATAAATATAACATTTATGGGTGCTTATCACACCACCCCCAACTAGAACATTGGTAGTCCTCGAGAAAAATATAGAGAGAAAGAAGGATAAGAAATCAAAAGTGTACCACTTTCACGGGCACTTGCGATTGCACTTAACAAGTGCAATAAGACTTTAAACCTATAGATTGCCCTATAGGACAATTTTTGTCTCATAAGGGTTTGCAGTGAATATACCCATAAAATTCTTTATTTGAAAAAGGATGTTAATCTCATCTTTAGACAGAGAAATATCATACAATCCATCATTTAAGGAATACGATAAATGAAGTATGAAGTATATTAAAGTAAACTCACTTAATATCCAAGGCAAATCAATTCTAGAACTCAATGAGCGTAGTGTGAATCATTTTAAATGATTTTAAGTATCATAAGAGTAATTTGTATATCATCTTTTAAAATCAATGCTTTAACTTTCAAATCTCGGCGGATATATCGCTGTAAAATGATCTCTTGAGATTTGGGTAAAAATATATCTCTTGTGCGTGAGGATGTGAGTAGATTTAAATAAGTTCAAACGTCTCACACACATATAAGAAATAATGGATACAAGAATGAATTTGATCTCAAAGAGGGAATGCAAATCACTATATCGAGAATATCGAGTTATTCACCATGTAGATTTTCCATTTGCCCAAACACTTTACCAAAGGTAAGAATGGGATTTAATGTAAAGGATGAGGGGAAATGAGATGGGGAATATGGATGATATGATGATTTTTGGGATTTTGAGAAGAGTGGACAACTTGAATAATTAATTTATCCATTTCCCAAAATTTTGATCGCATGCTTTTCTTTTTCTATTTTTTTTTCTTTTTTATGTGATACGATCCGTCTTTTAGAGCACGAACGAATACATTTTACATATATAACTTCAAACACTATTTTCTCAAAAATCAAGGGTGATGATGGAATAATGATATATAGATGGTATGAATGATGTGGTAATATGGAAAATGGATGGTGGGAAATGGAAAATGGGTTAAATGATTAGTGTTCGGGACAAACTAGAAGACACATGTTTCTCATAACTGGAAAGTGATGTCATCCTTAGTGATTAGGCCAAAATTTGAAGAATAATGAGATCATAGAACGACTTAAAGTATGGTATCCGAAGGAAGTTGAGTAAACTTGTGACTCGGAGATTGCATAAAAATTCTCATAAATGATGAAAAGCTCAAATCTCACGGGTTTAAGTCTCCACTAATGATTTTTAATCTTTTCTTAAGAATTATAGTACTCTTAAACTCTAAACCGTAGTGACATGATAAGTGCGCAAATTTGTTGAGTCCAAAAATTCATGGTGCCACATGACTTGTTACGTATTATATAAGCTATTTAGAAAAATATAAATCATCTAGATTGATTCCTAGACTTAAAGGATGGATGATAGAAAATTCACGTCAATGAGTGAGATGAAAGAAACTGCACAAGAATTTTAAAAATCAGGTTTTGAAATTTTTTCAAAAGATATATGATTTTGATAAATTCCCCACCCCCAAACAAAAAGGAACATCGTCATTGATGTTAAGTAAAATAATTTTTAGAATTGAGAGCAGAAGGGAGGAAAGGTATTATGAGAATCAACCGTTAATGAAGTGGACAGATGAAGCCATGATGAAACCTGATAAGATAAAAATACATACAAGTCTATAAACGTGGAAAAGAACTGGGTGATGTGAATCACCATCCCCAAATAGGATAAGACTCATACTCAGAATTAGTGGGTTGCCTCCCGGTAGCATTAAGTTTAACATCTTCAGCCAGTCCAAAGGGAACTCACCCTAAGGATAACATCTATGTAAGCGCAGGTGGAAGAAAAATGTGGTCATGAGAATCACCCCCAAACAACACTGAAGCATCAATCTTGTTGAATGATGGATAAAATGGGCAATGCACTTGTATGGAAAAGTGCATCACACGATGCAAAACATCGGTGGACCATGGACTGGTGGGTATTAGGTTAAGGGTGAGAAAGGCAAGGGAGAATAAGCATCGATCACTGTCCTTATTGAGCTAAAAGGTTAGGGCCACAAGGACCCTATAAGCATGATTATATAATTGGATGGTGAGGTGAAAGGGTGCGGAAATAGTGATGGGGTAGGCCTCATAAAAATTGCACGACTGTTCTATAAATGGACGATAATAATGGTTGTGCCATTGCACATTGATGAGATGTCAGGAAGAAAAATAAACACCACAAGAGAGTGGCAGGCATGGAGTAATAAGATTTGTGTCACAAGTGAGAGTACCACCATAAATACTATTATGGCTGGGTGATGGTGATTGCAAGTAAGGACCTAGAGAAACATATGTGAGTTGTGGTGGTATAATGACTAGGTCCAAACTAGGTGGTGGAGAGTGTGAAATTATGGGTGGTTCGAGTGGAATAAAAGGTGGATCGTGTGGTATAAAGGGCGGGGGAAGATGATCCAACTCAAGTGTAGGAGACACACTCCTCATGAGACATGGAGTGATCCTCAAGGGCACTCCCAGGGGGAAGTGTTGAAGTAAACGATTGAGTGATCAACTTATTCACCTGTAAGTCACCATCTGAGGTGGTGAAGAAATCAAAGGAGGCACAAAAATTAGAGATAGAGGAATCACTAGAGATAGTTGGCTCAAAGAGAGCCATGCATGGTGGAACATGATCCATATCTGGAGAGGTCGAAATCATCACGAATTCAATCTCGATAATATGGGGAGAACTCATAGCCGGAGCTAACCTAAGATGAATTGGTTCCTAGGGAACACACAGTGTGGGCTTAATAAGTGTAGACTTAGGTATTATTATGGATTCATCGGTAGGGGGAATGCGAACCTCAATAGTGGGTTCTTTTGGGCAAAGCGGGATTTGATCATTCTCACTATCTTCGGATAAGTCAACACAATTGTCAACTTGAGGCCCGGACCGTGGAATGGTCCCAACGTCGAGATTGTCAGGGTGATAAGGTTGGTCATACTCAAAATCAGTGTCACAAGATGACTCATCGTCACTCCACATGGGGGCAACAATGGGTTGACTTGGGGTGAAATCCGACTCTCCCTCACACTCAAATTCATTAAGGCATTGTTCAAGATGTTGAAGGGCTTCATCTTGAAATTGAGTACCTTCCTCTTGCTCGAGGATGAACTTTTACAATAGACTTTCGAGAGCGAAGGTGTATGATGGGGGTGGAGTGATGGGTGGCGGCGATGGTGGAGGTGGACACAACTCGCTATTGACATTAGGAAACGGAGAATACCTATATAAAGTGTGGGGAATGGGGTCAAGTGTGTCATACATCAGAGAAACATATCTGCGAGAGATAAAAGGTTAATAATCATGGGGTGAGTAGTGAGTAAACTGATCGGTATGGGGTGACTTGATTTCCATGAAGACTATTGGAACGTGTGAGGATCCACAACATCCGATTGGGATTCGTATTGCGTGAGAGGTTGATCAAGCCTCCACGAATAACTGGGGTGCACACACCACTCGGGATTGGATATGTTAAGACAATAGGTCGAGGTGTGTTCCAAAATAGTGCCATATGGATACACTTGGTCCATGATGGGTCCGCACGAATAAGGAAGGTACGGGGACTCATGAGACAAGTGATCGGCATGAAATCAATATGTGCATGTCGAAGCATATGGCGTGTTAATACTCGTAATCGAAAGCGATGAAATGTACGATGCGTGCGTGGATGATGCATGAGTATCAACGATATTTGTTTGAGAGTTAAAGACACTAAGTAAAGTGTAGAGGTTGGACTTGGGCTCAAGTTCAAACATTCTTCAAGAGAGTGGGAAATGGATAAAGTAGTCACGTAAAGGGAGTTCGTCGGCCACAAGGAGAGAAATATTTTTTTTGGATTTTTTTTTTAAAGTGAAAGAAATAATTTTTTTTTGGATTTTTATAAAAATAAAGGAAGAAAACATTTTTGGATTTTTATGGAGAAAAAGAAGGAAAAAATAATTTTAGATTCTTTTTGGAAGAGAAAAATGAGGAAAAATATTTGGACTCTTAAATTTAGACGACCTCACTAAAATCGACTACCGAAAGATTGAATTTTACACACACAAGTTAAGGATAAATCCTAACTAGCACATAGCTAGTTTTAACCTAAAAATTAGTAAAAGGGGTAGTCAAATTTTAATTAAGTCGATGGACGATAAAACTTACGGAATTTATCTTTGTGATCGACTTTTGTAAAAATGTTCTCCTATTGGGGTAACTAGTTGATTGATTTTAAATTTAATAATAGTTCAAAAAAAGGATAAGCGAATGATTCGGGTGGTGAAATTCCTTCTCGTGAATGATCAGGTGTAGGTCTTAATTGATTAATTCATCACACACATTCAAAAAAAATGCAAGAATAAAAATCAAACCAGAGCACGTAGTCACACAGAAAATTGACTCGCTTGCAAGAGATTCGCGAGCGTTTGAGAAATGTACCTCCTACAGTTTTTACACCTTGGGGTGATGAACGATTTAAGTCGATCGAGAGGAGATCTCGCCTATCTCAGCTGGCCCCGGGAGTCCTTCCGACCTAAAGTAGAGAGGTTTCTAAATCCTCTCCTTTGGATGCCCTCTCTCTACCCTGTCCGATTTCCCTATCACGCTTTTTTATGAATTATTACAAATGAAAAAAATAATGGTGTCTCCAAGCACCGCAATGCAATCCAAATAATAAAATTATAATACAATCCTTTAAAGAAAAATGAAAAAAGGTATGAAAAAGTAAAAATGGAATATAAATGAATCACAAATAATATGAAATCCGCTCAAATGCTTCGAGATCTAAAGATCGGCAATGGCACTATTTAATAACACGTCTTTTTAGTATATGTCATTGTAGAGTAAAGATGATCAATCAAAAATCCCTTTTGGTACCTACAAACACACTAAAATTGTATATTGGCAAGTAAGGGGTTAATCCACGCTCCTTAATGTGGACAAGAGCAAAGTGCAGACAATGTATGATTTTTAAAACAATTTGAAAGGATATTTATACTACTAATTATGAACTAAAATTAAAACTACACTAATAAATAAAGAAAAGGATCAAGTGAGCTAAATATGAGAAAACAATTATGAGATAATTCAAGGGAATAAACTTCACCACTTAGCCTATTTATTTTCATAATTATTTTGCCTATTTGAAATACCCTCAAACATATATAAATTCATAAATCAACTCTCGTTGCAAATGTAAATTAACATATAGTCCTTTTAGAAAATTAATAATTAAATTTCACGTACTCACAAAAAATAGATTTATACATTTTCTAATAAATCACCCGCTATGAAAAATTTACTAAAAGTATTTTAAATCATTAAAAATTATATTTTTAGAGTAGACAAGTTCGAACTATAATATTATTTAAAAAAAATTTATCTCTACTTTAATTAATAAATAAATATTATAATCTAATTTGCGATTTTCTCTCGAAAATAATTCACCTTCTCACGAGGGGTAAATATAAATTGTAAAATATTAATATTAATATTTAGAGGGGCATAATAAATAAAAAAATCAAAAATAAAAATAAATAAGTTAAGGGTTCCATGTCACCCCTTGAATGGGGTAGTTAGCTTCTCATTTTGCTATTATTACATATAAAATATAATAATGACACAATAAGTGGCATAATAAATAAAATATAATGAGAATAAAAAATAAACCAAATCTCCTTGAGTTTAATATTAACTTCCCAAACTTGACATGAATAGTAACCAACAAATCTGAGTTTTACAACACTAAAAAGAATGTCACTCAACTCATAATTTGTATCCTGCAAATATAATCTACCTCACACTCAAGTCACTATGTAAAAAAAAATAGAAAATAAGAAATAGAAACACAATAAAAAATTGAGCTCTTAAACTAAAAACTACACTACTCTCTCCCCACTCTTGCACTGTTTGATCCCCCTTTCTAAAATGAAGAGTCTTCTTTTGTAAGAGATTACATGGGGCTAGGGTTAAGGGTAGTTTAGTAAGAGGGAATAAAAAGTAAGAACCTATGAATTTTATTTAGAAAATGGACAAAAGTTTGGGTTTTATAAATAATAGGTGCAAAGCTGGTTTTGGTAAAATCGGGCTATGATTCCTGATGGGTCAACGGAATAGGAATTGAGGTTGCATGTTGCAATTGATTCGAAGTAGGACTGGGTATTTGTTACTCGGATCAAGGGTAGAAGTTAGTTTCATTGTTATGGGTTTGAACATGTATGGGATTTTGATTGCTTTGGGTTGAGGTCGGGGGTGTGCCTAGGTAGAATGGTTCGGCTAGATGTTGGTGGGTTCTTGGTCGAAGGTTGGGAGATGGGTCTCCGATGACAGGTTGACATGGCTGGTGGTTTGAGGCCAGCAGTAGGAAGATGGTGAATAGTGGCTGATGCGATTGGGTGTAGAGGAGTGTATGTTAGTGTAGGGTGTGTGTGAGAGAGTTGATTGGGTGTATGAGTATGTAGGGGTTTAGTGTGTGTGTGTGTTTACTTTCCACCTCTATAAAATTAGAATAAAACTGTCTAACATTTAAGACTCAACTAAAAACATAAATTACTAAAAACAAACTAACTAAAAAAAATTTAAATAAATAAGATAAAATAACTACAAATCTAATAGATACGCACATCTATTATATATACACACAAACTTAGATTAAAAATACACGGACACTAATATTTACAACTATACACACAAAAATAACATATAAAAATCCTAAAAAATTATATACGACTCAACGAAAAATCTAAAATATATAGAAGTACAACTAAATGAACATGAAGCTCGAGACAAGATTAGGGAGATCTGGGCTCGATTAGGGGACAGGATAATTGGTACAAGAATGGGTTTAACCTCTTTTAACCACATCACTGCCACATTTGATGTTCTTGACCACTTATTTATATAAATTCCCTCAAATTAAGCTTGTTTGACACTGCAAATGCATATTAACCTATAAGAATGAACCATCAACCAATGTCCAACTTATTTAATTAAATTCGAATTTTAGCCCCATTCAATCTTAACTCTTGCAAATAATTGTGACAAATAAATGAAACATACACGATAGTCACAATTTGAGGAAAAATCCCCCAAAGGGGCAAAACCTTTTTATTTCACTATAATTTGTTAATATCTACTTACACGGAATACAATGAAATACAGTGACACACGAAATACCCGTAGGTGTCGGTTCGGTGTCGTCAGCAAGAGGTCCCACAAGATCTCCAAGATCAGCAGTGGAAAATCCGCCTTCTTCTTCTCCACAAGAACTCCAGATGAGTAGAACAATTTTCTTGGGTTTAGAGATTTCACAAAAATGATTGGGAATTGTTTTTGAATCAAAATAATGTATAAAACATGAAAAATGAAGTTTGTTTTTAATGCAGAAGAACTGCATAATCGTCAGTGCCTAGACTTGAAAGAATGTGTAAAATGAACACTGCTTAAATACAATAATCGAGGTGGTTGGTCGCTCGAACGGCGCCAAGTGTTGTTAGAAGGACTTAGCGCGACATGAGCTGTCATTTGAACAACAAGCTCTATTGTTCGAACGGTTTCAACATCGTGTACTTGTTCACCTTTACAATTAGAAAAAAAAATCGTATTTAGAGATAAAATATTTTAGACTTCTAAATTTTATTTTAAAAATGTTCCTAAATATTTATGCAAATATTAAAAACTCCCATTAAATTTGTTTACCATAATTGCGAGTGGAGTAGTGGGAACAGATGAATATTGAAGACGCACGATGCCTGATAGGACAATGTTGATGCACTAGGCACGTTTGAAGGTAGTGGGTGTGTGATAACTCCGTATCCAATTTGAGGTCGTCATGGATGAACGTGGAGATCATCACGGATGAACGTGGAGGTTGTCATGGATGAACGTGATAATTTCAAACTTTATTTGTCATCATCAGGGTGTGCAAAAATAATCCCCAAATAAAGAAAAAAAAACACAATGGAGGGGAACATAGTTCTAAGACTTTGTTCTAATGCATTACTAACATACCCAAATTACATGTCAATCCCACTAATATACAACATATAGTGAGCCGCCCTACGTTCTATGTTCTGGGACACACATCCAGACCTTACCCGAATTGCCAAGGTTGGATCGCCCTTTATGCGGAACCTCCCATGATAGTAGGTGGAGTATGTATGTCCAAATACATAACAAACCACATAATAGGTATTCATACAACCTATATACAAATATATCCAATATAAGTATGCATACAACCTATAATACATCCCGTAAGTAGTATTTATATCTCTCGAATACTCGACGTACTAATGATTTATACTTGATATTATTTTTGTATATTCCGAGTATCACTCACTACCTAAAGGGTATCAATTATCCACTAAGTAAATTTAGTAGTTAACACATCACTATCCTACTGGTATTGATCTTAGAAAATCGTTTACTCTTCTCGTATCCCCGTTTGCAAATTTCTGATGCCCAACACAATCATTTAACTCTCGTCGATCTTAATCCCAATTCTACCCTCAGTGTGATTAACCGGCCTTAACTATATGTCCATTGATCTTCTCAAAGTCTTTATATCATTAATAAACCATCACCAAAGTTTTTCTGAAATTAATTCCATGTGGAAGTATGTAGAAAAATCAAACTTTACAAGACTAGGAAGCTGAACCGGTCATGTATAGAAAGCGAATTGGTTCACAAATCTATGCAGCCCAAATGATTTGATAAAGCGTCCGAAAAGGTTCACAAATCTGGACAATTGTCCTCCACGTTACTATGATGAGTTTTCACCAATTATACTACACGTATGTCTAGTGATGATTTCTAACGTAAAGAATGCATCTAATCTAAAAAAATTATATCCAAGAACCGATTAACTCTTTGAATTAATAAAACCCTAGTTTATGGCATTCTTCATGCATAGTCATCATCATTCCAAGATTTTTTTCAAGTTATACATAACATATTCTCTGATATTGTGTTATCTACACATATGGATTTATTCTACATGAATTTCTATCCTGATTCATGAATTTCACTCATCCAAATACCAATAAATCATTTAAGTCGTGAAATTGAAATACTTATCTCGATAAATCAGGTCTAATTTTACGTTATAAAAGACGAATCGATGTTAGAACTCCCCAATCCTCTTTGATTTTGGCTCCTAAATATGTCCTCTTTCTTTTTTCTATTTTCTTTCAATCTCTTAGAGTTTAGAAGAAGAATTACGCCCGCCTCAAACTCTTATACCTAGGTTTTTAATCGTCAATCCCGAAATTAGGCTAACGGGTCAAGCCTAAATGACCCAAATACCCCTTTATGGGCGCGATCATGTCTAAAAAGGTCCCAAGACTCAATTACTACACACGGTACTCTATTTCGACTATTTCGATCCATTTGGAATCAACCGTCACCTTGAAATCGTCATATGAGTCACTCTACATAAATTTCCTATCTCGACCTCAATTTAGTCTACACGCTACTCTCGGTTGAGATATAACATGGTCACGTCGATATCACTCGCTATGATGTATAACAATTATCAAAAGTTATTTACTACTCACTTAGTATATTTCGTAAATATTCATCACTATCTCTCCTGATTAATATTCTAATAAACATATAATATTTAATTCTATTGAATTATGGCACATGTGTAATTTAAAATAATCGAATTAATTAAATTCTAAATACTCATAAATACAAGGTGTTACAATTTTTTGGAATGAGGCATTAAATTTCTAGCTCTTAGTTAAATAATTATTTATTTATTGTACCTGTTTAAATACCATTATTATTATTTTAATCCCTTTTGTTCTTGACTTGAGAAAGTATGAACTTATTTTCGAGATTAAATTATAATTTCAGAAGATAAAATATATTTGGAATTAAGCTTGAGATAGACTTTTCTCAACTTATATTTTGTATATTGTTACTATTCAACTCAATTTTTTTAAAGAAAAAAATGAATTTAAATAATTTTTCTTGGAGAAAAATTTGTTAGAAATATTTAGAAATAATCATTTCAAAGAGCTTATTAAAGTAAACTAATATTATTTTTAAACTATAACTATTAAAGTACTAGTAGTAACAAGAGTTAAGTAGTGACTTAAATAATTTTATCGCGGCATTTTAAATGAAAAATTAGGAAGCTAAAGCAAAATAATTATATGGAAAATTCTACGCTTTGACTTATCTCATATACCTTCTCATTCCTTATAGTTTGTCCTAGAAAATTAGGAAGCTAAAGCAAAATAATTATATAGAAAATTCTATCCTTTCACTTTTATTACTTAATACAAGTTCAATCTTTTAGAAAAATAAAAAAAAAACATTCAAAAATATGAAAATGATTTTTTATTGCATCATTTGACTTCTCTCATGTTTAATAACATGGATTGACACTCTTAACTTGTCATTACACTCTTTTTAATTGTGTATTGTGTATTAATTCAAGAAAAAACTAATAGATAAATATACCTATCACAATGACCAAGCAAAGAAATTTTTATCTATCAAATGGCATCGTTGTTGGGGATCTTACATTTCATTTATCATTTGTACATGTCATTAGATTAATTCATTATGCTATTGAGACATTATACATTTATTTATGATGATTTAAGAACCAATTATTATAACAATTATTTTAAAAAACAAAAAAGGAAACCGAATAAAACAAATGGAGAGGATTGTTAATGTGAATTCAAATTCTTCTCTAATTTGGGCTGGTAGAACTCCCGGTGCCGACTGAAGTTTAAGAACAACTTCCTCCTTGTCAACTCAATTCGATCCTCACCCCACGTGTGTAAATATAGTGGGAGGTACATTTTTTTATCAATCGTGAATCTCCTGCAAGCAAGTCTATTCATTATTTGACTACTTGCTCCTACATGATTTTATTTTATGCATAGTCTTACTTTAAATGGTTTGATGAATTAACTGGACCTAAGATCTAAACTTGGTCATTTATACATGTTGGAATTTTATCACCCACCCAATTACTTAACACACTTAAGCATTTTTTGTTATGATGTGACAGAAAATTGAAATTACATACACTTCAAAATTACAACTCTCTCAAAATATAATCATATTTTATATATTTGGAAAACTCTAAACAAAATCTAATCCATGAAAGATATGTCATTTTGAATTTCCCAAAATTTTGTATTCACACCTGACTTTTTGCATTATACAAACTTTGAAATTAAATTTCTCATAAAGTACAAATCCGACTTATACCACTTTTTTATGGAAAGTTCTTGGTGAGATTTATCAAATGACATCAATGAAGCATAAGTTATTTTTGCATATAAAATTTGGAATACATACATGTTTATGAAGATGATATTCATGATATTAGTTTAAATATTAGTTTTGATGATTTATGAGTAATTGTTGATAATGTAAAGGAGAAGTTGTGTGGATAGAAATGTGCTGATTTTCTTGAAATCAAAGTGAAAATGTCATATTATAAAGTTAAAGCAGGTTGTAAATTTGATAATATAAGCGTGTATAATGTTATTTTACACTCGTATTTGGCCATGTTATGTGTGTACTATTTTTTAAATTAATACATATATGTTTAATGATGAGTATAATTTGTTATGTAACTTATGTAATGATATTAATGTAATATTTATGTGATATATTTTTCTTTGATAAGAAAATGATACCATAAAATAAACCCGCCTAAGGGGGAGGAAACCCATATATAGGAAGTATACAAAACAGAAAGCAATGGTAAAGCCCAAAATCGACTAGCCAAGCACCTGGAGCTCCTCCCAAAACTCAAGGAAGAGAGACAGCGATGAATCATGCCTCTTCCTATACCAAGTTTGAAGGAGGCTCCGAAAATGATACCGAATACGAGAGGGGGCAAGCTCGACCCCCTCAAAGCATCTTATATTCCTCTCTAGTCAAACGGTCCAAAAATACAATGAGGTTCCATCCTCTAAACCTCCTGAGGGCCAATCCGACTCCTAGGGAACCTCTAAGCCACCATCGCCTCACACATTGTACAAGGAATAACCCAATAAATCTGACATAAAGAGAAGAACAAATCCAATAGACCCCAGGTCACTTGACAGTGTAAAAGAAGGTGATTATACGTCTCCCCCTCTGTTTTACATAACCAACATCGGCTAGCCAACCTCCTTCCTCTTATCTGAAGCCCCTCCATAGTCAAGGTTGCATCCCTGGAAGCGGTCCACACAAAGAAGCACACCTTGGGGGGTGCATGACTCTTCCATATGGGTTTCCAAGGAAAAGGAGCACCCCCACGAGCCCTCAACACTAAATAATAACTTTTCAAAGAGAAACGACCATCATGAGAGCTCCTCCACCTCAAACCATCAGCCACCAAGGATGGATCAGGTGCCAAATGCAACCACTCAAAAAACACCTCCGCCTCCTCTAGTTCCTTCCTAAATTTTGGGTCTTACATCTAACGATCCCCTGTCCTTCGTCTGTGATCCTCAATAGACCCCTCTATATCTCCCCCAATTCGAATCATCCATGGGAAGAGATCCTCTAGATATCCCCCACCCCATGTATCCCTCCAAAACCTGATGCGGCTCCCATTCCCGATCCGGTAGAAAGTGAGTCTTCCCCACCCAAGCGCAATATTCTTCCATCGCCCCACCCCATGAGATGAGCGCCCCACCAAGGGACCCCACCCAAATGAATTGACCCCATTCCTAGACACCACCTCTTTTCTCCACAGTCTATGACCTTCCCTATTGAAGCGCCATAACCACTTACCCAGTAAAGCTTCATTAAAATGGGTAAGACTCCGTACCCCAGCCCTAACCTCTTGCATAGGCCTGCAAACCGCATCCAAACTCACCCAAAACTATGTGGAACGATCATCATGCCCTCTCCAAAAAAATGTCCCTCATCAACTTATCGAGTCTCCTACCAACGGAACTAGGTAAGGTGAGAACATACATAAAATAAGTAGGAAGACTCGATAAAATTCTTTCGATCAACGTCACCCCCCCCCCCTCCCCCCCCCTTTGAAAGGTAACTATGCTTCCACCCAGCTAACCTCCTTTGAACCCTCTCAAGAACCGGATCCCACATCGAATAGGAATTAAACTTAGACCCTAAAGCGAGGCCAAGATAAGTAGAAGGGAGCGAGCCAACCCGACATCCAACAACACTAGCTAACAGGCCCATGTTCCCCACCTCTCCAATGGCAATCATTTCACTCTTACTGACATTGATGTGAAGACCCAACACGACATTGAAACACACTAGAAGCAATATCAACGTCTTCACGTCATCCACAGACGCCCCACAGAAAATAACAGTGTCATTCGCGAACAGGAGGTGAGAGACCTCAACCTGATGCGGAACCGAGCTCCCGATCAAAAAGCCGAGACCAAACCACCCTCCACAGTACGACTCATCATCCAGTGGAATGCCTCCATAACCAAGATAAATAGGAAAGGGGACAGCGGGTCACCCTGTCGAAGACCACGAGAGATCGAGAAAAAACCCTCTGGAACCCATTAACAAGAACAGAGAATTTGATAGATGAGATACACCTCTTAATCCACCTACACCACCGCTCGCCAAACCCCATCCTCCTCAATAGATATAAAAGAAAGTCCCAACTCAAATGATCGTAGGCCTTCTCAATATCAAGCTTGGATATAGTACCCGGATCCCCACCTCTCAACCTAGAATCGATACATTCATTATCCACCAACACTGCATCAAGGATCTGACGACCAATAAACGCGCTCTGAGAATACGAAATAACATGATCAATAACTTTTCTATGTCTGATCGACAAAACCATAGAAATGATCTTATAGACGTTACCGACCAGATTAATAGTCCTGAAATCTCTCACATCAATCTCCCCCCTTTCGTAGGGACCAAAGAAATGAGCTTGGCATTCAAACTCCTCAGGAAGTACTCCATATCAAAGAACTCGCTAAAAACATCCAACACATCCTCCTTGAGAACCGTCCAGCAGTGCTGATAAAAGGCCATAGTGAACCCATCCAACCCAAGTGCCTTCTCACCACACATCGACCTCAAGACCTAGAAAATCTCCTCTTTTGTGAATACCCTTTCCAGCTGAACTACCTCATCCCCGAAAATGATTACCACAGGAAGATCATCCATTTTGGGACGCCAAGGCTCCTCCTCCGTATACAACCGCTTATAGAACTGACAGATCTCCGTACGAACCTCGGTCTCCTCGGTGAACTCCACATCCCTTACTACTACCCTCCCGATATGATTGAACCGTTGATGGTAACACCCCGTTTTATGAAAAAAATTCGTATTAGTGTCCCCTTACCTAATCCAAATAGCCCTAGACTTTTACCTCCAACTAACCTCTTCCTGAATCAATCTCTTTCCCACATCCCTTTTTAACTCCATCCTAGTGATCCTCTCACCACCGAAAGGCTGCTCAACCCTTCTTTCTCATCGAGGGACTGGATATCCTCCATAGCCAGCTCAATTACACCCCTCATATTTCCAAACACATCTCTATTCCACTGGATAAGGTCCCATTTAAGATGAAACAATTTTACCGCCACTCTAAAACTCGCATTCTCTTCCACCTCATACCCTTGCCACCACTCTTCAACCTTCCTAATAAAGTCCTCCTCCTTTAACCACATATTCTCAAATATGAACGGGGTCCTCCCCCGCCCCTCTACCACACTCCAACAAAATATGGAAATGATCAGAAGTCACACGAGGCAAGCAAGATTGAATTGCCCTAAAAAAATGCTCCTCCCACCCATTAGAGAGTAAAAACTGGTCCAACCGAGAAAGCGAGGGCTCATCCCTAAAACTGCACCAAGTGAAGGTCCCACCCACCAAAAGGGGGGTCAATCAGTTATAACTCATCAATGAAATCCGAGAAATACCGCATAAAAGAGTTCTAACTCCCCCCACCGCACCTCTCCGAGGGAAAACGAACAATGTTAAAGTCTCCAACCGTGCACCACGGGACGCCCGAGACACTCCAAGGCCCGAACAATTCTTCCCACAACTCCCACCGGCCTGAGTCCTCCACTGGCTCATAAACCCCTGAGAAACTCCAAGTGAACACATCCTCCACATTCTTGAATAAGCAAGATAGAGACCAACTCCCTATAAGAACATCATTTTTTTCCACCACTCTATTATCCCACATAATGATAATCCCTGCGGATGCCCCCTCCGAATCCAAATAGCACCACTCTATCCTACGACCTCCCCAAATAGACCGTGCCAACGCCCTATCCATATAACCTACCTTTGTCTCTTAAAGATAGACAATATTCAGCCTCCACTGTGAAATGGCCCCACTAACCACGCCTCTTTTACCGAGGTCATTCAGACCCCGCACATTCCAAGAGATGAGTCTAACCTTCACTGGAAACCGTTAGACACCCCACCCACCCCCATCTCTACCACCTCAACTCTGTCCCTTCGTCGCTCCTCTATGAACTGAAATAACCTAATAGCCTCCTTCTCATTCCCCCACGTAATTAATCCCTAGGATTTTACTAAACCCGCCTATCACACTAGAGACCCAATCCTCCGCCTCATCCTCCAACACCTGCTCATCAATTCTACCACCGGACACCTCCCATTGATGTTGACCAATTTTAATCCGCGCTTTTAATTTAAATTGGATGTGTATGAATGTTGGGGACTCTTTTGTTCTTTGCATTGTCTGCTTGTATTTATTGTCGAACTTTTTATTTTTACGCACCTATGTACCTTATCAATAATGTTTATTCAGATGACATTGTAGGTTGACTTTATGAATTTATGTTTGATACTTTTAAATTATGCATGTACTTTTTTATGTGCGCACATCATTTTTTTGTGTACTTTTGTGTTTATATGCGTGTCATGTTAACAATACAACTTAATTAACACATGTAATTATTTAGTGCACAACAACAACATTTTAGTCGGTAATTATTGCCAAATAATTAATGGCTAGTGTTTCTTGAAATACTATCAATTATTATAAAGTCGCTTACACTTAGACATGAATTTATATTTCAAAACTCTGGGTAACATTTTAAAATTGTGCCAGATTTTCATTGTTAATTAGTGAGATCCGATTTAATGGAAATATATTAAATTCAACAGCCTAAAGTTTCAAAACACGGTACTACACAGTTGACATTTTACTGTCTATAAGGCCACCATTCAATTCAATTGACCACCATAGGTTCTAGTTACTTACGTGTACTGTATTGACAGTCCACTTTCTCATTCCCTGTCTAAACAAAAACAAATCTCTGTACATATATAAAATAGAAGCTTGAATCCGTTGTAGAGCCACACATGGCCTGCTCCTTAATTGTTTGGGAGACCAAGGCTTTAGGCACACCAATGGGTTGTCACCTTAATTGTTTGGGAGACCAAGGGTTTGTTGGCAAAACAATGGTTTGTTGCATTTTACTTGGCCACGTTACACAACCTCAAGATGATGGATCATATAATATTGTTGGACAAAATATTTCTAAATTTTTTTTGGGTTGATCTTATTCATCATACAAAAATGCATCCCCCAAAGACCAAAATAACGGAGGTAAGTTCTCTCTGTTGTTTACCGGATTACGAAAAATGAATATATATATATATCACTAAATAAATATAAACAGTAATTAAAATTAATTAAAAAAAAACAGAACAGTAAAGGGAGATAAGAAAAACATACAGTTTGTGACTGAAACAATCACTTGTATAATTTTGACCGAGTCGAAAGTTGAACTATCTCTGCTTAAGACAGAATACGCCCCCGCTACGGTGTTGACGAAAGGTTCAATGGGCGTCTTCCTCCCAGGATGAAACGGTCAACGACTGTTGAAAGAAGCACTTCCGTGCAACAGTCCCACGAACCAACAATGGCAAATTTCTCCCAAACAGTAGGAAGGGAACAAGGACAGTAGTAGGGAATTCGGGTAGATTTTTTAATCTTTTAAATGGACTGCATAAGGTCCCTTTTATAAGTGGTGAAGGGCTGCAACTCATGGCTTTTCCCAGAACAGACATGACTGTTTGAACAGTTGCATCTCTCTAATAAAGCAACTTAACGTTTTAATTAATTAATTAAAAACGACAGTGTTTTTTAAATAATTAAAAATGATAGTATTTTTAAGTAATTAATTAATGCGAAAAATAATTAATCCGTAATTAATTTATATTTTTTGGTTCAGAAAATAAATTTTAAAGCCCAAAGGGCAATTAAAATTTAATAGTTGCTCAACCACGACCCACGACCCGGACACGGGCACGGGTTGGGCCGACTGCGGCGGCGGCACCCGCGCGTGTGGGCTTTTGGGCCAAGCCCAACACATGCATAGAGTAGGCCATCTCCCCTTCAAAGAGCTGGGATAGCTCAAGGCATCCAAGCCTTAGTCCCATAACTTGTGTATATTAACTCCAAGTTTTTCTACCACTTTTCCAATGTGGGACAAACCCACTAAACTATGTTACACCATCTAGCTTAAACTCAAATGGGTCACTTTAAGTCCCAATTTTTCATTCATTACTTCACTATTTTGAACAAGTGAGTATACCAAATTAATCTCCTTGCTACAAGGAACACATTGGTACTAAGACACGTCACTTTTAACATATGTGTCTTAATTAAAATTGACTCTAAAGTTTGACCAAATAAGCTAGCATTTTATAAAATATACAACACTCTCTTGAATGCATTATGATAATAACATATTGCAAAATTCCATCTGCATAGACCAGTAGCAAATATCTCATTTTAAATCACAGATCTACAGTTGGCCAGTTTGGACACCTCCGATCTGAGATGGGCACTCATCCAAGGAAAGAAAATGCCTGGTCCTTCCAATTACATTCTAATGCTCAAAAAGATCTCATAGATAAAAAGTAAGAAAATAGCATAAATGGAATTTTCTCCGTTGCCAACAACACTGACAACCATGCTATAGGGACACAACACTCTTACAGTTATTTCCTCCAATTTAAATTAGTGCCTTTTTTAATGCTATTAGTAATGTTATATTATTGGTTGAATACATATATTTCGTTTTTGTTGTTTTTGCTTTTAATCTATTTTTAATTTCAATTTTTTATTAAATGATTAAACATTCACACAAGTTTCCTTATTTTCTATTAAAAAAATATTACATGTAGGTATCCAAAAATATTATACTAACTTTAACTAATTTGTATGTAGGTATCCAAATATTTTGTTAGGGGTTAATGTATTTCTCCAAATTATAACCCTAAATTGGATGCTCTTTTTAGTAATGAAATATTATGGTTCGATTTGCTTTATTTTGTTGCTATTAATGTTTATTTGTTATAATTTTTTTTAGAGATTTGCAATTTGTGAAGGATTTCGACATTCGACATTTTTTCCTTGATGCTATTGAGGTATTTGCAATACGTTTATCTCTTATAGTGGATTGGAGCTATAACTTTTAGGGATTTGCAATATGTTTACGTATTTTTTAGTAATGAGTTGTTATTGCATAATTATTTGCATTTTTTTTTTCTAATTTCAAATTTTTACTTTGATTATAAATTAATGTTAACCTAGGAAATCAAATGATTGGGTTCTAATGAATTCAGATAGACTTTCATCCACGCATTGCATGGCCTGCATTCTAGTCTCTTTCAAAATTATGAATCCAAAACTGATATAACATTGATTTTCTCTCATTCAATACAAAACCATATACACAGCTAGCGGTAGATTCTAACTTCTACAGAGAGGTATACAAGTAATATACTTTCATCATATTCAAAAATGTTATTTCTACAGAATCATCCAAATTTTCAGGTCAAACAGAGTTTGGATTGGGGAAATGTGAGTCTTGCGGATTGACAGAAGAGTGTACATTAGATTACGTAGACAGTATAAGGAAGCGATATCAAGGCAAATTCATAGGAACTTTTATTAGTAGATAATGAGTTATTGGTTGGTTGATTTTGTACGTGGTGCAAAGGAAACGGAAACAAAGTCATATCTGTTGTGCCCAGTAACTATCCAGAAATTAAACTCACACTCAATCACACACAATAACAAGAGATTTATGTGATTTGTCAATTTGCCTACATCCACGGAGGCAGCGGAATTGTATTATGAGAAGAGGAGAATTACAAAAACTCTTGCTCTTTTGATTCTCTCACAAACCAGACTCTCTATATGCTTTGTTTCTCTCCCATTTGCTGATGTATTTTTCTCTCAATACACATGGTTTATTTATAGGTGAGTAAGAGGAATAATGGCCAAATAAAATGGCTTTGATGATTGTCCACTTAGAGCACAATTTTTGGAGAAAAATACTCCACCACCAAAATGGTGAGAGTCTAGTCACTAACCAATTACTCCAGCAAATGGTGGAGTCTTATCACAAACCAACAATGGCAAGAGTCCACCAATCAACGCTACCCCACAAGCCCCTTTAGGCTCCACGAGATCGAGAGATGTTGATAAAGTCCAAACAGTGTTGGAACTTGATCCATGTAGCCACCTTTATTAGCATATCTGTAGAATTATCTGCAGTCATGATTTTCTGGAGTAGAATATCCCCTTCATCTATAATTTCTTGAATGAAGTGAAAGAGGACATCAATATGCTTGGTGCGAGAATGATGAACCTAGTTCTTTGCCAAACATATGGCACTCTGACTATCCTAGAAAACCTCCACATTATCCTGAACAATACCCAAGTCATCAATCAAATTATGAAGCTAAATGGCTTCCTTAAAAGCTTTTGTTACAGCCATATACTCTGCCTCTGTTGTAGACAAATCCACCGTCGACTGTAAAGTTTATCTCCAACTCACTGGTCCTCCTGCTATAGTGAACACATAACTAGTACTAGATCGACACTTATCAAGATCTCCAGCATAATCAGAATCCACATATCTGACTAGATGCTTACCAATTATCGTATCTCTCTCAAACTTCAAACCTACATCCATAGTACCTTGAATGTACCGTAGTATCCACTTCACTGCCTGCCAGTGTCCTTTTCTTGGATTGTTCATGTAACGACTCACCATGATCACTGCGTGTAAAATTTCTGGTCCGGTACACACCATGGGATACATTAAGGCACCAACTACATTTGCATATGGAACATGATCCATTTTCTTCTTCTCATCATCTATATCTGATGACATCAGCGCACTTAACTTGAAATGTGGAGCCAATGGAGTACTTACAGGTTTAGACTTGTTATCGATGCCAAACCTATGAAGTACTTTCTTCAAATACTGAGTGTGTGTCAAACTCACTGTGCCTTTTACTCTGTTTCGCATGATTTCCATCCCAAGAATTTTATTGGCATCTCCAAGATTCTTCATCTCGAACTCTGAACTCAACTGAATCTTCAGCCTATCGATTGCTACCTCGCTCTTACATGCAATCAACATATCATCCACATATAAGATAAAATAGATAAAATTCCCATCTTGGAGATTATGAAAGTTAACGCAATGATCAAACTGACTGCGCGTGTACTAGTGATCCATCATAAAACAATCAAACCACTTGTACCACTGTCGTGGTGACTACTGCAAACCATACAACGACTTGCTCAACTTGTAAACCTAGTTCTCATATCCAGGAGTTTTAAACCCATCTGGCTGAGACATGTAAATTTCCTCCTGTAAGTCACTATAGGGGAATGCAGTTTTCACGTCGAGTTGAGCTAACTCGAGATCAAACTGTGCTACCAAAGCTAATAATATTCGAATGGACGAATTCTTAACAACAGGTGAGAAAACCTCCTTGTTGTCGATTCCTTCCTTCTGAGCATAGCCTTTTGCCACTAGTCTGGCCTTGTATCTAATGTTGTTTTTGCCAAGAACTCCTTCCTTTTTAGCATAGATCCACTTACAGTCGATAGCTCTCTTACCCTTTGAAAGTTGAACCAACTTCCAAGTCTGATTCTTGTGAAGTGATGCCATTTCTTCATCCATCATCTTCTTCCACTTGACACTGTCTGTATTCTGTACGGCTTCTCTGTAAGTGCACGGGACATTATGATCGGTCACTGGAAGTTCATAAACCACCATGTCTATTAATCGAGCAGGTTTTTGAATATTTCTTTTAGGTCTGCCAGTGGCAATAGAGTAAGACTGCTAATTGATCGTCGGTGCTGGTGATGGAGTTGGAACCTCCACCTCAACTGAGATTTTATCCTCTTCATTAGATCCCACATCAGGAAAATTGATTGTCTGAACAGTCCTTACTGGAATATCAAGCTTCACCTGTTGTAAAGAACATGGATTCATGTTCTCTTTCTCTGAAACTATCGATTTCAACATTACAGACTCGTCAAAAATAACATCTCTGCTCAGAACAATTTTCTTTAATTCAGAGCACCAGAGTCTATACGCTTTTACGCCAGCACTAAATCTCAAGAATACAATTTTCTTGGCTTTAGGATCTAACTTTGATTCAGTCACATGATAATAAGAAGAACAACCAAAAATATGTAACCAATCATAATCTATAGCACATTTACCAAACCATACCTCCATAAGAGTCTTCCCACCAATTACGGGTGCAGGAAGTCTATTGATGAGGTGAGAAGTATAATTCACTGCTTCACCCCAGAATGCCTTTCCCAATCCAGCATGGGACAACATACACAAAACTTTCTCCACCAAAGTAAGATTCATACGTTCTGCAACTCCATTTTGTTGTGGCGTTCTTCGTACGGTAAAATGTCTGACAATTCCCTCATCTTAGCAGATTTTAAGGAATGGGTCTAAAGTGTACACTCCACCATTATCTATTCGTAGTTTCTTGATATTTCGACTTATCTGAGTTTCTATTATCTTTTTCTAGTTAAGGAAAATCTTCAAAACTTCATTTTTTCCGACGCATCGTGTATACCCAGACTCGTCAGGAGTAATCATCAATGAAAGTCACGAACCACTGTTTACCTCCCAAAGTTTCATTTTTAGTAGGTCCCCATACATTTTAGTGATATAGTCAAGAATTCCTTTGGTGCGGTGAACATCAGTACCAAACTTGACTTGGGTCTGCTTACTCAAGACACAAGATTCACAAAAATCAATCTTGTGTATCTTAGATCCTTTTAACAGACCTTGCTTTATCAAACCCTATAGAGCTTTCTCGTCAGCATGCCCTAAGCGCATGTGCCATAGTCTGGATTCATCTGAATCGTCTGAGCTTTTAGAGTTTGCCGCTCTCCCAGTGACTGTGCTCCTGTCGAGGAAATACAAATTTTCATTTCGGGTACCTTTCATGGTTATTATGCTCCTCGAACCACCTTTAGGACTCCACCTTTAATGATAATAGAATAGCCTTTAGCATCAAAGGTTCCCAGTGAAATGAGATTCTTCTTCAAGTCTAGAATGTATAGTACATCTATCAGTACTCTGATTGATCCATCATGCAAATTCAATCGGATCGAGTCTATCCCTTTTATTTTACAGGCGCTGTCATTACCCATTAAAACACATCCTCGTCAGGATCTTGGAAGATTGAAAACCAGTCCCTATTGGGACACATGTGATAGGAACACCCTAAATCGAGAATTCATTCCTCAGAATGGTAGGTTGATAATAAAGCGGTCATCGCTACCTCCAGGTCATTTTCTTCATTTTGTGCAACGTTCACATGTGGCTCCTTTTTCTTGTCATTGTTCGGATAGTTTTTCTTCCAGTGCCCCTTTTGATGACAGTAGGCACATTCGTCTTTAGCAAGTTGTCGTCTATCGAATGATTTTCCCCTTGACTTTGAGCGGAATTTTTCTTCTCGTCCTCTATTGGATGTTCTCCCTCTTACTGTCAACGATTCTGATAACGAGGGGTTTCGATGGACCTGCAGATCCTTCTTTCGTACCTCGCTGTTCATCAAAGCATTGTCCTCATCTTTTTCATACAGTAAGGTGGTAGTCAAATGATCATACGAATCAGGCAATGAATTTAGCAATAACAGTGCCTTATCCTCATTAGCAATTTCAACCTCTAAATTTTGCAACTCGGCTAAAATTTTATTGAAACTGTCTAAATGAGTATTCATTGATGTACCGCGCTTAAATTGGAAGCAAAAACGTTTCTTCTTGAGATAGAGCCGATTTTATATGCTTTTCGGCATGTATCTGTCCTCTAGCTTCTTTCAAAGACTTGTTGCCACAATCTCCTTCATGAAAAAAATACTTCTGATCTTTGGCTAAGCACAATCGAATTGTACAGAAAGCTTGGCGGTTTATAAAATTTCAATCATCCTCTGAAATATTCTTGGTCTTGGAATCCAAGGTAATATGTGACCCTTCTCGAAATTACATATCCAAAACTTCACACTGCCACATGCCGAAGTTATTTGTACTGTCAAATTTTCGACATCAAACTTTGAATTTGATATAGAACTTCCTTTCCAAGAGCTACTGGTGGTTGTCGGAGTTTGTACTTCAATTGAATCGAAAGAAGTTTCACCTTCCATTGTTCCTTAGACTCCACCCCAAAAAATAGATTCGACGCCTGGAAGTGCCTTAAAACACTGCTATATGTTCCTCTTAAGTCAATACAACAACTTAAGAGCTGAATTAGCAAAAACGGAGGGCACGATTGCGTCCGAAATGGTCGAAATAGCTAGAAAAGGGTTCGACTCGGTCGAAAACAGGTACATAATGGACTGAGTAGGCCCAAAATTAGATTGTTGGACCGAGTTGACTGAAGGGGAATATTTCATTAAAGTTAACAGAATATTCTAATAGAATATTCCTTTTCCGTTTGGTGACATCAGCGGTTCGGTCAAACAGTTTGACGGCTTGGTCAAACAGCTTTGTTGGTCAACCGCTTGGTCAAACAACTTAGTGGCTTGGTCAATGGTTTGACTGAATTTTTTTTTCCTCTTCACTTGGCAAATTGCTCCATTTGGCCTCCGATTTTTTTCGTTGGACTCGTATCGACGGTACGCTCCTCTTGGTGTCTTCAAATTTGAAATTTGAAGCTTTCGATTTCTGGCTAAAAAAACGAACAAAGCATCAATAACATTTTTTTTATTTTTTTATTTTTATGGAAGAGGGATAAACCCCCAGACATACATTTATTAATGGAGAAAGAGCCTCTCCAACGGCTTACAAGCAAAGGAGAACTACAAGAAGCCATTAAAGATTAAATATGAGAATTTATAAATATCCCCATTACAAATTGGAGAAAAGACTATCAAGAAAATTGGAAGGAAGATCTAATGTATCCACATCCCATCTTATCAAGCCTATAGGCACCTCTAACAATAGAAGGAAGATCAAGAGCATTGTAAAAAACCTTCAAAGAATCATCACCAAAACCATGATTGGCCAAAGCATCTGCAACCATATTAGATTCCCTGTAGCAATGAGAGAGAGTATAATTTAACATCAATAATTTTGACCTGATTTCCTCAGTTAAAGGGATCAAATGCCAAGGAGGTTTCCAATTGCCATTAATCAGATCCACCACAAACTTTGAATCAGCTTCAATCAGAACACTAGAAATATGATGATCAATACAAATCTTAATTCCCATGTAGAGACCACTAAGTTCAGCAGAAGAGTTGGAATTAACACCACTATGTAGGGATCAAACACCAATAACGGTTGTGTCTGGCTCTGATACCAATTGTTATGCCCAATAAACATCTAAAAATCAAACTCGCACTGAATCACACACAATAACAAGAGATTTACGTGGTTCAACAATTTGCCTACGTCCACGGGGCAGTGCAATTGTATTATCAGAAGAGGAAAATTACAAACACTCTTGTTGTCTTGATTCTCTCTCAAACAAGACTCTCTATATGCTTTGTTTCTCTCCTATTTGCTGGTTTGTTTTTCTCTCAATACACGTGGTTTATTTATAGGTGAGTAAGAGGAATAATGGCCACATAAAATGACTTTGATGATTGTCCACTTAGAGCACAATTTGTGGAGCAAAATACTCCACCACCAAAATGGTGAGAGTCTAGTCACTAACCAATTACTCCACCAAATGGTGGAGTCTTGTCACAAACCAACAATATCCGCATTCAATTTCAGTGACGTTTTTATTTAAACATAGCCAACACAACCTTTTTGGAAAGTTTTTTTATTTCAACGATTTGTACGGGGGAAGATTTTATAAAATTAAAGGCTTATTTGTAATTTGAAGCTCAGCAGTTATTGGTAAATAGTAGGTTTCAGCCCTTTCGCGAACAGTTTGTAGTTCTTGTTGTACATAACATGCATTTATGCTTTGGGGGCATAATAGTAGGTATAAATAATAGATTATGTACTTTTAGGACTTAAAATAATATTGATTATGGATATAGGACAATAAACATTTCGTTTTCATTTTTAGTCCCTATTTTCAAATTAAAGGGACACGTGGCATGCTGTAATTGGTTGACGTTTTATGAATATGATTTTCAAATTAAAGGGACACGTGGCATGCTGTAATTGGTTGACGTTTTATGAATATGGACTAAAATTATAAATAAAATATTTGTTGTCCTATTTCCAAAATATATATTACAATATGTTCTAAATTTACAAAGCCCCAAATAAATAATTACAGTAAATCAAACATTGGTTGTAAATAAAGGATGTATGATATTGTTTAGCCGGATGAAATTCAAGATTCGTTTTATTTCATTAGATAACTTCATATAATTTACTTAAATATAATACTTGAAAGAGCTAAGCCTAACGCAGGGAAGAGTTTATGTTGGTGAAACTTCCAATACAAATAAGATGTAAGAATTTAACTTTATGTAAAAAAAATTCCTGTTGCAAAAGTAAAATAAAGGTGTGAAGATGCAGAAAGTCCAAGCCAACCCTTATCGGACATGTGAACCACATAGGACTTCTATGAAATCCATTAATATGTTTTAAATCAATAAATAGAGAATAGTCAGGTTATGTTAAAATTTAATTGGTATGTGATCGAAATAATATGGGTATCTGAAATGTCAACAAACATATTGTTTGATTTGTAAACATATACGCCGATATCCTCTCGTTTCCATTAACAAATGATTCATTTAAAAAGCCACTGCAAAAGTATTGTTAATGTCAGGTCAAAGAGTGGACCTTGGAATTGAATTGAGAGTCAAAACCGTGTGTTCTTTCACCCGTGTGGGTTGTTGAAATATATGATTTAGGCAATTACAAAACACTTAAAATGTAGACTGTTACAGAAAATAGATGCAAGATAAATTTAGAAGAAATTATTTGTAGAGAATTATGATGTCAAAATCTATTTTTACAATTTTAAATCTTATGTACCATCTATATCGAAACTTTATTTTTACTAATTAAAATTTTTAGTACGTGTCTATGTTGCACATGTTATAAAAATCCTATGATAGATGAGGTTGCATGTAAATAATTTTATCTTATTATTATATCTATAGACAAATAAAACTTTTTATGAGACATCAATTTATATTTGAAAACCTTACGGCAACTTTTTAAATTGTTCTACATTTTCATTGCACAACCTAAAGTTTCTAAAGTCTCATAATTCCTCTTTGACTTGTGGGAATGGTTGTAATGAACGTTAGGAGAATATAGGACCTACACGTTGGTTGTTACTTACACGTGGTGATTAAAGAATAAAAATGATTGCCTGGCAAAGCCGGGAATAATAAGAATGAAATCTTACCAAACAAGCACATTTTGTTAACAAGTCTCAAAACACGGTACTACACAGCTGTCATCTCATAATATATAAGGCCACCGTTCAATTCAATTGTTGGTAACTGCTCTCACTTTGAATACAAATCATATACACGTCTAGTTTTAGATTCTATCTAACTTCTACAGCAAAGCAAGGTATATATTTACTAGGAGAGTGTAATATTTACTTCTTCATCATTTCCCTAGATGTCTGCAACAGAATCGTGCAAAAGTTCCGGGCAAACAGAGGTTGAGTTTGCAAACTGCGAGTGTTGCGGATTGATAGAAGAGTGTACATTAGATTACATAGAAATTATTAGGAAGCAATATAAAGGCAAATGGCTTTGCGGACTATGTGGTGAAGCCGTAAAGGATGAAATGGTTAGGTGTGAGGGACTTGTCACTTCAGATAAGGCTTTGGCTATGCATATAAACTTCTGTAATAAGTTCAGGTCATCGAATCCGACGGTTCATATGATATCTGTAATGAAGCAAATTTTGAAGAGGAGTTTTGATTTTCGTAAGGAAAGATGAGAGAGACTTGCTAGTGCTTTAACTTCTGATAGATAACCACTACACTTTTTCTTCAAATTGATGTATATGTTGGTGAAACTTCCAATACAAGTCAACAAAAGAACAATATCTGAATTGCATTATTTTGTTTTGTTGATTTTTCCTAGGGTTTCGGTTTGTACCCTTAATGGAGTAGGTGTTTCAGAAAAATGATTGTCCGTACAGAATTCATATAAATAAAACAACTCAATTTATATTGATGCCAAAAAAAGCATTGTTGATGATAGTTTTTAACGATGATTTATAGGCATTGTTAATAACATATGTTTAGTCACCTCTAGTGACAGTTTTATTATGATCAGGAATTCAATACCCAATTTTTGAGCCTGATCACAATTACGTTTTTAGTGATGGTGATTTATCGTTATTATAAAATATCATTGTTTGTTCAATTTTAGTGACATTTTTATTTAGTCATGGGCAAAACAACTTTTGGGGGGGGGGGGGGGGGGGGGGGGGGAGTTTTTTCATTCTCACAATTTCTAGAGGGGAGCATTGTAATTTTGAAGCCCACTAGTTATTCTTATATAAGGCTGGGGTCCAAAGTTCCACTAGTTATTCTTTTTAAGATTTTTTGTAGGGAATTTTGTAATTGGCAATGGAAAAATTTGTAACAAATTACAACAAGCATAAGGGAAACTCACTTGACTTAGAGCACCTTCAATAATAGACTTTATGAATCCTCCACCAAACTCATCAAATATATAACCATTCAGATTCAACTTAAAAGTTAGACTCTTAACTTTTCAAATTATAAATTATAAATTATATTTATTTCTAACACCCCTCTTAATTTGTAATTTCGACAAGGCTCTTGAACTTTAACTTTGCTGAAGATGTCCACACAATGTTTTTTAGACTTGCACAATTTTGCTCCATTTTTTTGATCACGTGTTGACCGAGCTTGATATGGTTTGATTTTTTGTACTTGACTTTATTTTTTTTTCTTTCAATGGGAATATCATTTTTCTTGAAAACTTAAGAAACTTCCACTACACCAAAAAAAATAATTTGGCACACCCTGGTATTCAAAATCTGGAACAGTTTTAAACTATGCCAAATTCTGGCACGGTTTAATGATAATCTGGCACACTTTAAAACAGTGCCAAGTGCCAAAATTTGACACTCTTTTAAAGTGTGTCAAAATTGAGTACACTTCACTAAAATATAAAAACCCCTAAAAAAAATTCACCACTAACACTTTGGATCCCGCTCTCTCTTCCCGCTCACCCCCGCTCATCCATCTCTTCTTTTCATGTGCCTCCATCATCCGCATACACACTATCATCCATGAACCACCATCGCTGCCTTATCCATGAACCACCATCATCGCGGACTCACACTATCATCCATCATCGCTGCCTCATCCACGAACCACCAACATCCACGAACCTCCATCGAAACACCACCATCTGCTCCAGCACTAAAATCGAACAAAACAGGTGATGAGGAGGTGATCTTGAATTGGTTTTTGTTTGATTTGAAGAAAACTATTTTTTTTGCAAAAAAATTGATGTAAGAATATGTCATTATCTACTATGTTTATTTATAAGGTTTTACCTCTGCTATGGGCGGACCTAGGTGGTCCCGAGGGTCGGTTGCCGCCGCCCCTCCCTCCCCCCCCCCCCCCCCCCCCCCCCCTCGAATTTTCGGGATTTTTTTCCGAGAAAATATGTCCCCCAGATCACCCATTTTCATGAGCTTCGTCCACCTCTGTCCCCCGGGGTGAGGGCTTCAGCTCTGCTCCTGCTCTGTCGTGCACTGCCCCTGTCTCCGACAACTAAGGTAATTTTTTTTTTGGTTTGGATAGTGTAGTAATGATATCCAAATTCATTGTTTAGACAAATATTATCTCCTTTTGATAACAGTAATGACAGAGGTTGCATAATTCAGAAAGGAGCCAACTCTTAGATTAAAAGATTTGGATAATTTGAATTCAATTTTAAGAACATAACCTAACAGTGGTACATACCCATGAAAGAAAAATCTAGCATCTCAAAATTAGTTAACTAGATGAGTGGGAGGTAATAAAAATCTGAAATTTGGAATTAATTATGATTTGGGGAAGCAGATAGCAAACTAAGCGGGTAGCCCCTAAGTTTAAGTTCATTTTTTTTCAGCTCAATTTTATTAGTTTCATTGTTTCCCCTAAGTTTAAAAATATTGGTTTGTTAGTTTGTTAGATTGTTAAAAATGTTCGATCGTTTGGTGAATGTACTAGTTTTCCAATTGTTTATTATTTTTTATTGTTGAAATATAATTACAAATATCTTTTTAAGTTTGTAGTAGTTACATTGAAGTATTTTTATTGTTATTTCAAATTTAGGGCAATATTATGTTGAGGTATAAAAAAACCCAAAGGAAAAGGTAGGAGCCAAAAATGGGTGATTATTAATATCAACATTTTCAGGGCTAAAAAATGTAGAAAAAGTAAAAATAACCCCAAAAAATTATCTCAGGGGCTCCCCCCCCCAAACCCCAAAAACTCCATTAAAAAATTTCGCACCCCCGTACCAAAAATCCTGGGTCCACCTATGTTGTAATTTTTTTGGGTGCCGTTTTGGGTAAAAGCTGAATCATTTTCTATGTGTATTGTCTTCTCTGCTTTTTAATGGATCCAAGATGTATGGGTTTGGATGTATGAATTTGGATGTATTCACGAACCTAGTTGATTTTGGTATTTCAAGTTGCGACGTTGATTTAAAAAATTGAATCAACTGGGTTCGTGAATAGTCGAGGCTTGTGTGTGAATCAATCTCTGATATTACTTCAGCAAGGCTTGACTATTTTTTCTAATGGTTTTTTAACCAAGAAATCAGTCAGTTGTACAAAATCGAACCGAATGGATATTGGTTTCACACACAAAAATGAGCGAGCTTTGCTGATTTTATTGGGTAGGTGTATGGAGGTTTTAGCACAGGGGGCTGGTTGGGGTACGAATGTGGTGTACGCAAGTTGGGTCAGGGGTTTTGGTTCGGCTGTTTCAGGTGGGTAATGGTTAGAGGGATATGGGGCGTATCAGTAGTGGTATGGGTTTGGGTCGCACATGGCTTATGGGGCTAGTAGTAGGTAGAGTGGGTTCAGGTAGGATCACATTGGGGTAGGAGTAATGGGGGTATTAATGTAGTGCATGGGGTTTATGACAGTGGGGGCGAGTTAGGTTTTGGGTTATGGGTATTAGTAGGTTCATATATACTTATTCAAATACAGAATTTACATAAGATTGAACTTTAACATGTTAACTGTGAAATTTGCATTAGCTTTTGCAGTTTCCTCACGAAGGCATACTGGATTAGACTTGTAGTTTCTTCCTTTGCTTTTGCAGTTTGTCTTATTTTCATTATTATATTTGACATTGCTTGGTTTAATAATATTACGATATAAATTTATTAATCAATCTAGGATTAAAATTTGGATGTTGGATGTTTTAAGAATGGTGTGTTTGAAAAAATGCCTAAGTCATTTTTTTTATCTTGAGTATTTCCTTGGATGTTTTAAGAATGGTGTGATAGTGTTGCATCCAAAGTTCCTTTGGGGTTAGAGTTCCTCGATTAAAATTTTATTTTTTAGGGATTGTTATGATTTACATAGGATACTTCAAATGCAATGCTGGTGTAAATACTCAACAAGTCTAAAACCCGGTCAAATGAGTTCATTTGATTGGATTTTAGACTTGTTAAGTTTATACGCCAACATTTCATTTGAGTTAGATCTCCATTGATGCGATTCTTTACCTTATTTTACTTTTACCATTTTGTGTTTACAGTCATTAACGTTGGTTATGCTTAGTGATAGAAAAATGGCACAAAGAATAGACAACCTTATGGGTCTAGAAGACATAAAGAGATTCTATTTTCAAGTGTGCGCATGTGTTTGCTTTCTACTTAAGACATCATTGTGTAACTTATTCTTTTCACATCCATGTGTAATATAGAACTACATTTATTGGAGCTCTGATTAAGCTTTTCAAGAATGTTGATTATAATTATAATTATAATAGCAGACGTGAAAAGGGCAGCTGCAAAAGTAGGAGGTAAAGGATAGGGATATCATTTTGCCAAGTCCCTTGCTTCGAGCTCAGAGACATGGAGAAGCTGCTTGTTCCACTTGCGAGCTTCTTGTTAGGATGAGACAATAAGAGGAAGATGTTGTAGTTGCTGAGGTAATTATATACATATATCAACACGTAACTATTTTATTCGTGTTCTACTACCTCGTCATTTTTTTTCTAATAATGAACAACAATTTATTTCCCTCAACGATGATCCAAGTCAAAATGACCCTTAATTATATTGCACAGATTTATATGAGAAGACTTAGATTAATCATTGCATAAAATGGGTTTTTGATTAATTAAGGATCAAACAATCTAAAATTTTGAATTCTAAAACTTTCAACTCGATTTCATATTTTTTTTCTATTATCATATCATGTTAAATTCTTCTGACTTCGTCTGGAAGTGCTTACCCTCATAGCTACTAGCGTTTCCATGTAATGATTGTAGTTCCATATTAACTTTCACCTTGAGTTTTTATTTATTATAACCCCTCTTTTGTAAGTTTTGAGATATATTCCCCAAAGCATTAGTAATTATATCTAAGTGTCATTTTAAGGGCATTATATAACATTAGGTGAGCTTTCGCGATGCTTTTGTGAGTGTATCTCAAATTATTATATATGTGAGGGTGTAATACAAGAGTTCAAATAACAGTGAGGGTGAAAGTAAAAAAATTATTCATATGTTGATATATGTTTTCCTTATGTAGATTGTATCGGAGATACGCAAGACGATGGAATCCGTAAACTTTCTTGGCATCGACATACCGATTCCACAGGTTTGTAAATTTCTTTATGTTCATGTTCGATTGATTCATCTTGTGGTCATAGTTGTCAGATTAAAGGAGTTAGAAAGATTAGAAAACATGCACGTTTAATAAAAAATTATTTCCTCTTAGATAAGTGAAAACACAAAATAACCTCTAAACGTCCCCGTAAGAGACACTAACACCTTGAACTAACCGCATAGTCACGGGACATATGATTTGAGAATATGATAATAATTTAAAATTACCTAGATTTTAGCTTAAAAACAAGTCGTTAAAGGGTAAAAATCCAAACAAAGCCCAAAACGGCCTTGTAAGAGGCACGAAAACCTCACACGTGACCAATGTAACTCGTAGGAATTTATCATGTAGTCACGGGTCTCTCGGTTTGAGAATATGATAATAATTTGAAAATATCTAAATTAATTTTAAAAACAAGCCGTTAAATGCTGAAAACCCAAACCAACTCCCAAACGGCCCCGTAAGAGGCACGAACACCTCGCACGGGACCAACATAACTTGTACGACCTGATCGAGTAGTCACCGTTCTCTCGGTTTGAGAATATGATGATAATTTGAAAATATCTAGATTAGGCTTAATAACAAGTCATTAAAGGGTAAAAACCCAAGCCAACCTCCAAACGGTCACGTAAGACGCACGAATACCTCGCACGGGACCAATGTAACTTGTAGGAACTCAACATATAGTCACGAGTCTCCCGATTTGAGATTATCATGATAATTTAAAAATATTTAGATTATTCTTAAAAACTTGTCGTTAGAAGGTGAAAACTGAAATCAGCCCCCCAAACGGTCCCGTAAGAGGTAGAAACACCTCGCACGGGGTGAATGTAACTCGTAGGAACTGACCGCATAGTCACGGGACATATGATTTGAAAATACTATGATAATTTGAAAATACCTACACTTTAGCTTAAAAACATGATGTTAGTGGGTGAAAACCTAAACTAGACAGCAAATGGCCTCGTAAGAGGCACGAACACCTCGCACGGGACCAGTGTAACTTGTTAGAATTGACCGTGTAGTCACCGTTCTCCCGATTTGAAAATATGATGATAATTCAAAAATTTCTAGATTAGGCAAAAAAAAAGCTGTTAAAGGGTGAAAACTCAAACTAGCCCCCAAACGGTCCCGTAAGACGCATGAACACCCCTCACGGGACCAATGTAACTTGTAGGAACGGACCGTGTAGTCATGGGTCTCCCAATTTGAGATTACAACGTTAATTTAAAAAAAATTAGATTATTATTAAACATATGTCGTTTAAAGGTAAAAACTCAAATTCGCCCCCAAACGGTACCGTAAGAGGCACTAACACCTCGCACGGGACCAAGTAACTCGTAGAAGCTGACCGTGTAGTCACGGGACATATGGTTTGGGAATACGATGATATTTTGAAAATATCTAGACTTTGGCCTAAAAATTTATCGTTAGTGGGAGAAACTAAAAACTAGACCACGAATGGCCCCGTAAGAGGAACGAACACCTCGTACGGGACCAAAATAACTTATAAGAATTCACCTCGTAGTCGCGGGTCTCTCAGTTTGAGAATATAATGATAATTTGAAAATATCAAGAGTAGGCTTAAAAACAAGTCGTTAAAGGGTGAAAACCCAAACTGACCCCCAAATGACCCCGTAGGAGGCACGAACACCTCGCGCATGACCAATGTAACTCGTAGGAAGTGATCACGTAGTCACGGGTCTCTCAGTTTGAGAATATGGCGATAATTTGAAAATATCTGAATTAGGCGTAAAAATAAGCCGTTAAATGGTGAAAACTCAAACCAACACCCAAACGGCCCCGTAAGAGGCACAAACACCTCGCAGGGGACCAATGTAACTTATAGGAACTGACTGTGTAGTCACGATTCTTCCGGTCTAAGAATATGATGATAATTTGAAATTATCAAGATTAGGCTTAAAAATAAGCCTTTAAAGGGTGAAAACCCAAACTAGTCCCCAAACGGTCCCGTAAAATGCACGAACACCTCGCACGGGACTAACATAATTTATAGAAACTGACCGTGTAGTCACGGGTCTCCCGATTTGAGATTATGATGATAATTTAAAAATATTTAGAATGTTCTTAAAAAATAATGTTTGAAGGTGAAAACTCAAACCAACCTCCAAACAGTCCCGTAAGAATACCTCGTACGGGGGGGATGTAACTCGTAGGAACTAACTGCATAGTCACGGGACATATGATTTGATAATACTATGATAATTTTAAAATATCTAGACTTTGTCTTAAAAACATGCCATTAGTGGGTGAAAACCCAAACTTGACACGAAATGGCCCTGTAAGAGGCATGAACACCTCGCACAGGGCCAATGTAACCCGTAGGAATTGATCGCGTAGTGGTGGGTTATTCGGTTCGATAATATGATGATAATTTAAAAATATCTAGATTAGGTTTAAAAACAAGCCGTTAAAGGGTGAAAACCCAAACTAGCCACCAAATGGCCTCGTAAGAGGCATGGACACCTTGCACGGGACCAATGTTACTTGTAGGATATAACCTTATAGTCACGGGTCTCCCGGTTTGAGAATATGATGATAATTTAAAAATATATTATTCTTAAAAACATGTCGTTTAAGGGTGAAAACTCAAACGAGCCCCTAAACAGCCCTGGAAAAGGCACTAACACCCCGTACGGGGCCAACGTAACACGCAGGAACTGATCGTGTTGTCACGGGGCATATGGTTTGAGATTACGATAATATTTTGAAAATATCTAGACTTTCACCTAAAAACATGCCGTTAGTGGGCGAAAACCTAAACTAGACCCCAAATGGACTCGTATGAGGCACGGACACCTTGTACGGGAAACATGTAACTTGTAAGAATTGATCGCGTAGTCGCGGGTCTCTTAATTTGAGAATATGATGATAATTTGAAACTATCAAGATTAGGCTTAAAAATAAGCCGTCAAATGGTGAAAACCCAAACCGACCCCCAAATGGCCCCGTAGGACACTACAAGAAAAATGGTCATTTATGTCAGTAAAAAACGGACATAAATGATCATTTATGTCAGTTTTAGAAATTTTCAAAACTGACATATAAAGTCCTGACATAAATGTTCGTAAAACTGACATAAATAAGATCACATTTATCTCAATTTTTAACAATACACATAAAAGCAACGACATTCAACATGTTTTTAATCACATTTTCATAAAAAACTGACATAAATAAAATCACATTTATGTCAGTTTTAATAATTTTATAAGAATTTTTTCAAAAGTGACATAAATGTTAATATAAAAAATAAAAAAAATCATTAATCCATCAATAAATAACTATTATTTGAAGCCAAATCAATCATTGTAAATGGATAATAACCAAGGTCATAATATCACTAACTTGATATTCATCAAGATATTTAGAATCAAATTGATGTGAAGTTACATCATATCCAAAAACTAGCTATCCAAAAACTAGCTAACGTCTAGTTATTTACGTGATAATATCCTAAAAATAGTGATGATACATCACAATATCCAAAAACTAGCATTGCAAATTACATCATAAGAACCACAATCCAAAATATTACTCAAGCTAGGACATTGTCGAACGTAATATTCGATCCAATTTGTTCTCGACGCTATCCAACCCAGAATGAGTAATCCTGCAATTAAATATAATCAACATAGTTTTCATCAAAACACAATAATCTCAACACATTGTCATTACAACATAACAAAATAAAATTACTCGGAAATACCTAATATATATAATCCGTAATGAACTCAATGAACTCCATTTGAACTTCATTTAGTTCATTTAGTTCATTCAACGTGTATGACACTTTATCGGACAATCTTCTCATCTAAAAAATTGAAGATAGAATTGAATTTATTATTACGGTATATAATAGTTAATAACTAAACAATATTTTATATAATACGACAAAAAGAGAACATTGGTAACATACCTTTGTTTCAAAAGGTATGGAAGGATCCTCCATGAAGTACTTCATGAACTTCAACAAAAAATATCTGCAATAAAGAGTACCATTTCCTTGCATTGGGCACTAGTTAACACAAAATATTATTGCTGAACAAATAATAAAAGAGTACGAGTCTAAAATATTTTTTATACAACACAAATAATTATAAAAACTATAATAATTTTGGGTAGAATTTACTCTCTTTACAGGACTATCCACCCTATTCAAAAAATATAAAATACTCCAACAACAAAACTATCAAGTGCACCGCATCCAACTAGCTGAAAATCATTGTACTCAAAAACTAAATTTCAAACTTCCAAATTCACATGACCATATGCCAACTACCTCATTCTCTATGATAGCAAAATTGAACATTTGTCTATTCTTTACAAAAAAAACTTTTGGATATTGTATCATTAAAGACATGTGAGTTGTTGAGAGTCTAAAAATTAAGCTGATTACCGATTGAAGCATTAACAGTTATATATATAACTGTTATATATATATAACTGTTATATATATATATAACAATAACAGTATATATATGTTGTTGTATATATATACTGTTATTCATTAGTCCGAAAAATGTCGCACTTCCAATGGAACTTCCATTTTCCTTCGGATACCATGCTATTCATTAGTCAGGAAAATGCTTCCATGGCCAACACAAAGAGGCTCATCTGACATGGCATGAATCACCAAACCTGCACTCAAGAATAGTAATGCTTTGAAAAACGCGTGATTCATTAATGAAAAATGATAATCGAATAGTTAGAGATGCCGCAAGCAAATATCATATAGCCTAATTAACTGCAAGTTGAATAAGGTATGACCCTCTTTAGATCATTCTGTAATATTCTAGTGGTTGTCGCAAGCAATGACGTCATAGCTGTGATCGGGGTGAGCGGTGGTTAGATATAGGGGCGGCTTCGTCGGCTTGGATTGGAAGGAAGGGCTTCGCTTTCCGATCACTTTTTGAGGCCTGTTTGGATGAGCGTGGGAAAGTTCGAAAGATCTTATGCCTCGTTTCATGATCTCCCTCTCACCTTTTCCAATACAAGTCTAAGTATTCCATTAAAGAATGTTCCTGTATCAGGAACCGGAGAAGATTAGGGAAGAGGTATGGTGGAGACATAGACTGAAGCAGGAGCTGGTTTGGTCGCTAAGTCCCTTGTTAATCCCCCTTACTATACAAGAGCGGATTAGGGGGAAGGATATAAGAAGCAGAGGAAAAAACCAATCACTAACCTACTAAAAAACCCCGAATTCCAATCGCTGTTACATATGTATTAATGCATGAAATCTCTTCATATCGATCTCTCGATTACGCCTCCCCAGACCCGAACTACCCATCCATTCCGTTGACAATGAGTTATGTTCTCCCTGAACCGGATGGAAGCGAATGAGCATGCTCCATCTCCTTCTCATTGC
Source organism: Sambucus nigra (assembly GCA_949130495.1). Lineage (NCBI taxonomy): Eukaryota > Viridiplantae > Streptophyta > Magnoliopsida > Dipsacales > Adoxaceae > Sambucus > Sambucus nigra. Next base: position 613,876,315 of record OX422212.1, on the reverse strand, counting down.
TCTTCACCAATGGGGAAGCGAGACCACCAATTCTTGATTCCTATGCATATATATGCATATATGATTTCATATATATGCATATATGCAGCATATATGCATATATCTGCATATATGCAAGCATATATGCAGCATATATCCAGCATATAAGCGAGTCCACCAATTCTTGATTCCTATGCATATATATGCATATATGATTGCATATATGCAGCATATATACAGCATATATGCAGCATATATGCATATATCTGCATATATGCTTGCATATATCTGCATATATGAAGATTTTCAAGACATCATTGGCGCTCGGAGCCTCATTAAGCACTCCCACCCCAAACATTGACCCATCCACCTTAATAGTCCCCAATCATCCCAAACCGAGGATGAGTACGCACTCACACTTTTAAACAGCAACCCCCTATACATGTCATCACCTGTCATAAAAATCATCGCTGAAACTATGACCACCATTGATGATATGACATTATTCATCATGGCCATACACTTCTTATAAACTAACTATTGTATCTCGAACTTTCATAGTCATGGAGTTCATTCTCTCAAAAGAATAAATAGAGGATGTTACGAATAAGTGGATAGGAAGATTTATAAATCTTGTTCAAACTAGAACAATAGGAATCTCTTCATCGACTTTGATGTTTGGGGACTAATTAAATGTTTTCATTGGTTATCTATCAATGAACCATTGGTCTCTCAACCATAAATTATGAATGAAATCATCTTCATAATTTAGTCCTATAAGAATGTGTTTCCCATTAAGAACACCTATAGACTAAGAAGCCTTTAGGGAGAAAGAGAGAAAGATTTTTCGGATCACTTTTAGAGGGGGTCTACCATGTGATAACCTCCCCAATGATGGGATATTTGAAAGTTAGTGCAAGGACTTCTATATCTTCAATCGAAAACTGTATGTTAGCTATACATGTTATATAACAACAACTATATGATAAATTTACCTTAATACAACTCCACGATGCATTATGCCTTTTCCCATCGATGTTCAATGTGTTAATCCCACTACATGTAAAGAGAATTCAAAGACGTGTATTAGGAGATCACAATAATAATGTACTCATAATGCATGTCAAACAAAATTAAAAATTATATTATACTCACATAGTGATATATATCTTATCTTTGTCACTGGGTACCGTATTCAATGAATCCAACCAATAAATAGTTATTGTGGACAAATCAATGACAATCAATACCCAATGGAACCTGTCAAACGAATTTTGTCATAATTATATAGTACAGAATATAATACGGATTTGTTTATTCGTGTGGAAAAAATTAATTTAACTACTTACATATCTTCGAGATTGTAAGGAATGAAAAAAATCTGACTTTTTTTTGCATTCCCCAACCTTTTTCTAGTAAGTCGAGTTAAACCAAATTTTTTTGTACCATTGAAAGACTTAGGATTGAAGAATTGAAACTCTTCTCGGGAGCACTGAAACTTATCATACAAGAACCTGTAAAAGTAAGTAACTAAATTAGTCACTATGCATTTTAAATAACACGATTAAATCAAGTTATACCTCATGTATGCAACAATGCACGTTACATCTAAAGGCTTCAATGAACAAAAGTCCAACAAATCATTCTTAAAAACATAGCATTGACCCTTATCTTCTCCAAACATCTCTTTCTCCAGTGGAATCGTTATTTGATTCGTCTTCATTATAAATAAATTATGGGTGAAGGCGGTTATCAAATCGCAATCAACATTCTTGTTTACTATATCACATCTACTTTCACCGAAGATATCCTTCTCTTTCTCATGGCCTGCTTTTTTCCCAACTTCCATTTCATTCTGCAATGAATCATGTGAAATGTCAGAAAGCAATGTCATTCATAGCACAAACACAAACTTATAGATAAACATAAGAACCAATGGCTTACCTTAAATCCCAACAACACTAACTCTTTGGGTCAAGCAACATATGACCCAATAGCCTCTTTCACAAAATACATTTCACTTGGAACATGTATCGGGAGGATGGCACTAGAAGAAATAACTTTAGAAATGGAACCCGAACATTGTTTTCTCCCAACGCTATATTATGAATTTTCTCGCTCGGTCCATTCCTATCGAATACGATCCCCTCGGCAACGATGTTAGTTTTATTGCCAATAGCCAACCTACATTCTCTAACCTAAATTACGAAAAATAATCAAATAAAAATTTAGCAATGTATTGAAATTGATCAATTTATTGGCCCCAACCAAGTAAAACTACATAAAATTCAATACCCTACTATTCCAACCAAGTAAAACTATAAAGTTATCACCATCGAGAAATGTGATCCCATTACCTTTGAAGAAGACGCTTGTTTCGTACTTTTATCACTAGCTAGCGACGAAGGTTTCTTACTTTTCACAGCAGCTACTGATTGAGGTAGTAACTTTTTACTATGTGTTACACCACTATCATTGAACTATGCCAAAGAAACACAAAAACAAATTGCAATTACAACAAAAATCACAAAACCTTAATGGTATGCATTTGTATAATTATCTTTGTGTCACTATACCTTTGAAGAAAGTGACCGTGTTGCAATTTTTCCACCCGAACTTGAACGCTTTATATTTTCACTTTCATGCATATATGAAGCAACTTTCTCAGCTCGGGGTGCGATTGTTTGGGCTGCGACAACCGACTCATTTCTTAACTTCAACTGGGCTTCCATATCTTTTAATCTTTTCTTCGCTTCTCTTAATTCAGATTCTAACTCAATAATATGTCTCTTGGAACCACGCTTTGGAAGATTGAAGTACCTTGTGGGAACAACTCTGAATCCCAACCCCCGAACACGACCCAAGTGTTCGGGAGTACCCAATGTCATAGTAAGAACATCATTACTTCCTTCGGTGATTAAACTACCATCTTTAACTTGTCTTTTCAATTCAGCCTACAATGAAGATTCAATCATTTAAAATGTCATCTAAATATTATCAAAATTACAAATCATACACTAAAAAACACCAAATAAAGGAACTCGTGTCGTAATTTATAAAAACTAACCATTTTATCCGCCACCTCTTTTAATGAATCATCTCCATATTCACCATCTTTCTTTTCACGGCCTTTCAACCATAAGAAAGCTCTGTCATCTTCATATTCCGAACCCATCTTCTTTTTCTGGTATCAATTGTAAAACAAAAAAAATCATATTATTAAAGAATAATTCAATGTTTAAGTACAAACCATCACAAATCTAATGAAAATATTCAAACTAAAACATACCAAATCTTCAGCAAGACCAACGTAACCCTTCTTGCTCATACGATGATTGTATATGACCTTGAATCGCTTTTCCCTTTGTGCCTCACTTACAATCTTATAAATCAAAGAAAAAATTAGAAAAGAATAACAAAAAGTACCACACAAATCTTCTATTGTTTTTTCAATTATACCTCAAATCCTTTGGTTAGCCTGATGCAAACAAATTCAGTCCACACATTTGGACTAATGAATTTCTTGTATTTTGGAGGAGGATGTTTGAGAAGATCGCGTTGGTGTCTCAATAGTCTAATCCAAAGTCTCGTGAGGTTTGTTTTGAACGCTCTCCAACTGCAACCCATAGAGGATAACACCATCCTCTTGTTGTTCGGATCAATATCAAATTTGATCTGAAAAAGAAAGATGTTGAATACATGTTTTAAAATAAGTGTAAAGGTGTCTTAAAATCGGTGTAAATATGTTAGGTTTTGGATTTCGACACACTCAGATTTCTTGACAAGTTAGGTTTCATCGATTTTGGGGGTAATAGTATTCTTCATTGCAACTGAAGTTAGTTTTAAGTGTAACACGCTTTAACTGCACGTGTGCGCACAAAAACACCCAAAGAATCAATTTTGGCATTTCAAGAGCCAACATCATTTGTGTCTTCTGTGCACCTGTGCATAGTAATTTTTAATAATTACGATAACTACTACTACTACTACGATAACTACTACTACTGCTTTAGCAACATGAGATGACTACTGTTTCCCACGAGGAAGCAATGTTGTACTATTTTACAATGGTGTTGAGATGAATACAAGAAACGACTTATTCAAGGATAATTTCATACAAACCCAATGTTTATACAGAATTTAATGAGAATGATATAGAATAGCATTTATAAACTAATGACACAATAGTTGACCTTGAACTTCTATCATTCTAGCAAAAAAAAAAAGGCTTCTATAAGACACTCTTCATTTTTGGTACTGTCTTCATCTTTTTTAAACTCGGATACTTCCCGAACATAATAATTTATCACCCTATCTTAGTTTGCTATAGTAGAGTATACACATTGCTTTTTTATTTTACTTATTTGAGAGGATTGCAATTCATTTTAATCTATTTATTTGAATATGTGTTGAATTACTGGTAGAGATTTATGTAGAGCCATTAAACATGTATGCATGTATTTGTAAACAGCATTCTTCCTACGGATGAGCTCATATTTAATGATGCCGTTAGGCTCACATAAAAGTGTCAATGTTGGCCTTATGGTGCTTCTGAATTTGTGCAACATCTCTACTCAAATAATGACTATGTTAGACAGGTATTGGATCATTTTAATCATAATTGTGGTATAAGAATTGGTGCTAATGTCATTCCTTTAAGGCTGATTGACTGGTGACTGGGAAAGGCTTAAGATAAATGTATTAATTTGGTGTTTATAATTGTTCCCATGTCTATATGTTGCCAAATATTTAGAGTGGGAAATAGAAGTAAATTTGACGTAAATTTATACCTCTGAATCAAAGAGTAGCTTATATTAAAAATAACCACAGTCAGCCTATTGTAACTTCTTTTGCTCTTGATTTTTTCATAACAGCTATGTACTTGCAAGGTCGATGAAAAGTCTGACCAAGTTTCGCGAACTGTATAAAAGTCATTTTGAGATCAAATGGGATAGAACTAACTTCATCAAAGTTTTGGGAAATATGTTTTGAACTTTCTATCTCATCTCAGATAATCCAACTGTTAATCATCCAACTATACAGTGACTTAGCGTTCGAATACGAGTAGCCAAACATACTTCTTGAGCTTTTCATTTATATATCAATCTTATCAAAGATCTGCTTGTAAAGCCTCATTATACAAAATTTGTTAGGAATAGAGATTGACTCTTTAAACATAATCATATGAGGGAGAGATCAACTCCAAGAATAGTCATTACTAAGTGTGACAGGTACCTGACATGGGAACTAATTATCAGAGCTCTGGTAATTTTTTTATAACACGGATCCAACCAATTTAGAGCACCAGATTAACCCCAAGACATGAACCACAACACTATGGTAGGTGATCCCAAGAGGATCCAAACTCTTGACCTCTAGGTAGTGGAATAAAAGTCTATGCCACTACGCTTACCTCCTTGGTCTTCACTAGGAAGAACTAGACATTCATTTCGGATTACTATAAAAAAATATCAAATAGAGATAGAAATGTTAATAAATTAAGTTAAGAAAGGAATCCATTTCTCCATAACCTTTAATTGTTATTTGATTTAGAGGATGAGACATGAGAATTCTGTATTTGTTTAAATTGCCTTTTTATACTCAACAAAGTCATTCCCCAATTATTTGGGGTCAGCTATATGAATTCTATGTTTCCATTCTACAGGGTGGAGATGCTCACCCTGCAAGCCTGACCCCCAAAATTCTAAATGTCAGAGAAACTAATTCCGCCTCTAAATGATATTAAAATTAACTTTTTGGGTTTTGGTATTGGTCATGGACTCACGGAAGGATTGGGGAAGCTGCTGGAGTATATCTACTTGAGGACTCAGTCCACCAGTTGGGTATAGTGGTGTTGCTATTGCTGGAGTCTCTGTCGTGTCAAGGCAGAGCATTGATGTATTTGTGCTTATTAAATTCTACCAAGTTTGTGTTGTGCGGAACCATGTCAACAAATGATATTGATTGCAACTGTGATCCAAAAAATAAAATGGCACACACACAAAAGATTTATAGTGTAAAGAACACACAGAAAAATACAATATTTAAATTGACTAAACACAGTTTACATTCACAGTTATAGACCAGCCATACATTCACAGTTGCAGCAGTTAACTGTATAGAAGCCCTGTAGCATACCAAATAGAAACCATGTAGGATTTGAAGGGCACATGTTTTTGCTGCCCGAGTGAGAAATAATGTATACATGCCACACTCTCACATAAATCCAAATCCAAGCTAATGTATGGCTCATTTCATGAGAGTATGGGGTTAATATAAGTTTTGAAATATTATTTTGTCGTAATTTTGTATATAACTATTTCTCACATCTTATGCATCTAACATTTGTATGGGACGGTTGCTGCAATAGTGACTGATAAATTATCACCCGTGTATGGGAAGGGTGCTGGTGTAGGCAGTGCAGTGATGCATGTGTATGGGAAGGTTGTTGGTGCACAAACAATAGCTGGAACTGGAACTTTACAAGAAGGTGAAGATAATAAGGATCATGATAAGGATAGGGGCATCTCTGTGAAGACGTGCTTGGTGGAGAAACTCAGGCCAGGGGATGAAGATAGGGAACTTTTGGAGGTCATTACACGCGCTCTTCATAAGCGCAAGGAAGAAGTGGCAATTCCTGTGGGACACAAGGAAACTTCCGAGGTGATTTCGGATGTTTCTCATAAGATGAGTGAAGAACTTAGGAACCGAGGGGAGGGGAAACCACTGGGTAAGGTGACAGAGTCGGAGGAGGTGGCCTGGTAATTTCGCATAGGGATTGAAGATTCTAGGGGAGGTGATAATGCTGATAAATTTGGAGTTGAGAGGATTATTGTTTGGATTAAATGAGTTGTTAATTCATGGCTGGGGAGGGGGGGGGGGGGGAGTCACAAGCCTCTCAAGAAGCCAAAATGAGTGGAGAAGGTGCACATGAGCATGATCAGGATCTTATAGAAGAAATAAAACTTCAGAGGAACTTATTGAAATCAACTGCAGGCTTGCAGACTCTTTTAGCTATTGTTTGTTTGGGGTGAATGTTTTCCAAATGTTCTCTGTTGGGTTTTGGAGTTAATGTATGTAATTTTCTATAAAGCACAATGTATTGTGTGTTTGTATGTTTTGTGACATCAATTCTAATGGTTGTTTTGTGCAAAAGATAATAATAATAATAATGCATTATTATTCAGTGTATAATGCGATATATTTTCAAGAATGGTTTATACATCACATCCAGTGTTTTTTAGCTGTACGCAAGTTATATTGGGGATGTTCCCCCAACGGGGGGGGGGGGGGGGGTTATTACTTGCAAAAATGATTTCCTTGCAACTATATGATTTGACAATAGTTAATGCAGGCATTCTTTTAGTATGCATACATTCTTTTAGCATTGAAACTCGAGCCACAGAGTCCATTCCTTATGTATAGTTGATTGAAGTATACTGAATCATGTACACATTTTTGTGTTTTATATAATAAATTCTATGATTAAGTCTTAGTCGACACAGTTTCATGGATTTGTAGTTTGTAAAAAACTATTTTGGAAAATGGTGTGCGTATACCATTTATGTCGCAAAAAAATGTCGTAGTTTTTTGCAAAGTTTGAACCGTGCCTTCACGTAGGCGCATGACTTTGGAAATTATGATCAATTTTTTTAAAATTATACTTTGTTTTCGCGGGGAATGAAATTTTGTGGGTTTTTCAATTATGTTCTTTGAAATTTTCTGCCGTTTTTCGATTACATACTTTAGAAAATTAGCGTCGTGCCTTCAGGCACGGGCATACCCTAGTATTTTCTATATATAACAGCTATATATATATATATATATATATATATATATATATATATATATATATATATATATATACATACCTGTATTGCCTCCCATAAATCATTCTTCAATTTGATTGGCACTTTAGGCCAACTTGGATAAGTTATCGGCAAAAAGCACTTCACCATCAAACCCCCATAACTTGATAATTCTTTTTTGCTAGTAATTATTGGTTGACCAAGATCATTATATAAAACTCTTATCCGTTCTTCACTGCTATTTATTTTAGTCAAACGCTTTAGCTTCGCCGCACCTCTACCTTTACTACTATATTGTGAAGGTTTCTCCACGGGTTAGAGATCAATGTCTTCCATTTCAAGTTAAAGAAATCGAACTGTTGAAACATAAAAAAGAACAATAATATAGATTTCATCAATACAAGTCCTAAATACTCAAATAATACAATTATTGAAATGTACCACAAATTAAAATTCACCATTTTATTCTATGTTAATTAAAATGTTCAAGAGCACAATTGTCAAAATATTAAGCCGAAAATAATAATCCATGGTCTAGAACAAATGTCACGTAGCCCATATTCCATACACTCAATTTCCAATAATCAACTGTTGTAGGTTCCACACAAAAAACTAAAAAGTTGGACAACGTCACCAAAAAAACTTACATTTTAAGCAACTATAACTAATAATAAAGAACAATTCAAACATTAAGCATCATAACATCGTCTAACACAATTATGTTGGCGTGCATATAAGTTTCGGAAGATTCCTCAACCACGTCAAAGGATTCAATAGTTGGCAAAACTATAGTGCAAATATCATCCCCGAGACATCCATCATTGAGATCATCTTCATCATCTTTATCATAGAAATCCCTTTGAGGAGTTGACAATACAATTGAATATTTAGGATTCATTTGGTCCAGAACAGAGAAAACTTGTTTCGCTTGAGAGGCTAAGATGAAAGAATCAGATTTATGACCAACTCTATCAAGATCGACGGATTAAAACCAAGCTCGTCTATGTTAATTCCATTTTTGTTGTCAACCCAATCACACTTGAATAAAGGAATCTGAATTGAAAAATAGTCAAGTATCCATATCTCCCTTATGACACCGTAGAAAATCATATCGGTACGAACAGGATTGTTGTCCTTTGCACTAGCTATCTGCAACGTCTTAGCAACTAGGCTCACTCCACTGTTTTGGGTTACTCGTGCATCATCGCGATCCTTTATTAGGTAACGAACACCGTTAATGACATATTCGTGAACTTTGATGACGTCTCGACGAGGTCCACGAGCAATCCATTTTAAGTCATCTGAGATATTGTTGTTTGGGAGTTCTTCTTCGAGAGCAACCTATTAATATAAGAATTTTAGTTACTTAAAAAATAAAATTCAAATTAACATATTAAAGTAAGGGGATATTTTGTCTTTATTCCCACTTTAGTTTTTAATATTAGACCTCACCAACTATTTAGTTTTACTTTACACTCTACCACTATTTTCCAGTGGTTGGTATTAGACTTTGAAATTGTTTTTCACTAAGATTTGCATCTAATAAATAAAAAACAGTGGCATTGTTTAAAAGAAAACTAAAAAATGGGTAAAGTCTAATGAAAATTAAAGTGGTGGTTAAGTCAACATGTCCCTAAATCATACCCTTTTACTTAACCAATGGATAAACATGCGGTTGTGCTCTTCTTCAAGCCACTTCTTATTTTTCCCTTTTCGAGGATGGGTTTCTTTCAAGTACTGTTCATGCTCCCTAACAAGGTATTAATGAGTAACGCAACATTAGTTATTAATATATGAGATAAGTATGTGAGGAACTAACTTCATATTAATGGGAAGTTAGGAAAGTCATACTCTATATAAGGTTGAACATCATTCGTGTTATGTAACACATGAAGATGTGCCTGCTCCAAGGACATGCGATCAACTTCAACGACATCCGAACCTCCTATCGGTTTATCACCATCCTTCCTTGCCGAAATTCCAATTGAATCTAATTCCGATAAGAACTCGGAACAAAACTCAATAGCTTCTTCTGCTATGTAACATTGAGCAATACAACCTTCTGGGCGATTAAGATTTCTCAGATAACCCTTTAATACTTTCATGTACCTAACACATTAAAAAGAAAACTAAATCGATACACTTATTTACTTATATTAATACATGATAGTAAGGTAAATTGACCTAACCTTTCAATTGGGTACATCCATCGAAATAAAACAGGACCGCAAAGTTCGACCTCCCTCACAAGATGCACCATAATGTCAAAGAAGGATGGTGGAAAGTACTTTTCCAACAAACACAATGTGATCAGAATTTCATTCTGAATTTCTTTTAGTTTTTGCAAGTCCACTACTTTGGCACAAAGAGCATTAAAGAAAAAACATACGCTCATGATCGCATATCTCACATGTTTTGGCAACACCGATCGAATTGCAATTGGAAGAAGTTTTTGCATTAGAATATGGCAATCATGAGACTTCAAGCCATACAATTTCAAATCTTCCATAGAGACATGGCTTCTAAAATTAGAAGAGTAGCCATTCAGGACCTTAAGGTCAAACAAAGTTTGGCAGAATATTTTTCTTTCCTATCTCGATAACGTATAACATGCTGGCGGTAGGTATGTCCTTTTTTCATTAACCTGCAGTGCTAATTCACTTCTTAAGCCCATTTTTTCAAGGTCGAGTCGACACTTCACCCCGTCTTTTGTTTTTCTTGGAATGTTAAGCAAGGTTCCAATGATATTATCATAGACATTCTTTTCAATGTGCATGACATCTAAGTTATGTCGAATAAGCAAATCCTTATAATAAGGAAGTTAAAAAAATATCGATTTCTTCTTCCAAAAATTTTCAACCCTATTGTTACTAGGACCGCCTTTTTCAACCCCATTAGCTACCCTCCTCGGTCTCTTATGCTTTAATGATTTCTTCAAATTAACCGCCCTCGCCTTTTTTGCCTTATTTCCCCATGCAACCTTAAGTATCCCAACTTTTATTAATATTTGTTCGCCGCTTAAAGGTTCAGGGTAGGATTGGAACTCTTGCTCACCGTTAAAAGCCTTTTTCTGGCTTCGAAATGGATGGTTTTATGGAAGGTATCTCCTATGTCCCATATAAACGCACTTGCCATAGTGTTGTAATCTGATGGAATACGTTTTTTCACTACATATTGGACAAGCATTATATCCCTGAACAACACTTCCAGATAAATATCCATATGCTGGAAAATCATTAATTGTCCACAACAGTATTGCCCTCAAGGTAAAAGATTCTTGTCGAAAGGCATCGCAGGCTTTAACTCCTTCATGCCATAAGGTATTCAAATCTTCTATTAACGGATCCAAATAAACATCTATATTTTTCCCGGTTGTTTTGGACCCGATATCAACATAGTCAACATTGTAAACTTTCTCTTCATACATAATTCCGGTTCAAAGTTATATGTGTTTAACTTAACCGGCCAACAACTGTACCTACTACTAAGGGAACTATAAGGATTAATTCCGTCCGCTGATAGTGCTAACCGAAGATTTCTTGGTTCTGCTGCAAAATTGGGCCACTTTTCATCAACTAATTTCCAAGTTGGTGAGTCCGCTGGGTGACGCAACAAACCATCAACAATTCTATCATTTGCATGCCATGTCAGAGACTTAGCGGTCTCTGTAGATTGAAACCACCTTTTAAATCTCAGAATGGGTGAAAAGTACCATAACACTTTCGCAGGAACACCTCGTTTCCCCTCATCCCTTTTTTGTTCTTTCAAATTCTTCTTTTGTTTGAACCTGGACGTTCCACAAGTAGGGCATTCAACAACTTCTTTATACACCTTTCTATAGAGTATACAGTCACTAGGACATGCGTGTATCTTCTGAAAGTCCATTCCAAATACCGATAAGCAACATTTTGCCTCATTATTGGATGAAGGCAATACATTATCATCCGAAAGCATGTCGGCAATGATTGACAGCATATTTGAAAAGCATTTATCGGACATCCCACTCTTTCATTTAAGATTGAATAGCTTGACGATAGCGGATAACTTTATATACTTTTTACATCTTTCATACAATGGCTTCTTCGCATCTACAAGCAACTTCTGGAAAATTTTTGCATTTCCTATGAAGTCTTCTTTTATAGTCTCCACCATGTCAATCAACTCTTCAGCATCCTCCATGGTATCCATATTATGATCGTCACAGGCAGGATCACCCATATTAACATCCGGCATTGTTTCACAATGATCCCCCTCTCCGTGCCATTTCTATACAGTATAATTCGGATCGATACCCGAACTATACAAATGTTGTCTGATTTCTTTAACACCCAATTTTAATCTATTCTCACATTGATTACAAGGGCATCGTATGAAGTTCTCATCCAAGGAGGCATTTTGAGCAACCCCAAGAAAATTATCAACACCTTATATGTATTCTTTTGATAATCTGTCCTTACTCATCGAAGTCCTGTCCATTCTGGCCTAAGTATGTAAACCACCACGAGTGAGATATAAGCAATAAAAGATATGTAATTGTTAAACATAATGCAATATCATATAAACATAATACATTCACACCATTAGAAAATATTTTAGAAAGCATAATATCCCTCTAAAACTATCATAACAACTACCAAATACACCAACACCTAACAGTAATAAGACTCAATCAATTATAACTAACCAACTCAAGAACACTAACACAACACACACAAACACTATACAACCAAAACCAATTCTAATCATTGAAGAACTTCAATTCACAAAATTATTATAAAAATTATACTGTGATGTTATACATATTATACATACAAGCAACAACCGTTAGCGATTATATACCTATAATATAATGAAAGCACATAGTATAAGCATGGGACAATAACATATGAAGCAATGCAAAAAATTAATGAAATCACACAAGTGAGGCATTAGCAAGTATATGATATACATACTAAAACCAAACTTCAAAATTGTAGCGAGTCACCTGAAATTTCAAAACCAAACTTTAACATGTCATAATGCACCCTATGGTGCAAAAAATTTCCTTCTATTCATACGGACAAGAACACAACTGTAGCGAGTCACCTGAAATTATTATACCTAAACACCTTCTATTCATGGAGTAATGGAAATCTTCTAGTATCCAATGAATATCTGTGTTTAATGGGGATACTATAAAAACATGATGTTTGAATCTTATTTCAACTCTCTACTTAGTTATTCTCACCTTGTCATCAATAGGCTTTGTACATTATTCCTTTTTCCAATACATCTTTTATCTAAATGTTTGTATACGCATTGCTATGTCAAAACAGTAGTGAGCAAATGTCGAATGACAGTGTAATTGGGGTTCAAAATTGCATGTACAAGCACCATAACTGGATTTTAATAAGATGTGTTATATTGTATTGGAATTAGGTATTGACCATCTTTTAACACCTATAAAAGTAAACAAGGTCTTTGAAACTTCTTACAAGTGACAACATAAAAATAAAAATATTGCGAATCTGTAATATTGATCAGTTAGTGTTAATGAGTTACAAATCAATTCTAATTTTAGTGCTCTCTCACTTCATCATTCGTAGCAATTACCGGTTCCCTAATGTGAATTATCTTATTTAGAATTTCAATATATGGTACCATTCACTTCATTTCAATAGAAATTCCATGCCCAGAAATATATGGAATTGTGCTTTCTAAAACTAAGAATACGGCTTAACAAACAACTTTAATATACTTTACACAATTTCCTAATTTCATTATCTTTTTTATATTTGTCAGTTGCCCAAAAACATCATAGAGAAATAGATATAGCGACGTAATTTTGGAAGATATTACATAACAGAGATCTTTTAATGGAGGATATGATTATCATCAGTAATCCAGGGGGTAAAAGTTAACTGGTACACGATTCTCAATAAAATATTAACATAAATATTAAACATAGGTGATTAGTTAACCCCTCTCTCCACAAACATGACAACAATGCTAAAAAAAATGTACTTTCAGATTATCAGTGTTTGGGTGATTACATCTACGTATGAAACCCACATGATTTTTAAATATCATGCATTAAGTGCCAAAAATACAAAATCAACATAAACATTTTTTTTCTCATTTGATCTCAATGAAATTATAAGGGTTGTATTTGGTATAAATTTCCATTATACTATCATAATATATAAAATCAACAACTCCAAATAAACAAAATTTGGTTACCAAATAACAATACTTAATTTAAATAAACAATACCAAATCAACTTCAAACCTTAAATAACAACATCCAACTAAATTTGGAAATGCAAAATAATAACCAATTAATATTAACAACACCCCACTAATTTTAACAATACCCAAACAAAAATAAGAATGTGCACCTATTTACCAACAAATCTAATCAAACTAAGACATGTAAAGGAAATTTTTAACAGAAATTGTTTTCAAGGATAATTTTCAGATGTAAATGTTTGTTTTACAAATCTAATCAAACTATGACATGACAACAACCATTCAAATGATTTCCACTTCCATTAAAGAAAGAGCCAAATAACTTATCAAGACATTGAAACTTGAAATTTGTATTTGATAAACCACAAGAAGAAACACATAATTTAGTAGTGGTGTGCACATAGGCTGCTACATTGGGTTTTTAAATGTTAGGGTTTTTCCTCTTTAAAATGATAAGAGCCCAAATATCGCAAGGAGCTATACAACTAAGTGGATTTTTCTAAAATATTTTAAAATAATTACAGAGGTCGCTCCTGAGTTATCTAACAGCATTTTTCAGCTGCATTTTAGGTCGAAAAATTACACAAAGACCCATATAATTTCAAAAGAACACTGTATATATAAAAAAAATCCAAAAAATTATGTGGGTGTGCCTGCACCCACTCAGGACTTATTGGGGACGCCCCTGCACAAATCCCACACACACAAATCAAGAACAAATCCCGTATAAACAAATTAAGAACAAATCCTGTATAAACAAATCAAGAACACACAAACACATATACACAAATCGCATACACAAAATCAAGAACAAATAGCATATACACAAATCGCACACACACGAACACATATACACAAATCGAAGCAAGTAAATCGAGAGCTTTTTGTACCTGCGATGGAGCCTGGCCAGCGCAGGAGGTGAGCAAAGATGAGAGTCGTGCGAGAGAGAGAGAGTCGTGTGAGAGAGAGAGAGAGAGAGAGACGTAGGGCCAAAAGAGAGAGAGAGTCGTGAGGCTGAGAGAGAGTGTTGTAGAAAGAGAGAGCGGATCGATCCGCCAAATAATTTTGAGGAACAAATTTTTGAGCGGGAGTGTGAAACAAAAAACCCGCTCCTTTTTCCATTTAACTCAGTTTTGACTTGAAGGCTAAAATAATTAACATTATATTTATGCTATTTATATATAAAAATGAGATAAATGGTTTATTTTTTATCTCAATTTTAATTAAATTGAAATAAAAATATACCTTTAAAGTCAAATTGACATAAATAAATATCATTTATATCAGTTTACAATTGTGTGACATAACGTCACTTTTTAAACTAACATAAATAATGTTTTTTGTTATAGTGGGAGGCACGAACACCTCGCGCGTGACCAATGTAACACTTATGAATTAATACCGTAGTGGCGGGTCTCTCGATTTGAGAATATGGCGATAATTTGAAAATATCTTAATTACGCATAAAAACAAGCCGTTAAAGGGTGAAAATCCAAACCAACCCCAAAACGGTCCCGTAAGAGGCACAAACACCTCGTAGCTGACCAATGTAACTTATAAGAACTGACCGTGTATTCACGGTTCTCCCAATTTGAGAATATGATGATAATTTGAAAGTATCTAGATTAGGCTTAAAAATAAGCCGTTAAAGGGTGAAAACTCAAACTAGCCCCCAAACGGTTCCGTAAAATGAACGAACACCTCGCACGGGACTAATGTAACTAGTAGAAACTGATCGTTCATTCACGGGTCTCCTAATTTGAGATTATGACGATAATATAACAATGTTTAGATTGTTCTTAAAAATAAGTCGTTTGAAGATGAAAACTCAAACCAGCCTCCAAACGGTCCCGTAAGAGGCACTAACATCTCGTACGGGGGGAATGTAACTCGTAGGAACTGACCGCATAGTCACGGGACATATGATTTGAAAATACAATGATAATTTAAAAATATCTAAACTTTGGCTTACAAACATGCCATTAGTGGGTGAAAACCCAAACTTGACACCAAATGGCCCCGTAAGGGGCATGAACACCTCGCACGGGGCCAATATAACCCGTAGTAACTGACCGCATAGTCGCAGATCTCTTGGTTCCAGAATATGATGATAATTCAAAAATATCTAGATTAGGCATAAAAATAAGCCGTTAAGGGCTGAAAACCCAGACTAGCCCCCAAACGGTCCCGTAAGATGCATGAACACCTCTCACGGTACCAATGTAACTTATAGGAAATGACCGTATAGTCATGGGTCTCCCGATTTGAGATTACGATGATAATTTAAAAATATTTAGATTATTCTTAAAAACATGTCGTTTGAAGGTGAAAACTCAAATCCGCCCCCAAACGGTCCCGTAAGAGGCACTAACACCTCGCACGGGGCCAAATAACTCGTAGGAACTGACCGTGTAGTCACGGGACATATGGTTTGAGAATACGATGATTTTTTGAAAATATCTAGACTTTTGCCTAAAAAATTGTCGTTAGTGGGAGAAAACCAAAACTAGACCCGAATGGCCCCGTAAGAGGTACGAACACCTCGTACGAGATCAATGTAACTCGTAAGAATTGACCGTATAGTCTCGAGTCTCTCATTTTTAGAATATGATGATAATTTGAAAATATCAAGATTAGGCTTAAAAATAAGCCGTTAAAGGGTGAAATCCCAAACCGACCCCCAAATGGCCCCATAGGAGGCACGAACACCTCACACGTGACCAATGTAACTCGTAGGAATTGATCATGTAGTCTTGGGTCTCTCGGTTTGAGAATATGGTGATAATTTGAAATTATATAAACTAGGCGTAAAAACAAGCCGTTAAAGGGTGAAAACCCAAACCAACCTGCAAACGGCCCCGTACGAGGCATAAACACCTCGCAGGGGATCAATGTAACTTATAGGGACTAATCGTGTAGTCACGGTTCTTCGGGTTGATAATATGATGATAATTTTAAAATATCTATATTAAGCTTAAAAATAAGTCATTAAAGGGTGAAAACCCAAACTAGTCCCCAAACGGTCCCGTAAAATGCACGAACACCTCGCACGGGACTAATGTAATTTGTAAGAATTGACAGTTGAGTCACAGGTCTCACGATTTAAGATTATGATGATAATTTAAAATATTTAGATTTATCTACAAAATGCCGTTTGAAGGTGAAAACTCAAACCAGCCTCCAAACGGTCCCGTAAGAGGCACTAACATCTCGTACGGGGGGAATGTAACTCGTAGGAACTGACCACATGGTCACAGGATATATGATTTGAAAATACAATCATAATTTCAGAATATCTAGACTTTGGCTTACAATCATGCCATTTGTGGGTGAAAACCCAAACTTGACACCAAATGGCGCCGTAAGGGGAATGAACCCCTCGAACGGGGCCAATGTAACCCGTAGGAATTGACCGTGTAGTCGCACGTCTCTTGGTTTGAGAATATGATGATAATTCAAAAATATCTAGATTAGGTATAAAAACAAGCCGTTAAAGGGTGAAAACACAAACTAGCTCCCAAACGGTCCCGTAAGACGTATGAACACCTCTCACAGGACCAATGTAACTTGTAGCAACTGACTGTGTAGTCATGGGTCACCCGATTTGTGATTATGTTGATAATTTAAAAATATTTAGATTATTCTTAAAAACATGTCGTTTGAAGGTGACAACTCAAATCCGCCCCCAAATGGTCCCGTAAGAGGTACTAACACCTCGCACGGGGATAAGTAACTCGTAGGAACTGACCGTGTAGTCACGGGACATATGGTTTGAGAATACGATGATATTTTGAAAATATGTAGGCTTTGGCCTAAAAATTTGTCGTTAGTGGGAGAAAATCGAAATTAGACCACAAATGACCCCGTAAGAGGCACGAACACCTCCTACGGGACCAATGTAACTCGTGAGAATTGATCGCCTAGTCGCGGGTCTCTCGATTTGAGAATATGAGGATAATTTAAAAATACCAAGATTAGGCTTAAAAATAAGCCGTTAAAGGGTGAAAACCCAAATCGACCCCCAAATGGCCCCATAGGAGGCACGAACACCTCGCACGTGACCAATGTAGCTCGTAGGAATTGATCACGTAGTCGCGGGTCTCTCGGTTTGAGAATATGGTGATAATTTGAAAATATATAAACTTAGCTTAAAAACAAGATGTTAAAGGGTGAAAACCCAAACCAACCCGCAAACGGCCCCATAAGAGGCATAAACACCTCGCCGGGGACCAATGTAACTTATAGGGATTGACCGTGTAGTCACGGTTCTTCGGGTTGATAATATGATGATAATTTGAAAGTATCTATATTAGGCTTAAAAACAAGTCGTTAAAGGGTGAAAACCCAAACTAGTCCCCAAACGGTCCCGTAAAATGCACGAACGCCTCGCACGGGACAAATGTAATTTATAAGAATTGACCGTTGAGTCACGGGTCTCACGATTTAGATTATGATGATAATTTAAAATATTTAGATTTATCTAAAAAATGCCGTTTGAAGGTGAAAACTCAAACCAGCCTCCAAATGGTCCTGTAAGAGGCACTAACATCTCGTACGGGGGGAATGTAACTCGTAGGAACTGAATGCATGGTCAGAGGATAATTTCAGAATATCTAGACTTTGGCTTACAATCATGCCATTTGTGGGTGAAAACCCAAACTTGACACCAAATGGCCCCGTAAGGGGAATGAACACCTCGCACGGGGCCAATGTAACCCGTAGGAATTGACCGCGTAGTCTCACGTCTCTTGGTTCGAGAATATGATGATAATTCAAAAATATCTAGATTAGGCTTAAAAACAAGCCGTTAAAGGGTGAAAACCCAAACTAGCCACCAAACGGCCTCGTAAGAGGCATGAACACCTCGCACGGGACCAATGTTACTTGTAGGATATGACCGTATAGTGATGGGTCTCCCACTTTGAGAATATGACGATAATTTAAAAATATTTAAATTATTCTTAAAAACATGTCATTTGAGGGTGAAAACTCAAACAAGCCCCTAAGCAGCCCCGTAGAAGGCACTAACTCCCCGTACTGGTCCAACGTAACACACAGGAACTGACCGTGTTGTCACGGGACATATGGTTTGAGATTACGATGATATTTTAATAATATCTAGACTTTGGCCTAAAAACATGCCGTTAGTGGGTGAAAACCTAAACTAGACCCCAAATGGCCCCGTATGAGGCACGAACACTTTCTACGGGACAAAAGTAACTTGTAAGAATTGATCACGTAGTTGCGGGTCTCTCAGTTTGAGAATATGATGATAAATTGAAATTATCAAGATTACGCTTAAAAAAAAGCCGTTAAAGGGTGAAAAACCAAACCGACCCTCAAATGGCCCCATAGGAGGCACGAACACCTCGCGCGTGACCAATGTAACTCGTAGGAGTTGATCGCGTAGTCGCGGGTCTCTCGGTTTGAGAATATGGAGATAATTTGAAAATATCTGAATTACACATAAAAATAAGTCGTTAAAGGGTGAAAACCCAAACCAACCCCAAACGGCCCCTTAAGAGGCACAAACACCTCGCAGGGGACCAATGTAACTTATAGGAACTGACCGTGTAGTCACGGTTTTCCCGGTTTGAGAATATGATGATAATTTGAAAATATCTATATTCGGCTTAAAAACAAGCCCTCAAAGGGTGAAAACTCAAACTAGCCCCCAAACGATCCCGAAAAATGAACGAACATCTCGCACGGAACTAATGTAACTTGTAGAAACAGACTGTGCAGTCAGGGGTCTCCCAATTTGACATTATGACGATATTTTAATAATGTTTAGATTGTTTTTAAAAACATGTCGTTTAAAGGTGAAACTAAAATCTTCCTCCAAACGATCCCGTAACTCATACGGGAGGAATGTAACTTATAGGAACTGACCGCATAGTCACGGGACATATGATTTGAAAATACAATGATAATTTGAAAATATCTAGACTTTGGCTTACAAACATGCCATTAGTGGGTGAAAACCCAAACTTGACATCAAATGGACCCATAAGGGCCATGAACACCCTGCACGGGACCAATGTAACTCGTAGGAATTGATCGCGTAGTCGCGGGTCTCTCAGTTTGAGAATATGGTGATAATTTGAAAATATATAAATTGGGCGTAAAAACAAGCCGTTAAAGGGTGAAAACCCAAACCAACCCCCAAATGGCCCCGTAAGAGGCACAAACTCCTCACAGGAGACCAATGTAACTTATAAGGACTGACCGTGTAGTCACGGTTCTTACGGTTTGAGAATATGATGATAATTTGAAAATTTCAAGATTAGGCTTAAAAACAAGCCGTTAAACGGTGAAAACCCAAACTAGTCCCCAAACGGTCCTGTAAAATGCACGAACACCTCGTACGGGACTAATGTAATTTGTAGGAATTGACCGTTGAGTCATGGGTCTCCCGATTTGAGATTATGATGATAATTTAAAAATATTTAGATTGTTCTTAAAAAATGTCGTTTGAAGGTGAAAACTCAAACCAACCTCCAAACGGTCCCATTAGAGGCACAAACACCTTGTACGGGGGGGTTGTAACTTGTAGGAACAGACCGCATAGTCACGGGACATATGATTTGAAAATACTATGACAATTTGAAAATATCTAGACTTTGTCTTAAATACATGCCATTAGTGGGTGAAAACCCAAACTTGACACCAAATGGCGCTGTAAGAGGCATGAACACCTCGCAGCAAATGTAACCCGTATGAATTGATCGCGTAGTGGTGGGTCATTCGGTTCGAGAATATGATGATAATTTAAAAATATCTAGATTAGGCTTAAAAACAAGTTATTAAAGGGTGAAAACCCAAACTAGCCACCAAACGGCCTCGTAAGAGCATTAGCACCTCGCACGGGACCAATTTTACTTGTAGGAACTGACCGTATAGTCACGGGTCTCCCGGTTTGAGAATATGACGATAATTTAAAAATATTTAGATTATTCTTAAAAACATGTCGTTTGAGGGTGAAAACTCAGACGTTCCCCTTAACGGCCCCGTAAAAGTCACTAACACCCCGCACGGCGCCAACGTAATACGCAGCAACTGACGGTGTTATCACCGGACATATGGTTTGAGATTACGATGATATTATGAAAATATCTAGACTTTGGCCTAAAAACTGGCCGTTAGTGGGTGAAAACCTAAACTAGACCCCAAATGGCCCAGTGAGAGGCACGAACACCTGGTACGGACCAATGTAACTTGTAAGAAATGACCGCGTAGTCACTGGTCTCTCATTTTGACAATATGATGATAATTTGAAACTCTCAAGATTAGGCTTAAAAATAAGCTGTTAAAGGGTGAACACCCAAATCGACCCCCAAATGGCCCCGTAGGAGGCACGAACACCGCGTGCGTGACCAATGTAACTCGTAGGAATTGATCGCATACTCACGGGTCTCTCGGTTTGAGAGTATGGTGATAATTTGAAAATATCTGAATTAGGCGTAAAAACAAGTCGTTAATGGGTGAAAACCCAAACCAACCCCCAAACGGCCCCGTAAGAGGCACAAACACCTCGCAGGGGAATAGTGTAAATTGTAGGAACTGACTGTGTAGTCACGATTCTCCCAATTTGAGAATATGATGATAATTTGAAAATATCTAGATTAGGCTTAAAAATAAGCCATTAATGGGTGAAAACTCAAACTAGCCCCCAAACGGCCCCGTAAAATGAACGAACACATCGCACCGGACTAATGTAACTTGTAGAAACTGATCGAGCAGTCACAGGTCTCCCAATTTGAGATTATGACGATAATTAAACAATGTTTAGATAGTTCTTAAAAACATGCCGTTTGAAGGTGAAAACTCAAACCAACCTCCAAATGGTCCCGTAAGAGGCACTAACATCTCGTACGGGGGGGGGGGGGGGAATGTAACTCATAGGAACTGACCACATAGTCACGGGACATATGATTTGAAAATAGAATGATAATTTGAAAATATCTAGACTTTGGCTTACAAACATGCCATTAGTGGGTGAAAAACTCAAACTTGACACCAAATGGCCCCGTAAAGGGCATAAACACCTCGCACGGGGCCAATGTAACCAGTAGGAATTGACCGCGTAGTCTCAGGTCTCTTGGTTCGAATATATGATGATAATTAAAAAATATCTAGATTAGGCAAAAAAAAGTCGTTAAAGGGTGAAAACCCAAACAAGCCCCCAAACGATCCCGTAAGACGCATGAACACCTCTCACGAGACCAATGTAACCTATAGTAACTGACCGTGTAGTCATGGGTCTCTCGAATTGAGATTAGGATGATAATTTAAAAATATTTAGATTATAATTAAAAACATGTCATTTGAAGGTGAAAACTCAAATTCGCCATTAAACGGTCCCGTAAGAGGCACTAACACCTCGCACGGGGCCAAGTAACTCGTAGGAACTGACCGTGTAGTCACGGGACATATGGTTTGAAAATATGATGATATTTTTAAAATATCTAGACTTTGGCCTAAAAATTTGTCGTTAGTGGGAGAAAACCAAAACTAGACCACGACTGACCCCATAAGAGGCATGAACACCTCGTACGGGACCAATGAAACTCGTAAGAATTGATCGCATAGTCATGGGTCTCTTGAATTGAGAATAAGATGATAAATTGAAAATATCAAGATTAGGCTTAAAAACAAGTCGTTAAAGGGTGAAAACAAAAACCGACCCCCAAACGGCCCCGTAGGAGGCACAGACACCTAGCGCGTGACCCATGTAACTTGTAGGAATTGATCACATAGTCGCGGGTCTCTCGGTTTGAGAATATGGCGATAATTTGAAAATATCTGAACTAGGCGTAAAAACAATCCGTTAATGGGTGAAAACCCAAACTAGTCCCTAAATGGTCTCGTAAAATGCATGAACACCTCGCACAGGACTAATGTAATTTGTAGGAACTGACCCAATAGTCATGGGTCTCCCGATTTGGGAATATGACGATAATTTAAAATTATTTAGATTATTCTTAAAAACATGTCGTTTGTGTGTGAAAACTCAAACGATCCCCTCAACGGCCCCATAAAAGTCACTAACACCTCCCACGGGGCCAACGTAACACGCAGGAACTGACGGTGTTGTCATCAGACATATGGTTTGACATTATAACGATATTCTGAAAATATCTAGACTTTGGCCTAAAAACATACCGTTAATGGGTGAAAACCTAAACTAGAACCTAAATGGCCCAGTGAGAGGCACGGACACCTAGTACGGACCAATGTAACTTGTAAGAATTGACCGCGTAGTCACGGGTCTCTCAGTTTGAGAATATGATGATAATTTGAAACTATCAAGATTAGGCTTAAAAATAAGCTATTAAAGGGTGAAAACCCAAACCGACCCCCAAATGGCCCCGTAGGAGGCACGAACACCGCGTGCGTGACCAATGTAACTCGTAGGAATTGATCATGTAGTCGCGGGTCTCTCGATTTGAGAATATGCTGATAATTTGAAAATATCTGAATTAGGCGTAAAAACAAGCCGTTAATGGGTGAAACCCCAAACCAACCCCCAAACGGCCCCTTAAGAGGCACAAACACCTCGCAGGGGACAAATGTAAATTTTAGGAACTGACCATGTAGTCACAGTTCTCCCGATTTGAGAACATGATGATAATTTGAAAATATCTAGATTGGGCTTAAAAATAAGCCATTAATGGGTGAAAACTCAAACTAGCTCCCAAACGACCCCATAAAATGAACGAACACCTCGCACGGGACTAATGTAACTTGTAGAAACTGATCGTGCAGTCACGGGTCTCCTAATTTGAGATTATGACGATAATTTAACAATATTTAGATAGTTGTTAAAAACATGCCATTTGAAGGTGAAAACTCAAACCAGCCTCCAAACGGTCCCGTAAGAGGCACTAACATCTCGTACTGGGGGGATGTAACTCGTGGGAACTGACTGCATAGTCACGGGACATATGATTTGAAAATACAATGATAATTTGAAAATATCTAGACTTTACCTTACAAACATGCCATTAGTGGGTGAAAACCCAAACTTGACACCAAATGTCCCCATAATGGGCATAAACACCTCGCATGGGGCTAATGTAACCTGTAGGAATTGACCGCGTAGTTGCAAGTCTCTTGGTTCGAGAATATGATGATAATTCAAAATTATCTAGATTAGGCATAAAAACAAGTCGTTAAAGGGTGAAAACCAAAACTAGCCCCCAAACGGTCCCGTAAGCTGCATGAACACCTCTCATGGGACCAATGTAACTTATAGGAACTGACCATGTAGTGGTGGGTCATTCGGCTCGAGAATATGATGATAATTTAAAAATATCTAGATTAGGCTTAAAAAGAAGTCGTTAAAGGGTGAAAACCCAAACTAGCCACCAAACGGCCTCGTAAGAGGCATGAACACCTCGCACGGGATCATTGTTACTTGGATGAACTGACCGTATAGTCACGGATCTCCCGGTTTGAGAATATGATGATAATTTAAAATTATTTAGATTATTCTTAAAAACATGTCGTTTAAGGGTGAAAACTCAAACGAGCCCCTAAACGGCCCCGTTAAAGGCACTAACACCCTGCACGGGGCCAAGGTAACATGTAGTAACTGACTGTGTTGTCACGGGACATATGATTTGAGATTACGATGATATTTCTAAAGTATCTAGACTTTAGCTTAAAAACATGCCGTTAGTGGGTGAAAACCTAAACTAGATCCCAAATGGCCCCGTAAGAGGAACAAACACCTTGTACGGGACCAATGTAACTTGTAATAAATGACCATGTAGTCGCGGGTCTCTCAGTTTGAGACTATGATGATAATCTGGAACTATCAAGATTAAGCTTTAAAATAAGCCATTAAAGGGTGAAAACCCAAACTGACCCCCAAATGGCCTCGTAGGAGACGCGAACACCTCTGTAACTCGTAGGAATTGATCGCGTAGTTGCGAGTCTCTCGGTTTGAGAATATGGAGATAATTTGAAAATATCTGAATTAGGCGTAAAAACAAGCCGTTAAAGGGTGAAAACCAAAACCAACCCCCAAACGGCCCCGTAAGAGGCACAAACACCTCGTAGCGGACCAATGTAACTTATAGGAACTGACCGTGTAGTCACGATTCTCCCGATTTGAGAATATGATGATAATTTGAAAGTATCTAGATTAGGCTTAAAAATAAGCCGTTAAAGGGTGAAAAATCAAACTAGCCCCCAAACGGTCCCGTAAAATGAACGAACACCTCGCACGCGACTAACGTAACTTGTAGAAACTGACCGTGCAGTCACGAGTCTCCTAATTTCAGATTATGCTGATAATTTAACAATGTTTAGATTGTTCTTAAAAATATGACGTTTGAAGGTGAAAACTCAAACCAACCTCCAAACGGTCCCATAAGAGGCACTAACATCTCGTACGGAAGGAATGTAACTCGTAGGAACTAACCGCATAGTCATGGGACATATGATTTGAAAATACAATGATAATTTGAAAATATCTAGACAATGACTTACAAACATGCCATTAGTGGGTAAAAACCCAAACTTGACACCAAATGACCCCGTAAAGCGCATAAGCACCTCACACGGGATCAATGTAAATCGTAGAAATTGACCGCGTAGTCGCAGGTCTCTTGGTTCGAGAATATGTTGATAATTCAAAAATATCTTGATTAGGCATAAAAACAAGTAGATAAAGGGTGAAAACCCAAACTAGCCCCCAAACGGTCCCATAAGACGCATGAACACATCTAGCGAGACCAATGTAACTTGTAGGAACTGAAGGTGTAGTCATGGGTCTCCCGATTTAAGATTATGACGATAATTTAAAAATATTTAGATTATAATTAAAGTCATGTCATTTGAAGGTGAAAACTCAAATCCGCCCCCAAACGGTCCCGTAAGAGGCACTAACACCTTCACGGGGCCAAGTAACTCGTAGGAACTCGCCGTGTAGTCACGGGACATATGGTTTGAGAATACGATGATATTTTGAAAATATCTAGACTTTGGCCTAAAAATTTGTCGTTAGTGGGAGAAAACAAAAACTAGACCACGAATGGCCCCGTAAGAGGCATGAACACCTCGTACGGGACCAATGTAACTCGTAAGAATTGACCGCGTAGTCGCTGGTCTCTTGGTTTGAGAATATGATGATAATTTGAAAATATCAAGATTAGGCTTAAAAACAAGCCATTAAAGGATGAAAACCCAAACCGACCCCCAAACAGCCCCGTTGGGGGCACGAACACCTCGCATGTGACCAATGTAACTCATAGGAATTGATCTTATAGTCGCGAGTCTCTCGATTTGAAAATATGGAAATAATTTTAAAATGTCTAAACTAGGCATACAAACAAGCCGTTAAAGGGTGAAAACCCAAACCAACCCCCAAATGGCCCTCTTAGAGGCACAAACACCTCGCAGCGGACCAATGTGACATGTAGGGACTGACAGTGTAGTCACGGTTCTTCCGATTTGAGAATATGCTGATAATTTGAAAATATATGGATTAGGATTAAAAATAAGCCGTTAAAGGGTGAAAACCCAGACTAGTCCCCAAACTGTCCCGTAAAATGTACGAACACCTCGCACGGGACTAATGTAATTTGTAGGAACTGACCGTGTAGTGACGGGTCTCCCGATTTGAGATTGTAATAATAATTTAACAATGTTTAGATTGTTCTTAAAAACTTGCGGTTTGACGGTGAAAACTCAAACCAACCACCAAACGGTCCCGTAAGAGGCACTAACACCTCGTACGGGGGGGATGAAACTCGTAGGAACTAACCGCATAGTCAAGGGACATATGATTTGAAAATACAATGATAATTTGAAAATATCTAGACTTTGTCTTAAAAACATGACATTAGTGGGTGAAAACACAAAATTGACACCAAATGGACCCGTAATAGGCATGAACACCTCGCACGGGGCCGATGTAACCCGTAGGAATTGATCACCTAGTGGTGGGTCATTCGGTTCGATGAAATTTTTTTGCATCACTCGTTGATGGGTGGGGTTGTCTTAAGCAGAAATAAATCGTTTTAGTAGGGTAAATGAGGTTAGCCATATGGTATAGCCACGCTGGGCATGTGCGGTCGGACTTGAGATTAGTATGTTACGTGTGGAACGTTAAAGATGATTGTGCAATTGTGAACGGGATATGGGGTGTATGGGCGCCCATGTTCATTAAAATTTCTGTATCGTCTGTGATGAGGAGGCTTAGAATGATATTTTAAATGTCTTTGTGGGACAGTCAGAAATACAAGTGGAAATGTATGAGAGGCTCAACTTCGTTCGAGGAAAGGAGATAGTCTGAATGTGTCTATGTCACGAGGAAACTCCCACAACCAAGGTAAGTTGAAAGGTGATTCGAAATACATTGCGAGAAAATGGAGTTTCACCTAGTCGAATGCGTAGGGTGGATCGCACATAGATAGGTTATTAAAATTCTAACAGATGGAATAGATCCTAGGAAGTGTACAGTTTTGGTGCAAACACATGACCATGATTTTGTATATTGCAAAAAAATTGAGTAAGATGTTCCACATGATGTGAGATGTTGAGTGTGTTGATTTCGGGTTGAGTGTGAAATAGTGAGGTTGTCTCTGAGTGCGCCCCTCCCAAAAGGAAAAGATTGGTCCAATTCTACACATCTGAATGTTGTGATAGATTGATGATTCCAAGGACCGAATGGATATGCAGATTGATAAAGTTCATTATTGGATTATCAAAGTCACAGACTAGTCACGATTATCTTTGAGTTGTGAAGTGAATTGTTCACAAATAAAATAATCGTTAGTAGTTGGGGTGTGTTATCATACCGGGCATTGAAAAGAAATGAATCGGCACAAGGTTCTGTCCAATACTGTAGTAAATCATGACGAGACCTTTGAGTCCTCTCTTGAATAGGGAATATCAGGAGGTGATGGGGTAGGAATTGAGCCCTGATCTAGGTGTGTCAATCATAGGCTAATGGATAATTGGGAAGGGTGACATAG
Organism: Sambucus nigra; assembly: GCA_949130495.1. Lineage (NCBI taxonomy): Eukaryota > Viridiplantae > Streptophyta > Magnoliopsida > Dipsacales > Adoxaceae > Sambucus > Sambucus nigra. The sequence goes on along the minus strand of OX422212.1, from coordinate 613,848,312 downwards.
ATTGTGGCAGAATGTGAGAATGCTTGTCTTGGACTTCTGGAACAATTAGAGATATTAACTACAACGTGTGCTGACTCATAGCAGGATATTAATCGCGAAGCGACTTCTGAGGCTTAGTAGGAAGAAAACTTTCACCCACCCTTTGGATAGTTAAAAAGGGGAAATAACAAGTTTATCGGACCCGGAGTGATTAATTGTCCACCGACCAGGATTAAATCAATCCACATCCTCTTCGTATAGTCCAGAAATGTAGTGAGGGTATGTTGACGTGAACCAAAGTTTAAGGACAAACATGAGTAGTCAGGGATTACTAAGGGTGTCTCCCATGAGGAGAAATGTCTTGGTACAACAATAAGGGAAATTGACACCTATTGAAGTGAGATCTTTTCTAACATAGAGATGAGGAGCTAGTGGAGTATAGCCTCATCTTTTGAGACATTATTATCAAATTCACGATAGTTTTGCATGCCATTATATAATTGAGACCTTAAGTATAAGGGAATATATCAGTATGTAAGGGCTTGAATGAACTTGTCACTAATCGTGGGTTGTAGTGAGTAGACCTTTGGTCGAAATAGTACCATTGGTGTAGGTATATTGGAAATACCAAAATATAATTGCGAGTAAATTTTGAATACGTTCAGATGCAGTTGTGTGCAAAGGTCTGAGGTGGTAATATAGGGCATCATAATGTCGACGAGTCTACTTGGGAGCGCGAGGATGAGCTCCGCGACAAATATCCAGGGTTACTTATAACATGTATTCTTTTTTCGAATTTTGGGATGAAATTCCGTTATTAGGGGGAGTATGTAAGACCCCGAAATTTTAATGATTTTTATATTGGGATTAATTAAGTTAAAATGTGAAATTAATTTGGATTAAAATAAATATTAATTAGTGAGACAAGGGTTAATATTTATTTATAATGAATATTACTTTGTGAATGAATAATAAATTGATAAGAAAGTATTATGATTGTCGTGAGTGAGAAATACGACAGTTACGGTAAATTTAGTTGGGACACGTTTGTCAGTCATGTCGGGACTTAATTTTGAGAAATAAAATATAATTTCATTTTAGATGATTCAAACGGTCATTTCGAGTGCGCCAGTGTGTCCGTAACGGTCAAAATAGTCAGAAAAGTATACTCCAGGATTTGATTTGGGTCCCGGAACATTGTAGGCCAAATGGGCACCCTGAAACGTTATTTTGGTTATTTGAAATTTTGGGAAAAAGAGACCGACCAGTTTTATGTGTGTATATTACTATATGTGTTGGATAAGTTAGGTCTAGCAGTTGTAAAACCTAAGAGAGCCCATTATAGGAGTAAGGAGAAGAGTTCAATGGCAGTTTTAGAGCTTTTCACACCACTCTTGCATCACCACCGCCACCAGAGTATAGATCGAAAGGAGGAGAATGCCACCCTACCACCATTTTGGATAGATGCAGACCTACTACCTGAGGAAAGTTTTAATCTTGCTAATTTTGAGCATATATAACATACATGTTAGTGTAGGATGGTTAATATAATGAATAAATGAATATTAGTGATGAATTTGGAATATTTAAATCATGTTCTTGGGTTGGAACCATGTTAGGTTTAATCCCTTTATGAATGTAGAACGAATTTGATGAAGTAATATGATAAACATGTGAAGAAATCTGGGTATGGTTATCTAGGTTTTTTGGTGTTTAGAGTTAAATTAATTTGGTTAACATGGTTTCCTTGATGATTGATGATTTAATTACGCTATAAACCGTTCATTTGTGTTGGTATGATGTTATGTATAATTGGCTGGGAGTTTGGGACGGTGTAATGTAATTATGGAGAATTAAAATGGTGAAAACGCATAAACCCAACGAAGAAGATGAACTGCTGATGTTCGAATTGATTGGGCCACAAGGTGAATCGATTTGGTTTGCTAAGAATTGCCAATGTTGCCTATTTTAATCTTGAAACTATAAAGGATGATCTTGAAAAATTTTGGGATACCTTTAAAACATTGTGAGGGACATTTTGAGTCACCAGTAGGCTAATGATTGGATTGGGACTTATCCATAAGTGAGATGAATTAAGATTTAATATGAATTCAATGTAATTGGTAATATGATGAATTCAAGAAATGAGGAAGAGTAACGGGGAAGGGAGAAAATTTATGATTTAGCCTAGTAGGATATGAGTGAATTACCTACTGAATTACTTTCAAGAATGAATGGGACATTTCTGGTAGTGGGGGATACTCAGTAATATATGATGAGAAATATAATCGAAATTTAATAATACGTAGATTATTCAGGAGTTATATATACTACGTATGAGAAATATATTATATGTTGAGTGTATACCTATACTGACGTTATATGTTTATATAGGTTGTGTGAATACCAATTCTGTGAATCCTTATGTATAAACATACTTACATTGTCTGCTATCATGGGAGGTTTTTGCGTTGTGTACAGTCTTATCCTGATGAGCCTATTTTGAGGGAATTTTAGACTTGTGCCCCAGAGCATAGAACGGAGATACGTGCTATCTGAGTGTATGAAAGTTTTGACAGTTAATTGGGAACATTTGGTGTGTACGTGACCCATAGACTTGGAACTATGTTCGTCTCCAATATGTGTGATTTGATTGATGGTTCGAGGGTGGTATCCGAATTGATGTCCTTATTTAGTACGTGATGTACCAGAACTTGATAGCAGAGTATGACCACATCGTAGGTCTCCACCTAAGGATTTCGTATACGTATATATTATAATAGTGATGTAAATCTATATACGTGTGATTTATTTTTCTATGAGTGTTTTAGTAGATACTATAGATTGTAATACCCCGTACTTTTGGCTATATTTATTTTGGGGATTAATTAATTAAATGCGTATTAATTGGAAATTAATCCGGGTTATAAATACTAATGTGATGCGAATTGGTATTTGATTATGTGCATATATGATTATATATGTATTTGGTATTATAAAATTTGTCGTGAGATTTATATACGGCATTTTAGAAATTTTGTTGAGACGCGTGGGACCGCCGCGTCACGGTGTAATATTTTGATAATGAAAGTGAATTTAAAATCTATAATCCGTATGGTCATTTTGAGTGCGCCAACGCGTCCGGAAGGGTCGAGATAGTCAGAAATCACTAGCCGGGGGTATAGTTTGGGTCCCGGGGTATTTTTAGCCCATACCGGCAACTTAAAAGGTATTTTGGTAATTTTACATTTTTAGGAATTAAAAATGACGAAAATTAGAGATGTAAATCTGATGTGGATTTAACCCATTAAGCCCATTAACCAAACCATATTAACCTAGAATGCTACGTAGGTTATCATTTAGGTTTTCTAAGTTCCCAAATCAAAACCCTAGCCACCTTAAGCCACCATTGGAGAAGGAGCTTGGAGAAGGAGAGAAAGAGAGGAAATTCTGCAGAGATTCTTCACCAAATCAACACCAAATCCGGAAACAAATAAGGCAAGTGGTTTAATTATGTTTAACTTCAGCAAATGTTCTTTCCATGTTAGAAAATTTAAGATTTATGATTGTTATTGGAAGATGAATGAAAACCCATGATTAATTGGACATAGGTTCTGAATATTGAGGATAAATTGCATGTAGAATAGTTTAGAGACGATTAATCTGATGTTAATACATGTTTGGGTGAAAGAAAAACGAATTAAATTCTGGGATTTGATGATGATATGTAGTTAGGGTTCATGTTCTTGAGATATTTGGAAAAAGTGTAGAAAGTTGTAAATTTAATTGATGTTAGGATGGATTGATCCCTTAAAAACATGTTAGGATGTGACTATATATGTTTAGTATTGATGATAGACCCTTAAACGATTGATTGGGACTTAGTTTAGAAGATTTGAGGTGTTAAAATGGATGAAAAATGATTTGGGGAAAAATCTGGGCCGAAGCTGGTAGCTCGTTAGAAGCAGCCCCAGGCCGTTCGAACGAACTCGTTCGAACGAGCTTCTCATGAGTTGACCAGTCGCTGCTAACGAGAATAGATTTCGTTCGATATCTCGTTCGAACGAGATATCGTTAGAAGGTACAGTTCGTTCGAACGAACTGGGACCTCGTTCGAACAGCCTCGTTCGAACGAGACTTCTAACGAATTGGCAGAGGAATCTCGTTCGAACAGTCTCGTTCGAAAGAGACTTCTAACGAGTTGACAGTTTGGTCCTTTTTGGACTGTTTTGATTTTTGGAGTCCCGTAAACTTATTCGAGGTTATAGATATCATTCCGTAGATGTCGTAATGATAGAATTGGAACATTTGGGTATTTATGAGAAGGAATTTACATACGAGAATGTATTACATGGACGGTTTGGGTTGAGACGTGAGTGACTACTACAACGTGAGATAATTATGGCGCGTATGATTACAAACCGGAATAGTAAAAATTGTGTTAATTATAGTTAGTATGAGAATATGTACTACGATTAAAATACGGTATTACTAAGATATGTGTTTACTTTGTATTGGTATATGGATTGTGTGTATGACATACCTACCATACTTGCTATCACGGGAGGTTGCGTTCGCTTAGGACCCTCTAATCCTTGTGTGCCTACGGGGGCGATATAAACTGGTACCTCGATGAACATAGGTCATAGAAAGACTTATTGGGATATTAATAAGTCCGCTGACCGTGGGAGTGTAGGTATGTGCGTGACCCACTTGATGGTGACTGTGTTCGCCTCCACTATTTGTGATTTGTGTTATCTGAACTATTCCTGAGAGATTCGGAATGTGTGATCCTTATGTACGTGATGTACCGGGATGGATAGCAGAGTATGTGTGCACCACAGCTTAGTTCTCGGGGTGCTTGTATTGTATATTTATGATGTGAATAATATACACTTAATTAATGAGGACCTTCTTGTTAATGTTGTAAATATAATTACGGTATTGTTTCGATAAATATATGAGTTAGCTGATAGAGAAATATATTGCATATTGAGGATCTGAGTTTACATTAAATCCCTATCTAATTACAAGCGTTATATGTTAATAGAACCGGGTAATAAGGGTAGAAACTATTACAGTCTAGCTAGTTATGATGTCACTTAGCTAGTGGTTTATATCGTAGTAGATGGGTACTTACGTTAGGAGTGCACAGTTAGACGAGAGGTGAGAATATAATGTGAGTGTACGTCCTAACATGTACTTTGCATTTAATGTTTTAAATGTTTTTAAAGCACTTGCAGGTTTTTAAAATATAACTCCACATTCGGGCTCTGACCCGTTTGCTTTTCAAATCTTTTTCTTGTAAAACCATTTTAGGTGCCCAGCCACAGGGACACCAAGCATAGGATTCTCATTCAGGTGACGAGCTGTAGCTGTTTGTGGAAGCTACAGGGATTTGCATGTAGACGCTTCTATCTTTTGGATTCCAGAGTCACTATCTATCAGTTGTAGGGCTTGTTGCCCATTTCTATTTAGAGACATCTTTTACATTTCAGTTTTCAGACTTTAGTATGTATTATTTCAGTTTCAGTTATTTATTTCAGTTATGGGATTGTAGTGGGGAGTTTTCCTCCAGACTTCATTTACTCTATTGTGATGGTTATTCGTTTTACTTCAGTATGGTGAATGGTGTTATTTATTTCTTTATTACTCTTGTTGCATGTTATTCAGACTTTAAATAAAATTTGGCACTTACTTTTTAAATACTAGGTGGTTAGTAAAAATAAAAATGTTTTCGACAGTGATGCTATTAACTGAGCCAACTTGGCATTTTGAATTGATTTAATAAAGGAGTAGCTACCCGGTATTTAATTAGTCGGGGTGTCACATTGTGCCCCAGAGCATAGAACGGAGATACGTGCTATCTGAGTGTATGAAAGTTTTGACAGTTAATTGGGAACATTTGGTGTGTACGTGACCCATAGACTTGGAACTATGTTCGTCTCCAATATGTGTGATTTGATTGATGGTTCGAGGGTGGTATCCGAATTGATGTCCTTATTTAGTACGTGATGTGCCAGAACTTGATAGCAGAGTATGACCACATCGTAGGTCTCCACCTAAGGATTTCCTATACGTATATATTATAATAGTGATGTAAATCTATATACGTGTGATTTATTTTTCTATGAGTGTTTTAGTAGATACTATAGATTGTAATATCTAAAATAATCTCGGTATGTGTGAACTTTATGACTAATTGGAGATTCTTATTAAATAAAAAGGGATTTGGAAATTTAACATCATATTATGTGGGAAATAGGGTGGTCACAGTGCAATATTAGACAGGAAAAGGCTTACATCAAACTAGTTCGGCAGGGTAGCGTAAATAGGTGGGTTTAGAAGAGTACGTTAGGTGTGCATAATAGTGGCGAGGCGAGGATCTCAAGTGAGAGTATGTGAAGCTAACTTATATATAATATTGTGGTGATAATTATTGTGCAACACAAATAAATTAGAAGAAAGCATTCACCAAGTAAGAACAAGGAATATAAAATGACAATCACACAACAAAGGATGTACGTGGTTCAGCAAAGATGTGCCTACGTCCACGGTGGTGCAGTCGATATTATTTCTATATACTCCGGAGAGTAATTACAGAGAATACAAAAAATGTCCTTTTGCCCCGGACCTAGGGTTTAATATATACATGTACATGTAGGTAAGTGGAGGTGATGGGTTCCCCCACGTCTTCCATCTCCCCTATAACTTCCCTTAATGAGGATGTGGGGGGAGACCGAATCAAAATAAGAGATGAGGGGCCTGAACTTTGGGCCTCCAGGACTGGGTTACTCGTCCAGGCCCATGGCCCTAATTTCGGGTACCCACAATTGCCCCTAAATTTGTTGGGCCATGTTTATGGGCTCAATAGATTTAAATGATTATCCATAATGGCTGTTTTGCAATTCTTCGGAAACCGTGAAGCTAATGTTGGCGGCACCCGCCTCGTATCTTGTGCACTATGATTAGTAGAATTTGAAGGTTTCTTGGAATTGGTACTTCTCTATTGTCGTTCCATTTTTTCCAGCATTTTCTCATTCCTTGCGAGTTCTAGCACTTCGTACCTTCTTCTCTCAATCTCCAGTCTCATTGCTTCCTTGCCGTTTGGGCTCGTGCTTCTTCGTTGTTCGAATTGGTCTTCTATCTTGTAAGTTCCCTGTATCTTTTCTCTGTGCTTTCTCTTTGAGTTTGTAGTTTTCTAGGGATTTTCAATGGAGAAGATTGGGAATAGGTCGGTCTCTGAGTTTAGGAAGTTTTATAACATTCCCGAGTGGGTAGATATTGAGTGTTGTTCCTCCCCTCCTGGAAACGTTAGAGAGATAGATGATGCTCACTGGATCCATGTTCTGTTGTTTTCCCAAGGGGGACTCACTTTTCCTCCTAATGATTTGTTCCTGCATTTCTTTGGCTATTTCAATATTGTTCCTGCACAATGCTCGTCCAATGTGTGGAAAATAGTAAATGGAGTCCATAGGATAAATCAATTGTATGGAACTAGGTTAGGGCTCGTCGAGGTCTGTTTTTGTTACTCATTTTCTCGAACTAGTTCTGGTGTCCTTTACCTCAAAGCTTGGAGCCCTGACAGGGTATTGGTAGTAAATCTACCTGATTCCCATAAGGACTACTGGCAAGAAGGTTTCCTTATTAGAAATTGGCAATTTTCTCCCCAATTTGAAGGGTCGAGGTCTGAGAGGTTCTCTGTCCCCTTCTATGGGGAGGAATACATAGGTAGACATTGTACTGTTATTTTGATTTTTGTTAATTTGTAATCCTTCTAACTCTTCTTTGCTTTTTCTTTCGCAGCGAAGTCAAAGAACTTGGAACCTGCACTTAACGAGGTCCGTCTTTTAGAATTTGTAAAGGCTTGGAAAAGCAAGGAGCCTTTAGGTGACGGAGAGCACCCCAGATCTGCTTCCTTCCTTCTCGAGTACAAGAAAGTTGGTTCCAGCTTTATAGAAAGGCCTGTGGATAGTATCCCAGAGTTTGAGTCATCTGAAGAGACTGCTGTAGGTCCTATCTAATTGGACGAGGAAGAGAGTAGCTCTGAGAGTGACATTGTTGGAGCTGTAAGTGATCTGCGGGGAGGGAGCTCTAGCAGTAGTAGCTCCTCTGATCATAGGGAGGTTTCTGAAGCTCGAGGATCATCGAGTACCTCTAACAGTTTGAGTGAAGGAATGGTTCCACCCCGGAAGAACCTGATTTGGGATGATGACGATGAAGACCACATGCTCCTCGCACATAGGTCGAAGAAGCAAAAATATGCCTCGAGGGCTGTGGCTACTGGTTCCCGGTCTTCTGCTCAGGAGCAGGAGAGGAAAAGGGGCAGGTGAGAGAGAGAGAGAGGAAAAAGGAAGAAGGAAGAAGAGATGAAGAAAATAGAGGAAAAACGGAAGGTGGAGGAGAGGAAGAGGAAAGAGAGCGAGAAGGAGGAGGAGTAGAGGAGTAGAGGAGGGTTGAAGCAAGGATGAAGACCGGGCAGGCCTTAGTCCCGGTGTCTGCTCTGCCAGAGGGGGCCTCCGTGGCAATTTCTCCTTAGTTGGCCCCGGCTTTGCTCGAGAGGGCTGTCCTCCCGGCTGATCGCCAAAGGGCAGTAGGGTCAGAGCATTTGGCCCTTCAGGCTAGTCAGAGGCTTGCTCTGGTAAGGTTTTTCCCTTTTTCTCTTATGCTTTTCTGACTTCCCCCATTTTCCACTTTTAATGCCTTTTTTTTTCTACAGTTTGTTACTGACTTCGCCGTGCTGTATCGTTCACGCGATGAGCTAGTGAAGAAGAATAGTGAGCTGGAGCAAGATAACTCTACCCTAAAGCTGAAGGGTAAAGAGCTCGAGGCCCACTTCAAAGTCGTTGATGTTGCTCGGATTTCATCCGATTTGGTTCTTGCCACCGCCAACAAGGAGAAGGACGCTGCTGTCCAAGATCTGAAGGAGTTGAGGCAGGCGTATGACTTGGTTTACTCGAGCAAACTTACAGTCATTGAGGAGAACAGGGTGCTCACTGAAGAGCTGAAAAAGAAGGAGTCTGAGGCTGTTACTGCCAAGGAAGAATCTTACAATTCTGGCTGGGCCGCAGCATATGAGGATGCTGAAGTTCAGATAGGCTATATTAGCCGTCTGAACTTCAAGAAAGGATGGAACAAGGCTCTCATTACTGCTGGAGTATATGTTTCATCTCTCCTTTTTGACGAGCACGACCAAGGGCCGAGGCTAGTCGTAGATGAAGACCCTGCCCCAGCCATTGAAGGCTCTGATCCTGTTCCTCAGGCGCCCCCTGCTGACGTTTCTCCTGTTGAGGTGACAGAGACCACCCCTGCTGAGGACAGTGCTCCTGTTGATGTTAATAAGGGGAAAGGGCCATCAACCTCTGGGTCACCTGAGGTTGCTAGTTAGTTATCTGATAGGATTGCTTTGTATTTTTGTTTTTTCCATTCTGTAAACTTTTTTTTTTCAGTTCGATGTAACTTCAATCTTCATTAATGAAAAAGGCTTCATTTCTGCTTGTACTGATTTGTCTCTTTCTTTCCCTTTTCTTTCTCTTGCTTGTAGTTAGTTGATGTGGATGATTACATTCCTACTACTTCTCAGTTGGGTAGGACCCTTGGTCCCAATGCGAGTCCCGAAGTTCGCCAGGACTTCGTTAAGCTTTGCAAGTCCCTTTGGTCTAGAAATCAGAAGTATAAGGAGCAATCTGAGCTCGTGGTCAAGCTGAAGGACAGGCTCCAAGAGAGGGAGGATATTGGTGCTTCAGTGCAAGAGTAGATCAATGTGCTGAAGACAAAACTATTAGAGGCCTTCGAGATCAACCAAGTAGTGGAGGTTCTTCAGCAGGAGAATGAAGATCTGAGGAGAGAAGTCTTACGACTCAGGGAGCATGCGCCGAGCACTGTTAGAGCAGTATTACAAGGCTCCTCATCATCGTGAACTAGAGCTGATCATAATGTTACCCCTCCTATGTCGCGAAGTCTCACTCGCCCTCCCCTTCCGCGAGCTGGTAGGAGCACCAGGAGCAGAAGCAGGGAAGGAGAAGAACTTCACGATAGGGAAATGGAGGAACTCCGCGGTGATATTTAGCGAGCATATGTAATCGCTGCTGGGCTTCAAAGGGACGTCACTCAGTTGCAGCACTTGTTCAAGAAAGGCCCTCGGCAAGCATGGGCTGACGGTTATGATCAAGGCTGGTCGGATGCTCCAACAAAGCTGTCTAAGTTCGAGGAGCTTTCTTTTATCAGGGGGTGGCTAAGTGCCTTGAAGGAGCTGTAAGTCCCGAGGAACTCGGTGTTATGTTATCGTCATTAGATTTCTTCCCCCACGCTGATGCCTAACCCATTCCGGAGGGATGATCGATGGATCCCCATCGATGCTATTCCTCGGCAATTATTGGAGTCGGATGCGAATGAGGTGGTGGAAGAGTTAGCTCCTGCTCCTGATGACGGACGAAGAGCTCGAGTGGCTGATTATCTTGCTCGGAGGCTTCCACCCCATTGAGATTTTGCTAGTTATTCTTTTTTTGTATTTTTGATAATGTAAATGCTTTGTGCGAGCTCGCCGACTAAACATGTATTACCATTGTTGTAAGTATGATGAATTAATGAAAAGTTTGTGTTTTGGGCAATTTTGCTGACTAAACGTGTGCATCCTACTTTTCATACTCTTGCTGCTCTGTAATGTTTTTTGTTTTGTCATGCAAGTGTCCCCCCAGTCCAGTATAATACCAGGTTACCATTATGCTCCACTTTACCTTTTAGGTTGTGTCGTCACACTCCCTTAGGCCTAAGTGGGGCAATTGGCGAGGACACACCTGGTGTTGGATGTCTTCATCCGATCAGGATTTTACTCAACCAAAGTAGGTTTGATGACCAATATAAAATTTGGTCGTATTGCCTAAGGATCCCCTGTAGGGCTTCATATATTGCCAGGGGCAATGCTAAGAGGTCTCTCGTGTTTTATGACTATGACTTGAGGAGGGGTATTCCCCTGCTATAGTGATCAATGTTCTTGTTATTTGGAAAATATGTGCGATGAATGCAGCTGTCACCAATCAGAGTGTAACCAATTAAGTAACTTTCATTTGTAATAAGGAAAATGAACTTCTGTTTTCATAACAAAAGAATACAAGAAAAAGATCTAAAAATAGAATTTCTTGAGATTAGCTGCGTTCCATGCTCGTGGTATGTCTCTGCCCTCCATCGTTTCCAAGTGATAGGCACCTTGCAGATCGTCTTTAGTTACTTTAAAGGGCCCTTCCCAGTTTGGGCCTAGGTTGCCGTCTGACGACTTCACTGTGCTGCCCAGGTCTTTCCTTAGAACATAGTCCCTAACTTGGAATGTCCTCGGGCCAACCCTTTTGTTGTAATACTTCGCGAGCTGTTGCTGATAGTTCGCTAGCTTCACCAAGGCTAGCTCTCTGCGCTATCGGCTAGGTAGAGTTCGGCGAGCAATGCTTCATCATTCAGGCCTTGGTCGACATGTTGGATCTCATTATTGGCAAACCCTCTTCTAGTGGGATGACTGCTTCTATGCCACACGTCAGCAAATATGGGGTTTGTCCTGTTGCTCGTCGAGGAGTGGTTCGGTATGACCATAGAACATGGGGTATCTCTGTTACCCATGCGCCTTTGGCTCGCTCTAATCGCTTCTTTAATCCATCGATCATAGTTTTGTTGGAAGCTTCAGCTTGGCCATTGCTCTGAGGGTAGGCCACCGAACTGAATTGGTGTCTGATCCCGTGTTCGTTACAGAAGTTCTGAAAGGGACCACTTTCGAACTGATTTCCATTGTCGGTGATGATGGTTCTGGGGATTCCAAAACGAGTGATTATATTCCTCCATATGAACCTTATCATATCAGCATCTCGGATGTTCGCTAGGGGTTCAGCCTCTATCCATTTGGTGAAGTAGTCAGTCGCAACCAACAGGTATGTAACAACCCGTGTAATTTTTGGGGTATTTTTCAAAATTAAGAGGAAAAATAAATTTTGAGAGAAAATTATTTTTATTACTCAAATATGTTGGTTATTATTTTTAAGGGCTAGAATTTCAAACGGTTTCTAAATCGGAATTAAAATGGAGATTTAATTGAATTTTTTATTATTTAGAAGAGTCCTCAAAATATAAAACTCTCTAAAAGTCCTCAAAACATAAAACTCTCTAGTAAAAATAATATTTTTAGAAATCCGACCGTCCGATCAACCTGAATTTTTGTCAGCAGTCCTGTCTCGCCGTTCTCTACAACATATTAAAATTTCGAACGATTCCAACGGTCCGATCGTCCGGAATAAATTTTTTAGTGTTTGTATCTGATTAGAACTCTTTTCTTAATCAAACTCTTAACCCTTTATATATCAAATAATTCGTGGCTTGGCTTTTCAAATCATTTTTTCTCAAACTTTTTAACCAAAAGACCTCTCCAAAATTACTCCATTTTATCTACAAACCATAGCCTCAAGCTTATTCAAGATTTCAACCTTAGATTAGAAGGCTTATTTGGTGTTTTCTCGAGTTTGGGCTAGAACTTGATTGGATTATTTTCGCAAGAGGAACGTGATGGTGTGATTAGATTTTGAGGTTGAATTATGTGATGATTTTGAGGTATGGGATTTTACACAATATGCTCCTTAATCTCGCGAGTATTATTCTCGTTGTTTTCTTGTGATTATTGACTCATATTTGAATTGATAAATTCATTTGGAAATCCGGAAATTTTTGTTTGAATCTAATTATGATTCATGTGGTATTATTATTTTGTTGAGCATGTTGTCATGAAGATTTTAATATGGCACTGAGGTTGGGCACCCGTCAATATTCCTTTTTCCGGATATGCTAAAAAAATGCATAGGCGAGGTACGGTGGTGAGGCCTGGTGACCCGGTTAATGTGTTGTTGAGAAATTATATTGATATAATTGCTTATGAGATTCGCATTTGATTTGAATATTTGTATTCGTATTGTTACGTTTTATTCATCGCTAATATTTGTTGAGCATATTTTCTGTCGTATTGTGTACTTCCCCATATTTTCTTTTAGTGGCATGTTAGCGTGGATTTTGGGGCGCTATGGAGATTGATTTTTAGTGAGGATTCTTTTGGGAAGATTTTTAATACAAGAGAGAAGACTTGTATTTATTTATTTTGATGTATAGAGCATTGGAGATTCATTTTAGTATCGAGACAAATTGTTGTTTTAATTCGAGAGACTTGTTGTTTTAATTGAAGAGATTTGAGATTAGTGGTTTCTCTTGTTTTATTGTGGGAATTAGATGCTCTATACCTTGTTATTTATGGATTTGAATTAGTTTTATCGATGAGTAGCGCTCTGTTCGCTCTCCCCGGGCGGGCGGGGTGTTACAAGGTATTTGCGATTGCCAGCGGCGGTAGGCAGCGGCCCCACGATGTCCATTCCCCATTGGGCGAAGGGCCATGGGCTTGACAAGAACTTCAGGTCGCTGGTGGGTTAGTGGGCCATAGGAGTGTGGAATTGGCATTTCAGGCATTTACATATATATACTGCGGAGTCCTTTTGCATATATGGCCACCAATATCCTTCCTTAATTGCTCGAAAGGCTAGAGACCTTCCTCCGATATGACTTCCACAGATTCCTTCGTGAAGGTCATGTAGCACTTGCTCGACATCACCTGGGTGGACGCATCTAAGGTAGGGACCGAAGAAGGATTTCTTATACAAGTCGCCTCCTGTGGATAAATGAAAGTGAGCAGCTTTGACTCTTATCTGGTGGCCAGTTTTCTTGTCATCTGGGAGCGTGCCATCCTTTAAATAGTCCTTTAAGGGGTCCATCCAGCAGGGGGCTGATCCCACCTGGAGTATTTGTTCCATGTTTGGTAACTTGCTGTTGTGGTTAATGCTCGAACAAATGAGGAAATCGATGGGGATGACCCTGTTAAGGTCAGAGTCAACTGCCGAACTCAAGGCTGCTAAGGCATCAGCATGACTGTTTTGCCCCCTGGGAAACTGTTGGATGTTGATCTCTTCAAAGCTTGACATTAGTTCTCTCACTAAGGCGAGGTAGGCTGCCATTCTTTCATCCTTTGCATTGTAATCTCCACTTATCTGATTGGAGACTAGTTGAGAGTCGCCGAACACCTGTAAACGTTTTGCTCCTAGAGTTTGTGCCTTTTGGAGACCGGCTATTAGGGCTTCGTACTCTGCTTCGTTGTTGGAGGCTGTAAATCCAAGCCTGATTCCTTATTCGAGGATTGTGTTTTCTAGAGTGATGAGGACAATGCCTACCCCTTCCCCCTTTGAGTTAGAGGCTCCATCAACGAAGAGTCTCTAGGTTCTCTCTATTGCTTGGTTCGTTTCTTGCCTTGTTTGGTTGAGGTTGGTAGAAGAGTTCTTCGCCCGTGAATTCGGTTATGAAATCAGCAAGGATCTGACCCTTGATAGTTGTCCTTGGTTGAAATTGGATGTCAAATCGGCCGAGCTTAACTGACCACTTAGACAGTCTTCCCGACAATTCCGCTTTCCTTATGACCGCCTTAAGGGGATGCGATGTAAGGACGATGATAGAATGAGCTTCTAAATAATGCTTCAGCTACCTCGAGGCTATTACAAGTGCAAAGGCGAGGTTTTCCAATGGCATGTACCTTTGCTCGACGTCTAATAAGGTCTTGCTCGCGTAGTAAATGAGGTGTTGGATTCCTACAACCTCGCATATTAACGCAGAGCTGACAGTGTGATTGGATACGGAGAGGTACCCTGCCGAGGATGGCCTAGTACGGTGATTCGATGTCAACTACTAAAAACTCGATCATCTTGGAGATGTTTCCAGCACGCACTGGCAGTACTATCTTGCCCAGGGGCATGGTCATTTTTCCAGCGAAGCCGACCAAAGGAACAATAGCTTACTTTAGGTCGGCGGCGCTCAACTTCAATTTCCTGAATAGGTCGAGGTACATTACTTCGAATGAGCTTCCTTGATCGAAGAGTAGCTTGTCGATGTCAAAGTTGGCTATCCTGAGTGTAATGACCAGGGCATCATGATGTGGGGTCCTTACTCCCACCAAATCTTCATCCGTGAAAACAATATGCTTGTTATAGTTGACATCCTCTACTCATCGACACTTTCCTGACTGTGACTTTGCTATATCGATTTGAAAAGCCTGCATTACCGCTGTAAGTTTTTTCATTTCCATTCGAGCTGAGTTCCCTTGTATCTGCTTGACGTCAGATGCTCCGTGGATTACTGCGAACTCATGTCCAGCATCATCCTCCAGCACTTTGTCAGGTCTCGCCTCTCTGTTGGTAGCCACTTTCTTTGCCCTCTTTTCCACAAAGTCATTCAAATGCTCGGACTGGGCCAACTCCTCGAGGTGAGACTTAAGAGCTTTGCAGTGCTCAGTCTTACGTCCTCCCTCTTTGTGAAAAGTGCATCTTAACGCATTGTTCCTCTTAGAGGGATTTCCTCCCATTTTCCTAGGCCACTTGATGAATGGCTCATCTTTGATCTTCACGAGAATTTTATAAATTGGTTCTTTGAAGACGGTATTGACCGCCTGGAATACTTTCGACGCGTCATGGTTTCCTCCGTTCTTGGAGCCATTTTTGCCCCCGTTCTTTCCTCCTTTCTTCTAGTTCTCAGTTGTCTCACTTCCCTTGGTAGTGAGCCTAGCTCGACCGTTTTCTCCTGTATTAGGGCGGGTGACATCTTCCACCTTTGCGTATTTCTCGATTCGGGCCATTAGGTCGTCAATAGTCATAGCTTCCTTCTTTGTCAGGGACTGGTATAGGAGGGAAGAACTAGGGAGCCCAATTTTGAAGGAGGCCACTGCCACTTCCTCTGCGCAGTCCTCGATCTCATTGAATAACTCCCAGTACCTCTTCGCGTAGTCTCGAAGGGTCTCTTGAGGCATTTTCTTCATTGTTAGCAAAGCATCCATCCTTTTGGGATGGGAGCTACTGGTAATAAATCGGGCAGTAAAAAGTTCGGCTAGGGATTTGAAATTCCTTATCGACCGGTGGGGGAGCCTTTCAAACCACTTCTGTGCTACATCATGCAGGCTCGAGGGAAAAATGCGGCACATCAGGGCATCTCGGTGATTCCAGAGGGTCATGGCCTGTCGGTATTGCCTGACGTGATCGATGGGATCAGTCTTTCCATCGTAAATCTTGAACCTTGGAATGGTAAATTTCTTGGGGGCTTCCTCCTCTTCGATTTCCCTCGTGAAGGGTGACTTCATCTGGGTTTTGAGAGCTCGCCTTGCGAGTTATCTGGTTGATCTTGTTCCGTGGTGAGCAGGATGTTGGTCCATCTCCCTGCGGACTAGATTTCGTATGTTTTCGTCACTGCGAGCAGGGCTCTGGTAGCGGCAAGCTCTTCGCAGCCGTTCGCGGAGGTCGTCGTTTGACTCGCCTCCTTTGACCTTTTGAGATTCTCGCCTAGGGCTCCTTCCTCGGCTGCGAGAGTTGCTCGCATGAGGGCTAGGAGTGCGGTATGGACGTCTCCTGTTATCAGGACGAAGCTCCCTCTACAGTCTTTCCAGTCTTCTTCTCAAGCGAGCATTCTCAGCCTCGTATCTGCGGGAAGACTCCCTTTGCTCGTGGAGCCTTGCCTCGTACGCATCAATCAATCAGGATATCAGTGTGGACCTCACTGGTCCCTGACTTTCTTCTGAGGCTGGCCTTTCTAGGCGAGCTCTCTGATTTGAACGTCGAACTTCAGACCTAACCCTGCGAGGAGCAGGTGGCTCTTGAATATCTCCTGCCTGAGGGGCATTGCTGCTGTGACCAGACATCTTAAACTCCTTTCTTGGTGTGGGCTCTTCGTAAGGAAAGATGAACGCTTCCCACAGACGACGCCAATTGTGGTGACAATTATTATGCAACACAAATAAATAAGAAGAAAGCATTCACCAAGTAAGAACAAGGAATATAAAATGACAATCACACAACAAAGGATGTACGTGGTTTAGCAAAGATGTGCCTACGTCCACGGTGGTGCAGTCGATATTATTTCTATATACTCCGGAGAGTAATTACAGAGAATAAAAAAACTGTCCTTTTTCCCCGGACCTAGGGTTTAATATATACATGTACATGTAGGTAAGTGGAGGTGATGGGTTCCCCCACATCTTCCATCTCCCCTATAACTTCCCTTAATGAGAACGTGGGGGGAGATCGGATCAAAATAAGAGATGAGGGGCCTGGACTTTGGGCCGCCAGGACTGGGCTACTCGTCCAGGCCCATGGTCCTAATTTCGGGTACCCACAAATATGTACTCTATAATGTATTTTAAATACTTGCTAAAATATTTT
Organism: Sambucus nigra; assembly: GCA_949130495.1. NCBI lineage: Eukaryota > Viridiplantae > Streptophyta > Magnoliopsida > Dipsacales > Adoxaceae > Sambucus > Sambucus nigra. Next base: position 613,831,069 of record OX422212.1, on the reverse strand, counting down.
CAGACTGTTTTACTTGGGCTTTGACCCGTTTGAAATACATTTTTGTAAAAAAATTTAGGTGCCCAGCCATAGGGATGCCAGGCTTAGGAGTTCATTCATTTGACATGCTGCAGTTTCTGTGAAAGTTGCAGGATCTTGGTAGTAGGCGCCTCCACATTTATCCATTCTTATTTAACTTTTATCTATCTCAGTCGGGCATGTCTCCCACCTCTAGTTAATGATGATTATCAGAGACATTACACTTTTATTTTATTTCTTGTATTGCCATTAGATTTATATTATGGATGGTTACATTGGGCTTTTCCTCTATAGTGTTATTCCAGACATATTTATTCATTTTATTATTTTATCATTCTTTACTATGTGTATGCAAATGGTGAATGTGAATTGCATGTTAATAACAAAAATTAAAATTTTGACACCGGGCCATTAGGGTATTTGTAATTATTTGAATTTTGAGAGTGATGCTTAGAATGAAACTAGGATTCCTGTTTAATTTAATAATGTACTAATCACCCATGATTATAATCGGAGGGGTGTCACATACGTCACAAAACACACATAAGTGGGTTGGTCCTTACGTAGTACACTAATTCACGGCCCATACCTAAGAGTGACAAAGGATCCCGACAATAACTCCTACCTCTTGTAGATGCATTGTTACTCAGTACCTAAAAAGACATACACAACATCTAGCCCACCTATGCCGACATTTGCTATGGTACCGAACGTGTAAAACCCCGAGTCGATAGGACCATCCACGAACATTGGTAAATTCACACATATACACATTAAGACATATTATTATTCCTATATAACATGTGTAGGTAACTAATCTATAATTACCTAAAGCATCCCACATGATGACCATAAATATTCTCCCATTAATAACTAACCATCTAGTAAATTATTAACTGCATCTTCTTTAATTGATTATTTAACCATTTACTTAAATATAGGGTCCTAATAAATATGTATGACTCGTTTACATTTTTAATAAATTCACCGTTGACCCAAACACTGTCCCACCAACTAGTATGGACTTCTAAACATATCCCAAAACTAACCCTGGTCCCACTTCAATCAGCCCCCAAGACCGAATCGATTCGATTCTTGGCCGAATCGATTCACTGCCAGACCAAATCAATTCGCTCAAAAGCCAAATCGATTAGGAATGTAGAAGTAGCCCAGATATTATATTTTTTTCCAATGAATCAAAATTCTCTACATGTGATTCCAATATTCTCCATATTTATCCCAAGAATCATAAGGCATCTATCATCAATTTTAAGAATTTGATTCCTAGATTTCTGGGTTAACACCCTTTATTCAAATTAATCCTCTACATGCATAAGATTAATTCACAACATTAAATCATCAAATTTCAACCTAAAACCTGGAAATCATATGGGGTTTATTACAATGAATCAGGAAGCACATCGAACATTTAAATTAAGCAAGAAAGTTCTTTCCTAGATATACGGTTGATGAAATCCCCTTTTGAATTCCTATTCAATTCTTTGTTGTGGCTTGTTCGCCTCTCTCTCTCTCTCTCTCTCTCTCTCTCTCTCTCTCTCTCTCTCTCTCTCAGATTTGTATGCTAGGGTTCTTAGAGATAACATCTAGGGAGTCTATTAACTTCCTAATATAAGTGATTAACTCTTTAATCCCGAGTTAGATTAAATTCCTAATTTTTGGACCCTCAAATAGGTCTGAACCCATAACCAGACTATCCCAAAAGTCTCCCAATTTATAAACCTATACCCCGGGGCCATTTATAAAGGTTTAAAACAACTAAAGGAGCCCATATAGTTATCTAAATACGTCCTAATTATTTTGTCCTAACATTACATTTTTATAATCGTGTCACTCGTCTTTTATGAATTTTCTACTACACATGCAATTGTTTTAATTATAGACATCACAAAATCAACAACACATAATTACGATGAAACAATGAATTGTATTTTTGCAATTAGTAATAGAACGATTTAATTCAATTCCCATGAATTTTTATTTTATTCCAAAAATATAGTATTATTATTTATTCTAGAAAAATACAGGGTATTACATTCTTCCCCCCTAATAATGGGATTCCGTCCTCGGAATCTATAAAAGTACGTACCTAGATAAAAGAGTTCAGGATATTTCATGCGCATGTGGTCCTCACTCTCCCAAGTCGGCTCGTCCTCCCGATAGTGTCCCCATTGCACCCGAACTAAAGGTACTGCCTTGGATCGAAGTCGGCGCTCCTGATGGTCCAGAATGACTACCGATCTCTTCTCGTAAGTAGAATTTGGCTGGAGATCTATCTCATCAATATCAATGTGATGGGTGCACTATCTCATTTCGAAGGAACCTCCGCAATGTAGATATATGGAAAACACTGTGCATTCGCTGCTAGTTATCCAGTAATACCAACAGATATGCCACGGGCCCTATCCTCTAAAGAATAGGGAATGATCCCACGTATCGGGGAGATATGATCCCTTTCTTACAAAAGCTTATGTAACAACCCGTAGAATCTTAAAAGCGAGGTGGTCAGCCACCACCATCAAACTACGTTGGGCATCACTAAATAACTAATCATTCATAGAATGTGACAGATATAAGACATATAAAATTTCATTCGATCCGAATAAAGTAACCATTCATGAAATAATGAAATCCATCACCATGCTAATCTCCAAATTAAAACCATCTTTAATCAATATATAAATCCGAATAAGCTGATTCAACTATAAATATCTGAATAAAACAATAATTAACCGTGGAACCGGTTAACCCACCAAATCCATAATAAGAGTCGCAGAATAAAAATGGGACAGAAGGAACAATAAATTTAACTACTAAAGCATCTAAAACAAACTCCAGTTTCACATCCCAAAATCTCCAATCACTCCTATGCATCTACTCCAGTGCTAAACCTGAATTGTTAATCAACGCAATGGATTAGAGCCCACGACATGAATACAAGTTACTCTCCCCAATTAGGGTTCTTGAACCCAAATAGTAGCATTATACATATAAATATTACAACAGAATATTTTAATTTGATGAGATAATTCATTAACGTGCGAATAAACGTAAATTACCACTATCTACCATACGACTAATTCACCCTAAAGTGTAAGCCCAAATATTCCAATAACATTATTATTTACAATTTCATTATTATCCTTACTCATTTTAATTGATCAATTAATTTAATTCATGAGACACCAATATAGCCAGTCGACCCCTTATCGACCCTGCACACACTCCAGGGACGCTTAAAGTTCTACACATCACACCCATTCCCCTCACTAGAGCCACCCGTATTCTGTCAGTTTTGCACATAATCTTGCGATTCCATGCATGACATGTCACTATAGCCAGTTAACCCATTTAACTGTCAGCCCGCACATACTCGTGACACCTATACACAACCACGTCGCTATAACCAGTCGGCCCATTTAACTATCATCCATGCACATACTCACGCCGTAAATTCATTTTAATACACGTTTATTATCTTAGTTATTAATTCTAAATTTCTTATTTTCTCATCATTTCAATTTCTCATCATTTTATGTAGCCCCACCCAATTATAAAGAATAATACCACAAGTCAACCCCTAATTACATACCTAGAGGTCTTCGAAATACAAACACGTCCTATCCTATTTTGTAGGATGAATTTCTATCATTTATCTCTTCCTAGTCTCGCACCTAGACTATCTAAGTCAACGGGACAACAACAAAATCATCCCCACCCCAGAATATCCCATCCGTAACAATATACACTAACTAGTCCCGTACCTAGACTCTGTAACCACAACTAAGGCATACACACTAGTCCCATACCTAGAAAGTATTCATAAAATTAAGGTGAGATCATACTATCCGAAATCTCGTCATCCCCACGGTGATGAATATAGTTAACACAATAAGTCGCACAATCCAATTTATCAATAAATACACAATTTCTCATATAATCACAACTAATCTCAATTTAATCTATTCAACCCATCGTTATAATTAACGCCATTCATTTTATTCAACAAATATAATCTCAACATTACAAGAATTTATGAAGCACATAAAAATAATTTATATTGGTCATACCTACATAATTTATATGATTACCCAAGTCTCTTTTTAATTTAAAATAATGCAACGATGATTTTCTACATGCAGACCTACCCCCATAATAATAAGACCAAATCTTTACCCTAAGCACACAAGGGTTATGAGTCTTAATGCAAATTAACATTCTTCACAAAACAGTCCCAAATTAGTTCACTTTTCGTAATTAAGGTTGCTAATTTATTTTAAGAAAAATATGTAAATTAATATTTATGCGAAATTTAAAAGGCATAATACTAAATAGAGAGAATCAAAGTATTCATGCATGTTAAAAATTTGTGTAGAAATTCTAATTAGACGGTTGTAATACTCTCGAAAAATTAAGAAAGATCCATGTTGATGTAAAAAATTAGATTATCTCTAATTAATCAATCACAGATAAAAAAATAAACAAGACAAAAGATTTTTAAAGTGGTTCAGCCTTGAAGGAATGGCCTACGTCCACTGTTTGTGTTATTGATGACTGTTTATAGAATTCTCAATAGTGGTTTTACCAAGAAATTCCGAGTCCCCTTACAATGAGGATGATACAATGTATTTATAGCCCTGAGGCTGTACATGTGATAGGGTTGTACATAGTTGTCCGATACGCGTATACATTTGTGTGATAATAATCAGCATTTAATGTGCATTTAATACTCTTAATTGTCTGGTAATAAAAGCTCTGGTCGAGGTGCAGCTCGGACCGCCTGAGTACCTCGGTACTTATTAGCTGCTCGGTGTAGTTATGTTCTTCGGAGAACACTTGTTGCTCAGAGCGTCTGAGTTGGTCGGGGAGGTTGAGTTCCTCGAGCTTGTAGGTGACATGTAGATTGACACGTGTCTCTTCTTAATTAATCCACATCAGCAAACTAAATTTGGTATCAACAGAAGCCCCCAATGTTTCACAGTTCGAGATTGAGGAGTGTGGAACATTCTTCTCGGAATATGGCGGGGTTAAATGGTCATCCTGAATTATAGGAGTGTTTTCTTTGTATTTATTTTTCTTTTCGAATTCATAGAATCATACTTTTCGAATTTTTCTAACTGCTTCGGTCTCCGCGCCCTTTTTGTCCTTTTAGCCACCGGTAGCGCAAACGTCTCTATTTGTAATCATTATTTTTACCCCTTCCCCAGGTAAAGTATTTAAGCGTTGCAGAAAATCCTATCGTCTCTTCACTTTTTCAAATATGTATCTTTGAGTTCTCAATTTCTTCTCTATCTTGTGCGTTCATTCCTTCCATCGTTCGTTGTCACCTGATCCATCCTTTTTCCGTAAGATCTTCTTCCTTCTCTTTTATTTCCTTTATTCATCATGGTTTACCTTGTTGAGTCGCTTGATAAATTTCCTTCTGCTCTCTCTATTTCTTCATGGGTCGTTTTGGAAGAACTTTCTGAACCTTCAGATTATTTTCGTTTGGCTGAGGGACATTGGTTCCCCAGTCTCTTTGTAGCTGAATGTGGCTTTTCTTTTCCTCCAAACCCCTTATGTCTGGAATTTTGTCAGTATTTTGATGTGGTACCTGCAAAGATAGCCCCCAATACATGGAGAATAGTTAATGGAGTTCACAGATTAAATCAGATTCATGGAACTCGTATAGGAATTCCAGAAATCATGTTTTGTTATAGATGGGCTGTCAGTGACAGTACTTTTTATTTGAAAACTAGGTTTTTAAATAGGACTTTAGTCGTCAATCTCCCAGATGCCAATAGGTATTACTTCGAGCATGGTGTTGTTATGAAAAATTGGCAACATGCTCTACTAACTGGAAACGATGTGTATCAGGGTCCCAGATGCCCTCCCTATGGCAATGGGATAGGTTGTTTTCATTTTACTTTATTTTTGAAATTATGCTTTCTTTGTGTTTGATAAAATGTGTCACTGATATTTTAATTTTGATCTATTTGCAGTTGACAGCAAGAGAAGGTCTCTAAAAGAGACAGAAGTTAATTTAAAATATCTGAAACTTATCTGGGGTTTGCATCAGACTGTTGCCGACGAGCATATCAGATCAGCTTCTTACTTACTGCAGTACAAGAGTTACACCTTGTCTTTTACTGCTCGTCAAGTGATAAGTGACGCAGAACCAGTACCAGCTTCTGAAAGTTCTTCTCCTGAGTCACATATCCTTCTTAGTGAAAGAATGAAGAGAAGAAGAGCTCCTGCCCTCTTCGAGAAATCTGCCTCTAATGCTGGAGAGGCAAAAAAAAGCCAGCAAGATGTCCCAGAAGGGGCAAGACAAATTGATGAACCTCCTCCAGCTGTTACTGTGAAGGTTGCCGAGAAGCCCCCTGTGGCTCCAAGCAAGGTTGCAGCTGTTTCTCCTCCAAGCGAGGTTATAATTATATCACCGACCAAGATGACATCCTTGGTCGAGAATGTTCCTGTTCCCACGAGGAAGCTGAAGAAGAGCTCCTCGATCAATTTGGTTGAATCCATCTCTCAGCCTCCAACTACTGGAAGTGGTGTTCCCACTTTCGTTGCTCCGAGCTCTTCCATGAGCTCGGTGAAGTCTTGGATCATCCCCGAGATCCAAGGTGTTGAAAAAAATCTTTCCCGGGATAGGGTTACCACTTTGGCAGCTCAGCACATTGCCTTAGTAAGTATTACTAATCTAAACTTTCATTTTTTAATGTTATATCCTTGCACTGACTTACAGTTATTTTATTTTTCCAGTTGGTAACTTGTTTCAATACAATTCTGAAGAAGGACGAAGCCATCAAGTCGTCCATCTCCTCGGGTGGTGTAGAGGAGGCTTTGGTAGGTCTGACGCAATCTTTAAAGGATTCTCGTCAGAAGTATGTTGATGATAAGGCTACTTGGGAGAAGAAGCTTAATTCTACCGAGCAGGAAAGATATCAGGCAGTTGAAGTCTCCAAGGGGTTGGATAAGAAAATAAAAGACTTGGAGGAGAAAAACAAAGAGATCGAGGAGAAGCTCCAACATGCTGGAGAGTTTGAAAACAAGCTCAAATCTGCCGAGGAAGAGCTAAGTAGACTTCATGACGTTGGTCATCATAAGGAAGAGGCAAAAAATAAATTGAAGGTTGTCGAGGAACTTCTATCTGAGAAGCTTTCCTCGGAGAAGGTAAAAAGGAAATTGGCTGTTAAAAAGTCCTTCAGCGCTGGCTGGGACAAAGGCTGAAATAAGGGTTTGGCTGCAATGGTCTCACAAATGGAGTATGGCAACCTTAAATATTTCAGGGATGGTTGGGTGGCTGCTTTGACAGAGATGAAAGTCGTCGATAACTCTGACCTTTTTCAGCGACATATTCCTGGCCCCCCTCCTTCTCCTGGGAAAGAAGAGGAGGATGAAGCTGCCTATGAGGAATCTTCTATGATGGTTGGGGATTAGGTCCCTACTATTGAACTTCGCTACGAGCAGCCCCAACCAACTATTACTCCTACCGAGAAGCTTCTAGTACCCACCGAGCAACTTTCTATTCCGTCCGAGCAACCTTCTTCCTCATCCCAGCCTCCCGAGAAAGTTTTGGGAGACAAGGAGAAGGTGTAGCATTGTTCGAACTTTTTCTCTTTGATTACTTTTGTCAAATGTAACTCTGAACTTTGTACTTCTCTTTTATGATGCAATAAAATTTGAAATTTTGATTGTTCATACTGTTGATTCTCTTCTTCTTGCTCTCTTTGCACTCTTATTGATTCTTGCTATCTCTTATTTTTACTAGTTTATGGCCAGGATGGAATTGTTATCAGCTCATGATACAAAACTGTTGATACAGTGCAATGAATACTTCAAAGCTGGTCATATAGAGATGACTGAAGCTCAAATTGTTGATATCCTTGGTCCAAATGCTTCAGAGAGAGCAATTGAAGCCTACCAGTATTTAAAGAGTCTGCTTGACCGGTCAGTGGCTAACAATGTAGCATATTACGAGATGATTGAAGACCTCTAGGGCATTCTCGAGGAGCTTCAACAACAGTACAAGGAATCTACAACCCTTTTACACCAGGGATACGAGAAGAAGTATCAGCAATTATATGCTGAAAAAGGATATGAAAAGTTGTTCGCTGTTCATGATATTAAAGAGAGGACTTTGAAGGCTGAGGTTGAAGAGCATAGGCAGATCGCCAAATTGTTAGAGCAGGAGAACAATAATTTGCGAGGAGAGATATCCCAATTACAATCTGCAGCCTCTACCTCGGGAGCCTTAGTTCCCGTCAATGATGAAGGTTTTTCTTTCGTGGAGGTTGAAAATGCCAATCTAAGAGACGAATTGGAAACCTTGAAGAGAATTGGTTCTTCTACCTCTGCTCGCGGACGAGCAAGAGCTTCTCGGGGACGAGCAAGAGCTGCTCGGATTACTATTGAGGAACAAAGAACTCAATCGGCTTTGGAGAACCAAGCCTTCCAATTGATGGAAAAGAACCAGGCATTGGCGAAGATGTCTAAGAAGATCCAGGCCTTCGACGAGCAACTGGCTGCCCAAAATTCTGCCTTGGAGAATAAAACGAATCTGATAAAAAATCTTCACGAGCAGCTAGAAAGATTGACCTATCAGTTCCACAAACAGCCTAGAGAGTTCTGGATGGCTGGTTATAATGAAGCCCTTTATCACCTTGACGACCGGATCCAGCAGTCGAACAACGAGGGGTATAAGCAAGGATGGTTGAATGCCTTGGGTGTGCTACAGCTAGAACAAGGTCATTATTTTTGGGATTACCATCATCCTGGATTGCTCGACTTGCCAGTGCCACCTTTCAAACTCGGCATGAGCTGGATTCCTGCTTGGGCCATCCCTCAATGCCTAATTTCGAAGTATCTCGGTGACTATAATCTTTATTCAAACTTCAAGATTTCTCGCCCAGAGCACCTTCTTTATCGCCCATCAGTAATGAATATCAGGATTCTCAAAGATATCAATTTCATAAATTCCCCCTATGCCTTAGACGATCCTCCTGCTGGTGAAGAACCTGTTTCAAAGGCACAGGGGAAGAAACCAATAGAATAGGATTCATGATGTAATAATTTCTTATGTATTTAATGAAAAAATTCTAGTTTTCTTTGCAAATCTTGATTGTCAATGATTGTCAATGTCTTGAAAATATTTGATAAGACATTTCTTTTTATTTACTAATGAATGTGCATGTATATTTGTTAAAAAGATAGAAATATTTTGTGTTACTTTAAATTGTCGACCAACTAAAGTTGGTGAAAACTTATTGCTGGCTATACTGAATTGATGATAATCATCTGATGACCAACCAGAGGTGGTGATATTTCATTTTTTGACCAACTATATTGGTAGTTTAAAATGCCATAAGTATCATTTTTTATTCCCGACCAACTATAGTTGGTGGATTTTCTTCCCAACCAACCATAGTTGGTATTTCTAGGAAATATTTTTATTCCCGACCAACCGGAGTTGGTATTTCTGGGAAATATTTTTATTCCCGGCCAATCGGAGTTGGTGGATTTTCTTCCCAACCAACCGGAGTTGGTATTTCTGGAAAATTTTTTATTCCCGACCAATCGGAGTTGGTGGATTTTCTTCCCAACCAACCGGAGTTGGTATTTCTAGGAAATATTTTTATTCCCGATCAATCGGAGTTGGTGGATTTTCTTCCCAACCAACCGGAGTTGGTATTTCTGGGAAATATTTTTATTCCCGGCCAACCGAAGTTGGTGGATTTTCTTCCCAACCAACCGGAGTTGGTATTTCTGGAAAAAAATTTATTCCTGACCAACCGGAGTTGGTGGATTTTCTTCCCAACCAACCGGAGTTGGTATTTATGGGAAATATTTTTATTCCCGACCAACCGGAGTTGGTGGATTTTATTCCTAACCAACCGGAGTTGGTATTTCTGGGAAATATTTTTATTCCCGACCAACCGGAGTTGGTGGATTTTCTTCCCAACCAACCGGGGTAGGTATTTCTGGGAAATATTTTTATTCCCGACCAACCGGAGTTGGTGGATTTTCTTCCCAACCAATCGGAGTTGGTATTTCTGGGAATTTTTTTATTCCTGACCAACCGGAGTTGGTGGATTTTCTTCCCATCCAACCGTAGTTGGTATTTCTGGGAAATATTTTTATTCCCGACCAACCGGAGTTGGTGGATTTTCTTCCCAACCAACCGGAGTTGGTATTTCTGGGAAATATTTTTATTCCCGACCAACCGGAGTTGTTGGATTTTCTTCCCAACCAACCGGAGTTGGTATTTCTGGGAAATATTTTTATTCCCGACCAACCGGAGTTGGTGGATTTTCTTCCCAACCAACCGGGGTAGGTATTTCTGGGAAATATTTTTATTCCCGACCAACCGGAGTTGGTGGATTTTCTTCCCAACCAACCGGAGTTGGTATTTCTGGGAAATATTTTTATTCCCGACCAACCGGAGTTGGTGGATTTAGTTGGTGGATTTTGCCGAGTAGTGTGTAGCACTAGTATTCCGCGAAAAAAAATTTCAACAAAAGGAGAGAATTGGGTACAACATTCATATTTTATTCATACTGAAGAAACTGCATTACATGAGGATTTACATCACTGATAATATTTGCGTAGATGCTCTGCATTCCATGCATTCTTAAACTCCTCTTCTTCTAAAGTTTCAATCCTATACGTCCCTGGTCATACAAACCTCGGTTACTCGGTAAGGCCCATGACAATTAGCTTCCAGTTTGTTGTGCTTTTGAATCACTTTCTTTAGCACGTAGTCTCCTTCCTTCAGGTTGCATTTCTTCACTCTCTTATTGATATGCAGCGTTCCTGATTGCTGCTTCTTCTCTAACTTCCTCGAGCATGTCCAAATCTAACCTTCTCATCAAGTCACAGACAGGGGAATTGAAATTCAGTACTCTATTCATTGGGAGGCCTAACTCGGCAGGTATAACAGCTTCACTTCCAAATGCTAGCATGTATGGAGATTCTCTTATTGCTGCTCGGGGAGTAGTACGATAAGCCCACAATACAGAATGTAGCTCGTTGATCCAATTTGCCTTTGCATCATTTAATCTTTTCTTCAAGCCATTCAGCAGAGTTCTATTCATCACTTCAGTTTTCCCATTGCTCTGGGGATGGCCTGGTGCAGAGTGGGTTTTTAATATGTTCGAATGATGACAATATGCAGCGAACTCCTCGTTGTCAAATTGTGTTGCATGGTCAGTAATGAATGCATGGGGAAGACCATATCTGCAGATGATATTCTTCTAAATAAATTGGTACACCTTTTCATACGTCATATCGACAAGAGGTTTGGCTTCCACCCATTTAGTAATGTAATCCACTACGACGATGAGATACTTAAACCTTCCTCTGGTCGTTGGAAGTGGCCCAACCAAGTCAATTCCCCACATGGCAAATGGCCAAAGGGAAGTAATGGGTGCTAACAATGCCTGGGGAGTTCTTCGAATAGAGGAGAAGCGTTGACATTTGTCACATTTCTTGGCATAGTCTACATAATCAGCCCTCATCGTCGGCCAATAGTATCCCTGCGTCATTATCCTTTGCAAAAGGGTCCGACCTGCTACATGGGCTCCACACGACCCTTCATGGACTTTTTCGATCAAGTCTTTCACCTCGGTGGGATGTACACATCTCTGCAAGCCAACTATAATTCCTCGCCTATATAGAACACCATTGGTCAATACATAACGAGAAGCTTTAAACTTCAGTTTCTTGGCTACGAGTTTATCAGTTGGTAACTTCCCTTCCTCAATATATTCCCTGATGGGATCCATCCAAGATGGTCCTAAATCAAGTGTAATAAAGTTCGTCATCAAATCTTCATCTATGCTTCGACTAGCCAAGACTTATATTGGGATTATTCTTCGTAGCTCGACGCGGGTGGCTGAAGATAAACGAGCTAAGGCATCTACTCTGTCATTCTCCAATCTTGGTATTCTAATTAACTGCACTGCCACCAGACTTGATAAAATCTCCATCGCTTTTGCATGGTACCTGATCATTAATTCTCCTCTGGCTGCATATACTCCCAGTATTTGATTTACAATTAACTGCGAGTCACTGAATACAATAACTTGCTCTGCTCCCATGGTTTTTGCCCAATTAAGACCTGCAATCATAGCTTCATATTCAGCCTCATTATTAGAAGCCTTGAATTGGAAGCGTAGAGCATACTCCACATCGACATTATCCGGGCTATTTAAAACAATCCTTGCCCCACAGTCTGTAGTGCAAGATGAGCCATCCACATATAGATTCCATATAGCTACCTTGTCTTCAAATTTTTGATTGGACAAAGTTCCTCGGTGGAATATTTGTTGCTTCCTTTTATCCTCCTCTAGCACTTCTAGTTGCTCGTCGATCATCTTCTCCTGCTCGTCGACCAAATTTTCTTTCTTGTCGACCAAATTCTTTTGTTCGTCGACCAACGCAAGCTAATCAGGGTTTAAATCCGATGATCCTGTAACATCCACAGGTTGGTCGGTGTCCAGCTTTTGCTCCTCGAAGGTATCAGGATAGGTGAACTCTGCTATAAAATCTGCTACTGCTTGCCCTTTTAGTGACGATCTAGGCTCATACACTATGTCATATTCGCCAAGTTCTACTGCCCAGTACATCAATCTCCCCGATTTTTCTAGTTTATGAAGATCTTGTCTCAATGGCATATCAGTATACACAACTACGGTATGAGCCTGGAAGTACGGCCTCATTCTCCTACTTGCCTCGATCAATGCTAATGCCAACTTTTCCAGTCTTGGATATCTGATCTATGCTCCTCGGAAGGCCTTGCTAGTGTAATAGATCGATTTTTTCACTCCATATTCTATTCTTATCAATGTCGAACTAACTGCGTTCTCCGACACTGCCAAATAAAAGTACAATCTTTCTCCCATCACTGGCCTGGACAACAGTGGAGGTGTTCCCAGATATTTCTTCAACTCTTGAAAAGCCTTCTCGCATTCATCCTTCCATTCGAAAGTCTTTCGGAGCGTTTTGAAGAATGGGAGGCATCTATCGGTTGCTCGCGATACAAATTTGTTAAGTGTTGCTACTCGTCCTGTAAGACTTTGCATTCTTTCTTCATCGTTGGAGATCGTAGTCCCAATAGAGCTTTGATCTTTTCAGGGTTTGCTTCAATGCCTCATTGATTGATAATATACCCGAGAAACATGCCCTCTCGTACTCCGAATATACACTTGGTCGGGTTCAACTTCATTTGATATTTATCCAATTGATCAAAGGTTTGGCTTAGATCAGTTAGATGGTTGGCGACTTTCTTGCTCTTCGTCAGCATATCATCAACATAAACTTCCATATTACAACTGATTTGCTCGGCAAATACTTTGTTCATCAGCCGCTGATATGTTGCACCTGCATTTTTCGAACCAAAAGGCATAACATTGTAACAATAAGTTCCCCTAGGGGTAATGAAAGAGGTACTCTCCCTATCTTCAGATATCATTTTAATCTGATTATAACCAGAATAAACATCCATGAAACTCAACAGCTCGTGTCCCGAGGTAGCATCCACTAGTTGATCAATTCGGGGCAAGGGAAAGTGATCCTTTGGGCATGCCTTATTGAGGTCGGTGAAATCTACACACATTCTCCACTTGTTGTTCTTCTTCTTTACCATCACCACATTTTCTAACCAGTCTTGGATATTTAACATCCTCAATAAAGCAAGCTTTCTGGAGCTTCTCGACCTCCTCTTGTATAGCTTGGTTCTTCTCGGGGGTGAACACTCTCCTTCTCTGCTTGACTGGCTTGATCTCTTTATTCACACTGAGCTCGTGACATAAGAAATTTGGTTCTATCCCTGGCCTATCCTCATGGCTCCATGCAAATGTTTGTTTTCGGCTTTTTAGAAAAACTATGAATTCCTGTTTTAGTGAGGCATCCAACGACGAACCTATTTGAGTTGTTCGTTCAGGGTGCTCGTCGTCCAGAATGATATTTTCAGTAGCTTCCACGACTTGACCTTTCACGAGCTGCGACTCATCTCTAGGATCTAATGTTTCAATCTCTGCACCTTCATCCGCTTGATAGGTAGTAGTCTTTTTCCTAGATTCCTCCAGTTCTTCTTGCTCGGAAGATGAGTAATAATATTCCCGAGCAACATTTTGGTCACCCTTTACAACTCCCACTCTAAAATTGGTTGGAAATTTCAGGCATTGATGTACAGTAGATGGTACTGCTTCGAACTTCTTCAAACCTACCCTTACCATGATGAGATTGTAAGTTGATTAGACATTCTTATCCATCACAAAGAAACGTACTCTTTCTATTAGACAAGCATGCCATGTGTCGATGAACATTTCCAACTTGATCGTTCGAAGTGAAAAGACTTTCTCGCCAGCAAAACCGAGGAGGGGCCTGTGATAAGGCTCCAACTGAGACAACTTTAGATTTAAACTGTCGAAGCACGAGTAGAACATAATGTCTGTCGAGCTACCATTATCTACCAGTACTCTTGAAATTATCACTTCCTTCATCCTCATTTTAATCACCAGCGAATCATCATGAGGATAGAGTACACCTGCGAGGTCATTCTTGGAGAAACCGATGACCAACTTTTCTTTGTTCACCTTCCTCGGGCGATCATCCTCAGCTAGATTTATTCGTTGAATGTATGAACAAGCTTGAGCCTCATTGAGGCGTGCTTTCCTTTTCGCATTAAGGTCCCCACCTCCTGCATCTCCACCTGTAATAACATTACAATCAAATGATCCAAAACGAATTGAAAATACCTCACGTTCTGGCTGTCTTGGTATTCTGGGGAGATCGGGGTCCTCTTCTAGATCATCATCATGATCTCTTTTCTTGTTTTCTTCTGCTCGACGAGCAGATCTAGACCTCTGTCTTACTCGGTCGTTTCTTTTCTTCTCATTTCTTCGATCAACATACTTGGCCATCTTTCCTCGTCTGATGAGTGCTTCGATTTCATTCTGGAGAGCTATGCAATTTTTGGTCGTGTGACCATGATCTTTATGGAACTCGCAATATTTTGCCTTATTCCTCCTGTCAGGATCTGACTTCATTTTCTCAGGCCAGTTTAGTTCCTCGCTGTCCTTGATTTCTTCTAGAACATGGTTGATGTCTACTTTCAAAGGAGTATAATTTTCAAATTTCTTCAATACCTCCCATGATGGCTTTGTTTTTGATTGCTTGTCACCACCATTGTTCTTATGCTCTTTCTTCCTAGCCTTATCGACCTCCACCTTGGTTTCTTTGGTATCCATATTCTTCTTCGCAGCCATAACCTCCTCGGCGTTCATGATCTTGGTCGCTTTTACCATTAGTTCTGACATGGTTCTGGGTGGATCTTTTGACAAAATGTAGTACAACTTGTTGGGCAACAGTCCACTCATCAAAGCAGTAATCGCTGTCTTTTCCTCATAATCAATAACTTCGAGCTTCTCGTTATTGAACCGGGTTATGTAATCCCTGGTGCTTTCACCTATTTTTTTCCTAACACTTAGCAAATGTGCTACTCGTTTAACTGGTTTTGCTCCAAAGAAAAAATTTCCAATAAAGAGCTCAGCCAGTTGAAAGAAAGTTGAAATCTTCCGAGGAAGATTATTGTACCATATTCGTGTAGATCCGATAAGAGTTCCCACAAATGCTCTACACCTCATCTCGTCTGGCACTGCATAGATGTCGGCAGCAGCTTGGTATTGTTCTATATGAAGGACTTGGTCAGTTTTTCCATCATATTTAGGGGTCACAACAGGCTCTTTAAACTTCGATGGTGTGGGAAAATCCACGATTGCCTGTATAAAAGGTGTCCCTTGGACAAAAGTTCTTTGTAGAGGATTATTGGCCTTGGCCATTTCACCTAATCTATCCTCCAACCTTTCAATAGAGCCTTTACATGCATCGTTTTCTTCCTCGGGCCTTTTGGTTTGAGCAATTGATCGTATTAAAATTTCTTCATGGGATCTATCATGACGAGCAGCTGGTTGTGATTGGGCAGAGCCCTCTCTTAGATCAGATGGTCGTCGATAGTTTCTCAACATAGCCTTAGGAGGATTTTTATCTTCCTAGGGCCCAATCGATCAAAAGGAGAAACCCTACTTAATCTCTCCAAGGCACTAGTCCTTTCTGGAGAGAGAGTGATATGTTGCTCAGTATCTGTGGCTCGTACTGACGAAGTTCGACCCGGTTGATAAGAAAAATCATTAGATCCCTCAGTACGATATGAATCGCTCTGCCTAATACGGGAAGAAAGAAAATGGGTATTTCTTTGAACACTCCGTTGTCCTGAATGGGTTGACGCTCCACCCTGGATAGTTAACATGAGTTGTCGCATAGTCTCTTGCATGGCCGTTTGGCCTTGAGCCAAATTGGCCATAATTCCAGCCAGATCTTGGATATTTGGAGGAGCAGATGAATTCAGGGGGTTTCCAGCGTTTCGATTGCTGGATTCAGGATTATCAGCTATTGGTGATGAATTGTTTTGGCAAAAAAATGATAATTACAGTCGTTTTCCCATAGACGGCGCCAATCTGTTCATGTAAACAAATTAGATTATCTCTAATTAATCAATCACAGATAAAAAATAAATAAGATAAAAGATTTTTAAAGTGGTTCAGCCTTGAAGGAATGGCCTACGTCCACTATTTGTGTTATTGATGACTGTTTACAGAATTCTCGATAGTGGTTTTACCAAGAAATTCCGAGTCCCCTTACAATGAGGATGAT
Source organism: Sambucus nigra (assembly GCA_949130495.1). Lineage (NCBI taxonomy): Eukaryota > Viridiplantae > Streptophyta > Magnoliopsida > Dipsacales > Adoxaceae > Sambucus > Sambucus nigra. The sequence continues at coordinate 613,814,335 of OX422212.1, read as the reverse complement.
ACAATGTATTTATAGCCCTGAGGCTGTACATGTGATAGGGTTGTACATAGCTGTCTGATACGCGTATACATTTGTATGATAATAATCAGCATTTAATGCGCATTTAATACTCTTAATTGTCTGGTAATAAAAGCTCTGGTCGAGGTGCAGCTCGAACCGCCTAAGCTGATCGGACCGCCTGAGTAGCTCGGTACTTATTAGCTGCTCGGTGTAGTCATGTTCCTCGGAGAACACTTGTTGCTCGGAGCGTCTGAGTTGGTCGGGGAGGTCGAGTTCCTCGAGCTTGTAGGTGCCATGTAGATTGACACGTGTCTCTTCTTAATTAATCCACGCCAGCAGACTAAATTTGGTATCAATAATCCATTCTTTAATGATATGGAGAAAACACCAATTAAGCTTTCAAAACTTGAGTTGAATTTTGATTAAATTTGGGGGTAGGGTTTGTAGATGTATGATGGTAAAGTTGTAGAATTATTCTTGTGAAGAAGGGTTTAGAAATGTCTAACCCCGAGTTATTTTAAGTGGGAAAAATATTAGAGTTTGATTGTAATTAGAATTCTATTAAAACCACAAAACTGCCAACACTGACCATTTCGAATCGATTCGCCCTCCAGGTCGAATCGATTCGGTCTGGTCAGGTGCCCAACAACGCTCCAAAACTTATATGTTTAAATAAAATCCCTATTTCAATTCCAATTAAAACCCTACTTTTCATAAATAAAATCCAACATTTTAAATTACTGAAAAAACATAAATCTAAACATTTTATTTTTTTGAATTCCGAATAAATTTAAATTAATTTTGGTTTCAAATTTACGGAGTGTTACACATCATTACTCTTTTCATGGGAGACACTTTAATAAACACCTGATCCTCAGCATCAAAGTCTAAGTGTTTAAGGCCTGCGTTAACGTATCTCTTTTGCCTATCTTGGGCAATACGTATCCTGGCCTGAATTATCTCTACCTTATCTGAGGTGTCCTGAATGAAATCTGACCCAAGTTACTTATTCTCCCCTACCTATAACCAACATGAGAGTGAACAATAAGGTATTCCTTAAAGAGTCTCAAACGGTGACATCCCAATCGTGAACTGGTAGCTATTGTTGTACGCAAACTCTACCAAAGGGAAATACTGCTCCCAGATCCCCTTAAAATCTAAAATGCACATCCATAGCATGTCCTCCATCATTAAATTCACCTTATCTGTCTTCCCGTCAATCTGAGGATGATATGAGGTGCTCAATCTCAACATTTCCCCCATAGTATAATGAAAACTCTTCCAAAAGAAGGACACAAACGCCATGTCCCGATCTGACATAATGTTGAGCGATACCCCGTGAAACTTAACAATCTCTACAGGGAAAAGTCCAGCATACTGCTCAGAGGTGTAATCTAGCTAGACTAGTAAAAATTTATCCACCTTCGTCAATATATCAACGATCACCCAAATATAACCATTCACCCTCTGTGATATAGGTAGCCTAGTAATGAAGTCCGTGGAGATGCTCTACCATTTCTACATCAGGATCTCCAAAGATGTAACGTACTCACAAGACGCTCATGGTCCCCCTTCACCGGCGGACATGTAGTACACTTGGACGCAAAATCTGCTACATCCCTCTACATCCAATCCCATCAGTAATGACATAACATATCATGGTACATCTTAGTACCTCCGGGATGCATCGTAAAGCATGAACCGTGAGCCTTAGACATAATGTATCATCTCAAATTCTCATCATCTGGATAACTAACCTCCCCTGTAATCTCAAACTACAATCCGACCCAATGGAAAATGCTCCGCTCCCTGGGGTAACAACTATCTAACTCGCTCCTAGAAAAGCTGATCTCCTTCCCATGCGTTCACTACTCGAATAATGATCTCGATTGTAATGGTGAGGATAACCATAAATTCATGTGTCAAGTAATCATCCCCATGAAGTGATTTCCACTTCGCCTTCCACACTACCGCTAACTCCAACATCGTCTTGTGTCTCAAATCATCCTCTATGACATTCACCTTCCCCGGGTGGTATTGTATGTCGAAGTAGTAGTTTTTCACAAACTCTAGCCATCTACTCTTCCATATGATGTACCACCCATTGCGTGAACAAATATTATCGGATCTTGTGGTTTGTGAATATCTAGAACTTCTCCCCAGTATATACTGCCTCCATACTCGTAGTGCAAAAACTATGGCTGCTAACTCCAAGTCGTGGGTTGGGTGATGTCCCTCATTTGGCTTTAGCTTTAGGGGAAAATAATATATTGGCCTCTTATCTTGCATCAAAATCCCTCCAAGTCTCCTTAAGGATGCATTTGTGAAGACCTTATAATCTATCCCTGCTCGAGGTAAAGCCGAAATCAGTGATGTAGTCATTGTAGTCTTCAGTTCATCAACCGCCTGCTGGCACACATCATCCCGTACAAATGGTACTCCCTTCCTTGTCAAATTCATTAAGATCCCGGATATCTTGGATATCCCCTAGATGAATTGATGGTAGTACCTTGCCAATCCAAAAAAGTTGCGTACCTCGGTGGGTATAGTTGGTTGTCCCCATTCCATCACTATAGAAACCATTGTCGGGTTCACTAATATCCCCCTCTCAGACATAATGTGGCCAAAGAATTTCACCTCTCTCAACCAAAAATCGCATTTCTCAAACATAGCATACAACTGGTGGTCTCGTTGCATTTGTAAGACTACTCGTAAATATTGTGTGTGCTCCTCCGCAGTTCGAGAATAATTCAGGATATAATCGATAAGCACTATGGTGAATCGATCCAAATAATCTTTGAACACCCAATTCATCAAATCCATAAATACTTTTGACGCGTTGGTTAGCCCAAATGGCGTCACCAAAAACTCATACAACCCATATCTCATAAGAAATGTCATATTCGAGATGTCCTGCTCCTGGACTCTTAACTGGTGATAACCCGATCTCAAGTCGATCTTAGACATATACGCAACACCCCCCAATTGGTCAAACAACTCATCAATGTGTATCAACGGATATATATTCCGTATGGCGGCCTTGTTTAACTCCCTGTAGTCAAATAAATCAACATTGATCCGTCCTTCTTCTTAAAGAACATAATCAGAGAACCCCACTGCATACTACTCCGCCTAATAAATACTTACCCCAATAGTTACTCAATTTGTTCCTAAAGCTCCCTCATTTTTATAGGTCCATCCAATATGGTGTACGTGCAATGGGGCTCGTGCCCGAAATCAAGTCAAGCACGAAGTCTATCTCCAACTAGGTGACAACCTTGGGATCTCCCCAAACACATTTGAAAACTCATTAGCCACCGAACTGGAATCTAGCGTCATCACAACCTCCAAAGAAGTATCCTCCTCGATATAGTATAAATTCATGCTTGACCCACCCCCAAGGTTCGGCATCACAACCAGATACATCTACTGCCTCAGAACGACGAAGATATTGGACCTCCCATAATAATTGACACATTCTTTGTATGTATCTAGCCAACCCGTCCCCAAAATAATGACGTACTCATGCATATAAAGTACCAGTAAGTCATCTATAAAAGTAAGTCTCCCTATCTCAATCCCTATTCCCCGACATACCGAATGCATGGTTGCTCCTCTATCCACCAGTGAATCTATGTGCAATACGACATCGAAAGCAAAGTCTACCATCCCAGTCTCTTGTGAAAAACCTGTGCTAATAAAATATTATGTCAAATAAAATGAGCCTACATGTCCAAAAATAGGGAACGCACCCTCAACTGCCTATGCTGTCACTAGACCCTCCACGGGTGAAATGTGTTAAACTCGTCCATACTATAGTAATGGATGTCCATGAGGTGGGGCGACGGGTGCTAGAGCGACTAGTGCATAAACTCCCGGAGATTGAAACGGTGGGCGTTGTCCTTGGGGCTCCTGATGTCCCATCTGATCTCCCTGCTCCTAAGCTGTCTAGTTGCCCCGAGGGAACCTCCTCAACGTATCACCCCTCTATCTTCAAGTGAAACAGTTCTAGCGAAATGGGTGTCCCTCTGTCTATCGGCCCTACTAGCCTCGAACCTGCTATCCTTAGCTCTGATGTCCTGTGTGCTTCTGGCCCTGGCCCTGTACTGACTATCCTTGGTCCTGGTGGCCCTGTCTGTTCTGATCATTAGATCCCCTGGAACTCTTATTCTGATCTGCGAAAGAATTAGCCCTTAAATGCTAGATCTCGGATCCACTTCCCCCACTCGTCTTTCCCTTCTGGCTCGACTCCCTGTCATTTATCACCCTTGTTTTTCTAGAATGCCTTGTGATCCTGACAGTGGGGAAGTGTGGCGTTCACCAACTGATTATACCTGGTAAAGGCCGAGTTGACCCAGCTACGAATCTGTCCATTTTCCTTTATTCACTATTTATATCTTCCGTCGTACTCAGCCACGATACGCCCCTCCTATTTAATATCCATAAATTTTATCCTCAGTTCTGACTACGTAGCTTGGGGAAGATAATTCCCCTCAAATCTCTCACAAAACTCATTAATTGTCACGCTATCCCTCTCTCCAACTAATGTAGTTGACTCCCACCACTATAGCATATACCCCACGAATCGGAATGAAGCTAACATCTTCTTTTTCATGGCATGAACTCTATCATCAATAAATGTCTATGTGCGTCTTTCTTCCACCTTCTTTGACACTAGTATATCTGGACTGCCCAAGAACTCTAGAGTTGGTAGTGGGTGCTGCTGAGCTTGTGTCGGTGGAAAATATTAGAGTATGGACGCCATGGCTATGAAAAACTCCTGATCACAATGGTGGTGAACTTTGTCAGAGTAATTAAATGTGGGGAAGGTGGGGCCTGTGGAAGGTGATGTGGCTTTAGCTGAGCCTCCTCTTCAGCAGCAGGGGTGACTACGCGCCTCGACCTACCTCTCCATCTGTTTGCCATCTGAAAGCAAACAAGGTTCGAATTAGTACAATCGAAAGAATAAAATGAAACCTAAACATAGGTTGTACATATCAAAGGACACAATACAGAATGTAATGAACGTGACACAGATGCTAAGGACACTAGAACCTAGTTTCTCTAATACCAAATGTAACAACCCTCATTTTCTCACGTAAAGGTTGTCCAGGCACGATATGCCGAAGATGGGGCTTGTTTGTAAACTAATACCATTCTCAGCATCAACATAATATTAATCATATATTAATAGGCCATAATTGAGTTTAAAACAACATTTCGATAATAATAAAATTCAAACCAACACCAAGCGTATGATAAGTCAGACACAAATGTAAATATCTCACAACAACATTAAATAAATAAATCTTAGTCTTATGCCCATACAATAATCCAAATAAAATAAGTAGCTAGAGCTGAAAGGAACCCAATCTAGAATCAATAGATTTGAAATTTATGACAAGAAAAAGGAGAATGCAAGGCTACTACGTCAACAATCCAGCTATCCCTATCTAGGAGAACCTATGAGGAGAAAACATTTAAATTTAGGTCAGAGACCTAGATGTCTAAGTATTAACTTATTCAATTTAAAGTTCAATAAATATTGTCAATGCAAAGTAAATATCCCCCATCGTCACTCACATGCGATTAACATCTCACCCCTCATCTAAGTGTGATATTCTCCTGTGACACCCCGCCTACTAAAATACCAGGTGGCTGGCCTGTGATCAAAATAAAACGTTGGTTTCATATGGCTCCTTCTTAACATCACCGTCGAAAACTTTCTAAGGTTACTAAACACCTAAAAATTTAATTAGATCGGTGCCAAATTTTATCTTTTATTAATTAACAACATGCAGAAGAAAATAATAATAAACCATCAACACAACTGATAACTAAAGCCAATACAGATGAATAATATAAACAAAGATGACCGAATCAACTATCGATTCAAAAATGAAAAACAAAGCTAACTAAAATAATAACCTAGATACACAAGATCCAATAAATAAACTGAATACAAGATCTGAGGGAGACATGCCCAAATAAGTACTGAAATAAATATCCTACACTAGGAATAAATGAATGAAGTGTCTACAGTAAAGTCTTGAAATTTTCACATGAGCTGCAGCTGCGCATCCCTAAATAGAATCCTCAAACTGGGTGTCCCTGTGGATGGACACCTAAAAGTTTTTGAAAAAGATTTTGACATGGGTCAGAGCCCAAGTAAAACATTTTGAAAATATTTATCAAGAATTTAAATTGCAATAATTAAATATGCATGCACACGTTTTATATTTAACCTAGTGTCGCACTCTCTTGAGTTATAGCTCGCCCATCATCTAATGTGCACACCAAACGCTTGCCTGCCAACCTTCTTAGTTAAGCTACCCCACTAAACTAGCCATATCATGTCTCTTTCTAGTTCACTACTCTAATCCGAGTACCCTAACATTGATTATTAAGTTATCTACTCGTTAAATTATTAATAGATTCAATTATATTAAATCATATAACGTTCACATTATTTATATAAGAAATCCCCTTTTTACTTCACATAACTTTCACACTAGTTATATATACATTTACACTCATGTATTAATCATGTATATAAGTATTTAGTCATATTATATACGTACTAGTATACTACAACATTCAAACACATGTCGGGTATAATAACCATCCATTCGTGAGTAATAACTCACCGGATGTTATCTTTAAAATGCTATCATGTCCCAGGCATGCTCACTCTAACCTGGCTACCTCAAGTCAGACTAACTCACATTGAACTGGAGCAAAAATATCGCAAATGTAGCGGAGGCGCTCAAATTTTCCCGAGAGTGAGACCGAATCATACCCAAGACGTATCACCTCAAAAATAAATCACATAACAAAAAATCTTCGATGATATAACCTGGGGAATGTACTCTCCCTGCTCCTCAAGCTAGGGGATTCACCCACATTACGCAACCTCCGATGATAGAACTAGAGGGGTATGCTTTTACATAAATATCATTCACACCGATATTTATAAATCATACAAATATATATATATATATATATATATATATATATATATATATAGTATCACATTAATCGTACACATATATTTAAATAAAGTCCGGCTAGCCCGTCCCTAACACCCGTAGTACTAGCCCAAAATATCCAACTCTATATCCCAACTTTTAATTTAATTAGTCACACAATAATTAGTTTGTCATTTAAGTTGTGTCACCTAACTACAATACCCCGACTCACTCATTCGGTACGTACCTTCACCCTTAAGAATTTATTCCACAAAAATCCCACTATTAAGATTAGCACCTCTTATCATGTTTAATATTTGATACTTTTAGTTTATACCTCTGTAATAAATTCACCCGTCTACCCCTTTCCTAACTCCCGTAGCACTCAACCTAAAAATATCAGAGTCGAATCCCCGACCCCTAATCTAATTAATATTTCACTTCAATTAATTTTATGCAAGTGATGTCACTCAACCATAATTTTCAGACTCCCTACTTGGTCCGTATTTAAGTCTTTGTAAAATATTTTTACTTAATTCATTATTTAGCTTCCTCCTTTTTCTCACCTTTCTAGGCTCATATACATCCACCTATAATACCTAGGTAAGATAATCTCGGGCATCTATACCCGGATTTGATTTCTGACTAAAGATTTTGATCTCGGACACCCTTTCGTAGAAAAATCATAACTAATTAAAAATAAATCAAAAAAATACGAAACTGGCGGCCACGCATTTTTAAGGAAAAGACCTAGCTCCATGTACAAACCTAGGGTCATTTGAATGAGGTATCAATATCGTTCGAACGAGATATGAATCTCGTTCAAACGACTTGCAACGTCGCTAAGACGACTTGCCAAGTCATTTGGCCCAATGCTAATCACTTCTTCTTCTTCCTCTTTCTAATTTCTGCCATTACTAGACCTCCAGCCTTGATAATACAACCGATAACCGAATGACTTCTCTTACACCCTTTTCTCAAATTGGATTTCGAACTCTAAATTATCCAACAGATTTTAAGAGCCTGGGAATAAAAATCAGATACAACCTCTTGTGATTCATAACAACATAATAATTTCTCTTTTAATCTGCGTAAACTCACCAATTCATTAACACCCATTTTCTATGTGATAACCCACCCAAAAACGAATATGATGTACACTTACCGTAATATGAATCAAAATACAACAAATTAAATTAAAGAAAGTTTAACTACTTGCTGGAATAAATTCATAGGGTCTGATTTCCTTTGTTGTAGACGAATATATGACAAAGAACACGTTAATCTCTTCTTGGTTTGGCTATCAAAAGCTCTCCCACTTTCTCCCTCTTTTATCCTCCGTAAAGTAGGGTTTTCTTATGGAGTTGTGTCTGCCACAAACTTCTCAACTTAGGTTGGCAAAATTAAAATGATGCAAACACTCTCATGTGGGCCCAGTTATGCCTAATAATGTTTCGAGACCCAATTACTACCCCTGGGTACTTTTTTCGACTATCTCGACCGATCTGGAATCAACCTCTCACTCAAAATCGTCATCCCAGTCACTTTACTAAAATTCCAATCTCAACCTCAAATTACAACACATATAATTTAAAAATATAATCCGAATTTAAATAATTCATAATTCCCTAATTTAATTGAATCCTTCAAATTAATTAAATTCTATATCCTAGAAATATGGGGTGTTACATTTTCTCTTCCAAACAAGCCCCAAAATAATTTATGACAACCGCGCCCATTTTAATATTAAATTCATTAGCTATAATCCATTGCTATATGCATTCGCTATATATATACATATATCAATGGTGTTTTCATTATTCATAAGATGATATGATACTTCACGGTTTAGATCAATGCCACCTAGGCACGAAATGAGGGTTGAGAATGAATACTCTCTCTCGAATCTCTGATATATCAAAACAATATCAACTAAAGAGTTTTGTTGTCACAGGTATCAAAAAATACAATACAAGTGTCTGACATATTATGCTTTTCACCCAACTCTAATAAAGAAAATAATACACGCATCATCATATTAAGTCGCCCCTCCTACAAGAAGACGCATCTCTCTATCTCTCTCTCTCTCTCTCTCTCTCTCTCTCTCTCTCAGAACTCATAACTCAAGGTCCCTTCCAACTACCTCCTATATCTCAATTAGCATATGAGGGTGGTTTATAACTATGACGATGGTTGAGGCCGTGATGCCAATGATCTCGGTTCTGGATCCAAGATCTTATGGAGGTATTTTCCTTCACTCCAATTCTTTGTATATCATATCACTCCCTTATATTATTTTAGTGCTCTTTTTTTACAGATAAAAGGGACACTCCCATCAAGATTTTTATAGAGGTTTCTCCGCATTTTTGGGACGTTGAGAAAATAAACCACCGATCTCAGGAGAGACCCAACCAAGCTCAAACAGAGCATAGCATCCCAAGAGTAGGGATATGTCATAAACCACATCGGACATCATGAAAACCACATAAAAATCATTGCAACAGTGTGAACCAACCAACCAAGTAAAGGAAACTAAAGAAACCACCAACGGTTTACAATATCTGAGGCACCAGATCTGACATAAAGCCTTAGCAAACAAAAGATATAGGTGGCAATATAGAGTAGCTCCAGTTCAAGACCACGAAGATCAGATGGAGGAGTTGAGATTTTATACAGATATAATTATTTGGTGATGTAATTAGGTTTTGTTTTGGCAAATATAATTCTCTTGTGTTCTCCACTTGAGGCTATTTGTTGTGCCTTTTTATTTTATTTACTTTTATGTGTTTGGTTCCCCCCCCCCCCCACCCTAAATTGTTCATCCTAACTTTTGTATATGTTTTTTGTTGTAATATTAGGTTCTGATTGCTTTGCTAATCCTTGTTTCCAACTCTTTGTAGGTACGTATGGATCTATATAATCTCTATTTCTCTCTATCCCGGTCTCTAGATCTGGGGTTTTAATGTTAGATTCAAAGGTATTTTCACACTTCTACTTCCACCTCCATCCATTGCTAGCACCCACCATGTGTTTTACGTATCTTGCATTTTTGGGGTTATCGTGTTTTTTTTTAAATGCTCTATACTTATAAAGTATAAACGTTGTTAATGTATGATTTTTTTGTTTTAGTCTTACTGTTTCGCCTGTAATTTTTAATCAAATTTAGTATTAATGTCTTTTTGGTAGAAGTGATATTTTTCGTTCATGGTCTCTCAAGTATTGGGTTCATATTTTGATTTTGCAGGTACCTACTTGGTCTCTAAATTTGTTTTGTCTTTTGCATTTTTTTGTTCAAAACCTCTCAAGTTTATTGGGGTTCAATTCAAATTTAGGTATTTATCTTTTTCATTTTCTAAATTTGAAATATATTTTCACCCTTTTGTAGTAGGTGCTAACATTTGAAATCCGAAAATGAATTTTCTGCCATTTTGTAGGTATTGACATTCATCATCTTGATTTTGAAAGAGCCAGTAGAGAATGTGATTTTCATTGATCAAGAGTAAATATTTTATTGAGTATTGTGAGGGTGATTGTTGTATTTTCTTCATTCTTTCTAGAGAATTGGTTTAAATTATTTTAGTTCAAAAAATTTATTATTGTATCTGTGTTGTTTATAGATACATATTTAGAAAAAATGCAACTTTTTCTATTATTTGGAAAAATGGTTAACAATCTTTTGGAGGTATTGCATTAAGAACTCAAATATATCACGTAAGTTACATTTTCTTTACTTTAACACAAACACAAGAGCTTAAAACATTACATGAACCAAAATCTTTTTTTACTTAACATGGATACGACCCATATAAAATACCACACGACACAACTTTTTTTACCTAACGTTAAAATGACATAAATTTGTTTACATGTAATACGAGCACTATCCAATTGAAACAAATAAATGTCTTTTTTTATATATACAACTTTTTCATAATAAACTATAATAGAACTTTTATTTTATTTTCAATTTAAATATTATTTTACAAATTATTTTATAAAAGAAGTTAAAAAAGGTTTAATAAATTTACAAGACACTTTATATAAACCTTAAATACAATTATTAACAGTTTGTATAACACACTTTATAAAACGTTATAAAAATGTTTCAGAATTTTTTTCTAGTGCTTTTTATTTATAAAAAAAACTAAAACTTTTAGCTTTTCTTTAAAAAATATATAAAAAAAACTGTGTGCCATCCTTACGTGTTCAAGTATTACTCTTTCCATAATTGGCACGTTTCAGCCAATAGAGCCAGAGCCCTAGAGCTACCAACGCAGTTATGAACGGACAGTGATAAACACCCAAAAATATACATTTTATACCCCGAATACATGTATTTTAGTTGCTAATTCTCGACAAATTGGGTCTTATATGCTTAATTGTTTAATGTACGGGCTTGATCGCCGTTTGCGAAAGTTCGATGCTTATTTCAAGGCAAATGTGCGATTTATGAAGATAATTCCCCAGTCTCGTACCTTAGCCGAGACTAAACCGAACCCAAACCTACCCCGAGCCCCATGTGTGTTTAGTTTGTGCCTTTTATATATTATTTTTAGATTTTTAGTCAGAGTCGTTTTTATTTTTTAGGATTTATTTTATATTTAATTAGAATTTTTTGGAATTTATTTTCTATTTTATTTTATTTTTATCTTTATTGTAAGGACATTTTTCTCATGTCCGAAATGTTTCATTTATTTATGTCGTATGCCGCTACATTTGGCACGTCACCTCACGATCTCACATGACGGCCTCTATCCGAATTCCGGGAATCAAGCATGCATTATCTCCACTAATATGTCCCTCATCTGCATCAATAACTTCACGTTCCTTGATTGTAGGCTCATAATGCAAGTGGAACGCAAGAGAAGTCAAATCAGTGAAACAAGGCATGATAGGGATGTTCAAGGGAAAATTGGTAATTTTACAGCCACCGTCCGGAGGACCGGTCAACTGAAAAGTTGAAGAGCTTGCCGCAACAAAGATACTGGAAGAAACGGCACCTCAATCCGAGCTACGATGAACAAGTTATGGCCCGTTGAAAATGGAGATATGTTAATTGAAAATTCTGGGAATTTTTCTAAGTGTTTAAGCACCTGTTCCCAGCACACTTTCCCGAACCCAGCTTGGAACCGGTTCGGGGGGGCGAACCGATTAGCAGGGGTACCGGAACCGGTTCGGGGTACCTGTACGCTGGATAGAATTTCAGCAGTTTAAAATCGTGGGTCTCTTCATGTATTTCCCTATAAATACTAACTTCGGGAGAGTTGTTTTGCAAGACTTTAGGAGACGAATTTGAGAGTCCAAATACATCTAGTCTTCATATTTTTGAGTCCCAAGACTCATGTTTTGATTCACACATCCTTGCCAAATATTTTTGAATCCTTTTGCAACCCAAGAACACAACTTTGGTTTGTTCAACCCTTGTGGAGGAGACCGTTCTTCTTCTTCATTGCAGCCCTACTGGAAAGAGATAATTCCATCCGCGACTACAGAATCCGATACCCGAGGGTAATTCTTAGTCAACTTGTATTTTCATTGTAATCCGATTGTAAGCCGTTTTCATACAAATTATAGTGAAAATAAATGGTTTTGCCCCTGAGGGGGATTTTTCCTAATTGCATGTGTTTGAATGTTCTTGCGTAAATTATCAATTTATTCAATCACATACTGCTGCATGTTTAGGGTTTGTTTGTGTTAAAAGGGTTTTGTATATAACTTGATCATTTGAACCCGAGCACACACATTCTTCAAATTGGTATCAGAGCAGGTTACGCTAATCTATCGCGTATTCCTTTTTCCGCAAAGTTTTTCTAAGATATCAATTTTCTAAAAAAAAATTGATTTTTGAAAAAGTGCGTGTTCAAATGGAGAAGTCATATTATAAAATGCCTGTTTTTTACGGGACAAATTATGCTTATTGGAAAGCCCGTATGAGGTCGGCTTTAAAAGCCATTGATGAACGTGTCTGGATTTTGGTTGAACGAGGGTGGACTCCTCCCACCGTGACTGTTGATAATGTGACCAACTTGAAACCTGACATTTCTTGGACTGATGAAGAAATTAAATGGTCATCTTTTAATTCTAAGGGTCTAAGTGCTATTTCTGGGTCTGTCACACCTGATGATTTCAAACGCATAATGACGTGTACCACGTCAAAAGAGGCATGGGATGTTTTACAACTCACCCATGAAGGAACTAATGCTGTGAAAGAGTCTAAGTTGCAAAACTTGACAACTCAATTTGAAACAATCACCATTCATGATTCTGAATGCTTTGATGAATTTTATGTTAGACTTTCTGACATTATGAATACTAGTTTTAATCTTGGTGAACATATTCCGAATGCTAGAGTTGTTAAAAAGATTCTTCGTTCTTTGCCTAAGCGTTTTATCCCTAAAGTCACTGTGCTAAATTCTATGGGTAATTTAAATACACTAAAATTGGAAGAACTTGTAGGAGATTTGCAAACTTATGAAATTGATATGTTCCCTAAAAATGCTAAATCTAAAGATAAGGGAATTGCTCTTAAAGCCCAAGAGAGAAGGAGTGAGGGGTCAGCTAGAAAGAGGGTAGAGTCATCTAGAAAGAGAGAGGCTGACACGTCAGATTCTGAGTGCGATTTTGACTTAGATGATTTGGCTCTTTTCGCAATAAATTTCAAGAGGATTCTCAAATTTAAGAAAAATGGCAATTTTAAAGATAAAAAGAAATTTGAGAAAAATAAGTTTGAAAAGAAAAATGAAAAAGTTTCCAAAAATCCTCCTCTGAAAGAAAGTGAGAGATATTTTGAGTGTGATGGTAGGGGTCATAGAGCTTTTGAGTGTGCCAATCGTCTGAATAGAGAGAAAGGGAAAGTTGTTCTTAATGCTACCCTTAGTGACGACAGTGAGGTCGAGACGGTGGATTATGGAGATAAGTCACCGCATGAGTGTAACTTCACCGCATTCATGGCCAGCCAAGTGAGCACTCCTAATTCTCCTCACAACATTGAGGATGATGCTTCAGAGGGACACCTCGATAGTGAGAGCGATGTGAGTGAGGGGGAGGATGACACAAGTGAGAGCGAGAGTGATATACAACGCGCCTACGCTGAGTTATATTCTGAGTCATTTAAAACTAAAAAGCGTAACAAAGCGTTAGTTCTCAAGATCACCTGCTTAGAGGAAGATTTAAAGAAAGCAAGAGAAAGAGAGTTCTCCACTTGCACCGCCCTGAGAGAGAGAGAATCTGCATGTGTCGGGAAAGAGATTTTGTTTAGAGAGAGAGAGAGTGTTTTAGAGAAAGAGAAAGGGGACTTGACTAAACAAGTGGCTAGTCTTACGAGTCAGCTCCATTCCTCTGTGGAGACTCGAAAGAAACTTGAAGCCCTTGTTGCCCAGCTGACTCATGAACTTGAGAAAGCACGGGAAGTCAAGGTATAAATCGAGGACAGATCTGGGAAGATGGGAAAGATGCTCCTCGGCCCCGCTTTAGGTTTTGGTGATCGTCAAGGAATTGGATATGATGGTGCCTCCACGTCCCAAATTGCACCTGGACCAGTTCCTGAGTTTACTACAACTCCTTATGGTCACCGTAAAAAACCTCGAAGGAGAGTTCGACCAAGAAAAGCAAACCAAGGGCCACCTTTGACTATGCTCTTTTGTACTTATTGCAAAAGAAAAGGTCACCTTAGGGAAACTTGATATAGCATGGGTCGGACACGACGTACTACTTCTCCACCACGTCATAATGATGAGTTTTCTAGTCTGAGAGAGCGAGTTGAGTTCTTAGCTGCCACGACTCAAAGTTTAATGGAAGAATTTCGACGGATCTCTTTGCCCTTAGTGAATGCTTCTCACATTCCAGCTAAAATCAACAACAACAAAGGCAAACAAAAGGTCATCTCGACTTGGGTACCTAAGAAAGATAAAAAGGCTTTTGTTGTTCATGTTTCTCTCAAAGCACATAATACCTCTCAGTGGTATTTTGATAGTGGGTGCTCCAGACACATGACAGGTGATGCCTCATTTTTTCCTACTCTTGAGGATTATCAAGATGGCAGAGTCACCTTTGGAGATGGGAGTAAGTCTAGCATTATAGGATGAGGTACTATTGAGTTACCTGGTTTTCCTAAGCTAGAAAATGTTTTGTACGTCAAAGGTTTGAAAGCAAACCTTCTCAGCATTAGCCAGCTGTGCGACACTGACCTTGCAGTAAAGTTTGACCGGGACGCGTGTAAAGTCTACAATCAAACCGGTAAACTATTGATGCAAGGGGTGAGGACTGAGGATAATTGCTATGGGACTGAGCCCACATCCTCACTTGCCTGCAACAGCGCCACGATCACTCCTATGGATATGTGGCACTAACGTCTAGGTCACGTGAACGTTAGAGATCTTAATCGTTTATCTAAAAAGGACCTAGTACGTGGCTTACCATCTCTTGGAAAGTCAACTTCAACCGTTTGTGGACCCTGTCAGTTGGGAAAACAATTTCGTAGTCCTCATAGGAAGTTGCATTCCATTACCACCTCTCGTGTTCTGGAGTTGATTCACATGGATCTTATAGGTCCCACTCGTACTGAGAGTCTAGGTGGTAAGAGGTACATCCTCGTGATGGTAGATAATTTCTCCAGGTACTCCATTGTAGGTTTTCTGAGAGAGAAATCCGATGCTGTAGATTTCTTAACGACTAAGTGCTGTGTCCTGCAAAATCAACACGGTGTCACTATTAACAGAATACTTAGTGACAACGGCACTGAATTTAAGGAAGCAAAGGTGGATTTGTACTGTGATAGCCTTGGGATCAAACATGAGTTTTCTGCTGTGAGAACTCCTCAGCAAAATGGGATTGTTGAGAGAAAGAATAGAACGATCCAAGAGATGTCTAGATCTATGCTTCTAGGTCGTAAAGTTTCTAGGAGATTTTGGGCAGAGGCAGTGTCTACTGCATGCCACACGGTGAATAGGGTTTATTTGCGTCCACACACACTACAGACACCTTATGAGTCGTGGACTGGCAAGAAGCCCAACCTGGCGTATTTCCGTGTTTTTGGGAGTAAATGCTACATCCTACGGGATAGAGAGCAATTAGGAAAGTTCGACTCCCGGAGCGACGAGGGGATATTTCTAGGATATTCATCGAATATTAGAGCATACCGGGTACTTAACCTGAAGAGCTCTAGGGTTATGGAATCATTAAACGTTACCGTGCAAGATGACGAACCTTCGACGGTTATTGATCCTAACCTTAAGTGTGAGGATGAGGACTGTTCTGACAGTGATTTACCTGTTCCTCTCTCACACTTTGTGGATCCTAATCCTGTGTTAGGGGACACACCTGCTTGGGTTCGCAAGAGTCATGAACCTTCTGCCATTGTTGGTGATCCCACTCTAGGGGTTAAGACTCGTGCTCAGCTAGAGAACGTTGTTAGCCATCTTTGCTACACGTCCAAAGTCGAGGCCAAGAACCATAAAGAAGCACTCAAGGATGAACACTGGATATCTACTATGCAGGATGAGTTGCTTCAGTTTAAAAAGAATAATGTCTAGGAATTAGTCCCCCGACCTAGTGAGACTAATGTGATAGGTACCCGGTAGATTTTCAAGAACAAAATGGATGAATATGGTACCATAATCAGAAATAAGGCTAGGTTGGTCGCTCAAGGCTACACACAGATAGAGGGTGTAGACTTTGGGGAGACATTTGCTCCTGTTGCGAGGCTTGAGTCCGTCCGTCTTCTGCTCGCCATCGCATGTCATCTGCGCTTCAAGGTGTATCAGATGGATGTCAAGAGTGCCTTTTTGAATGGCATTCTACAGGAGGAGGTTTATGTGGAACAACCAAAAGGGTTTGAAGACCCTCAGCACCCTGAGCACGGCTACTATCTGAGGAAATCCTTGTATGGTTTGAAGCAAGGACCCCGTGCTTGGTACGAGAGGCTTACTTACTATCTCTTAGCTTGTGGCTTCAAGAGAGGGGGAGTAGATATGACGTTGTTCGTCAGGATAGATGACGGTGCTATTTTGGTTGCCCAGGTCTATGTGGACGACATAGTCTTTGGATCCACATGCTCCTAGCATGCTCATCACTTTGAGGAGGAGATGAAAAGTGAGTTTGAAATGAGCATGGTTGGTGAGCTTACATTCTTCCTTGGTCTCCAGGTTCGTCAGCTAGAGGATGGGATGTTCATCTCCCAATCCAAGTATGCTAGAGACCTAGTGAAGAAATTTGGTTTAGACTCCGCTAAGCATGCTCGTACACCTATGAGTACCACTACCAAGCTTAGTAAGGACAATTCAGGCAAGGACGTAGAGCAAACCTTATATCGGAGTATGATAGGTAGTCTTCTCTACTTGACTGCCAGTCGTCCCGACATCGCCTTTAGTGTTGGAGTCTGTGCGCGATATCAGGCATCCCCAAAAGAGTCACATTTACTTGCTCTAAAACGTATTATTAAATACGTAAGTGGGACTCTCTCATACGGGATTTGGTATTCCTTTGATACCGATGACCGTCTGTCCGCCTATTCGGATGGCGATTGGGCTGGGGATGTAGATGGATGTAGGAGCACTTCTGGTGGGTGTTTCTATTTGGGTTCTGCTCTTGTCTCCTGGCTGAGCAAGAAGCAAAATTCTATCTCTTTGTCCACTGCGGAGGCTGAGTACATAGCCGTCGGGAGTTGTTGCACACAACTCTTGTGGATGAAGCAAATGCTAGAGGATTATGGGATATCACAGGACACCATGACCATTTCTTGTGATAACACGAGCGCGATACACATATCCCGCAATTCAGTTCAGCATTCGCGTACGAAACACATCAGGATACGTGAGCACTTTATACGTCAGTTAGTTGAAGAGAAAGTCGTATCCTTGAGTTTTGTTCCCACCGACCGTCAGTTAGCCGATATTTTCACGAAACCTTTAGATGCCCTTAGATTTGAGAGTCTTAGGAAATCTTTAGGGATTTGCACAGTTGACTGAGGGGTTGGTCTATGTCTAGAATAGGATGCTCCTTCATGTTCATATCATATGCTTCCTATTGCTAGTCTGTGTTATATGTACCATTGCTTAGTTGTACAGTTTTGTTTTATTCTTGTTGCTTTTTATATTTCTTTTGAAAAATACAAAAAGATTTTCCTTTAAGAAAAATTTTGAGAAAAAGCACAAAAAGATTTTATTTTGATAATATTTTTTGAAAAAGGCCAAAAAGATTTTTTTTTTCACCTTTTATGGATGAGCATTTAAGTTATCCAAGTCACAACTTCATTCCATATATTCATGTGACTGTTTGATAGAGATTTGAGAGGCTACATCATTTCATCCATGTGCTTTACATTGATTGGAGTCCTTGAGATGTAATTACTGATATCTTCCTACATGTTGGACTCCTATATCCTTTATTGCACACATGCACGGCTATATTTGATTATTTCACTTGTCTATCTCATGTTGGCTTGCATGTTTTCATCTCAATCCTGTCTATACAATGTATAAAATGCGATAAAATTTGACAAGATTGGAATGCATGTAAAAACCGTTTTGGTGAGACTGTGTGTTTTTGTATAACGGGGTGGGGCTGCGAAAGGTAATCATCTATCCTTTGCGCAAAAGCCACCGTTAAAAAGGACCTAAAAAATGGAGGAATTTTAATATCCGAGGTCCTAAGAGGTTAAAAGAGCCCGACAAAAAATTTAAAGGCAATAAAAAGCTATACATGCCAAATATGGGCCACTTAGGTTTCACCATCAATTCTCCAAAGTTTGAGAATTTAGAATGCCTCTATTCAAAATAATATCTGAGGGAGTTTGGTTGGAGAATCTAAACGGGTTTGCACTTCCTTGAAAGTCCTGAAAAAGCATAAAATCATTTTGGACGTTATTGGTGTGAAAATCATTTTGAGCTTTGATTTGTTGATTTGATTGAGTCAATATCTTATATTGTCATTATTTTACACCAAAGGAAGCATTTGAGTTCATTCGCTAGGAATATCCAATATTCATCGTGCACATATGTCATGTTTGTATGCATTGATTTTCCTATCGAATTTGATCACACCACTTCATTTACGATATAATCGACTTGGTTGCTTTCTATTTATTCATGCTGTACTTTTATCCTAGTGACACCCCGCACTTGCTTATTTGATTTATTTCTCTAATTTTTCTATTTGGGGGCATCATAAAAAGAGGGAGAACGAATTATGGGGGAGTTTTTGGAGTTTTTGAAATTTGAGTTTGCTCATAAATTGATATATATTATTTATCTCATCATTTCAAACTCGATATGTCACTTGGTATTTGCTTTATCTCATGTGTGTAAGTACTACACTGATGATCTTTGAATTACACACCCTGATGAGAAAAGCTCTATTATTCCTGAAAATTGAAGAACAAACGATGAAGACTATTCATTTGTACCTTTTCCAGTTTTGGGTTCATGGGAGGGTAGATTTGTATAGGCAATTTCATATTTGATAATTCGGATTTTTTATGTATGTACCGGCATAGACATAGGGGGAGATTTGTAAGGACATTTTTCTCATGTCCGAAATGTTTCATTTATTTATGTCGTACGCCGCTACATTTGGCACGTCACCTCACGATCTCACATGACGGCCTCTATCCGAATTCTGGGAATCAAGCATGCATTATCTCCACTAATATGTCCCTCATCTGCATCAACAACTTCACGTTCCTTGATTGTAGGCTCGTAATGCAAGTGGAACGCAAGAGAACTCAAATCAGTGAAACAAGGCATGATAGGGATGTTCAAGGGAAAATTGGTAATTTTACAGCCACCGTCTGGAGGACCGGTCAACTGAAAATTTGAAGATCTTGCCGCAATAAAGATGCTGGAAGAAACGGCACCTCAATCCGAGCTACGGTGAACAAGTTATGGCCCGTTGAAAATGGAGATATGTTCATTGAAAATTCTGGGAATTTTTCTAAGTGTTTAAGCACCTGTTCCCAGCACACTTTCCTGAACCCAGCTTGGAACCGGTTAGGGGGGGCGAACCGGTTCGCAGGGGTACCTGAACCGGTTCGGGGTACCTGTACGCTGGATAGAATTTCAGCAGTTTAAAATCGTGGGTCTCTTCATGTATTTCCCTATAAATACCAACTTCGGGAGAGTTGTTTTGCAAGACTTTAGGAGACGAATTTGAGAGTCCAAATACATCTAGTCTTCATATTTTTGAGTCCCAAGACTCATGTTTTGATTCACACATCCTTGCCAAATATTTGTGAATCTTTTTGCAACCCAAGAACACAACTTTGGTTTGTTCAACCCTTGTGGAGGAGACCGTTCTTCTTCTTCATTGTAGCCCTACTGGAAAGGGATAATTCCAGCCGCGACTACAGAATCCAATACCCGAGGGTAATTCTTAGTCAACTTGTATTTTCATTGTAATCCGATTGTAAGCCGTTTTCTTACAAATTATAGTGAAAATAAATGGTTTTGCCCCTGAGGGGGATTTTTCCTTAATTGCATGTGTTTGAATGTTCTTGCGTAAATTATCAATTTATTCAATCACATATTGCTGCATGTATAGGGTTTGTTTGTGTTAAAAGGGTTTTATATATAACTTGATCATTTGAACGCGAGCACACACGTTCTTCATTTATTAGTTTTTAATTTTAGTCTTTATTTTTAGTTTTGCTAGATTTTATATTTTTAGGACTTTAGGTTTTATTTTTATTTGATTTGTAGTTTGTACTTTTATTAATTGAGTTTTATTTTATAGGAATTTAATTTTAATAAATTTAATTTAATTTATTTACAGATTTTATACTTTTAGGATTTTTAGGCATTTATTGTATTTTTTCTAGTGTTGTTCAATTTTGATTTTTAATTTTGATTTTATTTTATTAGGATTAGTTTTTTTTTTAATTTATTATTCTAGTTTTATTAGATTTTTTTTAGGACTTTAGTTTTAATTTTATTAGGTTTTAATTTTTATTTTGTTAGGATTTAATTTTTAGTGTTATTAGTTTTAGTTATATAGTTATTTTTTCGCATCACAAACTAACACACACACACACCCTTATCGTATATCCCACACACACAAGTCTTACTCTTCCTAACCTACACACCACAAATCCCACACACACACCATTCTTATGACTCTACACCACACCACACACAAACATACCCATTCATCTTCCCCACAAACCACAACATTCTCTCTCTCTTCTACCACCATTAAAGCCAACACTCTCTATTCCCACCAACAAACCACACCTTCTATGGTGGTGGCGACCTTGCCCCACCAACCCTAGCGGCCCAATAACCCGCAACCCTTGCTCCGACGAGCCATTCCCATGCCCGACCTCCTCTAACCCGATTTTAACACAGGAAAACCTAAGGCCCTGCTCCGTCGAGAACCCGACGGCAACCCATTTAGACCCCTGCCAAATCGGACCAAAACTCGGTTTAAGACTCCATACCCCGAACCGGAAGCTTTGACCCAACAGTCCCTATACCTTTCGAAACCCGTATCCGACCCCCATTGAAACCAACCCGAATCGAAGCTTCATGCTCTACCCAACATTACCCATTCCCCTAATGTGCCCATTATAAAAGCAAAGAGAAAACCCATTTGAAAAAAAAGAGTTGTGTTTTGTAGAGAGATAGTTTATAGTAGAAAAAATAAAATAGAGAGAGAAACATCTTTGTAAATAATATCTTTTATATCTTTTATTTTTTTAGAGATTAGTGAGAAATCAAATTGTTGAGAAATTCAATTGAGTGTATGTATTGAGTTAAAAATATTTGGATGCTCATATTGGATAGATGTTGCTCAAGTTCAATGAAAATTTAGAGTTCAATTTTGCAAATCAATGAGACTTGTTTGAAGATTTGTTCTCTTATCTCTACTTTTTTTTTATTTCATGCGTAGTTTTTTGATAATAATATATTTGGGTATTTTATCATCATGTTAGGATAGAAACCCCTTTCAAGGGGTGGGTTGATCCCATTATTTAATGTTAAGCCTATTTTAATTATCTTATTTAAATTAAACTCCCCTTTGATGATTAACTTTGCACTCTTACTTTTTTATTTAAGCCTCGAGAGAGGGTAAATGATTTTCGTGAGAAAATCGAGATTCTAGTCTTAGTTTCCATTTTAGAATCGAACTAGAGATAGGTTTTTCTAAAATGTGAAATTAATTCTTTGAATTTCAACTCTAAGCTTATTTTTATGATTTAAACTAATTTGGTAAATCAATCCTGGCGGGTGGTTTGTCAAATGATATTTGGATTTACTTTTCAAGAGTTGTAGGAGTGTTGAATTTAATTTTTTAAAATGTTATTATTAAAATTAAATTTGCAACGAAAGTTGATTTGTGATTATGATACTAACTTGGGATAATTAATTTAAATGAATTAATTAATTTTGATTAACTAGAATATTTGGTGTCATCCTATCCCTTGTTAGTCCTCACTTTCATTTCCTCACTCATCTCATATTTTACATTTTCTTTAGATCCATTTCACTTATTTTTCATCACACTTTTTAGTTAGTCTTTAGATCCTTGATTTTAGTTTAGTCATTTCTCCATTCTCAAAAATTGTTTTAATATTGAAAAAGCTAAAAAACAAATAGAAAAAGTAATAAGTCCAAAAAGAAACCTCTCTTGTATGCTTCACCCTTAGATTTGGATTTACACCCTTACTTACCTCTACACTTTAGATTATTATATTTTGTAGGTATTTGAAGGTTTTGATTAACTTGGCTTGCAACAACGACTATAAACAAAAGTCAAGTTATCAAATGGCGTCATTGCCAATCTTTGGCGCTTGAAGCATTGGAGAGGATTTCCTTTTGTGATTCATTTGTATTGCACTTTTATTTTTCGTAATATTTTTTCATTATTTTAAAAGGCTTGTATTAGGTTTATTTTATTCTTGGCTTGTATTGCGGTGCTTGGAGACACCAACTGTATTTTATTTTGTAACAATTCACCGCGAAGGAAAGCGTGATAGGGAAACCGGACAAGGTAGAGAGAGAGTGTCCAAGCCGAGGAAAAGAAGTCTCTCTATATTGGGTCGGTAGGACTCCCGGGGCTGACTGAGATAGGCATAATCTCCCCCCCCCCCCCCGGTTGACTCAAATTGTTCATCACCCCATAGCGTAAAAAACGTGGGAGGTCAATTTCTAAAACCCTCGCGCCTCTCTTATTAGCGATACAATTTTTGTGTGTGATTACGCTCTCTTATTTGATTTTTATTCTCGCATTTTTTTTTGAATGTGTGTCATTAATTAATCAATTAAGACCTACACCGGGTCATTCACGAGAAGGGATTTCATCACTCGACCCACTCGCTTACCAATTGTGGGCTACCCTAGCCATCACTAAATTTAAAATCAATCAACTAGGTAGCCCAATAGGAGAACATTTTTGCAAAAGCGATCACTAAGATAATTTTCGTGATTTTTATCGCCCGCGGACTTAATTAAAATTTGACTGCCCTCTCACTAATTTTGAAGATAAAAATTGGCTATGTGTTATTTAGGATTTATCCTTGACTTGTGTGTGTCCCATTCAATTTTCAGTAGTCAGTTTTATTGAGTTCGTCCAATTCATAAAGTCCACCTATTTTTCACGCTCTTTTCTTCCAAAAAAAAATCCAATAATACTTTCTTCCTTTTATTTTATACAAATCCAAAAATATTTTCTTTCTTTCATTTTTAGAAAAATCCAAAAATAATTTCTTTTCTTTTGAAAAAAAATATAATATGTATATATATATCTATATAATAAAGTAGGATGGTGTTTTTACTATTCATAAGTTTGGGAGACACTTCACGGTTCAGATCGAAGCCAACAAGGCAACGATCCAATGGTTGAGATTAAAATATCCCTCTTACCATTTTTGCCCCTTACATATTTGAGTTCCCCCTCTTTTTTAACCCTTTATTTCCTTTAAGCCCCTACCCAAAATTCAAATACACGGACAAAATTGGAAATTAACCCTTGCTGCAAAATACCAATTACCAAAGCCTACATTCTCTCTCCCCGACCATCATTTCACAAGAATAACCTCTATCTCTCAATATCACTTTCTCCCGTTCTCTCTTATGCACCTACACAAAATCTACTACCCCTGCCTCAGCCCAACCGCCACACCTCTCTCCTCGATGCGCCGCCGCACATCTCTCCTTGCTACTACTCCTCTCTCCACGTCGCCTCTTCTCTTAGGTAAGTTTTGAATTTTTTTGATTTTAGGGTTTTATGGTTTTGATTTTAGGTTTAATCGATTTTAGGTTTACAATATTAGGGGTTTATGTTTGTCGTTTTAAGATTTTTTCTTTTTGTAATTTAGGGCTTTGTATTGGATTTAAGGGTGTTGTAATTTAGGGTTTGTTTTGGTTTTGCAGGACTTATTTGATCTATTTGCATTTTTTATGTTCAAGACATAGCATTTTTTTATGTTCAAGACATATTTGATGTTCAAGACATAGAATTTTTGTACATATCCATTTGAACGAAGTTGGATGTTTATAAATTTGAACGATGGTATTTTACTTTTGCATTGTTCTGTAGATACACACAATATTCAACATTTGGAACCAATTTTTTCTTGCCTCACTGTGTTTATCTTAGAGTCAAGTTTGTTTATATTTTTGTGATTTGGTTTGTTGTTAAATCTAGTTCACTTGGATCTCTGAGTTAACTTCTCTCTCTCTCTCTCTCTCTCTCTCTCTATATATATATATATATATATATATATATATATATATATATATCATGTTTTTGTTTTATCGTTTTAGGGCTTTTGTGTTCCACATTTGGTGTTTTATTGAGTGTTTTAACTTTTGGGGATTATTTTTGTCGCTATTTTATATTTTAGGTACTAACTCTATGTTTTCCCAATTTTTTATGGTTTCAGATTTTTAGTGGTCATGATATCTCAGATAATCTCTCATTCGTGTTTATTTTTTATTTGTAGGTAAAATTTGGTATTGATATTCATTTAGGTGTTCATATAGTTATCATGTTTATTCATATAGGTGTCCAAATGGGTTGTGACGTTATTGATTTGAAATGGAAGCTAATCTTATTCTATTTGAAATGGATTTCTCTAACCTCTCTATCCCATTTTTCCATCCAGGTGTGTGTTTAATTCCTGTCTCACGCCTCGCTCATCCAGGTAACTTATATGATGTTTAGCTCATGTTGTTGGGGTGTTTTGGATGGGAAAACAAAACTCAAATCACTTTTGATTTCATGGAGCAGGCTGTTGCTTAGTCAATCATTTATAGAGGTTGAAAGATTCTATAGTTGTTGCACTCAATCATTTATGCTTACTTAATATCATCTATAGCCATTGCACTAAGATAAGTTGAAAGTTGTTATCACGATTCATTCCTTTCCTTCAGATTTTACCTTTATGAATCTTGATTCAAAATTGGGTATGACTCTATAAAGCGCCATATTTTGGAAAGTTCTCTCTCTCTCTCTCTCTCTCTCTCTCTCTCTCTCTCTCTCTCTCTCTCTATATATATATATATATATATATATATATATATATATATATATATATATATACTAGGGTATGCCCGTGCCTGAAGGCACGACGAAAATTTCTAAAAAGTCCGTAATCGCAAAACGGAAAAAATTTCCAAAATACATAATCGCAAAACGGAAAATTTTTCGTTCCTCAACTAAACAAATTATAATTTTGCGTTGTAATTGTTATACATACAATTCAGAGAAGTAAAATAAATTGAAAAAATGGGCAAAATTTCCTCTAATTATAGGACTATCCAACTGGCTTAAAAATAATTAAGAAATCACACACGAATAATTAATCAATTTTGGTCCTCCTCTAAACAACATTGTCAAACTAATATATGAATTCTTATTAATTTCAACAACTTCACACTCAAATCCATAATGATAATAGGGGAAATGACTACGAATAGTATACAAAAGATCATCAACTGTCTTCACCGTTGAACAAAGTGAAGAACATTATATTGGCAACAATGCGATCGCACCATCGCAAAAATTGAAGATGCACATCTTCAACCTGGGCACGTCAATAGCTTTGGAGAAAGTTTTAAACTCAAGTCCTGACATCATATATATGTGAAACTGCATTCAAAGAAAATCTCATATCAACCACACAAATAATACTTGTATCAGTCAGTGTAAAATACCCATTAATGTATGCGTACCCGTCAAGGAATGAAATTGTCACCATGAACCATAGAGAGACCAACTGTGAATCATCAAAATAACATGAAAATGCTCAAAATATAACCAATTAAAATTCAAAATATCAAAGGAGAGAGAAACTATTTCCCGATTTCAATATTTATAATAGTCAAAGATTCATAGATCAAAACACACAATTACATGCGAAATTCACAAAGTAAGCAAAACACATTAATGGGACGAAATTTACAAAACAAATATTTAAAATCCCAGTTTATCGAACCTACCATTTAAGAAACCGATTTTGTTGATTTTCTTCACTTAGTTTTTCCATCATCCATGTCTTAATACCCTTACCACGTTCCTTGATATGCATCCCGTCATGCTTGTGCTTCATAGGATGTCACTGCATCAAATTAATAACAAATAAAATTACATCATAACAATGTTGTATTATATTATACATGATTTTTATTTTATTGAATATCATCAGGGTGATTTAAACAAAAAAGAGATTAATCAAATTCATGTGGAAATTTTTCATGTAAATTTATGCAGTAGTACCCCGGGAAAGCAGTAGAACACTGAACCAAATAATCGCATACTATGGAACCTAATTGAACTTGAGTTTAAACATCATAAAACTATGAATGTACTTGTCATTAAGAAAAAAAAAAGTATGTTGCTAGTTTGCACCTTTTAAATAACAGAGCTGCATTTGACTAACTGCTGTCGAGAAGAGGGAGGAGAGTCGCTGCTATGCTCTTGCTTGCTGCTGCCTGGTAGGGGCTGGCAAGGGCTGGGCCCAAAACAGTGGAATGTGTCTTGATGTTTAGGATTTAGCTAGATGATATTCCACTGGACACACATGTTTTTCAGATTGCAATGGCCATCGGTTGGGTTTCAGCAGTGTCTGAGAGGAAAACAACATGTCTTCATCTTAATCTTAGGATTCCCACTGAAC
The DNA here is from genome assembly GCA_949130495.1 of Sambucus nigra. Lineage (NCBI taxonomy): Eukaryota > Viridiplantae > Streptophyta > Magnoliopsida > Dipsacales > Adoxaceae > Sambucus > Sambucus nigra. The sequence goes on along the minus strand of OX422212.1, from coordinate 613,787,257 downwards.
TAAAATTGAACCTGAACTATCTTTTGTTTGCCCGTGATAAGCTTTGTCAAAATTTCACCAACTAAGATAGTAAGAAGTCAAATCTAAGATAACATCAGGAAAATAGAATATACATCAAGCAGATAGCAGCCATGACCGTGATCATCAACACTAATTCAATCGAAGTTTGGAGTATTATTATGTTGGTGTATATAACTGGTGGAAAATGTGTTAAAGATTCGGTGTCAGTTAGAATTACTCTACCTTAGAATTACTCAATGAACCACACTCCAACCACGTCTATAATAACATGTTAACAAAGAAACCTTCATTTCAACCAAGTATAATTTTTTAATGACGTTTCGAGTGTGCGAGAGACACCTGAACTGCCATTGCCAATGGTTAATGAGATGGTCTACCATAAATATCCAACCATTAAAATAATGTAACAAAACAACCGAAAATTATGCTCAATGATTTTGTTCAGATATGGAGATGAACCTCATTTGGTAAAGAAGTGCTCAATGATTTTTTGCCTGTTAGGGCAGTTCCAATCGCTCCATCCGGATGGGGTAATGATGTCGCTGATGTCACATTACGAATATATTGCTCATGAATAATCTCCCCATGCTCTTCCTAAGTAGACGGTGCCACTTTCAGTAATTTTACAGTTTACAAAAGAGAACACTATATCATCACCTTCTGAGTTTTTGTGATGAATTGAAATTGCTCCGAATCGTTCAGCTACTGAATGCAGAATGCAATCCTTGTAGAATGATCTTGACCTGCCAAATATGAAACCAAGTCACCATCTAACATGCTAATTCATTTTCAACATACATATGCAAATATAATGATATTTAAATGCAACAAATTCCATGTCATCATAACTCATAGAATAATACCTTTATCGTATATCAATATGTTCATAGTTGCATATTAAGAGTCCATGTTTCAGAACATATGCAGTACATTTTGGGCACTATTTTTTTTTCATAGTAAGTATTTCACTATAATGGCATTAGCCAAGTTAGAACATACATTATTTTAATCAGATCTCTCTATCTCATCATTAAACTCCTACACTCTTTTCTCACTTCAGAATTTTTTGCCCCATGGTGTCTTCATGGAGAAATTAAGAGCTGTAATATCAGCCATTCCTCTTCACATATGAATTTTATATCCAGAAAATGCCTCACTTCATCTGCACTGAAAGACTTGGACCACCATACTCTATTCCTTCTATCTTCTCCTTTACCCCTGTAGTGGTATTCCCCAAACACAGCAGTCTTTTGCCTGTTAGGGAAGTTCCAATCGCTCCATCCGGATGGGGTTATGATGTCGTCGATATCACAGTACGAATATATTACTCATGAATAATCTCCCCATGCTCTTCCCAAGTAAATGGTGCCACTTCCAGTAATTTTACCATTTACAAAAGAGAACCCTGTATCATCACCTTCTGAGTCTTTGTGATGAGCTGAAATTGCTCCCAATCGTTCAGCTACTGAATGCAGAACACAATCCTTGTAGAATGATCTTGACCTACCAAATATGAAACCAACCGTTCCTTGAATGTAACATTCGTAAAAATAGTGAGATCTAATGTCGTCTAAAAGGGTGTCCTGTGTGCCCATAATACTTACTCCTTAGAACATTGCTTTATCGCTAGTTATTCTCAATGCAACTTCCTACATTTTGTAGCCACCTAGAACCGAAACTATCGAGTTCCGAAAGGTGACCCCCCTTGCGCAGAAGTAATCAGATTCTATGGTGACCGAATCTGATCTGTAGGTGCCTAGTTCACACCCATCCTTGTCTTTATCAGAGGCTTTGTTGGTCCAAGTGATAAAATTATTTGAAGTTCGACTCTGATTTCCAAGTGATAACAGTGTCTGGGCACAGGCATACCCAATGAAGAAATGTATGGCTTTGAGGATAGAATGATCACCTTTTCTATGTAAATCCCAAGAAGAATGTAAGTTTTGACTCTATCTGAATTATATTGGGGAATATATCAACTGCTCCTTGAACTGTAAGTGGATCACCCTTCCCATTGGAAATCACATTGTGGGCACTATAATGAGAATATGCATAAACATAAAAATATGTATACATAAAGTCCCAACCCAATAAAAGAAACACAAAAGCATATGAAATGTACACATCACCTCTCAAAATCTTGAAAGAAAAGTTCATCATGGTATAGATAATGGTGGGTCCCATTGGGAGGACACTAAGGATGTTTTGCCATAGTAAGGACAGATATGAAGAGTGGCATGCATTCCAACATCAAATCCCTGCTTAGTGGCGTGGATTACTTCTGGTGTTACTGATGACCTTGAAATATCCTCCATAATAATTGACTGCGTTGACAATTAGCAGGATGTGTTCAGCCCAACTCATCAGTTGGTCTTCTCCAGTAATGATGCCGTCAACAATCACCACATCTTTACCACCCAAAAAATCACATTCCAACATTCATGTCTAGCTGCACCATATATGTAGAAACCCCCAGACAATGCTAACACCCATACAAATTTTGAAATGGAGCCAAAATATTACTCAAAGCCGCTAACGCCCAACAAAATTGATAAAATATAAGTCGATCAATGCTTTTATAAACATAAACTAAAGCCGTAAAAATATGACATGCCAAAAAATTCAAATTTGTGAAGAGCACTTCCACTGCTAGTACCTAAACAATGTTATAGACCTACGTAACAGTATACTAAATACTTCCATCATTTAATGCTTGAATCGAACACAAATAAAATAGTATAAAATATGTGAAAGAAGTACCAATTGCCTCATTTACCATATATAATGTCTCGAAAAGAAATTTACAATTACTACTTCGATAATGATTCAAAGAAATTGGCCTGATACGCTCTACATATCATTCAACTCAAATATAAACAAAAATCACATATCGTAATTATACAAAATGAACCAAATGAGGTTCATCTCCATATCCTCATTAATTACGATATGAACAAAATGAGGTTCAACTACGTATCGTTATTATATAACATACCTTTATTTGAAAAACATGACCAAAATGATCTAGAACTTTCCAAAATATGGCACTTTATACACTCAAACCCAATTTTGAATCAAGATTCATAAAGGTAAAATCTGAAGGAAAGGAATGAATCGTGATAACAACTTTCAACTTATCTTAGTGCAACGGCAATAGATGATATTAAGTAAGGATAAATGATTGAGTGCAACAACTATAGAATCTTTCAACCTCCCTAAATGATTGAGTAAGCAAAAGCCTACTCTATGAAATCAAAAGTGATTGGGTTTTGTTTTCCCATCCAATACACCCCAACACCATGAGCTAAACATCGTATAAGTTACGTGGATGAGCGAGGCGTGAGAGAGGAATTAAACACAAATATGGATGGAAAAATGGGATAGAGAGGTTAGAGAAATCCATTTCAAATAGAATAAGATTAGCTTCCATTTCAAATCAATAACGTCACAACCCATTTGGACACCTATATGAACAAACATGATAACTATATATGAACACCTAAATGAATATCAATACCAAATTTTACCTACAAATAAAAAATAAACACGAATGAGAGATTACCTGAGATATCATGACCACTAAAAATCTGAAACCATAAAAAATTGGGAAAACATAAAGTTAGTACCTAAAATATAAAATAGCAACAAAAATAATCCCTAAAAGTTAAAACTCTTAATAAAACCCCAAATGTGGAACACAAAAGCCCTAAAAAGATAAAAAAAAAAAACATGATATATATATATATAGAGAGAGAGAGAGAAATATAGAGAGAGAGAAGAGTTAACTCAGATATATATATATATATATATAGAGAGAGAGAGAGAGAGAGAGAACTTTCCAAAATATGGCGCTTTATACAGTCAAACCCAATTTTGAATCAAGATTCATAAAGGTAAAATCTGAAGGAAAGGAATGAATCGTGATAACAACTTTCAACTTATCTTAGTGCAATGGCTATAGATGATATTAAGTAAGCATAAATGATTGAGTGCAACAACTATAGAATCTTTCAACCTCTATAAATGATTGAGTAAGCAACAGCCTGCTCCATGAAATCAAAAGTGATTTGAGTTTTGTTTTCCCATCCAATACACCCCAACAACATGAGCTAAACATCATATAAGTTACCTGGATGAGCGAGGCGTGAGAGAGGAATTAAACACACACCTGGATGGAAAAATGGGATAGAGAGTTTAGAGAAATCCATTTCAAATAGAATAAGATTAGCTTCCATTTCAAATCAATAACGTCATAACCCATTTGGACACCTATATGAATAAACATGATAACTATATGAACACCTAAATGAATATCAATACCAAATTTTACCTACAAATAAAAAATAAACACGAATGAGAGATTATCTGAGATATCATGACCACTAAAAATCTGAAACCATAAAAAATTGGGAAAACATAGAGTTAGTACCTAAAATATAAAATAGCGACAAAAATAATCCCCAAAAGTTAAAACACTCAATAAAACACCAAATGTGGAACACAAAAGCCCTAAAACGATAAAACAAAAACATGATATATATATATATATATATATATATATATATATATATATATATATATATAGAGAGAGAGAGAGAGAGAGAGAGAGAGAGAGAGAGAAGTTAACTCAGAGATCCAAGTGAACTGGATTTAACAACAAACCAAATTACAAAAATATAAACAAACTTGACTCTAAGATAAACACAGTGAGGCAAGAAACAATTGGTTCCAAATGTTGAATATTGTGTGTATCTACAGAACAATGCAAAAGTAAAATACCATCGTTCAAATTTATAAACATCCAACTTCGTTCAAATGGATATGTACAAAAATTCTATGTCTTGAACATCAAATATGTCTTGAACATAAAAAAATGCTATGTCTTGAACATAAAAAATGCAAATAGATCAAATAAGTCCTGCAAAACCAAAACAAACCCTAAATTACAACACCCTTAAATCTAATACAAAGCCCTAAATTACAAAAAGAAAAAATCTTAAAACCACAAACATAAACCCCTAATATTGTAAACCTAAAATCGATTAAACCTAAAATCAAAACCATAAAACCCTAAAATCAAAAAAATTCAAAACTTACCTAAGAGAAGAGGCGACGTGAAGAGAGGAGTAGGTAGTAGCAAGGAGAGATGTGCGGCGGCGCATCGAGGAGAGAGGTGTGGTGGTTGGGCTGAGGCAGGGGTAGTAGATTTTGTGTAGGTGCATAAGAGAGAACGGGAGAAACTGATATTGAGAGATAGAGGTTATTCTTGTGAAATGATGGTCGGGGAGAGAGAATGTAGGCTTTGGTAATTGGTATTTTGCAGCAAGGGTTAATTTCCAATTTTGTCCGTGTATTTGAATTTTGGGTAGGGGCTTAAAGGAAATAAAGGCTTAAAAAATAGGGGGAACTCAAATATGTAAGGGGCAAAAATGGTAAGAGGGATATTTTAATCTCAACCATTGGATCGTTGCCTTGTTGGCTTCGATCTGAACCGTGAAGTGTCTCCCAAACTTATGAATAGTAAAAACACCATCCTACTATATATATATATATATATATATATATATATATATATATATATATATATATATATATATATATATATATATATATATATAGAGAGAGAGAGAGAGAGAGAGAGAGAGAGAGGGAGAGAAAGATAACTCTTCTCTCTCTCTATCTTTCTCTCCCTCTCTCTCTCTCTCTCTCTATATATATATATATATATATATATATCATGTTTTTTTTATCTTTTTAGCGCTTTTGTGTTCCACATTTGGGTTTTATTAAGAGTTTTAACTTTTAGGGATTATTTTTGTCGCTATTTTATATTTTAGGTACTAACTTTATGTTTTCCAAATTTTTTATGGTTTCAGATTTTTAGTGGTCATGATATCTCAGGTAATCTCTCATTCGTGTTTATTTTTTATTTGTAGGTAAAATTTGGTATTGATATTCATTTAGGTGTTCATATATAGTTATCATGTTTGTTCATATAGGTGTCCAAATGGGTTGTGACGTTATTGATTTGAAATGGAAGCTAATCTTATTCTATTTGAAATGGATTTCTCTAACCTCTCTATCCCATTTTTCCATCCATATTTGTGTTTAATTCCTCTCTCACGCCTCGCTCATCCACGTAACTTATACGATGTTTAGCTCATGGTGTTTGGGTGTATTGGATGGGAAAACAAAACCCAATCACTTTTGATTTCATAGAGTAGGCTTTTGCTTACTCAATCATTTAGGGAGGTTGAAAGATTCTATAGTTGTTGCACTCAATCATTTATCCTTACTTAATATCATCTATTGCCGTTGCACTAAGATAAGTTGAAAGTTGTTATCACGATTCATTCCTTTCCTTCAGATTTTACCTTTATGAATCTTGATTCAAAATTGGGTTTGAGTGTATAAAGTGCCATATTTTGGAAAGTTCTAGATCATTTTGGTCATGTTTTTCAAATAAAGGTATGTTATATAATAACGATACGTAGTTGAACCTCATTTTGTTCATATCGTAATTAATGAGGATATGGAGATGAACCTCATTTGGTTCATTTTGTATAATTACGATATGTGATTTTTGTTTATATTTGAGTTGTATGATATGTAGAGCGTATCAGGCTAATTTCTTTGAATCATTATCGAAGTAGTAATTGTAAATTTCTTTTCGAGACATTATATATGGTAAATGAGGCAATTGGTACTTCTTTCACATATTTTATACTATTTTATTTGTGTTCGATTCAAGAATTAAATGATGGAAGTATTTAGTATACTGTTACGTAGGTCTATAACATTGTTTAGGTACTAGCAGTGGAAGTGCTCTTCACAAATTTGAATTTTTTGGCATGTCATATTTTTACGGCTTTAGTTTATGTTTATAAAAGCATTGATCGACTTATATTTTATCAATTTTGTTGGGCGTTAGCGGCTTTGAGTAATATTTTGGCTCCATTTCAAAATTTGTATGGGTGTTAGCATTGTCTGGGGGTTTCTACATATATGGTGCAGCTAGACATGAATGTTGGAATGTGATTTTTTGGGTGGTAAAGATGTGGTGATTGTTGACGGCATCATTACTGGAGAAGACCAACTGATGAGTTGGGCTGAACACATCCTGCTAATTGTCAACGCAGTCAATTATTATGGAGGATATTTCAAGGTCATCGGTAACACCAGAAGTAATCCACGCCACTAAGCAGGAATTTGATGTTGGAATGCATGACACTCTTCATATCTGTCCTTACTATGGCAAAACATCCTTAGTGTCCTCCCAATGGGACCCACCATTATCTATACCATGATGAACTTTTCTTTCAAGATTTTGAGAGGTGATGTGTACATTTCATATGCTTTTGTGTTTCTTTTATTGGGTTGGGACTTTATGTATACATATTTTTATGTTTATGCATATTCTCATTATAGTGCCCACAATGTGATTTCCAATGGGAAGGGTGATCCACTTACAGTTCAAGGAGCAGTTGATATATTCCCCAATATAATTCAGATAGAATCAAAACTTACATTCTTCTTGGGATTTACATAGAAAAGGTGATCATTCTATCCTCAAAGCCATATATTTCTTCATTGGGTATGCCCGTGCCCAGACACTGTTATCACTTGGAAATCAGAGTCGAACTTCAAACAATTTTATCACTTGGACCAAAAAAGCCTCTGATAAAGACAAGGATGGGTGTGAACTAGGCACCTACAGATCAGATTCGGTCACCATAGAATCTGATTACTTCTGCGCAAGGGGGGTCACCTTTCGGAACTCGATAGTTTCGGTTCGAGGTGGTTACAAAATGTAGGAAGTTGCATTGAGAATAACTGGCGATAAAGCAATGTTCTAAGGAGTAAGGATTATGGGCACACAGGACACTCTTTTAGACGACATTAGATCTCACTATTTTTACGAATGTTACATTCAAGGAACGGTTGGTTTCATATTTGGTAGGTCAAGATCATTCTACAAGGATTGTGTTCTGCATTCAGTAGCTGAACGATTGGGAGCAATTTCAGCTCATCACAAAGACTCAGAAGGTGATGATACAGGGTTCTCTTTTGTAAACGGTAAAATTACTGGAAGTGGCACCATTTACTTGGGAAGAGCATGGGGAGATTTTTCATGAGTAATATATTCGTACTGTGATATCGACGACATCATAACCCCATCCGGATGGAGCGATTGGAACTTCCCTAACAGGCAAAAGACTGCTGTGTTTGAGGAATACCACTACAGGGGTAAAGGAGAAGATAGAAGGAATAGAGTATGGTGGTCCAAGTCTTTCAGTGCAGATGAAGTGAGGCCTTTTCTGGATATAAAATTCATATGTGAAGAGGAATGGCTGAGATTACAGCTCTTAATTTCTCCATGAAGACACCATGGGGCAAAAAATTCTGAAGTAAGAAAAGAGTGTAGGAGTTTAATGATGAGATAGAGAGATCTGATTAAAATAATGTATGTTATAACTTGGCTAATGCCATTATAGTGAAATACTTACTATGAAAAAAAAATAGTGCCCAAAATGTACTGCATATGTTCTGAAACATGGACTCTTAATATGCAACTATGAACATATTGATATACGATAAAGGTATTATTCTATGAGTTATGATGACATGGAATTTGTTGCATTTAAATATCATTATATTTGCATATGTATGCTGAAAATGAATTAGCATGTTAGATGGTGACTTGGTTTCATATTTGGCAGGTCAAGATCATTCTACAAGGATTGCATTCTGCATTCAGTAGCTGAACGATTCGGAGCAATTTCAATTCATCACAAAAACTCAGAAGGTGATGATACAGGGTTCTCTTTTGTAAACTGTAAAATTACTGAAAGTGGCACCGTCTACTTGGGAAGAGCATGGGGAGATTATTCATGAGCAATATATTCGTACTGTGACATCGGCGACATCATTACCCCATCCGGATGGAGCGATTGGAACTGCCCTAACAGGCAAAAATCATTGAGCACTTCTTTACCAAATAAGGTTCATCTCCATATATGAACAAAATCATTGAGCATAATTTTCGGTTGTTTTGTTACATTATTTGAATGGTTGTATATTTATGGTAGACCATCTCATTAACCATTGGCAATGGCAGTTCAGGTGTCTCTCGCACACTCGAAACGTCATTAAAAAATTATACTTGGTTGAAATGAAGGTTTCTTTGTTAACATGTTATTATAGACGTGGTTGGAGTGTGGTGCATTGAGTAATTCTAAGGTAGAGTAATTCTAACTGATAACGAATTTTTAACACATTTTCCACCAGTTATATACACCAACATAATAATACTCTTTGATTGAATTAGTGTTGATGATCACGGTCATGGCTGCTATCTGCTTGATGTATATTCTATTTTCCTGATGTTATCTTAGATTTGACTTCTTACTATCTTAGTTGGTGAAATTTTGACAAATCTTATCACGGGCAAACAAAAGATAGTTCAGGTTCAATTTTAGTTCATTGGTAATCCTAAGATTAAGATGAAGACATGTTGTTTTCCTCTCAGACACTGCTAAAACCCAACCGATGGCCATTGCAATCTAAAAAACATGTGTGTCCAGTGGAATATCATCTAGCTAAATCCTAAACATCAAGACACATTCCACTATTTTGGGCCCAGCCCTTGCCAGCCCCTACCAGGCAGCAGCAAGCAAGAGCATAGCAGCGACTCTCCTCCCTCCTCTCGACAACAGTTAGTCAAATGCAGCTCTGTTATTTAAAAGGTGCAAACTAGCAACATACTTTTTTTTTCTTAATGACAAGTACATTCATAGTTTTATGATGTTTAAACTCAAGTTCAATTAGGTTCGATAGTATGCGATTATTTGGTTCAGTGTTCTACTGCTTTCCCGGGGTACTACTGCATAAATTTACATGAAAAATTTCCACATGAATTTGATTAATCTCTTTTTTCTTTAAATCACCCTGATGATATTCAATAAAATAAAAATCATGTATAATATAATATAACATTGTTATGATGTAATTTTATTTGTTATTAATTTGATGCAGTGACATCCTATGAAGCACAAGCATGACGGGATGCATATCAGGGAACGTGGTAAGGGTATTAAGACATGGATGATGGAAAAACTGAGTGAAGAAAATCAACAAAACCGGTTTCTTAAATGGTAGGTTCGATAAACTGGGATTTTAAATATTTGTTTTGTAAATTTCGTCCCATTAATGTGTTTTGCTTACTTTGTGAATTTCGCATGTAATTGTGTGTTTTGATCTATGAATCTTTGACTATTATAAATATTGAAATCGGGAAATAGTTTCTCTCTCCTTTGATATTTTGAATTTTAATTGGTTGTATTTTGAGCTTTTTCATGTTATTTTGATGATTCACAGTTGGTCTCTCTATGGTTCATGGTGACAATTTCATTCCTTGACGGGTACGCATACATTAATTGGTATTTTACACTGACTGATACAAGTATTATTTGTGTGGTTGATATGAGATTTTCTTTGAATGCAGTTTCACTTATATATGATGTCAGGACTTGAGTTTAAAACTTTCTCCAAAGCTATTTACGTGCCCAGGTTGAAGATGTGCATCTTCAATTTTTGCGATGGTGCAAGCGCATTGGTGCCAGTATAATGTTCTTCACTTTGTTCAACGGTGAAGACAGTTGATGATCTTTTGTATACTTTTCGTAGTCATTTCCCCTATTATCATTATGGATTTGAGTGTGAAGTTGTTGAAATTAATAAGAATTCATATATTAGTTTGACAATGTTGTTTAGAGGAGAACCAAAATTGATTAATTATTCGTGTGTAATTTCTTAATTATTTTTAAGCCAATTGGATAGTCCTATAATTAGAGGAAATTTTGCCCATTTTTTCAATTTATTTTACTTCTCTGAATTGTATGTAAAACAATTACAACGCAAAATTATAATTTGTTTAGTTGAGGAACGAAAAATTTTCCGTTTTGCGATTATGTATTTTGGAAATTTTTTCCGTTTTGCGATTACGTACTTTTTAGAAATTTTCGTCGTGCCTTCAGGCACGGGCATACCCTAGTATATATATATATATATATATATATATATCCCATCATGGCCAAAGAACGTCCCTTACGGGACTACTTTGGTCATTTCCCTTTGATACGCGACACTTGTGAGAGTGATCCTGAGCCGTCTCTTCATGATATCCTTAGTGCTCTCACCTCTCTTACGAGTACCGTTAATACTCGTGACCCATCTATGAACGCATCTCCTATTACATCTCCCTCGGTGTCAAGTGTTTACGTGTCGCATACTTTGTCGTGCACCCATTGCTCATATGCCGATCACCTGTCCCCTAAGTGCCCATACTTTTCGTATCCCTATGAACCCACCATGGACCAAGTTTATGCCTATCACACTGTTTCGGAACCCACTCCGACTTATTATCATGATGTATTTAATTCTGAGTTATGTGAATACCCTCGCTATTCGTGGAGGCCTGATCACCCTTCCATGCAATATGAATCCCAACCCAATGTTGTGGATCCTCACACGTTCCAACAGTCTTCATGGAAACCTTGTGCTTCATATCCCGATCAGTTCCCTCACTACGCACCCAAAGATTATCTGCCTTTTGTCTCTCATGAAGATGCTTCTCCCATATATGATACACTTGACCCCGCTCCCCACACTTCCTTTGAGTATTATCCATATAGTCATGATCATAGTGAGTTGTGTCCACCTCAACCACCACCACCACCCATCACTCCAGCACCATCATCCACCTCTGCTATCGAAAGCCTCTTGTAAAATTTCCTTGTCGAGCAAGAGCAAGACACTCAAATTCAAAAGGAAGCCCTCTAACAGCTTGAACAAAGATTAAATGAAATTGAGTGTGCGAACGAGTCGGATTTTATCCCAAGTCAACCCATCGTTGCCCCCGCGTGGAGTGATGATGCGCCATCTTGTACCACCGATTTTGAGTGTGACCATCCCTACCACCCCAATAATCTCGATGTTGAGACCATTCCATGGTCGGGGCCTTAAGTTGACAATTGTGTTGACTTAACTTTCATTTGTGAGACTGATTTTCTCCTGTCATATCCAAAATAACCCATCATTGAGGTTCACATTCCCTTTCCCGTCGAATCCAAAAAAATGCCCGAGTCTACACCTATTGAGCCCCCCATGTGTGTTCCCGAGGAACCAATTTATCCTAGGTTATCTCCGGCTACGAGTGCTCACCCCTATCCTGAGATTGAATCTAAGTTGGTTTCTACTCTCCAGATATGGATCCTATTCCACCATGCTTGGCTCATCTTGAGCCCATTATTTCAAGTGATTCCACTATCTCCGATCTTGGTGCCTCGTTTGAATCCACCACCCCATTCATCGGTGATATTCTTGTGGAGAAGTTGACTACTCCATCTTTAAAACCCACACCTCCTCCTGTGAGTTCCCTTGAGGATCACTGCCTCATGAGGAGTGTGTGTCACCTACTCTTGAGTTGGATCATCTTCCTCCACCATTTATCCCAACCGATCCACCATTTAACCCACCCGATACACCCTTTATCCCACCCTTTACTCCACCCATTATCCCACCCGATCCACCATTTACCCCACCCATTATACCTTCTACCCCACCACCTAGTTTGGATCTTAATATTATAGGTTGCATGTTTCCATTCATATATTTGGATCCTAACCTAAAACCATCATCCACCTTCCATGAAAATATATGTGGTGATACTCTCCACTTTCGTGACACCGAGATTGTTACCCCATGCCCACCACTCTCTTGAATTGTTGATTTTTCCCATCGACAACTCCCTGGCGTGTCACGGCGCGACCATTATCATCTCCCATTCATAGAACGGTCGTGTAATTTCTATGAAGCACACCACATTCCAATTTTCAAACCTTTTTTCCTTCCTCACCAACTTGAGTACCATTCTTATAGGGCCCTTGTTTCCCTCACCGTTCCGCTCAATAAGGCCCATTATCGATGCTCATTCTCCTTAGACTTTCTTACCCTTACCCTAATACCCACCCACCCGTGGTCCACCGATGCTTTGCATCGTGTGATGCACTTTTCCATACAAGTGCATTGACCCCTTTAGCCTTTATCCCACAAGGCTGATGCTTCAGTCTTGTTTGGGGGTGATTCTCATCACCCCATTTTTCTACCTCCTCGCACTTTCCTAGATCTTACCTTTCAGGTGAGAATTGTTCGATTTGGTTGAAGACGTTAAATTTAGCGCTACTGGGAGGCAGCCCGTTGTTTCTTGTATAAGTATCATACCGTTTGGTGGTGGTGTTTCACATCACCCTATGCTTCACATGTTTATAGACTTGTACACTTTTTTTTTTCACTCATTCAGGTTTTATTTTGGCTTCATATGTCCACTTCATTAGCGGTTGATTCTGGTAATCTCTTTCCTCCCTTTAGCTCTCAATTTTAAAAATCATTTTACTTAACATCGAGGACGATGTTCCTTTTTGTTTGGGGGTGGGGAATTTTATCAAAATCGTAACTCTTTTGAAAAATTTTGATTTTTAAACCTGATTTTTTAAATTTTTGTGCAGTTTCTTTCATCTCACTCATTGACGTGAATTTTCTATCATCCATCTTTTTAAGTCTAAGAATCAATCTAGAGGATTTTTTTTTTCTAAATAGCTTATGTAATACGTAACAAGGCATGTTGCACTATAAATTTCTAGACTCAACAACATTTGTGCACTTATCAAGTCACTATGGTTTAGAGTTGAAGAGTGCTATATTTCTCAAGAGAGCCTTAAGGATCACTAGTAGAGACTTTAGCTTGTGAGATTTGTGTCTTTCACCTTTCAAAGTGTTTTACCCAATCTCCAAGTCACAAGTTGATTCAACTTCTTTTGGGTCTACACTTTAAATCATTGTATGATCTCATTATTCTACATTAAATTTTGGGTTGGTCTTTGAGAACAACATCACTTTCGAGTTGTAAGAAACATGTGTCTTGAAATTTGTCCCGATCACTAGAATTTCATCTATACACCTACCATTTACCGTTCACTTCACCCATTACAAAATAGTATTTTTCCATATTCCCACATCATCCATATACCCCACTCCATTTATATATCATCCATTAATTTCTTTTTGAAAAAGAATGTTTCCAAATGTAAAATGTCTTCAGTGTTGAGAGTATAAAAAAGAAAAAGAAAAAAATTGCAAAAACAAAAAAAAAAGAAGAAGAAGAAGAAGAAAGAAAAGAAAAGAAAATTAGAAAAAAAAGAAAAAAAAAGAAAACAAAAGAAACCAAATGTTTGTAGTTAGTTTTTATGTAATAAAGACAACTGTTCTTCATGTATAGAACACTCTTCTCGCATACACAGCCATCACATCACCATTCTATCACACCTACCTCATCTCATATCATCTTAGCCATTTCATTTCCCCCTCCCCCATATGAATGCATATTTTTCCCTAGGTGTTCGGGAAAATGAATGTCAACGTGGTGAATAACTCGACGTTCTCACCATAGTGATTATCATTCATTCATGAGATCATTTTTCTTTCTAAATGTTCGCTCTTTCTTATATGTGTGTGAGATGTTTGAACTTGCTTACATTTACTCACTTACTCACCCACAAGAGCGATACACTAACCTAAATCTTAAGAGTTCATTTGAGAGACCTATATCCCGTGAGATTTTTAAGTTGAAGCATTGATTCCAAAAAGGCAATCTAGGAATTACTCTTATAATACTCGGCCCGTTTTGACTGATTCACACTACACACATTGAGTTATAGGAAGGATGTGCCTTGAGTTACCTAAACTTTTTATGCACTTCTAGCTTGTATTTCCCAAAATATTTCTCCTATGATGGATTGTGCGTTTATCCTATGTCTAATATGAGATTGACTGCCCTTTGCAAATAAATAATTTTATGGGTATACTCCCTGCAAACCCTCACGAGGAAAAAATCGTATTGTAGGGAAACTAATAGGTTTAAATCCTTGTTGCACATGCTAAGTGCAATCGTAAGTGCCCGCAAAAGTGATACACTTTTGGTTTCTGATCTTTCTCTTTCTCTCTATCTTCTTGCTCGAGGACTAGCAATGTTCTGTTTGGGGTTGGTGTGATAAGCACCCAAGAGTGTACATTTTATACCACGAATAGACGTATTTTAGTTGTTAATTCTCGGCCAATTGGGTCTTATATGCTTAATTGTTTAATGTGCATGCTTGATCACCGTTTGCGAAAGTTCGACACTTATTTCAAGGTAAATGTGCGATTTATGGAGCTAATTCCTCAGTCCCGTACCTTACCCGAGCCTAAACCTACCCCGAACCCCATGTGTGTTTAGTTTCTGCTTTTTAGAGTTTTTTTTTAGATTTTTTGTTTGAGTCATTCTTATTTCTTAGGATTTATTTTAGATTTATTTAGAATTTTCTAGAATTTACTTTCTATTTCTTTTTATTTTTTATCTTTATTAGTTTTAAATTTTAGTCTTTATTTTTAGTTTTGCTAGATTTTGTATATTTAGGACTTTAGGTTTTATTTTTATTTGATTTGTAGTTTTTATTTTTATTAATTGAGTTTTATTTTATAGGAATTTAATTTTATTTATTTTTAGATTTTATACTTTTAGGATTTTTAGGAATTAATTGTATTTTTTTAGTGTTGTTTTATTTTAATTTTTAGTTTTTATTTTATTTTATTAAGATTAGTTTTTTTAGAAATTTATTTTTCTAGTTTTATTCGATTTTTTAGGACTTTAGTTTTAATTTTATTAGGTTTTAATTTTTATTTTGTTACGATTTAATTTTTAGTTTTATTAGTTTTAGTTAGATAGTTATTTTTTAGGGTCACAAACTAACACACACACACGTACCCTTATCATATGTCCCACGCACACACCATTCTTACTCTACCTAACCTACACACCACAAATCCCCCCCCCCCCCCCCCCCCACACCATTCTTACTCTACACCATACCATACACAAACATACCTCTTCATCTTCCCCACGACCCACAACACTCTCTCTCTTCTACCGCCATTAAACCCAACACTCTCCTTTCCCACAAACAAGCCACACCTTCTATGCTGGTGGCGACCTAGCCTCACCAACCCGAGCGGCCCAATAACCCGCGACCCTTGCTTCGGCGAGCCATTCTCTTGTCCGACCTCCTCTAACCCGGTTTTAACACCGAAAAACCCAAGGCCCTACTCCGTCGAGAACCCGCCGGTGAACCCCAACCAATAATCAAACCCGAAGGCAACCCATTTCGACCCCAGCCAAATCGGGCCAAAACTCGGTTCAAGCCCCCATACCCCGAACTCGTAGCTTTGACCCAGTAGTCCCTATACCTGCCGAAACACATATTCGACCCCCATTGAAACCAATCTGAACCGAAGCTTCATGCCATACCTGAGTTTATCCTAAAACCCAGCTCCCTGCTCCATCTCAAAAGCCCATTTCACCAAAGACCCAAGTCACATAACCAGTATTCTAATACCCATTGTCGATGTAAAAAATTAGATTATATCTAATTATTTAATCACAGATAAAATAAAATGAGACAAAGAAATTTTAAAGTGGTTCAGCCTTATAAGAATGGCCTACGTCCACTATTTTTGTTATTGCTGGCTGTTTGGGAATTCTCGATTACAAGTTTTCTCAAGAAATTATGGTCCCCTTACAATGAGGATGATACAATGTATTTATAGCCCTAAGGCTATAATGTGAAAGGGTAATACATTCAATGCCCCTTAAGCGTATACATCTTTATGATAATAATAAGCATTTAATGCGCAGTCAATCTGTTGGTTATCCTGCTATTAATTCTTTGTTCGAGGTGCATCTCGGACCGCCTAAGCTGCTCAGACTGCCTAAGTTCCTCGGTACTCAAAAGTTCCTCGGTACTCAAAAGTTCCTCGGAGAGTTCTTGTAGGTCAGAGCGTCTGAGTTGATCGGGGAAGCAGAGTTCCTCGTTGCAGTATGGTTCCTCGGAGTTAAGGTGTTATTCGGAAGTGTTTTTTGTTGCCACGCAGATTGCCACGTGTCTTCACTCAATTGAGCCATGTCAGCAGACTAAATTTGGTTCAACAAAAGCCCCCAATGTTTCATAGTTCGAAATTTGAGGAGTGTGGAACATTCTTTCTCGAAATATGGCGCTTTTAAATGGTTATCCTGAAATTTAGGAGTATTTTCTTTTGTATTTATTTCTCCTTCCAAATTAATAGAATCGGGCTTTTTTGAATTTTTCTAATCGCTTCGATTCCCACGCCCTTTTTGTCTTTTTAGCCGCCGGTAGCGTAACCGTCTCTTTTTGTAATCATTACTTTTACCCTTTCCCAAGGCAAAGTATTTAAACGTTGCAGAAAATCCCATCGTCTTCTACTTTTTCAAATTTGTCTCTTTGAGTTTTCCATCGTCTCTCTCTCCTATGCGTTCATATCTTCCATCATTTGTTATCAACAGACTCATCCCTTTCCTGTAAGATTTTCTTCTTTCTATTTGATTCCCTTCTTTCATCATGGTTTATCCTGTAGAATCGATTGATAAGTTTCGCTCTGATTTCTCTATTCCCTCATAGGTTATTTTGGAAGAGCTTTCTAAGCCTTCAGACTATTTTCGTTTGGCTGAGGGACATTGGTTCCCCAGTCTCTTTATCGCTGAGTGTGGCTTTTCTTTTCCCCCAAACCCTCTATGTCTGGAATTCTGTCAATACTTTGACGTGGTTCCTTCAAGAATAGCCCCCAATACGTGGAGAATAATTAACGGTGTTTATAGATTAAATCAAATTCATGGAACTCGTATAGGAATTCCTGAAATTATGTTTTGTTATAGATGGGATGTGGGCGATAATACTTTTTATTTAAAAACTAGGTTTTTAAATAGAGCTTTAGTGTTCAATCTCCCAGATGCCAGTAGGGACTACTTTGAGCACGGGGTTGTTATAAAAAATTGGCAACACCCTCCATTAACTGGAGATGATGTTTACCAGGGTCCCAGATGTCCTCCCTATGGCAATGGGATAGGTTGTTTTTATTTTATTTTCAAAATTATGATTCCTTTGTGTTTTATAAAATGTGCCACTGATATTTTAATTTTGATTTATTTTCAGTTGACAGCAAAAGAAAATCTCCAAAAGAGGCAGATGTTAACATAAGGCATTTAAAACTTATCTGGAGTTTGCATCAGACTGTTGCCGACGAGCATATTAGGTCAGCTTCATATTTGCTGTAGTACAAGAGTTACACCTCCTCTTTTACTGCTCGTCCGGTGATAAGTGACGCAGAACCAATACCAGCCTCTACAAGTTCTTCACCTGAGTCACATATTCCTTTGAGTGAAAGGATGAAGAAAAGAAGACCTCCTACCCTTTTTGAGAAATCTGCCTCTGGTGCTGGAGAGGCAAAGAGAAGTAAGCTTGATGTCCCAGGAGAGGGGACAAAGAAAATTGATGCACCTCCTGCGGCTGCTTCTGTGAATGTTGTCGAGAAGCCCCCAGTGGCCCCGAGCAAGGCTGCTGCTCCAAGCGAGGTGATTGTCATTTCTCCGAGTAGGACTACATCGTTAGTTGAGAAAGTTGATGCTCCTCTAAGGAGGCTGAAGAAAAGCTCATCTATCAATTTGGCTGAATCCATTTCTAAGCCCCCGACTAGTGGTGTTCCCACTTTTGTTCCCCCGAGCTCTGCTATAAACTCGGTGAAGACTTGGATCATTCTCGAGATCCAAGGTATTGAAGAAAACCTTTATCGGGACACTGTTACCACATTAGCAGCTCGTCATATTGCTTCTGTAAGTCCTATAGTCTTAAATTTTCATTCTTTCCTTTTTGTATCTGTGCACTGACTTTCTTTCGTTTTCTTTTCACGGTTGGTGAGCTGTTTTAATACAATTTTAAAGAAAGATGAAGCTATTAAAGCTTCAAGTTCCTCGTCTGGTGTAGAGGAAGCTTTGGTGGGCATGGCGCAGTCTCTGAAAGATTCTCGTCAGAAATATGATGATGATGATAAGGCAATTTGGGAGAAAAGGCTTACATCGACTGAGCAGGAAAAGGCTTAGGTCATTGAGGTCTCCAAGGGGTTGGAGAAAAGAATAAATGATTTGGAGAAGAAGAATAAAGAGCTCGAAGGGAAGCTCAAAAATGTTGGGGAGCTTGAAAATAAGCTCAAGACTGCTGAGGAGGAGTTGGGTCAACTTCGGGAAGTAAGTCGTCAGAAGGAGGAAGTTGAGAATAAACTGAAGGCTGCTGACAATCTTCTTTCCGAGAAGCTTTCCTCGGAGAAGACAAAAAGGAAATTGGCTGTCAAAAAATCCTTCAGCGCCGGCTGGGATAGAGGGTGGAATAAAGGTTTGGCTACCATGATGTCACAAGTGGAATATGGCATCCTCAAATACTTTAGAGATGGATGGGTCGCTGCTCTGCAAGAAATGAAAGTTGATGAAAATTCTGAACTATTTCAGTGTCACATCCCGGGCCCCCCTCCAACTCCGGAAGACGAAGAAGAGGACGAAGCTGCCTCTGAGGAATCTTCCATGGTGATGGGAGATCAAATTTCTCATCCCCCAGCTATCCAGCCCACTGGCGAGGAACTTCAACTACCTGCTACTTCATCCGATCAACCTCCAGCACTTCCCGAGCAACCCTCTGTTCCCTCCGAGTAACCTGCCTCCTCGTCCCAGCCTCCCGAGAAAGTTTTGGGAGACAAGGAAAAGGTGTAGAGTTGTTCGGATTTCTCTCTATTTTATTTTTCTTTGTCAAATGTAACTCTGAACATGTAACTCTGAATTTTGTACTTCTCCTTTATGATGTAATAAAATTTGAACTTTTGCTTATGCATACTGTTGATTCTCTTCTTCATGCTCTGTTTGTACTCTTATTGATTATTGCTTTTTCTTCCTTTACTAGTTTCTGGCCAGGATGGAATTATTATCTGCTCATGATACAAAAATCTTAAGGCAATGCAATGAGTATTTCAAAGCCGGTCATATAGACATGAGTGCAGCTCAAATCACTGACATCCTCGGTCAAGGTGCTTCCGAGCAAGCAGTTGAAGCCTATCAGTATTTGAAGTGCCTACTCGACCGTGCAGTGGCTAACAAAGTAGCATACTATGATATGATTGAGGATATCCAAGGCACTCTTGAAGAACTTCAGAAACAATATAAGGAATCTACTGCCCTTTCGCATGAGGGGTACAAGAAGAAGTATCAGCAAATCAGTGCCGATAAGGGATACGATAAACGGTTTGGTGCTTACGATGTGAGGGAGAGAACTTTGAAGGCTGAGGTCGAAAAGCACAGACAAATAGCTGATTTATTAGAGCAAGAAAACAATAACCTGCAAAGAGAAGTGTCTCAGTTGAAGTCTGCAGCTTCCACTTCCAACACTTTGATCCCAGTGACCGACGAGGGATTCTCTTTCTCGGAGGTCGAAAACGCCAACCTGAGGGATGAATTAGAAACCTTAAGGAGAGCTGGCCCTTCTACGTCTACTAGGGGACGAGAAAGAGCTCCTCGGGGACGAGCAAGAGCTGCTCGGATTAATGTTGAGGAACAGAGAACTCAATCTGCTCTAGAGAACCAGGCCTTCCAACTGATGGCAAAGAACCAGGCACTGGCTGAGATGTCTAAGAAGATCAGGGGTCTGGACGCGCAGCTTTTTGCGCAGAAATCTATCGTGGAGAATAAATAACTCTTTATAAAAAATCTCCATGAGCAACTGGAAAGATTGACCTATCAATTCCACAAGCAGCCCAGAGAATTCTGGATGGCTGGATACAACGAGGCTCTCTGTGGGATTACCATAATCCTGGGTTGCTCGACCTACCAGTGCCACCATTCAAGCTTGATATGAGTTGTATCCCTGCTCGGGCCATCCCTCGGTGTCTGATTTTCAAATACCTTGGCGATTACAATCTCCATTCCAATGTTGAGATATCTCGTCCCGAGCACCTACTAGATCGACCATCTGTGATGAATATCAGGATGCTTAAAGATCTTAACTTCATAAATTCCCCTCATGCTTTAAATGATCCACCTGCTGGCGAGGAACCTGTTTCAAAAGCAGAGGGGAAGAAACCAATAGAATAGGAATCTTGATGTAATAAATTTGTATTTCATTCTTGATGTATTTTGTTCTACATTTAATGAAATAATTTTATTTACAAATCTTGACTGCCATTGTCTTGTAACACTTTACATATGTGCATGTATATTTGTTAAAAAGATAACAACATTGTGTTATTTGTTGATCAACTGGAGTTTGTTAAAACTTATTGTCGACTATCTTGAATTTGTGGTAATCATTTGATGACTAACCAAAATTGATGATACTTTGTTTCTCGACCAACTTGGTAGTAATTTAAAAAGTCACGAGTATCAAAAATTTTGCTCGATCACTTTCTCGTACTCATAAAATGTTTCCTACCAACCAAGGTCGGTAAATTTTTCTTCTCGACCAACTACAGTTAGTGGGTTTTTCTTACCGACCAATCTTTGGCACTTTTTGGAATAACTTTTCTTCCTAACCAACTTTAGTTGGCATTTTTAGGAATAGATTTACTTCCCGACCAACCTTAGTTGGCATTTTCGGGTATAGATTTACTTCCTAACCAACCAAGTTGGCATTTTTAGGAATAGATTAGTTGGCATTTTTAGGAATAGATTTACTTCCTGACCAACCTTACTTGGCATTTTAGGGAATAGATTTGAGTAGTCCGAGTTTTGCTGAGTAGTGTGTAGCACTAGTATTCCGCAAAAAATTTCCAATAAAAGGAAAGAATTGGGCAGAACATTGTCACTTTATTCATATTAATGAAACTGCATTACATGAGAGTTTACATTACTGATAATATTTTCGCAGGTGTTCTGCATTCCATGCATTCTTAAACTCCTCCCCTTCTAAAGTTTCTATTTTGTATGTCCCTGGTCGAACAACTTCCTTAACTCGGTAGGGTCCATGCCAGTTTGCTTCCAGTTTGTTGTGCTTTTTGAATCACCTTCTTTAGCACATAGTCTCCTTCTTTCAAGTCGCACTTCTTCACTCTCTTGTTGTAGAACAAAGTTGTTCGTTGCTGGTAAGCAGCATTTCTAATGGTTGCTTCTTCCCTAACCTCCTCGAGCATATCCAAGTCTAACCTTCTAATTAAATCGCTGATAGGGGAATTAAAATTCAGTATTCTGTGTGTTGGGAGACCCAATTCGGCGGGTATAACAGCTTCACTTCCAAATGCTAGCATATATGGAGATTCCCCTGTTGCTGCTCGGGGAGTAGTTCGATAAGCCCATAACACTGATTGTAGCTCGTTGATCCAGTTTGCTTTCGCGTCATTCAGTCTTTTTTTCAAACCATTCAACAGCGTTCTGTTTGTCACTTCAATTTGTCCATTGCTTTGAGGATGGCCTGGTGCCGAGTGGATCTTCAAGATATTTGACTGATGACAATAGGTAGCGAACTCCTCGTTGTCAAATTGTGTTCCATGGTCTGTGATGAAGGCATGAGGAAGACCATATCGATAAATGATGTTCTTCCAAATAAATTGGTACACATTGTCGTACGTCAT
This sequence comes from Sambucus nigra, assembly GCA_949130495.1. Taxonomy (NCBI): domain Eukaryota; kingdom Viridiplantae; phylum Streptophyta; class Magnoliopsida; order Dipsacales; family Adoxaceae; genus Sambucus; species Sambucus nigra. The sequence goes on along the minus strand of OX422212.1, from coordinate 613,764,691 downwards.
ATCAATGAGAGGTTTAGCCTCAATTCATTTAGTAAAATAATCCACAGCGACCACGAGATACTTAAATCTTCCCCTTGTCGTCGGCAGTGGCCCGACCAAATCTATTCCCCATATGGCAAATGGCCAAGGGGAAGTAATGGGTATCAATAATGCTTGGGGAGTTCTTCGGATGGAGGAGAAGCGCTGACACTTGTCACATTTTTTGGCATAGGCTATAGAATCAGCTCTCATCGTCGGCCAGTAGTATCCTTGAGTCATCATTCTTTGAAAAAGTGTCCGACTTGCTACATGGGCTCCACAGGACCCTTCATGGACCTCTTCAATCAAATCTTTCACCTCGGTGGGATGCACACATCTTTGCAAACCTGCTATAATTCCTCGTCTGTATAGAATACCATTAGTCAGTACATAACGAGCAGCCTTTAACTTCAGCTTCATGGCTGCAAGTTTGTCAGTTGGTAATTCCCCTTTCTCAATATATGCCCTGATGGGATCCATCCATGATGACCCTAAATCGAGGGTATTAAAGTTTATCGTCAGATCTTCATCTATACTCCGACCAGCTAAAACTTTAATTGGGATTGTTCTTCGTAGCTCGGTACGAGTAGCTGATGCTAATCGAGCTAAGGCGTCTGCTCTTGCATTCTCCATTCTTGGTATTCTGACCAGCTGAATAGCAGCAAATTCTGACACCAATTCCTTTGCCTTTGCATGATATCTCATCATTAATTCTCCTTTGACTGCATATGCTCCCATCATTTGATTTATGACCAATTGCGAGTCACTGAAAATAATAACTTGTTCTGCCCCCATGGTTTTTGCCAAACTAAGACCTGCAATCATGGCTTCATATTCAGCCTCATTATTCGAAGCTTTAAACTGGAAACGTAGGGCGTATTCCATGTCGACCTCGTCCGAACTGTTCAAAACTATCCCTGCGCCACATCCTGTAGTGCAGGATGAACCATCCACATACAGTCTCCATATAGGTAACTCGTCTTCAAATTTCTGATCTGAAAGAGTTCCTCGGTGGAAAATTTGTTGCTTCCTTTCACCATCTCCTGATATTTCATGTTATTCTTCGATCATCTTTTCTTGCCCTTTTACCAGCCTAAGCTGGTCTGGGCTTGAATTTGATGATTCTGTAACATCTACTTGCCCTTTTACCAAACTAAGCTGGTCTGGGGTTGTACTTGATGATCCTGTAACATCCACAGGTTGATCAGTGAGCAACTTTTGCTCCTCGGGGGTATCAGGATAGGTGAACTCTGCTATAAAATCTGCTACCGCTTGCCCTTTTAGCGATGATCTGGGTTCATAAACTATCTCATATTCACCAGTTCTACTGCCCAGCACATCAATCTTCCTGATTTTTCTGGTTTATGAAGGGCTTTCCTCAAGGGCATATCCGTATATACTACTATAGTATGAGCCTGGAAGTATGGCTTCATTCTTCTACTTGCCTCGATCAATGCTAGTGCTAATTTTTCCAGCCTTAGATATCTGATCTCTGCTCCTCGAAAGGCCTTACTTGTGTAGTAGATTGGTTTTTGTACTCCATTCTCCATTCTTATCAATGCCGAACTAACTGCATTCTCGGACACTGCCAGATACAAGTATAATTTTTCTCCCATCACTGGCCTGGATAACAGTGGAGGTGCTCCCAAATATTTCATCAAGTCTTGAAAAGCCTTATCACATTCATCATTCCACTCAAAATTCTTTCGGAGCGTCTTGAAGAATGGGAGACATCGATCAGTTGCTCGCGATACAAATCTGTTGAGTTCTGCTACTCGTCCTGTAAGACTTTGTACCTCTTTCTTCGTCGTTGGGGATCGCAGCCCTAACAAAGCTTTAATCTTTTCAGGGTTAGCTTCAACGCCTCGCTGATTGACAATGTATCCGATAAACATGCCTTCTCGTACTCCAAATATGCACTTCGTCGGGTTCAACTTCATTTGATATTTATCTAGTTGATCAAAGGTCTGTCTTAAGTCAACTAGATGATCAACAGCTTTCTTGCTCTTTGTCAGCATATTGTCAACATAGACTTCCATATTGCAACTGATTTGTTCTGCAAACACTTTTTTCATCAGCCGCTGATATGTTGCACCTGCATTTTTCAAACCAAAAGGCATAACATTATAACAATAAGTTCCCCTAGGGGTAGTGAAAGAAGTACTCTCCCTGTCTTCAGGTTTCATTTTAATCTGATTGTAACCAGAATAAGCATCCATGAAGCTCAACAGCTCGTGTCCCGAGGTAGCATCCACTAGTTGATCAATTCGGGGCAGCGGAAAGTGATCCTTTGGCCATGCTTTGTTAAGATCGGTGAAGTCTACACACATCCTCCATTTTTTGTTCTTCTTTTTCACCATCACCATATTTGCTAACTAGTCTGGATATTTAACATCTTCAATAAAGTAAGCTTTCCGGAGCTTCTCAACTTCATCATGTATAGCTTGATTCTTCTCGGGACGGAATACTCTTCTTCTCTGCTTCACAGGCTTGATCTCCTTATTCACATTGAGCTCGTGACATAAGAAATTTGGGTCTATCCCGGGCATATCCTCATGACTCCACGCAAAAGTTTGCTTTCTGCTTCTTAAGAAAGTTATCAATTTCTACTTTAGTGAGGCTTCCAACGACGAACCTACTTGAGTAGTTCGTTCAGGGTGCTCGTCGTCCAGAATGATGTTTTCAGTAGCTTCCACCACTTGACCCTTCACGAGTTGCGACTCATCTCTAGGATCCAATGTTTCAATTTTCGCACCTTCCGCCACTTGATAGGTAGTAGTCTTTTTCCTTGATTCCTCCAGTTCCTCTTGCTCGGTGGATGAATAATAGCATTCCCGAGCTACTTTCTGATCACCTTTCACCACTCCTACTCCAAAATTTGTTGAAAATTTTAGGCATTGATGTACCGTAGATGGTACAGCCTCGAACTTCTTCAATCCTACTCTTCCCATGATGATATAATATGATGATTGAACATTCTTATCCATCACGAAGAAGCGTATTCTTTCTGTTCGACAAGCAGGCCATGTACCAATGAATATATCCAACTTGATCGTCCCAAGCGGAAAAACTTTCTCACCAGAAAAACCCAGGAGGGGTCTGTGATAAGGCTCCAGTTGAGATAGTTTTAGATTTAAACTGTCGAAGCACGAGTAGAACATGATGTCTGCCGAGCTACCATTATCTACCAGTACTCTTGAAATCATCACTTCCTTCATCCTCATTTTGATCACCAATGGGTCATCATGAGGATATAGAACACCTGCGAGGTCGTTCTTTGAGAAACCAATGACCAATTTCTCTTTGTTTACTTTTCTAGGGCGATCCTCCTCAGCTAGATTTATTCCTTGAATATATGAGAAAGATTGAGCCTCACATAGGTAAACTTTTCTCTCTGCAGTAAGGTCTCCTCCTCCTGCATCTCCACCTGTAATAACATTACAATCAAATGTCCCAAAGCGTATCGAAAATACCTCACGTTCTGGCTGCCTTGGTTTCTTAGGAAGATCGGGGTCGTCTTCTGGATTAACTTCATTGTCTCTTTTCTTGTTCTCCTCTGCTCGACGAGGAGGTCTAGACCTCTCTCTTATTCAGTCGTTGTTTCTTCTTTCATTCCTCCGATCAACATACTTTGCCAGTTTTCCTCGTTTGATGAGTGTTTCAATCTCATTCTGAAGAGCTATGCAATTTTTGGTCATATTGCCATAATCTTCGTGAAACTCGCAATATTTTGCCTTATTTCTCCTGTTAGGATCTGCCTTCATTTTCTCTGGCTAGTTTAATTCCTCGTTGTTCTTGATTTCTTCTAGAATATGGTTGATGTCTTTCCTCAAAGGAGTATAATTATAAAATTTCTTTAATACTTCCCATGACGACCTTGTTTTTGAGTGTTTGTCACTACCATTGTTCTTATGCTCTTTCTTCTTAGCTTTATCACCTTCCACCTTGGTTTCTTTGGCATCCATATTCTTCTTCGCAGCCATAGCCTCCTCGGCATTCATAATCTTGGCCGCTTTTCCCATCAGATCTGACATGGTTCTAGGTGGATCTTTGGCCAAAGTGTAGTACAACTTGTTGGGCAGTAGTCCACTCATCAAGGCGGTAATCGCTATCTTTTCCTCATAATCAATGACTTCGATTTTCTCGTTATTAAAACGAGTTATATAATCTCTGGTACTTTCACCAGCTTTTTGTCTAACACTTAACAAATGCGCTACTCGTTTAACTGGCTTTGCCCCAAAATAGAAATTCCCAATGAATAACTCGGCCAGTTGAAAAAAAGTTGAGATCTTACCCCGAGGCAGATTATTATACCATATTTGAGCAGATCCGGTAAGAGTTCCCGAGAATGCTCTGCATCTCATCTCATCTGGAACAGCATAGATGTCAGCTGCAGCTTGGTATTGTTCTATATGAAGGACAGGGTCGGTCTTTCCATCATATTTGGGGGCCACAATAGGTGCTTTGAACTTTGATGGTGTTGGAAAATCTACAATGGCCTGGACAAAAGGTGTTCCTTGAACAAAAGTTCGTTGTAGAGGGTTCTTGGCTTTAGCCATTTCCCCTAATCTATCCTCCAGCCTCTGAATAGAGCCTTTCCACGCATCGTTTACTTCCTCGGTCATGTTGGTTCAAGCAACTGATCGCGTTGATGTGGCTTCCTGGGATCTATCTTGACGAGCAGCTGGTCGCGACTGGGCAGATCCTTCCCTTAAGTCTGATGGTCGTCGAAAAATCCTCTATGCGGCTCTAGGAGGACTTTTGCTCCTCCTAGGACCTAGGTCTTCTTTTCTTGATTCCTCCAGTTCCTCTTGCTCAGTGGATGTATAATAGCATTCCCGAGCTAGTTTCTGATCACCTTTCACCATGCCTACTCCAAAATTTATTGGAAATTTTAGGCATTGATGTATCGTAGATGGTACAACCTCGAACTTCATCAATCCTACTCTTCCCATGATGATATTGTATGCTGATTGAACATTCTTATCCATCACGAAGAAGCGTATTCTTTCTGTTCGACAAGCAGGCCATGTACCAATGAATATATCCAACTTGATCGTCCCAAGCGGAAAAACTTTCTCACCAGAAAACCCAGGAGGGGTCTGTGATAAGGCTCCAGTTGAGATAGTTTTAGATTTAAAATGTCGAAGCACGAGTAGAACATGATGTCTGTCGAGCTACCATTATCTACCAATACTCTTGAAATCATCACTTCCTTCATCCTCATTTTTATCACCAATGGGTCATCATGAGGATATAGAACACCTGCGAGGTCGTTCTTTGAGAAACGAATGACCAATTTCTCTTTGTTTACTTTTCTAGCGCAATCCTCCTTAGCTAGATTTATTCGTTGAATGTATGAGCAAGCTTGAGCCTCACAGAGGAAAGATTTTCTCTCTGCAGTAAGGTCTCCTCCTCCTGCATCTCCACCTGTAATAACATTATAATCAAATGTCCCAAAGCGTATCGAAAATACCTCACGTTCTGGATGCCTTGGTCTCTTGGGAAGATTGGGGTCATCTTCTGGATCAACTTCATGGTATCTTTTCTTGTTCTCCTCTGCTCGACGAGGAGATCTAGACCTCTCTCTTGTTCGGTCGTTGTTTCTACTTTCATTCCTCCGATCAACATACTTTGCCAGTTTTCCTCGTCTGATGAGTGTTTCAATCTCATTCTGAAGAGCTATGCAATTTTTGTTCATATGGCCATGATCTTTGTGAAACTCGCAATATTTTGCCTTATTTCTCCTGTCAGGATCTGCCTTCATTTTCTCTGGCTAGTTTAATTCCTCGTTGTTCTTGATTTCTTCTAGAACATGGTTGATGTCTTTCCTCAAAGGAGTATAATTATCAAGTTTCTTCAATACTTCCCATGACGACCTTGTTTTTGAGTGTTTGTCACTACCATTGTTCTTATGCTCTTTCTTCTTAGCTTTATCACCTTTCACCTTGGTTTCTTTGGCATCCATATTCTTCTTCGCAGCCATAGCCTCCTCGGCATTCATAATCTTGGCCGCTTTTCCCATCAGATCTGATATGGTTCTAGGTGGATCTTTGGCCAAAGTGTAGTACAACTTGTTGGGCAGTAGTCCACTCATCAAGGCGGTAATCGCTATCTTTTCCTCATAATCAATGACTTCGATTTTCACATTATTAAAATGAGTTATATAATCTCTGGTACTTTCACCAGCTTTTTGTCTAACACTTAACAAATGCGCTACTCGTTTAACTGGCTTTGCCCCAAAATAGAAATTCCCAATGAATAACTCGGCCAGTTGAAAAAAAGTTGAGATCTTACCCCGAGGAAGATTATTATACCATATTTGAGCAGATCCGGTAAGAGTTCCCGAGAATGCTCTGCATCTCATCTCATCTGGAACAGCATAGATGTCAGCTGCAGCTTGGTATTGTTCTATATGAAGTACAGGGTCGGTCTTTCCATCATATTTGGGGGTCACAACAGGTGCTTTGAACTTTGATGGTGTTAAAAAATCTACAATGGCCTGGACAAAAGGTGTTCCTTGAATAAAAGTTCGTTGTAGAGGGTTCTTGGCTTTAGCCATTTCCCCGAATCTATCCTCCAGCCTATGAATAGAGCCTTTCCACGCATCGTTTACTTCCTCGGTCATGTTGGTTCAAGCTACTGATCGCGTTGATGTGGCTTCCTGGGATCTATCTTAACGAGCAGCTGGTCGCGACTGGGCAGATCCTTCCCTTAAGTCTGATGGTCGTCGAAAAATCCTCTATGCGGCTCTAGGAGGACTTTTGCTCCTCCTAGGACCTAGGTCTTCTTTTCTTGATTCCTCCAGTTCCTCTTGCTCGGTGGATGTATAATAGCATTCCCGAGCTACTTTCTGATCACCTTTCACCATGTCTACTCCAAAATTTATTGGAAATTTTAGGCATTGATGTATCGTAGATGGTACAGCCTCGAACTTCTTCAATCCTACTCTTCCCATGATGATATTGTATGCTGATTGAACATTCTTATCCATCACGAAAAAGCGTATTCTTTCTGTTCGACAAGCAGGCCATGTACCAATGAATATATCCAACTTGATCGTCCCAAGCGGAAAAACTTTCTCACTAGAAAAACCCAGGAGGGGTCTGTGTTAAGGCTCCAGTTGAGATAGTTTTAGATTTAAAATGTTGAATCACAAGTAGAACATGATGTCTGTCGAGCTACCCTTATCTACCAATACTCTTGAAATCATCACTTCCTTCATCCTCATTTTGATCACCAATGGGTCATCATGAGGATATAGAACACCTGCGAGGTCGTTCTTTGAGAAACCAATGACAAATTTCTCTTTGTTTACTTTTCTAAGGCAATCCTCCTCAGCTAGATTTATTCGTTGAATGTATGATCAAGCTTGAGCCTCACAGAGGAAAGATTTTCTCTCTGCAGTAAGGTCTCCTCCTCCTGCATCTCCACCTGTAATAACATTACAATCAAATGTCCCAAAGCGTATCGAAAATACCTCACGTTCTGGCTACCTTGGTCTCTTGGGAAGATCGGGGTCTTCTTCTGGATAAACTTCATGGTCTCTTTTCTTGTTCTCCTCTGATCGACGAGGAGATCTAGACCTCTCTCTTATTCGGTCGTTATTTCTACTTTCATTCCTCCGATCAACATACTTTGCCAGTTTTCCTCGTCTGATGAGTGTTTCAATCTCATTATGAAGAGCTATGCAATTTTTGGTCATATGGCCATGATCTTTGTGAAACTCGCAATATTTTGCCTTATTTCTCCTGTCAGGATCTGCCTTCATTTTCTCTGGCCAGTTTAATTCCTCGTTGTTCTTGATTTCTTCTAGAACATGGTTGATGTCTTTCCTCAAAGGAGTATAATTATCAAATTTCTTCAATACTTCCCATGACGACCTTATTTTTGAGTGTTTGTCACTACCATTGTTCTTATGCTCTTTCTTCTTAGCTTTATCACCTTCCACCTTGGTTTCTTTGGCATCCATATTCTTCTTCGCAGCCATAGCCTCCTCGGCATTCATAATCTTGGCCGCTTTTCCCATCAGATCTAATATGGTTCTAGGTGGATCTTTGGCCAAAGTGTAGTACAACTTGTTGGGCAGTAGTCCACTCATCAAGGCGGTAATCGCTATCTTTTCCTCATAATCAATGACTTCGAGTTTCTCGTTATTAAAACGAGTTATATAATCTCTGGTACTTTCACCAGCTTTTTGTCTAACACTTAACAAATGCGCTACTCGTTTAACTGGATTTGCCCCAAAACAGAAATTCCCAATGAATAACTCGGCCAGTTGAAAAAAAGTTAAGATCTTACCCCGAGGAAGATTATTATACCATATTTAAGCAGATCCAGTAAGAGTTCCCGAGAATGCTCTGCATCTCATCTCATCTGGAACAGCATAGATGTCGACTGCAGCTTGGTATTGTTCTATATGAAGGACAGGGTCGGTCTTTCCATCATATTTGGGGGTCACAACAGGTGCTTTGAACTTTGATGGTGTTGGAAAATCTACAATGGCCCGGACAAAAGGTGTTCCTTGAACAAAAGTTTGTTGTAGAGGGTTCTTGGCTTTAGCCATTTCCCCTAATCTATCCTCCATCCTCTGAATAGAGCCTTTCCATGCATCGTTTACTTCCTCGGGCCTGTTGGGTCGAGCAACTGATCGCGTTGATGTGGCTTCCTGGGATCTATCTTGACGAGCAGCTGGTTGCGACTGGGCAGATCCTTCCCTTAAGTCTAATGGTCGTCGAAAACTCCTCGATGCGACTCTAGGAGGACTTTTACTCCTCCTAAGACCTAATCGATCAAAAGGAGATACTCTGCTTAATCTTTCTTGCGCACTAGTCCTTTTTGGAGAGAGAGTGATACATTGTTCAGTATCTGTGGCTCGTACCGACAAAGTTCATCCAGGTTGATAAGAAAAATCCTCAGACTCCTCAGTACGATATGAATCGGTACGCCTAGTATGCGAAGAAGGTAAATGGGTATTTCTTTGAATACTTCGCGATCCTGAATGGGTTGGTGCACCGCCATGGAGGGTTTGTATGAGTTGTCGCATAGTTTCTTGCATGACTGTCTGGCCCTGGTCCATATTTGTCATTATTCCAGCCAGATCTGGAATATTGGACGGAGCAGATGGATTTGGAGGGCTTCCAGCATTTCGATTGCTGGGTTCTGGAATATCAGCCATTTGTGATGAATTATTTTTGATGAAAAACGATATTACCAGTCGTTTCCCACAGATGACGCCAATCTGTTGATGTAAAAAATTAGATTATATCTAATTATTTAATCACACATAAAATAAAATAAGACAAAGAAATTTTAAAGTGGTTCAGCCTTATAAGAATGGCCTACGTCCACTGTTTCTGTTATTGCTGACTATTTGGGAATTCTCGATTACAAGTTTTCTCAAGAAATTCCGGTCCCCTTACAATGAGGATGATACAATGTATTTATAGCCCTAAGGCTGTAATGTGAAAGGGTAATACATTCAATGCCCCTTAAGCGTATACATTTGTATGATAATAATAAGCATTTAATGCGCAGTCAATCTGTTGGTTATCCTGCTATTAATTCTTTGTTCGAGGTGCATCTCGGACCGCCTAAGCTGCTCGGACCGCCTAAGTTCCTCGATACTCAAAAGTTCCTCGGAGAGTTCTTGTAGGTCAGAGCGTCTGAGTTGATCGGGGAAGCAGAGTTCCTCGTTGCAGTATGGTTCCTCGGAGTCAAGGTGTTGTTCGGAAGTGTTTGTTGTTGCCACACAGATTGCCACGTGTCTTCACTCAATTTAGCCATGTCAGCAGACTAAATTTGGTATCAACACCCATCTTCCATTTGAACTCCCAAGCCAATATCCAATTTCTACCATCTGCCAAAATAAAAATCAAACCCCACATGTGTTATATCCCTTTTTAACCCACTTTTACCCAATTCCCAAATTACCGCCAAATAAACTTCTACACTTTAGATTATTATATTTTGTAGGTATTTGATGGTTTTGATTAACTTGGCTTGCAACAAAGACTACATACAAAAGTCTAGTTATCAAACAGGACAAATGAAAGAACATTAGCTGACACTGTTTACTTTTGTACTATATAAATATGTATAAAAATGTATAATAAAATATGTAATATATATATATATATATAAGGAGCAATTGTGTTTTTGCTGTTCAATAAGATGATAACATAGTTTGTGGTTAGGATTAATTCTTATGGTTTGAATCTAATGGTTTCACATGAGGCCACCTGGGGCTTCAAACATAATCTCAATCTACCGCTCTATTATACCTTGAGCCTTGCAATACTGCTCCTTGAACAGACGACCTATACCTTTGACTCTATCATTACTCTCTCTTTGCAACCTCTACCTCTCTCATAGATAAAGGGTTTGTATCTCATCGCTGAATATGGTGCCAAATGAGCTACTGAGTTGACATGACAATACTAATTGATGTAACTTCATCAATCTCAACTAGGCATGTCAACGGGTCGGAGACGGGTCGGGTTTAGGGAGAACCAGATCCGTGTAATCGGGTCTTCATCGGGTTCGGGTTCCGGTCCGGGTCCGGGTCCGGGTCTTCATCGGGTCTACAATATTGGATCCAGACCCGGATCCGTTCGGATCTTCGGGTATCGGGTTCGGGTCCGGGTCTGGCCAAATATATACATTTATTTTATATTTATTTTATTTTAACCCCCTTCTTTATTTTTTTAATCCTAAATTAAAATATTTTGTAATGTATTATAGCATATTATTAGTATAAATAAAACATATATTACTTATATTTATTATATACATAAATATATATTTTTATATATAATACTTACATGTTATATGGATAAGATATATTTATAATATATATATATATATATATATATATATATATATATATATTTAAAAAATAATAATGTACAATTCGGGTCGGGTCTTCGGGTCCGGATCTTGTATAAGATCCAGACCCTACCCGTTTAATAAACGGGTCTTCGAGTATTCGGGTCTTCGGGTCTCGGCCCAAAAAAATATACTCAGACCCTATTACACGGATCGGGTTCGGGTCGGATCCGGGTCCCGGTTCTACCCATTGACACGCCTAATCTCAACCTTACATACACTACACCTCCATCTCCTATATCCATCCATCTCTTCCTACACCTCTCATTTAGTTTCTATATCTCTCTTTCTCCAAGTGGGCAGTTCATTCTCAGGATTTCTCTCTTACGATGGGTGAGTAGAGTACCGAATTGAGATTAATGGGATACCCCCATCTTCTCTATCCCTCTACCCCTCGTCGACGACTGAACGCCTTAGTATATGAGGTAAGAGTTTTTTAGATTGTTGGTCTATGAATCTGTCACCGATTACCTCTGAGGTTATTTAAAATATTAGTGAGATCTTTGGGTTATGTCGGTTATGTTTTACAGTTTATTCTGAGTTCTGATGTTAATCTGAAGCCACTGATTTGCATTGATTTGTTACGTTTTGATATTGTTTTGCCGATCTCAAAAGGCATTCCATGCGTACTATTTACCAACTGAGTGTTGATGGTGGTTTGCAGTGGTATGAAAGTGAGAAGGAGATTTGTTACGTTAGACTGTATATGGTTCGTGTAAACTATAGTGGTTTTAGAAAAAAGTCAGATTAATTTTTACTGAATCATTTTTTTATTTTTTTTTTGGATCTATAAAGATGAGATGTTATGAAGTTTTTTTGGATCTGTAAAGCTAATTATTCTTCAAATATTTGGTGTCCGTGCCGAAATATTCCACTCAGACCAAAATAGAGCAACCACCGAAAGTCTCCACATTGGCACATTAATCGTAGCTTTTGTTCTACAAGAGGTTACTATTTTTTTTGAATTGCTGCTGGTGTTTTCTAATTGCTGTTGGTGTTTTCTATTTTTTTGTCATATTCTATTTAGTTGAAATTTGTTTTTTCAGTTTAAATTTCTATTTTGTTCTTTACAGGTCATGTAGAGACTTTTTAGTTTTGACCATTTTTAATCAACTTTTTAGTAGGAAATGAAATATTTGAATCTGAGCTTTGTATCGGACTCCTTATGCGGGGTAAAAAAAGGCTTCTCAGATAAAACATTCCAATAACTACATAATTTTGTAGGTATTAATGTGTTCGTTGGCTGCTTATGATGTTCAAATCTAGAAAACTTTAATTTCTGGAAAAATTGATTAATGCGTGTTTTTATAAACTTTGATTTCATTAATTTGACTTGTGTTTTCTATAAATTTGTTTCAATGGCTCTTTTTGAAAGATAAGTTTTGTTGTGAGGTGATGTTCACCGTTATATTTGGTTTCCATTCAGTTTTGTTGTTTCAATGGGCTCTTTTTGCTGGAAAGATAAGTTCAGCTACAATTATTCTATTAGAAGTGTGGGTTTCGATTTATCTCAGAGCAGTCAACTAGGATAATTGGTCTCTACCAAATTAAATCCTTAGGTGTACTATTCAACATTAGGTGTACTTTTTGAGCATATAATGTAGTTCTACTAATCCTACATACCTCACGAGCTATGACATGTGGATTGTCAGGTCCAATTAAAATCTTTACAACCTTTAGGAGGCTTTATACACAAAGACATGATTTTGTTGTCCAAAATTCATTCTAATTACTTTGACGACAATTTTTCTACACTAAGATTAAACACGGTTTAAAAAAGTTGTTTTAATTGTTTGATAAACAATTTTTATATTAAAAAAAAGGAGTTTTCTAATTTGTTAAGAAACATTTTTTTTAGCAAAAATTGCTTTTATTTTTCAAACAAATAGTTTAGAATATTTTTGTTTATTTTTATTTTTTTTGATAACTTTTTTTTCCAAAAGTTAAAAACTATTAATAAAAAATGTTTCTAACCTTATAATTGTTTTTAAGAAATGAAGAAATTGTCTAAAAGTTGTTTTCTAAAGAAATATAAAAATTATTTTTCATAAATAAAAATTGTTTTAAAAAATACTTTTTAAAGTACATTTTAAAGTTGTTCTCTCACTCTTTTAGTTTTATAGTTTATATTTGTCAACATAATTTTTTTTATGTATTATGATTTTTCATTGAGTAGTTGGTGTCTGATTTTGCAGGTTCTTGGATGTGGCTATAAATTTGCGAAGGTGTCCACGTTTTTTTGAATTACTTTGTTGATTTTATCAATTTAGCTTAAAATAGGTTTTATGTCAGGTTTGTACAAGTAATTTTTTTTTCATTCATGAACTTAGAGTGTATGATTTGGTTCATGAAAGTAATTTATTAGTGTATATTTTTTTCATTTGGTTTTAGTAGATGTTTTAGAATTGTGCAAATTTTTATATTTATTTTTTAAACGTTGTTTTTAATAAGATTTTATCAATTATTCTTATTTTAAATTATTAGAATGCTAATATTATAAAATTTAGTTGTAATCGAACTACGCATGGTTAAGTACAAAGCATATTATACACAAGCATATTATCAGATTTAACATTAATAATAATGTAGTTCGTATTTTTGTTCTTAAATATGGTGGATTGTCTCATAAAAAAGGAATCATTGCCCAATTTTTTTAAACCAATAGGTTCGTACCATTGGTTATTTCAAAAATTATTTATCCGTTGCGAACTAAACACGACGTATGGTCCTATCAACGACATACACTTTCGAAAATTAGCGTCATGCCTTCAGGCACGGGCATACCCTTGTGTGTGTGTGTGTGTGTGTGTGTGTGTGTGTGTGTCTATATATATATATATATATATATGTGTGTGTGTGTGTGTGTGTGTGTGTGTGTGTGTGTGTATGTGTGTGTGTGTGTGTGTAATATTTAAAAAACGTATAAAGAATATAAATATAATATTATGATAAGTTTTATATGTATAAAGGTGATGGGATTTGATAAAATCACCAAATCTGTCTAATGTTGTCAGAATATGATTCGATAAATCTTCACTGCCAAAATTGATACGTGTGGCTCTCAAGACTGTACTAATATGAGCCGGAAATGACAAGAGGCGCACGAGGCTCTAAGTAATTGTTATGGCTAGAAAGATTCTCACTACTATGGTAACATAAACGTTAACAAATATATATACATATATAAATATAATATTATGAGATGTCATTTACAAAACGTTATACATATATACATATATAAATATAATATTATGAGATGTCATTTACAAGACGAGGGGCCCAAGGTATCTTCATATCAAAATTGCAGTTTTGGAATAGGTGAAATTTGAACATTTCTCGAGGTAACTTGGAGCAGTTGAAATATTTGACACATTCTTTTAAGTTATTTGACACATCTGACGCAAGGCTCAATGTAAAATTTTGACATGATTTATATAAAATGAGATGATGATTTCCTTTAATAAATGTACATACCCATTTTTTAATCAATGTATTTACCCATTTTTTAAATAAAAATTAATATTATTTTGTTACAATTCCCATTTTTTGATTGTTTTTTTTAACTGTTAATGTCAAAATTGTCTTATAAAATTGTTACATTATTATAAAAAAAATTATGTTTTTTAAATTGTTTATAAATTGTGCCCTAATGAATGAAATTTAAGACCATGTCATCGACACGGGTTACCCGCTAGGTTATGTTTTTTTGTTAGTTTTTGGAGTTAAAAATGTGACATTATTATAAAAAAGAACATTATGTTCTTTTGTTAGTTTTTTTAAGTTAAATAGGATATGTTTATCTTAGTTTTTTATATTAGTGTAAGATTGCAAAGTGATCCTTAATACAAACTGTTAGTATTATTATTACAGAATATTAGTTTTGATGGTGTATTTTTTTTTTAAAGAAAGTGGATAGTCCTACAAACAAAAGAAATTCTGCCCAAATTTTTAAAGAGCGATTTTTTTTAAATTAGAATTTGTTTTGTTAGCGAAAGATTTTTTTTCTGTTTTGAAATTATGTACTTTGAAAATTTTCGTCATTTTGCGATTACATACATTGAAATTTTTCATCGCGCCTTCAAGCACGGGCATACCCTAGTATATATATATTTATATATATATATATATATATATATATATATATATATGGAAAGTTACATAAACATCAATTATGCACAACATAGTAATGGCCAATAATTTACTATCTTCATTCTGAGACAAATTAAATAATCTCATTTAATTCGGGTAATTTATAAATATATGTGATGATGCTGGGATCAACACCACCAGGTAAGGTGTTTTCAAGCTCTATCTATGAACAATAATGGCAACACAGCTATGTAAAGAGATAAGAGAATGAGGTGAGGAGAAGAGGAGAGTACACCGGTATATAAGTGGTTCAGCCAATCTGGCCTACGTCCACTGTGAGTGTGTGTGAGTAATATCACTGAATGAAGGCACTAATGGCCATGGATACAATCTCTCAAGCTTTCTCTCTCTACTGTGAATCTAGACAGAGTTTCAGCTAGGGTTGAATAAATGGATCCCTTTGCAAGGTAGGGGATGACCCCTATATATAGTACCTAGGGGGTGTAATGTACCCCCCATGCATGTAATGAGCATGTGTGTGGTAGCCTCACCAATGTGGGAGTGCCATCTGTCACTGTCATATGTAGAGAATGATGATACAATATTCTCCCCACGTGTGGGGAATAATCTTGTTATAACTGATTTGTGTCAACGTGTCCTTATCTGGATGCCAGCAGGTGCTCGGCCGTCACGCCTGGTATATGACCTCGGCCTTGGTGAGGCCGAGGTTGGTGAGTCTTGATACCTGTTCAGTCCGAGTGCTTCATGGAGGTCTCGGCCTGATCCTAGCCGAGACAATAGATAGGGTCTGCCTGACATGAGGTCGATCTGGTGGCATCCTGCAGGCTCGGCTTATGTATGGCCGAGGTTGCCGTTTCAAGTCATATGCCAGCGCTTTTAATCCTTATGAGGTCCCTTGGATAGGTTCATGGTAGTGTCGGCCTGGGCCGACCTTGGTCCGGTCGAGGGATGATATCGCGTGTCCAAGACATGCCCAGTCTCGGCCATAACACCGGCCGAGGTTGGTGTCCCTAGGTCGAGGCTGGTGTCTCTAGGTTGAGGTTACACTTGGGGCATATCAATCACCTCCCAGCCCTTAGTCATATGTGAGAGCAAGTGGCTAGGGGATTACTACACCTCCGAGGCCTGTCTGTTCCAAGCCAATACCTGCTTGACACCTGTCCAATGCCAGATCATGCTTACTTGGTAGGCGTGTGCTGTCAGCCGTCCTTTTGGGATCCCAAGACAATGATGGGCCTTGGGAGTTGTGCCTCAGTATATAAGTTTTTGAACCCTTCTTTCTCTCTTTCTTCTCCATTTCTTCTATTCCTGCCACCATCGCTTCTGCAATTTTCTCTCTCTAGAAAGATTTGGATTCAAGGCTTTTGGGTGGTGATCTCTCCTGTTTTCTCCTCGCCTCCTTACGATTTCCTCCTCAGGTAAGGTTTTCTATACATTTTTCTTCATTTTAGCTGCAAGCACCCTTACTTTCGTACTTTTCGGCGACCTTCTTAGTTTTCCGGCGTCACTACCATAGTTTTAGGCAAGCTTTTCTTGCCAAGTTTTTCGGCGTCACTACTAGCCAGTCTTGTTTGTAACTTTTGGAGTTTAGGAAAATCCCCAAGTGTAGTGTCGTCCTCTGATGCTCAGACCTTTATATCAGCTTCTTGAGGAGTTCTCTTCTCTTAGAGAGAAGACTTTAGAAAAGATTAGGCAAATAGAGAGAGCTCAGGAGTAAGCTCGTAGGTCACAAGAGTTTCCCATTAGACCCTTGTTTCCACCACCTCTGAGGGTGATATATCCCGACCCCCCGGAGAACTTCTATCAGACAGGGGTTCCTGCTGATCCCATTCCTATGTCTGAGTCTGAATCTTCTACCTCAGAACCCATGTCTGTGGACTCCTTTCAAGAGGCCATGGACTTCACATCTAGGCCTGATCAGGCCCCTGATCAGGCCTAGATCTCTAGTCGAGCCTCGTCCCATAATCAATCAAGAACCTCAGGGTCGTCCTCAGAGGTTGAGATCCTTGAGCCTAGTGTGGCCATACCACCACCAATTGACGCCATCCCTATGTCGGCTGTCACCAGCGAAGAGTTTGCTCAGAGGTTCCCGAGTAACCCATCAACATCTGCTCCGGACGACGTTGAGCTGGATGATGATAAGGATGAAAGCGATGTCTACGTCTCTGAGGCGGCCGAGATCAAAAGTACTGTCACTGAGGTAGACCTTCTCTGCTTTAGATACTTGTATTCTATTATCCCCTCCATTAAACTTAGGAGACCTCTGAGGGAAGAGAGGGCTTATCACGGCCGAGACGGGGAGATCTTCTTGTATGAGCAGATGTTCAAATTGGGTTTTCGTCTGCCCATTCACCCCATCATCAGATCCATCCTCTCTTACATTAATTTGCCCCCTCCCAGCTCTCTCCTAATGCATGGAGAATCCTAATAGGGGCAATAGTGTTATGGAAGGTCGTCCACCATTCAGACCTTTCAGTTCAAGTATTTGTGGGTTGTTACGTCCCCTCCTCGGCCAAAAATCATCCGAGCTACTACCATTTTGTAGCTCGAAGGCCTAAGAAGAAGTTGCTTCAGGTGACCCAGACTTCCAACCATAACTGGAAGCCTCGGTACTTCTTTGCCTCAGGGCCATGGGAGTTTGGCCCATATGTTCCCTCATCCCATCTGGAGCAGAGGATGCCCTTGAGGTGGGGTAAGGTCACCATGTCTGCGACGGCCGACCCGGGCCTAAGTCTTCAAAACCTCCAGAAGGTGAAAGCCCTTCAAGATCAGGGGGTAAATGGTCTGTTTGTCAAGTTTGAACATCTGATGACTCCCCACTTCCTTTCTGGGATAGGTCTGGGTGGGAGTCCCCTTGCCGAGCTTGGTAAGAATTTTTGTTTTGTAAGTTTAACCTCTGAGTTTATTCATATCTGTTAATCTAACTCAGGTCTATTAATTTTTCATTTTTACAAAGCGACCAAGGGATATTCCTGACGAGCTGTGGGATATGGCTGCACCGATCTTGACACGTCTTGCCAAGAGAGCAGGGATTAATGCTCCTCCCCCAGCTCCCTCGGCCTCTAAGCCCCCGGCCAAAAAGAAGAGGGCTCCTGAAGATCACTCCCCTGAGGATCAGAGGCCAAAGAAGAAGACCACTGAGGCTGCTATTCCTATCTCTTCGGCCGACATCCTGACGGCTCGTCTGGATCAACTGAAGTTAACCGACAGTGTGGTTGGCCAAAGCATGCAGGCCGTGGATGTCATCGTCTCTGTAATGATCGAGGCTGACAAGCGCTTCTATAGGGCTATGAATACCCCCCTACTGATTGAGTTCGGCCTTCACAGAGCCATTCAGGTATGATTTGGTCCTTTGATACAAATTCTTCCAAGTGTAACATTTGATCCTTCTTGAACTTACTCATGATCACTATATGTGCAGGGCTTGATCGCTATACACCATCTATCAAACTGGACTCTGAGGAAGTTGCCTCTCATTCAAAAGGGGAGAGAGGCCGAGAAAGTCCAGGGTGCTCTGAATGCATAGATAGAGCGCCTCAAGTCTGAGCTGAAGGGCTCTGAGGAAAGGGTGAAGGGGTTGGAGAGGGACATCTCTCAGCTCGACAAGGACCACGCTGCTGCACTGAAGGCAAAAGACGACGTTCTTCAGCAAAAGGTCAACTCGGCTGTTAGGGCCGCTATTGAGGATGCCTCTGAGAAGATCATAGCTGATTACAAATCCCTTGATGAGTTCATGGGGTTTGGCTTTGAATACCTTGAAAGATTTATCAAATCCACTACTAAATGGGCTGACGTCAGAGAGAGAGAGGACGGCACTCTGAAGGCCTCTGACTTCGTGGGTCTCGGCTTTGCTAATCCCCAATTTGCCCAAGCTCTTCAAGAGGTTGAGGAAGAGGCTGCTGCTCCTGCCGAGACTGCTACTCTGGAGGTCACCGAGGTTGGAGGGTCCGACCCTATTGATGATGCAACCGAGGTCTCCAACCAAGCCGAGGGTGTCAACGTTCCCCCCTCAGACTCTTAGGATATTTTTTATTTTTGTTTATAATTTCTGTACTGTGGAACTTATGTCTGTAATAATTGAACATCAATTTTCTGAATATATATATCAACCTCTGATGAGGATCCTCTTCATTTTCTTTTCATTGAATGCCATGTGATGCTTTTCATTCTTAGTTCCATTGTTACAGTGTCTTCTAGAACTAAATTTGTTATCCTCATAATGAATTTCACCAAATTAATGATGTTAAGGGTCTGAGGTTATCTCATTATGGTGTCTGAGCTCAGACCTCGTCACCACTGAATGGTGTTATGAGGGTCTGAGGTCATCACCTAAGATGTTATCCTCATAATAAATTTCACCAAATTAATGATGTTAAGGGTCTGAGGTCATCTCATTATGGTGTCTGATCTCAGACCTCGTCACCACTGAATGGTGTTATGAGGGTCTGAGGTCATCACCTAAGATGTTAGCCTCATAATAAATTTCACCAAATTAATGATGTTTAAGGGTCTGAGGTCATCTCATTATGGTGTCTGAGCTCAGACCTCGTCACCACTGAATGGTGTTATGAGGGTCTGAGATCATCACCTAAGATGTTATCCTCATAATAAATTTCACCAAATTAATGATCTTAAGGGTCTGAGGTCATCTCATTATGGTGTCTGAGCTCAGACCTCGTCACCACTGAATGGTGTTATGAGGGTCTGAGATCATCACCTAAGATGTTATCCTCATAATAAATTTCACCAAATTAATGATGTTAAGGGTCTGAGGTCATCTCATTATGGTGTCTGAGCTCAGATCTCGTCACCACTGAATGGTGTTATGAGGGTTTGAGATCATCACCTAAGATGTTATCCTCATAATAAATTTCACCAAATTAATGATGTTAAGGGTCTGAGGTCATCTCATTATGGTGTCTGAGCTCAGATCTCGTCACCACTGAATGGTGTTATGAGGGTCTGAGATCATCACCTAAGATGTTAGCCTCATAATAAATTTCACCAAATTAATGATGTTAAGGGTCTGAGGTCATCTCATTATGGTGTCTGAGCTCAGATCTCGTCACCACTGAATGGTGTTATGAGGGTCTGAGATCATCACCTAAGATGTTAGCCTCATACTAAGTTTCACCAAATTAATGATGTTTAAGGTCTGAGGTCATCTCAGTATGGTGTCTGAGCTCAGACCTCGTCACCACTGAATGGTGTTATGAAGGTCTGAGATCATCACCTAAGATGTTATCCTCATAATAAATTTCTGATCTAAGAATGAAGCAAGAACTGTCATGGAAACTAATCTTTATTAATAACCTCTTCTCAATAAGATGGTACATTTACATAAAATTCTATGCAACATCATATGTAATATCTCTTGAGGTGGTCAGCATTCCATGGGTTAGTGAAAGGTTCTCCTTCTAGGTTTTCTAGCCTGTAAGTGCCAGGCACAACCTCTTCTGTTACTTTGTAGGGGCCATGCCAGTTTGGGTGTTGCTTATTTGCCTTCTGTAGGGTCTTCTTTAGCACTAGGTCTCCCAC
Organism: Sambucus nigra; assembly: GCA_949130495.1. Lineage (NCBI taxonomy): Eukaryota > Viridiplantae > Streptophyta > Magnoliopsida > Dipsacales > Adoxaceae > Sambucus > Sambucus nigra. Next base: position 613,744,138 of record OX422212.1, on the reverse strand, counting down.
TGCAATGGGTCTTGACTTCACCCTCTGGTTGTAGAATTTCGCTGCCCGCTGCTGGTAGGCTACTTTTCTGACCTCTGCGTCTTATCTTCTATCTTCGATAAGATCCAGGTCTAGCCTCCTCTCTTCCCCATTGTTGTCTGGGTCGTAGGTCTGAATCCAATGATTTGGTAGTCCTACTTCCGTTGGTATGACGGCCTCTGAGCCATGTGCCAGCATGAATGGGGTTTCTCCTGTTGGTGTCCTTGCCGTGGTTCTGTAGGCCCACAACACAGCGTAGACCTCTTCTGTCCATCTCCCCTTCGCATCTTCTAACCTCTTCTTGATTCCATCCAAGATAGTTCTGTTTATGACCTCGGTCTGTCCATTTGCCTGAGGTCGACCAGGAGATGAGAAGAACTGTTTAATCCCCACTCTTAGGCAATACTTTTCTAAGGAGGAGTTCTTGAACTGGGTCCCATTATCCGAGATGAGAGTGTTTGGGAGGCCATATTTGCATATGATGTTCTTCCAAATGAACTGGAAGGTCTTCTGCTCTGTGATTGTTATCATCGGTTCTGCCTCCACCCACTTTGAAAAGTAGTCAATGGCAACTATCAAGAATCTATAGTTGTTGACAGCTCTTGGCAAAGGTCCTACCAAGTCAATTCCCCATACCGCAAATGGCCATGGAGAAGAGATTGATATCATATGCTGATGGGGTTGATGAGGGATAGTGGCGAACCTTTGACATTTGTCGCATCTCTTCACATAGTCTACAGCGTCCTTAGACAAGGTAGGCCACCAGTATCCTTGAGTGATGATCCTCTTGGCTAAGGGCCTTCCCCCTATGTGGCTAGAGCAAGATCCCTCATGAACCTCTTGTAAGACCTGGGGTACTTCCATGGGATGCACACATCTGAGGAGAGGAAATAGAAACCCCTTTTTGTACAAGACGTCTCCTACCATTGAGAACTTGGCAGCCCTGTATCTCAACTTTCTCCTTTCTAGCTTGGACTCAGGCAGCTCTCCCTCTCTTAGGTATCTGACGAGCGGGTCAATCCATGAGTCTCCTAGGTTCACATTGTGACAAGGGCTACATACCTCGTCCTCTTCGATGGTTGCCTTTCCTAAGACCTTGATTGGAATGGTCCTTCCCAAATCTGTCTTCATTACCGAGGCCAGCCTTGCCAATGCATCAGCGTGATTGTTGCTCAGTCGAGGTACTCTCTTCAATTTTGCTTCTTCAAAATATTCTAACAACCTTCTTACCTTCTTTAATTACTTGGCCATCCTTTCATCTTTTGCCTCGTATATCCCCAATACATGATTGACAACCAACCTTGAGTCGCTATGGAGTAGGAGTCGCTTTACTCGAAGAGTTATTGCCAATAAGAGACCTGCTATCATGGCATCATACTCAAACTCGTTGTTTGAGGCCTGGAAGTTGAATCTCAAGGCGTATTCAATGTTGGTGCCATCTGGAGCCGAGAGTATTAGCCCCGCACCGCTTCCACTGTCATAGGAAGAGCCATCAACGAAGAGGCTCCAGACGTCTGTATCTGATGAGAAGACCCCTTCTCTCATAACCCCCTTCTTGAAGAGGTATCGATCCTCTTCGTTCTCTTCAATTCTGCTCCGGGTTTTGCCTGAGATGACCTCTTCCCGATCTCGGAAGACGTTTGGTGTCGTCTCTTTCGAATCTCGAAAGACACTACGGTTCATCTTTTCGCCGTCATCTAAGCCCTTCTCTGTCTCGGCCTCTTCCAAACTTCTACCGGCCTCTTCCCAGGTGAATTCTGTGATAAACTCTACGAGGGCCTGCCCCTTGATTGGTGTCCTAGGCTGGTAGGTAAGATCATACTCTCCTAGTTCGATGGCCCAGGTCATTAATCTTCCGGACTTCTCAGGCTTGTGGAGAACCTGCCTTAGTGGGGAGTCAGTAAGGACTACCATGGAGTGAGCTTGGAAGTAAGGCTTCATTTTCCTTGAGGCATGTATTAGGGCATAAGCCAACTTCTCCATTTGAGGATAATTTTGTTCAGACCCTTGAAGGGCCTTACTGTTGAAGTACACAGGCCTATGGACCCCATCATCTTCCCGTATGATGGCCGCGCTAATGGCTGATTCAGAGACTGCCAGATACACAAACAACCTTTCCCCCGTTATGGGCCGAGACAGCAATAAGGGAGACCCTAAGTAGGACTTGAGTTGGTTGAAGGATTTTTCACACTCTTCGTCCCATTGGAAGCCTTTCTTAGAACTTTAAAGAATGGAAGACACTTGTTCGTTGCCCTAGAAACAAACCTATTAAGGGCAGCCACTCTTCCCGTGAGTCTCTGGACATCCTTGATACTCCTAGGAGTCTTCATGTCGAGTAATGCCTTGATTTTCTCAGGGTTCGCTTCAATCCCCCTATGATTAACGATGAATCCCAGGAACTTCCCAGCTCCTACTCCGAAGACACTTTGCTGGGTTGAGTTTCATTCTGTAAGAATCCATGACATGGAAGGTCTTCTCAGGGTCTGCTACGTGAGTACATGCTTTCAAGCTCTTCGTTAGCATATCGTCTACATATACCTCCATGGTCTTACCTATTTTCTCTTAGAACATCTTATTGACAAGACGTTGATACGTTGCCCCTGCATTTTTCAGACCGAAGGGCATCACCTTGTAGCAGTACGTCCCTTTATCAGTAATGAAGGTTGTCTTCTTAGAGTCTTCAGCATCCATGAAGATTTGGTTATAGCCTGAATAAGCATCCATAAAGCTCATGAGCTCGTGCCCTGCCGTTGCGTCCACCATCTGGTCTATCCGAGGTAAAGGATAGCTATCTTTCGGGCAAGACCTGTTCAGGTCAGTGAAATCTACACACATTAGCCACTTCCCATTGGCCTTAGGCACGATGACTGCATTTGAGAGCCACTCTGGATAGGTAACCTCTCTTATGAACTCGGCCTCTTCCAACTTTTTTACCTCCTCCCGGATGATGTCGTACTTCTCCCTAGAGTAGACTCTTCGTCTCTGCTTGATCGGCCTGGCATCTCTGTCCACGTTGAGCTTGTGGCTCATGACCTCAGGGTCGATACCAGGCATGTCTGCATGACTCCATGCGAAGACACTCTGTCTCCTCCTGAGGAAGATTATCAGCTCTTCCTTGATCCCTGGATCTAGGGCCTTACCAACCTAGACGGTTTTTTCCGGCTCGTCCTCATTGAGGACGATGTATTCTACCTCTTCCGCGGCCTCACCCTTCTTCAATTTTGTTTCATCTCTTGGGTTAAGAGTGTCAATGCTGTAAGTGGTGGTTGCTCTCTTATGGGCTTCTCTCTCTTCGGCCGAGTTGAAGTAACACTCTCGCGTCGTGGTCTGGTCCCCTTGTACTTCCCCAACTCCATAAGGAGTCGGGAATTTTAGCATCTGATGGACCGTCGATGGAACGGCTTCAAACTCTTTGAGGGCCACCCTTCCTATGATGAGGTTGTAGGCCGAGAAAACGTTTTCATCCATAACGAAAAAGTTTATCTTCTTAGTCAGCCTCTTAGGCCACTCATCCCCCATCCGTACATCCATTTCATACATGCCCAAGGGGTGCACCTTTTCGCCACTGAAGCCTATCAATGGGTGATGATAGGGCACCAGCCTTGCCCTGCTAAGACCCAGGCTCTTCAAGCAAGGCCAGAACATCACGTCTGCTGAGTTCCCCTCGTCTATGAGGATCCTCCGTACCTCGCACCCATGCACCCTTGTTGTTATGACCAAAGGGTCATCATGGGGGGCTAAGATACCCTTGAAGTCGAGTCTGGAGAACCCCACTACGAGGGTGTCCATGTCTACCTTCTTCCTCTTCTGCACGGCATCAGAAGACGTTAGATTCACAACCTCAGGCTTGGCCACTGACCTGGCCTCTGCTATATGAGCCTTCCTATCGGCTACCTCAGAGCCACCTCCTGCAAATCCCCCACATATGGTGCTAACACCAAAGGAAATCATATCGACCCTCTTCACCGGGGTGTTGTCATCTTTTGGCGGAAGATCCGGATCGTCTTTGTCATCTCTTTCTGAATCATCGTCTCTTCTGGCCGGGACATTGTCACAACATCTGTCATTTCTCATTTTCTTAGGGTCATCTCTTCCACCCTTTGGAGCCTTACCATCCACATACATCCTCATCTTTCCAGACTTCAACATCTTTTCAATCTCATCTTTTAAAGCGAAGCATCTATCCGTGATATGGCCATGATCCTGGTGGAACTCGCACCATAAGTTTTTGTTCCTTTTATGTGGTGGGGCCTTCAGTTTCTCTGGCCATCTCAAAGTCCTGTCAGCCTTAATCTCTTTGAGGATGTGCTCGCAGCTTATAGTCAGAGGTGTATAGTGAGCGAACTTGTCATCACCCAACCTCTTCTTCCCATCTTTCCTGTTTTGGGACTTTCCATTGCCACCGCGGTTCTCATCCTCATACTTGGCTTCCATTGCCTCTTACGCATTCATTACTTTACCTGCGGTTGCCAGCAGCTCCGCCATAGACCTATGGGGGTCTTTCGCCAGTTTCCACAATAGCTTCCCCTTCTGGAGGCCTCCTATAAGGGCGGTCATGGCTATGCTCTCTTCATAATCTTCCACCTCTAATTTCTCTTTGTTGAATCTTGCTATGTAGTCTCTTAGGCTTTCACCCTGGGCTTGTTTGACATACAGCAGGTGGGTAGTCTTATTTTGAGGTCTTACCCCAAATCAGAAGTTGTGGATGAACTGCTCATCCAAGCCTTTGAAGTTCTCAATTGAGTTCTTCGGAAGGGAGGTGAACCAACTGTGCGCTGCCCCTATCAAGGTCCCCGAGAAGGCCCTACACTTCATCTCATCGGGTATCGAGTAAATGTATGATGCCGACTGGTACATCTCGATATGGTGCACAGGGTTAGTGCTGCCATCATACTTGGGAGTAACTATGGGAGGCTTGAACTTAGCTGGGGTTGGGAACCCCACTATCCTAGCCACAAATGGGGAGCCCTCTGAGTAACCCCTTTGTAATGGGTCCCTGCTTTTAATGAGGTCTCCTATCTTCTCCTCAAGGTGTTGGATAGAATCATTCCAGGGGCTTCTGTCATCAACTTGTCCGACGTTATCCCCTGCCACCTCCCTGCGATGGACAGAGGGTTCCCCATCTACGACACGTTGGCTGTTGACCTCTTCATGTTCCCTGCCTCTTCTTTCACAGGGTCGGCCTTGGTCTGGCCGACCTTGCCTGTTCCCTCTCTGAGAGCCTGCTGCGCTCCTTGACCTCGATAGCCTCTGTCTTAGGTCATTCACCTGGCCCAGTCTCTCGAAGGCCGACCCTCTGCTCAACCTATCAAAGGCCGACCCTCTTTGTTGGGCCTCTTTACCTCTTCGGGCGACACATCCTTGACTCTGCATAAGAGGTTGTATAGTGTTATTACACCTCATACGGCTCCCAGCAGTCTTCTGGGGCTTCTTCAGCTTCTAGGTCATCATACATGTCCTCTGGGCAAGGGTTTCCCTACCTCCCCAGGCGCAAGCGCCTAGGGTCAGCAACATCCCTTTTCCGCTGGGGTGCAGGCTGGTCCTTCATTGGCGCCTGGGGTGGTCCCCTGGCGTCAGGATGAGGCTGAACTGCCGCCGGAGTGATCATGTCCGGTGAGACTCCAGGTGGCCTCATCATAGTTTGACTGAGCTGAGAAAATTGCTCTTGTATGGCTTGTTGTGTTGCAGCTAAAGATCTCAAGGCTGCTGCTACCTCCGCCATTTCGGACTGGGGGGGCGCCTGACTGGAACTAGGCCCTCCGCCACCGGACGGGTGAAGAGGCGGTGGTAAGTCTGGTGCCATATGTTAACACTATAAAGCTTGAGTATCAGGAGAGCTTAGTACCTCACAGGACCTCTTTCAATGGTGAAATAGCTCCACGCTAGGGGGAGGCCTGGTTCACCACCAGAGTCTCCGGTGAGGTTAAGAAGAAAAAGAGGAAGAGATGGCTTCTCATTCCCACAGACGGCGCCAAAATGATGATGGTGGGATCAGCACCACCAGGTAAGGTGTTTTCAAGCTCTATCTATGAACAATAATGGCAACACAATTATGTAAAGAGATAAGAGAATGGGGTGAGGAGAAGAGGAGAGTACACCGGTATATAAGTGATTGAGCCAATCTGGCCTACGTCTACTGTGAGTGTGTGTGAGTAATATCACTGAATGAAGGCACTAATGGCCATGGATACAAACTCTCAAGCTTTCTCTCTCTACTGTGAATCTAGATAGAGTTTCAGGTAGGGTTGAATAAATGGATCCCTTTGCAAGGTAGGGGATGACCCCTATATATAGTACCTAGGGGGTGTAATGTACCCCCCATTCATGTAATGAGCATGTGTGTGGTAGCCTCACCAATGTGGGAGTGCCATCTGTCACTGTCACAGGTAGAGAATGATGATACAATATTCTCTCCACGTGTGGGGAATAATCTTGTTACAACTGATTTGTGTCAACGTGTCCTTATCTGGATGCCAGCAGGTGCTCGGCCATCGCGCCTGATATATGACCTCGGCCTTAGTGAGGTCGAGGTTGGTGAGTCTTGATACCTGTTCAGTCCGAGTGCTTCATGGAGGTCTCGGCCTGATCCTAGCCGAGATAATAGACAGGGTCTGCCTGACATGAGGTCGATCTGGTGGCATCCTGCAGGCTCAGCTTATGTAAGGCCGAGGTTGCCATTTCAAGTCATATGCGAGCGCTGTTGATCCGTATGAGGTCCCTTGGATAGGTTCATGGTAGTGTCGGCCTGGACCGAACTTGGTCCGGCCGAGGGATGATATCGCGTGTCCAAGACATGCCCAGTCTCGGCCACAACACCGGTCGAGGTTGGTGTCCCTAGGTCGAGGCTAGTGTCTCTAGGCCGAGGTTACACTTGGGGAATATCAATATGTCCTTTCATATATGCGCTCAAAGGCCCCGTGGTCTCACATTCATGCTCTATCAGTAGGGCCGATGGAATCTCTATCCAAGTCAGACGTCACGAAACACACATAAGTGGGGCGGTCCCTACGCAGTACATAAGCTCATGGTCCATACCTAGCGGTGACAAAGGATCCCAGCATCAAGACCAATCTCTCGTAGATGGTGCTACTACGCCGTACCTAAAATGACCTATACAACGTATAGCCCACCTGTGACGACGTGTGCTACGGTTCTGAATGCGTAAAACTCCAAGTAGATTGGACCGTCGATGAACATTGGTATGTCCACACATATACACATTAATACATATTATTATTATTCTCATATAATATGTGTAGGTAACTACTTTATAATTACCTAAAGCGTCCATCATGATGTCCACAAATATTCACCCATTAATAATTGACTATCTATTAATAATTAATTCCATCTTTTTTAATCGATTATTTAACCATCTAGTTAAATATTAGGGTCCCAATTAATATGTATGCCACATTTACATTTTTCATAAATTCACCGTTGACCCAAACACCATCCCACTAACTTGTACGGACTTCTAAAAATATCCCGAAACTAGTCGTAGTCCCAGCTCAGTCAGCCCCAAGAACCGAATCGATTCGGTTCTTGGCCGAATCGATTCACTGCTACACCAAATTGATTCTCTCGAAGGTCGAATTGATTTGAAATGTAGCAGTAGCCCAGATCTGCTACACTTTTCCAATATGATATTTCTCCATTCATTCCCAAGATCAATTCTAATTGTGATTTCCTTTTCATAAACATGTGAATGGGTCCCTACTACTTAGTTACAGATCATAGAATAATTAATTTCGTATAACCACATCAATTTCTTTCCCCAAATCCCAGAATTTATATGAATATATCAAAACCCTTATCCCAAATTTCTTTCACAATGCCAACTACGTGTAAATCAGATTATAGGGCATATAACGTGATAAGTCACAAATTTGTAGGTCATAAACATGTATCAAAATCCTTCGCATGTGATTCCAAGATTCTCCACATTTATCCTAAGAATCCTAAGGCATCTATCATCAATTTCAAGAATTCGATGCATAGATTTCTAAGTTAACACCCTATGTGCCAATTAATCCTCTACGTGCATAAGATTAATTCCCAACATTAAATCATCAAATTTCAACCAAAACCCCAAAAATCATATGGGGTTTATTATGATGAATGAAGAAGAACATTGAACATTTAAATTAAGCAAGAAAGTTCTTTCCTGGATATACGGTTGATGAAATCCCCTTTTGAATTGCTCTTCAATTCCTTGTTGCGGCTTCTTCTCCTTTTTTCTCACACATTGGTGTAGGCTAGGGTTCTTGGAGATAACCTCTAAAAATTTTATTAACATATTAATATAAGTGATTAACTCTTTAATCCCGAGTTGGGTTAAATTCCCAATATTTGGACCCCCAAACGGACCTAAACCCATAACCAGACTAGCCCAAAAGTCTCCAAACTTATATACCTATACCCCATGACCATTTCTAAAGGTTTAGAACACCTAAAAGATCTCATACTTCTCGGAATACATCCCAATTATTTTATCCCAACATTACATTTTTATAATCTCATCATACATCTTTTATGCATTTTCAACTACGCATGCAGTTGTTTTAATTATTGACATCACAAAATCGATCACACATAATTATGACATAACAACGAAATTACATGTGTGCAATTACTAATTCACTGATTTAATTCAATTCCCACGAATTTTTATTTTATTCCAAAAATATAGTATTATTATTTATTCTAGAAAAATACGGGGTATTATATTAAATAATAAAAAAATTATATTTTATCTGAAAATGTAAATCTTATCTAAATTAATATTGTGTTTTAAAATCATATTATATTTTAATGAAATGGGAAAGGGTATATATTTCTTTATATTTTAAATATTTGAAAAGGGTGTGGGGAGGATAGCAATAGTGTGGATATGGCCAAAAAAACATACATTCTACATGTTAGTCGTTATTTACACGTGGTCATTAAGGAACCAAAAACATTGTCTTGAATACCAAAGAATAATAGAAATGAAATATTTCCAAGCAAGCACATTTTGTTATCTTTTGTTTTTTATCTGGAAAAGAAATTGGGCACAGCCCTACAAAACTGTTGAAGAAAGAAGACTCTAAAAAGTCTCTGACCTAATTAAGAAATTACCAGATGCAACCCAATGGGCAGCCTGATTAGAGGCTCTACGAACCCATTTAAACCCAATATCCGAAACCGATGCAATGCTCTTTATATCATAAATAATCCAGGATGTTGTACTAGGGGGAATTTCTTGGGCCAAACAGTACTTAATAATAGAAGAGTTGTCATTTTCTATTATCACATGTTTATACTACAGAACTTGGACATGTTGGAAGGATATCAGGACAACAAAAGCCTCATAAGCAAGGGTTGAATCAACCCAAAATTTATGTCGAAAGCAGTGTATAAGGTGTCCTTGATGATTGCTGAGTACTCCAACTCTCACAACCTGTTGATGAGATGATTTAAAACTTCCATCAGCATTGAATTTCAGTCTACCAATAGGAGGAAGGGACCACCTCACAACTAATATGTCTTCATCATCGTACGGTTGGTGTGTGTTGGATAAAGAGGATTTTTCAAAGACCTCAATGCCAATGGGACGAGAGTTGAGGCTTTGCTAGATTAACAGGGCCAATGGGACCTCAATGCCATCCAACACTGGATCCACCCTACGGAGACTAGTGCCATCCTTAACACGGATTTACCTAGGTTTAACACTCAGGTTGATAGACCTATATGGACCACTAGCACTGACGGCAAATTTACTATCAAATCCTGCAATGGTCTTTTCTAGGAAGAGATCTCAATGTTCCTCGGCATAACGAGTGGAATCTAATATGGAAAAAGAAAATACACAAAAAGTTAAAAACATTCTTGTGGACAATCCTTCATGGAAAGCTCCTCATCAACCAACAATGTTTAGTTAGAAATATGACTAGTGAGGCACGATGCGATTTTTGTTGAAATAGAGAATACATGGAGCATGTGTTTCGTGAGTGCATCATTTCTAAAGAAACTTGGGTTCTCATACAAAATTGGGGTGAATTAGGTTAGTGAGGGTAATGAGATCTTTGGTGAATGGATCATTAAAATGGGTCTAGGCAACAATAATGAGATATACTTTATCTCCACTATTTGTCATCTCTATAAAGCTAGAGATCTACGAAACTTCGAGGCTAAATCCTCCCTGCCCACTATGATTACCAAGCTTAGTGTAAACTATGCATATGAGATTATTCTTGCTTACACTAAACCTGACAAGCATAGGGGGGCTATTTCTACTTTACTGACTTCGTGGATGCATCCTTGGGCAGGTAGACTGAAGATCAATACCGATGGAGGGTGGGATATTTCCACCAAAGTGGGCTCTTTTGGAGGAATTGTGCAGGACTGGAGAGGAGAGTGGATCACGGGTTTCTTGGAGAAAATCATCTGTGTTGAACCACTACGCTCAGAGTTTGAAGGCATTTTCAATGCTTTGATTTTTTCCAGAGATAGGGGATGGAAGAATTTCAGTCGGAATCGAATTGAAAGACATCAGTGGATATGATTATTGAGGGGGATTTGGTTAATCACCCGCACTCCTCTATCATCCTTGACTGAAGAGACACGAAGAAGGAGCTGAACTCTAATGTGACCATCATACCGAGAGAAGCTAACCGATGTGCGAATTGGTTAGCCAAGTTTGTTAAGTCTTGTGCAAAAGATTTTTTCACTTTGGTGGACCCTCCGGATCAACTGAGAGAGATTATCGATGAAGAAAAGAATAAGAACCAAATTGAGCAGTCCGGTTCGAATTAAGTATAATTGTCATCTAAAATATGTGTCATTGTTGTTAGGTGCCATGCCATGGAGATGTTCCTTTTGTTGTTATTCTGTATTTGTATGGACATCTTGTATGTTTAATTAATCTATTCCATTTTCACCCAAAAAAAGAAGTATTGCTAACAGTCCTCTCCCAAGGAACCCACACTTTATTATAAACAACTTCATTTTTGCGTTTCCAAGGATTCCATCAAAAATACGGTACTACACAGCTGGATGTCATCTCACGACAATAAGCCATCATTCAATTATATTCACCACCATAACTTTGTAGTTGCTAACGTGTACTCTATCGCAGTCCACCCTCTCATTCTCTCCAATCATCTATGAGATATGAAATGTGGATGAGAAATAAAAACCAATCCCTCTCTAAATCTTGAATCCAAAACTGATATGACATTGATTCTATCTCCTTAACCATATTATCATCTTCATGTACAAGTACACCACAAGTTTTCCATTTGCCATTTTTCGAATAATAATATGATTCGTATATAAATGAGAGTATTGAGATTATATTCTACATAAGTTGCATATTGATCTTGTACTATTAAATTTCACATCATGTAAGTTGTCAACTTGTTTATGAATTTCAGAGATGATGACGAATCAATATTGATGAGTGTTACAGCTAGAGAAACATCCATTTTTTTTGCTCCAGAGGAGGTTGAGTTTGCAAAAGTAAAGTGTTGCGGATTGGTAGAAGTGTGTATATTAGATTATATAGAAAAAAATCGAAGCGATATAAAGGCAAATGGATATGCGGACTATGTGGCGAGGTGGTATAGGATGAAATGGTTAGGTGTGAGAGATTTGTTGTGTAAGATGTGGCATTGGCTATACACATGAATATCTATAACTAAGTTCAAATCATCAAATCCTTCTGTTCATATGATATCAACGATGGGGAAGAGTTTGAAGAGGAGTTTTAATTCTCTAAGATTAACGAGGTCTATGTCGAGTTGTATTCTTATGAAGAGGAAGAGGGAATATGTGAGTTTAATAGGTTATGTATGTGGTTGATTCATCGTGGTAGTATAGGTTAGTATAAAAATTTGTATATGAGATTTGAAGTTTTATTCGAATTTTTGTAATAATAAAAGAGATCGAGTTCAATAGTTGGCTGATTTTGTACATGATGGAAAGGAAAAGAAAGTTTAATGAAGTTGTATTTATTTACATTTTTCATTTCCTTTTGATGGCCATGGGTTTAACCTATTTTGTCAACTCAAATTAAACAACCACTCAAGATAGATAACAGTATTTTAAGACCAACATCTGAAGGTATTTTACTGAAATATTTAAGAGCAATGTCTCACACATACTCTCTACTGATCCCCGTGGAAAATGCATTTATTTTACTCGAGGATGATTTGGAAACTATTAGATTAATAGACACACTTATGCACTTCTTTTGTGATACGCTTTATCCCAAAAGTGTCACAAAAAGTAATATGAAAAACTTTAAACCCAAGGATTGAGCCAGGATTCCTTATAGGGGTGGCCTACTATTATGACAACCGCCAAATAAATTTATCCTCCATTCAGTTGGGGGTGAAGTAATTTGCGTCTCGATGAATATTAAAATACTAAAATATAATTATTATTTTTTAAACATAAAAAAATAAGGAAGAGTAAGTGCAAAGTAGACAAGGAATTTTTTGGAAAATAAAAATATAAGAAGAATGAAGTGAAAAATATACTTAGCTCCTAGAAATTGAACATCAATTATTCTTTTATTTTTTGCGGTTAAAATAATTTTACCTATAACCAAATGGACGCATGTGTAAAGGAAAAATAACATGCTGAATTTTCTAAGGCTTTGTAAATTATATATGGGCCAAAAAATAGGATTGAGAGAAGGCTTTGTTGACCCGAATTGGAAAAATAAGATTCATGTAGCCAATTTCGAATAATTGGGAAAAAAAAATTGTTGAGTTAAGTTGAGTTGAGTTGAGTTGAGATGAACTATAAAATATATATGTGCCAAAACTGATTTGGAATTGATCACAGTGTAGCAAAACCAAAAGGCAACCTAAATCTTTATTATCAGTAAAACTATTGACTTTAGGTCTCACAAAAACTTTCATTCCTTTGGTATTTATCCAATTAAATAGAAGCCAATATAGAAATATATAAACATAAGTGGTACATCCCCATATTCACGTACAATGAGAGCAAAAATGAAAAATAATCCTCTCAAAATCAAATCTCGCTTTCATGTTTGTCCAAAATTATTTCAATCAATGTTGATTCAGTGCTTCAACTTTGCACTACACACTTTCCCTCAATACTCATCATATGTCAAAAAATCAAGTGTGCTATGTATGGGATGAGCTAAAGTGTGCTGAGATGGATTTTGAATTCGAATGGATAATGCCCACTAAAATTAGTCTTCTTTTTTTTGGGGGGGGGGGGGGGGGTGCTATAGCCCTGATCTGTCAACCGCTGGTTCCGCCCATGTTTGGAATGTTAAATATTCTAGGATTTAACCCATCATGAGTGTTGTGACTTGAGCCTAATACGTTGACATATTAGTGATGTGGAGTAATTTGGATGTTGTGTCATACCATGTTAAATATTGGAGCTTTCAACACAAAATCAATTGGCAATGGGTGGAGGCACCAAAGATCTTATATATTGTGGTGCAAGACTTTAATTACCAATGTGGGACTTTATAACCTCAACATGCCTCCTCACGTATGGGGCGATTTGAACCTAACATGTGGTCCTATTTATATTAGGTCACGTGGAGTAACTCGACTGTTGGGCGATATATAATCTTCTCTAACAACATATTAAATATTGAAACATCCAACTCAAAATCAATAGGCAATGAAGAGGATCCTTAGGATCTTCTATATTATTGTGCAAGACTTTAATTAGTACTGCTCTTGTGTGGACCAATCCGTATTTTAAGAGCGCGGACCAGATATGTGTCACCTGATGGTGAGCGTAGAAATTATTGGTTAAATTATAGGCTCTCTCTCTCTCTCTCTCTCTTCTGAGCTCACCGTCAGGTGACACATATTCGATTCGTATTCTTAAAATGCGGACCGGTCGATATGGACTACAACCTCATATAGTGAATAATTACTTTTCTCGAATTACACTGAAGGAAGGATTTTGTAGTGGATTAATCACCATGTTATCCCTTTTATCTTACTTCTTCTACTTAGTTTTATGTTGATGATTAAAATGGTCTAAGAGAGAACATATATGAGTGTTAAATGTTGAAGTGTGCCATGTGTCAAATGCTTCCACACAAATATATATTAGGAGCAAGCCAATAAATGTTGCCTTTTATTTAAAATAAAAAAACACTTGAAGAAAGTTTAAAATATATAGACATTAACGAGTTAGTGTGTGGTCATCAAATTTGGGTTTCGTATTAATGGACATCCCTTTCATAATCTTGCAATAATTTCACAACTCTGGTATTGTTGGTCAACCCATTATATTAAAATCATACAAACACCATCTGTCTATATGAGATGAATAAAAGCTTAGTAGTCCTGTTTAAATATGATATTATTGTATACGAATATCTTCATTATTCCAAAAATTAAAAACTCAAATAATGGAATGGTCAAATTGGCTTGGGTGGGTTTCACTCTAGTCTTGACATATTCAAAACTAATAATTTAAGAAGATTAGGTTCCCTCATGTGGATTTTAGGCATAATTAATTTATAATTCAGCAAAAGAATTATTTATTGTGAGGTCAAAAGCGTTCCAATCGTACTTTGAAATGGCAGAGTGAAACCCGTGTTTGTATTTGATAACATATCAAAGATATACAATCAATGGTAAAGAAAAAAGAGGGGCTAGGGTTTCATATTAACATAAACTAGAATACGATACAATGAGAAGAAGGAAAGAGAATATATCACCTACTATAATCACCTAACAATAAAAGAGAAAATACTAAAATACCCTTAATGCTAAATAAAACTATAATATAAAACTCTAATATCACCCCTCAAACTCACGATGGTGTAGACCCATACAATCCGTAATTTGGTACATTCCATATGAGGTTGAAGAACAAAACAAGTACAACCAAACACCTTTAAGGAAGAATAATTAGGGGTAGACCCATACAACTTTTCAAAAGGTGACAAACCTGAGAAATGAGAGGTTGGAATCTTATTAATCAGATTGACAGCAGTAAGGAAAACCTCTCCCCAAAACTCACTAGGGACATATGTGGATAATAAAAGAGAGCAATCAGTTTCAACAATGTACATATGTTTCCTTTAAGCAACACCTTTTTTCTCAGGAGTATCAGTACAAGATGATTGGTGAATAGTTCCATCTAAATCAATAAACTCACTCAAATTTTGAGAAGTATATTCCCCACTCAAATCGCATCTAAAACATTTGATAATAGTATAATGTTGAGTTTTAACAAAGGCACAAAATTTATTATAAATATAAAAAAAATCCGAACGTCGTTCCATGAGAAAAACCCAAGAAAAGTGCGTATAATCATCAATAAAGGAGACATGATATCGAGACCCTCGTCTTTTAATAATAGGAGACGGTCCCCACACATCACAATGAATAAGATCAAAGGGTGAAAAAGTAGAGGAAAGTTTAATAAACCTAAAAATTTTGCAAGTTTACAACCGCTACAATCAGAGATATCATGACAATGCAAATTTCCTAATTTTCCTGTGGAAGCCAAATATTTTAATTGTGACCCTGAGATATAAACAAGACGAGAGTGACATAAATAAAAGCTAGACGAATCTGAACTCAAATGAAAGGATGATAAGTCAACACTAGAAGTTTCAACCATTGGTACATTGAGTTTCTCCATGATGTACAATCCCCCCCCCCCCTACGGCCTGTCATCATCACCTTCTAAGACTATGGATCTTGAATATGACAAAAGGTAGAAGAAAAGGTAACTGAGTAACCGGCATCACATAGTTGACCAACAGAAACAAGATTCACTGTAAGCTTAGGAATGTGGTAAACATTAGAGAGAGATAAGGTGGGTGAGTCAATAGTCCTAATACCCGTTGAGGGCATGGGATTACCATCAGCAGTCATAACGGGCAAGGAAGAATTGGGACAAAAAGAACCAAAAGAGGAAAAATTTGGTGACATGTGATTAGAAGCGCCGGAGTCAAGAATCCAAATACCTGAGGACTTACCTGGTGAAGAGATGGACATGGCGTGGGGCTGTGTGGAAAGAAACTTTTGAAACTCCTCAGCAGGAGAAGATATGAATGGAGTTAATGATGCAGAACATGATGCAAATGAGTCTGGTATACCTGAGGACTTACCTGGTGAAGAGATGGACATGGCTTGGGGCTGTGTGGAAAGAAACTTTTGAAACTCCTCAGCAGGAGAAGATATGAATGGAGTTAATGATGCAGAACATGATGCAAATGAGTCTGGTGGCGGTACAATTGCTGCAATATTAGGCTGTGAAGGCCTATATGAGCACTACTGAGATTGGTTGTTGGATTTCCAAGTAGAAAACTGTTGTTGAGGTGGTCGACTATTTGATTGTTGTTATTGTTCTCGCAACTTAGGGCACTGAGACTTCCAATGACCCTTCTCCTTACAGTAGCTACATTCATCACTTGAAACTCTCGAATAAGGCTTGTTCTGATTACTAGAAATTGGCCAAGAGGAGGCTACGAAAACAGATGGATTAGGTTCCGAAGAAATTAACTTTTGTGACTAAGTCTTGAGACGAATATCCTCGGCTAACAACTCGTGAATAATGGAATCAACAGTTAGAAGTGGGATACGATGAAGAATCGGCCCACGAAGACCGTCAAAATCATCAGGTAATGCCATCAAAAACTGAACCAGACGTTGTTCCTCCCTATTGGTAATATATGGTGCAAAGGCCCGCAAGTCAGCTGACTCTGTGAGAGCCAACTGATACCAAAGATCAGTCATAGCAGAACAGAATTCCTGGATACTCAACTTTTTTCCTCAAGAGTCCGAATATCGCACTCCAACTCGTATTTTTTTGCTAAATTAGATTGTGTATACAATTTGCCCAAATAATCCCAAACATCCTTTGCATAATCATACTTAGCCAACTGTATACCTATGGAAGGCGCAACGAAGCTGTTGATCTAAGTGATGATTATTGAGTTATTTTTTTCACAAACGTCCAACAACTCTGCATATTTTTCAACGTTTGTCTTATCCTTAGTGTGGTGACGATAAATCTCAACACAAATAATAAGCAAACGTGATCACCAGAAGTAAATAAAGAACACGAATCAGAATAGTTGCAATCACACAGCCATAAAATATTCGTGGTTCGGAAAAAATAACCTACGTCCACGGTGGTGCTCTCTGTTTAGTATTTCTCTTTACTCCATGGGAGTGTTTACAACTGTGTGCCCTTTGCCCCGGGATGAGGGTTCAATATATACATGTAATTCTCAAAGAGTGGGGGTGTTCATCACCTCCACGTTAGCCCATAATCCCTAGAATATCTCTTGAGAGATTTCAGGGGTTGAATGGGTCATAGCTGAATTAGTTACGTACGAGACCTTAGACTTTGGGCCGGACATTCCCTTATCTTGGACCGGGCTTAATTGGGGTACTTCTCTGAGCCAGGATAGTTAAATGAGGTAACCACAATTGCCCTTAAAAATTTTTGTCACAATTTGGGCTCAATAATTTTACATAATAGCCCTGATGGAATTTTTGGGAATTGCATCATGTTTTGGGGATCAAAACGTCTCTCTTAAGTAGACTCAAGCGGCAGATTTTCTTCGTTCTCTGTGCGTCATAATTGAGAGGGTTTAAACTTATTTTGACGAAACCATTTTCTGGTGTCGTTTCAAACTTCTTTGCATTCTCAAGATTTCTCCAGCTTCTTACTGCGCTTTCTCACTTCCAAGTCTTGTCTTTCATTTTCGAGTTTATTCCTTGTCTTCCCATCTTATTTTCTTGTGCCTTTGCATCGTCTCAAGTTGATTCTTACTTCATAAGTTCTCCAAACTTCTTCTCTTTTCTTTTTTGTTATAATTTCTTCATTATCATTCTAGGGTTTTTCTTTTATGATGGAAAGAGTAGGCAATAGATCGATAGCTGAGTTTAGGAAGTTTTACAACATTCCAAACTGGGTGGACATTGAATGTGCCCCTGTTCTTCTTAATGTTAGAGACATTCAGGATGGGCACTGGATTCATGTTCTTCTGTTATCCCAGGGGGGGGGGTGACTTTTCCCCCAAATCGCTTGTTTTTGCATTTTTTTAGTTATTTCTAAATTGTTCCTGGACAATGCTCTCCAAATGTTTGGAAGATTTTCAATTGTTTACATAGAATCAATCAGCTTCACGGCACCAATCTAGGTCTTGTTGAAATTTGTTATTGTTATTCCTTCTCTCGAATAAGCTCCGGTTTCCTCTATTTGAAAGCTAGGAGTCCTGACAGGGTATTAGTAGTCAACCTACCTGATTCCCACAAGGATTTTTGGCAAGAGGGATTTATTGCCAGGAACTAGTAGTTCCCTCCCCAAACTTAAGGGGCGATGTACAGGGGACCTTTGATTCCCTTTTATTGGGAGGAGTATATATATAGGCATAACTCTTGCTCTACTTATTGATTTTCTGTTAGTTTACTGTCTTTCTTATGTTTTCTTATTTTCCATTTTCAGTGAAAGATAAAGAATTCAGAAACTACACTTTGCAAAATTCGAGCTGCTGAGCTGGTCAAGGCTTGGAAGATCTGGGTATACTTGGCTGACGGTGAACACCTGCGATCAGCTGCATTCCTTTTGGAGTATAAGAACATTGGGTCCAGCTTCATTGCTCAACCTGTGGATAGTATTCCTCAGCTAGATACCACATAAGAGGTTGCTGCTGAACCAATTCAGTTAGACGAGGAGGAAAGAAGCTTGGGTGAAGAGAGTGAGGGAGCTAACAGAGGTGGAGCTGAGGGTGGTTATAGTGAGGAGAGTTCAAGTGGTGAAGAATCTTTCGGTTCGAAGGAGGTTTCTGAGGGTTCAAATGTTTTGAAGGACTCGGAGGATTCGAAAAGCTCCAATGAGAAAAATATGGCTCCTCCTAGAAAAAATTTAATCCAAGATGACGCTAAGATAATGTGGCGCTTGCTCGCAGGTTGAAGAAATAGAAGTCTGGGAGTGGCGATACTGACACTGGCTCCCAGACTATGGCTCATGAGCAAGATAGGCGGAGGAAAGATGAGGCGTTGGTCAGGAAGAAGGAAGATGAGAAGAAGAAAGAAGAAGAGAGAAGGAAGAAGGAGAGAGCAGAGGAAAGGAGGAGGGAAGACGTGAGGATCAAGGCGGGGCAGTCTCTGGTGCCCGTGTCTGCCTTAGCAGAGGGGGATTATGTTTCTCTCTTCGCTCAACTGGCTCCGAGGGTGCTCAAGAGAGCAGTCTTGCCAACTGATCGCCAGAGGTCATCCAGTATAGGGACCAACCAGTTAGCCCTGAAGGCAAGTCAGGGGCTAGCCTTGGTAAGTCTCTTCTTACTTTTCTATTTTCAAAGTTCTCCATTAACGTCTCTCTTATTAAGGTTTTTTTTTATTTCTGTAGTTTTTTTCTGACTCCATCGTCCTCTATCATAGCCGCGATGAGCTGGTGAGGAAGAATGCTGAGTTGGAGGTGAATCTGAAGGCTGCCAGGAGGTGAATCTGAAGGCTGCCACTGCTGCTCAGAAATCATCCGACCTAGCCTTAGCCAAGGCTAACAAGGAAAAAGAGGCAATGACCAAGGAGCTCAAGGAGCTGAGGCAGTCTTACGACATGGTCTTTACGAGAAAACTGGCGATGGTTAAGGAGAACAAAGTTCTTAGTGAGAAGGTGAAAAAGGTGGAATCCAAGGCTATCACCCTCAAAGAGATTTAGTATAATGCCGGATGGGTCACAGCGTATAAGGATACTGAGGCTCAGATCGACTACATTGGTAGTCTCCACTTCAAGAAGGGTTGGGACAAGGCATTTCTTGCTGTTGCGGTGGATGTTGATTCCCCCCTCTTTGATGAGCACGACCCTAGCCCCAAGACTGTTATGGATGAGGTGCCTCCTTCTGATGCCCATGAAGCTGTCACAGCTATCCTGACCACTATTTTTGATGTTCCCCTCGATCAGGGGATGGTGACTGCTCCATCAGAGGGAGGCATACCTGGAGCTGACGTAGATAAGGGGAAGCAACCAGCGTCCTCAGAGAAGACTGAGGTTGCCAGCTAGTCTTCTTATAGAACAATAGTATTTTTGTATTTCTGTCATTCTTTCTTTCTTTTGCTGATGTACTTGAACTTTATTTTAATGAAATGAAATTTTGATCCCTTTCGCGTACTGATTTATTTGTTCTCTACTGCTTATATGGTTTGTAGCTCATTGATGTTGAGGAATATATTCCTGTTACCTCTCAACTAGGAAAAATTTTTGGTCCTGGTACGAGCAATCGAGTTCGTCGTGCCTTTGTAAGAATTTGCAAGTCTATTAGGTCAAGGAATCAGGATTATAAGAATCAGTCGGAGTTCGTTTCCAAGCTGAAAGATAGGCTTCATTAGATGGAGGAGGTCGGTGCTTATGTTTAAGAAGAAATGGATGCTCTAAAGGGCAAGCTTCTGGATGCCTATGAGGTTAATCAAGTTGGAGAGGTACTTCAACAAGAGAATTATGCTTTAAGGAGAGAAGTCTCGTAACTTAGGTAGAATGCACCGATCATTGCCCCTTGAGTTCTGTATGGTTTCTCTTCATCGGCTGGGCCGTGAGATGGTACTGATGATAGTGGCTCAGTTAGGGAGATTGTCGAGCTTCGAGGTGATGTTCGCAGGGCATATGTGATAGATGTTGGTCTCTAAAGAGATGTCACCTCGCTGAGGCACCTGTTCAATAAAGGTCCTCGATAGGTGTGGGATGATAGTTATGACCAGGGTTGGACCGACGCTCCGATGAAGTTGAGGGAGGTTAAAGAGTTATCTTTCATAAGAAGGTGGCTGAGTGCTCTTAGGGAGTTGCAGGTCCCTAAGAAATCTGTCCTCTGGTATCGGCATGAGATCTCCCCTTCAACTTTGATACCGAATCCATTCAAAAGGGATGGTCGATGGGTCCCCATAGATTCAATCCCAATGTATCTCGTGGAGCCAAATTCAGATAAAGTCGAGGAGGAATTAGATCCTCACACAGATGATCGACAAAGAGTGCTAGTGGATGACTATCTTGCTCAGCGAACTAGTTCTCTTTAGGATTTAATTTTCTCAACATATGTAACTCATTTTATATGTAATGATGTAATACAATAGTTATGTTTTGGGCGAATCACCGACTAAACATGTGTTGTGTTATTTTTTTTACCTCATTAATCTTTTGTATAGTTATCTTGGGCCTTTCCATCCGACTAGTTTTGATTTAGGCAGAGTTAGTTGTTGAGTGAGTATCCCCTCAGTCCAGTATGTTTTTTGGTGTACCATTATGCCTTATTTTACCTTTTAAGTTGTGTCGTCACAATTACTTAAGCCTAAGTAAGGCAATGGCGAGGATACACCAAGTATCAGATGTTCGATTCGTGTAAGATTTTTAAGCCAAGCAATGTTGGCGACTAACCTGGGTTGACCGTGTTTCCTAAGGGTCCCCTGTAGGGCTTCATATTTTTACCAGGGCAAGCTGCAAGGTCATTCATGTCATTGACGAATGCCTGAGGAGGGTCGTTCATAATGACCCTGCTATAATAAGTCTCTCGCGATTTTAGTTTAAGAGGGGAACTTATGGCTTGGAAAGAGTGCATGAATTATAATGTAGAGAGAAAAATCAACACTTCTTAGAATTCCACTGCCAAACAAATATTTATTAATCAGAAATGAATTGAAAATTTCAACATTGGGTTGAAAAAAGGAAAAGAAAAACTAGAAGTAGAATTTCTTCAAATTGGCTGCATTCCGATCTCTAGGTATCTCCCTGCCCTCCAGCATTTCTAAGTGATGGGCTCCTTGTAGGTCGTCTCTTATCACCTTGAATGGTCCCTCCTAGTTTGGTCCTAACTTTCCATCCAATGGTTTTACAGAGCTGCCAAGAACTTTCCTCAGGACGTAGTCTCCAACCTGGAATGCTCTTGGATTGTCCTTCTTGTTGTAGTACCTTGCTAGTTATTGCTGATAAGCTGCTAGTTTTACTAGAGATAACTCCCTTCGTTCTTCAGCTAGGTCAAGTTTAGTGAGCAATGATACATCATTATGGACTTGGTCGACCAGGGTAGATCTCATGGTAGGGAGGCCAGCTTCCAAGGGGATAATTGACTGCATCCCATATATTAATGTGAATGGTGTTTCCCCAGTTGCTCGTCGTGGGGTAGTTAGGTAAGCCCATAGGATGTGGGGTAAGTCATTTACCCATGCCCCCTTGGTTCGCTCCAATCACTTCTTTAATCCATCAATCGTTGTTTTGTTAGAAGCTTCAGCCTATCTGTTGCTCTGAGGGTATGCCAAAGAGATGAAGTAGTGCCTGATACCGTGGTCGCTACAGAAACCCTGAAAGGGGCCACTTTCAAACTGGGTTCCGTTGTCAGTGATGATAGTCTTGGGGATCCCAAATCGAGTGACAATGTTCCTCTATATAAATCTTATCATGTACGCATCCCAAATGTTTGCCAGTGGCTCTGCCACTATCCATTTGGTGAAGTAGTCTATTATGACCAACAAATATTTATGATTACCAGCTGCGGTAGGTAGGGGCCCCATAATGTCCAGACCCTATTGGGCGAAAGGCCATGGGCTAGTAAGTGACTTCAGGTCGCTCGCTGGTTGATGGACTATGGATGCGTGAAGTTTGCACTTTTTGCATTTGCAAGAATATATCCCATCGTCTTTCGGCATGTACAACCACCAATAGACATCTTTTATTGCTCAAAAAGCTAGTGACCTGCCCCCAATGTGACTCCCACAGATTCCCTCATGTAGTTTGTTCAGAACATGCTCGATGTCCTTTAGATGAACGCATTGGAGGTAAGGACCAGTGAAAGATCTCTTGTACAACTTGCCCTCAGTAGATAAGTGAAAGCGATCATCTTTGACTCTTATCTGATGAGCGGTCTTCTTATCGTCTGGTAGTGCACCATCTTTCAAATAATCCCCTAAGGGGTCCATCCAACTAGAGGTTGTCTCAACCTAGAAAATATGCCCCTCGTTCGGCAGCTCGTCGATCTGGTTGATACTTGGCTGGGTGAGGAAATCAATCGGAATTGTTCTCTTCAAGTTAGAATTGATCACTAAGCTTAAGGATGCTAGGGCGTCAGCATGGCTGTTTTATCCTCTAGTAAACTATTGGATGCTGACTTGTTCAAAGTCGGCAATTAATTTTTTCGCCACAGCGAGGTAGGCTGCCATCCTCTCATCTCTGGCATTGAAATCACCACTTATCTGGTTGGAGACCAACTGTGAGTCACCGAACACTTGGAGTTTCTTTGCTCCAAGAGCTCGTACTTTTTGTAGGCCTACAATCAGTGTTTCATATTCTTATACGTTGTTGGAGGCTTTAAATCCAAATCTGATTCCTTGCTCGAGTATTGCATCTTCGGGGGTAATCATCACGATGCCTATTCCTTCTCCTTTGTAATTGGAGGCACCATCAACGAATAGTCTCCAGACACCTGATGCCGAGGAAACTTCCTTCTGATGAATAGTTTGATGTTGGTCGCAAGGATGTTTGCCTATAAACTCTGCAATGAAGTCAGCGAGCACCTGCCCTTTGATGGAATTCCTTGGTTGGAACTGAATGTCAAATCGCCCAAGCTTGACGGACCATTTTTATAGTCTACCTGACAGGTCTTCTTTTCTCAGTACTATTTTAAGAGGGTGGGATGTAAGTACGATGATGGAGTGGGCTTCGAAGTAATGTTTCAATTTCCTTGAGGCTACCACTAGCGCAAACGCGAGCTTTTCTAGCGGTAGGTATCGTTGTTCGACGTCCAAGAGAGTTTTGTTCGTGAAATAGAATGGGTGCTGGATCCCTATTTTTTTGCCTACTAGTGCAGAACTTACAGCATTGACTGGATGTTGCAAGATACAGGTATAGAGAATCATTCTCTTAAGGGATTACGAGCAAAGGTGGTGTGCTGAGGTAAACTTTGAGTTCCTCTAACGCCTTCGAGCAGTCATAGTTCCACTCCATATCTTTGCTCTTATTTAATAACTGAAAGAATGGTTGGCATCTTTCGGATGACATTGAGATGAACCAATTTAGGGATGCAATCATCTCCGTGAGATTTTGCACGTCTCTTATCATACGGGGGGGTTGCACTCTTTTAATGGCATTAATTTGGTCTGGGTTAGCTTCAATACCTCTCTTGCTGACCAAGTACTTGAGGAATTTTCTTGACTGGTCACCGAAGGAACACTTTCTCATGTTGAGTTTCATTCGGTATTTCCTGAGGATTTCAGAGGTCCTTGATAGGTCAAAGAGGTGGTCATCCTTGAGTTTGCTTTTGACGAGCATGTCATCGATGTAGACCAACATTTTTGTGACCAACCGTTGGTAAGTTTCCCCTGTATTTTTTAGCCCAAAGGACATGACCTTGTAGCAATATAGCCCAACTGTGGTTATAAATGCTATTTTGTATTGATCCGGCTAGTATAGAAGGATCTGGTGATACCCAGAATATGCGTCTAAGAAGCTCATCCTTTCGTGTGTTGCAGTGGCATCCACCAGCTGATCAATCTTTAGGAGGGGGAAGTTGTCTTTAGGGCCTGCATTATTAAGGTCAGTAAAATCAATGCAGACTCTCCATTTTTCATTGCTCTTGGGGCAACCACTTGGTTGGATAGACATTTAGGGAACTGGACTTCCCGCATGGATCCTGCGTCCAGTAGTTTTTCCACTTCCTTCTCAACTGCCTTGGCTTTTTCTGGAGCAGTATGGTGAGATTTCTGTATAATTCTCTTGAATGCTGGATCGACGTGCAGTAAATTACAGGTGATGCTCCGATCAATTTCAGGTAGTTCGTAAGGCTCCCATGCAAATACATCTAGGTTTCCTCGGAGTACGGTGACCAATTCCCTCTTTTCGTGGTCGGTGAGTGAGGTTCCAATCAAGAACTTTCTTTCACTTGAACTGCTACTAGCTGTGACTTCCTCCAGGTCCTCGATGACTCTTTTATAGGGGAGGAGCCTAGTCTCCTCCACTCCTGGTCTTCCATATCTTAGTTTCTATTTGGAGGGCATCAGCCTTTCCTACTCTTGATCTTTGCTTATAACTTTCTTGACCTTCCTCTCTCGCTTGGGGGGGATGGATGCTAAAAAGCACTTTTTCGCCATCTCCTGATCTCCATGGATCTCCACCACTCTTCGCTCAGTCACACATTTGAGTTTTTGATGGTAGGTAGAGGGGATGGATTTCATCGCATGCAACCATCCTCTGCCAAGGATTTCCTGGTAGGGTGAGTCGATATCAACCATAAGAAATTCAATCATTTTCGAGATGTTTCCTACCCTTACTAGCAGGAAAATCTTCCCCAAAGGGATGGTTATTTTCCCAGCGAAACCAACTAGAGGAACGGTGGCTTCCTTTAGGTCGGCGATGCTTAACTTCAACTTCCTGAATAGGTCGAGGTACATTACTTCAGATGAGCTACCTTGGTCGACGAGCAACCTGTCGACATCATAGTTAGCTATCTTGAGTGTAATGATCATTGCATCATGATGTGGGGTTCTTACTCCCATTAGTTCTTCATCCATGAACATTATGTGCTTGTTGTCGTCGACATCCTCTGCTCGTCGATGCTTCCCTGCTTGCGTTTTGGCTGGATCGATTTGAAAATCTTTCATTACTGCTGTAAGTTTTTTATCTTCCCTTCGAGCCGTGTACCCTTGAATTTGTTTGAGGTCGGATGCCCCATTGATTACTGCAAAATCATGGTCGGTATATTTCTCTAGCACGTTGTCAGGCCTTTGATCTCCATTGGTAGCTACCTTCTCTGCCTTCTTTTCCACGAATTCTCTCAAGTGTCTAGTTTGAACTAACTCTTCAAGGTGAGATATGAGGGCTTTGCAGTGCTTGGTTTTATGCTCTCCTTCTTTGTGGAAAGCACATCTCAGTGCGTTGTTCCTCTTTGAAGGGTGACCACCTATATTTCTGGGCCATTTGATAAACGTTTTGTCCTTGATCTTTTCCAGAATCATGTAGATCGGTTCCTTAAAAACTGTGTTCACTACTTGAAATGCCTTTGAGGTATCTTTATTGTTCCATTTTTAGGGCCTCTCTTGCCCCCATTCTTACTTCCCTTCTTTTGATTCTCAGTTTTATTGCTGCCCTTGTCGGCAAACTTGGCGTGCCCATTTTCTCTTGCACTAAGATGGGTCACATCTTCGACTTTGGCGTATTTTTCAATTCGAGCCATTAAGTTGTCAATGGTCGTGGCCTCCTTATTAGTGAGGGACTGGTGTAAGAGGAAACAACTGGGTAAGACGGTCTTAAAAGATGCGACGGTAACTTGTTCCAATTAGTCCTCGACCTCGTTGAACAATTCCCAATACCTCTTCGCGTAGTCTCTCAGGCTCTCGTAAGGCTTTTGGTTTATAGTCAATAAAGCATTCATCCTTTTCAGGTGGGAGCTACTAGTAATGAAGCGAGCAACGAAGATCTCTGCCATGAACTCAAAGTTCCTGATGGATCTGTGAGGGAGTTTCTCGAACCACTTTTGAGCCACGTCATGCAAGCTCGACGAAAAGATTTGGCATATCAATACATCCCCGTGGTTCCAAAAGGGTCATGGTCTGCCTATACTACCTGACATGGTCTATAGAATCAGTATGTCCATCATATATCTTAAACCTTGTCATTGCAAATTTCTTATGGACTTCTTCTTCTTTTATCTCCCTTAAGAAAGGGGATTTCATCTGGGTCCTAAGACCTCGCCTGGCTAGCTCTCTGGTTGACCTGGCACCCCAATGTGCTGGGTGTTAGTCCATTTCCCTCTGAACCAAATTCCGTATTTCATCGTTTCCTCGGCCAGGGCTCTTGTAATGGTGAGATGATTGTTATTGCTCGGGCAAGTCGTCATCTTATTTATGCCCCTCAATTATTTGAGATCCACGTCTTGGGATGCTTTATCGGCTACGAGATCTGCTGGCCTGAGGGCTAGGAGTGCGATAATAACGTTTCCTTGTGTTGCGATGGAGTTCTCTCTCCATCTTCTCCAGTCTTCCCTCGAGGCGAGAGTTCCCGGCTTCTTGCTAGCGAGTAGATTCCTCTTTCTCTTGGAGCCTGGCCCCATAGGCGTTGATCATTCTGGAGACTTGCGTGGTCTTAGATGGTCCCTGACTTTCTTCTGAGGCTTGCCGCTCTGGGCGAGGCCTTGGATTTGAGCATCAAACTTCAAACCTAATCCTGCAAGGGATAGGTTTCTCTTGAATATCCCCTGCTTGGGGGGCATTGCTGCTGTGACCAGACATTATAGGTTCTTGTTAGTGAAGGCTATCTTAAAGGAAGAACAATCGCTTCCCACAGACGGCGCAAATTGTGGTGACAATAAATCTCAACACAAATAATAAGCAAACGCGATCACCGAAAGTAAATAAAGAACACGAATCAGAATAGTTGCAATCACACACGACACAAAATATACGTGGTTCGACAAAATATCCTACATCCACGGTGGTTCTCTCTGTTAAGTATTTCTCTTTACTCCAGTTGAGTGTTTACAATTGCGTGCCCTTTGCCCCGGGCTGGGGGTCAATATATACATGTAATTCTCGAAAGTGGGGGTGTTGGGCATCTCCACGTTAGCCCATAATCCCTAGAATGTCTCTTGAGAGATTTTAGGGGTTGAATGGGTCATAGCTGAATTAGTTACGTACGAGACCTTAAACTTTGGGCCGAACTTTCCCTTATCGTGGACAGGGCTTAATCGGGTTGCTTGTCTGGGCCATGATAGTTAAAAGAGGTACCCAGAGTTAGGTTTACTCAAATCACCATTAATGTAACCCCAAATCTTTTTCCCCTTCAAAAAATTCTTCATAACATAACTCGAGTACGTATAATTTTTTCCAATTAATCTGACACTAATCGATTGCGGCGAATCATCTCTTTCACCATCCATTGTGAAAAAAACAATCAAACAATACTCAAACAGAACCAAATCGAACGAACTAAACAATTAATCGAACAAACAGGAGGGAAAATGATCATTAATACCTTCGAAACAATCGAGCGAACAATTAGTTGGATCCGCGAACTGTGTTAATGAGATTAAGCTTTGATCCCGCTCTGATACCATGATAACATATCAAAGATCTACAATAAATGGTAAAGAGAAAAGAGGGGCTAGGGTTTCATATTAAAATAAACTAGAATACAATACAATGAGAAAAAGGAAAAGGAATATATGATCTAATACAATCACCTAACAATAAAAGAGAAAATACTAAAATACCCTTAGTGCTATATAAAACAGTAATATAAAACTCTAATAGTATTTACATCCATCTGGGTGGTTGAAAAATATAATGTAGACAATTATGAAAAATAGAATATTTCTGATATAGAATAAAAGTAGAAGAAAATATTTATTGAGTGTGATGTCTTAATTTTTTAACGCTAAAATTATGAGTCATATTGTTGTGTTTGATTTATTCTTTTTTATTTTTTTTAGGAATAATTACACCTGGCCTTTTATACTTTGCCCCTAGTGATACTTTTCCTCCAATTCTTTCAATTTTTTCAATTCACATCCTATACTATGAAAACAGCTACTAGTAACCCCCTATCGTCCAACTCCATTAACTTTTGACAAAAATCGTTAGTCATGTGTGTGGCACATGATCTTAGATAAGGTCATTTTTGTCCAAACGTAATTATATTTCAGAAAAGCTTTAAATAACATAAACAACTTTTAAAAATAAAGAAAATATCAAACAATATTGGAAAAAAATATTAAAAAAAAACGAATATATATTTAGAAATTCTGAAAAATACAAAAAAAATATTTAAAATCTGTAAAATTTTATAAACTAATTAATAAAAAAAAATATTTCTCACAAAAATAAATTATTCCCACCAATAAAAAATGATTTTCGAACACATTAATTTTTTTTAGGATACAAAATTTGATTTCTAGCATGCAAAATTAAAAAAAAATAATTTAGATAGACATATTTAAAATACTAAATGTATTGGAAAATACATCTAGAAAAATTGAATATATACTTAAAAATTCTAAAAAATACCCAAAAATTCTTAAATACAAAAAAAAGGACATTGAAAAATATGGAAATTTGTAAACCATAAAAATTCTAAAAATTAGCAAAAAAATATAAAATACAAGATTTTTTTCCAAAGAAAAACAAAAAATACAAATATTTATTGAAAAATACACTAAAATGCCAAATTAAAAAGTTGGTTTCCATAAACACAAAAATGGCTTTCCCATTATAAAAATTTATTTCCATCAATAAAAAAAAATTCAAATACAAAAAATTATTTAAAGTAATTAAAAAATTATTTTTAACAAATGGAATATATTTTTGAGCGATTAAAAAAATTTATTTTCACTCATTAAAAACTATTTTTAACAAACAAAAAATGGTGTCAATAAATAAAAAAAATCATTTTCCCATGATAAAAAATTATTTCGTACAAATACTATAAAACATATTTATTTTTTTTTAAATATAATTTCCAGATTAAATAAAAAGAAATCATATATATATATATATATATATATAAGATATAAAAGGAGATATGTATAGGTTGTTGGGCGGCAGGAAGGTAACCACGAGTAAGTCAGTTTGGGGGACCGAAGGCAGTTCTCCGTGCATTGGACACGTAGCTTACTGAATGAATTGCGACCTGGATGGGAATGCAATGAAAGATAGGGTCGAGTCTGATACATAAATCCTCTACTCAATATCCTTGTACGAGTCTACTCAATACATCAACTATCTACTCAATATCCTCCCCCCTCCCCCTATCCACTCACCTCCCCCCACCCACAACCCTACCGCCCAGCAACTCCCACCTATCCCTATCCAGACCCTGCCCTAGCCCTGACCACCCACCAGTCCCAACCAGCCTCCGTTGCAGATCTGCTCCAGATCTAAACGTGGTTTTGTGTGTTCATAGGTGTGTAAGTGTGGGTGTGGGTGTGAGAAAGAGACAGATGGGGAGAGAGGAAGCGCAGAGAGATGGGTGAGAGGGAGATGGGGTTGTGTGTGTTTGTGAGAGCGAAAGCACAGAGATTGTGTGTGTGTGTGTGTGTGTGTGTGTGTGTGTGTGTGTGTGTTTGTGTGTGTGTGTGTGTGTGTGTGAGAGAGAGAGAGAGAGATCATGTGTGTGCATGTGTGTCAGTAAGTTTAGGGTTTTTAAAAAAATTAAAATACCTTCGAAAATTACCAAGTTACCCCACTTAAAACACATGTGCCACGCACGTGACCTTACTCCCACCAAAAAATAAACAGCCGTCACGTTTTTGGTAAATTTGAGCTGTGAGTGAACTATAGGGTGTAAATTAAAAATAATTGAAAGAATGGTGGGGTAGTGTAAGTAGGGGCAAAGTATAGGGGGCTCGGGTGTAATTAACTTTTTTATTTTATTTTAAAGAAAATGCTCTTCTCATTAATAAAACAACAAATACAAAATTCATGACACAATAGGTCATAAATATATAAAACATAAAATTCCTAAACATTGAGATAAATCTAAAGCCGAAAAAAGACAACACCATAAATGTAATTTTCTCAACACCAAAAGAGATTACAACGGTCAAACATCCGATAAAACGGATTATGATCCATAAAATGAAGTATGGAAAAAATACACAACACATTTGGGAGAAAACAATCAATTGGTATCAAAATCTTTTGAAAATCGGGGATCAACATATATAAGTTCCACTGAGGCTTGTCCTAATGATAGGAGGAACACCAACTGAGAAATAGAAGACATACACACTTAGATCTGAAAAAGAGTCATATATCGGTGACTGGATCTCAACCCAATCTGAACGATGAGAACACCAATATTGATGACATCGGCAGCAACTCTGTTGGAGAGGAAAATACACAACACAATGCTTCCAAGAAAAATAGAAACCACACCAAGGGAGAAAATAGCCCACAAATAACCCTTCCAAAAGGAGGTGCAAAACTCTCATAAAAGAGAGACAAGACTTCTCACTAAGGATAAACCATTTTACATGTACCAAAATTAAACTTCTCAATCTTCATTGGGGGTGGCCCCAATCATCTACTATTTTTATTTTATGTATTCTATGCTCCTTTGGAAAAATTTAAAAAAAGAGATTGATCGACCAACGCTATGAGCAAATATAAGACTTTTAAACTCCCAATTATACTCTGACCAAAAAATCAAAAGAAAATAATAAAGTAAAAAACAACAATGAAGAAGTCGGAGAAAAAAAATTATTCAAAGAAATTTTCCAAAGAAGCGAATAAAAATCTATAAATTTATGCAATAACTAATTAAAAACCTATATTCAATACCGGGTGATCAGTCCTTTATTAAATTAAAATCAAGGTGAACGGTTGGTTCATTCTTAGCATCACTGTCGTCAAATAAATATTTCTAAATTAAACTCCCTAAATAATTAAGCTAAGTGTCAAAACAATTTAAAGTCTTATTCCAATTTTAAATTCCAACAGGAAAACCTTTTTTTAATAATCATCAGTTTAAGAATCACATAAATACTAAGGATGGAAATTAACACAAAAGAATTAAGCCATCTAGATTAACCAAACCCAGTTAAAGAACCATAAATGAAATCATCCTGACAAGAGTTAACTCCCAATGAATACTGAATACTAGAAATATAAATAAATACAAATCTCTGACAAATCCAAACGGAATAGAAAATCGGGCCACACATGCCCTAACCATGAAGAACAAAAATGAGAACTTAATCAATGAAGAGGTCATCTAATGCAAGGGCCCGTAACTCCCATATAGGCTGCAACACGTACAATCCAAAGAACTTATGCCTGACGCCCCTGTGGCTGGGCACCTGTAATACATACATATATATACAAGAGAGAGAAAAATGACAGAAGACGGATCAGATTCCGACTGTAAAATAGTTTTAAAATAGTTTAGCATGTATTTAAAATGCTTACTGGCTAATGTAACAACTATGTTAGTATGTGACACTCTCTTGAGAATTCTCACCTCTCATCTAATGTGCATGCCTACCGTACTACTAAATCTCATAAGTATATCTAACTTATTCCCCATAAAGTTTTATTTCGAGAATTAAAAAGACTATGATATTTAGTTTAGAGATCAATCTCTTAATGACTACTTACGTTACTTAGAATATCTCAGTACCGTTACAAAGGTCCCTAACAGTTACTATAAAGTTTGGAGGATTTATTGAATGCTTAACTACTTACGCACAGTAGAAGATTTTCATATATAAACTCATATAATATATACACTATCAGCACCCCACATAAAATCTATGGTGGTGGCATACTCTGCTATCAAGTCCTTGTATCTCTCGTACTAAGGGAAATACTAGTTAGGAATCACTATCGAACTATATTAACACAATATACACAAAATGGAGGCGAAGCATAGTTCCAAGTCACTAAGAGGTCAGCACATACCCCTCACGTCTCTTAGGACTGTCTGACTATCATTCTCAGATAGCCTGTACTAAGGAATCATATATTCTAGGATACAAGTCAATATCCCCCATAAACGTCTCATCGAGAAAGGTTGTCCCGACGCGGTAACCTCCGTGATAGCAAGTAGCGTAGGTATGATTATAAATAATTATAATATTTAGTATATGCACATAGTCACACGGACATATATATAAATATTCACATTTTCCAATTAGGTTCGCCCACGACCCATAGTAATTATTACTAATCATACTTAGTACAATTTTACCCAATTATCTCTCATAAAGGATACATCTCTTTTATTCTCATTTACAATCATTCCGTACTTACTTCTCGTTTCTCAAAGTATTCTTTCTTATTAATGATAATTTCAGTAGGTACACCCTCTCTAGCATTCTGGTCTAAGTCTTTCCCGAGTCTCACAATTATTTAGTGATCGTACGCACAATTTCCAATGTGTGACGAAACCCCCTTGTTAACCCACAATTTCATCCCATATAAAATTTCACTCAACGGAGACTACTTAGACCCTACTGGTCCTCTTCATGACCCATTATGCTCTTTAAATAATACTCAAGGATTCCTACGTATTTTATCCGGATTAAACAAAAAGGGGAAAAAACTGCAGTGTTCCAGGACGGGTCGATCGATCGAGGAAAGGGGTCGATAGATCGATCAGTCGATCGATCGACACTCTTGGGTCGATCGATCGATCAAGCAATTCCTGCCCAAAAAACTATAAATTCGACCTACGGATTTCATCCAAAAATATTCTCCAACACACCATTAATGATCCCCAAACTCCCAAACAAGTTTACTTATGATTACATATACCTATATACATGATTTCCTACGTGAAGCCTATACAAATTCATCAAATGTGTCGAATTAAAGGGATAATTTATCATAATTATCAAGAACCCTAATTTCACATTAAATTTCCAATCTTCAATTTTTTTTTCCCAGATTTCTCACTTCTAAACCAATATAATTTCATGGGAAATCCTCTACATATGTGAAGATTTCCATAATATATTTATTTCCTCTAAACCATGTGATTTAAATTCCCTAAATCATCAATTTTCTCCATAAAACATATAATTCACAACCCTATTCTAACATGGGTGAAACATTAACTAGAAAAGGAGCAAAATAGATACGTGCTTGGCTTTTGAAGGTCTGATTTGTTGGTGATATGGGTATGGCTGCGTTCCTCGTCTTACGATCTACGCCCCATTGGTGTTAATCTTGAAAGAGGTGCTACGATTTGTGATTAATTCTTGAAAAGCTCTTTACCTTTCTTCTCTAATGGTCGTTCTATATTTCTGTGATTGTTAACCCTAAAAGCTAAACTCTAATAGCTGATATAACTTAGGAAAATTCATGGATTAAATTACCCAAAAATACAGAATGACTATAATACCCTCCTGGGAAGCCAATTAGGCCTAAAAACGCCCCAAGACCCAAACTAACCCCTCGGGTACACTTTTCTGACTAACTCGACCCTTCGAGACACGTTGGCGCACTCAAAACGACCATTCGGGCAAATTATAATTTATTCACTTTTATAACAATAATTTAGTCCCGACACGACACATGCGCGTCCCGACTTAATTTTCATAATTGTCATATTATTCACTCGTGACAATTTTAATAAATTCCATCTCATATATTACTTTACTCATCTAGTAATGTTTAACATAATTGTTACCAATAATTACTAACTCTTGTCACGCTAGTAAATATTCAATTTAAAATCCGGATTAACATTAAATTTAATTAATCCCATAATTAAAGTCCATAAAAATATCGCGTATTACATACTTCCCCCTAATAATGGAATTTCTACCTAAAATTCAGAAAAGAAGGCCTAACCAGTAAAATAATTCTAAATACTTTATCAGTACTCAAAACTAACTTTAGGGTAAGGCGTTCAATTACTATAGCCCCCGCCTCATAGTAAGCTTATTTAACACTCTAAACACTATTAGTTATAGAGTTACACCTTAATAACGACACTTCACATTGTGCTTCAATCCGTCACTATTCGAATAAGACGAGCCGATACATCATTATCCCCCATTGTCTCAATATTATTGGGAGGCCGCACCTCACTACGTATCAACTACTCGTATTTATCTAAACACAAAACTCCCATTCTGAGAGAAACCATGCGAACATTTGACCACTCTTGTCAGTTCTTCGAATCTCGATTTTTGGCGACACAACTCTTACAACAGTCAAAAGTCACCTAAAATAGTCGTGGTAATTCCACCATAGTCATCAGACTCTAACTCGGCCGATCAAAAATTCTTATTATCCACTCACCTCTAAACAACCATAGGGAGAATAGTTAAGGTTTTTCCACACAAAATTTCAATAAGCAGTTTGTCCAGAATAAACAGGTACGAGTGTTTACAAACTACATTACTAATAGGTAATATCTCCTCTCAATTATCGTAATATGCTTCACTTACTAACTATAATTGTTATCGATTTGAAATGACCACAGTGGGTCCAAAATTACTCTCGTATCGCTCCACTAGTCATTTATCACCTTTCGCCTACTCTTCGGGCTATAGGTGATGCGACCTGCTCAAAACGAAATGTCATCCCCACTGCTTCCTGAAACCCTGCATTGAAGGTGGGGTTCAATGATCTCATTCCAGTTCAGAACAATACCGCGAAGGACCACTTACCGGCGTGATTCTTATTTTCAAAGAAAGATTGGGGCATACTGTCTAATAGTGTATATCACCCAAAAGAATAATAATTAATTTCTTTTAGGTCAACTTGTTCCACACATTTTAAGGAACTCTTGACCTTATCTTGAGGTTGTCACCCCAACCAAGAAATTTACCAAATTGCTCTCTTTTGTTATAGGGATTGTAGGCTCGCTTCAAAATTATCTGGTTGATCCTCTTGTTCTAAACGATTTCTATCTATGACTGTTGCCCGCGGAGACTACTCACTATGTACCGCTTTAACATCGACTTCTACTTGTAATGTCTCACATTAAGTGACACTTAATACTCCCCTTCTTTCCTCAGCATATACCAAAAGCTCCTACCCGTGCACAGTTCTCCAAGATGTGCACTACTAGGCCTTTTATACCTTACTAACATCATCATTCTTTGTACGTGAGGTCACTTTCAACATTTGACTAGTTACAACTCCGCTCCGAGTGTTCTTCATAATAGTTCAATTTTACCTTTCTTAAGGAATACCCTTTTTAAAATGGCTTCCCACATCCTTTCAACCAAATTCGAGTGTGCATTTCTAATTACACATGTATATATGGATTATCTTCCTTCTCACATGATGACTAATCCACTTTACCATTTCCACTTCATTATATTAGTCCCCCAGGCATGTATTTCACACACCTATTCCCACATCCCTTTAAACCGGATGAACCTTACATCAGCTAACTGGGATGCCCACACACCCTATAAACCGTGCATACTAGCATAAACATCCCATACGTATCACACATAGCACTCAATTCTTTGGTGTCTCTGTATTCACAACGTGGTATTCCCAATCACCCCAGAAATCGAAATTTTAAATCCTCCTTATCATCGTTCCACCCTTCAACTCGTGGTGATAAAACAAATCTTCCAATGCTTCCTTACCACACAATCGGCTCCATTAGCCTTAAATCATAATTTAACTTTGAACTTGCAGTTATAATTACCTGCTCCTATAGCGACCGAGGTATCGGACTCATGGACTAATGACTAAACATCTCCCTACTTCCAACCTTAAACTAAGTTGCATGCGTGGAATGTCTCGCAAAGAAAAATTCAAACAAGGAACCCCCCCCCCCCCCCGATACACTACTACCTAGCATTATTGGTTATCGAAATCCGTTAGGCCCTCCGTCCATCACATGTACCCCTATATTCCACCTCTAGACAGAAAAGCTACATCTCCTCCCTCAATTGTTCTAAAACAAAGACCTTTTCACCAATTGCACTATCGCTTAATATTGGTGGTAATCACATTCCATAAGCCTCGTACGTATACAATCGGGACTCTCGAAATCCTACCCCCAAACATATGAATATAAGTCTTAATTTACACCACTTTAAATCATAGCTATAACAATGCGCTCTTCCTATTTCCAGGTCCTGAGCGCTAAACATAATAATGAGTGAAATCGTTCCGTTCAACGGTGAACCCAATACACACTGAATCATAACAACAAAGTCCCTACACAGACCAGGATGGAATATCTCGAGACCACTATACCTTCCGAAGCCTCTATAATATATAATATGAGTGCGAGCCTGACCCTCTCGTAAGTGAGGTCTCGCCAAAACAAAACATGCTACACTAGGGCAGCAACCCCGATAGCCTTGCAATCATTGCCCACTATCGTTTTAACCATTACTTATAAAACCATAATCCGAATAATATCATACCCTTATAATGAATCATTAAGACGAGTAATCTCAATAAAGTATATAACACTAATACACCCATTCATCTTCTGCGGATAACACTAAAGATAATCCCGCTAAACTAGGGAAAGTATTCAGATAATAATAACGTTTATAGATATACGCATTAAACCCGTCTCACATGTGATTCTAGAAATAAACAAAATATAGTGACTTGCTCGTGTCACATAAAACACGCCTCGTCCTCCGAGGGTCAAATTCGTACGTCTACCTTGCCAATCGCCTTGGCTGCTCAAATGGTTTTCGGACGTAACACGCCTGTCCAAACCAAAACAAAAACTACTTTAATCATTGCCCTCTACTAGGTACCATATTCTTGTCCCCTTTACTCACTTCGAAAATTTAACGCATGTGGTTTCACTCTCCAAAAAGCACTTCTATGCATAATTCACTTACCACCGGTCATACTAACCATTTTAGGGTTGTTCTTCTCCCGGACTTTGGTAGACTGGATTCCTGATGGCTACCCCTATTGTTCCCCTAGCTTTGTTGCCCTAAAGGAACCCATCTACTGGCTTCAATAGCCCTTAATGAGTTCACCATCGCTTGGTAATCATTCAACTATCCGAATCATTTAAATGGGTCCCCTGAATGGTTTCCCCCTCATGGTGATTCACTACCACCATTTTATACAGTCTTATTCTTTGACTAAATCCTTGGAATCTATTAGCTTCCCACACACAAAAGCGTTAACCTCTCCATTGGCCAAACGTGACATTGTTTTCATCTGGATCGACCGTCCAGTATAATTCCCTTTGAGTGTTGTTATCTTTTCTTACGAGACGATCTCCTACTTGAAATCCTCTCCTCCAATTGTACCTACATCCTCCGATATAAGATTCGCTAATTATTTAAATTTATTTTCACATATGGACCTCTGTTCAGCCCTCCCGTGATGAGTTCAGAACAACATTCACATCATAAACTGAACATCTAATGAATAAAATCACGATCAAACTGTACCCAGGATCCTTCTATAGACATAGCATTCCACTTCTAAAAGTGGTGGCTGATTTCCACCATTACAACTTCATTCCGGTGGGCCAAGAAAAATTTTACCCCAAATTTTCACTTTTGGTTAACCACACTCCGCCATATGCCCAAGCCTTTGGATATATTTTATTCGTTGGTTAACACACACAATTTCCATGTTTTCTAGAATTTCCACCGACGGTTCTCCTAAATGCTTCGTTCGACTCTTTCCCGGTCATACCATGTTGGGTGAGTCTCATTCAGCCTCACTTTCGACTTTAGCGGCGCTTGGAAATCGTAGGCTGTGCCCTAGCCGTCTTTACAGTCATGGACTCTCGTGCCATAATAGGGGTGACCTCGACTATGGTCATCCTCCTTGACTATACATCACAACCTCACTAAGCCATGACTCCCTCTATCCGCCCAATGACCCTCGCCTACCATACTTCATTATTCGAACCCGTCTGAACACAAATAAGATTCACTAATATATACATGGTAGCAGGAGAATGAAATCTCACCAAAAGAAATCAAAAATCCCAAACATAGGGCTCTATATCAAAGAAAGTTATGCTTGAAGCATAATCAGCCGCACAGATCCTAAAGGACACTAGAGACTGATGCTCTGATACCACCTTTGACACCCTGCCTAATTAAATACCGAATGATCAGTCCTTTTTTAAATTAAAATCAAGGTTAACGGTTGGTTCATTCTTAGCATCACTGTCACCAAATAAATATTTCCAAATTAAACACCCTAAATAATTAAGCTAAGTGTCAAAACAATTTAAAGTCTTATTCCAATTTTAAATTCCAACATGAAAACTTTTTTTTTAAATAATCATCAGTTTAAGAATTACAATAATACTAAGTATGGAAATAAACACAAAAGAATTAATCCATCTAGATTAACCAAACCAAGTTAAAGAACCATAAATGAAATCATCCTGACAAGAGTTAACTCCTAATGAGTATTGACTACTGGAATTATAAATAAATACAAATCTCTGACAAATCTAAATGGAATAGGAAATCGGACGACACATGCCCTAACCATGAAGAACTAACAAAAAGAACTGAATCAATGAAGAGGTCGTCTAAAGCAAGGGCCTGCAGCAACTCCCACATAAGCTGTAGAAACTCCAATCCAAAGAACTTATGCATGACGCCCCTGTGGCTGGGCACCGATAATACATACATATATATACAAGAGAGAGAAAAATGATAGAAGATGGGTCAGAGCCCGAGTGTAAAACAGTTTTAAAATAGCTTAGCAAGTATTTAAAATGCTTACCAGCTAATGTAACAACCATGTTAGTATGCGACAGTCTCTTGAGAATTGTCACCTCTCATCTAGTGTGCTAACCTACCGTAGTACTAAATCTCATAAGTCTATCTAACTTATTCCCCATAAAGTTTTATTTCAAGAATTAACAAGGCTATGATATTTAGTTTAGAGATCAATCCCATCATGATTACTTATGTTACTTAGAATATCTGAGTACCGTTACAAAGTTCCTGAACACTTACAATAAAGTTTGGAGCATTTATTCAATACTTAACTACTTACGCACAGTAGAAGATTTCCGTATATACGTACATATTTTAATCCCTCATATAATAAATACACTATCGGCACCCCACATAAAATCTATGGTTCTGGCATACTCTGCTATCAATTCCCCGTATCTCTCGTACTAAGGGAAAAACTAGTTCGGAATCACTCTCGAACTGTAGTAACACAATACACACAAAATGGAGGCAAAGCATAGTTCCAAGTCACTAAGAGGTCAGCACATACCCCTCACATCTCTTACGACCGTTTGACTATCATTCTCAGATAGCATGTACTAAGGAATCCTATGTTCTAAGGTACAAGTCAATATCCCATATAAAGGTCCCATCGAGATAAGACAGTCCCGACGCGGAAACCTCCGAGATAGAAAGTAGCGCGGGTATGATTATTGACAATAATAATATTTAGTATATGCACACAGTCACACGACCATATATATAAATATTCCCATTTTCCAATTAGGTTCTCCCACGACCCATAGTAATTACTATTAACCGTACTTAGTATAATTTTACCCAATTATCTCGCATAAAGGATACATCTCTTTTATTCTCAACTACAATCATTCCATACTTGTTTCTCATCTCTCGAAGTATTCTCCCTTATTAAAGATAATTTCAGTAGGTACACCCTCTCTAGCATTATAGTCTAAGTCATTCATGAGTCTCACAAGTATTTAGCGATCGTACGTACAATTTCTAATGTGTGGCGAAACCCCCCGTTAACCCACAATTTCATCCCATATAAAATTTCACTCAACGGAGACTACTTAGACCCTACTCGTTCTCTTCATGACCCATTATGCTTTTAAATAATAATCAAGGGTTCCTACGTATTTTATCTGGATTAAACAAAAAGGGAAAAAACCTACAGTCTTCCAGGAGGGGTCGATCGATCGAGGAAAGGGGTCGATCGATCGATCAAGTAGTTCTTGCCCAGAAAACTGTAAATTCGACCTACGGGTTTAATCCAAAAAAATTCTCCAAAACACCAATAATGATCCTTAAACTCCCAAACAAGTTTACTACTAATTATATATACCTATATATATGATTTCCTATGTGAAACATGTACAAATTCATCAAAGGTATCGAATTAAAGGGATAATTTATCATAATTATGAAGAACCCTAATTTCACATTAAATTTCCAATCTTCAATTCTTTTTTTCCAAGATTTCTCACTTCTAAACCAATATAATTTCATGGGTAATCCTCGACATATTCCTCTAAAACATGTGATTTAAATTCCCTAAATCATCAATTTTCTCCATAAAACATATAATTCACAACCCTATTCTAACATGGGCGAAACATTAACTAAAAAAGGAGCAAGATAGATACTTGCTTGGCATTTGAAGGTCTGATTTGTTGGTGATATGGGCATGGCTGCGTTCCTCGTCTTACGATCTATGCCCCAGTGGTGTTAATCTTGAAAGAGGTGCTACGATTACAAGATAAACTCTAATGGCTAATATATCTTAAGAAAATCCGTGGATTAAATTACCTAAAAATACATAATGACTATAATACCATCACGGGATACTAGTTAGGCTTAAAAACGCCCCGAGATCCAAACTAAACCCTCGGGTACACTTTTCTGACTAACTCGAACCTTCCAAACATGTTGGCGCACTCGAAACAACCATCCGAGCAACTTATAATTTATTCACTTTTATAATAATAATTTAGTCCCGACATGACACATGGGCGTCCCGACTTAATTTTCATAATTGCCATATTATTCACTCATGACAACTTTAATAAATTCCATCTCATATATTACTTTACTCATATAGTAATGTTCAATATAATTCTTACCAATAATTACTAACTCTCGTCACGCTTGTAAATATTCAATTTAAAAGTCGGATTAATATTAAATTAATTTATTCCAATTAAATTTAATTAATCCCATAATTAAAGGCCATAAAAATACGGGGTATTACATATTCTATGGTGTCACCAATGGGGTTTGGACCCTA
Source organism: Sambucus nigra (assembly GCA_949130495.1). Classification (NCBI taxonomy): domain Eukaryota; kingdom Viridiplantae; phylum Streptophyta; class Magnoliopsida; order Dipsacales; family Adoxaceae; genus Sambucus; species Sambucus nigra. The sequence goes on along the minus strand of OX422212.1, from coordinate 613,702,716 downwards.
GGTAAATCCCACAAAACTTATCACTAGACCACTTACCATAAAAATATTATTTCATTCACAAGAACATACCAATTTTTTAAATACAAAAAAATAACTTTTAAACCAAACTTGTTGGAGATGATTTTGGTACTGAGAAGATCGTCTACAAAGTATTTCATCAAAAAAATTGAATTGAATATTTAAAAGGTTGCTTATGAGATAATCTATTTAAATTATGTTGAAAAGGGGCTAATGTTTTGGTCGAGGCGTTATTTTTTAAAGAGGTTTTAGTACTAAAAAAAAGCTATAAATTTATATTAAAATTTGGGGTGTTTTACCAAACAAATGTCATAATTAATCATATAAGCATGGTTTTAACACTTTTATATCGTTTTTCATAAATATATTAAGTTTTAAAATTTCGCTACTTTTGGGGTCTTAGAAACTAACAAAATTTATAGTGTGACATTAATTTATATATGAAGAACTTAAGGCAATCTGTATTATACCTCTAATATGATAGTATTAGAGGAGGTAATGAGACTTTAACACTTATTATATTTTTATCTCTCATCTTGAAGATTGTGTTTCTTTGAAACCAAAAAAATGTATAAATAAAAAATCTCTTTGAAATAAAAAAAAATGAATAAATCAAAAGAATCTTGAATACTAAAAAGATGATTCATCCCAAACTCCATTAACTAATCTCTCGATCTCACATACTTTAGATTCAATTAATCTCCTTTTCACTCTCAACTCAAATCAAATTACACAATTCTACTAATACTACTACATTTATATAATGTTATTATTTCTAAGAAAAAAATTAAAAAAAGTTTTGAAAATTTCAAAATTGTTTCTTGTATAAATTAAAAAATGTTTTTGGCTATAAAAATATTTTTAACATTGTATTTATAGATTAAACATTAACTTTTTATCTATAAATAACATAAAGTTTTTTAGACTAAAAACAAATAAAAATATTTATAATTTTTAATATATAATACGTACAACTTTTTTGAAGTTTTTATTTATAAAAAATAGTTTTTATGTTAAAAAACAGTTTTCAAAATTTCAAAATTGTTTCTAATATAAATAAAAAAGTTTTGGCTATAAAAATATTATTTACGTTTTATTTATAAAAACACTTTAAATTTTTGTCTATAAATGACATAATGTTTTTTAAGCTAAAAACAATTAAAAATATGTATAATTTTTATATAAAATACGTACTCTTGTTCTGAAGTTTTTATTTATAAAAAATAATTTTTTATATAATAAATGCATTTAAAAATAATAGACTAATTTTATTTATGATAAAATTAACCTTTTATAATGGTTTTAAGAAAATATATTGAATTTATGATATATATTAATTTTTACGATTATCATTATATTTGTCTACCTTTTTACTGGTAATTCCTGCATTCAATGGTCAAATATTACATCCTAAGACAAAAAAAAAAATCTTATGTCCAATCGTTTTGAAAGGGAGTTTTAGGATACACAGTCGAAATTAGTCTTCTCGCCCTTATATCGGGATGAATTCCTCAATGAACTTTTCAACTAACTTTGGATACACCTCTTGTTTAATTATATTTTTGACGCGATGAAAAACTTGCTTGTCATTACTAAATTTAATTGTCCAGTAGTTTCATTAGCCGTGACCTGGAATATATAATTAACTTGTACTGTTGTCAAAGAATGGTCCACTAATTCTCTTGTTGTAGAAATACACATTAATTACATAACAAGTGAATTTAATAACAAATTATCCTTATGTATTTAAAAATTGTCAACAAGAGTAAATTAGGTCTTATTTATTAATGCCTATATTAGTAAAAATGAATGCTCAAATTTTAAAATTGTCAACAGCAAGGTACTCATGCCAAAGTAGTTGTATATTATCAAGGTATCACTTTTTTTATGTTAGATGGAAGGTTTCCAGATTAAAGTGCTTAGGTTAGGTGACTATAATGTATTATCAAATGTATTTTGGGAAAACAAAGTAGATTCTTAATTAATGTCAAAATTGATTTAGGCGGTAAGATGATTAAAAGAGCGGGGGTAAACAAAATCTTTCTTTTAAAATTACTTTTGACATAAGGAAAGGTTGTAATCTACACGTTGGTTGTTAGTTACACATGGTGACTAGTTTTAAACCCCGCGCGATGCGCGAGCGTAGTATAATTTTATTCGTAAAATATATGCCACATAAATAATATTATCATTACATTTAAACTAATGTTAATATGAGATGAAAAAATGAATAAAAAATTTGGGACATATGAACATGCCTTTATTTTAAAATTACAAATTAATTATATATTTATATTTTTTAGTACAGATAGTAGTTCTATGATTAATATACACTAAACACCGAGATACTTTTTTTATTTAAGACATAATTATATTTTTATGTCTATTTGACACATTATATAAGTATTAATTAATAATAGATGGAGTGAAAATTGACACTCATATATAATCACGATAATTACTATCATATATATATATATATATATATATATATATATATATATATATATATATATATATATATATATATATATATATTTCAAAATATTTTACTTAGGCACTTAATCAACTTTACATAAATTATACTTTAACCCCTAATTTTTAAAAAATATAATGAATAGTATCATGGATATGATAGACAGAAATGACAAACAATTAGAACTTGTGTGTTAAGAAAATAATGCATAAAGGGTATAATTTGTATAAAAAAATCTGAAAATGAGTCAAAATAAAAATATCAAACCTTATAACAAAGCACAAAAATAATTGTGCAATCACAATATAAAAAGAGAAAAATCCAAAAAGGAATATTATATATTTTATTTAAAAAACAATGTTATTAAACATGGAAGTATACCTCACTTCCTTTAAAATAGAGCAACATACACCATATGCTTCTAACTAACTAAATTCACATCATATGCTTCTAACTAATTAAACTCACATTTCTATATAAAGATTCAATCGAAATTATCTTAAGAAAAACACTATTTCAATCTTCACATAACACATTCTACTTAAACAAAATCACAGTCTATTCTATGGCTCCTTGTCAATTTTGTAAGGATTTTTTACTATTTGGGGTCCAATAGTTATTTAGAGTTTTATTCCATTTGTTTACATTCTACTCGTTTGCAATTCAAAATCGACAAAAAACGTTAGTTCGCTAATTTGATGGTCAGTTAACTCATTTTCCAATCAAAAAGACTATTTTACCCATTAGTATAAGTATTTATTAGTGTATTAAAACAAATTTTACATTATATCTTATTGTTTTAAATAGTAAAACTTTTTTTACTAACACTTTTTTATAAAATGAGAAAGTTTTATAAAATGAAAAAGTTTTATACACTTTTTTTATTAAGTATTTTTTTTTAAATCAAAAAGTTTTACAAAATCAAAAGTTTTTTTTATAAACTTTTTTTAGCACTTTTTTTTACAAACATTAAAAAATATTATTTTTAACTGTTTTTATAAACGTTGAAAAAACTTTATATAAAAACAATCTTATAAAAAACAGTTTATGAATGTCAAAAGTTTTTTTGTAAATTGTTTTCAACTTTTTTCATAAAACCAATTCTTTATATGAATAAATTAAAAACGTAAAAAACACTTAATATAAAAACATTAAAACCACTGTTTTTTTAACAGTTTTTTGTATAAACGTTAAAAAAATTTATGTAAAAACACTGTTCTTAAAAAAAAAGAACTCTTTTAAAAAAATATTAAAAAATGGTTTATATAAAAACAACATTTTTTTAAAGAGAATTATAAAACTGTTTTTGAATGTTTATAAAAAACAGTTAAAAATTCAGTGTTTTGTAACGTTTTTTAAAAACAGTGTTTTTTCCTTAAAAAAATAGTGGTTTATATAAACAGTTTTTTAACATTTATAAAAAATAGTATTTTTAACATTTTTATATCAACTGTTTTTTAATGTTTTACGTAAAAAAATAATTTTATAAAAAAAGTAGAAAACATTGTTTATAAAAAAACCGTTTAACGATTATAAATTGATTTTTTTTAAAAAACATTGATTTTATATAAATTGTTTTTTGATGTTTATAAAAAATAATTTTTTTTAACGTTTAAAAAAAGTGTTAAAAAAATAATCCAAAAAGAGAGAAAGTAGGAATAAGAGAGAGAAAAGCTCTTATAGTTTATATAAAAATTTTTTGTTAAAAACACTGTTTTTTAAAAAGGTTAAAAAAACACTATTTTTTTTACTGTTTTGTATATACGTTAAAAAATTGCTTATACAAAAACCTTTTTTTTTAAAACAGTTATAAACATCAAAAGGTTTTCTAATAAACTCTTTTTAACTGTTTTTTATAAAATCATTTTTTTTTATAAAAAGACATCAAAAATGTTAAAAAAAAGTTTTTATCAACTATCAAAAACAACTTTTTATATGAACAGTTTTCATATAAAATGTTAAATACGTTAAAAAAACAGTATTTTTCAACGTTATTATATAAATTGTTTTTTAATTACTTTTGACTTAATTTCGTAGTTGGATTAAATTGAAGGAGAGAGAGAGAAAACTCAATAGTTCAATGCATCTATTAAATTGCTTGTATAGTATTTTATAGAAATATAAAATATAGAGTGCCACGTGAACACTCTCAATGAGGAGAAGTCTTAAATGCTCATAAATGCCTTGTTTTGCATTTTTATAGTATATAGAGATTAAAGGATAAAAAAGATTGCCTATAAGAGCAAGACCTAATAAGAAATTATTTTTTTCCAAACAAACACATTTTTTCAACAAGTCTCCAAACACGGTAATACACAATATGTATAAGGCCATGATTCAATTAACCATTCTCCAAACATCTCTGCAATATGGATTATAGATGAGTAACAAAAACCAATCCCTCTGCTCATTCTGAATCCATAATTGATATAACATTTATTCTAGCGCCATAACCACAACAACATATACACAGCTACTTTTCCATTTTATCTAACTAAAACATATAAATTTACGTTGAGAGTTTTATATACTCGCTCATGATTTTAAAATATGTCTGCTACAGACTCATTGAAATTTCCCGTTGTAAAATGCGAGTGGCGGATTGATTGAAGAGTATACTTTTGCTTAAAAAAAGGGCAAACCCAAAGCTCCTGCCATTGCGAAGTACTGGAGGTTAGATGTACACAATCTTACTTATGGATGCGTAAAGTGTTGAAATATTAAATAAAATTCATCAACATATTAGATTATTGATATTAGCTAATAAAGGAATTATAGGAATTGTGTACCTGAATCCATAGTGATGATTGAGACTAGGGGGTTGGAGGTTTTCCACAGATTAATCCATCTCTCTAAGAGTTCTCTCTCCTTGATGGGAATGAGGAGGAGTCTTTGAGTGCAATAGCCTTGGGGACCAAAACCATTCATCATATAGACATCTAATTAGAACCCCGTAAATTCTAATTAGGTGACTCCTGATTATCCAATAGGTGACTCTTGAGTAACACGACTCTTGAGTAACCCGTAGGTAACTTTTGGATAACCACACATTTCGAATTCCATATTTAGTGTTGATGTCTTTTGAGCTTACCTAATTAGATCACTTCATTGCCCAATTTAAGTTGAAGCGCAAATATAATTACCATTTTAATATGTGAGCCCACATTAAATTATTTGGAATATATAAAATATTCCAACAATCTCCCACTTGGGCCACATTATAATTCCGAATGTAATTATATTCATTAACCTTATGCGCTCATCAAATTGCTTTCTATTCTTAGGACATCTCTCGAATCAATCACGTCCATCTCCTATACTAGTATGAGACCAAAGCGACCTTTGTTACATATATGTGGTAACTCGATCCATTAATGATCACCACACCAAATATATTCAACGACATAGATCAAGTATGGATGTGTGGATGGAAATTACATGTAATGTGATCTCAAACATGCCTATTTCCAATTGGTCCCAATTTTATTCTGTAGTGAGGTCAAACCTTAGTCTTTTAAACCTTATGTTATTCCACAATTAAAAGACAATACATTCAGAGTAAACAACAAAATGAAAATACCATCAACTTTATTCTGCAGAAAACTGAAATATACATAAAGTATCTGAGTAGTGTCAAATGAAGGAACATTAAACTGAATACAAACTCCCACTAAAACTGAATATCCTTAAATTGAACAACACCCATATGAGTAGTGTGCTTATGAAAGACCTTCTGTGGCAAGCCTTAGTAAGCGGATCCGAGACCACATATTGAAGCACCTTATACCTTTGACTTACTTAAGTCTATATTGTATAAGTGTTCATCTAGTTTGGAAATAGTGACAAAATTAGTTGTCTAACCTAGAATCCAAAGAACCTCAGACTTATTCACTCTCTAATCCTCTTCAATGATCCAAACAAGGTATAAATTGAATCACACTACACACATTAGAAGTGCATACATGTGTATATATTGCTCATATTGATTGTGTGTTAAATTCCCCTTAAAATGTTGTTTTAATAATTTTTTGGGAATTTTTAAACATTTTTAAAATAATGTTTTCTTAAATAAAAGTGTGTTTATAAACTTTGTGTGGTTAAAATGATATTATGAAAAATTAGTTTTTCATTAGAATGTTTGATTGGGTAGAATATCAATGCGCCAAAGACTTTAGGGTGTTGCATGTAATTAATTTGGACGCGCGTTTGCCGGCCAATGAAATGCCAACACTTGTCATGCTCTTGTTATCTCATTTGTGTTTGTTTTGTGAGAGAATTGCCTGGTGAATTGTGGATCGTTAGATCAAACGTTATCTATGGCCTGCATGTGTTTTAAGTCTATCCATGTGTTATCACTGTGGACCAATCACCTTCGTTTTAACCAACCGCTATTTTACCACCCTTGGATCAAAGTCAATATAGGAAGACTGAATCTCAACCGTTGATTTCTTTAAGCGATCCAGAACCTTCCTTGGCTCCTATATAAACCCTCTCATTCTCAGCATTTTAAGATTTTTGGCAGTCGTCTAAATTGAGAGAAAAAAAGGGAAGAGAGAAGTGAGAGAGAAGAGAGAAGAGAAAAGAGAGAAGAGAGAGAAAGGGAAACTGAGTTAGAAACCCTAACCCTAACCCTAAACAACTTCAAACCATATTCAAACCTTCGTACTTTCAGGAATCAAAACACAACCTTGAGTGTTTGAGAGAGATTGGTGTTACTGGTTTGATCGTTTGTAGCTGTAACCTCTTGATCTGTGATCTTGTTACCAACTTAGACATTTTGGTGAGATCTGTATTTCTTTTTCATAGAAATCTTAGATCTACACTATTGCATGTTATATATCACTAGATCTGAATATTTGTTTCTCGATTTGTGAAAATCTTTGCTGATTTAGATCTGTAAATGTTTTATATTTTCTGTTCTTGTGAAACTTAACCTTGACCTAGTTGGATTCTCACTTGGAGGTTTTCAATCTCTAAAATCCTTTTTAAAAACAGAGATTGATTAAGATCTTGACTGATTTTGAAGCAAGATATCCGTGGAATCTGGGATAGATTAAAAGGTCAAAAGGTTTTAAGTTTTGTAAGAAAGAAAGAAAAGAAAATCACAGCATATAGTCTTTATATGTAATTTTCTAGGACTGTCTGTACAAACTAAGTGTGTGTGAGTTCATGCATGTGGATAGAAATCACATCACAAACACTTAACACACTACCACACTGAAAGTGTTGGGTATAAGATCAAAGATTATTGAGTCAACGAAAAGAAAGCTAAAGCAAAGTGGAAGTTATCAAACTGGAAGAACATCATCAACAATCAGATCTACAAGAAGTTAGAAGGACACCAAGTGGGGTATATTCCTAAACTTATAATAGGCTGAGTTGTTTGCATGTATGTTGTATTGTTTGTAACTGCTATTTGTTTTTAGTGGATTTTTTCTTTGTGACTTAGAAGTCACCGTGGATGTTTCCTCTATTGGGAGAGGTTTTACCACGTTAAAAATAGTGTGTTCTGATTATCTTCATCTCCTCATCTCATTCTATAGTGTGCTGATATTTTGAAACTATCTTAGTTTTAAAACTGATTACAAAGTCTTGGTTATTCTCGTACATAAGTTTTTGTAAACACTTCTTGTTGTTTATCATTTTTATTTTCAAAAGAAAAGGGTTTCTTCAACAAACAACTCGGAGTTGCTTATACAGTTTAATCATTATATTAAACGGCATTAGTAACATTTTTCAATTGGTATCAGAGCCCTGTAAACTTTTATTTCAAAAAGGATCTTGTGTTTCTGAAATCATTTTCTGAAAATCTTAACTATGGACGAGAAGAATGAAAGGTTTGGTAATCTGTCCAGACCTCCACTCTTTGATGGAAACAACTTTGCTTACTGGAAAGTAAGAATGGTTGCCTTCATCCAAGGGACTTTAGGAGATGATGTCTGGGACATTATTGAAATTGGATATACTTATCCTACTAAACCAGCCACTGAAGGAAGTGATGAGAGGGTAAAGAAAATCTTAAGTGAGTTTACCCAAGAAGAGAAAACACTTTCTCGTAATAACAATAAAGGCAAGAATGCCATCTTTATGTCAATTAATGAGTATGCGTTCAAGAGAATCTCATCTTGTGCCACTTCCAAGGAAGCTTGGGACACATTAATCACTGCCCATGAAGGAGACTCAAGAGTTAAAGTTGCTAAAACTCAAATGCTTACCCAGTAGTACAACTCTTTAATTATGTCTGACTCTGAGTCTTTTGATGACTTTTATATGAACCTAACTGATATAGTTACTAAGTTGCATGCTAATGGTATAAGATATGATAGGAATGAGATTGTTTCTAAAATTCTAAGATCATTACCACAAAAGTTTGATAGCAAGAGGTATGCTATTGAGGAGATGAGTGATCAAAACCTCACCCCTGAGTTACTCAGTAGCAAACTTAGGACTGTGGAAATGGAATTAGACTTTAAGAAACAATTAAATCAGTCTCAAAGAAAACAGCCCAACTCTAACTTGAGTTTTTCTTCTAAGATATCTAAACTTGAGACTAATTTGACCAACTGTGACTCTGATGAGGAGTGTGATATAGACAAACTAGATAATCAGATTGCCTTAATGTCGAAAGAATTTAAGAAAATTGTTAAATTTAGAAACAAACAGGCATCTAAACAAGGCAAACCTAATTATCCAACTGTGTCTAATCCCAAACCTCATGAGAGAGGTCTTGACAAACATCCTAAGGACAACAACTTCATATCTAACAGAGACATTAAAAAGATTGAATGTTTTAGATGTGGGAAACTAGGTCACATTGCTCACGATTGCAGAGTTAATCTGAATAAAACCAACACACACAATAGAGCCAATGTCTGTAAAACTTGGGATGATTCAAGTGACTCTGATGAAGAGGAACTTGAGTCATCTAATGTACTTGACCCTTGCATGTCCTTTTTTCCTAAGATCATTTACAATGATGATATGCCTGTATGTGATAATGATACTTCTACTCCTGCTCTTGTGAATACTGCTTTGACTGGCCTAGATGCCTTGTTATGTGAAAATGTTGCTAGCTCTAGTTCCGTGTGTGTGAGTCAAAGAGATCTCGATAAGGACGATGTAAATGGGTGCATGAGTACTAAAACTGAATCGTTAGAGGTCACTATACACGCTTCACTTAGCGACTCAGACACAGATGACCTCCCAGATATTCATACTTTGTATGCTAAAACTCTTAAAAAAGGCACTAGACTGGAGAAGACTGTTAGAGACCTGACCAAGAAATTAGATGATCTAAGTCTTATTGTGAAGCTGAATGCCGAAGAGTACACTAACCAGTGTCTGACACATCAATCTGAAATTGAAACTTTTGATCAAAAATTAAAAGAGTTGACCAAAACTAATGAAATCCTGGAAATGAAATACAAGGGAACATTATTAGAATTGGAAGAAGCAAAAACAAAGACAACAACTGTTTTCAAAAAAATTTCTAAGTTTGAAAACAATTCAAATTGTTTCACTGACTTTGTTGTTGACTCTAAGACCAATTCTGATGATAGAACCGGTATTGGTTTCTGCCCTAAGAATAAACCACAAACTAAAAATTTTGAACCTATCAAGTTTGTGTCTGGGGGCAAAAGACCAATCGAAACATGTCCAGATTTTCATTTTATTAAAAAAGAATATGATCAAAAGCAACAACAGAAAGACATTGGAGAGTCTAGTAACTCTAAGGCTGATAGTACACTTGAGACTAAATACGTCTGTCCTTTGATCAGAAAGGCTGAATCTACCTTTAAAACCATACCTCCTAGGAATAAGACTTCTCAACAGAATCCTGTCAAACCCATCTTTAGAAGTTTCCCTAAGGAAGTACATCCCTCAAGCAATCAATATTGCTCCTACTGTGACGTTTATGGTCATTCATTTGAAGGTTGTTATGCTAGGCGTCTAAACACCCCTGTGTACAACACTCCTGTTTACAAGAACTTTAACTATTCTAGGCAAAATCGTAACCATTATGTCCTTCCAAGACAACCTGACAAGAACTCTAACTACAGGAATAGAAAGACCAAAACTAAGAGTTCATTTAAGAGAAAGGCTCCCATAAACTTTCCTAAACCAAAAGCTCAATTGTTCCACAAAAATCAGTTTGTTGCGCCAAATGTTTTTCGACAAAAAGCCGCTTCTCGAAAATTTTATCAAATGAGAGCAAACTTGCGCAAAAATAAAATTAGAGCTATTTGGGTTAGAAAAGATGATCTTTTACCCCAAATGAAGTGTAACATTGTCATCACTGCCTTAAAAGCTGAACACACTTCATCTGGTTGGTATTTAGATTCAGGATGCTCCAAACATATGACAGGAGATGAAACCAAACTCTTAAACAAAACCAGATTTGCTGGAGGTAGGGTAGTTTTTGGCGATGGAGTTTCATCCCAGATCATAGGTAAAGGAACCCTAAAAGAAGAGGGAATGCCTGTTTTGGAAAATGTACTTTTAGTTAAAGGCCTTAAAGCCAACCTCCTAAGTATATCACAATTTTGTGACTCAGACCATACAGTTACCTTTTCAAAGAACAATTGCAAAATTCTAAATGATAAAGGTGAATGCATCATTACCGAATTTAGAACACCTGACAATTGCTATACTGTCAAGACTAGTTCTGAAACCTGTAACATTGTCAGAATGGATGACAATGAAATCTGGCATAATCGTATGGGTCACCTAAGTTATGATATCCTTGGTAGATTGTCTAGTCAAGAGATTGTTAGAGATATTCCTAAAATTAAACCTATTTCCAGGGTTGTCTGTGGTCATTGCCAGGTGGGAAAAATAGTTAAGACTTCGCATAAAAAAGTTAAAGACATTCTCACCTCTAGACCTCTAGATCTCATCCATATGGACCTTATTGGTCCTTCTAGAACTGTTAGTCTTTGTGGACACAGTTATATCCTAGTCATGGTTGATGATTTTACACGATTCACTTGGGTTTCCTTCTTGAAACATAAATCTGACACGTTTCAGACATTTTTGAAAATTTTACTAAGAATTGAAAATGAGAAGGACACACAAGTCAATCGCATTCGTAGCGATAGAGGGGGAGAGTTCATAGACACGGGAATAGTTTAATATTGTGACTACAACGGTTACAAACACGAATTCAGTGCCCCTAAGACACCTCAGCAGAACGGTGTTGCCGAAAGGAAAAACCGAACTCTTCAAGAGATGGCGCGTGTCATGTTGCATGCCAAATCTCTACCTAAGTACTTCTGGGTAGAATCTATTAGAACTGCATGTCATATCATTAATCGGGTTTACCTTAGGAAAAACACTAAACAAACCTCTTATGAGTTGTGGTACGGTAAGAAGCCAAATCTGAAATATCTAAGAACTTTCGGAAGTCAGTGTTACGTCTGTAAAGACAGAGAATATTTGTCCAAATTCGAGACACGTGGAGATAAAGCCATCTTCTTAGGTTACTCTCCAAACAGTCATGCATATCGTATATACAATCTGCGTACTAAGACCCTTATGGAGTCGATAAATGTAATTGTAAGCGACACTATTGTCGAAAATAAGATATTTGAATCACCTATTGTGGTCGAATCTGAAAATGATTTCAAAAATGATTCAGCAGAAATAGATGACTCATTACCTATTGAGAGTCCATAAGTACCTGGCTGGGTCTCTAAAGATCATCCCATTGACAACGTGGTCGGTAATCCTAATGAGCCTGTCCGTACTAGATCCCAGTTAAGAAATTATGCTAATTACGCATGTTTCATCTCCCTTGTGGAACCGAAAAATGCTAATGAAGCATTGAATGACGCACACTGGATTTCTGCTATGTAGGAAGAACTTTTACAATTTGTCATTCACGATGTCTGGTATCTTGTACCGCGGCCTCAAAATAAAAATGTTATTGGCACACGTTGGATCTTTAAGAACAAATCTGACGAAAATGGGGTAATCCTTAGAAACAAAGTTAGGCTTGTTGCTCAAGGTTACTCTCAAATAGAAGGGATAGATTTTAGCAAGACATTTGCCCCAGTCACTCGTCTTGAATCTGTTCGACTTCTTTTCTGCATAGCGTGTCACTTAAAATTTACACTTTATCAAATGGATGTCAAGTCTGCCTTCCTCAATGGAATTCTATCCGAACAAACGTATGTAGAACAACCCAAAAGGTTCATTGACCCAAAATACCCAGACCATGTTTTTCGTCTAAAAAAGGCTTTATATGGCTTAAAACAAGCTCCTAGAGCTTGGTATGAACGCCTATCCAACTTTTTTTTGGATAAGGGTTTTAAGAGAGGAGGAAATGACCAGACCCTCTTTGTCAAACATTTTGACAAAAACATTATTATAGCCCAAGTCTATGTAGACGACATCATCTTTGGGTCTACTTCAACATCTGAAGTTAAATCCTTTTCTGCTATTATGCATAAGGAGTTTCACATGTCCCTTATGGGGGAGCTATAGCTTTTCTTAGGATTTCAAGTGAAACAGAATTCTGATGGATTATTTGTCTCTCAAACTAAGTATGCCTTAAACCTTGTTAAGAAATTTGGTTTAGATAATGCTAAAGTTGCCAAAACGCCAATGAGTACTACTGTTAAATTATGTAAAGATGAAAATGGAAAGTCAGTTGATTCCACACTTTATCGTAGTATGATTAGTAGTCTACTCTATCTAACTGCCTCACGACCAGATATAATGTATGTTGTATGTATGTGTGCTCGTTACCAGAATAACCCTAAAGAGAGCCATTTATCTTGTGTAAAACGTATAATAAAGTACATAAAAGGCACTTTTAATCTTGGACTTAGGTACACTAATGATACCTGCAGCACCATCATAGGGTATACTGATGCTGATTGGGCCGGTTGTACTGATGACAGTAAGAGTACATCAAGTGCCTGTTATTATGTCGGCAATAATTTAGTAGGTTGGAGTAGCAAAAAACAGAATTGCACATCTTTATCTACGGCTGAGTCCGAATATATAGCAGCTGGAAGTTGTTGTGCTCAATTGTTATGGATAAAACAAATGTTAAGCGACTATGGGATTAAAGAAGATCGGTTACAATTGTATTGTGACAATCAAAGCGCCATTAACATATCTAAAAACCTGGTTCAACACTCGCGAACTAAGCATATTAAAATAAGACATCACTTTATACACGAACTTGTTGAGACTAAGGAGTTAGAAATCCATTATCTACCTATTGATTTTCAACTTGCAGACATGTTCACTAAACCTCTAGACTATAACAGATTTATGTATTTGCGTAATTCTATAGGTATGGTATGTGCTGATTAATCTCTTAAGACCGTAATTTTTTACCCTTTGTCCATTTGAGACAAAATGGGGGAGAAATTTGAGTCTTACGGGTTCAATGTTTTGTTCACATTACATCTAAACTGCTTGATCTTAGTGCATATTTGCAGGAACCTCTTCTACTGTTTTTCTACCATTTCTCTCTAGTGTACAAATTTGTAAATAGTTGAGTTATGTAAGTTTTGACTTTCTAGGAAATGGGTAGAGAGTATCTTTTGTATAGGACTAGGTTTTATTTTTTTTGGTTCCCTAAGAGTTTAAGCTAACTCAAAGGAGATTTTGTCTCATATTTCCAAAGGGGGAGATTGAAGCACCTTATACCTTTGACTTACTTAAGTCTATATTGTATAAGTGTTCATTTAGTTTGGAAATAGTGACAAAATTAGTTGTCTAACATAGAATCCAAAAAACCTCAGACTTATTCACTCTCTAATCCTCTTCAATGATCCAAACAAGGTATAAATTGAATCACACTACACACATTAGAAGTGCATACATGTGTATATATTGCTCATATTGATTGTGTGTTAAATTCCCCTTAAAATGTTGTTTTAATAATTTTTTGGGAATTTTTAAACATTTTTAAAATAATGTTTTCTTAAATAAAAGTGTGTTTATAAACTTTGTGTGGTTAAAATGATATTATGAAAAATTAGTTTTTCATTAGAATGTTTGATTGGGTAGAATATCAATGCGCCAGAGACTTTAGGGTGTTGCATGTAATTAATTTGGACGCGCGTTTGCCGGCCAATGAAATGCCAACACTTGTCATGCTCTTGTTATCTCATTTGTGTTTGTTTTGTGAGAGAACTGCCTGGTGAATTGTGGATCGTTAGATCAAACGTTATCTATGGCCTGCATGTGTTTTAAGTCTATCCATGTGTTATCACTGTGGACCAATCACCTTCGTTTTAACCAACCGCTATTTTACCACCCCTGGATCAAAGTCAATATAGGAAGACTGAATCTCAACCGTTGATTGCTTTAAGCGATCCAGAACCTTCCTTGGCTCCTATATAAACCCTCTCATTCTCAGCATTTTAAGATTTTTGGCAGTCGTCTAAATTGAGAGAAAAAAAGGGAAGAGAGAAGTGAGAGAGAAGAGAGAAGAGAAAAGAGAGAAGAGAGAGAAAGGGAAACTGAGTTAGAAACCCTAACCCTAACCCTAAACAACTTCAAACCATATTCAAACCTTCGTACTTTCAGAAATCCAAACACAACCTTGAGTGTTTGAGAGAGATTGGTGTTACTGGTTTGATCGTTTGTAGCTGTAACCTCTTGATCTGTGATCTTGTTACCAACTTAGACATTTTGGTGAGATCTGTATTTCTTTTTCATAGAAATCTTAGATCTACACTATTGCATGTTATATATCACTAGATCTGCATATTTGTTTCTCGATTTGTGAAAATCTTTGCTGATTTAGATCTGTAAATGTTTTATATTTTCTGTTCTTGTGAAACTTAACCTTGACCTAGTTGGATTCTCACTTTGAGGTTTTCAATCTCTAAAATCCTTTTTAAAAACAAAGATTGATTAAGATCTTGACTGATTTTGAAGCAAGATATCCGTGGAATCTGGGATAGATTAAAAGGTCAAAGGGTTTCAAGTTTTGTAAGAATGAAAGAAAAGAAAATCACAGCATATAGTCTTTATATTTAATTTTCTAGGACTGTCTGTACAAACTAAGTGTGTGTGAGTTCATGCATGTGGATAGAAATCACATCACAAACACTTGACACACTACCACACTGAAAGTGTTGGGTATAAGATCAAAGATTATTGAGTCGACGAAAAGAAAGCTAAAGCAAAGTGGAAGTTATCAAAATGGAAGAACATCATCAACAATCAGATCTACAAGAAGTTAGAAGGACACCAAGTGGGGTATATTCCTAAACTTAGAATAGGCTGAGTTGTGTGCATGTATGTTGTATTGTTTGTAACTGCTATTTGTTTTTAGTGAATTTTTACTTTCGTGACTTAGAAGTCACCGTGGATGTTTCCTCTATTGGGAGAGGTTTTACCACGTTAAAAATAGTGTGTTCTGATTATCTTCATCTCCTCATCTCATTGTATAGTGTGCTGATATTTTGAAACTATCTTAGTTTTAAAACTGATTACAAAGTCTTGGTTATTCTCGTACATAAGTTTTTGTAAACACTTCTTGTTGTTTATCATTTTTATTTTCAAAAGAAAAGGGTTTCTTCAACAAACAACTCGGAGTTGCTTATACAGTTTAATCATTATATTAAACGGCATTAGTAACGTTTTTCACATATTTTGTTCTTATATGTTCAATAGACACTATCTTACTCCGATCTCTTTCCTTAACAACAAGAAACTTAATGTATATGTGCTTAGACTTCAATAAGATTTTGTTGTTATTCGAATATAGAACTGCTGAATTATTATCACAATATATTTGTAGCGGTCTTTCAATGCTATCGAAAATATGCAGCCTAGTGACAAAATTTCACATATATATAGCATGATTTGTTTCCTCATAACTGGCTATGAACTCTGCTGCCACAGTGGAAGGTGCAATGAGTGAGTGCTTAACACTCTACCGAAAATAGCACCTCCAGACAACATGTATAAATAGCCAGAAGTGGATCTCTTAGTGTCTTGGCAACCCGCAAGATCAACATCAGAATACCCAATGATCTACAAATTATCTGACTTCTGATGAGTATGTAATATTTTGTTCCTTATAAATACCTCATAACCCATTTGGCTTCTTTCTACTGATCCATTTTAGGGATTTTAGGGTTACCCAAATATCTTCCTAACATACCTATTTCTGTACACAAATTCCAAATGCATACATACTTGAGCATGCAAAAGACTCCCATAGCTGAAGCATAAGGAACCTTTTTCATTTCTTTACTTTCAGTCTCATTCTTGGGGCATTGACAGAGACTAAACTTATCTCCCATGCAATAGGAGTATCTCCTTGTGCACAATCTTACATGCCAAATCTAGCAAGTACCTCCTCGATATAGCTCTTTTGTGATAACCCAAGGACACCCCGAGAATGATCTTGGTGTATCTTAATTCCTAATACAAAAGAGTTACCCTCAAGATCTTTCATTTTAAAATTTTTAATTAGAAATCTCTTAGGTTCGTGCAATAAGCCTATATTGCTGCTAGACATAGAACATAAGGGAGATAATTTTACTCCCACTAAACTTATGATATACACACTCATATACTTCATTAACCTCAAAATCATATGAGATAATGACTTGATAATCATATGAGATAATAACTTGATAAAACTTGTGATATCATTTACGGGAAGCATGTTTGAGACCATATATGGATTTCTTGAGTTTGTAGACCATATACTTTGGATCAACTGGGTCAAAGTTTTCTGGTTGCACCATATATATGGTTTTCTCAATATTACCATTGAGAAAAGCCATCTTAACATCCATTTGAGGAAGCTTTAAATCAAAATGATCTACAACTGCTCATGAGGTTATTGAGTTTGCTCTTCTGGAATAACTCTTAGATTTCGAGTAGGGAAGTCCTCATTGTTGTCTTCTTGAACACTATCAGCAGGCTAAACAATATTTAGAAGAGGAATTGATTCCTTTTCACAGACAACATTCTTATTCTTAACCGTATCCTCCCCCTCAAACTCAACATCCTCAAGAAATCTCGTATTTTTCATCTTGAAAAAGGACTTAGTTGAGGGATGAAAGAACTTAAAATCCCTCAACCGTTGAGTATACCCAACAAAATAGCAGCTAATAGTTCTTGAGTCCAGTTTCTTTTCAATTGTCCTATAAGGCCTTGCCTCAGCTGGACACCCCAAAATGTGAGAGGTTTTCAGCCGATCCATAGTTCATAAGGGGTGTTAGATACCATTGTACAAAGTACTCCATTTAGAATATATACTACAGTCTTAAGTGCCTCTCCCTAGAGTAAATCTGGAAAAGAAGAATGACGAATCATACTTCTTACCATGTTCTTAACCTTTCTGTTTTGTCTCTAGGAATTTGGCAAAATATTCCAGACGTTATTTACCTCATCTATCATATCTGCCATAGTATGCACCACCATAGTCAGATTTGACAACTTTAATCTTCTTGCCTAGTTGATTTTCAACTTTGACTTTGAAGGCCTTAACACGTCCAGAGCTTGAGACTTCTCATGAATTAAATATAAGTACCCATAAGGAGAATAGTTATCTATCAATTCTAAGACATCATAACTCCTTTTGACACTGAATTTCCATATGTTTGTTTGTTTCCCCTTATACGCTCGATACAAACATCAAAGTCTGTGAAATTAAGGGGTTCAAGTATTCCATCTGACACAAGCCTTTTATTCTCCTTTGGGAGATATGACCCAAATGCTTGTACCAAAAAGTAACAGAATTCTCATCATTTAATCTTAACGTTTTTGCAAGGTTTCATTAAATGAAGCATTCGTATAATTTATTAATTAAAGAACCAGTCGAAACCAAAGTAGAATTTAGAAAGAGAATAACTTTATTATTTTCAAATGAATAAGAATAACTGTATTTGTCCAAAACAAAAAATAAAAACCAAGTTCAGTCTGAAAAACGGTACTACATAAGTCTTTATTAATTCAATAAAATAGCCAGTTTCAAAAGATAATAAAAAGGTCCCAATTGCTTCAATTCCAACTATTTTTCCATCGCCCAGATAGATGAATCTTTCAACATAATTTGGCGGTCGGCTCCACAGGCAACCATGCATAGACATACATGAGTAGTAGCACCCGAATCTACCCACCATGGCTTGTACAAAAGCCAAATTAACTTCCGAACAAACCAAAATGAGAAGTGTACCTTTCTTTACATGCCATGTGGCGTAATTAGAACAATCTTTATTCACATGCCCACGTTTCTGTAAAAGAAACAAGCAAATCGTGAATCCTGAACTTGTTTCTTTTGTTGAACTTTAGGTCTGGGTTGTGATGTTACAACTGCAGTACCCTTATCATTAGACATTTTCCTCTTTATGTTCCTCGAGGTAAATGTAATATGAGCAATTTCAGTTGTCTTTTCTCGCTTCAACCTTTCCTCTTCTTGTACACAATGTGAAATGAGCTCATTAAGAGTACTTTTATCCTTTTGAGTCTTATAACTCACTATAAATTGTCCATAGTGTGCAGGAAGAGATATCAATAACAGATGCATGAGCAAGTTACCATACAATTCTAACTTTAGTACTTTAAGTTTTGAAGCGATGTTAGACATCTCCATAATGTACTCTCGTATGTTTCCTTTTCCTTTATGCTTTATTTGGATAAGGTTCGCTAAAAGCGTACTTGTCTTATCCTTTTTTTCGTTCTTTGCAAAATGTAATTTAATATCTTGAAGGAAACTTATGACGGTTACCTCATTGAACATACCGCCCATTAAATCTTTTAGGAAACTGAGAACAAATAAATTACAAATGCTCCAATATAAAATTTATGTCATGGCATATTGTAATAAAATAAACTGATAAATGCAAGACATAAATTTTATCTAACTGCAATGGTGGAATGGTGGGCCCATCAATGAGAGACCTAGCACAACATTAATATTTAGTCTTTGTACATAAATATTAACTTGTAAGTGGTACTCTCAGTCCAGAAAAAAATATTGATAATAAATTCGGTCAACTAACCCTCCTTTTGGGCTGATTAATTGTACATAATAGAATTCAGTCAAATAACTAACCGTCATTTGGTCCGATTAATTGTCCACATGAAAACTATAGAATTATCACATATTTAATTCTGCATGTATATTTATTATTCAGCCAAATAATAATCTTCCTTTGGGCCGATTATTACCCGCAGAAATAATAAATATATTAACATCATTTTTATATCTCAAAATAAATTAATCTATGCAATAGAGGTTACTTTGGCAACGTATTATTTTAATTAATTCATTTAAAGATATAATACATTTTTGGTATTTTTTTAAGAAAATACCCCAAATGGGCATCAAACTTTATTAAAAATCTGAAACCAAATGATTTTTAATTAAATATGTTAGTATTTGGTCCACCTAATTTTATACTTGCCTTAGTTCCCCCCAAAAATATGCATTTGGAAATAATTCTCACACACAAAAAAAAATTTGAAAGAATTTCCACAAACATTGAGTTAGAATTAATTCAAAAAAAAAACTGAATTGAGTGCTCACTTATTTTTCCAAAAATGAAAATTTTTGAGTTATCACGACAGTGACATAAACAATCTCTTCAAGATCACTCTCCAATTCGCGGAATCGCAAAATCAATTTTCAAGCAAGAGTGATTAGCATTGACATTATAACAAAAAATGGCAAAAACACGTTTTATGGGTCTAAACGATGTCAAATAGTCGAGATAGGGTGGTGCCCAATATTTGCAATGGGTTTTGTTTATTTCGACGTTTCCAGGTGACCACCAAAATTTCATAAAATATTAAATAAGAAAATGAAATGTCGTTGAAAACGTCCCTCAAAATTCTGAATCAAGATTTCAACAATTCTCATATTAATCTTGAAAAAAACTGAATTAATCCATCCAAAACCATTATGAATTAAACCATTTTGAGGAAAATAAAAAATCACCTTGTATTAATAATCATAAATCAATTATGAAAATTATCACGAATCATACATAAATTCTACATAGAATCCTAAAAGCCATATGGGTTCTAACTAGATCATATGTATGATAAATAAAACAAAATCACTTCTAAATTACAATCACAATACCAATCTCAATAATCTAATATGAAGAGGCTCTGATACCACTTGTTGGAATATTAAATAAAATTCATCAACATATTAGATTATTGAGATTACCTAATAAAGTAATTATAGGAACTGTGTACCTGAATCCATAGTGATGATTGAGACTAGGGGGTTGGAGGTCTTCCACAGACTAATCCCTCTCTCTATGAGTTCTCTCTCATTGATGGGAATGAGGAGGAGAGTCTTTGAGTTTATTAGCCTTGGGAACCAGAACCCTTCATTATATATACATCTAATGAGAACCCCATAAATTCTAATTAGGTGAATCCTGATTAACCAATAGGTGACCCTCGAGTAACCAGTAGGTGACTTTTGGGTAACCACACATTTCAAATTCCATATTTACTATTGACGTCTTTTGAACTTACCTAATTAGATCACTTCATTTGCCCAATTTAAATTGAAGCTCAAATATAATTACCACTTTAATATGTGAGCCCACATTAAATTATTTGGAATATATAAATTATTCCAACATAAAGTGTACTTTGGGTTACACTGATAATATACGAAAGAGATATCAAGGTAAATGGATACGGGGAATATGTCGAAGCTGTTAAGGATGAAATGATTAGGTGTGAGAAACTTGTCGCTTCCGATGAGCCTCTGTCTATACACATTAATTTCTATAACAAGTTCAGGTCATTGAATCCGGCTATCCATTTGATATTTGCAATGAAGCAGATTTTGAGGAGTTTTGATTCTCCGAGATTAGTTAGGTCGGAGAAATGTAGATCGTAGAGTTGCATTATTTATGTGGTTAATTCATTGTTGTAGGTTAGAATGGAAGAAATTGGTATATGAGATTTTAAGTTTCATTCAAATTTTTGGAATAACGAAGAGAACGAGTTCATTAGCTGACTAATTTGTACAAGATTGAAAAGAAAAGAAAACACAATCAAAGTTGTTTTCGTTCACGTTTTTCATTTTCTTGAGATGTTCATGAGTTTAATTACAAGCGCACATTCTTCGAATTGGTTCGGTTTCACTACTAACCTATAATCGAAACTGGGGTTGATCGATTTCTCATTTTGCAAACGAAGACGAAATTGATTATGTTCAGAACCGAACATATTGTAACCAACATTTCTTGGATTTATTCGAATCAGTTTTTGGTTACAAAAATTTATTAAAACTAGCTTTAAACCCCGCGTGATGCGCGGGCACTTTATAAGTCTTGATTTACTATGCAATGTAGTAAAGATTCTAAAGTATTAATGTTCTACCCTGTGTAAAGCATGTGTCAAAAGCATAATATTATAAAATTGACCTGCCCTTTTTGACTTCTTTCAATCGACCACAGAAGATATAATAGAGAGAAATCTATTATAATATTTGTGAAAGTTCGTCACATTTATACGTTAAATGTCGAAGTCAATGCAACAAAATAAAAAATAGTAGGAGTGGACAAAAAAAAGACCGACCCGAATGGACCGATTGGACCGAACCGGAACGAACCGAAAATTAAGGCTATTTTGAAACCGGTCCGAAAATCGGTTCACAAAAACTAAAAACCGATTAAACCGGTCCGGTCCGGTCCGCGGTCCACTATATTAAAAGACCGATTTGGACCGGACGGGACCGATTCCCATATATATATATAATAAAAATAATGTTATTGTATTTCTTATATATAACTTTTGAATTAATGTATATAATTTATGAATTTAATTTGGAACATTTTATATATGTATAGACATTTTTTCATTTGGGTTAAAAAAACCCATGTAAATATCACTTGGAGTTTCGAGTATTATTTTTTTGTATACATATTTGTGAGAAAAATAGATAAAAACATTCATAAAAAGTACATATATATAAGATAGGGTCAGGACCGAATTTTACCCCGGACCGAACCGAAAAAAGCTTGGACCGAATTAGTAGGTTAACCGAATTAATCGGTCCGGTCTCGGTCCAAAAAAATTGAGGACCGAATATTCGGTCCGGTCCAAAAAATAGGAAAAACCCGGACCGGACCGGACCGTGCCCACCCCTAAAAAATAGTGTAGAGTTAGTAATATAAAATAATATAATGCAAAAAAAAAAATGAAGTGTTAAGGAGTTAAAAAAAAGGTTGAAGGTTTGCAGAAAGCTCCATCGAGGGGTTATTTTATTTGTGAGGGGAAGATCAAATCGAAAGAGTCATAATAGTGGAAAGGGAAGGTCTAGATTGAAATTGAAACCGAGGTTACTAAAGTGTTACCACTACCACACGTAGTAGTGGCATTTTAAATGTCCAAAGCGAAAAGGGATGAAGGTAAAAGAAAAACAGAATCACAGTGGAGATGCAGTATTGGCAGATGGAGGTTCGGATGATGTTTTCTTGGGTTCTAATACCAATATATATATATATATATAATTTTGCATCTACTTGCATATGCAAGATGAATTAAAAATGCAGCCCAGCTCCAGTTAATGAAATTAAACGAACCATGAAACAGATGTTTTGTTAATCAACTATAATGCAAACCATCCCATGAAATGTAGGTTTTGTCAACCAACTATAAATGTTTTTGAAAACTGGAAGGATAAAAATACATATACAATTAATTCTGCTAAAAAAATGCAGACATTAAAACAACCGAGCTATCTATTTCAACTATTTACCTCTGAGTAGATAGTAGTTGCTCCAATCTATTATTGTTGACATTGGCTTATGATGAAGTCTCAGTATATATCTCCGAAAATAACTCAAATTGAATCCCTGGTAGCCCTTAATTCTCATCCACGACCCACGACCCCCTTACATGCTGCCTCTCCCACTTCAGAAGATCCACCACCAATGACAAAAGTGGCATTATAGCAGCCCCTGTTAATCCGAGAACCGATCATAATTCACCCCTGACCTAGATCTCGGACTCATTCAACCTGTTTACTTGTCCAAACAATCGATGGAAATGTAAATCAGTGTAAAAAGAGGGAGAGGGGAACATACCGATGGAAATGAAGAGTACAGGTAGGGGTGAGAAATATCTCTTCTGGGTATAGGGTATTTATACCCATTCCGAAGCTTGGTAGTTCAACCGATAAAGAGACGGCATGAGAGGCTATAGACAATCGATGGATGGACGGATGAAGAGAATGGAAAGGAAGAGTAGGATTGTGAGGTGTGTGTGAGGAGAAAGTAAGGGTTTTGGAAAATGAGAAGAATTTGAGGAGACATGGAGAGGAGGCTTCTTGTAAAAAAACATTAAATGCAAGATCAGCCTTTTTGTAAATCAATATTAAATACAAAATAGGTGTCAATATTCTCTCTAAATAAATAGACATCAAAATATATTATGTTATTAGATAAATAAATAAAATAATATATTGTCCTCATGTGTAACACAAAATAGACACTCTCAACAAACATTGTAAATGAAATCCAAATTCCAGAAGCCAAAATTAATTTACACCATTAAATTAAAGACAAAACAATATTTTTCATATATATATAAAGTGTAACAAAACATGTAAGGATTAGATCGATTCCAATTTAACATAGGTTCATGGTTCGATTCCGAATCAAATCGGTTTGTGTTGGTGGTATATGATTTAATTTGTTGTGAATGTATAATTATTAAAAGGTGGTCTTGAATCCATCCACATAAATTATAAGTTAATCTACCATACATACATGGGTAATGACTAAGGAAATAGTAAGTTTATTCACGCTAATTTTTTATTACATGACTAGTCTAGTTTTAATGAATAATATCTTTTTTTCTTTCCCAAGATAAATAATTTATAAGTTCATCTAACCTAATTAAAAAGGTTAATATACTTTTATTTATTAACTAATTAATAGGTCTCTGGCAAGATAAATTATAACAAGGATTAAACAATTCAACTTAAAGAAATTATTTTTTATGCTTAACCATATTTCAAACATCTATTTTGGACTAGCGTCCCTATTTCACATATTGATGTCACTTTTTGAGTATTAAGTTCCATAATGTATTATCATAATTAAGAGAAAAGAGGTTAGAGTAACACAATCATTAAAGTAATTCTTGAAAAATATTTTTTTAAATCTATAAAGCATAAAAAAATTGTTTATTTCAATAATTTGAATTATTTAACCATTTTAATAGTTTATTTTTACTTTTGATTTTTTTAATTTCAAATAGATTATATGTCGTATTTAAAAATTAAAGTCAATTATCAAATATTCCCCAACATAAATACATATTTTTTTAAAGACACCCATTTTTAGTTTAACCCATTTAGTCCCTCAAACACACATTTTCCCAATATTCTCTTATTTTTAAAGGTCCACGCTAGCGGCACCCCCCTCCCCAGCCCCTGCTGCTGGAGCTCTGGTGGGAGTCATAGGAGCTCCGGTAGAGGTTGTCGGAGCTCCGGCAGTGGGTGTGGGGGTGGGGGTGGAGGGAGGTGGGTAGTGGGTTTGTGTGTGTCCTTTTTTTGAATATTTTTATATAGTGAGTATTAACCGAGAAAAAGTCTACTAACAACTTTCCTACTTAATTGGAACACATGCACATGCAACGCTGAGTTTACCACTTCAACATATTGCAAATTCAAATATTAACCTCCTCCTATTATGTAGCTTAACAACTATCTGTTCATTGTATATATTTCCCAGTACGACTCGGTTACATTTTAAGAGTGAAAAATATATTAAAAACTTCTGTTCAGTTCACATGGTACCAGAGCTATAAGCCATAGCCTGATAATTTTTTTTTCTTTTCTTCTTTCCTTTCTATCTTATTCTACGAGCAGTAATCTCTGTCTCTCACAATTACTACCTCATCAAATACAAAAAGTGACATCTCTTCCCCACATTCTACTGTCAATATTGGTTCTTCTCATCATTATGTCAATATCAAACTTGATGATACCAATTACCTCCACTGGAAAACCCAAGTTGAACCATTTTTAAGCGGTCAAAACCTACTTCGATTTGTTGATGGAAGTTATTCATGTCCCTTTGAAGAACCAGCTGTCAGCCTATGGAAACAACAAGACAAGCTAATTATTAGCATGCTAGTATCTTCCATGTCCACCTCAATGATCTCTCTTGTAGTTGGCCTACAAACGTCTCATCAAATCTGGAAGACTCTTGTTGATGCTCTTGCATCCCCTTCTGAAACTCGCATACTAAACCTTCACCTCCATCTTCATCGTCTTCACCAAGGTGATAACTCTACCTCTACTTTTCTTCAAAAAGCAAAAGCTATTTCCGATGAACTCAGTGCTGCTAGCCATCCTCTCACTCAAGATGAATTTAATATTCACATATTCAAGGGACTCCGATCTGAATTCAAGGATTTAATTACTACCCTCACTACAAGACCCACTCATGTAAACTTCTTTGAGTTACACTCTCTCTTACTCAGTCATGAGTTTATTAACACAGACCAATTCTACACTCTCACTATCCAATCTCCAAACAATCCACCTACTTCTCACATTACTACTCATAACTCCTCAATAGCATCCCACCTCAATACTGCACCCAACTCCAGTTATCCACACTATCCTTCAAACTGAGGCCGTTTCAACCGTGGCCGTGGACGTGGACAGGGCGTTCCTCTTACTCTCGTACCAATTACCAACCTCACTGTCAACTTTGTTATGGCCTCTACTACACTACACCTGCTTGTCCTCACCGATTCAGCACCTCTACCTCTTCTATGCCGACAGCCCACTTCACCCATGCTCCAACCGGTTTTACTTCCCACACCCACCTCACCCATATCAGCTTGGCTTCCTGATACTGGTGCCACCCACCATGTCACCCTAGATCTTACCCAACTTAACCATCCTTCTACATATCATGGACCCGACACTCTCCACATTGGAAAAGGTAAGGGACTCCCAATCTCTCACTAGAAACTCCTCTCTTTTCACTCCAACTGCTAATCTCCTTTTAAATAATATTTTGCATGTTCCTACTATTTCTAAATTTCTTCTATCTCTTCAAAAATTTACTCAAGATAATGACTTTTATTTTGAATTTCATCCCTCTTACTGTGTTGTTAAGGATCGTCTTACTCAGAAGCCTCTACTTCAAGGCACGAGTAAAAATGGACTTTACACACTTGCTCTGCCTACACTGTCTTCCACTCCACATGCACATCATATCGTCAAAGCATCATCAACTTGTTGGCATAATCACCTAGGTCATCCACATGCTCAAGTTCTTCATCAAATTATTCACCAACATCAGCTTCCTCTTATTTCTTCCAGTCAAAATAATATTTGTGTAGCATGTCAAATGGGCAAGTCTTGTAGACAACACTTTCCAAGTCGTATTAAGTCATCATCATCTATCTTGGATTTAATTTTTAGTGATGTTTGGGGACCCTCTCCTATCATGTCTACTAATGGTCATAAATATTTTGTCATATTTGTTGATCATTTCTCTAACTTTATTTGGTTCTATCCCATGATGTGCAAATCCAATGTTCATGCCATTTTTATTATTTTTCAGAAACTAGTTGAACGATAATTTAACACTAAAATTAAAGATATTCAAACTGATTGGGGTGGTGAATTTCAAAAATTGGATCCATTTTTTACCAAATGTGGTATTCATCATCACTACTCTTGTCCACACACACATGAACAAGTGGGTTTTGTTGAACGTCATCACCGACATATTGTTGAAACGGGTCTCACTCTAATGGAACATGGTTCAATTCCTCAAAATTTTTGGCATTATGCCTTTGAAACTGCATTTTTTCTTATTAACTATATGCCAACACGTACCCTCTCTAATAAATCCCCTTTTCAAATAATTTACTCTCACACTCCTGACTACAATTTCCTAAAAGTTTTTGGTTGTCTTTGCTTTCCATATCTCCGCCCTTATAAAGCTTATAAAATTGATTATCGCTCTTACCCGTGTGTCTTTCTTGGTTATAAATCACATCACCACGGTTACCGTTGTCTACATCTCCAAACGGGTCGAACTTATTTTGCGCGTCACGTTCAATTTGATGAAAATATTTTTCCATACGCTCACATTAACACTATATCTACTCCCACGTCTACTGTTCCATGGGCTAGCATACAAACTCTATTAACAGCCTTACAAAATACAAATATTCAAACCCGAGTACCGTCACTTTACCAAACTGTTACAACCATCCCACAACCCACATCTCTTATGCCAGTAACTTCTCCATCTCCCACAACTATTCCTAATCCTCCCTCCCGTCTCTTACCCCCTCGCACAGTGCTTACGCCCCAGTCTCTCTCATCGCTCCCAACTCCTGTTCAACCACCGCACACATCAAACCTTAACTTGCTAACCACTACAACTTCAAGCCACAACTGTCCTACTCTTTCCCATCCACATTCACCGCTACCGTCATACTCCAATCCTAATGGTCTTAACTTATCAATTGATCTTAGCCCCCTGCCCATCACCCAACCAACACGCACTCATTCCATGAAACTACGATCTCATTTTACTTGAAAAACCTCTACCAAACCTCAACTTCATTTTACCACACTCCAAATCCAAGAACCCACATGTTTCACTTCGGCGAATAAAGACCCGCAATGGCGCAAGGTTATGACCACTGAAATTAATGCACTTTTGCAAAACAATACTTGGTCTCTCATTCGACCTTCTCCCACCATGAATATTATTGGCTGCAAGTGGGTTTATCGCATTAAACGAAAATCTAATGGCTCACTTGAACGATACAAAGCTCGATTAGTAGCCAAAGGTTTTCACCAAGAATATGGTCTTAATTTCAATGAAACTTTTAGCCCCGTTGTCAAAGCAACCACTATCCGGACTATTATCTCTCTTGCAGTCACTAAAAATTGGTCTATATCTCAACTAGATGTTAATAATGCCTTTCTTCATGGTTTCTTAACGGAAGATGTTTTCATGGAACAACCTCAAGGTTTTAAACACCCACCTCATCCCCACTATGTGTGCAAACTTCACCGATCACTTTATGGTTTAAAATAGGCGCCTCGATCTTGGTTTCATCGCTTAACACAATATCTTCTCACCCAATTTTTTTTGGCTCAAAAACAGATTCTTCTCTTTTTATCTACAAAGATGGAAGAAACATCATATTTCTTATTTATGTTGATGACATTCTACTAACAGGTAACATTTTAGTCTCATCCACTCTCTTATCACCTCACTTGGCACTAAATTTTCTCTTAAAAATCTTGGCCCCCTTCATTATTTTCTTAGTGTTAAAGTCACACCCACAAACACCGGACTCCATCTTTCCCAACAACGATACATCAATGACCTTCTCCATCACCATGGTATGTTAAACTCAAAACCTCTCAAAACACCCATTTCTACCACCTCCTCTCTCTCCAAAAATGAAGGAACACCCTTAACCAATCCCACCCCTTATAGACAAATTGTTGGTGCTCTTCAATATGTCACGTTAACTCGTCCTGATATTATCTTTGCTGTTAACAAAGCTTGTGAATTTATACATCCACCTACAGATATTCATTGGATTCTCATCAAACGTATTCTACGCTACCTCAATGCTACCCAAACTCATGGCCTACACCTTACGAAATCCTCATCTCTTGATCTACAAGCCTTCACGGACTCTGATTGGGCCGGTTGCATTGATGATCGTAAATCTACGGGTGGGTTTGCAATTTATTTGGGTTCTAATCTCATCTCATGTCACTCTCGTAAACATAAAACCGTATCTCGCTCCTCAACTGAAGCTGAATACAAATCTCTTGCCGATGAAACCGCTGAACTTATTTGGCTCAAGTAACTTTTACATGAAGTTGGTTTCCCGCCTCACAACCCTCCTATCCTTTGGTGTGATAATATTGGTGCCATCTATTTATCTGCAAATCCGATTTTTCATGCCCGCACTAAACATGTGGAAATTGATTTTCACTTTATTTGTGACCAAGTTGCTAAACAACTATTACAAGTTCAATTTATCTCAACGCATGATCAGATTGCTGACATCTTCACCAAAGGTCTCTCCACTGTCAAGTTTGAATTTTTCCGAGACAAGCTTATAGTTGTTTCCAAACCCCCATCAGCTTGTGGGGGGTATTAACCGAGAAAGAGTCTACTAATATCTCTCCTATTTAATTGGAACACATGCACATGCAACGCTGAGTTTACCACTTCAATATATTGCAAATTCAAATATTAACCTCCTCCTATTATGTAGCTTAACAGCTATCTGTTCATTGTATATATTTGCCAGTACGACTGGGTTACATTTTAATAGTGAAAAATATATTAAAAACTTCAGTTCAGTTCACTGTGAGAGAGTTTTTGGAACAAAATAAAAAGGTTTGGACAAAATGTGTATTAAAAAATATTTGAGGGACTATTCGTTATGTGCCCCTAAAAATAAATGTTTATTAACTTTTTTTTGTGGTGAATAAACTTACAGCTGACTAGCATGTACCTCATGAACTATAATTTGAAAAGACAGAACAAAATAAATAAATAATATTTATAAAAAAATGCTTCAGAATAAAAGGTTTAGACGATGACCATTAAATCATAAATTACAATGAACAATCCAAGCCCATGTAATGATATAGTTAAGTTTGAATACAAAAACAAATAAAATGAATTCCATAAATTCTTAAGTAAGTTGTATACGTATAGATATATACATATTGAAGTGTATATGTAAGGACACAAATTTCCAATTGAGTCCTTTGTTATTTTGGCTCAATTTCAGACAAAAACGTTTGAGTCATAGGATAGAGTATTTTGATCATCTTTCAAGCATATGACGTGTTTGTTGAAGACGTAGCGGCCAAGTGTATAAAGATTCATCAAAATGCCGAGTTTAAGTGCCTCGTTTCTACGTCATCAATGGTGGTTCCATGCTCCCAAGGTATGAATGCATTACATATATATATAGGAGCTTAGAACATGTGTATATTGGGTGTTAGGTTTTTAAAACTGTGTTTTGTTTTCAGACTGTTTTCCATTAAAACTTATATATAAAGTATATAAAAGTTTCTGGGCTTAAAAAGAATTTTTGAACATTCTGTGAGTTCGTTCGAAGTGTCGTTTGAACGAGATTGTCATTCGAACCACAAGTCGTTCGAACGAGATTGCCAACGACTTCCCATTATGGCATACTGGAACTTCGTTCGAAATGTCGTTCGAACGAGATGGTCGTTCTAACAAGATTTCTAATGAGTTCATTCTGGAACTTCGTTAGAAGACTCGTTCGAACGAGAATGTCGTTCGAACGAGATTTGGCGGGAACAGTTTTTGGTAGTTTTTAAGCAGTTTTCTCCCACCTCCCCACTTGTTTCTTAACTGATTTTTCTCAGACTTTATTATGTGCGGGAAACCATTTTTATAAAAAAATCTTTTTCATATCCTACTAACTCCTAGAGAGTGTTTTGAGAGCAAAATCAAATAGAGAAAAAGATCATGTTTTGAGTGAGATTTTACAAAGAGAAAAACTTATACCACTATAGTTTACACCCAAATAAGTTTCTTCCAAGTTCCCATATACATATATATCTTGCTTGGAGTTTGTCACCAGTTCTCTCTACCGCTTTGAAGAGTTATCTTGGGGTTCGCTTATACATCCCACAAAGAAGAAGATATTTACATTGATTTACCCACTTGGATAAAGGCTCCAAGTTCGGGTGACGGTGACCATATAAAGTCCGATCGGTGGATTCCGAGACCGCGATGGAGCTCCAAGGTTATCCGCTAGGAAGAGGTGTCTACAAGAAGAAGCGTCGAGGCTTGAGAGAGATCGAGTCGGGTGTTGTAAGTCTTTTGTCTTGTATTTGTAAATCCGTATCTAGTGGATTTGTGGCTAGGGCCGTCCGAGGTTATTTTCCGTCTTGAGTTTTTCCTCGTACATCGCGGCGTAGTGATTTCTTATTTTGTTTAATCATGCAATATCACCTAGAACGCATGCTTAGGTAAAGAAGATAAAATTGGTTTAAATCACTATTAATTTAATTTGGTGGATAATTAAATTTGGGTAAAGTTTATTTAATTCAAGTGATGTGTTAAAATTGGTTTAAGTGAAATTAATATTTGTGTGTGTTTTATTAATTTTCACTTGTGTTTAATTTTAATTTGAAATAGAAATTAAAATTTGGTGTTTGTTTATTTTGTGAACCATCATTTAACGCTTTCGCATCTCGATATATATAAAAGGAAATATATTTCAATTAAAGAAATTAAAATCGGGGGGACATCTACGCGCGAATCTTACAAATTGGTATTAGAGCCAAAGCGATAAATTATTTCGTTAAAGATCCTTTAAATAATTTTTGGCTAAAATGGAATTTTCCCCATTTTCAAAATTTCTTATTTTCGATGGTTCTAATTACGCGTATTGGAAAGCGCGAATGAAATCGGCACTTAAATCTATCGATGAAAGAGTTTGGATGTCTGTAGTCAACGGGTGGTCTCCACCAACTCATTTAGTTGAAAATGAACGTGTTCCCAAACCGGCTGATAGATGGACTGAGAATGAATTTAAACTATCAAATTTTAATTCTCGTGGTTTAAATGCCTTGTTTAGCGCTGTCACACCGGATGAATTCTGAAGCATTATGACGTGTGAGACCGCTAAAGAAGCTTGAGATATTTTACAACTCACTCACGAAGGTACAAGTGTCGTTAAAGCTTCGAAACTCCAAAACCTCACCACTCAATTTGAAACTATCAAAATGAACGATAATGAAACTTTTGATGAATTTTATGCTAGTTTGTCCGATATTGTCAATTCATCTTTTAACTTGGGAGAGAAAATACCCAACAACCGAGTTTTAAAGAAAATTTTAAGGTCCCTTCCCGATAGATTTATTCCAAAAGTGACCGTTTTAAATTCTTTACCAACTTTAGCCTCTACGAAATTAGAAGAGCTTGTAGGTGATTTACAAACCTATGAACTAGATATGTTTTCCTCTAAAACTGAAAAGAAAATTGAAAAGGGCGTTGCTTTAAAAGTCCGAAAAGAGGTCAAACAAGTAAGAGAGAGCAAGAGTGATAGTGACTCGGAAGACATGACTTTGTTTGCTCGTAAATTTAGAAAAATTATTAAATTTAACAAAGATAAATTCAAAAATGATTTTAAGAAATTTGAAATTCCTAAGTGATGATGCCGGAATCACCACCACCAGATAAGGTATTTTCAAGCTCAATCTAAGAACAACAATGGCAACATAGTTATGTAAAAGGTAAGAGAATGAGATGAGGAGAAGAGGAGAGAGCACCAGGATATAAGTGGTTCAGCCTAGATTAGCCTACGTCCACTGTGTGTGTGAATAACCTCACTGCAATAAGGCACTAATGGCCATGGATACAATCTCTCAAGCTTTCTCTCTCTACTGTGTATCCAGATAGAGTTTCATCTAGGGTTGAATATCTGGCTTTTGCAAGGTAGAGGGTGACCCCTATATATAGTATCTAGGGGGTGTAATGTACCCCCATGCATGTGTGTGTTTGCCTCACCAATAGGGGAAAGCCATCTGTCACTGTCACATGTAGAGAATGATGATGCAATATTCTTCCCACGTGTGGGGAATAATCTTGTTATAACTGATTTGTGTCCACGTGCCCTTATCCAAATGTCAGCCGATGCTCGGCTATCGCGCCTGGGGTATGACCTCGGCCGTAAGTCTAGGTACATGTTCAGTTTGAGTATTCCATGGAGGTCTCCGCCTAATCCCAGCCGAGACGATGAACAAGGTCGGCCTAATCCCAGCCGAGACAATGGACGAGGTTGAGCTGGAGTGTTTGGAGTATCGGTCGATGTCTTGATGAGGTTGCAGGTGGCTTCCTGCGAGCTCGGCCTATGTCTGGCCGAGGTTTCCATTTCAAAGCATATGTGAATGCTGTTGATCCTTGTGGTGACCCTTGTAGAGGCTGGTAGTAGGGTCGGCCTGGGCCGACCTTGCTTGGTCGAGGGCTGATATCGCGTGTTCCCCACGTCGGCCATAATCTCGGCCGAGGTTTGTGTCTCTGGGGCGAGGTCACACTTGGGGCATATCAATCACCCCCATCCCTTAGTCATATGTGGGGGCAGGTGTCTAAGGGATTATCATACCTCCGAGGCTGTCTATTACAAGCCAATGCTTGTTTGACACTTATCCAATGCTGAAGTAGGCTTGCTAGGTGGGCGTATGCTGTTAACCGCCCTTTGGGGCTCCAAAGGCAATGATGGGCCTTGGGAGTTGTGCCTGAGTATTTAAGGGTTTTGAACCCTATTTCCCTTCTTCCTTCTTCATTTTTCCCATTTCCGGTGCACTCGTTCCAGTAACTTTCTCTCTCTAAAAAATCCTTGCTGAGGCTTTGGAAGGTGGTTTTCTTGCAAGCTTCTTGTCTCCTCCTTACTATTCCATCCTCAGGTAACCTTCGCCACACTTTTTCCTTCATTATTTCTGCAAGTCTCCTTATTTTTGAGTTTTTCGGTGAGTTTCTGAGTTTCCCGGTGAGATCACCATTATTTTCGGTGAACAATTCTTACTACAGTTAGGTGGTTTGATCTTTTACTGCTTTACTTCACTAGGCAATCTTGTTTGTAGCTTTAGGAATCCTAAGTGTAGTGTCATCCTCTGATGCTCAGGCCCTTATATCAACTTCTTGAGGAGTTCCCCTCCCTTAGAGAGAAGACTTTAGAAAAGATTAGACAAATAGAAAGAGCACAGGAGGAGGCTCGTAGGTCACAAGAGTCTCCCATTAAACCCATATTTCCACCACCTCTAAGGGTGATATATCCTGACCCCCCATAATTTTTCTATCAGACAGAGGTTCCTGCTGATCCCATACCCATGTCTGAGTCTGAATCTTCTACCTCTGACCCCACGTCTCTGGATTCCTTTTAGGAGGCCATGGACTTTACACCTCGGTCTAATCAGGCCCCTGATCAGGTCGAGGTCTCCAGCCGAGCGTCGTCCCATAATCACTCAAGCACCTCAGCCTCTTCCTCAGAGGTTGAAGTTGTTGAGCCAAGTGTGGCCATACCACCACCACTTGACGCCATTCCTCTGTCGGCCTTCACTGGTGTCGAATTCGCTCAGAGGCTCCCGTGCAACCCATCAACATCTGCTCCGGCCGACATTGAGTTGGATGATGATGATGAGGCTAAGAGGGATATCGACGTCTATGAGGCGGACGAGATCGAGAGTACTATTACTGAGGTAGACCTTCTCTGCTTCAGATATCAGTATTCTATCAGTCCCTCAGTAAAGCTTAGGAGACCTCTGAGGGAGGAGAGGGCTTATCTTGGCCGAGACGGCGAGATCTTCCTGTACGAGCAGATGTTCAAGTTGGGGTTTCGTCTACCCATTCATCCTATTATCAAATCTACCCTCTCTTATATCAATTTGGCCCCCTCTCAGCTATCCTCTAATGCTTGGAGAATCATAATAGGGGCCATAGTCCTATGGAAGGCTTTCCACCACTCAGACCTTCCAGTTCAGGTCTTCATAGGTTGCTACGTCCCTTCCTCGTCCAAAAATCATCCGAGCTACTACCACTTTGTAGATCAGAAGCCTGAGAAGAAGATGCTTCAAGTAACTCAGACTTCCAACCATAATTGGAAGCCTCAATATTTCTTCGCTTCTGGGCCATGGGAATTTGGCCCATGTGTTCCCTCATCAATTCTAGAGCCGAGGATGCCCCTGAGGTGGGGTAAAGTTATAATGTCTGCGAGGGTCGACCCTGGCCTGAGCCCATCGAACCTTCAGAAGGTGAAAGCCCTTCAAGATTAGGGGGTACATGGTCTGCTGGTCAGGTTTGAGCACCTGATGATGCCCCACTTCCTCTCTGGGACAGGTCTAGGTGGAAGTCCCCTTGCCGAGCTTGGTAAGCAGTTTTGTTTTTTTAAGCTTAACTCCTGAGTTTATTCATGTATGATTATCTAACTCAGATATACTAATTTTTTAGAGAGAGACCACAGGACATTTCGAACGAGCTTTGGGAGATGGCTGCACCCAGCTTGACGAGACATGCCAAGAAGGCAGGCCTTAACACTCCTCCCCTAGCTCCCTCTGCCTCTAAGCCCCCAGCCACAAAGAAGAGGGCTCGAGAAGGTCATGCCCCTGAGGATCAGAGGCCGAAGAAGAAGACTGCCGACGCTGCCATCCCCATTTCTTCAGCTGACGCCCTGTCGGCTCGTCTGGATCAGTTGAAAATAAATGACAGCATAGTCGGCCACAGTCTTCAGGCCTTAGATGCCCTCGGCTCTACAATGACCGATGCTGATAAACGCTTCTTCAGGTCACTGGACACCCCCCTGTTGGTCGAGTTCGGCATTCATAGGTCCATTCAGGTATGACTTGATCTTTCTGATTGTTCTTCACCCAAGTGTAACATCAGATTGTTCTCCAGCTCATTCATTATCGAAAAATATGCAGGGCCTGGCAGCTATGCACCACTTATCCAACTGGACTCTGAGGAAATTGCCCCTCATCCAAAAGGGACAAGAGGCCGAGAGAGTCCAGAGCACTCTGAACGCAGAGATTGACCGTCTCAAATCTGAGCTGAAGGATTCTGAGAAGAAGGTGAATGGGTTGGAGAAGGACATCTCCCAGCTCGGCAAGGATCATGCTGCTGCACTGAAGGCTAAGGATGACATTCTGCAGTAGAAAGTCAACTCAGCTGTTAGGGTCGCCCTTGATGACGCCTCTGAGAAGATAATTGCTGACTATAAGTCCTCTGATGAGTTCATGGGCTTCATCTTTGAATACCTTAAAAGAGATATCAAAACCACTATTAAATGGGCTGACGTCAGGGAGAGAGAGACCGACACTTTGAAGGCCTCTGATTTCGTTGGTCTTGGCTTTGCTGATCCTCAATTCGCCCAGGCTCTTCAGGAGGTTGAGGAAGAGACTATCTCTCCTGCCGAGACTGCTACATTGGAGGTCACCGAGGTTGGAGGGGCAGACCATCGTGATGATGCGGCCAACGTGACTAATCAAGCCGAGGATGTCAATGTTCCCCCTTCAAACCCTTAGGATTTTTTTATCATTGTTTGTAACTCATTGTACTATGGAGCTTGTGTGTAATCGTTGAACATCTTATTATTTCTGAATATATATCAACCTCTGATGAGGACCATCTTCACTTTCTTTTCATTGAATGTCATGTGATGCTTTTCATTCTTAGTTCCATTGTTATGGCGTCTGCTAAAAATAAATTTGTAATCTGAGCTTCAACCTCTGAAGTCCTCTTTCTAAGCTTGTCTTTTTGCAATTGTCTTGTTTAAACTCAACCAATGGTTCTGAGTTCAGACCTCGTCACCACTGAAGGGTGTTATGAGGGTCTGAGGTCATCACCTAAGATGCTATCCTCATAATTACTCACCAAATTAATTATGTTATGTGTCTGAGGTCATCCCATTATGGTGTTTGATCTCAAACCTCGTCACCACTGAAGGGTGTTATGAGGGTCTGAGGTCATCACCTAAGAGGTTATCCTCATAATGAATCTCACCAAATTAATGATGTTATGTGTCTGAGATCGTCCCATTATGGTGTCTGATCTCAAACCTTCGTCACCACTGAATGGTGTTATGAAGGGCTGAGGTCATCTCCTAAGATGCTATCCTCATAATTACTCACCAAATTAATGATGTTATGTGTCTGAGGTCATCACATTATGGTGTTTGATCTCAGACCTCGGCACCACTGAATGGTGTTATGAAGGGCTGAGGTCATCACCTAGGACGTTATCCTCATAATTACTTCACCAAATTAATGATGTTGAAGGTCTGAGGTCATCTCATTATGGTGTCTGATCTCAGACCTCGTCACCACTGAAGGGTGTTATGAGGGTCTGAGGTCATCACCTAGGATGTTATCCTCATAATTACTCACCAAATTAATGATGTTAAAGGTCTGAGGTCATCTCATTATGGTGTCTGATCTCAGACCTTCGTCACCACTGAATGGTGTTATGAGGGGTGAGGTCATCACCTAAGATGCTATCCTCATAATTACTCACCAAATTAATGATGTTATGTGTCTGAGGTCATCCCATTATGGTGTTTGATCTCAGACCTCGTCACCACTGAATGGTGTTATGAAGGGCTGAGGTCATCACCTAGGATGTTATCCTCATAATTACTTCACCAAATTAATGATGTTAAAGGTCTGAGGAAATCTCATTATGGTGTCTGATCTCAGACCTCGTCACCACTGAAGGGTGTTATGAGGGTCTGAGGTCATAACCTAGGATGGTATCCTCATAATTACTCACCAAATTAATGATATTATGTGTCTGAGGTCATCCCATTACGGTGTCTGATCTCAGACCTCGCCACCACTGAATGGTGTTATGAAGGGCTGAGGTCATCACCTAGGATGTTATCCTCATAATTAATCTCTGATCTAAGAATGAAGCAAGAACTGTCATGGGAACTGATCTTTATTAATAACCTCTTCATAATAAGATGGTACATTTACATAACTCTATGCAACATCATATGTAATATCTCTTTAGGTGATCAGCATTCCATAGGTTAGTGAAAGGTTCTCCTTCTAGGTTTTTTAGCCTGTAAGTGCCAGGCACAACCTCTTCTGTCACTTTGTAGGGGTCATGCCAGTTTGGGTGAAGCTTATTTGTTTTATGTAGGGTCTTCTTTAGCACTAGGTCTCCCACTGCAATGGGTCTTGACTTCACCCTCTGGTTGTAGAATTTCGTTGTCCTCTGCTGGTAGGCTGCTTGTCTGACCTCTGCGTCCTCCCTTCTTTCTTCGATAAGATCTAGGTCTAGCCTCCTCTCTTCCCCATTATTGTCAGGGTCGTAGGTCTGAATCCGATGAGCTGGGAGTCCTACTTCCGTTGGTATGACAGCCTCTGAGCCATGTGCCAGCATGAACGGGGTTTCTCCTGTTAGTGTCCTTACCATGGTTTTGTAGGCCCATAACACAGCGTAGACCTCTTCAATCCATCTTCCCTTCGCATCTTCTAACCTCTTATTAACTCCATCCAGGATAGTTCTATTTGTGACCTCGGTCTGACCATTTGCCTGAGGTCTGCCAGGAGATGAGAAGAATTGCTTAATCCCTACTCTTAGGCAATACTTTTCTAAAGAGGAGTTCTTGAATTGGGTCCCATTGTCCGAGATGAGGGTGTTTGGGAGGCCATATCTGCATATGATATTCCTCCAAATAAATTGGAAGGTCTTCTGCTATGTGATTATTATCATCGGCTCTACCTCCACCCACTTTGAGAAGTAGTCTATGGCAACTATCAAGAATCTATAGTTGTTGGCGGCTCTTGGTAGGGGTCCTACTAAGTCAATCCCCCATACTGAAAAATGGCCATGGAGAGGTGATTGACGTCATAGGCTGATGGGGCTGATGAGGGATAGTGGCGAATCTCTGACATTTATCACACCTCTTTACATAAGCTGCGGCATCTTTGGACAAAGTTGGCCACCAGTACCCCTGTGTGATGATTCTCTTGGCTAAGGGTCTTCCCCCTATGTGGCTAGAGCAAGAACCCTCATGAACCTCCTATAAGACCCGGGGAACTTCCATGGGATGCACACATCTGAGGAGAGGCAATATAAATCCCTTTTTGTACAAGACGTCTCCTATCATCGAGAACTTGGCAGCCATGTACTTCAATTTTCTTCTCTCTAGCTTGGACTCAGGTAGCTCTCCCCCCCTAATATACCTAACGAGGGGTCAATCCATGAGTCTCCTAGGTTCAAATTGTGACATGGGGTAGATACCTATTCTTCCTCAATGGTTTCCTTTCTCAAGACCTCGATCGGAATGGTCCTTCCAACATCTGTCTTATTGCCGAGGCCAGCCTTACCAATGCATCTGCGTGACTGTTACTTAGTCGAGGCACTCTCTTCAGTTTTGCCTCTTCAAAATATCCTAACAACCCTCTTACCCTCTTCAAGTACTTGGCCATCCTTTCATCTTTGGCCTCATAGATACCCAGTACTTGATTGACAACCAGCCTCGAGTCGATGTGGAGTAGGAGTCGCTTTACGCGAAGAGTTGTTGCCAATAAGAGACCTGCTATCATTGCCTCATACTCGGACTCGTTGTTTGAGGCCTGGAAGTTGAACCTCAGGGCATATTCAATGTTCTCACCATCCGGAGCCAAGAGTATCAACCCCGCACCGCTTCCACTGTCACAGGAAGAGCCATTAACGAAGAGGCTCCAGATGTCTGTATCTGATGAAAAGGCTCCTTCTGTCATGACTCCTTGTTTGAAGAGATATCGATCCTCCTCGTCCTCCGCAATTCTGCTCATAACTTTTTGGGATGCGACCTCTTCCAAATTTCGGAAGACACTTGGTGTCGTCTCTTCCTCCTCCCGAAAGACACTTGGTGTCGTCTCTTCCTGATTTCAAAAGATACTGCGATTTGTCTCTTCCATGCCCCCCAGGCCTTTCTCTGCCTTGGCCTCTTCCCATGTGAACTCAGCAACAAAATCTGCGAGGGCCTGCCCTTTTATGGTTGTCCTAGGTTGGTAGGCAAGATCATACTCCCCCAACTCGATGGCCCAGGTCATTAACCTCCCGAATTTCTCAGGTTTATGCAGGACCTGTCTTAGTGGGGAGTCAGTGAGGACTACCATTGAGTGAGCTTGGAAATAGGGCTTCATTTTTCTCGAAGCATGTATCAGGGCATAGGCCAACTTTTCCATGCGAGGGTAATTTTGTTCAGCCCCTTAAAGGGCTTTACTGTTGAAATACACAGGCCTTTAGATCCCATCGTCTTCCCGTATTATGGCCGCATTGATGGCTGATTCGGAGATTGCCAGATAAACATATAACTTTTCTCCTGCGACGGGTCGAGATAGCAATAAGGGGGATCCCAAGTAAGATTTGAGTTGGTTGAAGGCTTCTTCACACTCTTCGTCCCATTGGAAGGCCTTTCTTAGAACTTTAAAGAATGGAAGACACTTGTCCGTTGCCCTAGAAATAAACCTGTTAAGGGCAGCCACTCTCCCCGTAAGTCTTTGGACATCCTTGATACTCCTAGGAGTCTTCATGTCAAGTAATGCCTTGATTTTCTCAGGGTTCGCTTCAATTCCTCTCTGGTTAACGATGAATCCCAGGAACTTCCCAGCTCCTACTCCAAAGACACACTTTGCTGGGTTGAGTTTCATTCTATATGAGTCCATAACATCAAAGGTCTTCTCAAGGTCTGCCACGTGAGTGCAAGCTTTCAAGCTCTTTGTTAACATATCATCTACATATACCTCCATAGTCTTACCTATTTGCTCTTCAAACATCTTATTGACAAGATGTTGGTACGTTGCCCCTGCATTTTTCAGACCGAAGGGCATCACTTTATAGCAGTACGTCCCTTTGTCAGTAATGAACGCTGTCTTCTCAAAGTCTTCAGCATCCATGAAGATTTGGTTATAGCCTGAATACGCGTCCATGAAGCTCATGAGCTCGTGTCCCGCCGTCGCATTTACCATATGATCTATCTGAGGTAAGGGATAGCTATCTTTTGGACAAGACCTGTTCAGGTCAGTGAAATCCACACACATTCTCCACTTCCCATTGGCCTTAGGCACGATGACTGCATTTGAAAGCCATTCCGGATAGGTAACTTCTCTTATGAACTCGGCCTCTTCCAACTTTTTGACCTCTTCTCGGATGAAGTCGTATTTCTCCCTGGAGTAGACTCTTCATCTCTGTTTGATAGTCTTGGCATATTTGGTCATGTCAAGCTTGTGACTCATCACCTCAGGGTCGATGCCAGGCATGTCTGCGTGACTCCATGCGAAGACATTATGTCTCCTCCTGAGGAAGTTTATCAGCTCTTCCTTGGTTCCTGGCTCTAGGGCTTTACCGACCTGGACGGTTTTTTCTGGCTCATCCTCATTGAGGACGATGGATTCTACCTCTTCAGAGGCCTGCCCCTTTTTCAACTTTGTTTCATCTCTTAGGTCAAGAGTGTCAATGCTATAAGTGGTGGTTGCCCTCTTATGGGCTTTTCTCTCTTCGGCCGAGTTGAAGTAACATTCTCGCGCTGTGGTCTGGTCACCTTGCACTTCCCCTACTCCATAAGGAGTCGGGAATTTTAGCATCTGATGGACCGTCGATGACACAGTTTCAAACTCTTTAAGAGCCACCCTTCCTATGATGAGTGTTGATACCAAATTTAGTCTGCTGACATGGATCAATAACGTGACAATACGTGGAAGTCTACGTGGCAACAACAAACACTTCCGAGGAACTCACATGCTCTGAGAAACCATACTACAACGAGGAACACTGTTTCTCCGAGGAACTCATACGCTCCGAGGAACTCTTGAGCACCGAGAAGCTTAGGCGGTCCGAGCTGCACCTCGAACAAAGCATTAATAACGGGATAACAAACAGTTTGACTATTCATTAAATGCTTATCATTCAAACGCATACACTTAAGGAGCATTGAATGTATCACCCTTTCATATGTATATCATTTAATGTATTACCCATTCACATTACAGCCTCAGGGCTATAAATACATTGTACAGTCCTCATTGTAAAGGGACCGGAATTTCTTGAGATAATTTGTAATCGAGAATTCCCATACAAACAGCAATACCAAAACAGTGTATGTAGGACATTCTTATAAGGCTGAATCACTTTAAAATCCTTTGTCTCATTTATTTATCTGTGTTTGAATAATTAGAGTGATCTAATTTTTTACATCAATAGATTGGCCCCGTTTGTGGGAAATGACTGGTAATATAGTTTTTTACCAAAAATAATCCATTACGAATGGCTGACATTTCGGAATCCAGTAATCGAAATGCTGAAACCCCTCCAAATCCATCTTCTCCGCCAAATATTCCAGATCTGGCTGGAATAATGACAAATCTGGGTCAAGGCCAGACCGTCATGCAAGAAATAATGCGATAACTCATCCAAACCCTTCATGGCGGTGCACCAACCCATTCAGGACTGTGGAGTATTCAAAGAAACACCCGTGCACCATCCTCACGTACTAAGCGTACCAATTCATATCGCAATGAGGAATTTGAAGATTTTTCTTATCAACCTGGGCGAACTTCGTCAATGCGAGCCACAGATACTGAACAACGTATCACTCTCTCCCCAGAAAGGGCCAGTGCGCTAGAAATATTAAGCAGAGTATCTCCTTTCAATCAATTAGGTCCTAGGAGGAGCAAAAGCCCTCCTAGTGCCCCATCGAGGAGTTTTCGACAACCATCAGATTTAAGGGAAGGATCTGCCCAGTCGCGACCAGCTGCTCGTCAAGAGAGATCCCAGGAAGCCACTTCAACGCGACCAGCTTCTCGAACCAATAGGCCCGAGGAAGGAAATGATGCATGGAAAGGCTGTATTCAAAGGCTGGAGGATAGATTAGGGGAAATGGTTAAAGCTAAGAACCCCCTATAACGAACCTTTGTTCGAGTAACACCCTTTGTTCAGGCCATTGTAGATTTTCCAATACCATCAAAATTCAAAGCACCTGTTGTGACCCCCAAATATGATGGAAAGACTGACCCTGTCCTTCATATAGAACAATATGACGCTGCAACCAACATCTATGCTGTTCCAGATGAGATGAGATGCAGGGCATTCTCGGGAACTCTTACTGGATCTGCTCAAATATGGTATAATAATCTTCCTTAGGGTAAGATTTCAACTTTTCTTTTACTGGCCGAGTTATTCATTGGGAATTTCTGTTTTGGAGCAAAGCCAGTTAAACGAGTAGCACATTTGTTAACTGTGAGACAAAAAGCTGGTGAGAGTACCAGAGATTACATAACTCGTTTTAATAACGAGAAACTGGAAGTCATTGATTATGAGGAGAAGACAGCTATTACTGCCTTGATGAGTGGACTACTGCCGAACAAGTTGTACTACACTTTGGCCAAAGATCCACCTCGAACTATGTCAGACCTGATGGAAAAAACGTCCAAAATTATGAACGCCGAGGAGGCTATGGCTGCGAAGAAGAATATGGATGCTAAAGAAACCAAGGTGGAAGGTGATAAAGCTAAGAAGAAAGAGCACAAGAACAATGGTAATGATAAGAATTCAAAAAACAGGTCG
This sequence comes from Sambucus nigra, assembly GCA_949130495.1. Taxonomy (NCBI): domain Eukaryota; kingdom Viridiplantae; phylum Streptophyta; class Magnoliopsida; order Dipsacales; family Adoxaceae; genus Sambucus; species Sambucus nigra. The sequence continues at coordinate 613,659,144 of OX422212.1, read as the reverse complement.
GTATGGGACGTGATGAAGAAATTTGATAATTACACTCCTTTGAAGAAGGATATCAACCATGTTCTAGAGGAAATCAAGAACAACGAGGAACTAAACTGGCCAGAGAAAATGAAGGCAGACACTGACAAGAGAAATAAAGCGAAGTATTGTGAGTTCCATAAAGATCATGGCCATATGACCAAGAATTGCATAGCTCTTCAAAATGAAATTGAAACACTCATCCGATGAGGAAGGCTGTCAAAGTATGTTGATCGGGGAAATGAAAGAGGTCTAGATCTCCTCGTTGAGCAGAGGAGAACAAGAAAAGAAACCATGAAGTTGATCCCGAGGATGACCCCGATCTTCCCAAGAGACCAAGGCAGCCAGAACGAGAGGTATTTTCAATACGCTTTGGGTCATTTGACTGTAATGTTATAACAGGTGGAGATGCAGGAGGAGGAGACCTTACTGCCGAGAGAAAAGCTTACCTCGGTGAGGCTCAAGCTTGCTCGTACATTCAACGAATAAATCTAGCTGAAGAGGATCGCCCGAGAAAGGTGAATAAAGAGAAATTGGTCATTAGTTTCTCAAAGAATGACCTTACAGTTATTCTATATCCTCATGATGACCCACTGGTGATCAAGATGAGAATGAAGGAAGTAATGATTTTAAGAGTACTGGTAGACAATGGTAGCTCGATAGACATCATGTTCTACTCGTGCTTCGATAGTTTAAATCTAAATCTATCTCAATTGGAGCCTTATCATAGACCCTTCATTAGTTTTGCTAGAGAGAAAGTATTTCCACTTCGGACGATCAAGTTGGATATATTCATTGGTACGTGGCCTGCTTGTCGAACAGAAAGAATACGTTTCTTCGTGATGGATAAGAATGTTCAGTCATCATACAATATCATCATGGGAAGAGTAGGATTGAAGAAGTTCGAAGCTGTACCATCTACAGTGCATCAATGCCTGAAATTTCCAATAAATTTTGGAGTAGGAGTTGTTAAAGGTGATCAGAAAGTAGCTCGGGAATGCTATTATTCATCCGCCGAGCAAGAAGAAATGGAGGAATCAAGGAAAAAGACTACTACCTATCAAGATGATGAAGGTGCCGACATTGAAACATTGGATCCTAGAGATGAGTCGCAACTTGTGAAGGGTCAAGTGGTGGAAGCTACTGAAAACATCATCCTGGACAACGAGCACCCTGAGAGAACTACTCAAGTAGGTTCGTCGTTGGAGGCATCACTAAAGCTGGAATTGATAACTTTCCTTAGAAGTAAAAAATAGACTTTTTCATGGAGTCGTGAAGATATCCCTAGGATAGACCCAAATTTCTTATGTCACGAGCTCAATGTGAATAAGGAGATCAAGCCTGTGAAGCAGAGAAGAAGAGTATCCAGTCCCGAGAAGATTCAAGCTATACAGGAGGAAGTCGAGAAGCTCCAGAACGCTTGCTTCATTGAAGATGTTATATATCCAGACTGGTTAGCCAATGTAGTGATGGTGAAAAAGAAGAATAAAAAATGGAGGATGTGTGTAGACTTCACCGACCTCAACAAAGCATGCCCAAAGGATCACTTTCCACTGCCCCGATTTGATCAACTAGTCGATGCTACCTCGGGACACGAGCTGCTAAGCTTCATAGATGCTTATTCTGGCTACAATCAGATTAAAATGAAACCTGAAGACAGGGAGAGTACTTCTTTCATTATCCCTAGGGGAACTTATTGTTATAATGTTATGCCTTTTGGTTTGAAAAATGCAGGTGCGACATATCAGCGGCTGATGAACAAGGTTTTTGCTGAATAAATCACTTGCAATATGGAGGTCTATGTTGACGATATGCTGACAAAAAGCAAGAAAGATGCCGACCATCTAGTTGACTTAAGTCAGACTTTTGATCAACTGGATAAATATCAAATGAAGCTGAACCCGACGAAGTGTATATTTAGAGTACGAGAAGTCATGTTTCTCGGATACATCGTCAATCAACGAGGCATTGAGGCAAATCCTGAAAAGATCAAAGCTCTATTAGGTCTACGATCTACAATGACGAAGAAGGAAGTACAGAGTCTCACAGGACGAGTAGAAGCACTCAACAGATTTTTGTCACGAGCAACTGATAGATGTCTCCCATTCTTCAAGACACTCAGAAAGACTTTTGAGTGGAATGATGAATGTGAGAAGGCTTTTCAAGACTTGAAGAAATACTTGGGAGCACCTCCACTGTTGTCCAGGCCAGTAATGGGAGAAAAATTATACTTGTATCTAGCAGTGTCGGAGAATGCAGTTAGCTCGGCGTTGATCAGAGTGGAGAATGGAGTGCAGAAGCTAATTTATTATACGAGTAAGGCCTTTCGAGGAGCAGAGATCAGATATCCAAAGCTGGAAAAGTTAGCACTGGCGTTGATTGAAGCGAGTAAAAGAATGAGGCCATACTTCCAGGCTCATACCATAGTCGTATATACTGATATGCCATTGAGGCAAGCCCTTCATAAACCATAAAAATTAGGGAGATTGATGTACTGGGAAATAGAGCTCGGTGAATATGATATAGTCTATGAACCCATATCATCACTAAAAGGGCAGGCTGTAGCAGATTTTATAGCAGAGTTCACCTATCCCGATACCCCCGAGGAGCAAAAGTTGCTCGCCGATCAACCTGTGGATGTTACAGGATCAACAAACACAAGCTCAGAACAACTCCGATTGGTAAAAGGGCAAGTGGATGTTACAAGATCATCAAATTCAAGCTCAGACCAATTCCGATTGGTAAAAGAGCAAGGAGAGATGATCGACGAAGAATAAGAAATATCCGGGGAGGATGAAAGGAAGCAACAAATATTTCACCGAGGAACTCTGACTGATAAGAAATTTGAAGACGAGTTACTTATATGGAGGCTATATGTAGATGGCTCATCTTGCATTGCATGATGTGGCGCGGGGATAGTTTTGAGCACTCCGGATGAGGTCGATATGGAATACGCCTTGCGTTTCCAATTCAAAGCTTCCAACAATGAGGCTGAGTATGAGGCCATGATTGCAGGACTTAGTTTGGCAAAAATTATGGAGGCGCAGCAGGTTATGGTCTTCAGTGATTCTCAATTGATCGTAAATCAAATGTTGGGAGTATATGCAGTTAGAGGAGAATTAATGATCAGATATCATGCAAAGGCAGAGGAGCTGGTATCAGAATTTTCCACTGTTCAGCTGGTCAGAATACCAAGAATGGAGAATGCGAGAGCAGACGCCCTAGCTCGACTAGCATCAGCTACTCGCACCGAGCTACGACGAACAATCCCAATTGAAGTGTTGGCTGGTCGGAGTATAAATGAAGATCTGACGATGAACTTTATTACCCTTGATTTAGGACCATCTTGGATGGATCCCATCAGGGCATATATTGAAAAGGGAGAATTACCAATTGATAAGCTCGCAACTAAGAAATTGAAGTTTAAAGCTGCTCGGTATGTATTAACTAACGGTATTCTGTATAGACGAGGAATTATGGCAGGTTTGTAGAGATGTGTACATCCCTTCGAGGTGAAAGATTTGATTGAAGAGATCCATGAAGGGACCTGTGGAGCACCTGTAGAAGGTCATACGCTTTTACAAAGGGTGATGACGCAGGGATACTACTGGCCGACGATGAGGGCTGATTGTATAGCCTATGCAAAGAAATGTGACAAGTGTCAACGTTTTTCCTCCATCCGAAGAGCTCCACAAGCATTGTTGACACCCATAACTTCCCCTTGGCCATTTGCCATGTGGGGAATTGATTTGGTTGGGCCACTGCCAACGAACCGAGGAAGGTTCAAATACCTCGTCGTCGTAGTTGATTATTTTACTAAGTGGGTAGAAGCTGAGCCACTCATTGATATGACGTACGAGAAGGTGTACCAATTTATTTGGAAGAACATCATTTGTCGATATGGTCTTCCTTATGCTTTCATCACAGACCATGGAACACAATTTGATAACGAGGAGTTCGCTGCCTATTGTCATCAATCAAATATTTTGAAGGTCCATACAGCACCAGGCCATCCTCAAAGCAATGGACAAACTGAAGTGACAAACAGAACGCTGCTAAATGGTTTGAAGAAAAGATTGGATGATGCAAAAGAAAACTGGATCAACGAGTTACAATCAGTACTTTGGGCTTACCGAACTACTCCCCGAGTAGCAACTGGAGAATCACCATACATGCTGGCGTTTGGAAGTGAAGCTGTTATACCTGCCGAGTTGGGCCTCCCAACACACAGGGTACAGAATTTCAATTCCTTTGTCAGCGACTTAATGAGAAGATTGGATTTAGACATGCTCGAGGAAGTTAGAGAAGAAGCAACCATTAGAAATGCTGCTTACCAGCAGCGAACAACTTTGTTCTACAACAAAAGGGTGAAGAAGTGAGACCTGAAAGAAGGAGATTATGTGCTGAAGAAAGTCATTCAAAAGCACAATAAGCTGTAGGCAAACTGGCATGGACCATACCGAGTTACAGAAGTTGTTCGACTTACCAAATAGCAACTCTAGAAGGGGAGGAGTTTAAAAATGCATGGAACACAGAGCACCTGCGCAAATATTATCAGTGATGAATAAAATGAAGATATTCTACCGAATTCTTTCTTTTTATTGAAAGTTTTTTGGGGAATACTAGTGCTACACACTACTCGGCAAAGCTCAAGCTCAGGCTACTCAAATTTTTTCTCGAAAATGCCAACTAAGGTTAGTCGAGAAACCTATATTCCTCCGGGAAGTAAAGCTACCAATATTCCTCCGGGAAGTGAAGCTACCTATATTCCTCCGGGAAGTAAAGCTACTTGTATTCCTCCGAGAAGTAAAATTTGTATTCCTAAGGGAAATAAAACTATATGTTTCTCGTGAAATAAAAGTATTCCTAAAAATGCCAACTTATGTCGGTTAGGAAGTAAATATATTCTCAAAAATGCCAACTTGAGTTGGTCGGGAGGTTAAATTATTTCAAAAAGACTAACTATGGCTGGCCGGGGATAGAAACCCACCAACTGTAGTTGGTCGACAAGGAAAATTTACCAACCTTGGTTGGTCGAAAACATTTAAGAGAAAAATCTACTAACTATGGCTGGTCGGGGATAAAAACCCACTAACTGCAGTTCGTCGACATGGAGAATTTAACGACTTTGGTTGGTTGGAAATATTTTTAAACATTTTTTATACTCGTAACTTTATTACTAAGTTGGTAGAGAAGTAAAACTTTATTATTAAGTGATCGAGCAACATTTTTTATACTCGTAACTTTTACTAAGTTCATCGAGAAACAAAATATTATTTTTGCTAAATGACTATCACAAGTTCAAACTACACAATATTGTTATCTTTTTATCAGATATAAAGTGTTATAAGACAATAGCGAATAGAAATGAAAGTCTTTCATTAAATCTAAAACAAATTACATTGATAATGAAATGAAAGTTACATTGATATGTATACTAACAATTACATCAAAATTCCTACTCTACTGGTTTTTTCCCCTCTGCTTTTGACACAGGTTCCTCGCCAGCAGGTGGATCATTTAAAGCCAGAGGAGAATTTATGAAGTTGAGATCCTTTAACATCCCGACGTTCATCATGGATGGTCGATCTAGAAGGTGCTCGGGATGAGATACTTCAACAATTGAATGGAGATTGTAGTCATCGAGATATTTGGAAATCAAGCTCCGAGGAATGGCCCGAGCATGGATCCAACTCATGTCCAGTTTGTATGGTGGCACAGGTAAGTCGAGCAGCCCGGGATTATGGTAGTCCCACAGGTAATGACCCTGTTTGAGCTGCAGCACACCTAAGGCATTCAACCAGCCTTGCTTGTAGCCCTCATTATTGGCATTCTGGATACGATCGTCCAAGTGAAAGAGAGCTTCGTTGTATCCAGCCATCCAGAACTCCCTTGGCTATTTGTGGAACTGATATGTTAATCTGTCCAGCTGCTCGTGGAGATTTTTAATGAAGAGCTCTTTGTTTTCCAAGGTAGATTTCTGCTCAAAGAGCTGCTCTTCCAAGTCCCTGATCTTCTTTGACATTTTAGCCAATGCCTGGTTCTTCGCCATTAACTGGAAGGCCTGGTTCTCTAGGGCAAACTGAGTCCTTTGTTCCTCAATAGGAATCCGAGATGCTCTTGCTCATCCCCGAGAAGATGTGGAAGGACCAGACCTCTTCAAGGTTTCCAACTCATCCCTCAAGTTGGCGTTCTCGACCTCTAAGAACGAGAATCCCTTATCGGTCACTGGGATTAAGGCTTTTCAAGAAGAGGCTGCAGACTTCAACTGTGATAGATATTTTTACAAGTTATTATTCTCTTGCTCTAGCAACTCGGCAATTTTTCTGCATTCCTCGAAATCGCCCCTCAGAGTTCTCTCCCTCACCTCGTAGCCAGCAAAGCGCTTCTCATACCCCTTGTCAGCATTGAGTTGCTGGTACTTCTTCTCGTACCCCTCATGCAACAGGGCAGTGGATTATTTGTATTGTAGCTGAAGGTCTTAGAGGGTGCCTTGGAGATCCTCGATCATATCATAATAAGCCATATTATTGGCCACTGCTCGATCAAGTAGACACTTCAGATATTGATATTCTTCAACTCCCTGTTCTGAAGCATCTTGGCCGAGGATGTCTACAACTTGTGCTGCACTCAGGTCTGTGTGACCAGCCTTAAAGTATTCATTACATTGTCGCAGCATCTTTGTATCATGGGCAAATAGTAATTCCATCCTGGCCAGAAACTAGCAGAGAAAGAAAAAGAAACAATCAATAAGAATCAAGACAGAGTATGAAGAAAAGACAACAGTATGCAAAAAAGTCCAAGTTTTATTAGATCATAGTTCAGAGTTACAAGTTTTGGGTTACATTTGATAAAAGAAAAAGAAAATGTAAAGATAAATCCGAACAACTCTACACCTTTTCCTTGTCTCCCAAAACCTTCTCGGGAGGATGGGACGAGGAAGTAGGTTGCTCGGAAGGAATGGATAGTTGCTCGAGGAGCACTGGCAATTGCTCGGAGGAAGTAATAATTTGCTGAAGTTCCTCGGCAGCAGGCTGAATGGCTGAGGGATAATCTCCCATGACCATAGAAGACTCTTCAGAGGAAGCTTCGTCCTCTTCTAAATCTTCAGGAGTTGGAGGGGGATCAGGGATGTGTTGCTGAAAGAGCTCGGAATTTGCATCCACCTTCATCTCCTGAAGAGCAGCAACCCATCCATCCCTAAAGTATTTGAGACTGCCATAGTCCACTTGCGACACCATGGCAGCCAACCCCTTATTCCACCCCTTGTCCCAGCCAGCACTGAAGGACTTCATCACAGCCATCTTCCTCTTCAACTTCTCCGAGGAAAGCTTCTCGGACAGCAGGTCATCAGCAGCTTTCAGTTTCTTCTCAGCCTCCTCCTTCTGCCGATTTACCTCCCGAAGTTGAGACAACTCCTCTTCAGCAATTCTGAGCTTATCCTCAAGCTCCCCAGCAGTTTTGAGCTTCTCTTCGAGCTCTTTATTTGCCTTCTCCAGGGCATTCATTTTTTTCTCCAACTCTTTGGAGACTTCAATAACTCGAGCTTTTTCCTGCTCGGTGGATGCAAGCTTCTTCTCCCAAACAGCCTTGTCAGTAGCATATGTCTGGCGAGAATCGTCCAAAGACTTGATAGCTTCTTCCAGAGCTCCCTCCACACTGGACGAGGAGCATGAAGCTTTAATTGCTTCATCCTTCTTTAGAATTATATTAAAGCAGCTCGTCAACTGTGAAAGTAAAAAGTAAGCAAGTCAGAAGCAAGACGACAAGCAGCTAATGAAGTGACCATGTCCCGAGTAAGGTTTTATTTAGTACCTTGGACCTCGGGAATAATCCAGGACTTTACCGAGCTCATGGCAGAGCTCGGGGGAATAAAAGTTGGAACCCCAGTTCCAGTAGCTGGGGGCTGACTGATGGTGTCAGCCAAATTGACCGAGGAGCTCTTCTTCAGCCTCCTCGGGGGAACAGGAATAGGAATAGATTCAACCAAGGAAGAGCCCTTGGTCGGTGATATTACAATCACCTCTCCAGGAGCAGCAAGCCTGCTCGGAGCCACTGCGGGCTTCTCGGCAACCTTCACAACAGCAGCCGAGGAAGGTGCATCATTCTTCTTTGTCCCCTCCCCTGGGACATAAACTTTACTTCTTTTTGCCTCTCCAGAACCAGAGGCAGGTTTCTCGAACAGAGCGGGAGGTCTTCTTCTCTTCATCCTTTCGCTTAAAGGGACGTGAGATTCAGGTGAGGAGCTGGTGGAAGCTGAACTGGCTCTGCGTCAGTTATTACTGGATGAGCAGTAAAAGAGGTTATGTAACTCTTGTACTGCAACAGATATGAGGCTGATCTAATGTGCTCGTCGGCAACACTCTGATGCAGGCTCCAGATAAGTTTCAAATGCCTTACATTGACATCTGCTTCTTTTGGGCAGTTTCTTTACCTGTCAACTGCAAATAAATAAACATTGAAATATCAGTGGCACATTTTATCAAACACAAAAGAAGCATGATTTCAAAATAAATAAAATGAAATAAAAATAACCTATCCCATTGCCATAAGGAGGGCATTTAGGACCCTGATAAACTTCATCTCCAGATAAAGGAGCATGTTGCCAATTTTTTATGACAATCCCATGCTCAAAATAATCCCTATTGGTATCAGGGAGATTGACTACTAAGGCTCTATTTAAAAATCTAATTTTTAAATAAAAAATGTTATCATTAACTGCCCATCTATAGCAAAACATAATCTCAGGAATTCCTATGCGAGTTCCATGGATTTGATTTAATCTATGCACCCCATTAACTATTATCCATGTGTTGGGGGCTATTCTTGCAGGAACAACATCAAAGTACTGACAGGATTCCAGACACAAGGGATTTGGTGGAAAAGAAAATCCACACTCAGCAATAAAGAGACTGGGGAACCAATGTCCCTCAGCCAAACGGAAATAATCATAAGGCTCATAAAGCTCTTCCAGAACAACCTAAGAGGGAATAGAAAAATCAAAACGAAACTTATCATGAGATTCAACAGGGTAAACCATAATGAATAAAAGAAATGAAGAAGAAGGAAGAAAATCTTACAGGATGAGTAGCAGCACTCAACAGATTTGTGTCACGAGCAACTGATAGATGTCTCCCATTCTTCAAGACACCCAGAAAGACTTTTGAGTGGAATGATGAATGTGAGAAGACTTTTCAAGACTTGAAGAAATACTTGGGAGCACCTCCACTGTTGTCCAGGCCAGTGATGGGAGAAAAATTGTACTCGTATCTAGCAGTGTCGGAGAATGCAGTTAGCTCGGCGTTGATCAGAGTGGAGAATGGAGTGCAGAAGCCAATTTATTATACGAGTAAGGCCTTCCGAGGAGCAGAGATCAGATATCCAAAGCTGGAAAAGTTAGCACTGGCGTTGATTGAAGCGAGTAGAAGAATGAGGCCATACTTCCAAGATCATACCATAGTCGTATATACTGATATGCCATTAAGGCAAGCCCTTCATAAACCAGAAAAATCAGGAACATTGATGTACTGGGCAATAGAGCTCAGTGATGTACTGGGCAATACAACCCAGGAAGGAATAGAAAAATCAGAACGAAACTTATCAAGAGATTCAACAGGGTAAACCATGATGAATAAAAGAAATGAAGAAGAAGGAAGAAAATCTTACAGAAAAAGAGTGGATCTGATGACAACGGACGATGGAAGAGACGAATACGCAGGAGAGAAAGAGACGATGGAAAACTCAAAAATACAAATTTCAAAAGGTAGAAGACGATGGGAGTGTCTGTGAAGTTTAAATACCTTGCCTTGGGAAATGGTAAAGTAATGATTACAAAAAGAAACGATTACGCTACCGACAACTAGGGAAACAAAAAGGGCGCGGCAATCGAAGCGAGAAGAAATGATTACGCTACCGGCGGCTAAAAGGACAAAAAGTACGCAAAGATCGAGGCGGTTGTGAAAATTCAAAAAGCCTGATTCTACGAATATAGAAAGAGAAATAAATACAAGGGAAACACTCCTAAAAATCAGGAGGACTATTTAAAGCTATCATATTCCGAGAAAGAATGTTCCATACTCCTCAAAATTCGAACTATGAAACATTGGGGGCTTCAGTTGATACCAAATTTAGTTTGCTGACATCGATTAATAAAGTGAAGACACGTGGCAGTCTACATGGCAAAAACAAACACTTTCGAGGAACTCACATGCTTCGAGGAACCATACTACAATGAGGAACACTATTTCCCCGAGGAACTCATATGCTCCGAGGAACGAGAACTCTCTGAGGAACTCTTGAGCACCGAGAAGCTTAGGCGGTCCGAGCTGCACCTCGAATAAAGCATTAATAACGGGATAACCAACAGTTTGACTGTTCATTAAATGCTTATCATTCAGACGCATACGCTTAAGGAGCATTGAATGTATCACCCTTTTAGATGTATATCATTTAATGTATTACCCTTTCACATTACAGCCTCAGGGTTATAAATACATTGTACAGTCCTCATTGTAAAGGGACCGGAATTTCTTGAGATAATTTGTAATCGAGAATTCCCATACAAATAATAATACCAAAATAGTGGACGTAGGCCATTCTTATAAGGCTGAACCACTTTAAAAATCTTTGTCTCTTATGTGCTTGATTGGATTGCTTTCATCTATTTATCTGTGATCATAAAAATGGGATTCGTTCCAATTTTTTGCATCAACAATGAGGTTATAGGCCGAGAAAACATTCTCGTCCATGACGAAAAAGTTTATCTTCTTGATCAGCCTCTTAGGACACTCATCACCCATCCGTACGTCCATCTCATACATGCCCAAGGGGTGGACCTTTTCGCCACTGAAGCCTATCAATGGGTGATGATAGGGCACCAGCCTTGCTCTGCTAAGACCTAGGCTCTTGAAGCAAGGCCAGAACATCACGTCCGTCGAGCTTCCCCCGTCTATGATGATCCTCTGCACCTCGCACCCATGTTGTTATGACCAGAGGGTCATCATAGGGGGCTAAGATACCCTTGAAGTCGAGTCTAAAGAACCCCACTATGAGGGTGTCCATGTCTACTTTCTTCCTCTTCTGCAGTGTATCGGAAGACGTTAGATTCACAACTTCAAGCTTGGCCACTGACCTGGCCTCTGCTACATGAGCCTTCCTATCAGCTACTTCAGAGCCGCCTCCTGTAAATCCTCCACATATGGTGTTAACACCAAAGGAGATCGTACCGACCCTCTTCACCGGGGTGTTGTCATCTTTTGGCGGAAGATCCGGATCGTCTTTGTCATCTCTTTCTGAATCATCGTCTCTTCTGGCCGGGACATTGTCACAACATCTGTCATTTCTCCTTTTCTTAGGGTCATCTCTTCCACCCTTTGGAGCCTTACCATCCACATACTTCCTCATCTTTCCAGACTTCAACATCTTTTCAATCTCATCTTTTAAAGCGAAGCATCTATCCGTGATATGGCCATGATCCTGGTGGAACTCGCACCATAAGTTTTTGTTCCTTTTATGTGGTGGGGCCTTCAGTTTCTCTGGCCATCTCAAAGTCCTGTCAGCCTTAATCTCATTGAGGATGTGCTCGCAGCTTATAGTCAGAGGTGTATAGTGAGCGAACTTGTCATCACCCGACCTCTTCTTCCCATCTTTCTTGTTTTGGGACTTTCCACTGCCACCGCGGTTCTCATCCTCATACTTGGCTTCCATTGCCTCTTACGCATTCATTACTTTACCTGCGGTTTCCAGCAGCTCCGCCATAGACCTAGGGGGTCTTCTGCCAGTTTCCACAATAGCTTCCCCTTCTGGAGGGCTCCTATAAGGGCGGTCATGGCTATGTTCTCTTCGTAATCTTCGACTTCCAACTTTTCTTTGTTGAATCTTGCTATGTAGTCTCTTAGGCTCTCACCCTTGGCCTGCTTAACATATAGCAGGTGGGTAGTCTTCTTTTGAGGCCTCACCCCAAAGCAGAAGTTGTGGATGAATCGCTCAGCCAAGCCTTTGAAGTTCTCAATTGAGTTCTTCGGAAGGGAGGTGAACCAACTGTGCGCTGCCCCTGTCAAGGTCCTAGAGAAGGCCCTACACTTCATCTCATCGGGTATCGAGTAGATATCTGCTGCCGAATTGTACATTTTGATATGATGCACAGGGTTAGTGATGCCATCATACTTGGGAGACACCGTAGGAGGCTTGAACTTAGCTGGGGTTGGGAACCCCACCATCCTAGCCACAAATGGGGAGCCCTCTGAGTAACCCCTTTATAATGGGTCCCTGATTTTAATGAGGTCTCCTATCTTCTCCTCAAGGCGTTGGATAGAATCATTCCATGGTCTTCTGCCATCGACTTGGCCAAGGTTATCCCCTGCCACCTCCCTGGGATGGACAGAGGGTTCCCCTGCCACGACACGTCGGCTGTTGACCTCTTCCTATTCCCTGCCTCTTCTTTCATAGTGTCGGCTTTGGTCTGGCCGACCCTGCCTGTTCCCTCTCTGAGATCCTGCTGCGCTCCTTGATCTCGACAGTCTCTGTCTTAGGTCATTCATCGGGCCCAGTTTCTCAAAGGCCGACGCTCTGCTCAACCTATCAAAGGCTGACACTCTTTGTTGGGCCTCTTCACCTCTTCGACCGACACAACCTTTACTTTGCTTAAGAGGTCGTACAGTGTTATTTGACACCTCATAAGGCTCCCAGCAGTCTTTGGGGCTTCTTCCGCCTCTAGATCATCATACCTGTCCTCTGGGCAAGGGTTTCCCTGCCTCCCCAGGCAAAAGCGCCTAGGGTCAGCAACGTCCCTTCTCCACTGGGGTGAAGGATGGTCCTTCATTGGTGCCTGGGGTGGTCCTCTGGCGTCAGGATGAGGCTGAATTACCGTCGAAGTGATCATGTCTGGTGAGACTCCAGGTGGCCTCATCATAGTTTGGTTGAACTGTGCAAATTGCTCCTGCATGGCTGCTTGTATTGCAGCTAAAGATCTCAAGGTTGCAGCTACCTCCGCCATTTCGGACTGGGGGGAGCCTGACTGGAACTTGGCCCTCCACCCCTGGGCGACGGAAGAGGCGGGGGTAAGTCTGGTGCCATATGTTAACACTATAGAGCTTGAGTAGAAGATGAGCTTAGTACCTCACAGGACCACTTTCAATGGTGAAACAGCTTCGTGCTAGGGGGAGGCCTGGTTCACCACCAGAGTCTCCGGTGAGGTTAAGCAGAAAAAGAGGAAGAGATAGCTTCTAATTCCCACAGACGGTGCCAAACTGATGATGCCGGAATCAGCACCACCAGATAAGGTGTTTTCAAGCTCAATCTAAGAACAACAATGGTAGCATAGTTATGTAAAAGGTAAGAGAATGAGATGAGGAGTAGAGGAGAGAGCACCAGGATATAAGTGGTTCAGCCTAGATTGGCCTACGTCCACTGTGTGTGTGAATAACCTCACTGCAATAAGGCACTAATGGCCATGGATACAATATCTCAAGCTTTCTCTCTCTACTGTGTATCTAGACAGAGTTTCAGCTAGGGTTGAATATCTGGATTTTGTAAGGTAGAGGGTGACCCCTATATATAGTATCTAGGGGGTGTAATGTAACCCCCATGCATGCAATGAGCATGTGTGTGTTTGCCTCACCAATAGGGGAAAGCCATCTGTCACTGTTACATGTAGAGAATGATGATGCAATATTTTCCCCACGTGTGGGGAATAATCTTGTTATAACTGATTTGTGTCCACGTGCCCTTATCCAAATGTCAGCTGATGCTCGGCTATCGCGCCTGGGGTATGACCTCGGCCTATGGGAGGCCGAGGTTGGTAAGTCTAGGTACCTGTTTAGTCCGAGTATTCCATGGAGGTCTCAGCCTAATCCCAGCCGAGACGATGGACAAGGTCGGCCTAATCCCAGCAGAGACAATGGATGAGGTTGAGCTGGAGTGTTTGGAGTATCGACCGATGTCTTGATGAGGTTGCTGGTGGCTTCCTGCGAGCTCGGCCTATGTCTGGCTGAGGTTGCCATTTCAAGGCATATGTGAATGCTATTGATCCTTGTGGTGACCCTTGTAGAGGCTGGTAGTAGGGTCAACCTGGGCCGACCTTGCTATGGCCGAGGGCTGATATCGCGTGTTCCCCACGTCGGCCATAATCTCGGTCGAGGTTTGTGTCTCTGGGCCGAGGTCACACTTGGGGCATATCACTAAGCATGATAAAGCTGAGAAGATCCCTAAACCTATTAATGAAAATTTAAATAGGGATGAGTCTAATAGGTGTTTTCGTTGTGAGGGTTATGGCCATAGGGCTTCTGAGTGCCCCACTAAACTAAGGAAAGAGGGTAAATGACCCATTTCATATAATGCGACCCTTAGTGATAGTGATAAGGAATAGGGACCCGATTCCCCCACTAATCGAAATTTTGTGGCTTTTATGGCTAGTCATGTGAGCACCGAAAGTGAATCTTCTCATGAAGATACTCAAACTCATGACACTTCTGAGGTCAAAGTTTTTGATTCCTTTATTTTTTATGATAGTGAGAGTGGAGAAGAAAGAGAGAGTGAAAATGAAGAAGAGGCTAATGTGAGTGAGCTTCAAAATACTTTTCAAGAACTTTATAAAGAATCTATTAAATTTAAAAGAGCTAATTTCAAGTTAGAAGGTAGTTTAAAAGAGCGTGTCAATGTCATTGATGATAGTATGTTGGTAGAAGACCTTAGGACACATGAGAGGACTCTTCAAGAGAAGCTTGAATATGTAGAAGGCCAGAGAGATAACCTTAGGAGTTTAATGGAATCTTTGAAAAAGGAGCTTCTTGCTTTTGAAGAGCGAAATGCTTTATTAGAGTCTAACATTTTAGAATTGCAAAATAAATTAAAAGACTCTAGTATTGTCAAATTTGATTTGGAGTGTCGTTCGGAAAAATTAGATAAAATCTTGGGAACGGTCCAAATTAAAAATGGCATGTGTGGTTTACGCTTCAATGCGTATAATGAATCCACTAATAAAACCAAAACCAACGTTTTAGGAGAATCCACTAGGAAAGCTTTTAGAGATCACTCCGTAGGTAAATCTTTTCAACATGTTTTTACTTGTACACATTGTGGTCGAAAAGGTCATCTTAGGAAATTTTGTTTTGATCTTAAACGAATTCCTAGAAAATCCCAACGTAAAGCAACCAATGTATTTAAAATTCCTACACCCCAAGATAGTCATTCTTCATTAATTTGGGTTAGGAAATCCGACTTGGTTGCCTTGCAAAATAGGGTTTTTGATTCTCATTTACTATCATATGCTTCCTCCCTTGCTAAATCTAAAGGATGAATGTGTTAGTCATTTGCATACATTAGCTTTTGTACCTCATGTTATATCATTATGCTAATTGTATGCTTGCTTAATCATTTTCTAGTCTATGCTCCATATTTATCACATGCTAGAATTATGATTTTTGTTTATCTTTTGTATTTTATTTCTTCATTTTGTTTGCATTAAATGAAAAATACAAAAAGATTTTTATTTATCATTTGGATTTTTATCTATTGGAATTTAAGCTTAATAAAAAATTCAAATGATTTATGTTTGACTTTTGAGTACTTATTTTTATTTTTGGTTAAAAATGTCAAAAACTCAAAAAGATTTTATTTTGTGTGTATTTTGGTTTGACACACTTTAAGTGGCATATACTTGTATTTGAATTCCTTTTTTAACGCTCCCATGTGGCTAGAACTTTTGGTTTAGATTGTCAATCCTTAAAATGTTCTTTACCATAATTTTGTGGAGTAGTTGGATTTTGTGTCGATTAAATGGATTCTTGTTTTATATGCCTCTATTCACACAATGCACGAGCTCTTTTGAAATTTTAACTTCATATTTATATTTGAGCTATGTGAGGTGTTCTCCTTCCAATCTTGTCATCTACATATTTGTGACTTAGGAGGACTAGTGCATGTCAAAATCCGTTGCACGTGAGATTCGTGTGAAAAATGAAAACATGATAAATATAAATATGCACGAGGAAGGACTCCGAAAGAACTTAGTGATCCTTTGCGATTGTAAGCCACCGTTTTGAATGGACCTAAAAGAAATACGTGGTCCAAAGGCCTAAAAATAGAAAATATGGCATTAAAAAGAAAAACAATTGCCAAGGTCTATGTTTGATTGATATATTCATTCAAAATTAATATAAATGCTTATTGAGGGAGATTGGATGGTATATCAACGGTTTGCACAATGTTCGTTTATCCTAGTTGCGTATTTCATGTCATGACTCTATTGGTTTGTAGAATCATCAATATGCTAGGCTTGTATGCATTGTGTACGTTTTTTCATTGAGTTCAATCTATATTGTCACATGAGGTTATATTCAAATGTGATGAAGTTTGCAATCAAATGAGATCTCCGTGAACATGTTTTTAAGTGATTGGGTCTGCATTTAATCGTTACTAGTTTCACCCCCCAACACTTCCGTTTCCATATGACACATTTTTGTCATACGAGTGTGAAAAACTCCTATTATATTTTGTGTGTGTCATTTGTGTGTTTATATCTATATCTGTGTACTTACGTCTATTAGTTATATCTTATGTATACATATTTGGTATTTTTTGTTTAATCTTTGCTTTGATTACTAATCCATATATGCTTTAATTAAAACTTGGTATCCATCTTACTGCATTCGTTGTTGATATCATATGCTTAATAATTTATATATCATATTGGTATCATTTTATTGCATACTAGTTGGTCTAAGTGGTTATTCGTTGGATTAGTTATAATTTTGTTGCCCATATGCATTAATGTTCCCTTCACTGAATGCAAAATTACATGTTTTAGCTTCCTTTCCCATTCTATTTATTCCTTGATTAATTTAGAGGGTGTATATGCTTTCTTTGGGGGAGATAAGTCTATATTTGATTCTTTAAGCCTTTGTCTATTCCTGAACAAAAAGGGGGAGAATGATTGGGGGGGGGGGGGGGGGGATGCTATCTAATCCTATTAATATCGTATCTTAGTTTAAGGGAGATTTATCTTAGGGGGAGACGCCTTTCTAAGTTGATCATACTTGATAAAGGGAGAGAATTAATTTATGGGTAGTAGTTAACTTTACTTGCATTAACTATTTTGATATCTCCTATGCGCGTAATGTGTTTTCCTAAGTGTGTTGGAATTATTTTATAAAGCGGCACCTTTCAACGGCAAAGATTGTTGATCCTTTGGGTTGTTTTAGTCAAGCATTGTAATTTTATTTTGGGTGGGACTTTTTATTAGTCTAGTAGAGCTTGACGACCCTTTAGGATTTTTGTATAGTTTTTGTCCCGGAATAGCCAAAGGGGGAGATTTGTAAGGACGCAAATTTCCAATTGAGTCCTTTGTTGTTTTGGCTCAATTCCGGGAAAAAACGTTTGAGTCATAGGATAGAGTATTTTGATCATCTTTCAAGCCTATGACGTGTTTGTTGAAGACGTAGCGGCCAAGTGTATAAAGCTTCATCAAAATGCCGAGTTTAAGTGCCTCGTTTCTACGTCATCAATGGTGGTTCCATGCTCCTAAGGTATGAATGCATTACATATATATATAGGAGCTTGGAACATGTGTATATTGGGTGTTAGGTTTTTAAAACTGTGTTTTGTTTTCAGACTGTTTTCCATTAAAACGTATATATAAAGTATATAAAAGTTTCTGGGCTTAAAAAGAATTTTTGAACATTCTGTGAGTTCGTTCGGACGAGATTGTCGTTCGAAGCACAAGTCGTTCGAACGAGATTGCCAACGACTTCCCATTGTGGCATACTGGAACTTCGTTCGAAATGTCGTTCGAACGAGATGGTCGTTCTAACGAGATTTCTAACAATCTTCTAACGAGTTCATTCTGGAACTTCGTTAGAAGACTCGTTTGAACGAGAATGTGGTTCGAACAAAATGTCGTTCGAACGAGATTTGGCGGGAACAGTTTTTAAGCAGTTTTCTCCCACCTCCCCAGTTGTTTCTTAACTGATTTTTCTCAGACTTTATTATGTGAGGGAAACCATTTTTATAAAAAATCTTTTTCATATCCTACTAACTCCTAGAGAGTGTTTTGAGAGCAAAATCAAATAGAGAAAAAGATCATGTTTTGAGTGAGATTTTACAAAGAGAAAAACTTATACCACTCTAGTTTACACCCAAATACGATTCTTCCAAATTCCCATATACATATATCTTGCTTGGATTTTGGCACCGGTTCACTCTACCGCTTTGAAGAGTTATCTTGGGGTTTGATTCTACATCCCAGAAAGAAGAAGATGTTTACATTGATTTACCCACTTGGATAAAGGCTCCTAGTTCAGGTGACGGTGACCATATAAAGTCCGATCGGTGGATTCCGAGACCGCGGTGGAGCTCCAAGGTTATCCGCTAGGAAGAGTTGTCTACAAGAAGAAGCGTCGAGGCTTGAGAGGGATCGAGTCGGGTGTTGCAAGTCTTTTGTCTTGTATTTGTAAATCCGTATCTAGTGGATTTGTGGCTAGGGCCGTCTGAGGTTGTTTCCCGTCTTGGATTTTTCCTCGTACATCGCGGCATAGTGATTTCTTATTTTATTTAATCATGCAATATCACCTAGAACACATGCTTAGGTAAAGAAGATAAAATTGGTTTAAATCACTATTAATTTAATTTGGTGGATAATTAAATTTGGGTAAAGTTTATTTAATTCAAGTGATGTGAAATTGGTTTAAGTGAAATTAATATTTGTGTGTGTTTTATTAATTTTCACTTGTGTTTAATTTTAATTAGAAATAGAAATTAAAATTTGGTGTTTGTTTCTTTTGTGAACCATCATCTAATGCTTTCGCATCTCGATATATATAAAAGGAAATATATTTTAATTAAAGAAATTAAAATCGGGGGGCCATCTACGCGCGAATCTTACAGTATCACGAATCCATAACTCATCCTGAACAAATCAATAAACAGTGCAAGTAGAGTAAGAGCTTCACACACATCCTTAACATCTTTATCTTAATTATAAAATACTCTTCCCGTAATAATTACAATAAGATCGATAATTGAAAGAGCAAAAAATAGAAATGACTACTAATGAATCTTTAAAAATTGGACTAAATATGTACATTAACACAAACACACATACTCACACACACACACACACACACACACACACACACACACATATATATATATATATATATATGTTGTCATCACACCATTAGAAACTTCCCCATACAAAGTCACACACACAAAACAATACATGAAAAACAACACACACAAAAAAACGAAGGGACACAAAGAACGTGAAAGATCGTCGACCATTAGAAACATAAAAATATAATCAACAATGGAAATTAAAGTCACAATGGAAAACATATGGGCACAGTGAAAGACAATAGACATATTCAAGAATAAAAAATGACACAAAGCAACCCCATGTTATGGAGGAAAGAGAAAGTAAAATGAAGAGAAAATATAGAATATAATAATTGTCATTTATTTCATCCCACAGACAATTTTAGGCATAACACAAAAACAATTTGAAATTGAATCAAATTTAACATAAATATGTCATATTTGTGTGGGGATTTTTCCACAAATCATGTCATATCGTGTTCATATAAAAGTTATAACTCGAGTTAGTCGTCATGTTATCGGTGTTTTTATTTGTGTTTTCATTTATTCTCATGTTTAATTTCACTTAAAAATTATTGATCATGTTACTTTTATCATGTTTTAATATTCGTATTCGTCTCGAGTAAACAAAGATTTTTATCATATTGTGTCTATACGTAAATGGTACTAGTCATGTGTTCTCAAGCAAAATATAACCCAAAATATGAATTCCTACTTTTACGCACAATGCCACAATCACAAAGGAACCAAAAATATAACATCCACACGAGATGTTCTTTTTACTAATTAATGAATACCCAATAATTGTAAAATAAGACTCACGACATATTTATATTATATTTTCTAATCCATATCAATTATAAAAAAAAGCTTTGGTTGTATATAAATTACAAAGTTCTTAGATAAAACCTATAATTTATTTAATAATAAATAGATTTCAATAAATAAATAATGCATCTTAACACATAAAACTATTCACTTATCCCGACACAATAGTTAAGAAAGAGGTATTTAATGGGCTTCTAAAACATGTACAAACAAAAAAATGAGCTTGGTACAAATAAAAATAATGGGCCTCAAAAACACAATTTATAAATTGAGGAGAACATGAATATAAAACCCAAACCTTATAAATTACAGAAAAAAAGTGAGTGACAAAAAGTTCCCTGCATGAATTCCAGCCCCTTGTCCAGAGGGTTAAGAGATAAAAATAATTTAAAATTGTTGTTTGGGGGATGGTTTGCTATACATATGTGATGAAGAACAATATAAACTATTATGAAGAACAATATAATGTATTCTGGCCCAACACCCTTGGTCGTTTCCTCAAAGTTGTTAATCGAGAACCCATTTACCTTAGTATTGAACGTCCCCCCCTCCCCCCCGAGTTGGGATTACAAACATGTTCCATTAATCAAGCCCAATTTCCCCGAAGTGAAACCAACAACAACAACCCCAGGGAACTTCCTCCTTTATCACCTCTCAATGAAGTCATCGTGAAGAAGAAGAAGAAGAAAGGGGCTTCTAGTTCTCAGCAGGTTGCGGAGGTTGTTGATGCAGTTGTTGTAGAGGAAACCCCCATTTATATCTTAAGTGTTGTTGTGGCTAAGGCCAATAAAAGAACTCCCAGTAAGAACAATAAGGTTGCCCCAGCCATCCCATCTCAAGAATGTCAATTGCAGTCTTCTATTGATCCTCAATTGATTGATCATTGCATAAAATTGCTAGATAATTTTCAAAGGTAGTTTGATCAATGATCTGTAGATGCTCGGGCTATTTTGGCCCAATAAATGGATGAAATGGGTATCTCCTTTACTCCCTTGCCCCTATTACTAGTTGGAAGAGGGCGAGATCTATTCCCCAAGTTCAACTTCCTTGTGACAATATTGAGGACGATGTTTTGCCTGAAGGGGGTGAAGAGGTGGAAGAAGAGGCTGAGGAGGAAGACTCCTATGACACCCCACCCAATTAAATATAGGGTGATCAGTCCTCTACCAATTCAAAACAGGATATTCAGTTGATTCATTCTTAGCATCACTGTCGAAAAACTATTTAACATATTAATCACCTAATATAAAATTAAACTAGGTGTCAAAAAATTTCCAATTTAGTAAAACCAAGTAAATCCATTTCCATTAAATTTAAAAATATAAAACATTCACCACACATCGGAATGTAAATAAATACTGAACATGAATTAAGTACTGAAATAAATAAGACTGAGAAAAACTCTCAGTTCAAAACTCCAAACAATAAACTAAATTGAATACAATAACTCTGATGAAAGACTATAAGTGGGTGACATATGCCCTAAATAAGAAGTCTAGATGAAACTGAATGGAAAGGATATATGTGTCTACTATAAGGACCTACAGCTTCCACAACAACTGCAGCACGTCAAGCAATCCAAATCTCTAAATCCGGTGTCCCTGTGGCTGAGCACCTGATATAATACATATATATAGCAAAAGAGAGAAGAAATACAAGAAACGGGCCAGAGCCCGATGTGTAAAAATGATTTAGCAAGTATTTAAAACTGGTTCTTAAAGCAAGTCTTATACGCATGTTAGTTATCTAACTCTCACATGAGTTTCTCACCTCTCGTATATTGTGCACGCCTAACGTACATCTAATCTCCCCTAGTTATACCTCCCACTCTAAGTAGTCAGAAACCATACTAATACTAACTATGCTCACTAGTAGTATTCCCGTATCGCCCATACAATACGCTATTCAGATAGTTTATCTCACATACTAAGTTTTATTATTCACCGTATGAATGGTTAATCTTTTATCCACTAAGATTATTTCATTTCTCAATTCCATTTTATCTACTATTCTCATAAAGTAGAAAGTTAACCAAGTACACTCATACATATATATAGTCTCATCATCCCTATATATATACACTAATCCTGCACGCTTAGGGTAAGACCACTTGGTGCAATGTAATGATTATTATTATTACCAAGTCTACTAATTTCACACAGTAGAAATATTCACAAGTTCATATATATATATATATATATATATATAGTCACATCATCCCTATATACTAATCCTGCACCCCCGGGCTAAGACCCATTAGTACACCTATCCAGAACATCATGCATCCCCAGATTAGCACCCATTAATGAACCTATCAATAATAATTCAACACATCCGGGTTATCACCCATTAGTGCGCCTAATAATAGAATCTTGCATCCCCGGGTTAGCACCCATTAATGCACCTATCAATAATAATCCAGCACCCCCGGGTTATCACCCATTAATGCGCTTAACAATAGTCATCCTTGTACCCCCGGGTTATCACCCATTAGTACACTTAACAATAGAGTTTCTACACCCCTGATTTATCACTCATTGGTGCGCTTAACTATACGGTTCTTGCACCCCCGGGTTATCACCCATTAGTGCTCTTTAACAATAATATCACATAATAGGCATACCCACATCCTATTATAATTTATAGGTATTTCTCCAATCTACATATATACTCCTCATACGTATTTTAACCTCATCATTACATATAGTATAAATATTTAGATTACTATCTCTCTCGTAATCTCCAAGGTACATTTTCTCTATACCGAAATAATTAAAGTATTAATTCTCACATACATTTCCTGAAATTCTGTCCTATTTACTATTTGGTAGTTTCTCTCACTCCAATAAACCGAAAAACTCATAACTGGACTTTGAGAAAATCCCCAAAAATTCCCTCTGTCGCTCGAACCAGAAGGGTTGTCATTTGAACGACTTCCACGTGTCGTTTGACCGACTTCGCGCGAGATGCCATCTTGCTCGAACGACTTCGCGCAAGATCGCGCGAGATGTCACTGTTCATATTCTTTCCAAGAATTCTACATTATTCCACCATTTATGAACCTATAAACCTCTAAGATTCAACACCCAATGCCTCATCATCAATACCCATCAACCCTAACAGGTTATAAATCATTCCTAAGCTCCTAGGATCATTAATTCGTCATAAATCATCATAATTATATAAAATCCCCAAATCAATTCATATGAACCCTAGTTTCCAAATTTTCAATTAAAGAACATAATCAACCCAGATTCGTTCATCAATATATAATTCAATTTCGTAGTTCATCCTCTACATTCATGACAAAATATTAACAACTAATTACCCCAACCTCTAATCATTATTTAACCTCCAATTTTCACCTAATTAACATGTAAATAAAGGATTGAATTCACCTACACTAATATGAGTATGATTATTGCTAAAGAAAGCAAGTAATAAATACTTGCATTAAATCGAAGGTCTGAATCCTTTGGTGATGTTGGTATAGACGAATTCCTCTCTTCTCGATCTACGTGTTGGTGGTCACGATTGTGCAAGGTGAGGATAGATTGGCCTTTTCTCTTGCAATTTGGTTTTCCCTCACACCCTCTATGGCCGTTCTTGTCTTTCTGTGTCACTCAACCCTAAAAGACTTTTCTTTACGATAAAATAACTCCCAATTTTCGTCCATTAATTAAACCCAAAAATATAATTTACCATAATGCCCTCTCGGGACGCCGGTTAGGTCTAAAATTGCCCCGGGACCTAAACTAAACACCCGGGTATAGTATTTTGACTATCTCGACCCTTCCGGACTCAATGGCGCACTCGAAATGACCATACGAGTTAATAAAAATATTTTCTCTTTTTATTCTATTCAATTAGTCCCGACACGACTCACACGCGTGTCTGTCTTAAATTACCAAACTGCCGTATTTCTCACTTCTGACAATTTATCAAATGTTATAATTCCATATTACATATCACACAATAATATTCAATAATTCTCAACAATAAGTATTAAACCTTGGCACGCTAGTTAATAATTATTTTAATCCGGATTAATAACAAATTAATTTCTCACATTTTAATTTAATTAATCCAACAACAATAATTAATCACATTCTTATTCCCATAATAATAATTAATCACATAATTATTTAAATCGTCAAAAATACAGGGTGTTACAACTCCCCCTTAGTTCGACCATCCTGGAGACTACATCGGATATACTCTTCTGAGAAGCCTGGTTCCATTCCCATAGATTATACCAATCTTTATGACTATAGTGATGACCCATAACATGATAAATCTAAAACAATGACCAGTGCTGAAGACCTTTCTTCCCATCACTCTCTGGGTGTTGATCTTCATTCATCGTCTCCCAATCATAAAAGAAATGTTCCCTTGATCCTAGAGCCCAGTCCTTCTCTACGTGTGGTTCCTCAGGATAAAGAATTGGTTGGAGTATGGCCGACAACAGCTACTGGTCCCATGACTGTGGTGAGTTGTATTTCTCCTCTATGTGTATATTATACTTACACTTTGTGATGTTTTTCGCAGGTTGCTTCTATCAAGGAAGTTAACGCCAACACCTGCCGGGACCTTATGGTTGTTCCCCCTAAGTCCAAAACTATCGAATAATATTTGGTGGGGTTATTTGGGCCTTCTATTCTGGAAGGTAAAGTAGCCACCCCTGAGGAGGGACAAATTGGAGCTGAAGGTCAAATAGTGGAGGATGGTTATTTCCCCAGTTAGGCTTACTGAGATTGCTCATGATCCAGTAGCCATTAATGAACCATTTCCAAAGGAGGTATCCTTACTCTCAATTTCCTTAGTCAAACCATCCTTTATTTCTTTGAGTAAAAAAATAGGTTTTTATAGACTGGAAGTAATTCACCAAGTTGAGCAACCATATAGGTTCTTTAAGAAAACATAACAGTTTAAGAATGCCCAATTGTACATAGTTGAGCAACCATAAAGGTGCTTTAAGTAAAATTGGGACTTTTGATGCGACGTAAGTTTACCTACTCGAGCAACCATAAAGGTTGTTTAGGCAAACTAGTGCTTAAGAATGCCCAGTCTAACTTAGTCGAGAAACTATAAAGGTGCTTTAGGTAAAATTGAGACTTTTGATGCGATAATAGTTTACCTAGTCGAGAAACCATTAAGGTTCTCTAGGAAAACTGAGGCTTAAGAATGCCTAATTTTACTTAGTCGAGAAACCATAAAAGGTGCTTTAAGCAAAACTAAGACTTTTGACGTGATAACGAATTACCTAGTCAAGTAACCATAAAGGTGATTTAGGAAAATTGAGGCATGAGAATGCCCATTCTTACTTAGTCGAGCAATCATAAAGGCACTTTAAGAAAAACTAGAACTTTTGAAGTGACGATAGTTTACCTAGTCGAGTAACCATAAAGGTGCTTTAGACAAACTGAGGCTTAAGAATGCGAGAACGCCCAATCTTACCTAGTCGGGTAACCATAAAGGCGCTTTAAATAATTGGGACTTTTAAAGTGACAATGGTTTACCTAGTCGAGCAACCATAAAGGTGCTTTCAGCAAAGTGAGGCTTGAGAAATTCTATTATACCCATACTTTGGTTTCTTCCAACTTAACTTATTCCTCATTTTTTCAGGTTGAAGTGTGCCATCCAAAGACTTTGGGGGATGTTTCTTCTACTACTATGGAAGTTCCCTCTAAGAATGTTCCTTCGAGGTCTGTTGGGAACTTTGTTGAACTAAGCACTACAACTCTGACAGACCAAAATATGGAGGGAGGGGAACGAGACATTACTCCCATTTTGTAAGAAGATGACATGGCTTTAAATTCTATCTTTTCATCTGCCAGTGACAGTGCTTTCAGTGTGCATCCTCCAAAATTATCTCCTATCGAGGTTGTGAGGCATAATTGGAAGGATTTTACCCATATAGTAACCCCTCCTTATAATAAACTGATTGAGCGACTGTTGGAGCACCACACCTCTACCTTTACCTCTCGTTGTATTCAAGACATCCCTGTTATTATGGCTTGTAGGTTTTTGGGATTTACCACCATTTTGGACGATGTACTACATACTCCTTTGCGCTCTTTAAGTCCCTCAAAAAT
This sequence comes from Sambucus nigra, assembly GCA_949130495.1. Classification (NCBI taxonomy): domain Eukaryota; kingdom Viridiplantae; phylum Streptophyta; class Magnoliopsida; order Dipsacales; family Adoxaceae; genus Sambucus; species Sambucus nigra. Next base: position 613,633,114 of record OX422212.1, on the reverse strand, counting down.
CAAGGAGATGATGGGCAAAATCAATTTCCTTGTGGGTAAGGGTTTTGCCCTAAAATGGCCAATTGATTTGCTGAAGTCATTCAAGAAAGATGACCTGCTCTCCTTTTATTCGTAGATCCATGCTATTACCCGCTCTCAAATTTCAGTAGATGAGAAGATGGACACTTTAAACCTTGGTATTGCTAAGGCTGAGGAGGAGGTTTTGGTTATTAAGGATTCTTTGGTTAAGGCTGAGATGAAGGTTGATTAACTTTAGAAAGATATGGGTCGTTATCAATAAGAGATGGCAGACTTGTCCAGTAAGGAATCTTCTTTGGCTTCTATTCTACCTCATTATAACCATAGGATTATAGACTCCTCCATCTTGTGGTTTATGATAGACGACCCAAGTGATTATAAAAGGACTTTGGAGCTGAAAGTAAAAAATGTACTACCCCATTTTGCTTATTTTTTTGTGTGTATCTCGAGGCAGTAGATCATATTTTATGCCTGAATGAACTATGTTTTTTCTAATGTATAATATTGAATATCCTTCTACTTTCATGCAAACTGTCTATGAGAAATAAAGAAAAATTTGTGGTTGATTCAACATTATCCCCATGTTATATATATAATTCCCAAAAGTGTTATATCTTGAGAAGTTATGATAACATGCTCTCTTTTCAACTTACTTATATCTACAACGTTAACTACCAGCACAACCCCAAAAAAAGAAGCAAAGACAAATTAAAAACTAAACAAAATATATTTTGGGCCATTTCTTGTTGAGCTTAAAAGTCTCCTCATCCTCAACCTTCGAGATCTGATAATAACTTGAATCATGGGTCTTTCGCACAACATAAGGCCCTTTCTAATTTTCTTTTAACTTAGGGGGTGAAAGACTCTGGATGTGTATTGTACAAGCCTTCAAAACTAGATCACCTTCCTAGAATTTTCTTGGATTTATCATATGGTTAAAAGATTTGGACAACTTATTTCTATACATCTTAAAATTACTTTTCGCGTTATCTATGTGTTCTTCCGATGCTTCTAGTTATACATGACGACTATGGGGGGGGGGGGGGGAATTGCACTTCGTAGGTTATAGGGCGCAGTAGGTACCTTGGGTTTCAGTGGGAGAATTTCTTCAGCGCCAAACACTAAAGAGAAAGGGGTATATCATGTAGGTTTCCTCTTTGTGGTTCTATATGGCCACAAGACCTCTGGTATTTTATCGTCCCAAATTCCTAGGAAATATTCCAACATTTTCGAAAGGATGTTCACCAGAGTCTTATTTGTGGCTTCAGCCTATCCATTTCATTGAGGGTGGGCCACGATTTATTTGTTGTGAATAATGGAGTAATTTTATGTGAACAATCGCACATCACTATTAACAAATGGGGTCCCATTGTCTGACAAAAACACCTTTGGGATAACAAATCTGCAAATAATATACTCCTTTATAAAACGTTCAGCTACCCCAATCGTATCCTTCTTCAATGGTATAGCCTCTGCCCACTTGATGAAGCACTCCGTAGCCACCAGTATCCATATCTTTCCCCTCGAGGAGGGGTTGATTGTCCCTACTAGATCGAATGCCCATGTGTTAAATGGAAAAGTAGTGGAAAGGGAATGTAGGTCCATCAAGGGAGCATGAATCATATTCCTATGGAGCTGACACGCCTTGCATTTTTTACAAACTCCGCTGAATCTTTTTCCTTAGTGGGATAAAAATACCCCAATGTCATTAGTTAGTCATAGAGTTTTGCTCCCCAAATGTGGCCCTTCTCATTTTCTTGCTTTAGTAACTCATCTGCTTCCTCCAACCTGATGCATCTTAGGGGCCTATTATGGTAACCTTTTAGGTATACTTCCCCTCCCGAACATAATATCTGGACACTCATCATTTCAGTCTTGTAGCGTCATCCTTATCGATGGGAATAATCTCGTCGACCTGCATATCAAGGTATGGTTGTCTCTAATCTGATGGATGATCTATGAAAATACACTCCAAAACTTGGTAATATAGTAGGCATTTCCTATAATCTCTCTGTAGTAACGCAACATCTTGTTTCATCATCGGCCAAAAGTAACGTGCCTTTTGGATTCTTCGATACAAAAATGAACATATTGTCTCGTAGCTTTTGTCATGTATCTATATCAACCTCCTCTTAGCTTCTTCAAGGACCACATATGTAGATATACATCCCCCTTTGTTTTTATAGTACAAATTGCTCGAGGTGGTAAAATATTATGCCAGTTCGACCAACATTAGTGGCCCTTAACCCATTTCCAATTGTCTTCATGTTTCCCTCCTCCAGTCATTGCTACCATCAGAAGGAAACATTTATATGACAGTCATTACTACCATCAGAAGGAAACATTTCCAATTGTCTTTATGATTCTAACAACTATTGAAGGAAACCTCTCGATGTACGTCACTACATCCTCACCGAGCTTCTATTTCTCTCGATCAAATTGTGTAAGGATGAATTCTTCTCTACTAAGAAGAACTTCTGTACAAACTGGACATAAAGATTCTATCACGTGGCCACACTTCCTAAAGCTAAATGGGATTACCATGTGTAAGCCTTCTTAGTTACATACTAAGAAAATTATCTTAACCTCAGCTTCTTATTGTTATAGTGGTCCCCAAGATTCTCCACAAACCTTTTAATATGCTCATTGGGATTCCCCCCTTTTCCAGTATAATTTTCAAAGATAGGAGGAATATACCCCATCGGGTAGGGTTCATTATTATACTCCACTGGGTACGGAGTACGGAAATCTTCATATACTGAAGAAGCTTATCCTTCGACCTTAGAGGCCCCCATAATTTTCAAAATCCCCTTCTTCATTTCTTCCATCATGGGAGTTTTACTGTGTTGTGGTGCATAGGAATCGTCACCCCTGGGCTTGCCATTGGTGGTGCAATCGGTGTGCCACTTCCTGGACATGTAGTTGAGGCCAAAGTTGGAGTAGTGGTGTTGTGCATACCTCCTCCTATAGCGGAGGGAGCGTTCAAACATGGCGTTGGTGGGGCGGCACTGTTGGTCATTGTCGAAGCCATTACTCCTGAGATAAAGGTAGCTTGTAGAGTCGCTAGTGGGTTCACGAACAAACTAGGCCCACCAAAACCCCTAACACCGACTGAGCTACTGAAGTCTTAATGAACTCAGCGAACAAGCGCATTAGCCCTTCCATATGCGTAGAACTTGCATCGGTTATCCGACTAATAGTGAGCGCATCAATTTCCTTTCTCCCTACTCATTCTCTCTCTAGAAAGATGGTGAGATCATCTAATTCCTCATTCTGTATAGCATTGAAATCAATGTTCTCTCCCACATTATCGTTAGCCATCTCTTAAAAGAGAATAACTCCCCAACAGAGTCGCCAAATGCAGGAGGTGAGTTCTTGAAATGATATTAATATCAAGGGAGGCGTAACCCCTTATCAATATGGTGATTAGGGACTTATAACAAACATCAACAACAATAAACACAAGTCACAAGTTGGTACATTCAATGTATAAAACTCCTGTATTAAATATGTTCTTACAACATCAATGCTATAATGAAACCATCAAAGAGGGGGGGTCCCATGTTGACTTGATTGGAGGGAGTAGGAGCAAGCACCATTAGTGAAATAATAGCAAGGCAGTAACCTTAAAACAAAAATGGAGTAAATGAGGTTGGTCACACAATAAATTTTCTCATGATAAACTCTCTTATTTGGAAGTATTTTGGCACTAGTTCTGTGCTAAAAAAGTGGGATCCCCAAATAATATAATTTTGGATGTATTTATAGGAGATCAATATCATTTGAATGACCTTCCTATATTAAAAGCGTTTGACCCCTTTTATTGTCATTCGCTCTATGTTTTTTATGCTAAAGATATTGTATTGAATGAGCTAGATATGATATTTTAGCAGGAACACTGTTTGGGCTCTCAAAGTTGCGATAGCATTAAATAGGACGTGATGTGTTAGATATGGAATTACTATCCTAGGTAGATTTTCCCTTTAGTGTCATTTTAGCAATATCCTGAATGTCAGAATAGCTAACGTCAATGAGTTCGTAAGCAGTAACTTTCAGATGATGTGCTGTGACATCAATCCAAAAAGGTAGTTCATCAAATTGAAGGTTTCTCGACTGATGATTGCTCAAGAAACTTGTAATGTATGGAAGTACCCAAGGTTTAACTTTTTGGACAGCTGTTTAGGACTGGGGAGCCTCAAGTGGGTTCCCAAAGATGGTATCTCGAGGGACTACTGTTTATGTAAAAACCAAGGTTTTGAATAGGTACCCTAAAGGGGTCAGTCTCTTCCAACATTGCCTTGAACCCAATCCTCCATACCAAATCCCTACGAGATACCCATAATGAGTTTGTTAGATAGAGCACGTAAGCACTCCCATGCCCTGCCAGACATGGTCCCTCAAGGGTACCGATCATCCTCACAACAATACAAAATGAACTTTATATTTACAAAGAAAGATAAATAAAAGTAAATTAAAGTTCATATTCCAGTTTGTGTTTTCTAAGTTTAGCTCTTAGGCTTGATCTCTGTAGGAGATTCGTCGATCAACTTCATCTTTGTACGAGTGGCCATCTTTACAGGAGGTCCCTCGAGTAGCTTCAGCTTTATGCGAGTGGCATTCCCTAATCTTTCCAATGAAATGCTGGAGTTACTTTAATCAACTTTTAGCCTGAACTTCCCTCTACAATTAGTGAATCACGTAAAATTCTTGAGTTGTGTGCATATTACTTTCTTAACATGTTAAATCCTAAGGTCCTGAAAAAATTATTGATAGACTTTAGTAGCACCAAATTTTCTAAAAATTGGTATCAGAGCTCCTGGTTTGATAACCTTAAGTAGACTGAGATGTTTGACAAAAAATATGGTGCGTAAATTTTTTTATTCTCGGAATTATTTGATGGAGTCGGAGCAATGGCCTCAGAAAAAGAAAACTCAATCATTACAAAATTTGATGGTTTTGGATTTTGGAAAATGGAAATTCTATCTCTTGAAAGATATACTCAAGAAGGCAGCCCTCTCAAATAAATTGACCAAGTGGTCCCTGGAGCGGAACAGTTTGACATCAGGTCCGAACCTAGAGTTAAGATCAAGGGTTAAGTCTTGGAAGACATCCTAGAAGAATTCTGAACATCACCAAGAGGTAAGTACAAAAAGTTAAATCCCATTATAGAGTCATTGGTAGTTAGTGAGGATGAATAAACGTGGAAACTTTTCATTGATGGCACTTCAAATAAGAGGGGCACATGACTTAGGACCATCTTTGTGATGGCACAAGGTTATTTCATGGATCAGTCCATTAGATTAGGATTAAAGGCTGAAACATTAAAGAAGAATATTAGTCCATGGTCTCCATAAGGCAATTAATATAGGTTTTCACTGCATTTTTATGTACTGTAACCCAAGGCTGGTCACAGACCATCTCAACAGAGAATATGATGCCAGAGACTCCAGAATGCTCTCCTATATAAACAAGGGAAGAGGCCCTCGTCATCATTTCAAAACTTCCTTAATAGAGAAACTCCCAAGGAATGACAATAGCCATGTATATGCTCTTGGTACTTTAGCTTCAACTATCGACACTGACATAAAAAGGACAATCGAAGTGGAATACATAGACCACCAAAACATTGAAGAACCAGATCGAGGAACTTGTATACTCCAAGTTAATTTAGATCCATCGTGGATGGATCTTATCTTATCCTACCTGAAGATCGAAGAGTTTCACCTCGATGGTGAAGTGGCACAAAAGTTGAGGATAAGGTCGGTTACTTTTTTCCTTAACCTAGAGGGAAATCTTTACTAATGATCATTTATTGTCCATTCACTAAAGTATGTTCACTTATATCAAGTGGAAGGACTATTGAGAAAAATCCATGAAGGAAACTTTAGAGCACACACATGTGAAAGACAACTCTCTTATAGGGTGATCATTCAAGAATATTTATGACCTTTCATGTGAAAAGATGATGTAATGTTCCTCCAAAAGTGGTCCAAGTTCCAGTAGTTTTTGTCGATCATCCGCTAGCCTACAGGAGATCTCAATCCCTTCACTAGTTCATGGCTTTTTGCTCAGTGTGGAATGAACATAGTGGGTTTATTATCGATTACACCAAGGAATCGAAGACATCTAATAATGTTGACCAATTACTTCATAAAGTGGGTTGAGGCTAAGCCACTCACCCATAACAGAAAAGCGAACGCCATGAGATTTGTTTGGAGGAACCATATCATAAGATTTGGGATCTCAAGAGCATTAGTTACTGAGAATAGAATGCAGCTCAACAATGAGAATCAGAATCCAATATGCATCAGTAGTCTTCCCCTATTGCAATAGACAAGATGATCTAATAAAACTTTTTTATCAAGAGTCAAGCGTCCGTTAGAGAACATTAAAGGATGACAGGTGGTTGAACTTCCCTATGTTCTTTGGGCATACAAAAATAACACGAAGGAAGTAAACAAAAGGGATTATATACTCCCTTGCCTATGGTATAAAAGTCGTCATCCCCTTGAGATCGAACATACAAAACTCAAATCTAATATCTTTGAAGATTGCTACAATGGTGACTGAACAACTCACGAGTTAGATCTGGCTGAAGGAAGAAGGGAGAAAGCTCTGATACATTTAGTCGCCTACCATCAAAAAATTTCATGACAACATAACAAGAAGGTCAAAATCAGAGAATTTCAGGTCAACAACTCGGTGCTCAGGAAGCTATTGCCTGTATCCAAGAATCAACTAGATATGAAACTTACACCGAACTAGTAGCGAACCTAATGAATAGTCTCGGAGGGGGCGAGATATTGTATAATTTAGTAAAATTATATGGAAGAGTAGTCCCAAGGTCATTGAATGCCATGAACCTTAGGAAATTTTATCATTATATAAGATATCAAAGATATTGTTTCATTATTTTATGCACAATAAAAAGATTTTTAGTTATCTATTATATTTGTTCAAATTAGTTGTCTCAAACTGTTTTGATTAAACCCACTCAAGTAGTGGTATGACTAGGAATCAAGTCGGTTACCTAGGAATCTAGTAAAAACCCATGAAGGAATTGTCTAGTACAACTCAGACGTGAGTTGGTCGCCTACGTTTGACACCCAAACCCACTTGAGAAGTGGTACGATCTAAAGTAGGTTTGACTATAAGAGGCAAAAACCCACATAAGAATTCTATGGTACAACTCAGATGTGAGTTCGTTGGCGATGTTTAAGACTGAAAACCACTTGACAAGCGGTATGATCTAAAGTAGGTAATCCTATAAGAGGCAGAAATCCATGTAAGAATTACATGATACAACTTAGACATGAGTTGGTTCCCAACATCTGTCACTAAGTAAGGTTGGTCTGCCTTAAAATAGGCATAAGATAACTTGACTATTCAAATATTGTTGCTCGGCCAAGACGGGCAAAAAATTCAATAGTCCTCCTATTACAAGATGAACCAACATCCTAAGACCTAAACTCCAACTGTTAAGGATGTATTAAACTAAAATGAAATTGGTCGGCTAAGGTATAAACTATTTGGTCTTTTTTTAGGGGAAAATAAATGTTAGGAATACAAATAAAACTTGGTAAAGTTCAAGCATTATCGTAGGCACAAATTATAAACCCATTATTTAAAAACTAAACATTATAACTATGTCCCATAAATTGAATAAGTGAAGAACAACATATCAAGTAAAATGGAAATATAATTTCCACTGACAAACAAAAAATGGCCATGGGCATACAAAAGAACGACCTCAAAGGGCTAAATAAAAATTACATAAAAGTACAAAAATAGTAAAGCTAAGCATTGGTAAAGGAATGTTGATTTTATCAGCATCGATCTCAACATTCATAGTTTGTGGAACAATGGTAGGGGAATCGGCCACAGATGGGTCAGCCGCAACATTATGACATTCTAAAGTATTTTCCAAGGGAGGGTAATCGGCATATGAAGGGTCACCCTCAAGGATACTTCCTTTCTTCAAGTGGGCTACCCAACATTTATTGAATGCAACGGACTCGTGATAGTCCAATTGAGAAAAAATATCCTAGACCGCTACCTCAAACCCTTCATTATAGGCACTTTCCTGGTTCTCTTCCTGGGAACTCTCCATCATGATCTTCTACCTCCGGATGACCAACTTTTGATGGATCTTGTGGATAAGGGAGGTCTTCAGTTTAGACAGATTCACATTCACCCTTTTAAAAACGTTATTATCTTGCTTAGAGACCCCCACATCATTATTCTTCGAGTCCTATTCATCTTTTAACTTCTTATTTAGATCGCCCAAAGTCTGACTCTGGGTTACAAGTTGATACTTTAAGGAATTGTGAGCATTTGAGAGCTTTTGGTCGACCTTCCTATAGTGGTCAATGTGACACCCCGCCTAATAAAATAGTGGGTGATCAGTCCTATATAAAATTAAAATAGGAATCCCATTTGGTTCATTCTTAGCATCACTGTCAAAAACATTTTTAAAATTATTAACCACCTTGTATTCCAAAAAGTTGGTGCCAAATTTTGTCTTTTTATTTAAACAAAAACAAAATCATGCAGAAATATACCATGAGCCATTCACAACAACTGAATCCAAAACAACTGAATAAATAAATAACAGTTCGCCGAATAAACCATCGGCTACAAACCACAATGTAAGGAATAATCCAACAACTAAGTAAATAAATCCAAATACTTAAGCTAAAAGTAACTGGAGTGACATGCCCGAAATGATAACTGAATCAGATAATAGATCCCTAATCTAGAAATAAAGAAAGGAGGCGTCTACTCAAACTCCTGCTAGCATCCACATGTGCAACAGCTGCGTGTCCTTAGAATGGAATATCAGTCCCGGCATCCTTGTGGCTGGGCACCTAAAAGGTTTTGAAAATATTTTTATAGCAATGGTTAGAACCTAAAACATTTTAAAAATATTTCGCAAGTGAATTAAGTGCAGCAATTAAAATATATGAATGCGCTTCATATTTAAGTTAGTGTCGCACTCTCTTAAGGACATACTCACCCTCCACTAATGTGCACACCTAACGGTTTCCTTATAATTCACCTAGTTATCTACCTTGCAACTAGATAATTTCTATAACTTCTTTCAACCACCCTACTCAATCCCGAGTATGCCTAAAGATATAATTTATAAGTTGTTAATCACACTAGCTTAGTTAATCATTTTTCCCTTTTTAAATCCATATAACATTCACACCCGTTATATAATTAATACAAATCACTTCATGTATTTATTTACCACTATATAATTATTCATCCTTTATATACGTAAATCCATATTACAACATTCACACATATGATGTTGAATATATATATATTAGCCCATCCTCTCGAGTAGACACTCATCGGATGTATTCCTCTAAAGTGTTATCATATTAGGTTTGCTCACTTAACCTAGTTACCCCAAGTCGGAATCTTTCACGAACTTGGCCAAAAACATAAAAGTTGTGGAGGTGGTCATATTTCCTTCCTGAAAGTGAGATAAGACCCTCACCCATATAACGGACGCTATGACCTAGGGATATACTCGCCCTACACCTCAAGTCAGAGGATTCACCCACATCGCGAAACCTCCCTTGATAGCACTAGAGCACATAATTTAATTTAATTTAATTTCTAGCCACATAATATTTATAAGCATACACAATATATACATAAATCATGGCTTCATCGTGTACTAAAATCCGTAACACTAGCCTGTATATTCCCGAGTCTATGGTCCGACTCCAATTTAATTAATTTACTCATTAATTAATTTATTACCTTCCCGAGTCTATGGTATGACTATAAATTAATCTATTCCTCTCATTAGTTAATAAAATACCCTAGCGTCACTCAACCAATACACCCGGACGCGCTCACTTAGATCGTAATTTAATACTTATGCATTTATTTCCTAAAATTCCTCCATAAGATTTCACACCCATATGTCCGTTTAACATCCTTAATACCATTTTCATCAAGTCCTAGATACAAAGAATTCTTAAATTTTCCCTAATTAAATCCCTTTAAAAGTCCTCCCCACCCCCCAAATGAAGGATAATACAATAAAAATAAGCGTCCCTGCCAAAATACTTGCTTAGTCGATCGATAGACTCCCTGGGTCGATCGATCGATCGAGCCGTTCATCTTCTTCGAATTTCTGTTTTCTCCATTAACGAATTTCAAGATTTTAAATCACTAAATGTCCAACCTTAATTCATCATCGCATCATATATTCACATAAAAAATAGATCATGATCATCCTCTAACCATTTTAACATAATAGATTCCTAGGAAAATATCATAAATTCCAAAAGCATTTTTTTTATGTTTTCATCAAATTCATTAACCCAAAATTGATTTCACAATCCCAATAAATTCATATCTAATACTGATATTCTGTTACAGTTCTAATTCCAATAAACACTGAATGCTTTTATAATATCAATTGAACTATTAAATCACACAACATGTTCCATTTCATAAAATCCAATTTCATGCAATAACCCACCCAAAAATGGATTTCAGTTTACATCCACCATAATACGAATTTATTATCATTAATTTACCATCACTGTAAGTTAACTACTTACCTTTTTGGATTCGTAGATTCTGATTCGTTTGTGTAGGGACATGCTTGATAATGAACACCCACTTATTCCATCGATTTGTCTCCAAAAGTTCCCCAAACTGCTCTTAATTTGCTTCCTCTATTTCTCTCTCAAAGCCCTAGGTTTATTGTGTAAAATTCCATTCAACACTCTTTTAATTAGGTTTATAATCTTTAATCACGTTTTTAGTCACATGGGCCTAATTAAAATGGCCTAAATCCCCCCGTGTGGGCCCGACTATGTCCAAAAATGTCCCAAGACCTAATTACCACCCCCGGGTACTCCTTTCTGACTATCTCGAGCCTTCCGAAAACAACAGTACACTTAGAATTATCATCCGAAATAGTTTATAACATTCTTTAATTTCGATCTCAAAATGCGACACAACAATAATTTGAACAATTAAACCTAAAGTCGCCAAATATAAATAATTCTTCCCACTCAAATAAATTTTCCAAATCATAAATTTAATTTTCTCCAATTTAAATAGTTTTATTTTTCCCAAAATAACTAAATACGAAATCCTCAAAATTACAAGATGTTACGTACTTCCCCCCTTACAAAGGAATTTCGTCCTCGAAATTAAGATAAGCCTAGTACTCCAAGCTTTGAATATCACTACTTAGTCATGTGCCTCTAAGATCATTACATATATCCCTCCCACTTCTAATTATGAGTTACACAAATATGCATTTTATTTAACTAGGGAGACCATACACCCTGTACCCGTGCTTAATCACACGAAAGTTACCCGACTATATTCCCTCGGGGGGTTGGGGAAGGAGGAGTCTTTGAATGATCCATTTATTGTGGTTCGTTGATAACTACAGGATCATTAGGTACAGCTTGTGTGGCAAGTGGACAACTTCTAATGTTCTCCGTCCTCCTCTTCTTTCTCTGCTCGATCTCTTGACTATGCCTCTCAACAAAATATGCTTTCTTTTCCCTAAGGGTGATTACCCTTATTATTTTCTCAACAACGGTCTCTTTCGGATGATTGTTTCACACTTATTTCTTCTTGTATATATCTCGGGTGGTGGCCAGATTAATAGGTTTCCTTGGACGAATGGTCATTTCTCCTAAGTCTAAGGGGATTGTGGTAAAAGTAAAGTATCTAGAAGATAAATCTTTAAACTTTACATCTTACCAAGAATGACCAAAAATTTTGCGTTCATATGTGCAGAATGAAGCAATGATATCTAAAAGGGTTCCAGACTCTTTTCCCTAGCCTGAATCTAGAATAGGTCTGAGGCTGAGGAAGAAGCCCTTAAATCATAACAATGCCTAATCTCCTTAAGGCCTATAATAATCTGGTAGAAGCTAACATTTGCTTAGATTAGGAGTATTCCATGGTAGCAATGTAATCTCACTAAAAATGGGTGGAGGGGAAAGTGAACTCCCCATCTAATATAGCAACTATCATTAAGGAAACATCACCATACGGAAGATTCATAATGAATTCCTCCCCTATGGTTAGCTTAATCTTAAAAAAATTTAAGAACTCTATATTTATCACGAAATTTACGAAATCATCTCTTACGACAACATCATATTTCATATGCCTAGGCATAATAAGGTTTGGAAGAATCAGAAGAAGAGAGATAAAGGTCCATCAACTAAAAACATTAAATTGAGTAATTAAGAAAATAGATTACCTTCACAGATGACTTAGATGGAAAGGTAAAAGTCTTTTTTAGCCTTATACCCTTTGTTGGTGTCAACTCAATCGTCGCCTGCTTCATTAGGTTATGCGCTCATACGTTATCATTGCCTAGGGAAGTGATAAGAATTTTTGTGGCCCAAGGATTGGGAACCGTGTAAATAATTCCCGGAGAAATAATTAAAATCCCTTAGCATGAGTAGGAACGTGTCCACTTGAGAAAGGCATGCACATAATTATTTTAAAATAACACATGGCCAACTGGGAAAAAAGGTCGGATCAATCAGCATGCTGGTCGATCAGCCCAACCTTGCTAATCCATCTTATGCCATGTGGCTTATTTTGGAAGATCACATTGCTATGTTTGAAGACCACTTCTAATAGGACTCTAGTGTGACACCCCACCTAATTAAATACCGGGTGATCATTCATTTATTAAATTAAATCAGAATGTCCAGTTGGTTCATTCTCACCATCATTATTAAAAAATAATTTCTTCATTAATTCACCTAATAATTAATTAAGCTAGTGTAAAAATATTCTATTTTTAATTTAATTAAAACCATAACACAATATGAAATAATAATAATCAACATCACATCACAACTAAGCTATATATAACAAGAATAAAGGTGAGTAGAATAACTCTCCAGTTAAAATATTTCATTACCAACAAACCAAAATTGATATCGACAATACTAACATAAGTAATTACAAACTCTGGAATAGAAATGAAATGACTAGAATCCTGGGCTATATGCCCTAAATGGAAATAGATAATACAGGTGTCTGAATCAACATAATGGAAGCGTCTAACAAAGTTTGCATCTCCATTATCAGCTATAACCCATCGAGGCATCCATATTCTATGTTGGCATCCCTGATACTGGATACCTGATGTACAAGATACAATAGAGAAGAGAATATGCAAAGAAACGGGTCAAAACCTGATTGTAAAATATTTTTAAAAATAGCAAGTGCTTAACAAGTGCAATTAAGAAATTATTATGTACATGTTAGATTCTAGGGCTCTTGCTTGAGAATTCTCACGTCTCATATAGTGTGCACGCCTAACATACCTTATCATCTCCCAAATTAAGGCTTTCAATTATGATTCTATCCCATATCATTTCCCCGTATTTCCCACATAATTCGTATGATAATTAAACATGTTCATTTCTCTTTAATATGAACTAGGCTTACACATCTTTAAGATTAAGTATTCTCTTACTTAATTCAATCAAATCTCATTTTTCGTTTTTATCTATAATTTCACACTGTAGATTACCTCATAGTAAATATGTTAATCTACAAATTTAACACAGTATAATGCATTACAGCATATATAGTTTAATCTACAATTCTCACACACTAGATTACATCATAGTATATATATTTATCACATTATAATATATACTAATACAGAGCCTCCCATAAACAGTTACGGTGCATGCATACTCTGATATCATGTCCTGATACATCTCTTGTTGTATAAAGGAGTATTGATTCGGTGTATCTCATGAACCATAAATAACATAACACACATATTGGAGGCGAGCATATTCCCCATCCATACGGGACATGCACATACCTATGTTCCCTTTCAACCGTCGAAACTATCATTCACACCGATAGCAAGTGTCCAAGTTCTTATGCTCAGGGTGCAAATGTAAAATCCCCCCAAATGGGATCATCAGGATAAGATCGTCTACAACGTGAAACCTCCACCCCGATAGCAAGCAGCGTAGGTATATCATACCCACAATAAATAATAACACGCTCAACCCATAAAAATATCTCCATACGTAGTATATTTATCGCTAATATCTTACTTATTTACAGATTATGACTTTACTTCTCAAATATATTACCGATCTTATCTCATATCTCTAAGGATAATCATTTATTCCTCATGTAAATTCAGTAGGTAACATCTACGCCCTACTAGTCTAGGTTATCACAACTCCCGAATTTCTAAGAATTAAATTATCTTCAATTAGGTTTATTTCTCCATAATCCCTAATTCAATTTGAACCATTTATTTCATCTCGTTGGGTTAATGCCATATAATTCTAAGGTTATTCCGATAATTAATGACCCTATTACTACTGGTATTAACATTGAGTTATCCATTATTCGATTTACACCTCAATTTCTATAACTCTCCATTGTAATTCATTCAATTAACACCCATTAATATACCCATTCAATCCCACACGTAATATTATATTTTCGGGTCTTGAATATGTCCTAATTCCCTTCCCCAAGTCCCATTATATTCCATTAATCAACACCAAAGATTTTTAAAGTTGGGATTTAATCACAATTTAAAAAGGAAACAAATCACATTTTCAGGGGGAGTTGATCGATCGACGATTTTGGTCGACCAATCGATCATTCGATCGATCAAAATTCTTGGCTCGTTCGATCTATTAGTTGATCGATTGACATTCTTCGATCGATCGATCGATCGATCAGATAATTGCCCAAAATTTTGCATATGTTTACATACGAGTTTTACATTTTTTCATCGTCAAAACCACTATCAAATAATCCCAAACTTCTCATAATTTATCCTAAATGATATATCAATGTGTATAAATGATTTTTAACATTTAAAATACATAGAATCATCAAGAAGTTTGGATTAACAAATATTATTTCTCTTAAAATTCAAAAACCTCTTATTTTATAATTTCTCTAAGAAGAACTTATAAATCCCAATTTAAAGTATGTTATATTTAATTATGTTTTATCACAATTCGAGAGATTTCATTTAATTATGTAATTTAAAGTATTTTCATTTAATTTAAAATACGCATAAGAACTAAAACTTATACCAATTTATATAAATATCAATACCATATAAGTTCAATTTCAATTTATACCAATTTATACCAATATCAATCCCAATTCAAATTCAATTTCAATTTAGAGACACGGGTCCTATAGGATTACAATGTATACGAATTAAAAAGTTTATTAACCAAACCAAGAATCAACATGTATCCCATACTCCTTATATCGTCTACATGAGAAAAACAATATTAACAATAACAAGTTCTAAGTAAGGGTTCACAATGTGTTCTTGTACAAAGGGGATCATGTAATTATTTTACTAGGGTGTGTTACGTCATAAGGTGGTCCATCAATATATTTCAAATGTCCTTAGTCATTTATAATATTATTACATGGCATAAATAAGGTCAGCGTGACAAATATTGAAACTCCACACACATTAATTCATACACACACACACACACACCCCCACTCCCACGCACCTACACACCACACACCCTACACCCACTGCCTCCACCTACCCCCCCCCCCCCCACACGCGCACGCAGACCCGCCTACACCCACCCACCCGCACACCTACACACACCTGCCTACACACACACACCCGCACATCTACACACCTACACACACATGCGCACACACATATATAAAGGGGAGAGAGAGAGAGAGAGAGAAAAAATATTGGTGGGAACTGAAAATGGTGGGAAAAAAGAGGCAGTAGTTTTTTAGTAAAACGAGTTGTCACGGACCTATCAAGGTCTTTGGCCGTTAATTGACCATGATAAAAACGCATGTTTTTTGCCACGGTCATTGACCGTAGTAAGGTTTTCCGTCTCAAAGGTGACAATTTAGCCCTTTTGGTGTAGTGAGAATCATTAACATGAGTACTAAAAATGTTTATGCTAAGTTCGGGTAAAGTATAAGATTTTTTTGTTCTCGTCATTTTAAGCATTTGGTCATTCACATAAAAATCCATAATCACACACACTTGATCTGCCTCTAGGTGATAAAACCTAACAACGAGAGATCTATCTCTGATACCAGTTAAGAGTGCGTGTGCCCGAAATAGAGATTGATGAAAGGTACCCGATCAAATTCTCTTGTCAAATTATGACAAGGTTTTCTTTCAAGTTCAAGTTAGGGTAACGAATACACAGTCAAAGTTCCACATGATAAGTTATTTACCAATTATATTACAAAAACAATTATCTTTAATAATTAGTTGACTTAATCTAGGTGTGTAAATGTAAACAATATAGCACAACACCAAGGCATATGAAAAAGCCCACAAGGAGAAAAAGCCCCAAGTCGATAGAACCACAAATGAGTTATGATAGGTCTTACAAAAGGGAAGTACGCATTACAATGCTAATGCATATATTCCTCATAACGCTCTTTCACACCATAAATTCCACCCACAAGAAGGCGTTAATAGTTGGATCACGCTTCGCAATCACAATCGGTTTTTATCGCAACCAATGTCTTACTCAAACTGCAATCAACAAACTTCCTTTTGAAGTGGAAGAAGAACTATGTGTTCCAATTCTTGGAAAAGCCTTCCATAAGTGTAGTACACTTTTTAGGTGTGTGGAGAGCCTAAAGTGAGTTATATAAAAATAATGTCTTAACTCACAAATATATTTTAAAGATAAATAAAATCTAAAAATAACGTAATAATAAAAATAGTTTTTCAAGGTATGAAAAGATTTTAAATAAAAAAAATTTACTTCAAAATATTTTTAGATTTCAAAAGTATTTAAACTTAAAATATCTCAAGAATATATTGAATAGAAAAACGATATTTTGAAACTTGGAAGAATAAAAAAATTCAACACAATTCTTTTTTAATCTTACAAAGATTTATCTCTCCTAAAGTGAATCTCATGGCAAGATATTTTTATCAAACATTTTTTTGTCCACAAAAGAGATCACATAATCACTTTCTATTTCATACACTTGAAAAAAGAAGGTCTAACTAACTTACATATACACATAAGATTGAAAGATAAGCTTGAGGGGCAAGTAGGTAAGTTGTAAATTTACGCGAAATTAAAAGATGCACGAAAGTAAAAATATATGGTTAGATGTTAGTGGTACACGAGTACCATGGAAGATGTGCATAATATTTTGCAAAATTTACCCTTTTGGGGCCAGACTGACACTCGTCGCTGGAGCATCGTTGCAGTGAGCATCTTGTTTGATGAGGAGAACTAGCATCGATAATTTAAGGAAAAACTTAGATGAAATCTCTAGAAATAGGCATAACCAGTGAGCAACTATTGTTGTAGCGAAGAAAATCTTCATTATGGCAATGCTCTATGATACACATATAACAACCAAATTTTGAGTTCATTTTAACACAAGGTCAAAAAAAATCTCAAAACGTATAACATGAAACCAAATATTTTATAAAAGAGTTTTATATGCTTTTCGCATAAAGTCCAAAGAAACCATAGCAAGCACATAAACGCACACCAAAAATATTTTTATAAAAGAAAAACTATTGTGATAAAATGTGCATGAGTCTAAGTGTCAATTTACCTTTCTACTAGTGCTATAAAATGATATGCATCAAGGACGATGACGTTTGCATGATTTGCATGATACTTTGAAGAAACGACCTCAACGATAATAGTCAAAGTATTTTTAGTCAAAAAACGATAAGATAATAAAATCCTATTTGGGTATCATGAGTATAATCCATACCCTTAAAAAATGGATAATCATTTTCCAGTTATCTATCTCCACTTAAAAAGATTAAGACGATGATTCAACTAGATTAAAATCTACTCATTGTTAGTATTGCAAAAACTAAAATAGTTTTCACCACTTTAGTATTTATCTTAACCTATGTGAAGAAGAAAACAAAATGTTTAACTAAATAGGGGCTAATATTGGATAATGTGTTTTTCCATATTTAATTATAGACTTTGTTATGGGATTCCAATAATACATGCAATTGATTTTAGTTCCTTTTCAATAAAAGAACAATATTTTCTCTTGTATGATTTTGTTTTTTTCGTTTTTTCCTTGGATTTTGGTTTTATATCCTTAATGGAGTAGGAGTTTTGGAAAAGTGATAGTTTATATAAATTTTACAAAAAAGTCCTCATTTTATATTGATGCAAAAAATAGACTGTTGATAACAACTTTTAACTACAATATTAAGCCATTGTTAAAAATATCTGTTTAGTCTCCTCTAATGAAAATTTGTTGTATTCATCACTAAAAATATCGTTTGGGGACATTTTATTACGATCGGGAATTCAATACCCTATTATCTATAAATGACAATTTTTAGCAATGGCGATTTACCGTTATTATCAAACGTCGTTGTTTATTCATTGTTAGTGACGTTTTTATTCAAACATCGCCAAAAGAACTTTTTCGAAAGTTTTTTTTATGGATTGTACTAAAGATACCCATTTTTCCTCTCTAGCACCATAACGCTAATTTTTAAAACACAATGTACAATAAGTTCTAAGCACTGTGTGGTGCTTGGGAGAAAAAAAAGAAACGTACTTTTAGCACAAACCTTTTTTAATCGCCAAGATTTATATGGGGGTGGGGGGGGGGGGATCTTATAAGACTAAAGATGATTTTTAATTTGAAGTACAATAGTTATTCCTATATAAGGTTCGGGTCCAATGTTATTACAAATCACCATTAGAGTCAATTTTATAACACCTTTTCAGATCTTTTGCGACACTTTCTTTTCATAAAGTGTTACAAAAAGTCCAAAATGCATTCCAAAGTGTATTAGTGAAAACTTTGGACCCCAATCTCGTATTATAAATATTTATTAGACGAGGAAATAAATTAGAGCAAGAATTTTGTTTTTATATATTTATTTGTTATTTTTATATATGATGTGTTTATTTTTTATTTTCAATAGATAAACACTAAGACAACAACAAGAAAAAAGTACAATTTGTTTTTTAAAACAAAAATAATGTTTTTTAAGTTATTAAAAGAAAGGAGGTCCTTAATAGAAAAAAAATGAAAAATATTTTTCTCATAAAGTTTAAAACATCAAATAAAGCACTTAACAACAAAGAGGAAGAAACAAACATTAAAAAAGAAGGAGAGGGCCCAAATCTTTAATAGAAAATTGAACAACCATTTGGGTAATGAAGTATCTAATTTGATCAGTTATGTTGCTTGTGATAAGGATGTCATGTACATAAATCGAAACGTAGATGGTGACGGGTCCACATGAAAATATGAATAGAGATGAATCTGTTTTTAACCGTTGAAAGCCATGATATGTGAGGAATTGATACAAACGGGAGAACCATGCATGTGGGGCCTATTTTAAACCGTAGATGGAGCGGTGTAACTTGCATACAAAATTTGGTCAATGTGAGTCAGTGAACCCGGGTAGTGGTTGTTGCATGTAAACATACTCTTGAAAAAGGCCATGTAAAAATGCATTATTTATGTCAAGTTGATGCATGGGCCATTAATGAGCTACGACTATGGAAAGCACTAACAAAATAGTTGTTTGTTTTACAACTAGACTGAATGTTTCAATATAGTCAACATTGGGTTATTGATGGAATCCTTTAGCAACAAGGCGTGTATTTAACATGGTACACCCATTTAAATCCAAAAATATTCATTCGGGGATTTGGTAGTACAAGAGATCATGTTCCATGATGAAGCAAATCATTGAATTCTTCCTGCATGGCATGGCGCCATTCAATTGTCTTGTTAACATTGGTAAGGCATGTAGGTTCAAGGTGGTGGGGGTGGATTGTGGAGAGAAGTGTTAATGGATGAGGTGATTGGGAGGGAGGTTTATTCATATGATGAAGTTGCATTAGGTGAGTATGAATAGTTGAGGGTGGAGGAAGATTGAGGTCAATGTGTAGGTCAAGTCTGATTAGGTCTGTAATGGTAGAGGAAGGCGGGTGAATGGTTATTGGTGGGTGAGAGGAAACCGATCTGTTTGAAATTGGGTTAACAGTAGTGGGGGGTGTTGGGTTTTGAACATTAGAGTTTTGTTCCAGGTGGTTTGTGGGTAAAGGATTTTGAACGAGATATTCTTTAGTGTGATGGAATAATGGTGAGGAGCTAGGAAGTAATAATGGAGGTGACGAGGGAGACCCAGCTGGACTATTAGAGATGGGTGTAAGAGAGTTAGGCAAGAGAGAGTTGGGTAAAATGAGGAGACGTGATGAGGGTGTGACTTGGGAGAGGAGGTAAGGAAAAATTGGATGTAGATTTATTTAAATTTTCTAATGGAAATTGGGTCTCATTACAACAAACATAGCGAGAAAAGTATAGTCATCGAGTTTGAACATCCATGCACCTACAGCGAACGTGAGAGGGACTATAACCAAGGAAAACACAAGGTGATGAGAAAAAATAACATTTTGTGATTATTACATGGACGAAGAAATGGGAAACAAAGACATCCGATTTTTTTTTTAAATTATAGTTAGGATATCTTTTAAAAAGAATTTCAAATGGTGTTGTATGATATCAAACATTTGAAGGAATTATATTTATTAAATAAACGGGGGTATCAAAGAAGATGTGCTAAAAAATTTAAGGTACAAAGGACTGGACAAGAAGGTTAATCGAGTTTCAATAATGTGACGATTACATCATTCAACGATACCATTTTGTTCATGAGTGTGTGGGCTTGCAAGTCAATGAAAAATGCCACAATTAGTGAAAAAGGAATTTAATTTATGATATTCACCACCCCCAATTTATTTGAACCGATTTAATTTTGGAATTATATTGTCGTTCCGTTAATTTTTGCCATTGAAGAAAAATTAGAAAAAACTTTAGATTTTTGTTTCATGGGATAAAAACCATATGAATTTGGATAAATGGTCAATAAAAATAACAAAATGTCAATGTCCATCAGAAGAAATAATTTGTGTAGGACCCCAAACATCGCTAAAAATTATATCTAATACATTTTGATTACAAATCTGAGTGGCCCTTAATGAGAGTCGAGATAAATTTCCCATCAGACAAGAATTACAAAATCAAGTAGAAATAGATGGGATGCATGCATATTAATTTGATGGAATTATTTGACCGAGAGTACGTCGATGTGGATGTCTGAGGTGACGATGCCATCCGTTCGAATTATTTTTGGTGGTAAATGCAACTGAAGGAGAATTTGATGAAGTAGGTGATGCTTGATAGAACGAGTATAGTCCATATTTACTCGGAGAGGTCATATTTACTCGGGCCGAAATGGAGTGTGCAATGCATTGTTTGATCCTTAACACAAAAAATGAGTCAAGTGAAATTCAAAATAAACATTACTGTCTTGAGTAAATTTTTGCATAGAAAGTAAAGATTTGGAAATGGAAGGAACATATAAAATATTATAAAGAAGAAAAGAAGTAAGTGGAGTGTGTAACGTAGAGGAAGCCGTATGAAAGATATGTAAACCTTTACTATTGCTAACATGAATTTGATTGTTGCCATGATACGTGTCAGAATAGTTGAGATTTTTAATATTCGGAGTCACATGATGAGTCATGCCTATGTAGGGAAACCATTGATAATGTTCAGTTAATAAGGGGGTGAATACTAGTGGTGGTGACTAGTTATAGGTAGTGAAATGAGATGTTGGTGATTGAGTTGGTCGAGTGTATCATTGGGCACATGTGGTTGCGGTTTTACTTGGGCTATAACAAGTTTGGCATTTAACAGTAGAGCAGTGATTATAAGCATGAAAGATGGTAGGGGAATAATGTCCATGGCGGTCACCGCGACCACCATGATGACTGTGTGCACCACCATAGAAGTTACAACTTCCACCACGAGAGGTTTTATGAAAATACTGACCATCACCACGATAAGAGTAGTGATCAGTACGTGTGGGGAAATATGTGTCTTTATATTGAAAGGTGGTGATGGAGAGTTTTATAAAGGATTCTTTGTGAAGAAATTCAGGGCTAATAAATAGGCTGTGAATTTCATTATAGGTAACAGTTTTGGGACGAGTGGAGAGTGTAGTTATGAGGTCTTTAAATTCATGTCGAAGTCCTCAAACACAAAGATATTAAAGTCACCAACATAAAGGGCTCGCCCAACAGCTGCTAATTCATCAACATATTATTTTGCTCGAGTGAGATAAACGAAAATAGGTTCATCTTTTTAGTCAAGGTCATGGAGGACATTGTGAATGCTGAGTATCCTAGTGTTTAATGCAGATGATAAGGCTTTTCAGAAAGTAGACCACAAGTATTTTTACGTGTGACAACCAACAACTATATGCATGATTTTAGGTCTTAGTGAATATATTAGTGTTCTCAGGAGCAATTGGTCTTGATCGATCCATAACTGATGGTTAGATTTTTGTTGGGACGTACGACCCCCAATTTTAAATTAAAAAAAAAAAGAATTTCCTTTTAAGTGCAGAATAAAGATGGTTACAAACATATAGTAGTTTTCCCAATTTTATTTGATTTTCTTTTCTTTAAAAGATGGAAAATTATAGTGAACACAAATTTTAATTTCTTAGAACAAATTAAAATTAAACATTACAACATGAATTAAAGTAAACACACACACACTTTAAATTCACTCAAACTAAATTAATTTAGTGCAAACTTGAATTAAATTAACTTAAACTACACTTACCTAAATAATTAAACAAACACTATTTTAATCAAGATTGCGAGTTAAACCCAATTTCATCTTTTTACCCTAAGCATGCGTTCTAGGTGATTTTTGCAAAAGACAAAATAAATTCACAATCCCACTAAGCGCCGATGTATAACGACCTAAATCAGGAAAAACCTCAAATGACCCTAGCCTAACGGATTCACTAAGTATGGTATGAATTTTACAAAGACTTGACAAGACGACTTACACAAAAGACTCGACTTCCTTGAAGCCTTGACGCTCTCCTTCAATCTTCAACCTCCGCCTAGCAAATAGTAGTGGACTCCTCCACAGTCTCGGACTCGAACGATGGCGCTCTTAGACACCGTCACCCTCACACGAAGCCTTTCTTTGAGTGGCAACACCATAGCGTAAACAAATTATTTCTCCTTTTTTTGGGGTAGAGATAATACCCAAACTCTTTTATTCTTGGGTAGAAAAGGGGACCTGATGCCAAACACTCCAAGCAATATATATAAATGAAGGAACTTGGATTAAACAAACTTTGGGTGTAAACTCATGTGTTTGTTGAAAATATTTATTTAAACTTCAACAAATAAAAACATGGAACTTTGGTTGGTGTATGTTCTCTCAATAGTTCTCTCAAGGAAGGTACCAAAGTCTATGGAAAAATCTGTCCCAAGTAAGTTTTAAACTGCCAAAAAGAAGTGGGACAAAAGAGTGTGAAAATGGGATAAAACTGCCAAAACTACTCCCGTCCAGAAATCTCGTTCGAATGATTTTTTTCGTTCGAACGACTTATCTAACGAAAAGTCATTGTACAAAAGGGAAACTCGTTGGCAAAACTCGTTAAAATGAAAATCTCGTTCGAACGACATTTTCAAACGAAAAAACACAACATGAATTTTTCATTTTAAACCCATAAAATTTTATATAAAATAAAATTACACCACTAAACATTATTCCATGTCTCTACAAGTATATATAGAATTCATACCTTATTTGAGACTTGAAATATGAAAAATTATTGAGGACAGAAAAAGGCACTTGAAACTCAAAAAGAATAATGTCTTCACGTTGAACTAGGCCGATACGTCTTCAACTTAAACTTGTCATAGGCTTGAAGGATACACATGAACACTATCCTATGACTCAAATATTTTTGTCCAAAATTGAGCCAACACTACATTAAGACTCAATTGGAAATTTGTGTCCTTACAAATCTCCCCCTTTGCCTATTCCAGGACAAAAACCAAAACAAAATCCTAAATGGCCGTCAAGCTCTACTAGACTAAAAAACATCCCACCCTAAATAAAAAATACAAGCTTGACTCAAAACCCAAGGATAACTATCTTTACCGATATAAAGTTGCCACTAGAAAAATTCCTTCACACTTAACCAAAACATTAAATGCATAGGAAATATCAAAGTATTAAATGCAATTAAATTAAATACTCCCCCTAAATTAAGAAATTAAATTAAATACTCCTCCTAAATTAATTCCCCCTTTATAAATATGATCAACCTAAGAAGATAGCGCTCTCCCCCTAAATTAGATCTCCTAAACTAAAGGATAGAAACTATTTCTCCCCCTTTTTGTTCAGGAATAGACAAAGGTAATATAATTAATAAAATACTCATTTCTCCCCCAATATAACTAAGTACCATTTCTTTCCCTAAAGACTACATAAGGGATAAATACAGGAAAAGTAAGTAAAACATGTTTGAGCGTAAGGTGATAGAAGCATGAAAGCATATGGGCAATAATAAAAGTAACTAATCCAAAACAGATATTAATGGGTACCAACTATGATGCGATAGAAATGATATCCATTTGATAAAAAAAGGATACTAAGTATGTGATATTAAAAAAAATACGCAACAAAAGATATACCAATTATGAATTAGAAGCATAGATGGGCTAGCAAGCAAGGCAAATACTCAAAAACTAAAAAAATACCATATATATGTATACATAATGAATCTCACTAACGCACACGCGCATATACATAGTTATAAACACCACATATGACACAAAATACATTACTCTTTTCACAGTAGTATGGCAAAAGTGTGTCCAAATACATGTGGTAACGGAAGTGTAGGGTGTGAACTAGTAACAATTAAATTTCGACCCAATCACTTAAAACATGTTCACGAAGTTATCATTTGATTGCAAAGATTTATCACATATAGATATAGCCTCACGTGGTAATATAAATTGAAGTCAATGAACAAACTTACACAATGCACATAAGCCTAGAATTTTGATGATTCGACAAATCAATAGAGTCATGACAATAAAATCTTAACTAGGATACAAAGTCATTGTGCAAACCTGTTAATAGATCCAACCAAACTCATCATAATTTTTCTTTTCTTTTCTTTTGAACATATTAACTAAACTATTTTGGCCTTGGCAAATATTCTTTTTAAGGCCACATTTTTAAGGCCTAAAATTCAATGGTGGATTTTCAAGCAAAGTAATTTTGTCTTTCGCAGCCCGATTCCATTGATAAACAACTATGCGGGATAAACATATTTTTCTATTTTTTAAATACGAAAAATGGTTATTACATGCACAAATCCTACATAGTCATAGCAAAATGTAGATGACTAAATTAATGGGAGAACATATCACTTAGCTCAAATATACATGTGACGATTAAATTTCAAGTGAGCTTGTGCATGTGTGATTTGAGGCATTTAAAAATAGAATCCATTAAGCAACACAAAATTGAACTACTCCATGCATGCATGATAAAGAATATTTTAAGGATTGACAATATTAACCAAAAGTTCTAGCCACATGGAAGTGAAAAGGAAAGGATTCAAACACAAGTATATGCCACATAAAGTTTGTCAAACTAAAATACATGCAAAAAAAATCTTTTTGAGTTTTTGAAATTTTTAACCAATCATACAAAGATATTTACTCGAAAGACAAACAAAATCTTTTTGTAATTTTTTTTATTTAATGCAACCTAAAAAGAAAGTACTATAATACAAAAGATAAACACGAATCATAATTCTAGCACGTGATTAATCATGGAGCATAGACTAGAAAAATGATAAACAAGCATACAATAAGAATGATACCATAGCATGAAAAGAAAAGCTAAAGTATGCAAACAATTAACACATTCAACCTTTAGATTTAGCAAGGGAGGTATCGTATGAAAGTAAATGAGAATAAAAAATCCTATCTTGTAAAGCTACTAAGTCGGATTTCCTAACCCAAACTCATGATGAATTACGATCTCGGGTTATAGGAATCTTGTCTACCTCGGTTGCCTTACATTGGGATTTTCTAATACCATGTTTAAGATATAAATAAAATTTTCTAAGATGACCTTTTCGACCACAATGTGAGCAAGTAAAAACTCGTCGAAAAGTAGTACCTAAGGGTTGATCTCTAGAAGCTTTCCTAGGTGATTCTCTTAAAACATTGGTTTTGGCTTTATTAGATAAGACATGACTAGTATCGATGCCTAAACCACAGTTGTCATTTTTAATTTGGACGGTTCCTAAGATTTTATCTAATTTCTCCAAACGAATCTCCAAATCAAGTTTGACTTTACTAGAGTCTACTAATTTTTCTTCTAATTCTAAAATCTTAGACTCTAACAAACCATTTCTCTCTTCAAACATAAGAAGATCCTTTTTCATTGATTCCATTAATCCTCTAACGCTATCTCTCTTACCTTTAATATATTCTAGCTTCTCTCGAAGATTTCTCTCACATGTACTAAGGTCATCAACCAACTCACTCTCATCAATGAACTTGACACGTTCCCTTAAACTAGATTCTAACTTCAAATTTTCTCGTTTTAATTTAATAGATTCTTCATATAATTCTCCAAATGCAAATTGAATTTCACTCTCATCAACCTCTTCATCACTTTCACTATCTCTCTGTTCTCTAATCTTACTACCATCATCTTTTGGGGATTCACAAACAAAGGCCTCGTAAGTGTCATTTTTTAGATGTCATCATTGAACAATTTCTCATTACCACTCATATGACGAGCCATGAATGCGGTAAAGTTACGTTCAATAGGGGAGACGGGTCCCTCTTCCTTATCACTACCACTAAGGGTGGCATTGTATGAAATAGGTTGCTTATCCTCTCTCCTTAGTTTAGTGGGGCATTCAAAAGCCCTATGGACATACCATTCACAACCAAAGCGCCGATTTGACTCGTCCCTATTTAGATCTACATTTAGTCTTTTAGAGAATTTTTTGGCTTTTTCATGCGTGGATTTTTCAAATTTCCTAAAACCATTTTTAAACTTATCTTTATTAAATTTAAGAAATTTTTGAAATTTCCTACCAAACATAGCCATGTCCTTCGAGTCACTATCACTCTCATCAACCACAACTTGTTTTTCCTCCTTTCAGGATTTCAAAGTAATGCCCTTATCTGTTTTCTTTTCATTTTTGGAGGGAAACATATTTAGCTCATAGGCTTTCAAATCACCTACTAATTCCTCAAGTTTGGTAGAGTTCAAGGTGGGTACAGAATTTAAAACGATCACTTTAGGGATAAATTTCTTGGGTAGGGACCTTAAAATTTTCTTTACTACTCAATCGTCGGGAATTTTCTCTCCCAAATTAAAAAATGAATTCACTATATCAGAAAGTCTAGCATAAAATTCTTCAAATGTTTCTTTTTCATTCATTTTGATGGTTTCAAATTGAGTGGTGAGATTTTGGAGTTTAGAAGCTTTTACGACACTTGTTCCTTCATGAGTGAATTGCAAAATATCCCAAGCTTCCTTAGCGGTTTCACACGTCATGATACATCAAAATTCATCCGGTACGACCACGCTAAACAAGACATTTAAACCTCGAAAATTAAAATTAGCAAGTTTATAATTCATTCTCAGTCCATCTATCTACGGGCTTGGTCACACGCTCATTTTCTATCAAACATGTGGGTTGGGCCACCCGTTAACACTGACACCCAAACCGTCTCATCGATAGACTTTAGTGTCAATTTCATACGCGCTTTCCAATACACGTAGTTACAACCATAAAAAATAGGAAATTTTGAAAATGGAAAAAATTCCATTTTTAACCAAATTTTTTTAAAAGGACCTTAACGCAATAAATTAGCGCTCCGACTCTGAAACCTTTTATTGGAACGTAGGACACCTAATTTTAAACTTAAAAAAAAGAATTTCCTTTTGAGTGCGGAATAAAGATGGTAACAAACACATAGTAGTTTTCCAAATTTTATTTGATTTTCTTTTCTTTAAAAGATGAAAAACTATGGTGAACGCCAATTTTAATTTCTTTGAAGAAATTAAAATTAAACATTACAAAGTGAAT
This sequence comes from Sambucus nigra, assembly GCA_949130495.1. Classification (NCBI taxonomy): domain Eukaryota; kingdom Viridiplantae; phylum Streptophyta; class Magnoliopsida; order Dipsacales; family Adoxaceae; genus Sambucus; species Sambucus nigra. The sequence goes on along the minus strand of OX422212.1, from coordinate 613,605,093 downwards.
TCAAGTAAACAGACACACACTTTAAATTCACTCAAACCAAATTAATTTAATTATCAAGTTTAAACAACTCAGGCAAGAATATTATCCAATCAATTTAGTGCCAACTTGAATTAAATTAACTTAACTTAAACTAAACTTAACCAAATAATTAAACAAACACTATTTAAATCAAGATTGCGAGTTAAACCCAATTTTATCTTTTTACCCTAAGCATGCGTTCTATGTGATTTTTGCAAAAGATAAAATGAATTCACAATTCCACTACGCGCCAATGTACGAGGAAACCCGAAATCGGGAAAAACCTCGGACGACCCTCGCTGAACGAATTCACTAAGTATGTTATGAATTTTTCAAAGACTTGACAAGAGGAATTACACAACAGACTCGACTTCCTTCAATCCTTGACGAGCTCCTTCAATATTCAACCTCTTCCTAGCAAATAACCGTGGACTCCTCCACAGTCGTAGACTCCACCGATGGGGCTCTTGGACATCGTCATCCTCACATGAAGCCTTTCTTCAAGTGGGAACACCGCAGCGTAAGCAAACTGTTTCTCCTTTTTTTGGGGTAGAGATAAGACCCCAACTCTTTTCTTATTGGGTAGAAAAGGGGACTCAGTTCCAAACACTCCTAGCAATATATATAAAAGTAGTAACTTGGATTAAACAAACTTTGGGTGTAAACTCATGTGTTTGTTGAAAATATTTCTTCGAAATTCAACATATAAAAACATGGAACTTTAGTTGGTGTATGTTCTCTCAAAAGTTCTCTCAAGTAAGGTACCAAAGTCTATGGAAAAATGTGTCCCGAGTACGTTTTAAACTGCCAAAAAGAGGTTGGACAAAAGAGTGTGAAAATGGGATTAAACTGCCAAAACTGCTCCCGTCCAGAAATCTCGTTCGAACAACTTTTTCGTTTGAACGAATTATCTAACAAAAAGTCATTGTACAAAAAGGAAACTCATTGGCAAAACTCCTTCGAACGAAAATCTCGTTCGAACGACATTTTCGAACGAAAAAACAGAACATGATTTTTTTCATTTTAAGCCCATAAAATTTTATATAAACAAATTACACCCATTAAAAATTATTCCATGTCTCTACAAGTATATATAGCATTCATACCTTATTGGAGACTTGAAATATGATGAAGTGTTGAGGACGCAATAAGGCACTTGAAACTTGATAAGAATAATGTCTTCACGTCGAACTAGGCCAATACGTCTTCAACTCAAACTTGTCATAGGCTTGAAGGATACACATGAACAACATCCTATGACTCAAATATTTTTTCCCGGAATTGAGCCAACACTACATTAAGACTTAATTTGAAATTTGTGTCCTTACAATTTTCTTGCGGCTTAGTCGTGCGTGTAATAGTGATTTTTCATGGGGGATATGAGTAAGTGTTGTCGACATATTTCATAAGTCTATGGCCCTTTAAACAAGACGTCATTTGAGTTTTCTAGTAGAGAAAATTCACATTATTGAGATTGATGGAAGTGAAATGCAAAGAGATGTTTAGATTGTTAACAGGTGTGTGGAGAGAATTTTGTGATGTATTGAGATTGGATGTGGCTGAAGAATTTTCCATTGGCTCTAATACCATATGAAGACACACAGATTCAATTTGAATGACTTAGTTGGTGATGCAAAGGATAGTTAGAAAAGAATATTTGTATTATTGATTCCACACTTAATTGTTTACATGGAGGTCTTTATATATACACGTTCACAATGGCATTTGAGTTTGAATAAGTTTGTCCTACTTTGGTGGAGATAGTTACATGCCTGAGCTATTGCAATTGGACCAAGTTATATGTACATGTTCTAATATTCTAATAGTGTCTATTTGTTATTTTTAGTAAATAAACACTAGGACAAAAGGAGAAAAAAGTACAGCTTGTTTTTTAAAACAAAAATAATGTTTTTTAATTTATTATAAGAAATGACATCCTTAATGGAAATTACAAACAAAAAAGATTTTGTTCACAAAGTTTTATTAGAAATTTATGAAGGAATTATAATCATTATGAATCTAGGTTACTGCAAGTTACGTTCAAGGAATGTTGTCTTTTAGGCGATATTTCTCCCCTTCTATATCAAAACCGCAAGTACACAGTGGAGTTGAAGTAGAAATTTTCCTTCACGATACAATGATGTGATGTTTCTTATTTGATTCAAACTATGTACGATTTGATCAAACCAATAACACTCTAAAATGTGAACCTGATAATGCTAGAAGGTAGAGGATGGAGAGAGGAGAATAGAGAAATTTTTGGTGTCTAAAATAGAGGCCAGAAACTCTTTTTATAGACATTTTGGTTGTTGTTCATGAACTGTAACCTCCTTTCAGGTGTTCAATTTAGGAACCGTTGGATCAAGTCTTTTCAAAATTCCTTTATCACACGGTCAAGATTCGACGTCTCATCATAAGAGAATATAAGCATCCTTGGAAGAATCACCATGAGTCAATCTATCAGTTCAGAATAACCTGCTTATGTTATAACATCCTTTGACTAGATTGATCAACTATAATTGTCGGTCTGGTTGACTTTAACAAAACTTTAGGCTCCCAGGCTCCGAGTGACGATGTGCCATTAAATCTCCCAATGCGTCTTAATGCGTCCTAAGTCGCCTAATCTCCCTTTCCCACGTTGTGCTATCATGCCCTCACATGGCGCATGTCGCGATTATTGGTGATTTGCACCACTGAACATCACCATAGTATATCCTCTTTGATTAGAAGACTAATAGTCATCTTTTGTCTTTAAGTTATATATACTTTCACTTTCATGTAAAGTTTCTATGTTTGGATACTACAAACATACCCACCTTATTTACACCCATTTTTCTTTATCTCTCTCTCTCTCTCTCTCTCTCTCTCTACTAGAAAACCCATTATAAAACCAATAAACAAAAACTCACTCACATACTATTGATACTAAATTAAATTTTAAAAATAAAACTCAATAATACAATTTAATGAATAAATTATATTTTGAAATTCCAACAATCCCCCACCATTTCAAAATACTCATAAATAAGGAATTAAATATACAAGAGTATATATAAAGTAACAAAGCTTCTATAATTATTGTTGAAATCTAGTACATACATGAGAAGTGACTTTCGAAATTGATCTTTCACTTAGTGAAAATAATCTAAATCTTTATGAAGGTGCTATGGTGAACGTATCTTGAATCAAGGACCCTTTGAGATGTGCCAGAAACATTACACATACTGATCTCTATGTTGAAGAGTGTTCTGTTAGCACCCATATTTACGGCCTTGTGCTTATCCTGATTTCATGAGTGCCTTAAGATCGGTCTTAGTTAAATAGAAAGCGGCCACACTTTTTTCACTCATGTAGGTAAATCAACTTCAGTGATTCTGCGATTCACATTATGATTTATTAAGATACAAACTTCATCCTCTATCATTCAGAATACAAACACTAGGCATATAGGAATGGACTTTTACATATAAGTTCCTAGTGATCCATAACTATGATTTAAGTTGTTTGTATGACATTGAACTTATTCTATATTTTCAAGACATGAGATGGGTTCCCATTAAATATAGTTGATTTATTTTATACACCTTAGTGTCATTCCTTTTGAGGTGATTTATAGAATTTCTCTAACAAGACTTTTAGCTAGGGGAACTTCTAAATTATTCTTCATTTCGACATAGTTAATTGTAATTACTCCTTCTTTGAGCAATTGCCTCCAAATTTGATCTTAGACTAATACGTCTAGATTTTCCATTATAGGTTTTGTTTGAAACCTTGTATATTGTATCCTTGTTATCACAATTAATCATGACAGCAGGAGATGGCTTTTTCCACAATGAAAATAAAATAATAATTTTTAAGTCATTCTGCTTATTTACTTGCATTTGCTAGGGCTATGAATTCAGATTTCATTGTTGAATCAGACACACATGCTTATTTTTTGGATCCCTAAAAAATGGTTGCTCCTACTAGGGTAAATATCCAACCAGTTGTGGACGTGAATTTTGATTCGAGGTTATTCCAACTTGAATCATTATATCCTTCTAATAAAGATGGAAACCTTACATAATGTAAGTCGTAATCCATAGTCCTATTTAGGTATCTAAGTAATCTAGAAATTTCATTCCAATGTTCTTGTCCTAGATTACTTATAAATTTACATAACATTCCTACTGCATAGGCATTGTTTGGTCTAGTGAAATGAATTTCATACATGAGACTTCCAATGACGCTGGCATATTTATGTTGATCCATAGTATGCCTAGTATTTTTCAATAATTTGATACTAGGATCAACAGGTGTGGTTGCCGGATTAAGTTCAAAATAATTATATTTTTTAAGAACTTTTTCAATATAGTGAGATTGAGATAATGCTAATGCATTATCTTTTCTTACTATTTTGATTCCGTAAATCACATTAGCTTACCCTAAATCTTTCATATCAAACTTTAATGATTCAAGCCTCTTAGTTTCTTCCATATGTTTGAGATAGAACCCAAATATAAGTAGTCATGCACATACAAACAAATAATTACTCCAATACCATTATTAAAATTACTATAAATTCATTCGTCAGCATTATTTACTTTAAAAGCATGGATCTTATTATCTTATCAAACTTTTCATGCCATTGTATAAGAGCTTGTTTATGGCCACAAAGAGATTTAACTACTTTACACACTTTATTTTCTTGGTCAGGCAAAACAAACCCTTCAGGTTGTTCCATATAAATCTCTTCTTCTAAATCACCATTTAGAAAAGTCGTTTTTACATCCATTTAATGAATTACTAAATTATTAATATAAGTAAGAGATATTAATTATCTAATGGAGGTTATGCGGGCAACAGGTGCATATGTGTTAAAATAATCAATTCCATATTTTTGTTTATAGCCTTTAGCAACTAATCTTGCTTTAAATTTATTAATTGAACCATCTGAATTTAATTTCCTTTTAAATATCAATTTGCACCCAATTTGTTTTTCTCTAGGGGGAAGATTTATGATAACCCAAGTTTGATTTATCAAAATTGAGTTCATTTCATCATAAATTTCTTCTTTCCAAAAGATAGCATCCCTAGATGTTACCGCTTTATGAAATGTAGTCGGTTCGTCTTCCACATTAAGAATAAATTTGGTTTTGTTCTTAGTTTCATTCACATCTCCCTCTATAAGATAAATAACAATGTCAAGTCCAAATGTCTTCTCAGTTCTTTGTCTCTTACTTCTCCTTGGTTCAACGTCATCCGCTGATTCCGAAGGTAATATTGGTTGTGATGAAGCATTATAAGGTGAGGCATCAATAGTAAAATTATTATTTTCCAATCCTTGGTTCAAAGTACTTGATTTTTTTAGACGCTCAAAAATTGCACATCCACCGACTCAATAATTTCTTGAGTTTCAAGATTTAGAAATCTATAAGTCGTCCTATCGTTAGAGTATCCAATAAAAACACACTTGTAAGTCTTATTTCCTAACTTGGGTCTTTTAGGTTTGGGTTTTCTTATATAAGTAAGACATCCCCGAATGTTTATATGGTTAGGACTAGGTTTACGACAAAACCATAATTGATAAGGTGTAATATCCTTGTTTTTAAATGGAACTTTATTTAGGATATACCATGCAAATAAAATTGCTTCACCCCACATAGATAAAGCAACCTGTGACACCCCGCCTAATTAAATACCGGGTGATCAGTCCTTTATTAAAGTATAACCAAGGTAAATGGTTGGTTCATTCTTAGCATCACTGTCGCAAAAATAACTTTTCCAATTAAACACCCTAAATAATTAAGTTAAGTGACAAAACCATTTTTTTTACATTAATTTCCAAGTTTCATTTAAAAACCAACATTTAAAACTTTACATCATCCATAGTTTAATAATTACACAACAACTATACTAGAACATATAATCCAAACTATTAAGCATCCAACTAGTTAATTCAAACTTTAAAACTTTAAGGAAAACATCCTGACAGTAATAATCCCAAAGTATAAATACTGGAAATAAACGAATCACAATCTCTGATAAAAACATCTCAATAATGGAAAAGGGAGACACATGCCCAACTGGATAAAATAGAGTTAGAAGTGGAATCAAATATGAGGTCGTCTAAGCAAAAGGCCTGACTCTCCCACCTAAGCTGTAGCACGTTCCTTCCAAAGGATCCTATGCAAGACGCCCTTGTTGCTGGGCACTTGTAATATATACATATATATACAAAAGAGAAGAGAAAATAGAAAACGGGTCAGATCCCGATTGTAAAAAAAATTAAAAATTTATTTAGCAAGTATTTAAAATGCTTACCGGCTAACGCAACAATCATATTAGTGCGGCACTCTCTTGAGAAATTCTCACATCTCTTCTAATGTGCACACCTATCGCACTAATACTCCCCATAGATTATCTTATCTTAAGTTACTCACAAGATTCCCTACCGACATTCTCAAATGTTAAGGAAGTTAATTTTATTAAAAAGCAAGGTTCTCACATAAGCCTCATAGGATTATAATGTTTCTCAATAACACATCGTACTTTTCAAACACTTATTCCCAAGTTGAAATAATTATTCATTTCTTACTTACCATAGTCACAGTAAGTTGTTCCCAAATTTCAAGTTTAAATATATATTAACTACTCATATAATATGTATATAACAACGGCACCCCACATAACATTTTATGGTGCTGGAATACTTTGCTATCTAGTCCCCGTTTCACTCGTACTAAGGGAAATACTAGTTCGAAATTACTCTTGAACTGAATTAACATAAAACACATACATATTGAGGCGAAGCATAGTTCCAAGTCACTAAGAGGACAGCACATACCATCACGTCTCTTAGGACCGTCTGACTATCGATCTGATAGCATGTACCAAGGATTCCTATGTTCTAGGGTACGAGTCAATATCCCCCATAAAGGTCCCATCGAGATAAGACTGTCCCAGCGTGGTAACCTCGGGGATAGCAAGTAGCGCGGGCATGATTTCCATACGTATATAGTATATGCATAAACACAGTCATATATGTATACTACCATTCCCATATCAAATTTAGGTATCCTCTCATGGCCCATACTGATGATATTTATCCTTATTACACATTACTAGGTTATCACGTATAACGGTTTGTCGCTTATTCTTATTTATGGAATTATTCCAACTTATTACGTATCACTCGTGCATTCCTATCTTCCCAAGTGTAATTTCAGTAGGTACTCATATTTTAAAATGTAACTTCCTTACGAGTCTCACCCTTTAACACATGTTCCCATTGTCCCTTATGTGTAAAACACCCCCATGAAATGTTAATCTCGTCTTACATTAAAGGTTCCATAATTTTATAAAGTCCTACTACCTTATTTACATCCCAAAATGTTTTAATAGAAATGTCCAAATATTACTACTCACTTAAAATGAAATTAATCATTTAAAAAGAAAAATATAAGTCTTCCAGGAGGGATCAATCGATCTATGGAAGGGGTACAATCGATCGATCAAGTAGGTATGGCAAATCTGCAGAATTTACAGTTACGGGTTTCTTCTTCCAAAATCATCCAAACCAATATTTTTGATTCCCAAACTCCCAACAATTCATACTACAAGTGTTATATCCTCAATTAAGTGATATTCTACGTCAGGCATGCGGATTTTCATCATGAATAACGAATTAAATGGGGCACAATCCATAAAAATATTAAGAACCCTAATATTTTCTTTGTTTGGTTTCTTCCCATTCTTTTATCAGATTTCATACTCTTAATTTACTGTAATTTCGTGGTTCAACCTCTACATGTGAATTTGATTTCCAGAATACGTTTATAACCTATACATCATACAATTCCAAGTCTTCAAAATTGGTTTTTCTTTCACAAAAACTAGTCCCAATCAATCCTAGACTAATATTATTGAAGCATTAACTGAAATAGAGAAAGATATATACTTGCCTGGGAATTCTTGGTTCATATTTGTGGAGAGATTGGTGTGGTTTTGATCCTTGTTGCACGATCTAAAGTTTGGCGACGACGGCGGTGCAAACGGCGGAGTTCTTGGCCTAGAACTCCTTGGAAAGCTTCTCCTCTTCCTCTCCAATGGCCGTCTTTAGTTTATGGATGTTCTAACCCTAGAATATGACTCCTACCATCTGATATACTCTTAGAAATTTCGTGGGTTTTCATGCCCAAAAATGTAAAATGTCCAAAACACCCTCCCGGGGTGTTAATTAGGCCTAAAAACCCCCCGAGACCCAAACTAAACCCCTGGGCGCATTATTTTGACTATCTCGACCCTTCCGGATACATTGACGCACTCAAAATGACTATACGGGAGACTTATAATTTATTCACTTTTAATAGTCCGAATTTAATCCCGACACGACACAAGCGCATCCCGATAAATTTTCAAAATTATCAATTTAGATTCTCGTGATAATTTTACTAAATTTAATTACACCACTTACTTTACCCATAAAGTAACTTACAACAAAATAATTACTAACTCTCATCATTCTAGCAAGTATTTAAATGATTTTCTGGATTAATTGACTATCTCGACCCTTCCGGACACATTGACGCACTCAAAATGACCATACGGATGACTTATAATTTATTCACTTTTAATAGTCCAAATTTAATCCCGACATGACACAAGCGCGTCCCGATAAATTTCCAAAATTATCAATTTAGATTCTCATGATAATTTTACTAAATTTAAATACACCACTTACTTTACCCATAAAGTAACTTACAACAAAATAATTACTAACTCTCATCACGCTAGCAAGTATTTAAATGATGGATTAATATTAAATTAATATTTCTAATTAAATTTAATTAATCCCCAAAATTAAAAGTCATAAAAATACGGGGTATTACATAATTTCCCCCTAATAACGGAATTTCGGGACGAAATTTGAAAAATAAGGGGTACCTGGTAAGAATAACTCTGGTACTTCTCACGCATGTCCACCTCATGCTCCCAAGTGGATTCCTCCACATTATGATGCTCCCGCTGGACCCGGACAAGTGGGACTACCTTTGACCTCAATATCCTTTCGCTATGGTCTAGGATAGCAATTGGCCTCTCCTCGTAAGAGCTGTCGGGCTGTAAGTCAATCTCCTCAATCGCGATATGGGTGTGGGCCATGTCATCCCGAAGGTATCGTCTCAACGACAAGATGTGGAATACATCGTGAATGCGATGTAAGTGCTCTGGCAGTTCCAATCTGTATGCTACCGGTCCAATCCTCTCGATAATGGGAAATGGTCCCACGTACCTCGGGGTCAATTTCCCTTTCTTCCCGAACCTCATCACTACTTTCATAGGAGATACACGTAGTAATACTTGGTCCTTCACATTAAATTCTTAGAAGAACCTTTTTGCATCGGAGTAGCTTTTCTTCCTGTCCTAGGCTACCCGAATGCGACTCCTGATAATCTCAATTCTAGCGGAGGTTTTCTGAATCACCTCTAGTCCGAGCAACTTGTTATCCCCCACCTCTAGCCAACAAGTTGGGTATTGACAAGGCCTGCCATACAATGCCTCAAATGGAGCCATGCCAATCGTCAACTGATAAGAGTTACAGTAAGCAAACTCTACCAGTGGAAGATGTGGCTCCCAACCTCCCCCAAAATCAAGGACACACATGCGTAGCATATCCTACAACATCTGATTGGTACGCTCTGTCTGCTCATCTGTCTGTGGGTGATAAGTTGAACTCAACCTCAAATCTGTACCCATGGCTTCCTAAAATCTCTCACAGAAACGCGACACAAAAATCTTGTCTCTATCTGACACAATATTCAGGGGCACCCCATGTAATCTAACAATCTCAGCAATGAACAACTGAGCATACTGGCCCGTGGTATAGTCTGTCCATGGTGGCAAAAAATGATCTACCTTGGTCAAACGGTCCACAATCACCCATATGGAGTCGTGGCCCCGCTGTGATGTAGGCAACCCAGTAATAAAATCCATGAAAATACTCTCCCACTTCCACGCCGGTATTTCCAATGGCTGAAGCAACCCCGAAGATTCCTAGTGGTCCACCTTTACTAGCTGGCAAGTAGAACATTTGGAAACGAACTCAGTAATGTCCTTTTTCATCCCACTCCACCAGTATTGTCGCCTCATATCCTGGTACATCTTATCTTCCCCGGGATGCACTGCAAATCAGGACCCGTGGGACAGGGTCATCACGGCATGACGTAAGTCCGCTCCTTATGGGACCACCAATCTCCCATTAAACCTCAAACCCCCATCAGAACTAACAGAATATGATTCAGCACCCTCAGCTAAAAGTCGTACAATCTGCTCCTGGAAAAATGGGTCTGCTGTCTGTGCCTGTATTACCCTCATAACAATCTCGGGTGTCACTGTCATGGCAGATATGAAGGAACGGGCTACCGCATCTTGGTGACCCAACTCTTTCCATTTTGCTTTCCAGACGTCCGCTACATCGTCTACCGGTCTACGGCTCAACACATCAGCAAATACGTTAGCCTTCCTCAGATGGTACTGTATATCGAACTGATAGTCTTTCATAAACTCTAACCACTTGCGCTGATGCATATTCAGCTCTCGATGAGTGAACAAGTACTGTAGTGACTTATGGTCTGTGAACAAATAGAATTTCTCCCCCAATAAATAGTGTCTCCATATCCTCAAAGCAAAGACGATCGCTGCTAACTCTAGGTCGTGTGTGGGGTAATATCTCTCGTGCGTCTTAAGCTTGCAGGAGGAAAAAGGTATACCCTTCTCCTCCTGCTGAAGTACTCCCCTGAGTCCCCATATGGAGGCGACGGTGTAAACCAGATACTCCACGCCTGGCTTAGGTAAAGCAAGGACTGGTGCTGAAGTAAGCTTGTCTTTCCGCTCGTCGAAAGCCAATTGATAAGTATCGTCCCAAACATATGGTACCCCCTTGTGAGTCACGTTCGTCAATGGACCCGCTATCTTGGAGAACCCTCGAATGAATCTCCTGTAGTACCCGACTAACCCCAAGAAACTATGCACTTCCGTCGGTGTCGTGGGTTGTCCCCACTCCCTCACCGCTGACACCTTACTCGGGTCAACTGCTATCTCCTATTTAGAAATAACATTCCCCAAGAACTGTACTTCTCGTAACTAGAATCCGCACTTCTCGTACTTGGCATACAGCTGATGCTCTCGTAGAGTCTGAAGAACCTGCCTTAAGTGCTCAGCATGCTCTTCCTCAGTGTGTGAATATATTAGGATGTCATCTATGAAGACGATGGAAAAATGATCAAAGAACTCTTTGAACACTCGGTTCATTAAGTCCATGAATACGACTGGAGCATTTGTGAGTCCAAATGGCATCACTATGAACTTATAGGACCCATATCTAGTCAAGAAAGCAGTCTTTGAAACATCTTTATCTCTAATACGTAGATGATGGTATCCTGACCTCAAATCTATCTTCGAAAAGAAGGTTGCTCCCTTCAGCTGGTCGAACAAATCATCGATTCGAGGCAATAGATATTTGTTCCATATCGTGACCTTGTTCAGCTCCCGGTAGTCCACACATAGCCTTAGTGAACCATCTTTCTTCTTCACAAACAACACTGGAGCGCCCTAAGGTGAGGTACTCCTACGAATGAAGCCCTGACCTAACAACTGCTCTATCTGATCTCGTAACTCTCATATTTTCGCCGGAGCCATACGGTATGGAGTGCATGCTATCGGTCTAGTAGTGGGTAACAAATCTATGACAAAGTCTATTTCTCGACTGGGGGGTAGGCCTGGTATCTCCTGAAATACATCAGAATACTCATGAACAACTGGGATCGAGTCGAAGAGAATCACGACCTCCTTAGAGGTATCCTCCTCTATGTAATGCAAATGAGCGGTAGAGCATCCATCTGGGCGAGGCATCTCCACTACAAACATCTCTTACCCCGGAATGGTAAAGACAATACTCTCATCGAAATAATCTATCATGGCTATGTACGTTGCGAGCTAATCCATAGAAATAATGACGTCATGCTCGTGCATATCTAAGACCAACATGTCTGCTGGTAAAATCAAGTTACCAATTTCTACTCCCACGCCTCGACATATAAAGAAAATTAACGATCCATTTCCCAGTGGTGAGTCTACACACGTCACAATGCTCTCTGTTGTGGCTAATAATCCTAAGGCCTTCGCAAAATGGGTAGCTATAAAATAGTGTGTTACCCTAGTATCAAATAAAACCCGACCCATAGTACCATGGATAGGAAACGTACCCTTAATCGCGGGTGGTGCCTGTGGAGCTGCTGCCTAGTGGACATTATAGACACGTCCGTACTGTAACTTCCCCTGTTGCACTGGAGCTTCTGGAATGGCTGGTAGGGCTGGTACCTGAGCTGGTGCTGGCAGGGAGGCTGGAAAAAGTGGCCTATGTGGCTCGTTACGAGCACCATGCTGCTGTGGAGCCCTCTCTCCCTATGGATAATCCTGGCGCCTGTGGCCATTTTTACCACACCCGAAGCATCGGCCCCTGAAATTTCCTACCTTCTGTCCCTGCTGATTATGGCCCTGCTGGCCGTTACCACCCTGCCATTGGCCCTGCTGAAAACGCTGTTAGCCCTGATGGCCCTGCGGCTGACCCTGCGGCTGACGATGTTGGCCCTGCTGATTAGGCTGGCCCTGCTGACCCTGCCTAAATCCCCTAAATCCCTGCCTGGAGTCACCTGATTGGAACCTCTTGGCAGGGTCCCCCTGATGGGAACTCTGCTCATGCTGACGAGTCTGCCCTTGAGATGTCGATGCTCCACTAGCACCACTACCCCCTGTCCTGCCCTGGTGGATGGACTCTCCTGCTCGCTTTCTTCCCTGTAGATAGAAGCGGTGATCCTGGCAGTGTAACAAAGCAGCATTGAGTACGTCCGTGTAGGTACTCAGTGACAGGTTGCCTATGAGGTGCTGACGGATCCTCCAAGCCAACCCATCCACAAACAACAGTATCTTCTTTCCCTCAGTGGGTGCCTCATCTGGAATTATAGTGAGAAATCTAGTGAACTCCTCTTCGTACTCGGAAACAGTCGAATTCTCCTGTTTCAAACTCAGTAACTTCCTCCTCATCTCAGTCTGCACAGCGGATGGGAAATATTTGCTGTCAAATCGCGTCCAAAATGACTAAATAGTGATAATATCCCTCTCCTCCAAGGTGGTAGTGGATTCCCACCAATGTAAAGCGGGCCCCACTAGCTTAAAGGAAGCCAACAGCTGTTTCTGCACGTCCGTGCACTCGTACATGCGCAAATGCCTCTGGATATCTTTCTTCCATTGGATGGGTATAATAATATCCGAACTACCCGCAAACTCTGGGGGATGCACCTTCTGGAAGGCATCCCTAACTCGCTCCCATGCAGATGGAAGCTGTGCTGGTACCGGCGCCACTGCCTGAACCTGGGGTGGAGCCTGCTGCACTACCGCTAGCGCAGCATTCACCGTCTGGGCAATGATAGCGGCTACCTCGGTTGCGTTCATCATTCCCTGAGCCGGAGCTACTGGCTGCTAGGCTTGAGCATGCCTATCCTTAGGTGCGCGTCTCGGAGGCGTCTGAAACGTAAATAAATTTATTAGTCTACAGTTATTATCAAATCTCAAATAGTTGAAGACGTAAGCGTAAAATCAAGAATACAACAATCCTAAAATAGGGCTCTATAGCAAGAACGCTAAGCTGAAAGTGAAATAAGCAGTACAGATCCTAAAGGATAATAGAACCTAATGCTATGATACCACCTATGACACCCCGCCTAATTAAATACCGGGTGATCAGTCCTTTATTAAAATATAACCAATGTGAACGGTTGGTTCATTCTTAGCATCACTGTCGCAAAAATAACTTTTCCAATTAACCACCCTAAATATTTAAGCTAAGTGACAAAACCATTTTTTTTAACATTAATTTCCAAGTTTCATTTAAAAACCAACATTTAGAACTTTACATCATTCATAGTTTAAGAATTACACAACAACTATACTAGAACATATAATCCAAACAATTAAGCATCCAACTAGTTAATTCAAACTTTAAAACTTTAAGGAAAATATCCTGACAGTAATAATCCCAAAGTATAAATACTAGAAATAAACGAATCACAATCTCTGATAAAAACATCTCAATAATGGAAAAGGGCGACACATGCCCAACTGGATAAAATAGAGCTAGAAGTGGAATAAATAATGAGGTCTTCTAAGCAAAAAGCCTACAACTCCCACCTAAGCTGCAGAGCGTTCCTTCCAAAGGATCTTATGCAAGACGCCTCTGTGGCTGGGCACCTGTAATATATAAATATATTTACAAGAGAGAAGAGAAAATAGAAAACGGGTCAGAGCCCGATTGTAAAACAGTTTAAAATTTGTTTAGCAAGTATTTAAAATGCTTACCGGCTAATGCAACAATCATATTAGTACGGCACTATCTTGAGAAATTCTCACCTCTCTTCTAATGTGCACACCTATCGCACTAATACTCCCCATAGATTAGGTTATCTTAAGTTACTCACAAGATTCCCTACCGACATTCTCAAATGTTAAGGAAGTTAATTTTATTAAAAAGAAAGTTTCTCACATAGGCCTCATTTGATTATAAAGTTTCTCAATAACGCATCGTACTTTTCAAACACTTATTCCCAAGTTGAAATAATTATTCATTTCTTACTTACCATAGTCACAGTAAGTAGTTCCCAAATTTCAAGTTTAAATATATATTAACTACTCATATAATATGTATATAACAACGGCACCCCACATAACATTTTATGGTGTTGGCATACTTTGCTATCCAGTCCCCGTTTCACTCGTACTAAGGGAAATACTAGTACGGAATCACTCTTGAATTGCATTAACACAAAACACATGCAAATTGAGGCGAAGCATAGTTCCAAGTCACTAAGAGGACATCACATACCCTCACGTCTCTTAGGACCGTCTGACTATCGATCTGATAGCCTGTACCAAGGATTCCTATGTTCTAGGGTACGAGTTAATATCTCCATAAAGGTCCCATCGAGATAAGACTGACCCAGCGCAGTAACCTCAGGGATAGCAAGTAGCGCGGGCATGATTTCCACACGTATATAGTATATGCATAAACACAGTCATATATGTATACTACCATTCCCATATCAAATTTAGGTATCCTCTCATGGCCCATACTGATGATATTTATCCTTATTACGCATTATTAGGTTATCACGTATAACGGTTTGTCTCTTATTCTTATTTATGGAATTATTCCAACTTACTACGTAGCACTCGTGCATTCCTATCTTCCCAAGTGTAATTTCAGTAGGTACTCATATTTTACAACGTAACTTCCTTACGAGTCTCACCCTTTAACACATGTTCCCATTGTCCCTTATGTGTAAAACACCCCCATGAAATGTTAATCTCGTCTTACATTAAAGGTTCCATAATTTTATAAAGTCCTACTACCTTCTTTACATCCCAAAATGTTTTAATAGAAATGTCTAAAGATTACTACTCACTTAAATTGAAATTAATCATTAAAAAAGAAAAATATAAGTCTGCCAGGAGGGATCGATTGATCTATGGCAGGGGTTCAATCGATCGATGCATCGATTGATCGATGCTCTTGGGTCGATCGATCGATCAAGCAGGTATGGCAAATCTGCAGAATTTCCAGTTACGGGTTTCTTCTTCCAAAATCATCCAAACCAATATTTTTGATTCCCAAACTCCCAAAAATTCATACTACAAGTGTTATATCCTCAATTAAGTGATATTCTACGTCAGGCATGCGGATTTTCATCATGAATAACGAATTAAACGGGGCACAATCCATAAAAATGTTAAGAACCCTAATATTTTCTTTGTTCGGTTTCTTCCCATTCTTTTATCAGATTATATACTCTTAATTTACTGTAATTTCGTGGTTCAACCTCTACATGTGAATTTGATTTCCAGAATACGTTTATAACCTATACATCATACAATTCCAAGTCTCCAAAATGGGTTTTTCTTTCACAAAAACTAGTCCCAATCAATCCTAGACTAATATTATTGAAGCATTAACTGAAATAGAGCAAGATATATACTTGCCTGGGAATTCTTGGTTCAGATTTGTGGAGAGATTGGTGTGGTTTTGATCCTCATTGCGCGATCTAAAGTTTGGCGGCGACGGCGGTGCAAACGGCGGAGTTCTTGGCCTAGAACTCTTTGGAAAGCTTCTCCTCTTCCTCTCCAATGGTCGTCTTTAGTTTATGGATGTTCTAACCCTAGAAGATGACTCCTACCATCTGATATACTATTAGAAATTTCGTGGGTTTTCATGCCCAAAAATGTAAAATGTCCAAAACGCCCTCCCGGGATGTTAATTAGGCCTAAAAACGCCCCGAGACCCAAACTAAACCCCCAGGTACATTATTTTGACTATCTCGACTCTTCCGGACACATTGATGCACTCAAAATGACCATATGGGCGACTTATAATTTTTTCACTTTTAATAGTTCGAATTTAATCTAGACACGACACAAGCGCATCCCGATAAATTTTCAAAATTATCAATTTAGATTCTCGTGATAATTTTACTAAATTTAATTACACCACTTACTTTACCCATAAAGTAACTTACAACAAAATAATTACTAACTCTCATCACCCTAGCAAGTATTTAAATGATTTTCCGGATTAATATTAAATTTATATTTCTAATTAAATTTAACAAATCCCCAAAATTAAAAGTCTTAAAAATACGGGGTATTACACAACCCATAAGTGATTAACATTACATTTATCATTTCAACCAAAGTCCTATTTTTCCTATCTGATGTTCTATTTTCTTGTGGTGTGTATTGTGTCATAACTTGATGAATAATACAATGAGTATTACAAAATTGAATAAATTCAATTGGGTAGTATTCACCACCTCTATCAGATCGTAAGACTTTGATTTTTCGATTTTGATGAGTTCCAACTTCTTCTTTAAAAATAAGAAATTTATCAAATTCTTCATCTTTACTTTTAAGTGTGTGTGTGTGTCTATATATATATATATATATATTTACTAATCATCGCATCGATAAAAGTTAAAAAATATTTATTTCCTCCGCGAGTGGCATACTCTTCATATAACATAAATCACTATATCTAAGATCAAGTATTTCGGATGTCCTCTCAACAGATTTTAATGACTTTCTAGTTATCTTAGATTGAGCACAAACTTCACATTTATCATAATGGTCAATTTTACAATAAAAAAATTAATCCTAGACTAGTCATATTCTTTATACTTCTATAATTAACATGACCTAATATATTATTCCATAAAAAATAGAATCAACCATATAAACGGAACTAATATCATTTATTATATTAAATTTGATCATGCCCTTACAAGAGTTCCCTTTACCAATAAACTAATCGTTCTTGGATAAGATAAGCTTATCTGACTCTTACATAAGTTTGAAATCTCTCTTATTGAGATGGTCTCCAGATAAAATATTTTTACACATTTTCGATACATGAATTACATCATTCAATGTAAGAACCTTCCCAGATGTTAATTTTAATTCCACTGTGCCCTTTCCAATTACTTTGGTGCAAAGGTTATTTTCCATTTTTACTTCCTTCCCATCGATCTCTTGATATGTTTTGAAAAGATAACGATCTTTGAAGATATAAACGGTTGCGCCGGTATCTAACCACCATACACCTTCATTATCCACGAATTTTTCTTTACACACCATTGCATAAGTTATTCAACATTGTTGGTTTCCTTTGCCACTTGCTTTCCCTTAAATGTCTTCTTTTTAAGTCGTCATTCTTGTTGAAAGTGACCCAATTTGTCACAGAAGTAGCATTTACCTTTTTTTCTTTTTATTTGCTCCTAGCTTCTTGAAATTTGAATTATTCTTTGCTTTGAGTTTGGAATCTTTGGCACATTTGGATTTTTGATCCTCAACCATATATGCCTTGGAATGATTTTTACTTTAATCTTCTTTGTTTTCTCGAACACGAGAATCTTCTTCAATACGAAGATGGCGAAGAAGGGATTCAACTGTGTATGTCTTTTCGTTAAGATCAATTTTCTTCTTAAAGATATTCCAAGAGGAAGGGAGTTTATAAAACACCACCCCCGTCTGAAATTCATCTTAAAGGTTTATCCCGACGGCTTTAAGATCATCGACTATTTACTGGAGTTCCTGGGCTTCTGCAACAACAGATTTATCATTAATCATTTTATAATTCATAAAGTTAGAAATAAGAAACTTACAATTACTCTCTTACTCATTTCCACATTTAATCTGTAATGCCTTACAAAATTTCTTTGTTGTAGGAATCATTTAATGTTCACTAACAACAGTTTGAGATAATGCATTAAGAATGTGTCCTCGACACATGATTCCATCTTCTTTCCTCTTCACACTTTTTTTCTTGATATCTTCAGTGTCTTCAGGTGTGGGTTGAGGAATAGGTTCAAGACTGTCATCAAGAATATACTCCAATTTGAGATATGTGAGAGAGAACATGATCCAGCCGAACCAAATCTTAACACAAAGCTTGAATGGATTGTGCTACCGTTTCGTCCATTTTTTTCAGAAGTAATGTTGCTTAAAACTGGTGGAAATTTATGAAGGAATTATAGTAATTATTAATCCAAATTATTACGAGGCACGTTCTGGGAATGCTATTTTTTGGCAATATTTCACCCCGTTTGGATGAAAATCGCGAGTACACAATTGAGTTGAAGTAGAAATTTGACTTCAGGAAACAATGCAGTGATGTTTCCAATTTGATTCAAACTATGTATGATTTCATCAAACCAAGAACACTATGAAATGTGAACTTGATAATGCTAGAAGGTAGAGGAAGGAGACAGTAAAGCATAGTAATTTCTGGGGTCCAAAACATAGGCCTGAAACTCTTTTTATAATCATTTTTGTGGTTGTACATAAACAGTCACCACCTTTCAGGCGTGTGATTCAGCGACCATTGGATCAATTCTTTTCAGAATACCTTTGATCGCATGGTCTAGATTCGACGTCTCATCGTAAGAGAATGGACGCACCCCTATATGAATCACCAAGAGTCAATCTAACAGTTCAGATCAACCCGCTTATGTCATAACTTCCTTTGATCAGATCGATCATCTATAGCTGTCGTTCTACTTGACATTAACAAAACTTTAGGCTCCCATGCTCCGAGCGATGATGCGCACGTACGAAGGGCCAAGTGATCCATCAAAGCACCCAATACGCTTAAGTTTCCCAATCTCCCTTTCGCACATTGCGCGAGTGCACTCCGTGTGTCATGATTGGTGGTGTTGAGCACCACCGCAAAACACCGTAGCATCGCCTCTTTAACTAGAAGACTAATAATCATCTTTTGTCTTTTGGTTATATAACCTTTCACTTTCCTGTAAAGTTTCTATGTTAGGACACTAAAGGCAGACCCACCTTATTTACACCCATTTTGCTTTAGCTCTCTCTCTCTATTAGAAGACCCAATATTAAAACCCAATAAGTAAAAACTCACTTACACAATTTTAATACTAAATTATATTTCAAAAATAAATAACAATAATACAATTAAATTAATAAATTATATTTGAAATTCCAACAATCCCCCACCATTTCGAAATACTCATAAATAAGGAATGGAAGATACAAGAGTATATAGACAGTAATAAAGCTTCTAGCATTATCGTTGAAATCTATTACATAAATGAGAAGTGTCTTTCGAACTTGACCTTCAACTTAGTGAAAATAATTCAAAGCTTCATCAAGGTGCCGTAGTGAATGTATCTTGAACCAAGGACCCTTTGAAATGAGCCAGAACCATTACACATATTGATCTTTGTATTGAAGAGTGTTCTATTAGCATGCACATTTACGGTTTTGTGTTTATACTGATTTCATGAGTACCTTAAGATCAGTCTTAGTAAAATATAAAGAGGCCACACTTTCATCACTCATATAGGAAAATCGGCTTTAGTGATTCTACGAGTCACATTATGATTTATTAAGAAGTAAACTTCATCCTCTATCATGCAGAATACCAGCACTAAGCACATAAGAACGGATATATAAGTTCCTAGTGTTCCATAACTATCATTTAACGTGTTAGTACCACGTTGAAATTTGTCTAAATTTTCAAGACAAAAGTTGGGTTCCCATTAAATAAGTCCTTCAACATTGTTGGTTTCCTTTGCCTGTTGTTTTCCTTTAAATGTCTTCTTTTTAAGTCGGCATTCTTGTTGAAAGTGACTCGGTTTGTCACAGATGTAGCATTTACCTTTATTTTTTTTATTTGTAACTTATTTCTTGAAATTTTAACCATTCTTTGCTTTAAGTTTGGAATCTTTGGCACTTTTGGATGTTTGATCCTCAAACATATTAACCTTAGAATAATTTTCACTTTAATCTTCCTTCTTTTCTCGAATACGAGAATCTTCTTCAATTTGAAGATAGCGAAGATTAGATTCAACTGTGTATATCTTTTCGTCGTGATTACTTTTCTTCTTATAGTTATTCCAAGCACAAGGAAGTGGTGACACCCGCCTAATGATCAGTCCTTCATCCAATTAAAACAAGAATCTCATTTGGTTCATTCTTAGCATCACTATCAAAAACTTTTTAAAACTTAACTAACCTCCTAGTATTCAAAAAAGATAATGCCAAATTTTATCTTTTTATTAAACAATAACACAAGTGAAATAATCATAATAACCAAAAAATCCATGCAGTAAAATAATCTAAACTAAACACCAGATAATTAATTGGAATAAAATGGTACCTAATAAACTATCGTTTCTCAATAAAAAAAATCCAACTAAACATCTGATGAAATCAAACTGAGCCCACCAATACAAAGCCTGATAAATTGAATAAAGTAAATAGCTGGAGG
Organism: Sambucus nigra; assembly: GCA_949130495.1. Taxonomy (NCBI): domain Eukaryota; kingdom Viridiplantae; phylum Streptophyta; class Magnoliopsida; order Dipsacales; family Adoxaceae; genus Sambucus; species Sambucus nigra. The sequence continues at coordinate 613,584,200 of OX422212.1, read as the reverse complement.
GGCGACACACCCAAAAGAAATAATTGAACTGCATCCTACTCTAGGAATGAAGTAACCGAAGCGACTACTATGCATCCCTGGAACAAATCGTTAATCTTGGTGTCCCTGTAGTTGGACGCCTAAAAGCTTTTGAAAATATTTTGCAAGTACGTGTCAGATCCCAAGTAAAACCATATGAAAATATTTAGCAAGTATATTAATTGAAGTTTATATCAACAGTTATGAGATACACATGTTAGGTTGCGTACACTCTCTTGAGTTCTTAACATCTCATCTATAGTACGCACCTAACATCTTCTACTAAGCCCACCTAGTTAATCTACCCAATCTAACTAGGTCTTAAGCATCTAACTAACCATAAACCAGTCTAGATCTCTCGTACCGTCCATATAGTACGCTATAATATACCCCTAATTATCATTAAGCCTTTAGTTAAGTTTCTCATTAACTTATCTCATACCGCCCATAGAGTACGTTACCAATCAACTAATAATTAAAATTTCTCTTATGTTATAATTCTTACCTTCATGTTAAGTTCTCACACTTAATTTATCATTAGATATCCAATATCTATCTTTTTTACTATTTACACTTAAGTAGATTAAGCATTATTTTAGATATACACTATCTACTCTCACTAATATCATACGTAAGTAGATTAAACGTTGTTTAGATATACACTACCTAGTCTCCTTACTATCACACATAAGTAAGATTAAACATTGTTTAGATATACATTATCTAGTCTCCATACTATCACACATAAGTATGATTAAACATCGATGAGTATATATATATATATATACACTACATCTCCCACACTAGTCATAACAATGCGAGCGCGCATACTCTGCTATCATTCCAAGTACCTCTAGTACCTAATCATGGACTATCGGATTGGAGTGTCTCCTCGAATCATCAATCAAATCACATATATTGGAGGCAAACATAACAGTAAGTCTTTGGGTCTCTGCACATACCTAAGTACCCAATGACTTTACAGCATCACCATTTATCTCACTTAGTTATCCACTATCAACACTATGCTCTGTGGCACAATACATACCTCACTGGAATCCTCAAGGTGCGATCACCCACTACGCGGGACCTCCATGATAGCAAGCAGCGTAGGTATATTCATATACACAAAAGAAAATAATAGGTATACACATAACCTAATCCATATGTATATTCAGTATAGTCACACACACGACGTACAATAATAAATCCGTATAGGTATACACTCAACCTATAATTATAACTCGTACATAGTATTTATCTTTTGAATACTCACCGTACAATTCATTCACATTTATACTTCTCAATTATATTTATCTAAGCATTATTCTCTACCCAAAGTTTCCCTAATTACCCCTTATATTAATTCAACAGTTATTACACCCATACCCTACTGGTTATAGGCTTAGGTCATGGACCACTCTTCACGAAGCCCAAATTATGAATTCTCGATTTATAACTCACTAATTTACTATAGTCGATTTAAAATTGCAATCATACTCACACTAAGATCTAATCAAGTCTTGAACATATACCTATTGGCCTCCTCTAAGTCTTTAATTAATTCTAGGATTAACCTAAAAATTCCTTATAATTCATTCCATGAGGAAATATCGTCGAAAAGGAAAAACTAGCCAATTATGGGCAGCCAAATAGATTCACCCAGGAGGACGAATCAATTTTCCTTTCGGATAAATCGATTCGAAAAGTAGAAAGTCTTTTCTTCCTTAAGTTTTTGCGATTTCTCAACCCAATATCTTCCTCAAATCTCCATGAAACTTCACCAAATTTCAAACCAACATAACTAATCACTACATAGATGTATAGGAATGATTTCCAACATAAATTAATCATTAATTCATCTCTAATTCAATCCAAGAATTGATTATTCTCTAAAAGTACATAAAACCCTAGTTTCTCATGTTCTTCATATCTTTGAATCAAGAACCCAGATCTATTTATTATAAATCAGTCCAAACCCTCTTATTTCGTGTCACCAACATAAAGGAACATAACTACATGCAATCATAATTCAATTCATGGATTATACCCACCCAAAATTCATATAAATCTTCCATAAACATGTAAATCAAACCCTATTCTACATGGGTGTATTGGCCTCCTCTAAGTCTTTAATTAATTCTAGGATTAACCTAAAAATTCCTTATAATTCATCCCATGAGGAAATATCGTCGAAAAGGAAAAACTAGCCAATTATGGGCAGCCAAATAGATTCACCCAGGAAGACGAATCAATTTTCCTTTCGGATAAATCGATTCGAAAAGTAGAAAGTCTTTTCTTCCTTAAGTTTTTGCGATTTCTCAACCCAATATCTTCCTCAAATCTCCATGAAACTTCACCAAATTTCAAACCAACATAACTAATCACTACATAGATGTATAGGAATGATTTCCAACATAAATTAATCATTAATTCATCTCTAATTCAATCCAAGAATTGATTATTCTCTAAAAGTACATAAAACCCTAGTTTCTCATGTTCTTCATATCTTTGAATCAAGAACCCAGATCTATTTATTATAAATCAGTCCAAACCCTCTTATTTCGTGTCACCAACATAAAGGAACATAACTACATGCAATCATAATTCAATTCATGGATTATACCCACCCAAAATTCATATAAATCTTCCATAAACATGTAAATCAAACCCTATTCTACATGGGTGTACGGACATAAATTTCCAATTGAGTCTTATGTAGTGTTGGCTGAATTCTGAAAAAAAAAACATTTGAGTCATAGGATAGTGTTCATGAGTATCCTTCAATCTTATCACTCGTAAAGTTGAAGATGTAGCGGCCAGCATTTCAAGTGGACATCATTTTACTGATGTGTGTGTCTCGTTTATGCGTCATCAACATCACATTGTTCCAAAGTCTCCAAAAGGTATGAATGAAATTATGTATATTTAGGGACTTGGAATAATTTTAATTGGGTGTATTTTATTAAATGCTTTTAAATAATTTGAACAACTTTGTTTTACTCAGAAAATAATTTTTCATCTTTACATAAAGTTTTGGGTTGCATTAAATGAAAAATACAAAAAGATTTTGCTTTATCATTTGTGTTTTATCTTATGAGTTATTTAGGATTAATGAAAAATACAAATGATTATTGTTTGTCTTTTGAGTAAAGACTTTGGTGTGTTTGGTTGAAAAGTTTCAAAAATAAAAAACTAAACTCAAAAAGATTTTTTTTGTGTGTGTATTTTAGTTTGATACACTTTATGTGGCATATACTTGTGTTTGAATCATTTCCTGTTCTCTTCCATGTGGATAGAACTTTTGGTTACGATTATCAATCCTTAAAATGTTCTTTGTCCTTCATGCATGGAGTAGTTGGATTTTGTGTTGCTTAATGGATTCTATTTTTATATGCCTCAATTCACACATGCACGAAGTCACTTGAAATATAATCATCACATGTATCTTTGAGCTAGTGAGATGTTCTCATATCAATTCAGTCATCTACATTTTGCTATGACTATGGAGGATTTGTGCATGAAATAACCATTTATCGGATTTAAAAATAGAAGCATATGTTTATCCGGTGTTGGTGTTTATCAATGGAATCGGGCGGCAAAAGACAAAATTACTTTACGTGAAAATCCACCATTGAGTTTTAGGCCTAAAAAATGTGACATTAAAAAGAATATTGGCCAAGGCCAAATAGCTTAGTTAATATGTTCAAAAAGAAAAGAAAAAGGAAATTATGAGGAGTTTGGTTGGATATATTAACGGGTTTGTAAAATGACTTTGTATCCTAATTAAGCTTTTATCGTCATGACTCTATTGGTTTGTATAATCATTGAAATTCTAGGCTTCTGTGCATTGTGTATGTTTTTTCATTGAGTTCAATTTATATTGTCACATGATTCTATATCTAAATGTGATAAAGTTTTGCAATCAAATGAGAACTCTGTGAACATGTTTTAAGTGATTGGGTAGAAATATAATTGTTACTAGTTCACACCCCTACACTTTCGTTTACTACATGTATTTGGACACATTTTTTCCCTACGAGTGTGAAAAACTTAATGTATTTTATGTCTTGTGTGGTATTTATACATATGTATATGTTCGTGTGTGTTAGTGATATTCATTATGTATACATATCTATGGTATTTTTTAGCTTTTGAGTCTTTGCCTTTCTTGCTAGTCCATCTATGCTTCTAATTCATAGTTGGTATCTATTTTGTTGCGTATTTTGTTTGATATCACATGCTTAGTATCTTATTTTTCACACTGGTATCATTTATTTCGCATCATAGTTGGTATCCTTTAATATTTGTATGGATTAGTTATATTATTGTTGCCATATGCTTTAATGTTCTATCTCTTTAAACATCATCCTGTTTTACTTGTTTTCCCTTATTTATATCCCGTATGTAGTTTTTAGGGGGAGAAATGGTACTTAGTTAAATTGGGGGAGAAATGCGTAATTAATTAATTCTTTATTCTTTATCTATTCCTGAACAAAAAGGGGGAGAAGTGGTTTCTAAACCTTTAGTTTAGGCGATCTATCTTAGGGGGAGAGTGTTATCTTCTTAGGTTGATCATATTCGATAAAAGGGGGAGTATTTATTTTAATTGAATTTAATATTTTGATATTCCATATGTGTTCAATGTTTTGCTTAAGTGTGCAGGAATTGTTCTAACGGCAACTTTCATCGACAAAGATAGTCATCCTTGTCTTTTGAGTCAAGCTTTTATTTTTTATTTTGGGTGGGATGTTTTTTAGTCTAGTTGAGCTTAATGGCCCTTTGGGATTTTGTTTTGGTTTTTGTCCCGGAATAGCCAAAGGGGGACATTTGTAAGGACATAAATTTCCAATTAAGTCTTATGTAGTGTTGGTTCAATTTCTTACAAAAACATTTGAGTCATAGGATAGTGCTCATGAGTATCCTTCAAGCCTATTACTCGTAAAGTTGAAGATATAGTGGCCAGCATTTCAAGTGGACATCATTTTGCCGATGTGTGTGCCTCGTTTATGCGTCATCAACATCACATTATTCCAAGGTCTCCAAAAGGTATGAATGCAATTATGTATATTTAGAGACTTGGAATAATTTTAATTGGGTGTATTTTATTAAATGCTTTTAAATAATTTTAACGACTTTGTTTTACTCAGAAAATAATTTTTGATTTTTATATACACGTTTTGGGCTTAAAAATTGAAATGTTAATTTTCTGTCAACTCATTCGAACGAATTTGGGATCTCGTTCGAACGAGATTCCCAGATCGTTCGAACGAGAACTTCTCATGAGATTTTCATTTTTTCACTGGATTATCGTTAGTATAGTCGTTTGAATGAAATGTCGTTCCAACAAAAAAGTCGTTCGAACGAATTTTGGCGGCAACAGTTTTTTGGTAGTTTTTCCCACTTTCCAACTATTTTTTCCCCAATATCTTTTTCCAGAATTACTATGTACGGGAACCAACCTTTTGAGGTAACTTTTGTGAGATTTCCAAAGCTCTTGAGATAAAAAAATTCTACTAACAAAAGTTCAAGTTTGTGTGTTTCAATTTTTGTCAAGAAATAATCTTCTAAAACACACACACCCATTGTTTAGTTTATAATTCCAATTTATTTATATATACACTAGGGTGTACCCGTGATGATGGCATGGTGATAAATTTTCTCCTGATTATTTTTTGTTATGGCACATCTTTTATAACATTCTTTAGCTACACGTTTTGTAACATAACATGAATAAACACTGGTTTAGCTACTCGTAGGCTTAATAATATCTTAACAATTCATTCAAATATATATGATTCAAAATGTCAAAATAAATTTAACATAAGTCAATATTGAATCCAAACAACCATGTTTAATATTGAATTACAAAAATGATGATTTGCTTCCATTACCCCTCCCCCAAAAATATTACATAATTCAAAATCCAAATAACCATGTTTAATATTGAATTACAAAAAAAAAAAAAAGATGAAGTAGTTGTCGTGAATGGTGTACAACGACCAAGCGAATGGTATCATTTGTCTCCATATGTATGTCCATACTTGTTCAACATAACCTGTTTAAAAGTCGATGACAAAATGCGTATGCACATCGAGTGTGGATGAACAACCACCGCAATCTAAATATGAAAAACACTGAATTAATATCATATTCTAAATATAGACCATGCATTTTAAATTATAAAGATAAGATGTTACCTCATTGCATACTATGTCACCCCAGACCCAGCCTTTTCATTTGTTCCTCTTTTTCAATTCTTCAACGTGGCAATCCCAATTCTACAAAAGTGCATCAATAACGTGATTTTAAGTTCATGTTATATAAAGTTCTTATTGGATAAAATAGAATAAAATATTTAAATATGAACTTACTTTATTGAATAAGGCATGGTATCAATGAACTATGGACATGCATTATATTAGAACTTTTGGATAAACAACGTTAGTTGTAGAGTTAAGTTCGTCTTGTGGTAGAAGAACACTTAGTCTATTTGAAGAAGTGCATCTCGAAAGTGCAACATATAATTGCCCATGACTAAACACTGGTGTACACAAATCAATCCCAACATACTTTACCGACTGACCTTGAGATTTATTAATTGTCATTGCGAATGCAAGACGCACGGGGAATTGGCGTCTTGACATTTGGAAAGGAAGTTCTGAAGAAGACGGTGTTAAAGATATTTTGGGAATGAAGACTAAATTTCCCACCTTATCTCCGGATAAAATTTGAGCTTCAATTATTCTTCTTCCACATCGAACAACCATCAGTCTAGTACCGTTACATAGTCCATCCCTTGGAGAAAGGTTCCGCAACAACATTATAGGACAACCAAATTTTAGTTCTAACTTAAACGGTGGTAACCCAGAAGGATCAAGTGAGTTCAAGTACTCATTTGGATATCGATTGTTAATGGATGGGTCATTTTCATCATCCGTTGATAGTTTGTCTGCAGCTAAAGAAATAACGGTTTATCCCGGGAAGGCACTCAGTGCTATAGAATTTATAGTACTGACGTCATCATTACGCGCCGAAAGAATTGTTCGTTCTATCAGAAAGTTGGAGTTGGTTGTTTCATGTGTATTCAATTGCGGATATACTCTGGAGACTAATTCATTTATGTTTCCACACTTTCCTACTAATGGTGGAAGTTGTATAGTTTCTTGGGAACTGGATCCGACCTAATAACGAAAAATAACAAATCAGTATAAATGAATGAATAACTATGGATATAGATAAAGACAAACTTTTATAAAAATTAATTAGTACCTCAATCAAAAATCTTGCAAATTCTTCATTACCAAGTTCAGAGCTATTTAATCGCATATTTTGTGACAAAGTCAAAACATATATGTTCCTCCAAAGTGGAGAGCGTCTTAACGATGCACTAACTATTTGTTCACGCACCCCCTCTGGTAAAATTATATGGAGTGTCCTATTTTTATACACTTTGAACATTATGTGGACCTTTTCCCAAAACCCCCTAAAACTAAATAGAGATGCAAAGCGTGCAGTTGTAACTGGGTTCCAAGTGGGTTAGGACATGTTTGGTACATGATAAAATTCTATGTAAATTACCAAAATAGTAACTACCAAAATGTTAATAAATGGTCCATCAGACATTTTACAAACCTTTGGAGCATAGCGTACAAACACACACAGGAACACAATTATGGAGCATAAATTTGTTCCCGTAATATTTCGTACCTGTGCTGATGGCACGGTGATAAATTTGTTCCCGTGATATTTTATTCCCGTGATAAATTTGTTCCCATGATAATTTATTCCTGTGATATTTTTTTTAATAAGGATTTTATATTTGTTCCCGTAATATAAATTGTACACATTTAAGTTTTTTTAAACTATAGAGTTTAAAACTGTTTTAGTAATTTTTTTTTAATGGCACGGTGAAACTATTTTAGTAATTTGTTATTCCTCAAAATATGTTGCGATATTCGTATTTTTTTAATTTGTTGTTTTAGTAATTTTTTTAAACATGAAATCGCATATTGACGTGATATTCGTATTTTTCCGTGTCTAAGGTGTGTCCTAAGGTTAGCTATTTTTTTTTAATAACGATATGAGTACAAAAACCTCCTTCAAAACCTCTCCCAAATTTGATGTGGATTCCACGTCATATACTCACCTACCTATTATATATTGTAATTTGCAATGTGTCTCGCCACGACACTTAAATTTATTTCTTTGAGCGGTTATTAGGGAAACTTGCTTTGTACTCATTGCACCAATCTTTTTTTTTTACACCTATACTACTACATTTCATCGCGAGTCCCAAGGAATTAAGCCAACTGACTTGATGTAAATTGACCCATGCTAACCTAAGTATGTCAGAAATAAAAGATATGCACTTCCTAAGAAATTCAAACGAAAGCTACTACTTTGTGTGGCACTGAATATAAAAAATATTAAACATTTTTACTTTACATTTATGATGAGAGACCTACCTTTTATATATGTATAAAGCTATGGACAAGGTCCCATTTAACAAAAGAAGAAAAATAACAGTTCATTAATAATTTAAAGGGGAAAACTAACGAACAGGTATTACGGAACAGTTCATTGATAGTACGGAATTTTTTTATTGTTTTTATTTTATTTTTTTATAAAGTAACGAACAAGTATTACAAATCTAATAAGAGATTCAAATCTAAGAAAATACAAACAAAAACAAAGACTTTCTTCTAAGAAAATTTTAAATCTTAGCAGTGTGAAATGAGTTTTAATGTTGCTTACCAGTGTGAAATGAGTGCAAAGCTTGTTAAAACTACACCATTACCACCCTCTCTCTCTTATTAGAGATGTATTATAACTGATAATACATAATTTTTTTTTTATAAAGTAACGAACAGGTATTACAAACATAACATTATTATAATACGGATTTTTTTTTATAAAGTAACGAATATATTAGTATTGAGAATACATCATTATTATTTTTCTACACCTGCTTATGCAATCTATTAAAAACAGGTTTTAGTTTTTGTAACTGGGTTTTTAATCGAGCCTAATACCTGTTTCTTCTAATAGATCAAATACAGTGTGAAATGAGTTGTTGTCTAATACCTGCATATGCTTTCTATTACGAACAGGTATTAGTTTTTAATCTAGCCTAATACCTGTTTCTTCTAATAGATCAAATACTGTGCAAAATGAGTTGTAGCCTAATACCTGCTTATGCTTTCTATTACAAACATGTATTACAAATGGGTATTAGTAAAAGTAAGAGGGTTTTTAATCTAGCCTAATAGAGTTGTTGCCGAAATGGCTTTCTTCTAAACCCCCAGTTTCTTCTAAACCCCCAGTTTCTTCTAAACCCCCAGTTATTTAACTACATGTGTTATACATGAAGCTAAACAAAAATAAAGTTCATAATTTACATCCTTCACACTATGGTTGGCTGGAATTTGTCTACAAAGTTAACATACAAAAACATTATACAGGAACACAGTTAACCATATAAACATACAAAAACACAGAAGAACATGGTTATAACACAGAAACACGTATAACGAAAATTGGAAAAAAAAAGATAAGTTCAAGTTTATTACCTTAAATGTCTCTACTCTTTCTCTAACTATCCACATAAACTCTCTCGAGCAGCTTCAGCTCCATCTCTCTTGCAACTCTCAATGAAGCTCTCCGAGATTGTGTGGAGTAGTTTGAGATTGTGTGCAGAAGATTGTGTGAAGATTGTGTAAACAGCTATCTCTGTTGTACTCCAGCCACTCTACTTTGTGAGTTCCAATGATAAGGCTCATAACCAAAGGATTTTAAGGTTGTCCAGGAGGGTATTTGAGTGGTGAGCCGGAAATGAGAGTACATGTAATTAAGGTTGTCCAAGTGGGTGTTGCATTGTTCAATTGAAAATAAGATTACACGTAAATACCCTCATCCTTTGCCATGTCATGAGTTTTATATGATGTGGCATGAACCCTCCCTCCTTTATTGTATGACATGGCGTGAATAGTGAAAACACCCTCCTGATTTATTATATATATATATATATCTTGCTTGGAGCGTGTTTGGCACCGGGTTCTACTCAACCATTTGAAGAGTTGTTTAGGTTTACTTCTACATCCCTTAACGAAGAAGACTTATTTATTGCTGCGGCATTCCCACTCGGAGAAAGGCTTCGGGTGTGGGTTGACGGTTGTCCAAAAGCTATATTGGAGGAGTCCAAGGTTTAGGTGGAGTCCGGGATTGTCGGCTTAGCAGAGGTTGGTACAAGAAGACGCGTCAGGGGATTGAAGGGAGTCGAGTCAAGTTGTGTAAGTCATCTGTCTTGTATTTGTAAATTTTGTACTTAGTGGACTTAAGGCTAGGGGTCGTCCTAGGTTTTTCCCAATTTGGGTTTTCCTCGTACATCGTGGCATAGTGTGATTTATTTCTCTTTATTTTGCAAAATCACCTTAGAATGCATGCTTAGGCAATTCAAGATAAAATTGGATTTTATCAGACTAAAGTAATTTGGTGCTAAAATTAGTTTAGGTAAATTTTAAATTAATTAAAATTTGTGTTTAATTTAATTTTTCATCTTTTAAAGAAAAGAAATTAAATTTTTGGAAAATTAAATTTTGTTAGTAACCATCATATTCCGCACGTATTAGGAAATTCTCATGGATTAAAAAGAAAGATTTTAAAATTTGGGGGTCCTATCTCTTTCAAATTATTAGATTGTACACCATACCATGGATAGCATGGGAAATGACATGGCATAGTCGAGCAACCAGGTTCATGGGATTTTTAATGACATCCTTCTGATTCATCTCAGTAGAGAAATTTTAAACTGAAATGGACAGATTTTGCTAACGAAGATCGCAATGTTTGGTTAGCAATAGCAATTGATGGATTTAATCCATGTGGTGTTCAATTTTCTAGTTATAGTTATTGGCATGTTATCACTGCACCATTAAATTTCTCACCATCATTGTGTGGGCAGCAAGAGTTTCATATGTTGTCTTTGTTAATACCTGGGCCAAAGGCACCTGGTCAAGATATTGATGTTTTTCTTCAGCCACTAGTAGACGAGTTGGAGGTACTATGGGAATAAGTAGTTTCGGCTTATGACATGTCGAGAAAAGAGTCTTTCACATTGAGAGTTATACTTATGTGTGGGATTCATGATTTCCCCGCATACGGGAATTTATCTGGATGCAAAACACATGGTTACAAAGCTTGTCCTATTTGCGGCGATTATACTCCGTCCATCCGACTAGAGCATAGCCAAAAGATAGTTTACACAAACTACCGTATGTTTCTCAACAATGATCACCCATTCAGGAAAGGAGGTTATTTGAGGTTTAAAATGACATAATATAGAGACCCTCCTAGTCGGTTAAATGGTGATGCAATATTAGAGAAGTTGTCCCACATCGATTATATTCTTGGGAAGATCCCAAAAGTCCAGAGTAAAAAGCGAAAGGTCGGTGATGTAATCGATAATTATAATACCAAAGTTAAAGAGGCATGGTATAAAAGGTCCATTTTATGTGATTTAGAATATTGGATTTCACATCAAGTTCGATATGTTCTTGATGTGATGTACAAAGAGAAGAATGTTGCAGAACATCTAATGAACACAATCCTTGATACTAAACTCAAAACAAAGGAAACAATAAATGCTCGATTGGATATGGAGAATATGCACATGCACATGCACAGTAGTCAATGGATGGAAGTAGATGGACACACTGGTAAAGAGTTAAAACCCAAAGCACCATTTACATTGAATAAGGAGGAGAAAAAATAGTTTTGTCAAATTTTGAAAGACTTAAAGCTCTCTTCGAGTTTTTCATCCAACTTGAGCAACATTGTCACTCTTAATCCACCCAGCTTGCACTTGTTGAAGTCACATGACTATCATGTCATAATAGAATATTTACTACCTGTCTTGCTTCAATATGCTTTCCCTAAACACCGTGATTTACGAAAAGCTATCCAGTAGTTGAATTTGTTTTTTAACATACTGTGCTCAAAGGTTTTAATTCGAAAGGATATTCAAACAGCGAAATACATGGTTGTGGAACCATTGTGTGTGTTGGAAAAATATTTTCCACCAACATTCTTTGATATTAGCATCCACCTTATGGTGCATCTAGTAGATGAAGCATTGATATGTGGGAGTATATCAGATTGATGAATGTTTTCGTTCTAAAGGTAAACAACTTATCTTATATTGAATTTTAACACGCAAATGTTAACGACTTTGTAATGTTCATGATTTTTCGCCCATATGAACAAAGAAATGGGGGACTTTAAAAATATACCAAGCAATAAACGATATGTTGAAGGGTCGATTACACAGTCCTATATTGTTTCTGAGTCGGTTCGTTATTGCATGGAGTATATGCCAAACCCTCTAGAGGGAAATCATCGATGGACTCATGAAGCATTCTTAGAGGAAGATGGGGAGTTCTCTGATGAAGGGACTTTGCTTGATGATTAGATTGTGATGTTGGAACCAACACGGTTTCAACAAATACGTCGGTGGGTACTATTTCGTCTTAAAGTCGATGGACTCCATGAATACTACAGGTTTGAGTTTTGTCACATGTTTATATTAAACATTTATTAATATTATTATATTGAAACTTGAATTTAACATGAACAATTTATAGTGAGTATTAAGAATTATTGAAGTCCAATTTTCGTGGTAAAGGAAAGGGGATCAAAATGACAATAGTACAGAAGCAAACTTCTTTCATACCATTTCTATTTCCCTCAAACGACTTGTCGACATCACTATTTCCCTCACATAATTATCCATTATCAGCACTATGCTCTCGGGAACACAAATCAGACCTCATTGGAATCGTCAAAGTGGGATCGGCCACTACACAGGATCTCCGTGATAGCAAACAGCGTACGTATGTTCATATACACAAAAGCACATAATAGGTATACACACAACTTAATCCATATGTATATTCAATATAAACATACGCTTGCCATATAATACTAAATCTGTATGGGTATAAACTCAAACTGTAGTTATAACCCGTACGTAGTATTTATCTCTCGAATACTCATTGTAAAATTTATTCAAATTTATACGTCTCAATTATATTTATTTGAGCATTATTCTCTACCCAAAAGGCCCCTAGTTACCCCTTATATTAATTCAGTAGTTATTACACCCATACCCTACTGTTTATAGCCTTAGGTCATGGACCACTCTTCACGGTCAATGACAGTGACAAACCGTTGTCACGGACTTATCACTGTCAATGAACGTGATAAAAAATGTGTGTGTTTTTGTAATCGACTTGTCACGATCAATGATCGTGATAAAAAATGAGTGTTATTTTGGCATGGTCAATGACCGTGACGAGCCTGGTCGTCCCAAAGGTGATAATTTGGCCTTTTTGGTGTAGTGTGACCTCCTCTAAGTCTTTAATTAATTCTAGGATTAACCTCCAAATTCCTCATAATTCAAACCATGAGGAAATAACATCAAAAAGGAGAAACTGGCCAATTCTGGGCAACCGAATCAATTTTCCCAGGAGGTCGAATCGATTTGCCTCCGAATTTATTTGCCTCTGGGCCGAATAGATTCGAAAAGTAGAAGGTCTCTTCTTCCCTACGTTTTTATGATTTCTCAACCTAATATCTTCCTCAAATCTCCATGAAACTTCACCAAATTTCAAACCAACATAACTAATCACTAAATAGATTTATAGGAAAGATTTCCAATGTAAATTAATCATTATTTCATCCCGAATTCAATCCACGAATTTATTATCCTCTAAAAGTATATATAACCCTAGTTTCTTATGTTCTTCACATCTTTTAATCAAGAACCCATGTCTCTTTATTATAAATCATCCAAAACACTCTGATTTCATGTCACCAACATAAAGGAACATAAATCTATGCAATCCTACTTCAATTGATCGGTTATACCCACCCAAAATTCATATAAATCTTCCAAAAACATGTAAATATAACCCTATTCTACACGGGTATCATAGCATGCTTAAAATAAACGCAAGATAGACACTTGCCTCTTAATTGAAGATCTGATTTTATTTGTTGATGATGGATTTATTGGTCTTCCCCTTCAATCCACTCTCCAATGATGTTTGTGGTGCAAGAATCACTTGAATCTCTTAAGAACCCTTCCTTAAGCTTCAAAAATGGCTTATCCTTCTTCTCTAATGGCCTCTTTTAGTTTTCTAACCTCTAAACCCAATCATCTCCCATATATATTCTAATAAAGATGTTGTAAATAAATAAGTCTCTTTACCCTATAGTACCAAATTATTAAAATGTCCTCACATGGTGCCGGTTTGGCCTAGAATCGCCTCGGGACCCAAATTATACACTTGGGTATGCTATTTCGACCATTTTGACCCTTTCAGAATCAATCCTGAGCTCTAAATAGTCATCTAAGTCACTTTATACCATCATATTATTTTCACCTCAAAATACGACACATGTGATATTAAAATAGACCGAATTAATTAAAATCTAACTCACCAAATTAATTAATATCTCTGAGTTCAAAAGATCCTAGATCACTGATTTAAATAAATGCGAAATCACCAATTTAATTAAATCCTATATCCTAAAAAATACGGGGTATTACAAAAGTTCAGAAACAACCAGCCCTACCTGATATTAATCTTGAAGGTTTATTCCGACGGCTTTAAGATCGCCTACTATTTGTTGGAGTTCATGGGCTTGCACAACGAAAAATTTATGATTAATCATTTCATAATTCATATAGTTAAAAATAAGAAACTTTCGATTACTTGCTTCCTCATTTTGATCCAATGCTTTCCATAATTCCTTTGCAATAGGAACCATCCGATGTGGACTATAAACAGTTTGAGATAATACATTAAGAATGTGCCATCGACACATGCATTTATCTTCTACCCTCTTCACACGTTTTTGCTTGATATCTTCACTGTCTTCGAGTGTGGTTTCTAAGAATAAGTTCAAGCATGTCATCAAGAATAGATGTCCGTTGAAGAGATATGAGAAAGAACATGATTTTCTCCAGTCAACGGGTGAAATTGTGGCCATCAAAATGATCCAGTCAAACCAAATCTTGACTCATAACTTGGATGGATTGTGATACCATTCCTTCCATTTTTTAAGAAGTAATATTGCTTAAAACTGTTACAAATTTATAAAGGAATTATAATAATTATGAATCCAAGTTATTGCAAGGCACGTTATAGGAACGCTGTCTTTTTAGAAATAGTTCTCCCCTTCCGGATGAAAATCACGTGTACACAATAGAGTTGAAGTAGAAATTTTCCTTCAGGATATAATAAAGTGATGTTTCTTATTTGATTCAAATTATCTAATATTTTATCAAATCAAGAACACTCTGAATATGAACCTACCAGAAGGTATAGGATAGACAGAGTAGAACAGAGAAATTTTCAATATCTAAAACAGAGGCCTGGAGCTATTTTATAGCCATTTTGGTGGTTGTTCATGAACAGTCACCTCCTTTCAGGTATGCGATTCTGAAACTGTTGGATCAAGCCTTTTTGGAATTTCTTTAATCGCACGGTATAGATTCGGAATCTTAGCATAAGTGAATGGATGCACTGCCAAGTGAGCCATTAAAGCACCCAGTGCGCTCAATCTCCCTTTCACACGTTGCGCGATAGGTGGTGCTTTGCGCAATCGCAAAGCCCCATAGCATTGCCTCACTAAAATACTAGTAGTCATCTTTTGTATTTTAGTTATATACCCTTTCACTTTCTTGTAAAGTTTCTATATGGGATAGTAAAGACATACCCACCTTATTCACACCTATTTTGCTTTATCTCTCTCTTTCTCTCAACTAGAAAACCTAATATAAAAACCCAATAAATAAAAGCTCACTTACACAATATTAATACTAAATTATATTTCAAAAATAAAAACTCAATAATACAATTTAATTAATAAATTATATTTTGAAATTCCAACAAGTTTAAAAGGTCAATTGAGGCACTTGACAATAAAGAGGAAGAATCAAACATATTGAATTAGATTCTAACAGATTCCATTGGAAACGGACCCCTAAGTCTTATACAAACGTGCCACAAAAGGTAAATAAACATTTAATTTTATTTTTTTTATTTTTGTTTTTACTATGGATGAGTCACGATTGTTATCCATTTTTTTTAACTTCTTCTTTTTATTAGTTTTAGGTACGATAAAAATGTTCTATTAAGAGACGCATTCGAAACATGCATGAGTATGATGAGGTTGAAATATGAAGTGTGCCATGTGAGTGATGCTTCCACATCAATATATTATATACAATAAGAGCAAGCATATTAATGCAGCCTTTTTATTTGTGAACAAACATAATTCAAGTCTAAAATATGAACAAATCATCAGTTTGGACAGTTGTTTGTGAAATGGTGGAATAAATTCCATATTATTGGTCATCCCTTTCACAATCTTGCAATAATCTCACAACTCTTGATTTTCTTGATCTACCCATTTTTGAAAATTACACAAACACATTTCTATAGAGATATATTGAGGATTACTACTCCTGTTTAAAATTATACAACAGTAAATATTGTAAAAACATGAATATCAGTTGGAGTTAAAATAATGAATTTGGAAGAATTATTCTCTCTTTGATTTTTTTAGCCAAGCACTCTTTTTAGCCTACCATCTACGACCTTGAGAATAGTAGTAGATAATTTTTTTATATGGAGCCTTTATATTAAAAGTCTTGGCATTAGAAACCGAAGCACTAAATGCCCGTTTTGATATTTTCAATATGAGAAAAGAAGTTGAAAAGTGTTTTCTTCACACATGAACTCGTTTTGATATTTTCTATATGAGAAAAGAAGTTAAAAAGTGTTTTCTTCATTGTTATATCAATAATGTTTGCTAATCATTTGATTTCCAAGAAAACATTTAGAATTCTATAATGGAATAATTGTTAATAATACCTCTAATATTATCGTATTATAGGTATAAATTTTGGGCATTAGTTTCAGGAGTTGACAGTTATAAATTGTTAATATATGGGTCGGGTTTTGTACCCGGATCCATAATCCGCCCACCGTGATATGGATTATCCAATTTAGTGTTGGATAAATCATTATTATAATAATTAAGTATTTATTATAATAGAGGAGACTTAAATATAACAGATAAGAAGAGTCCAACTATTAGTTGGTTTTTGGAACTCTTATCTGTTATATATAGATATCCTATTTGGTGATTACACGGTACACCAGAAAATATACGATACATATTTTCGGTATCTCTCTCTCTCTAGAAATCCTCCTACACAAATCATCTCTCTCTCTTGATCCATCATCAACGGATCTTGGATTTGTGAGCGTGACATTCAAAGGGGCAACTCTTGTAGCCAACCCGGACTTTCACGAGACGCGAAGCGTACACGGAGGAAGAACTCGCAGATTCGGTGTCGGCTCGTATCAAACAACGTGCATCGATCATCGGGTTACATTCCGCCTTTGAGGTAATCCGAAAACCCGTATGTGCTATGTGTATATACTGTTTTATTACATTGGTATCAGAGCTTTTTAATTTGTTTGATCGCCGGATTATTCGTCGGATTATTTTTTTTGTACATAAACTCCATTAATACCAATTTAAATTCGTTTTAAATTGAGCGCGTAATAATCCGAAATTTTTATAAGGTTTTGTTTCTGTGTTGATAAAGAACTCGTACGCGAAATTTCATTAATTTTCGTTGAACGGATTGAGAGAAAATCGAAACCCTAATTTCAATTTGAAGTTGTTCCGAAATTTTTTTTGCCCACTTTGAGGCCAAAAACAGTGGATCAAACGACGATGAAAATCTGTTTTTCTTTTACATAATTGTTCTTCGTCACGAGGGCTTTCCAACCATATATTATTTGTTAATTTTGGATTAAAAATGAGCAAGTTATGACCCTCTGAACATGGCTCCATGAAATCGCGAAATCTGGAAAATTTCTGTTTTAAGAAGACGATGAACAGTGTTTTTTTTTGTAATTATACTCTCGGTTTTGTACCAAACTGTACCCAAACCAAGTCGGAAAAATTATTTCAGACCACCGTTGGACTCGACTCGGGGAGACGAAGAGGCACGCGCCATCCACGCGCCGCCCACGCGCCGGCAAGGCCGCGCGTGGGGCTACACGCGCCACCACGCACCGCCTCACCTCACGCGCGCGCGTGAGAGCGCGTGGGGGGTGGGGTGGGGCTGGGCCTGGCGCGTGGGGGCTCGGTTTTTTATGTAGAATCCAAAAATATTTTTTGTGTATTTTTTGGCCCACAGTAAATAGTATTTTTTAATTATTTTAATTTTAAATAATTTTTTTTTGAGGGCCTTAACGATGCGATAAAAATCTGAAAAAAAAATATATTTGGATTCAGTAGGCCGAAAGCAATTTTTCCATGTTGTCAAAATATTTTTTACTGCTGTGCAATTATAAAAATGATTTATTGTTTTTTTTACACTTAAATAATGTCTAAAAATTACCGAAAATTGCAGAAAATTACAGAAGTTTTTTTCTGACTTAGTGGATGGAAAATTAATATTTTCTGAGCATTTTGACATTCTGGAAAAATTAATGTATTTTTGGTGGTCCATTTAATCTAGTATTTAATGGATTTTTATGCTTTTATTTAATGATTATTGTCTTGATAACTTGCGTAGTTAACACAATAGTTATGTTTGACCATGCTCGCTCCCTAAGTTGGTGAGTGTAGCAATGATTGTCCATTTAAAGGCCTAGGTTATGTGTTTTGCATGATTAAATGGACAATTCTGAAAATTAACAGTTGAATGAGCTAGTGTTTGCCTGTTTAATTCCTGTTTTAAGGTTGTTCCTATGTATATGTGCAATCGGACATACCCCGCCCGGCTTTCAGTAGATATTATGTATAGGCTTCTTCTCCTTTTATTGATGTATTGGTGAGAATGAGAGGTTTTTTAAGCCACATGTAAGGGGATGATTTCTGAATGCACAACAATACATAGGAATTATCTTAGCACAAGCTCTAAACTGTTAATTAAGGGGACTATGTGGGACCCTGCGCATTTATTGTTGTATGGCGCAAAACTGGTTATCATAATTTGTTTATCTGCCGTGATTTTAAATTATGATGAATGGATGTAAATGATTAATAGATGTGTTCATTAATCGGATAAAACTTGTTTAAAAATCAATTAGAAAATATGCTCTAATTTTACAATATTAGGAGATGACTGCGAGCTTTGCAAACTTTCGATTTTAATATGTAAGAGAAGAAAATATTTTCTAATTGGATTTTAGAACAAATTAAAAAGATGTGTTTTAATAATAATATTAATGTCAATCTTTTGCGCATTTTTCATGTAGTAATGGCAAGCAATAACGTAATCGCCGCTATGACTAAAGAAGATAAGCTAACTGGTAACAACTACAACATATGGCACCGTAAGATCCAATATCTACTCAATCAGCATGAGTTGCTTGATTGTCTCACCACTGTTATGACTGAACCAGTTGGGAGTAGTACTGCCGCCAGCCGGCGTGAGCATGAGGCTTACCAGGCTTGGGTGAATAAGGATCGTGCTGCCCGCTTTACTATGCTAAGCCACATGCACGATGACCTTATTGGGCATTACGATCACTTTAAGACAGTTAAGGAACTGTGGGATCAGCTTCGATTCGACTTCAGTGGTACGTCCACTACGAGACTTAGGGGTCTTGTTTTGAAGTTCGAAACTTATCGTAAGGATAATAAGCACACGATGACTGAGCATCTTCGAGTGATGTCCACCTTGATTCGTGAGCTTAAGGAAGCTGATCACATTCTCTCTGACGAGCAACAGGTTCAGGCTGTTATCCGATCCCTTCCTGATTCATGGGTGCACATGAAACAAATAATGACTCACAATGACAGTATTAAGAATTTTTCTGACATATCTCGTCATGTTGAGCTTGAGGCGGAGCGCCAAGAGGCGAACCGTGCTGCTGTCCTTGTCGCCCAGAGTGGCAGACGTCAGGGAAATAGGCCCAGGCAAAATGGAAATGGAAAGCAGACTAAGCAGGCTAGGGCAAATGGCCCTAAAGGGAAAAAGATAACAAAAGCCAAAAGAGGCAAGCGTGGTGGGAAGAAAGATATTTCCAAAGTCAAGTGCTACAACTGTGGAAATAAGGGTCATTTTGCTCGTGATTGCACTGAGCCAAAGAAGGTATCCTCTTTCCTTTCCTCTTTATTTTCACCTCTCCATATTTGTGTATGTTCTCATATATTAGTTGCTCATTCTATTCCTATGTGGATTGTAGATACAGGAGCAACAAAACATGTGACAAGGGATAGAGGAGGATTTGTAGATTATCGCCGTATTCCAGCCGGTACTCAGAGTGTCTACATGGGAAATGGTGCTCGTGAAGATGCTGTAGGAGTCGGTTCGTACGAACTCCACCTTAGCACTGGGACCAAGCTACTTCTTCGTGATGTGCTCTATGTGCCTGGAATAAAGCATAATTTACTTTCAGTTTTAGCTTTATCAGACTATGGTTTTTCTTTCAGTTTTAATAGTAGTGGTTTGAATATTATTTTGGATAATATTATTTGTGGACATTGATCTTTATGGAATAATTTGTTTAAAATAGATTTATTTGATTCTGTTTCTTCAACTTCATTATCATATATTGCAAATGTTAATGTTGATTCAGTTACTTGGCATGCTAGACTTGGGTATATAGGAAAAGATAGGATGGCCCGATTAGCTAGAGAAGGCCTTTTAGGCCCACTCGCTAAGGTTGACCTACCTATATGTGAGCCTTGTTTGGCAGGAAAAGCCTGTAGAAAGCCTTTTGGTAAGGCTTTACGAGCTAATCAACCTCTAGAACTAGTACACTCAGACATATGTGGACCTATGAGCGTTAAGGCACGTCATGGCGCCTCTTATTTTCTTACGTTTATTGATGACTATACGCGATTCGGACATGTCTACCTGATCGCTCACCGCTATGAAGCTTTGGATTGTTTCAAACGCTATATAGCAGAGGTTGAGAATCAGCAATCGAAGAGGTTAAAAACTTTTCGTACTGACAGAGGACGCGAATACTTATCTGATCAGTTCAAAGAAACGTGTGAAGAAAAGGGGATACGCAGACAATTAACTATCCCTCACACTCCACAA
This sequence comes from Sambucus nigra, assembly GCA_949130495.1. Classification (NCBI taxonomy): domain Eukaryota; kingdom Viridiplantae; phylum Streptophyta; class Magnoliopsida; order Dipsacales; family Adoxaceae; genus Sambucus; species Sambucus nigra. Next base: position 613,563,034 of record OX422212.1, on the reverse strand, counting down.
CAAAATGGTGTTGCAGAGAGAAGGAATAGAACTCTTCTAGATATGACTAGATCTATGATGGCGCAGGCCAACCTCCCAATATCCTTCTGGGGGGATGCTCTTTTGACTGCTGCCTACATACTGAATAGAGTGCCTTCTCAGTCAGTTTCCTCCACACCTTATGAACTATGGAGAGGCGAAAGACCCAATTTGGATCACTTGCGCCCTTGGGGTTCGGCAGGCTATGTTCACACAACTTCTCATAAGTTCGGGAAGTTAGGCCCTAGAGCTCGAAAGCATATCTTTATAAGATATTCTGAGAGCTCAAAAGGCTACGTTATGTACGGTGAACACCCTGATGGAGGAATGACTGAAATAGAGTCACGTGATGTCGAATTCTTAGAAAAGGATTTCCCTAGCACAAGCAATACAAAAGAGGATCTTGAACTCTATGAGTTAGAGGATACTGAAAACACTTTACCATCTTCAGGCGAGGCTGGGGGATTAGTTCCTCCTCCTGTAATCGCTGAAGATAGTAGTGGTCTTCAGCCTAGTGGGAGCATTCCAGATAGTGTGAGTGCACCACCACTAGATACTCACGATTCTCAGGTTCGCCGTAGTGAGCGAGGAAACATTCCACGTCGTCATTTTGAGATTGAGGGGAATACTTTCCTAAGCATTGCTTTAGATGAGGAAGAGCCAACTTCTTTTGCAGAAGTTCTTTCCTCAAGTGCTAAGGATGAGTGGATGGTTGCTATGCAGGAAGAATTGAGCTCCATGGCTAAAAATAAAGTCTGGGAGTTAGTTGACCTTCCACCCGGGCGCAAGACTATTGGGAACAAATGGGTTCTAAAGGTCAAGCACAAAGCGGATGGTTCAATTGACAAGTATAAGGCACGCCTTGTGGCGAAAGGCTATACACAACGAGAGGGTGTAGACTACGAAGAGACATTCTCCCCAGTGGTGAGGTTTGCCTCTATCCGCCTTATCCTAGCTATTGTCGCGCAAATGAATTTAGAACTATTTCAGATGGATGTTAAGACTGCTTTTCTCAATGGAGAACTTGACGAAGAGATCTATATGGAACAACCTGTGGGTTTTGTATCCAAAGGACAAGAGCGCAAAGTCTGCCGCCTAAAATGTTCTATATATGGCCTCAAGCAATCGTCAAGGCAGTGGTATTTCCGATTTCATCATGCCATTACCTCTGTTGGTTTTGAGATGATTGAAGAAGATCACTGCGTATATCTTAAACGATCCAAGAAAAGTGTTCTTATCCTTTCATTGTATGTCGACGACATTTTGTTAGCTGGGAATGACCTGGACTCCATTGTCGCCACTAAAGAGTGGCTGTCCTCTACTTTTGAGATGAAGGACATGGGTGAAGCAAATTATGTGCTAGGGGTTAAGATCGTGAGAGATCGATCTAAGAAGCTTCTCTGTTTGTCTCAGGAGACTTACGTAAAGAAGATTCTGGAAAGGTTTCGCATGCATAACTCTAAACCCATAGACACTCCAATGGAGAAAGGGTATACATTGAACCTAGATGATTGTCCAAGAACTGATGAAGAAAAGAATCAAATGTCTAAAGTGCCATATGCACAGGCCATAGGGAGTCTGATGTACGCTATGTTGTGTACGTGTCCAGATATCTGCTATGCAGTTGGTATAGTTAGTCGTTATCAGAGTAACCCAGGCCACAAACACTGGCAAGCAGTGAAGAGGATTTTTCGATACCTTCGTGGGACTGCTGATCTCGTCCTATGTTATCATGAAGGGGACTTGAGACTTAGAGGCTACAGTGATGCTGATTGGGCTAGTGACAAAGATGGAAGGAAATCCACTTCGGGATATACGTTCATTCTTGGAGGTGGAGTTGTCACTTGGTGCAGTAAGAAGCAAACGTGTATTGCTCTATCCACAATGGAATCGGAATACGTGGCATGCTCGGCAGCTGTTCAGGAAGTTGTTTGGCTAAGGAGATTCTTTCAAAGGCTAGGCATTTCAGATCATGCAGCTGAGCCTGTGCTTGTCTATTGTGATAGCACGTCAGCTCTAGCTTATGCAAAGGATCCAAAGTATCATGGGAAGTCTAAGCACATTGGCATTCGTTATCATTACATTAGAGACATGGTTGCGCAAGAGGAGGTTGTCTTGAAACATATCTCCACAGGTTGTATGGTGGCTGATCCATTAACCAAGCCCATTGCTCGAGATGTTTTCCTTTCACATGTTGGGAGTATGGGACTACGTAGGATTTGATATGTATGACACCATATTGTTTATTGACATTATTATTATTATTTATTGGATATAGTATTCATTTCTTTTATTTGTTAAATTAAATGAATTGTTATCACTATGTACACATCCTATTGATATGTCACCGGGCTTGAATCGACTCTCTCACACGAGTGATTCACCTTGGCGCTTAGACAGCGAGCAAGATGAGACATTTATGTCTGTGGCGCTTTGAAAGCGAGCTGAGACATTTATATCCTTGGCGCCTGAAAGGCGAGCAGGATATATACGATTATGCAGATTCTGCTATATGTCGCCTTAGTTGAGTACTAAGATGAGACCTTATTTATACTTTTAGGTCGATCATAGAGTATCTCCATAACTCTATGTAGCCTGTTTTTAGCCGAATGTGAGATTTCAGGCAGGCACTATGTGAGTGACTGGGCTGAAACTCAGGTTAGGCGCTAGATAGCGACTAGACTAAGATTCGTATGGCGTCCTTTTATTTCAAAAGTGACATACCCTTTTCAACGGGATGACGCCATAGCATACATTTCATACTGTATGTGCTTTGCCGACCAATAGTGGGAGCGATGAATGAATCCCTGCTTCATCGCTGTGTGAGCCACATGGATTATTATAATCCAACGATATGCCTTTTGTCGACCTGAGACTATGTCATGAAGAGAGGACTTGATGACGCTACTTTAGCGTGTTTACCTAGGACGAGGGTTGATTCCGTCTAAAGGGGCACGACTAGGAAAGCGGTTAAGTCTAATTGAATTGGCATGAGGACTTAGGGAAGACTATTTGATTATACACCATGATAATGTGACTCATAGTCCGGACGGCTTTACTGTGTTTTGTGCACGACTTAGTCATGAGTACATTACATATTTGGGATCTAGCACTGCTTTCTTGAGGGATTAAGAGTGCTAAATTCGGTGTAAATCAAACTGTCTGGGTATATGCGAGATTCCTTCGAGTGATGCGTCTTCGTTAGTTAGATGATGGCTTAACGATTACGCTCCTGAGACTGTACGTTTTCTCGTGAGGTCGCACGTCACATTTTCCTGTATGAGGAGACGAGTGATGACAGAGATCGTTGGAGATTTGTTAGAGAGACCACGCCTTATGTGGGAGAGTGGGAGATGTTAATATATGGGTCGGGTTTTGTACCCGGATCCATAATCCGCCCACCGTGATATGGATTATCCAATTTAGTGTTGGATAAATCATTATTATAATAATTAAGTATTTATTATAATAGAGGAGACTTAAATATAACAGATAAGAAGAGTCCAACTATTAGTTGGTTTTTGGAACTCTTATCTGTTATATATAGATATCCTATTTGGTGATTACACGGTACACCAGAATATATACGATACATATTTTTGGTATCTCTCTCTCTCTAGAAATCCTCCTACACAAATCATCTCTCTCTCTTGATCCATCATCAACGGATCTTGGATTTGTGAGCATGACATTCAAAGGGGCAACTCTTGTAGCCAACCCGGACTTTCACGAGACGCGAAGCGTACACGGAGGAAGAACTCGCAGATTCGGTGTCGGCTCGTATCAAACAACGTGCATCGATCATCGGGTTACATTCCGCCTTTGAGGTAATCCGAAAACCCGTATGTGCTATGTGTATATACTGTTTTATTACATAAATAATAACATTATTAATAATGATTTATAAATGAAGTTCTACCAGATCTTGATCTTGAGCCTTTGTTTTCATTTCGATAACTAAAGAAGTATGGTCTTATTTTTTATTTTCACCTCATACATAGTCATTTATATAGCCAATGTCAGGTGAACATAACTTAAGTACCACCTAGGCCATGGGGCAAACATGACACATGTATCATTGGCATGTTTATCAGTAATATACTTTATATTCTCAATATCATACACATTCACCATGGATTATAATTTGAAAAGATAAACATTTAAAATTCCATAGGTACTTGTAAATAACTACTATTAGATGTATAAAAAAATATGCATTCTCTTTTTCTTTTGGTAAATAATGAGTGCAATGTATGGAAAATTTGTTAGGGCTTTACATTTTCTTTCAGAAAAAAAAAACTCTTTCCAATGAGCTCAAGACTCTCCTTATAGAGAAAGAACAATAGAAAATAAAAACATTGATAAAAGTCCTAGGTTCGTATAATCTAAATTTTAATATAGGCAAAGAACCCTTGGGATTTAAAAATAGTCTTAAGAAAACAAAATCCAAATGCATGTCAGATTTAAAAACCCATATATTGTAAAACTAATTCCCCATACCTTGAAAGAGAATAAAAAAATCACAAAGAGACCAAAAGCCCTAAAAGTATAGTTGTAATTGATATCGAAAAATTTGAGATCTAAGTGGACTGAACTTACCTGCATCCGATTACTAAATTATGGGCAATGATGAGAAGGGGAGACAAAAAGTTCTTCAATTGAGATAAATGAAAGGGTGCAGATAAACAACATAGTGCAGAAGAGAGAAAAATGATGATAAGACACGTTGGAGAGAGAGATTAAAGGTCTGGTGGGGACAAAGCACCTCTTGATATTCTATTGTATTAATTATAAAGGTTTACATTAATACCTCTAGTACTATCGTATTAGAGGTATTATATAGATGTATACGAATATCCCTATTGTTCCCAATATCAGTAGCAAGAATAATGAAATGGCCAACTTGGCTTGCGTGGGTTTCATTCACAACTTTAAAATTAATAATTCAAGACGATTTGGTTTCCTCACTTTCACCTGGTATATTTAACTCAGAAATGATTCATTTATAAAGCTGTGACACCATACCTAATAAAATATTGGGTGATTAGTCCTATATAAAATTAAATAGGAATCTCAAATAGTTTCATTCTCAGTATCACTGTCGAAAAATCAATTAATTACTACTAACCTATTAGGCCTGGTGTTAAATTTTAAAATTTCTAATCTTTTTAACTTAAAGAACAATTAAAATCATTAACATGGTAATATAAATAGCAACTAAAATGAATATATAAATAACCGATAACTCTCGGTAAAATATTTATACAACCATATTGAATACGTGTAAAATAAAATCATTGTAAATAAAATAAATGACATCAGTTGGGCAACCTGTCCGATTATTACGATAGTACATCCTATCTAGATCACAGGGAGATAAGCGTCTACACAATTTCCTATCAACATCCATAGCTACGACAACAGCGTCTGACTCGAAAGAATAATCACTCAGGCGTCCCAGTGTTTGGACACCTAAAAAGTATATAAAGGGGAAGAAAAAGAACATTGATACGGATCAAATCCCCGTGTTTTGAAAATATTTTAGCAAGTGCTTAAATTACTTTAATATATAAAATATGATACTCTTCATATTTAAATTGGTGTCGCACTAACATGAGATACCCCTCACCTCTCATCTAACAATGCACACCTAACACATGAATTTTTAAAACACCCTATTTAGCAAGCCAACCTAACTAGCACCCCGTAAAAGCTCCCAATACCATACGCTATCACATATCCAGTGTATTTAAAATATTCTAATCGTTCGCCCAAGCTGATACATTATAATTTCTCGCTTCTCATATAACCATTCATTTTAAATAACCATCACTAGTTGTTACACCATTATCATTTTAGGGTTATTTAGTGTGTGTGTCTATATATATATATATATATATATATATATATATCAAGGTTCTAAAAAACGCGGGGCGTGATTGAGGCATGGAGGCCAAGACTTAAGCCTTAGAAGCCTAGACGGGCCTAGGCGTAAAAAGGAGTGAAAAGGCATTTAGGCCTTCTTAATATATTTTAATATTTTTTAACCATAACAAGGCTATTAAAATACAAAAATTGCACATATCATAAAAATATGTCTGAATATATGCAAATTAAAATACTATTTGATTATTTTGGATAAGATAATGGTCCGGTTTGAAACAAATTCTTTAAAAGGCGACATCGTTTCACTAAGGAATTGTTGTTTTTAGAAAAAAGTGCGCCTTAAGGGTTTTACCAAGAATAAGGGGCGAAAAGCGTAAGGCGAGGCGTTTCTCCCAAGACTTAAGCCTAGGTGTGCCTAGGCGGGTTTTTTAGAACAGTGATATATGTATATATATATATATATATATATATATATATATATATATATATACTGTGCAAATCAAGTATATCCATACTTATATATCACACACTATATAAGTATAACAACCATGCCTCAGAGCTATAACTCAATGGATGTAGTCTCTCAGTGCTATAATCTTCTCGGGCATACTCAAACATCATCCCGGGTACAGCGGTCGGATTCTCACACCGACTTGGTAAAAACCAAATCACAACGTATGGGAAGTGTCCATAGTTCCTCATTGAAAATAATACGAATCATACCCAAGACTCTTAGCCCTAAACCTCACACACGGTTAATACTGGACAACTATGACCTGGGGACTATACGCTCATGCTCCTCAACCCAGGGCCTCACCCACATCGCGTAACTTCCCATGATAGCACTAGAGGGGTATGTTTCACATAAATATATCAATCACACACATATATTTTTATAATCATGTCATACATATACTCTCTCTCTCTCTCTCTCTCTCTCTCTCTCTCCCTCTCTCTCTCTCTCTCTCTCTCTCTATATATATATATATATATATATATATATATATATATATATATCGTCTATCCATGCCTATCTCTCATGGTATCAACCTATAATCCCGAATATATCAATTCGTATAGATTAATAAGTATACACACAACTTATTTTAATCTCATAAGTATTCACTTACTTATGATATAATTCTCACATTTCTTATTTTCGAAGAGCAACATTTCACGTCTAGCTAGTATTCTTATATCATCCTATTCGCACCTTAGGATATTACTTATACATATTTCTATTCGCCATATGTATATATTCTACACATATATAATCGGCATATATATTCTACACGAATATATATATATATATATATATATATATATATATATATATATATATATATATATATACGACCCCGCCGAATAGTTCCTCGAATGTCGTTTGTCCCAAACATTCCTAAATTTAAACTCCGGATCTTTCCCACTAACCTGAGACTTATGCATCCCCCATTTACTCTTTTAGAGATCCTCGCACTCTATTTAGGATCCCCTAACATTTATCTCCAAAAGGAATTCGTCTCCAATCCTTTTTAGGCCAAGAAAAACCTTTCTTTTTTTCTGACAAAACCGGACCGATCCGGTTCCAAACAAAACGAACCGATCCGGTGCCCCCATAAACGAACCGATCCTATCCTAAACAAATCGATCCGGTAACGCCCAAAAATGAACCGGTCTTGTCCCTACAGTTTCGGAAGTTCATTTCTCCAACTCCAGAAATTCATTCTAAAACTCATCCAACTCAATTTCTAGGGTTTCTAACATCGCCTAACATCAATATATATATATATATATATATATACACACACACACACGCTATGATTTACCCAACACACCAATTAATTTATGGGATTCCTCAATTTATTCAAGAATTAAACCCTACTTCTTATTAAACCCACCATTCTCATTTCTTCTAATTTTCTCACCAAAGATTTTACTATTAACATGGATTTTAGCTCAGATTTCATGTAGTATTATTATCTCATCAATTTCTTATGAAATCATCTTCCAAAACCCATTTTGTGCAAGAATCCCAAACCCAAAATCTTATAGTTTTCACACCAACTATAATATAAAAAATAAACACACTTAAATCATTAAAGCAAGTTAAACACTTGGCTGGTTGGATAAATCTGATGATCTCGTGTCGGAAGCCGCCGGAGCATAGCCAAAAATCTTCTATTTTCTCCCTTTTTCCTTCCTTTCTCTTCTTTCATCTTTCTTTCTTTCCTTTATCTTTCTCTATTTCTCTCGTGGCTTATAAGAGAGAAATGAGGGTTTATCCCTTATTAATCTCAAAATTGACTCGTACACACAAATGTGAGTCCCTACTGATCCAAAAAGTCCCCGGAACCCAAACATTACCCCCGTGTGCTCAATTTTGACTATCTCGGCCCATTTGAGACCAAACGAGCCCTCGAAATCTCCATTTGAGTCATTTGTCAAAAAATCATGTTTTAACCCAACACAACTCCACACATGTTTTCTGTATAAATATTATTAAAATACTTATTTTGGTTAAATATTTATATTTATTATAAAATAAAGTAAATAAATAATCAAAATAGTTTTTGAACTATTTAGATAATAATAAACGTATTTCATAGAGGGTTGAGGTCTTAATTTTGCAACAAAGTAGCGTTAACAACACACTCTATAAGTAATATGATAATATATGAATCTTTGCTTCAATTTATAAATAAATTAATAGTTTTCTTTAAACTACATCTATGTATTGATTATAACATGTCAGTATATAAAAATGAATCAAAATTGGGTAAATAATGTAGTGTTTGGTGATTTTTAGGGCCTGTTTGGTTATGTATTCTGAAAAATCGATTTAAACACTGTTTTTAAATACATTGTGTTTACAAGTATTGGTGAGCAACTAGTAAACTTATTTTTAAATACAGTTTTCTGAAAGTTTGGTAAAATTGTCATATATGTATACTTATATTATATGTACATAAACAAAAAAACACCTGACAATCCATTAATTTTAATTCCTATGTTTTAATTGTTTCGCGTAAGCTATAACGGATACACGTGACTGACCCATAACCCGAAAGCAAACATGGATGAAAATGAGGCGAGCCGAACTGAGCTTAAGACTGCTCAAGCGTGGTTTGTAAATATAAATGAGCCTAAAAATATGTTCAGGCTCGGTTCATTTATCCTACGATTCAAGCTCGAACGAGCTTCTAAGCAAGCGAATACGAACCGAGCTTGAGTAGCGTGGTCATTTTTCACTAGTTTCATATGGTTATCGATGATCGAGCCGAATCTGATAAGATAACGAGCTTAAATTTTTGTTCAAGCTTGACTCATTTATTTTACGAGCTAGTCTCAAACGAGCTTTTTTCCGAACTAACACGATCCGAGCTCAAGTAGTTTGGTTCATTTTAGAGCTTTAAAAGCAAACCCACCATGGAAGCTTCGGGCTAACCCATTTGCTGGACCGGCCTACTCCAACCTCCGTCTCACCTCATGCCGGGTTAAGATGGGTTAGAAAGGTTGTTGGCCGGAGTTGGGGTAGGGTTTACCAACGAGTTTTATCGCTGGTTTGTGGATCCGAGTTCAGGGGTAAGGCAGGTGTATAGGTTCCGGGTTTGCAGTTTAATGGACATGGGGTTGAGGCCTGTGGGTTAATTTGGTGTTGTCTTTCAATTTTCACTGTAATTTTGTTCATATAGCTGACCCCGCATTTGATTTCTAGTGTTGCAAGTTTCACCCAAACCCCAAAATCCATTACCACTGCCTAATGCCATGAGCGTGAGGCAGTGACCACCACCACCGGCGACCTGCCTTCAATCACTGCCATCCCCCACCTGCTTTATAACTCCGGCCATTAAATCTCAAACCCATTAACCTGAATCCTAAACCCAACATCTCTTTCATCAGGCAGCCATACCGGGGTCTAAACCCGAGCTGCCTCAACCCAAACCCATTTCACCTACCTCCAGGTGTAATCGTTTTTGCTGACGCAAATCAATTAAAATATAAAAATTAAAATTAAAGAATTGTTAAATATATTTTTTTTAATATTTATTAAAATATTTATCTTTTAAATTTATTTGTCAACCCATCTCTCTCTCTCTATATATATCAATTCTAGAAATCAAAAAAATTTATACTGATAAGAAATTTGAAAATTCGATCTACCCATAAGATTCTCCCAAACTCCTTTCTTTATAAATCATTGTTCGAATAATTTAAGAACCATATCAATAACAATATGTAAACAATTTTAAGATAGGAAAACGCATTGAGAGATGCAACATGCACAAATTTTTTTCAATGTTTGAATTTTATTTTTTATACACTGAGATTTGTGCATTGAGAGATGCAATGTAAAAGATTCTTGAATATACACTGAGATTCTCAATTGATGCTTTTTCCTTCAATCTCATTGAAGCGGACTCTATGATTCTCAACAAAGGGCCTAATCCTCCTTCAAAGACTTTTTTTCTGCGATTAGCGGAAGTAAGAACAGAGATGGCTGCGAACCTTCTTTGGCTACTAAATCCGGGGATTTGTCACCGTTTAAGAGGAGTTGAAGGAGGGATTCCAAAGCTTTGTTCTTAAACTCGATCCCTCCGATCTTTAATCTGGTGAAGAGGTCTAGAATGAAGAAACCCATGTCATCTTTGTCAGATTTGGGGTCGAATTAGGAGAGGACGATAGCGTGGGTCGGATTGGGAGAGAACGATAACATTGGATCTTAATAACAAATCGATGTCTTGAATCTGTTTGGAGAGCCAGCCGACGGCCATATCGAGGTCGTTCTGGATGAGGAGTTTTACTGGCGTTGTAAGAGGAATCGATGCATTAGTTGCAGAGGGTTTGGAGAAGAGGGTTTTCGACCCATGTGAGGGGACACGCAGAGTTCGTTGGAGAGAGAAAATAAGAGATTTTGTCCTATTAAAAGAGTGAAGTAAAAGTAGCAGTCAACTTGGGCGGGTCTTTTGAGCGGGAGAATGAAATTGAAGAAATGATCTCAGCGCTTTATTTTCTCTTAAACAATCTGGAACGTTATTGTGCTTTGATATTTTTAGAATTCAAAAACAATGGTATCTTATTATATGGATATATACTAGCGAATGTTCGTGTCCGAGCGCACGGTGATAAATTTGCTTCCGTGATAAAACCCAGCTATAATAACCTGCATTTAAAAAAAAACTTTTAAAAAAATATAAAATATATATATTTTAAAAATATTTAAAAAAATATTTTTTTTAAATAATTTAATAATAATGTATGTATGTATGTATGCATGCATGCAAGCATGCAACATATAAAATGTCATGCATGTTTATCATGCATGAGTTACTATTCATAACACCATTGTCCCATATTATATATATATATATATATATATATATATAGAGAGAGAGAGAGAGAGAGAGAGTCAGGCTCATGTGCACACTAAATTTGCACATCATTTTTTTAAATAGTAAAGAAAATATTTTTCAGTTGATTGTTTTTTGTATGATATTTAAACATTTCAACGGATCCATGTAAAAAAAATCAATTCAAAAAAACTTTTTTTGCTATTTTTAAAAATCGGTCAAACTTTTGCTGCTTTTAAGCACTTTAAAAGATGTGAAAGTTTGACCGATTTTTTAAAAATAGCAAAAAATATTTTTTTGAACTGATTTGTTTTACATGGGTCCGTTGAAATGCTTAAATATCACATAAAAAAATTTAACTCAAAAATATTTTTTTTAAAGCTTTTAAAAATTTGGTGTGCTAGTGTGCACAAAAGCCTGCATATATATATATACACACACTCACACATGAGGACGATTTTAGTGTGAAATGGTGTGGACACTTAAATGGTTGGACAAAAACGCGACTAGGAATATAGTATAGAAAGTTGGACAAAAACGCAAGAGCATTTTGTTTAGAAAAGTCGACAAAATAAAAAAGCCCAAAGGCTTAGAGCATCCACAATGGTGGATGCTCTTAACAGGTAAAGTTACAGGTTTTTACCTTTCATCAGTGGATGTCTTCACAATGGGGATAAGTATACATCAGCAAAGTTTGTGAAGGAAATAGTTGCTACGAACTACTATTGTTCGTAGGAACTATAAATACATTTCTTACGGACAACATTTGTTCGTAGGAAAATGTTACGAACAAATGTTGTTCGTAAGAACCCAAAAATATAATAAAAATAATTATTTATATTTCTTACGAACTTCATTTGTTCGTAGGAATTTCCACGAACAAATGAAGTTCATAAGAAACACTTGCAAATTCAGCACGCGTTCCGTAACTTTACAAACCCATTACCATTTATCCTACAAAATTTGTTACGTTCAATCCCCCATTGCAGAGCTTCCGATGTGTAAACTTACAAATTCTTTTGGCTTCTAGTATCACCACTACGAATGCTCTTATAGCTGTACAACTATTGACAAATGTCAGAAAGCATTTTATCTTGGTACATGTTGTTGTTGTAAAAAGTTTTGGGCCTATATTTTACAAATAAAGGTCATGTATGTTAATAGGAACAAAACATTTGTTCCTATATTTTACAAACACTCATGTTTGTTCCTCTTGTAATTTTTTTTTACAAATAAAGCTCCGGTTTGTAAAATTTTTTATCTTGGTATTGTATTATATTTTAAAGCATAAAATACCAGTTGTAATTTTTTTTCTTTTACAAATAAAGCTCCTGTTTGTAATTTTTTTTTATCTTGGAAATGTATTGTAAATTATTTTTATAAATAAAGCTCGTGTTTGTTAAAAAAAAATATTTTCGGATTGCATTTTGTTTAAAAAAATAGAATACCTGTTGTAGAATACCTCTTATTTTAAAGCTACTGTTTTTATTTTGAACGATAATAGGACCTTTGTACGTATTATAAATTGGATTTTTTTTTATCATTACTCTTAGAAACGATAAGGCCCTTTTTTTTTACCAAAATGTTTATGCTCTTTATTTTACCAAAATATTTTACATGATATGGCATCTGAAAGCAACTCATTTGACTCCAACAATACATGTAATTGTGGAGATCGTGTGGAGATGCGAAAGTCAAAGACATCGGCGAATCCAGGACAAAATTTGTTGTGAAAGTTGTGAACTTGTAGTGAAGATAATGGAATTGGGCAAAAAAAAATGACAGATTAGAGAAGATTGACAAAACATTTGACTTAGTACGGAAGAGAATTGCTAAAAATATTGATGGATTGGAGAAGAAGTGTGATAATCGCAATTTACATTTCAATTGTATTTGGATATATTACGGTTTGGATATATTACAGTTAAAATCCATCATTACAAAGCATTAATTAGAATTCCAAAACATCCATTAGAATTCTAAAACATCATTACAGTCGATAGGATCACAAAGACATCCAAAATATTGCAAAACAGATACATTGAATCACAAAGACATTTTTGTTGAATCATCTTCGGTGCATCGCTCGACATGGCTTAAAAAAAATGCTTGAATAGCCAAACAATTGAATCTGCAGCTTTTTCATGCAAAAAAGCACATCACCAAAATATTTATAAGCCCGTCTACTAGTTGTATTAGCCCAAACATTATAATAAAAATTATTACTCGAAGTATCCATTCTCTAGAAAAAAAAAATCAGTTCAAACATTTTAACAAAAATTAACACATTTTAAGCCATAACAAATAAATTAAAAAGGTTGGCAAATAAACACATTTTAAACCCTACAAAATTAAGTTGACACCACCACTTAAATATTATAATAAAAATTAACACATTTTAAACCCTAACAAAGTTAAAAATGTTGGAAAATAAACACAGCTTAAATCCTACACATAAATAAATAAGCACCACCACTTAATTATTACAATAGAAATGAACACATTTTAAACCCTAACAAAAAAATAAATAAGTAAGCAAATAAACATAGTTTAACTCCTACACATAAATAAGTAAGTGGTCGCATAAATAGAGAATGATGTTGGGTTATATGAATTTTGTGATGAAGAAGAGGGTTTTGGAAGAAGAAGATTCTTGGAATTAGAAGTGGGTTTGGGCGTTCGGGTTGTACAGCTATAAGCCTTTGGGCGTTATTTTCTTTGTTGACTTTTCTAAACAAAATGCTCATTGCGTTTTAATCCAACTTTTTAAACGACGTTCTCAGTTGTGTTTTTGTCCAACCATTAAGTGTCCGCACCGTTTCGCACAAAAATCATCCGCGCGTGAGCCATTTTCTATGTGTGTGTGTGCGTGTGTATAGTAGTGTTGAAATCGACCAAATTGTTGATTTATGGAAGTAAGAGAGGTGTTACGAAACCAAGTGAGCATTGGACCATTTTTTCGTACAATAAATTTATCACCGGTTTCAGTGGTACCTTTTTGTGGTGCAATAATATCCCCAGTAATGAGTCGCCAAGCTCTGCGATCTTTGAGAAAACAAGTCATAGCTTGGGCCTAAGGTATGTAGTTATTTCCATCAAGTATGATACTAATGGGATGGGAGATATCAGATCGCTCCACGATATTTTTTTTTCTTTTTTTTAATAAATGAAATTAAGTAAAAATAAACAAATAAATTACAGAAGTTAGAATGAAATGTAGAGTAAAGGAAATATCAAAATGTTTGGGGTTGAGCTTGTTTGGTATCGGTTTGGAGAGGAGGTTTCGACGTCGATGATTAGACTGAGATTGATTCAGGAAGATTCTAGCCACAATTTCGGCAGATTCCGGTGAAGATTTTGACATCCTAAAGATGCAGATTTTGAAGACTAACAATTTGATGTTGATTTCGGTCTTGCTGCTAAGGTGAGAGAGCAATGAAATTATTTATGAATATTTGAGTAAAGTGTCTAAGATGTGGAGGTTTAACGTGGGTTTTGAAACCATGTAAACATATGATTTAGAGAGAGAAAGAGAAGAATGCTTTGTATTGAAATCTATAAGTTTAAGCTTACATTATACGTCCAACTAGGGCTGTGTTTTTTTTCCGAACATTCCGATTTTTTCGATGTCCAATCCGATATTTTTCGATTTTGGAACATATATAAGGTTTCCGATTTCCGATTTTTCGATTTTTCCGAATTAAATTGGATAGGAAATTGGAACTATGTTTTAAATTCCGATTTTCCGATTTTTCCGATATAATTTCCGAATCTTTTTTCCGATTAATATTCCGAATATATCTTCCGATTAATATTTCGAATATTTTTTCCGAATATTTTCTATATATATTTTTTTACCTTATAAGTTATATCCTTATGTAATAAGAATGTGTACAATTTAGATTTCCTTTATTTTTTACCTTACCCCATATATTTATTTATGCCGTTAGTAGAGAGCAACTAGGGTTGTAAGATATTCTTATTAAAATATCACTCACATCTCTCTCTCTCTCTCGTCTCGCCCCTTTCTCCTCGGCGGTGCATATCTCTCATCTCTCTCTCTCGACCCAATCTCTATACGGTCGTCCAACCCCTTTCTTCTACTTTCGGCGGCGCATATTTGTTTACATCGTCCGACCCTTATAGTCTCGAACATAGGTAAGCCTTTTCTAGTTTATTTTTATCTGTTTATTTTTTTTATTTCTACTTATTTACAGATCTGTTTACATCGGTTTATAGGCTCTGTTTACATCTTGTTTACTTCTGTTTATAAGATCGGTTTACATCTTATTTACATCTGTTGGGATCGATTTATAGGTTTAATAGGTTTGTTATATTGATCGGTTTATAGGTTTACAGATTTGTTTACATCGGTTTGTTATATTGATGGCTGCGGCAGAACAGAAAAAAACTAATTTCTAATTTCTCATATTGTCTTCATGCGGCAGAACAGAAAAAAATACCATATTTCTAATTTCCGATTTTTTTCCGATTTTCCGATATTTCCGAATTCGGAAACTTTTTTGATTTTCCGAAAAAATTGGATAGGAAATTGGAGCAAATATTTTATTTCCGAAAAAATTGGAATTTTTTCCAAAAGGTCATTTTCCGATCTGATCCGGCCGAAACACAGCCCTACGTCCAACACACACACACACACACACATATATATATATATATATATAGAGAGAGAGAGAGAGGCAGGCTCCTGTGCACACTAAGTTTGCACACTAAGTTTGCACATTACCTTTTAAAAGTAGGCAAACTTAGTGCTGGCGCACACCAATTTTTTTTATGTGATATTTAAACATTTCAAGGAACCCATATAAAAAAAATCAGCTCAAAAAAACTTTTTTTGAGCTAATTTTTTTTATATGGGTTCCTTGAAATGTTTAAATATCACAAAAAAAAAAAATCAACTCAAAAATATTTTTTTTACTACTTTTAAAAGTTAATGTGCAAACTTAGTGTGCAAACTTAGTGTGCACAGGAGCCTGCCTCTCTCTCTCTCTCTCTCTCTCTCTATATATATATATATATATAGTGAAGGAAGAGGGTATAAGGTGGAGTAAAGTGAGGAGTGGTGGAGGTAGTGGTGGGGTGAGGTGGTGAGGTAGTGTGGACAATGGTGGGGTGAATCGAGGTAGTATATATTGTTAAACGAAAATGTAATTAACCTTTTAATTAATATTAAATTAGTTTAATTGTAATTATTGTACATTTTAGTTTTATGTAATATATTGATTTTGATGATTACAAACATATATTATGCATATGTTTCTTAACGTATATATATATGTGTGTGTGTGTGTGTGTGTGTGTGTGTGTGTGTGTGTGTGTTTTAATATACAATATAAATATACCATATCAATATACTACAAAGATATATTATATTAATATACTCAAAAGATTTCTTTATATGGTTTTACATAAACTATATGCACATGCTATTAATATCTTGTTATATAATATAAATTTAAATATAAATTTAAACATGTTTTTATTTTTAAATCCTTTTTATATTAAATAATATAAATAAAATTTGTTTTTCTACTAACTGTTCAAATTTTATACACGTTCCAAAATTCTTTTTATACACACGTTCCAATTGTTATATATACATATATATATATATATATATATATATATATATATATATATATATATATATATATATATATATATATATATATAGATAGATAGATAGATAGAGAGAGAGAGAGAGTGTCAGGGTTATGTGCACACTAAGTTTGCACACTAAATTTGCACATCATTTTTTTAAAATAGTAAAAAAGTATTTTTCAGTTGATTTTTTTTGTATGATATTTAAACATTTCAACAGACCCATGTAAAAAAAACCAGCTAAAAAAAACTTTTTTTGCTATTTTTAAAAAATCCGTCAAACTTTCATTGCTTTTAAGCACTTAAAAAGCTGTAAAAGTTTGACTGATTTTTTAAAAAATTTTAAAAATATTTTTTTGTGCTGAATTTTTTTACATGGGTCCGTTGAAACGTTTAAATATCCCATAAAAAATCAACTCCAAAATATTTTTTTTAATGCTTCAAAAAAATTGATGTGTGTCAGTACTGTGCAAACTTAGTGTGAACTGGAGTCTCTCTCTCTCTCTCTCTCTCTCTCTCTCTCTCTCTATATATATATATATATATATATATAATTTGCTTAGTTTTTACTCTATAGTTATATACATTATATAATCTATTGTAATATATATATTATCCTAACTCTTTTGATGTTTTGGTTAAGATTTTTTATATCCTTTTATCTATTTAAAGCTATTTAACCCACACGTAGAACTGTTGCACTTCCTTTGTCAAAATCTTTTAAAATTTCACATATCTAGCTCAAGTCATTCACTGTATCCACTTTGTTTCTTGCTTAAGATTTGAGTGAAGTCATTTCCTAGGTCCCACATCATTATTACATGTCTTTTATCATTTTTTTTACATCTTGTCCCTAACTGTTCAAATTATTGCAAGACCCTTTTATCCTCCTCATAATTGTTCTATACGGCTTAGGCCCCACTAGTTGCATGGGCCTCTTGGTTTTTTCTTTCCTCATTTGTTGACCGAACACAACCCTTGTATTTAAACCTTTCACTATCTGTTGAAGCCGATAGGCTTGCTACCCGTATTCCAAAATATGTGCTGGATGATTAAAATAATATTTTGATATCTAAGTTACGTTATAATATCCGATTATGTACATATGCATATAAGGCCCGGGGGTTTAACTGTTTATTGCCTTTGTGGTTTATTGTTATGTAAGCTACAACTTATATATATACTAGCGAAATGTTTGTATTTGAAGGTACAATTTTTTTTTTCAAATTATTAAATTTTGTAAAATTTAAGTCAAAATGTTTTTTTACAGCACAATAGTTTAAACAATTTCAAAAATTTGTGCAGAATTTTCTTTGTTTATAAGACTATCCAGTCTATTTAATAAATAAAAAAAATACTCGAACAACAACAATGCTAATAGTCCGCTCTGGACCTCATATAAATATCAGGGATTTAACTCAAATCGTAAAAATTACATCAATGCACAATTAAAATAATCTATGATGCAAAAACCTCAAAGCCATCCATTATGGTCTTAACCAACATTATTATAATTGTAATGTTTGCCCCGTGAAAAGAAAGGAAGAAACTAACTAATCAATTCAAACCTCCTAACACTCTAAAATTGCACAAATCACTCCATTAGTGGCATTTTTTCCCTTCTTTGTATTTGAAGTTCTACATGGACTTGTTATCCCTTCATCCGGACTTCTTATTTAGCTGCAAAAAATCTTGAAGAAAAAATTTATGTTACACTGCCCAACTATGAAGAAAAATTAGAGTACTGATGAGGAAAAGTTTGGTCACTCCCTACGCATTTCTATGTTACAATGTCGAAACCAACCACAGTACCCCTTACTATAAGGGGATTAAAAAAATATATAATCACATCTTGTAGAAAATAATGATAAATACATTATCTAAAACTTGTGTTTATATGAAGACTATGAACACCCAAGCCTCACCCAACTCTACATAAACATACTTTCACCTAGTGAGTTGGATTATAATCATCAAAGAATGCAACACTAAAATACAAAAAAAAAATCTCATCCTCGGTGCGGCCCATACAAAAAGGAGAGGTAGAATATAGGCCTTACCTCCCATACAAAGGGGCCGACAACTAAAGAAACTCAACATATTTTGATAACTTCATAAAGAGCTCAATATCCAATTAGAATTATATTAATGTTAGAATGAAAACTTAGAGGAAAAAAGCCAAAGCTAAACAAACCTTAATGCTGGTAAACCTGTTGATTCAACCATGTAGTAAATAGCCCAATGGAATTGAAACTCTCTTTTGACAGCTTGATCAGAGTCTTATAATTAGACTCGATATCAGTCTGAAACAATAAATTGAAGATGCAAATTTAGTCTCAAATAAAGAGATTTTGTTGCAGCCATCATATTGGTAACTATCCCATACTATGAAGTTTATATAACAATGACTAAGCCCCTATAATCTCTAAGAATACCCCCACCACCAGCCTCACCTGAATTCCTTTCGAGTATCGATATGCATTTAATATAATTCTCTGAAAAAGACGGGAAATCCATTTCAAAATCAAGTAGCCCCTAGTAAATGTGCAGCCCACAACAGTTTGAAATCTTATCAATTGAAGTATCCTATGCAAATCATAAATATCCCTACAAAATATACTTTGAATCAAGGACCTCTAACCCCGAAAAATATAAATTTCAAAGAGATGAATTGAACTCATACCTTAAACACCTTCATCGTCCTCGCACCCACCTCAAATTTATAAGCACGATGGACCAAATTAGACCTCCCAGCCACGAATTTATGAATGCCAACAACACAACGAAACTTTTAGAAAATGCTTTCAATGTAATCTTAAAAGTCAAAACTCATTTTATTCAGAAAAAAATTAAAATATAAACGAAACTTACGTGATAGATAACAGGTCCTCATCAATAACAGTATAACATAATAAAGGTATATAACTTAATCTTTATAATTCCTGCAAGAATTGCACCTTCAAGGTATACCATATGCTTCCTCCGTGGCGAATCCTCTATCTGTAATCGCTATTTTTATTAAATCACAATAGTAGAAGAAGATGACCAATAAATGAATAAATAATAGAGTTGGTCAGTATGGGAAATTTCATTTAAGTGAAGCACATGAGTGATTTAGGATTATCTTAACCTAAAGGGAAATAAACTAAATTGGTTTTAAAGTTTCAGTACAAATGAATTCCAGATTCATTTTATATATTTGCTGGCTAAAATTATATGCTCTTCAATGTAGTTTAGTTTATTTTTTCAACACACACACCCATGGAGTTTAGATGTTACCTTCAGCCCCTCTCTATTTCCCCTGTTTCTATTTCCCTTCAAAATAACTTCAATATACCGATCTAAAATTTCTTTCTCTAAGCTGCAGATATAAAAGGCATATAATTTAAGTGAGTTTTTAAATCAGGAAACTATATTTTACCGTGCTCATTACTTAATAACAATATTTCTCTCAATTTCGTATTCATACAGAAAATTAGTGAATAACCAAAATACATACACCTCGCATTTCTTTCTTCTCTTATCCAATTGGTAAAGCATGGCGCACAACAAAACAACCATTTCAGATATAACCTGCAAATATAGAAATATAGAGATTAATTTTAGTGTGAAATTTAATCTTCAAGAAAAATAGTTAATATTGTTTCTACAAATAAATAGAAACATAAATTTTAAGGTCAACAAAAGGGAAACAGAATCAATTCAGAATTTTAGATGTATAAACCCGAGATTTTCCAAATCCACAACTCTAAAAAATCTCAAAACATACCAAAAACTAATCAAGTAACATATAACAGAGAGATCTGTAAAGAGAAAATATGATTTGAACCACGGTGAAATTATTAACAAAGAGATTTGTCGAGAGAAAATATGATGTGAACCATGGTGAAGTTATTAACAAAGAGATTTGTAGACAGAAAATATAGGGGAAACCAGATTTGAACCAAGACGTGGTTAATATGATTTGATCTGTACTGGTGTGAAAGAATCAATTATAGTTCAAATAATGTAGATCATAACATTATAATCTTAGATACACTTCTCCATCTCATAAAAATTATCAATAAATGCAATAATCCTTCAATGTAAATTATAAGACATGCTTGTCCTTGAATTATTGATGCAAATTCTTTTCCAAATTATTATTGTGAAGATAATTTGTAAATTTTACAATATATGTTGGAAAGTAACTATGCTTCCTAGACTTGAAGAATTGATTTCCTTGGAAGGTTTGTCCATATCTGGATGCAATGGGATAAAAAACCTACCAGATTTGTCAAAACTTAAAAATTTAATAACATTAAAAGTTAATGCCTCTGTGAGACTAAATGCGCTCAGGGACTTGACCAACTGTAATCCTTAGCAGAGTTGAACATGTCTGGATATGTGCGGATTGAAACTCAATCTTATTTGTCAAACCTTAAAAAGTTAAGAATATTAAGATCTTGTGACTGCCTGATATTAATGGAGATCCGGGGGCTTGAGGGAATGTAATTCTCAGATTGGTTGCCACTTTTTGGATGTTTACGGATTACAGATGTACATAATTTGTTAAATCGTGGTTTGAAAGTCTACGCTTTGCCCTAAAAATGGGATATAATAAGGGAAATTGGAAACCTCACTCCACCCTAAGCTATAAACAGGTCCCTAGGTAAAATAATCAACATCCTCTGTATGTTTTTGAACATTTTTCTCCAATTATGGGTAAAAATATAATCTTTCAGTTAGATTTTAGGCGGATTTGTTTTGTATATTTTGACTTTAGCATGAGAATACAAAGGTAATTCATCAACAACTACAGGCTGCGAATCAAGTTCTGGCTCAGTTCCCATAACCGAGTCAAGACTCAATCGCAATCGTGTAAACATATGCAACTCGGTTAAAAACATATGAAACTCGGTTAAAACACTTATCCCAAATTGTACTACAAATCGTAACCATGTATAAAAGCATATCAAACCCAAATGTTTTGGATAAATTGCATTTCAGGGGGCTTTGTGGAATAGGAAAAGAATGAAATAAAAATAAAAATCTAGAAATGAGCCTCATGCGAGTTTGACCTCTGCACTTGGAAGAAGATGAGGATTAGAGAGAAGGTGAGAAGGAGACACGGAATAATGAACTATACCTTGGGGAGATTTTTTGATATGTTTTGAAATGGGAACTGAGCGTGGGTATGTACACCTTTAGTTGGAGTCGAGTTGGAGTCGAAGTTAGTAACAGACTTGGAAATATGTTATATAGCTGTGTTCGTGTCCACTGGAGCACTTGCAATCTGATTTCTTCTGCAAAACACTTATGTTACAACCATTAGAAGACCACAAAGTTAAGAACTATGTAGATTTGCGAATGACATCCAAGTAATTTATGATCATACATCTATTACCTCATCACAATCCATTTATTAGAGTATTCATACATTACAACTCTGCATGACGTAAGGTCTAGCAAAGCAGCAGGCATAGAAGGAATTAATCTTTCATAGTTTATGAAGGCAATTATGAAAAATCAACATCATATATATTTTTACCAGCTAACAAAACTTCAATGTCATAAGCAATATATATGTACATTAACAATACATGAAGGATAAAATCATTTTGGTGTGTTGAGAATTGAGAAAATGGGAAGTAAGGATAAGGATTATATAGCGATGAAGAGTGATCCGGTGACGGGTGAATTAATCGATTTGGACATGAATAAGCTTCCCCAACAATATATATGTACATTAACAATAATTTAATGTCTTCTTTTTAGGACTTTTGATCGCAAATTGTTTCTAAATTTATGTTGATTTCTTGAGTTTCACAAATTGAACGCAATGCTTGGAACTGAAATGTGAATGATGAAAAAAGGTCAATTAGGCAAGCTCATACGCTCAAAGACTACACTTCCACACATTATTTGTACATAAAAGTAGTGTGCAAAGTACCCAATGTACCGATCTAACACCAAGTATACCAAATGTACTGATATAACAGCAAAATTAGCATTTTTCCAACATCTAAAACAAAGGTTGAGCAATCATAATTCATAGTCGTTATGATAAATGATAACTACAAAAGAACAGAGAACACCTTAGTTATTCTTAAAAAATAATGAAAGGATACTACATAAATGTTTATTTTGTGCAAATTAAAATCAAAAGAACATGAACATCAACCCAAATTAAAAACTCCTAGAATACCTTTAAGCTTCTTGTAAATTCAAAAGTGGCCATAAAAGGAGGAAGGCGACGTTTCTAAGAATTTAAGCATAATGAAACCAATTTTGGAACCCCCAATTAAATTTTAAAACCCAAATCCCAAATATGACATAAAATATAACAATCTAATTCTAAACAATATATGAGAACAAAACCTTAGTAATGAGTTTTGAGCTTCTTGGTTAAAAAATATCCTGAAACAAAGAATAGATAAACAAAAGTTAGGTTTTTGGAAGAAATTAAATGACATATAGATTCATGCGAATAAAAACATTACGGAAAGAGCATACAAATAATCAACAAAAAAAAGCGTACATATCTGTATATCATTTTTTATTGATGACCCATTTTTTGTCTATTTCCACATTCTCACGTCATTAAAAATCTTCTCTTTAGAATGAAGACACCCAACATGTGCATAATTACAATTGACCCTAGCTAGTTGAGACAAAAAATTAGGACTAATAACAAACTCCAAGGTTTTTAATGGAGCCAGGCATAAAAGTACCTTTTTTTACAAAAGCAGTAGAAAATAGTGTTTGCAAAACTCAAATAAAGTGATGATGATAAAAATGAGCATGTGTTCATATGAGGAAGATCCATGAATAAAACCTATAGGCAGTATAATGAGGGAGATCCAAAATCAACCACATGTGTTCTTTGAAATTGAGGCATAAACATCCACCAAAACCAAACCTGAAGAGATCTTATGATGCAAAACTTGAAAACATCGCACGGTTGAAATGAAATGAAATCAGATACTATGAAAAGGAATGAAATTAGATATTATGAAAATCAGAGTGAAATGAAAGACATGCTCATGTCTAAGTAATGAAAAACAATAAGAATAAGTAAATATCAATAGCATTTCCCCCATTGAAAAGTAAAAAAAAAAAAACTGCCTTGATGTTTTAAGAGAAATGGTAGGCTTTTTATCAACCAAATAGTCTGCAAACCAAATGTATCAATAAATTAACACTCGAAAGAAAGAACCACAGCTCAAATAATATATCAAATCAAAGCCCCAAATTACTCTCAAGACCAATGATTTCTTATGCTTTTGAACAAAAAACCTTGAATGTTATGAGAGAGAGAGATATACAATCGCAGAGAGAGTAGAGCCAAGTGATGTTTTAATTAGGGATAATTTTTTTGCATGATCAAAGAAAACTCACCATTTTGAACAATAATTAACATTCTCATCACCATCATCATGAAATAAAATCTACAAATCATGCAAACTTAAGAAAACATGAAAACCATTCCATAGCTTTAGACTAAATACATTTAAAGTTACAGAAACTTCAAAAATCGTTCTTCCGGTGGCAGATAGTTGTCCAAACCCAACCAAACAAACCCTGAACAAAATAAATATAGGAGAGAGAGTAGAGAGACGACAGATCATAGATTTACCTTTTGCTTAATGTTGCGAGAGAGAGAGATGAAATCAAGAGAAGGAGATAGCAATTCCGAGCAAAGAAAAATGGAGATGGAGATTGCACTTTCAAGTGAGAACTTTCGAGCCAAGAAAAATGAATTGAGAAAATGGGGAGAGAGAAAAACATGTCAAAAGAGGGGAGTGTGTACTTTCTGGCAAAGAAAACAAAATTACAAATTTAACCGTGATTTTGAATCAAAGTAATAGAGAATACCAATTAGGAAGGAGGTAAAAGAGGGGGAAATCAAAAAATGAAAGATTAAAAGAGGAAAATGCGGTGGCTCAATCCTACCCTTTACTTAGCTTATCATCTTATTGAATAGTAACAAAATTCTACTCCCTATTTTATATATATATATATATATATATATATATATATATATAAACTGTTAATGTTTGTCCGGACAAGATTTGTAACTTTGTTGGGCCCGCATATATTTTTTATCTCTTAAGATGTGATAGAGTTCAGTGGGAGTTGGCACCACAAGTACGGATATTTTCAAATGAGTCCCATTATTCTCAACTTGAATTACTGTCTAGTAAATGGTTGTATTTGTACCAGATTTGATGCACTATATTTACAAAGGACGAAACTTATACATGCAAAATTAACCAAGTGGGTCGTGGTAATGTATAACCTCAATTCTTTCATACCTGCTCCGAACAGTAACCATCCTTGGGCCCTGCATGTAGCTCGACTGCCTTGGGAAGTTTAATATTTAGTCTGTTGCTTTTTAAAACTTGGGAAGATAAAAATATAGCCTTTCTTAGTGTCTTGTCCCATCATTTCACATACCTATTTTTCTACACTTTCTTAGCCACAATTTGACATAGTTAAACGCAATATTTTAACATTTGGATATTGTTATTTTTACCTCATGCATGCCTTGTTATTATGTACATGTTGTTTAAACCCTCTTTTAAACTGAACTTTCATATTTTTTTATTAATATATCTTATATTGTTTTTAAACTTAACGCATATCTAAATTTGCTTTACACATTTTTATGCAATCACATATAATATTCACAGTGCCACAAGTTATTAAACTTTGACTTTGGATATTAACAAAAGCTTTCTATAGTCCCACATCTTTGGTCAACTTCTAACTGGCACAAGCTATTAGCTTGGGACCCAAAGTTGATTGACTCACACTATTAATTATTGCAGAGTTGGTAACTCTTATCTCTTTATTTTTTTTTTCTCTCATGGATTAATATTTAGCGGGAGCTATTTTGAGGCACCTACAAGTGCCTCTTTCAGTTATAATTGAGCATGCTATTATCATGTCTCAAATGGTCATTTTTATTGAAGAGCAAAATTGAGATTTGCAGATCATCTTTGAAGACATTTTTTCTCTCACAAAATCAGAGCATTAATGCGCACAAGCATGTGTCTAACAACAAGATTTTTAAATTTATACTTAAGCATTTTGAGAGTTTCATTGAAGACACAACACAAGAATGAGAACATGATCAAGAGCTAGAGAATCTATTGAGAACATTTGAATTTACTACTCAACTACTACACATTTAAGAGATAAATTAATTTTACATTCTGCTCAATCATTGAAAAAGAAGCCTTGAGCTTACACCAACATCATTTATTAAAGTCTCATTACTTAGATCACAAATTTTATTTTAAGGAGTTTCATTATTCTACATTATACGAAAACTTCAGAATTGTTGGAAGCTTTGTTGAAGCTTCGATTTGTAACGGCGATTGGTACCTACCATCAAGTAGAGCAAGGTCTTGGAGCTGGTATTTGCTTCAAGTATTTGTAAAAGTGGTGGTTTGATCCTACCGTCATGGGATCAAGGATAGTGAAGCGCAAGGAGATGGGAGTTGTTCTAGGTGCGTTGACGTAGGCCGGATTTTCGCTGAACCATGTTAAATTCGGTATTATTTATTTTCTGAACTTTATTTGCTTATTTATTTGTCCTTGCTTTAATTTATATTTTCAGCACTTAAATTTTCAAATATATTAATTTCAAAAATTGGTAAATTTATTTTAAGGCTAAAATAATTATTTTCGAATTAATTAATTTATTTCAGAACATTAAGTTATATTAAAGGATCAAATATAAAAAAGTCCCTCAAATATTTTTTAATACACATTTATTCCTGTCATAATGTGACCTAGAAACTGTACTTCCTGTAGCTAGAAACCACACTTCTCAAGTTTTGCATACAATTGATGATCCCTCAACGTCTGCAGGACCAACCATAAATGCTTAGCATGATCGACCTCCATTTGAGAATACACTAGGATGTCATTAATAAACACGATAAAAAGCTGGTCCAGGAAGTCTCGAAAGACTCTATTTATGAGGTCCATAAACACGGCAGGGGCATTGATTAGTCCAAAAGGCATAACTAAAAATTCGTAGGACCCATATCTAGTTAGGAACGTAGTTTTGGACACATCCTGCTCTCAAAACCGCAACTGGTGATACCTCATCCTCAAAAATATTTTGGAGAAGTATGACGCTCCCCTTAATTGATCAAACAGATCATCGATCCGAGGTAGTGCGTATTTGTTCCTCATGGTAACCTTATTAAATTCTCGATAATCAACGCACAACCGGAGATAACCATCTCTCTTCTTTACGAACAATATAGGAGCTCCCCATGGCGACGTACTACGCCTAATAAATCCCTGCTCCAGTAACTTTTGGATCTGATCTCTTAACTCCCTCATCTCAACAGGAGCCATACGGTACTGAGCTCTAGCAATCGGCCGTGTTTCCGGTGCTAAATCAATCACGAACTCAATCTCCATACTCGGAGGCAAACCACCTATCTCCTAAAAAACATTCGCAAACTCTCTAACAACGGAAATCGAATCTAAGGAAATGAATACATCATGAGAAGTCTCATCCGTAATACAATATGCTAGAACCCCCCTCTGAAAGATCCATAGCCACTAAAGACATTTCTTGCCCCGAAATGGCAAAAACTATACTTTCCCATAACAATTTATTATTGCATGATATTTCATCAACCAATACATACCCAAGATGACCTCATACCCTACCATATCAAGGACAAGCAAATCATCCTCTAAACACAAATTGCCAAGGTTTATCTCCACGCTTTTACAAACAAAGAAAATAAGGGAACCATCACCCATAGAAGATTCAACACTAGTAAAAATACTCTCCGCACATTTAATTAACCCCGTAGACTGAGAAAAACTTCTAGAAATAAAGGAGTGCATCACCCCCGTATAAAATAGTACACGAACCATATATCCACGAATGATAAACTTACCCTCAATTGCCGGCGATGCTGGCGTGGCTGGAGGAACCATAACATCCTATATATGATATACACGCCCATACTGTAGTTGTCCCTGTGGTGGAGGGACGAATGGATTAGGCCCTGGTTGTGGTAATTGTGCCTGCTGATGCTGTGGAATTCTAGGAAACTGTCCCCCAATAAACTACGAATAAGATTTCCTATAATGTCCCAACTCTCCACAAAGAAAACAACGACCCACCATATTTTCCTGATTACGGCCCCTATTATTTCTGAACTGCCCAAGGCCTTGGCCCGGATGGCCTCGACCCCTATTGTTACCCCGATTTGCCTGGCTTACTTGCTGATGTTGTTGAGCACCTTGACCGTGTCTGAAATTACTGCCACTAAAATTAAGTCCCCCGAAATTCTGTCTTTTGGATAAATTCCCTTGCTGGGCATCCCTCTCATTTTGCTTACCTCCCGAGGGTAGTGCTCCCCTTCCCGCACCATTTCCTCCTGGATTACTTGCTTGCCCCACAACTGAAGCTTTCTTACTTCCTTGTACATGCAACCAATGATCTTGACAATGAAGTAAAGCGGTATTCATAACGTACCCGAATGTTTATAAAGTTGGATTCCCCAACAAGTGTTGTCAGATCCTCCAGTGTAAGCCTCCAATAAACTTTGATATTTTCCTTTCCTCCGGAGTCACCTCATCTGGCACAAAACTGGCCAAACGAGTGAATTCCTCCTCATATTCAGCCACAAAACGCTCACCTTGAACTGCATCTTGAAGTTTCCTCCTCATTTCCTTCTGAATTGTGGGAGGAAAGTACTTTCGATCAAACAAAATCCTAAAGTCTGATATCGTCATTGTATCTCTTTGTTCGGGAGTGGTCATTGATTCCCACCAGTGAAACACTGCTCCAACTAGTTTAAAGGTAGCAAGGATTTACTTCCGGTCCTCACTACAATCTACCCTACAAAGATGGCGCTGCATATCCTTTTTCCACTGATTTGTAACTACTACATAAAAACTGCCCTGGAATTCTGGGGGATGACCCTTTAAGAAAGATTCTCTAATCCTTTCTTATGGATAAGGTCCCGCCTGAGCTTGCATCCCTTGCGCCATCGATCGTTGGGCTTGGGGAATTTGTTGAACCACAGTAGTCATCGCAGCATTGACCTCCTGGGCAACTATATTAGCTACCTCAGTGACATTTATAGTTCCTTGCTGTGGTGGTGGAGTACCTACATCATCTTCTACAACTCTATTTCTTCTCGCAGGGCGACATCTTTTAGGCGGCATCCGAGAAAAGAAATAATAAAATTAGAATACCATGTAAAACAATTATCTTCACAAAAGATTGCAATCATACAAAATAAAACAATCCTAACTAAAGGGCTCATTATCAAAGAACGCTACGGTAGAACGTAGTAAGTCCGCATAGATCCTAAAGACTCTAGAACCTGATGCTCTGATACCATTTGTGACACCACGCTTATTAAAATAAGAGGTGGCCAACCCGATACTCCAACAATAACAGGAATCATAGATGGTCCATTCTTAGCATCATAGTAATATAATAAATATACGAAATAACCACCCATTATTTTAGCAAATGGATTGTCAAAATATATTTAGTAAGTTAAAGAAAACATTTAAACAATCACAATTAAAAAGAAGGTGGATATAACAAAAGACAGATAATCGATCAACCATCATATACATCAAAATAACCGAATAAGTTGTCGGTTAACAAACACTTACAAATAGGTTACACCGAGTACTTAAGTATAACATTACATAATAACATACAAGTATAAAACATGGGCAGCACGCCCAAACATGCAACCGATCATAACTAGAATACAAAAGATGGAAGCTTCTATATCAAAATATCCCGTAACTTCCGCAAGGTGTTACAGATCCAAGACACTGGGAGGGAAAAGTCAAAACAAGCGTCCTTACAGCGGAGAACCTGAGCGAATATAAGATTCATGCAAAACAAAAAAATATGAATGGGTTAGATCCTGACTTTATATGATCACCATGTGAATAAAATGCATGACAGTTATGGACAACCTAATCATCATGAATAATGATAACAATCAGCTACTTAATTTACAAGAATGACCACATATTAATTTTGCGAGAGGATATAAACAAAATTATTACTTAACAGTATTCAATTTCCTTTCCAAATAAATTTCATTTCAACGTTCCATATCTCGTTAGGAGACGTTTTCAAAGCAATTTAATTCATAGAGTGGTTTACCATCAATAATATCCCACTTTAGTAAGAATAGTCATATCACAGAACATATAACGATTCTAAGACCGTCCTTCCGGGTTTCCCCACTGGACGCACCCCTAAATAGCTATCATCTTTCAGGGATTATCACCAAGATAACCTGGGCATCATTAATCGCATAGCGTATGGAAGCGACCATATACCTTCGACAATCGGTCATAACCACACCTGGAATTACCCCACTTCGAACAACAATCACACAATATATAATAACCGATCCTATGGCCGAGGACTATATTCGCCCTGCATTCACTATCTAGGGGACTTCACCTCATATGCATAACTTCCCCTATCATAGCATTTAGAGAGGTGTGTATATGCAAATTTATCATTCCCAAGCTATTTCCCTTTCAAAGTATGCATTATATTTTATCCGGAGCCATAAGCTTTTAATATCGTCATTATAAGCCTCAAGGTTTAATTATCCCCACTATAAATCTCCCTTAAATAACATTCCTTCTATAACCCTTCACGTATGATACTCTTGAGTAGAATTCTAAAAGTTTACAGTAACTCACTCTAACTCTTCCTAGGTCTAGACTAGTTCATTCTATAAAAGAATCATTTATCTTCCTCTACTTTAACTAACTAAGTTGATTCCCGAACTAAGCCCCAAAATCTCATTTCTACTTAGATTCTTAAATACCTTACTACTAGACTCTAATACTCTAGTTTTTACTTCATTCAAGAGGGTTCCTAAGTCCATATCTTAAAAGAAAGAAGCTAGAAAGAATTTTGGATTTAAGAGTGAAAAACAGGGTACCAGTCATGGGACCGCGGTCGACCGCAACTCAATGGTTTTGTCTACAAAATAATGAAGTAGGCTCAGTTTGGGAAACCCGGTCGACTGGTCCTGGGACCGTGGTCGACCGCGCTCTAATTTTATACTTGTATACGAAAGAAGTAGGCTTTCCCTTGAAGGCCCGGTCGACCAGTCCTGGGACCGCGGCTGACTGCGCTTAGCAGACCCAAGATTTTCTCTTCTTCTACAAGGTTAAATCTAAGACCTAAACTCCTTATTCTTACACTTCCTTGATTCTCATCACTCAACCACATAACCTCAACAATTATACACCCCAAAAATCCATATAACTAACTTAATTCATACCACTCCAAGATCCAAGGTTTTAAACATCAAAATTTATCCAAAAACCTACTATTTGTTCCCATTCACCAATTACACAACCATCACAACAAATTATTCACATTAAATCATATACTAGCAAGTTAGAAACTTGCCTTAAGCTGAAATCTCGAATTCCCGGGAGGTAGATGTAAGACCACACCCCAATTTCTTCAATTCTTCTCCTTTATCTTCTTTTTCTCCACAATTATCTTTCTCTCTCTTTCTCTCTAGGTTTAGGAACATATATGAGGAATAAAAGGTTTGGAAGACTTAATCGTGCACTTAACACTTGCTTCTAACTTTAAATGTTAATACACCATTAAAATGACTCGTAACTACATAATTAAGTCATAGCCTGTCAAACGTGCCCAGAACCCCAAAAATACAATATGGCACTTATTTTGACTATCTCGAATATTTCGGGACTAACTACACCCTCTAAACTGGCATCCAGAATAATATAAATCATTTCCATATCCCCGTCATTTTAAACCATAACTGTCGTTTTTACCACACTACATTACAAAATATAACATGATGCTATTTACATTAACATAATAGTAAATATGCAAGAATCTAGTAAATATTATCTTTTACTCGCTTAGATATTATTTACTCCATCCGCCGATATTTATATAATTACCTCATATGGTAAATTAATATAAATTCAATTACTCAAAAGTCAGGGTTATTACATCTTCACATTTAAATTTTTATGTTTATTATCTTTGATAATTTTATGTTGTATGGCACATGCATTTGATTTTGATGACAAATCTTTTGAGATGAAAATTCATATTTTTTTGCGTGTTACATCTTGACATATTTTTGTAAATAATAATATTGGATTAATTCACGACTTTATTGTATATTAATTTGAAATGAAAATGTCATGTGAGAACATTCTAGTATACTAGTTATATGAGCTACATGTTAATATTATGACATTTATTCTTTGATTTTGATTATATGAACATATTAATCTTTATAAGTTAGATTTGTGACATGCTACATGATTAGTGTCATTATTTAAATATTGTGACATTCATGGTAAATATTTTTTTTGGAAAATAGTAACATTTGTGTTTTGTGTGCTTGATTTGAAAAATCATATGATTAACCAAAATGATTTCTGAATATTTTTTGGAGACTTGTTGAAAATTGATTTTTTGAAGCAAAAAGATGCATCATATTTATTACATGCATATATGTCTTCATTGGTATCTCTTGGGGGAGGTAAGATGATTTTTGAAAATTATTCATAGAAATATGGTTGATCGTGATTTTTGATGGCTTATTATGGATATTGCAATATTATTTATATACTCCGAGAATTTTATGCCCGCATCTTTGAAACGGCAAAGCACGAACCTTATCATAATTTTTTTAACGCTACACACATGTCGCAATGTTTTAACTTTTGTTGAGAGCTTCATTCAAATTATTTGAAAAATATTGAGTTGTAAAATATTCACCATTATGTGCTTTATATTATTGATTTTACCATCTTGGTGACTTTTGCATTATATGATGATATTCTTGCCTATCTATTGAATTAACTACATGCTTGAGAAAATTCATGAGAAAATTTATAATGAATATGTGTCTATTGAACATTTCATGATATTCATATATGTTCCTTGTGATTTATGCTTGGATCCCATGCACGAATTATTTTTGATAGGGGGAGCTTCGCATTTTACCCTTAACACTCGATTTATATGCAAAATCTTTTTTATAATGTCAAAAGGGGAAGAAATATGTATGATTAACTAATTGTGCTTAATTTATTCATTTTATGGATTAATGTGAATCAATGTTTGTCATCACCAAAAAGGGGGAGATTGTTAAACGAACATGTAATTAACCCTTTAATTAATATTAAATTAGTTTAATTATAATTGTTGTACATTTTAGTTTTATGTAATATATTGATTTTGATGATTCCAGACATATATTATGTATATATTTCTTAATTTATAATATGTATAACTATATAACTATATATATATATATACAATATAAATATATTATATTAATATACTCAAAAGATATATTATATTAATATATTCCAAAGATTTCTTTATATGGTTTTACATACACCATATGCACATGTTATTAATATCTTATTATATTATATAAATTTAAACATGTTTTTATTTTTAAATCCTTTTTATATTAAATAATATAAACATAATTAGTTTTATACTAAAAATATTTCTACTAACTATTCAAATTATATACACGTTCCAAAATTCTTTTTCTATTCACGCTCCTTTAATTATATATATATTAACCTAACTCTTTTAATTTTTTGGTTTTGGTAAAGATTTTTTTTTTTTATCATTTTATATGTTCAAAGTTTTTTAAACCACGCGTACAACTGTTGCACTTACTTTGTCAAAATATTTTGAAATTCCACATATCCAGCTCAGGTCATTCAGTGTATCCACTTTGTTTATTGCTTAAGATTTTGGTGAAGTCATTTCCTAAGTCCCACATCATTATTACATGTCTTTTATCATTTTTTTGGCATTTTTTCACTAACTTTTCAAATTATTCACTACACCAAATATGTCGGATTGTCATGGTCATTGACCGTGACAAGTCCAACTTGTTACGGTCAATGACCGTGATAATTCTGGGGGTGACAACTCTTGTTGTCATGGACTTGTCACGGTAATTGACCGTGACGAGTTCACTAAACTTGTCGCGATCCTGTCACGGTCTTTGTTGACCTTGAAAATGTTTGTCACGGTTAAAGACCGTGACAAACCAGTGACACACCTTAAAAAATTATCACGGTCATTGACCGTGATAACTCTGGGTAGAATTTTAAAAAAAATATGCTGGGCAGCTTGGCCACTGCCACTGCCCAGCAGTATATTTGTACCTGTTATTGCAAAATTGTACCTGTTCAAACAGCATATATCTAAATAAAATAGAAAGAATGCACCAATTCATTGCATCTATATTTTCATATCCAAATCTCCAAATCAAAACAATTCAAATATAATCCAAGTGTCCAAATAAAAATAGATATAAATAATGTCACGACATAGTGTCTGGGGAAGGATCGAGGAGGAAGGAATGCCACACGATATACGCATTGAGACACCCCTCAACATGCGTCACACCGCATTATTCGCACAACCATAATGCGGAGTTCTCCTTTGTGGGTATCACATGCGTGACAAGCACCTTGGCCCCGATGTTTTGAATACGTCCATGAACCGGAATACCCTCGACGGTATTCGGGTCCCTCAATCCCTTCGTTATCCACTGGCCATCACATATGTCACGTAAAAATACGCTCAGCCAACTGATTATTGACATAGTCCGCTGGACGAGAGCCAAGTAGGGGACTTGATCATAAAGCGACGAGTACGCGTGTATCAGCGCTGAAGAAGCGATGTCCACGCCCTAGTCCTCCTCCACCTCCCCCTCCACCACCTTCTCCTTTCCTTTACCCTTGCCCTTTTCGCCCAACTGACGCTTCATGAATGCATATATATCTAGGACCGTCGCCTCTAACCTTGATAGCTTTGCGTCATGCGTGTCCACCTGACGAGTCAGCCCGGTGTTGCTCGTCTCCATTCCGGTGATCCTATATTTTCCCACCCAACATCGATCCACTATAATCCAACACCAATAGCAACAATGAACCAACAAATGTGTATCCCGTATTCCTTCTAATTCATCTACTCAATTAATTCATTTCATCACGTCTTATAAATATATCATCATTAAAGCTATACAATTAAAGTTACAATTAAAGCTATATTTTATTAATCAATTTGCCCGTTTCAACTGTCACGGTATAATATTAATGTTTAACAACTTAATTATGAAATCCAAAACAACAACATCTAATATGTACAATTACTAAAAATCCTAAACATCAATTCAAACTAACTACTTACTAATTCAAAACCAACAATTAATAAAGGCTTCTAACTCATTTATATCCAATTAAAGTCATAATTAAATTAGCAATAATAATTATAAACCCCAATTTCAATTCCTATTATGACTATTCTGTGAGAAAATTCTCAACATATATTTAGGTATTTATACTTAAGGGTACAACATATATTTGGGAATTTACACATTAATCAACACACACGCGCGCACCCCTCCCTACCCCCATCCAACCCCTCCCTCCCCCCACCACACACACACATATACATATACACACATATATATAAAGGAAAGAGAAAGAGAGGAAAAAATCTGAAAATATCTTAGAGAGAGAAAGAGGGAGGGAAACTAAAAGGGAGGGGAAAAAAGGAAGGGGAGGGTTCTTTTACTGACAAATTTGTCACGGGCCTGTCACGGTCTTTGGCCGTGACAAAAAAAATGTGTTTTTTTTATCACGGTCTTTGATCGTGACAAGGATGGTCGGCTGAAGGGTGCTAATTTGGCCTTTTGGGTATCGTGTTGCAAGAGCCTTTTATCCTCCTCATAATTGTTCTATATAACTTAGGCCCCACTAGTCGCATGGGCCTCTTGATTTTTCCTCTCCTCATTTGTTGATCGAACACAACCCTTGTATTTAAACCTTTCACGATTTGTTTAAGCCAATAGACTTGCTACTCGTATTCCATGACATGTGCTTGACGATTAAAATAATATTTTGATATCTAAGTTACGTTATAATCTCCAATTATGTACATATAAATATAAGGCCTTGGGGTTGAACTGTTTATTGCCTTTGTGGTTCACTGTTATATAACTGTAATACCCTGTACTTTTCATATTTAAATTACATGAGTGAGTGTAATTTAATAAATTGAGAATTTAAAGTGAATAGTAAATATTAGTTTGCAAGTGTCAGATTAATATTTACATGGGTTATATTTTCTTACAGGACTTAGTAAATGAGCTAGATTATTTTAATTACATATCGTTGTTGGGTAAAGCGACAGAGGATAATATTTTATTTGGAAAACACGCGTGAAGATGTGTTGAGTTCAAAAAAATGAATTTTTGTAAAGTGACTCGGATGGTAAGTTCAAGTTCATGGTTGGCCCCGGAAGGGAGAGAAAGTCTAAATGAAGTACTTGGGGGTGTTGTTTGGATTTCGGAGATTTTTGGACAAGTAGGGACTCGCAAGTGAGTATACGAGTCAAAATTGGATTTTATAAGGGATAAGCCCTTATTTCTGTCACATAAGTCACGAGAGAAAGGGGAGAAAGGAAAGAAAGATATAAGAATAGAAAGGAAGAAGAAAGAGGAGAAAATGGGAGGACTCCGGTCAATCTCCGGCAGATCATAGCACGGGAACGTCGGATTTTATCCAACGAGGAAAGTGTTTAACTCGCTTTAACCATCTAGTGTTTATTTTTCCCATATCAAAGTTGTTGATGAAAACTTTGGATTTTGGGTTTGGGATTCATGTGGAAAAATGGGTTTTTTGATGAATAATTTCATGTAAATTTGATGTGATATTAACTCCATATCAATTATGATCTTGAAACCATGTTAGTGGTGTAAATCTTATTGAGAAATTGGAACAAATGAAAATGGTAGATTGATTAATAAAGGCATTTATTTCTTGAATTATAGGTTAAATCCCATAAAGATATTGATGTGTTAGTTAAATCATTATGTGTAGATGATTATTTTGTTGGTTGTTGAGGTAGAAATCATGGAATTTGAGTTGGGATTGTGTTAGATTAAAGAGAAAATTAGAGTAGAAGGTGAATAGTAACTCAGCGGACTTTCCAAATCAATTAGGGTAGGATGCAAATCGATTCGCTTGTTTGTCAAAAAATGAAATTTTTAAATCTTTTCGATATGGTCACGTGGGCACTAATCGCTTATTTTTATGATAATTTTTGAATTAGTAATGATTTTTCTACGGAAGGGTGTCCGAGATCGAAATCGTTAGTCAGAAATCAAACCTGATATTGGGAGAATTAAGGCTAGAATTGTTTGGAGATAAAAATTAGGGGTTCCTAAATAAATTTTTAGGACTTCTAAATGACTTGAGGAGAAATAAAAATCTTGGGTTAGTAGAAATAAATTCGGGTTATATTTTAAATGAATGTTAGGGACGAACAACATTCGAGGAAATTATTCGGCGGGAGTTTATATATATATTTATGTGCGTAGAATATATATATGTCGATCATAATTGGTTTAAATCCGAATGCATAGTAGGATGCTATTAGAATATTAGTTATTTATGATAAGCTATTATTAGGGAAATGATTAACAAGATATTGATATTCCAAGTAAGTAAATACTTAGGAGATTAAAATGAGCGTGCGTATGCTTATTTTTTTTTTATATGAACGTATAATTGGAATTTACAGGCTAATGCCACGGGTGATAGGCATGTATAGCCGGATTTGACGATACATACGACTATAGGGATAGTATGTATATGATTATGATTTTATATATATCATGTATGATTGTGATGTAAGGATGTTGACATACCTCTCTAAGGCTATCATGGGAAGTTGCGCGATATGGGTGAATCCCCTGGCTTGAGGAGCAGGAAGAGTATAGTCCCCAGGCCATAGTGCCAGATTATTTATTGTGTGTGATTATTTTATTCGCGTTGAGGTAATTCCGAGTATGGTTATAACTCACTGTCGAAGGACTATGGCCGCTTCCCATATGTTTGTGTTAGGATTTTTCTCAAGAGCATGAGTGAGTTTTCCTTGAGCTAGGTTACGGTGTGTATGCCCTGGAAGATGATAGCATTCAGAGAATGCATCTAGTGAGGTAATGCTTGGAGGGATGGTCTTAGTTACTTATATTTATGTGTGAAAAATATGTATGAATATACTGATGTTTATGGTATATTGTATATATATATATAAGATGTGAAAGATATAGATATACGATCTTGAATAAAATTTGGAAAGTAAGGTAACTGTTTATTTATCCGGGAGATTAATATCCATAATAAAATATGATTTGTATATAATATGAGAATATTATATACAGGACTTATGGCACTAAAGTGAGAATAGTGTAATAACTCGTGTGAGTTATTTACTTGGATGATTGTATATTATAAGCGAGACATTTATAACTATAAGCTTAGTCGATAGCTTAGAATGTTATATAAACGGAGTTTGCGATAGCGTGTAGCGTGTAGCGTATAGCATATAGCATATAGCATATAGCACATGATGAATTAGTGAGATATGATATTGGTTAGGCGGGGTAGCATAACTAGGGTGCTTAAAACATATGCGTTAGGTGTGAACTATTAGATAAGAGGTCAGGGGTATCTCATGGGAGTGCAACACTAATTTAAATATGGAAGATGACATATTTAGTATGTTATTGAATTTTAAGCACTTGTGCAAATATTTTTAAAACTCGGGCTCTGACCCGTTTCTATATTTTCTCTTTCTTCTCTATTGCTATATATATATTTAGGTGTCCAAACACAGGGATGTCTGGATGACCATTCTATCGAGTCAGCTGTTTGCTGCAGTAGCTATGGATGTAAGCAGGATATTGTATAGTTACGCTTTCATCTTTGTGACCTAGATAGGAGGTATTGTAGAGATATTCGGGCTTATTGCCCAGCTGTAATCATTTATTTATTTACCGCATTTTTTCCTTTGTGGCAATTCGATTTGGTTTTATAAATGTTTTACCGAGAGTTATCAGTTGCTATTTATTCAGTTCAGTTTTGTTCATATTAACCATCGTGATTGGATTTATATGTTGGTGTTGTTAAAAAGGTTTGAAGTTTAAAA
Source organism: Sambucus nigra (assembly GCA_949130495.1). Taxonomy (NCBI): domain Eukaryota; kingdom Viridiplantae; phylum Streptophyta; class Magnoliopsida; order Dipsacales; family Adoxaceae; genus Sambucus; species Sambucus nigra. The sequence continues at coordinate 613,524,103 of OX422212.1, read as the reverse complement.
ATTTTGACGCCAAGTATAATAGGTTGTTAGTAATTAAATAGTTTTCGACATTGATGTTGATAATGACCCATATGAGATTCATGACTCAATTTTATATAGGACTGATCACAAGGTATTTTATTGGGCGGGTTGTCATAGATGGTATCAGAGCATCAGGTTCTAATTTCCTTCGGAATCTGTGCGGATGTATTACGCTTTCAGCGTTGCTTTTTATTTGAGATAAAGCCATATGATTAGGATTGTTGATTCCTATTTGTGAGATTTTGTTCTCCTTCTATTAGGTATATATATAGTAAATCTTATGCGCGTTCGTGTGTGTTTTGCGTACCGATTGAAGAAGGACGACCAGTGGTAGGGTCGTTGTGAAAATAGCAGGATGCGGGGCTCAGTTGGAGCGGTAATTAATTTCGAGGGCAATGATCGTAGTCGAGGTTATCCCTATTATTTCATTTATAGGTGATGCTACAACGACTGCTAAGGTGTAGTAGACGTTTTCTAAGTACCGCTGTAGTAGAAAGTGGTGCAAATTTGGACTCACCCAGCGCAGTTAAAATGGGATGGAGTCTGAGGGGTCTTTGAAGGGGACCACTTGTTGGAAATTCAGTAATACGAAATCAGTGTATGTTAGCCAATGGAAGTTGAATATCCAGAGGCTTTGGTAGTGAGTAGGCCAGAAGTAAAAATTTAGGGGAAATTTTTCACTCTTAGGAGCAGTGTGAAAATGGTGAGGGGAGTAGTCACCATATTTGTAAAGAGGAATTTTATGCCCATGGAGGAATTTTAGAAATGGTTTGACCATAAGTTCATTCAATTGTTCAGAAGTATCGCGAATGAAGTTTATGAATTTCTCACACGAGGGTCAAACAGGGGCCGACTGTGAGGAAAGAATTATTTGTTTAGTGAGATTTGTACCTGGTGAGGTAGGTAAAATAGTGAAAGAGTCATTAAGTGTAATGATGGATTCACTAGTAGGTGCCTCCAGCATTTATGGGATATTTTTCTTGGATGACTTATGTGTATGAAGGCAGTGTCGTGCTTCTTATACTGGTAACATTAACGCTCCCATGTGAACAGGGCTGAGGGTCAATGATCAAAATACTTTTAGTTCATTTCGAATAAGAGTGCTATGTCTGGGAAGCATTTGGAACAACTAGGGTGATTGTCAAGGTTGGAAAATGAGCTTAACCCCATGAGAAGGGGGTATATTTTGTGTGACAAGAGCGAGTCGTAGTATTTTGTTAGCCCTAGATTCGCGTGTGAGTCTAGTTTAGTGGTTTTGTCGACAACATTGTTAATCCACTTTTTTGTGTGTATTTATATATATGTTTTATTTTGTGGTATAGAGAGGTTATTTTTTTTATATCCGCAGGGGAGCAGGTGTAGATAGTGGGGTTATCTTTTTAGTGGTATTACTCATTTTAGAGATGTGTTATATGAGTATGGAATTATTAGGGTATGAAATAGTTAGAGATAGAGACTTTGGAGATTATTGATGTCTCATTTGGATTGATCCGGGTATGTAGGGGCCTTACTGAGGTGATTCAGGTATTTTTGGGGTTTTAATGCTGAGTGGAGAGATTTAGCTCGTTATTTAGATTAACTCTAGTGACTAGTGATAGTGTAGCGCAGTTTGATATAACTCCTTTAGAGATGTGGGGGTTCAGATTTATATAATATGTTAGGGGACAAGATTTTGAGTGTCCCGATTATGTGCCTTAGGCCTACGAACCTTGACGACCAATAATGCGAGGTAGTAGTGTATCAGGAGGGTTCCTTGTTTGGATTTTGCTTGCGAGACATCCCACGCATGAAACCTAGCGGAGGTCGGGAGTTGAGAAAGATGTTGGGCGCTAGGGAAATGGTCTGCATTCTATTCATCCTACGTGTGTAGAAAAACACTATTAGCTGAGAGTAAATTTATGATAAGATCGGTGGAGCTGTAGTGCTGTGGAAAGCACTGAAATGTTTCTCACCACGAGTTGGCGGGTGGAGTAATCTTGAGAAGAATTAGATTTTGATTTATGGGGAGATTGAGTATACCCAGGTACCAGGCCAAAAATGTGAGGCCAATTTGGAGAAAAGTGGGTTATATGTGTGATGTTTACAATGTTTGTTCAGATATGCATGGGTTATAGGGTGTATGGGTGCCCTGGAAAGTTGGTTTATAAGTCGTCTGTGGTAAGAGGCGTGGAAAATAAAGTTGAAATGTATGTCTATGGGTAAGTTATTAATAGAGTCGTAACGGTATGATGGATTATAAGTCGTGTGAGACCGACGAGGATCCGAGTATATAAGTGCAACGAGAGTTAACACACTTGAGATGAGTTGGAAGGCTGTGGGAAGCCATTTAAAGATATCTCTTGATGAAAAGGCGACCCAAGTGTTGTTTGAAAGTAGAGCGGAGTCTTACTCAGTCGAATGTTAAGAGTGACTTGCGCATAAATGGCATGTTGATGCCAATAAGTTTAAGTGAGGACAAAACTATGCCGGTTATGAAATGTGCACGGGCCATGATTTTTGGTATATCACTGGGAAGGAAGGGGATATAAAGTACCACTTAATGTGGGATATTGTAAGTGGAAATTGGTGTTGAATGAGTCCCATCTACTCATCGGCGCAATCATTTGAGTTTAGTATAATAATTGGGAGAAAAATTTTCGTTGGTAGAGTTGAGTGTAATAACTCTTACCTATTTATCATGGACTAGGTGCCATTTGAGTTTTTTATGTGGAAATCCTTATTATTCTCCCTCTAGTCAATTAGAGATGAGTGGTTACCTAGACTTTGGGATTGGACGTGATTTAGAGTCCGTTAACAATGGGGGAGTTAACCACAAGGTGAATTGCGTGACTTTTAAGCGTCGTAAGAGTAATGTTGCCATGAACCGATGAGTAATGGGCATTTTGTGTAAGGGTGGATATGAAAAGCTGGCACTTGGGGAGGTGCGGCATTTCCCGATATCGAGACTTTAGATCTAAGGAGATATAGGCTCGTCTCATTCGGATGTCGTTGGTAGGAGCACAAAATGTGATGTGATGTTATCAAGGTGAGACCTTAAGACTGATGGAGTATATCGGTATGGAATATATGGAGTAAGCTTGTTGTTAAGCTCGGGCTATATTGAATAAGCCTTTTGACAAGTGTGTACCACTAGTGGGCATAGAGTGGAGCGACCCTAATGTTAGTATAATTTGATTCTGGTTACTAGAGCGTAAGTCTTTAGTACCATTGAAATTCGAATTTTGAGGATGAAATTCCGTTGTAGGGGAGGTATGAATACCGATTACTTTTATGGATATTTAAATTACATGAGTGAGTGTAATTTAATAAATTGAGAATTTAAAGTGAATAGTAAATATTAGTTCGCAAGTGCCGGATTAATATAAACATGGGTTATATTTTCTTACAGACTAAGTAAATGACTTGGATTATTTTAATTACATGTCGCAGTTGGGTAAAGAGACAAAGGATTTTATTTTATTTGGAAAACACGCGTGAAGATGTGTTGAGTTCAAAAAAATGAATTTTTGTAAAGTGACTTGTATAAGAATTTCGAGTGCACGGTTGCCTCCGAAAGGGCCGAGAAAGTCGAAATGAAGTACCCGGGGGCGTTGTTTGTATTTCGGAGATTTTTGGACTAGTAGGGACTTGTAAGTGAGTATACGAGTCAAAATTGGGTTTTATAAGGGACAAGCCCTTATTTGTCTCACATAATTCATGAGAGAAAGGAAAGAAAGGAAAAAAAAAGAAAAAAAAAAAGAAAGGAAGAAGAAGAAAGATGAGAAAATGGGAGAACTCCGGCCAATGGGAACGTCGGATTTTATCCAACGAGGCAAGTGTTTAACTTGCTTTAACCATCTAGTGTTTATTTTTCCCATATCAAAATTGGTGATGACAAGTTTGGATTTGGGATTTGGGATTCACGTGGGAAAATGGGTTTTTTGATGAATAATTTCACGTAAATTTGATATGATATTAACTCCACATGAATTGTGATCTTGAAACCATGTTAATGGTGTAAATCTTGTTGAGAAATTAGAAGAAATGAATATGGTGGATTAATTAAAAAATGGTTTTAATTTATTGATTTATAGGTTGAATCCCACAAAGATATTGATGTGTTGGTTAAATGATTATGTGTAGATGATTATTTTGTTGGTTGTTGAGGTAGAAATCATGGAATTTGAGTTTGGATTTTGTTGGTTGTTTTCTTTGGATTTCGGGTCAAGTTAAGTCAAACCAACACCCCTGAGGGGTATTTTGGTCTTTTGAGATTTTTGGGAATTAAAATGGACGAAAAAAGGGGATTAAAAAGAGAAATAACGTGGGCATTAGGTTATTTGACAGTTTCCAAACTTACGTGAGAGAGAGAGAGAGAACCAAATAGGAAAAAGAAGAACTACATAGGTGATTTGGGCTAAGGATTCAAGTTCTTCCTCCAGAAACCACACCAGCGTGTAGATCGTGAAGAGAGGATCATCCCCATATGATTAGGCACATATTCTTCACATTTATCCCCTTAATTTCGGTATTTTTATGATCCCGTGTTGTGTATATAGCTTGAATTTATCTCGTATTTATGATACTAACCTCTTTTGGCAAGTATTTCATATTTTGTGTATTTCTCATGTGCTTTATAGGTATTTCATGCAAGTTAGTGCGAAGGAGAACTCAAAATAGTGAAAGAAACCAAGAAATGGAGACTTGAAGGGCATTTTTGTAATTTTTCATCCTTAGTACGGAGGTGGGGCCAACTAGAAAGTTGAAGAGATTTAAATTATAAGAACATTGGAAAAAACGGTACCCCAATCCGAGATACGGTGAAGAAGTTATGCCCATTTAAAGTTGGAGACAGAAAGTCAAAAGTAGAAATTAATTCTGGAAGCTGAAGAGACAACTCTTGAAATTTCTTGTTTAATTCATTTTTATTAGTTTTAAAACATGGAGAGGCATGTGAAGAGTTTTATTTAGGTATATTAAAAGGGAAAAATGTGGAGAGGCATGAGAATAGTCATTTTTTGGTGTATAAAAGGCCAAGCCCTACATCCTTCCAAAGGAGTCGAATTTTAGAGAGAGAGAGTCTTTTTTGGCATATAATTTCATATTTTTCTTTCCTTAGGATTTTGAAAACCTAGTTTGTAAGTTGAACAAGAGTTATTCAAGATTCAAGTTCAGATCTCCTTCTTCCATTCAAGTATTTCTATGTTCTACTTTCAATTTCTTTCATATTGTAAGTTTAAATTACTCTTGTAGTTTAATTTTGTTTCTCAATTCAAGTTCCTTTTCAATGCATAATAGACCTATGACTTCCTTCATATCTATAATTTTATTTTCATTTAATAAAATCATGCCTAGCTAAGTTTTTAAGGGTTGGGATGCATGAACCCATCCCAATGTAAATTACTTATGTAGAAAATAGAATTTAAATTAAAAATTTGAAAGAGTCGTGCGAGACAAATTTTACAACCATTGTAGATCTTTTAATCTCTCTTGCCCTAGGTACTTGGGATGTTTAAGAATACGATGTGTGTATAATTATTTAGCACCGCTTTATATTTACCTTTGATTTCGTATGGTGCGGGCATGAACCTCATATACTTAGGATCTATAAAGGCTGGATTCATTCAAATTTGTAATTTACAATTCTAGTATTCTACACGGTAAATTACTAGGGTTAGGGGATTGTATTCCAACCTATTTTCTCATTCATCTTAATTAGTTTGATCATGAATGCATACTTAACTTTTTTATTTTTTCCCTCTTCAACCATCATCATCTTTTTCACTTAGAAGTAATAAATGAGTTAAATTCTATCAAACATTCCCTGTGGATTCGATACCCAGACTCGCCATTATACTCTTTAAGAGTGTAGTTACAAGTTTAGGTTTTTTTGTATTGAAGTTGGAAGCCGATAACAACGACTAGCGTATTACACGGACACTCGATTTTTCCACTCAATCAAAATGGTGCTGTTGCCGGAGAGTGTTTGTTATAGATTATAATTGACTTACTACTTCGTAAAAAAAAAAGTAAATAAAAAATAAATAAATAAATAAGAAAAATGTGTGTCACATTTTTTAATTGCCCACATTGAAATGTCTTATTTCAACTCTTTTGGTGGCTTTAATTGTTATGCTAATAGTGAGGAGGAGAATGAACTCACGATTTATGAACATTGGATAAATATCACTAAAGATGATTCTCATAAATACAAGCCTAGTGCTAAGGCAATCCAAATTTATCAAAATCAATTGCTTGAAGAAGAAAGACTTGAAAAAGAATATCGAGAAAAAAATCGTTATTGGGAGCAAGAGTTAGATGCATTATTTGAACCCAATGAGGATTTTTCTTCTGATAGTTTTGAAGATGAAGTAAGTTTTCAACCAAATGAGGAATTCGAGGTGCTAGAACCAAGGAAGCCTACTTTGGAAGAACTCTTGGTTGTTATAAAAAATCAATCTGATGACCTTGCTGCTACCGAGTTGAAAATTATAGCAACTTGCAAGGAGTTGAATGATTATTTGGACAACTTAGAGAAGGTCGAGACTTGCGCTTCACCTAATACTTTTGAGAATGAAACCATTGAGAGTGATCCAAGTTCTTTTGAATATCAACCTCTTATAAATATTTCAAAACCTATTGAGGTTGAAGATCATTTGTCTCCTTGTGTCCCCACTATTATCGAACCATTAAATCCATCACAAGAATTAGGTGAATGTATTATGGGCCATACACTTAGACGTGTCACTCCACCAGATCCAACTGAAAATTTGGGGAGAGAAGATTTTGAGGACAAGCACTCTATGCTTAAATTATTTTCCAAGATGGACTCTTTCTGTTTGTGTGATCCGCTTCCCATACTACTTGAAAAATCTTTGGGAAGTGATTATATTTTTCTTGGATCCCAATGGTACTTGTCCCCCTGTGCACTCAAATCCCTCATTATCCCCCTAAATTTTTTAATTGGTGATGGTTCATTTTTTAAACTTTGAACATGCCTTCCATTTTTCAAACGAAATTCTTATTTTTCGGGAGGCATGCATCCTAATGAGGGTACACCATTAATCACTCAAAGTCAAATTGTCTTTTGGGTGGACCCCCAAATTTTTCGACTTCTACTGTATGAGTTATTAGAAGTTAAAATCGTAGGTTGTACATAATTAGCTTTTTATTTTTATTTTTCTTTTTTTTATATAGTTAGAGTAATTAGGTAAAGTTTTTGTTATTCTTTTTTCTATGCTTGATTCTAACATGTTTTGTAGATTCAATGAACTCACACTCATCGGGGATCGCTCCATTTGGGTAATATCTTTCTTTTCCTCTCTTTATGTTGTGTTCTTGATTTGCATTGAGGACAATGCAGCATTTAAGTTAGGGGGTGTGGGATATTCTTCCCATTTATTGTTTAGATTCATTGATTCAATCACATGTTCTTTCCAAGTGTGTGTTTTTTTTAGAAAATTTCAAAAAAAAAATTGAAAAATTGAAAAAAAGCCAAAAATATTTTTCTTCAAAATAAATAAAAATTGGAATTTAAATTTTTCAAAAATATCACCTTTATTCTGTTTGAAGTCTCAAATTGTTAAATCTCAATTGCACTAAGCCAAAATTGACCGAAGATGGAAATTGAAAGAAAATTGACGACTTAAAGAATAAATGTGGAGATTAGTCCAACCCGGTGAGATTTCGAGCCTTTCAATTTTTTGAGTTTTTAAATCAATCCGAGTTTATGATTAACTCAAAGTCCTTTTTAGCATTTTAATAAGTCGTTGATGATCTCAATCCTTTGTTTTGATCGGTTATGGGAAATGTGTGAAATGTTGTCTCGAAATTCGTGCTAAATATATCTCTAAACTTAATTAATCTCGAGATGCATATGGTAATGTGATTAGCAATTTGGACAATGAAGTAGGCCCTCTTTTGTTTAACCCAAAATTATTAGCCATAATAAAGTTGTGAAAAATTATCCCTTTGCAACCCACTTTGAGCCTAATAAAATATTTTCCTTTCGTTTGACAACCCAAAAAACCCAAATAGCCTGAAATTGTGAAAATTGAGAAAATTCATCAAGTAAGTCCAAATTGTGCAAAAAAAAGGGGAAAGAAAAAAAATAGATATGCTCAACAAAAATAGCAAGAAAATAAAAAGAAAAGAAAAAAATGAAAATTGAAAAAGAAAGAGAAAAATGAGCAAATGCCCGAAAAAGCACTAATGGACATCATAAGGAGATTTTCCAATTCCGAACAATTCGTCTATTCCCAATTTTACCCTTTACACCTTAACCCCAAGAAAAGTCCTAACCGAGTCCAAATTGCGAAGTTAATTACTGCATGGAGAGATAAGATACAAAAAGATAAAATGAGAGATTAAATGGTGTGAAATAGAGGTGATGTTTCCCATTTACAAATAACTGTATTCCGATGATGAGATCTTTCACATATATTTCCTTCTTTTCAATTTTGTATGCGTGAATTTGTGTCCATTATATTTACTCTTTATATCATGCATACCGAGAGAAAAACAACCACAATCCGAGTGATTCGTTTGTGAGTGCATCCGTAAGAATTTGAATCAAAACGAATTTTCGGAAAGTAACGTAATGCTCAATCGGTGGAAATTTGAGGTTGAATTTTTGACTTTGCACACACACACACTACGGTTTGAGACATTTGAATATGAATTTATGGTGATTATTTTTCGAAAAATTTAAATTGTACAATAAAGAATTTTGTGGCTATATTCACTACAAACCCTCACGAGACAAAACTCGCCCTACTAGGGTAACCTAGGGGTTTAAAGGCTTGTTGCATACGCTAAATGCAATCGCTTGCCCACGGAAAAGGTATTCTATCCCAATAAAAGAATTTCCAAGAGTTGAACTTTAAACTAATTTCTTTAACATTGCTCGGGGCGCGCAAAGTTCTAAGTTAGGGGGTGTGATTAGGCACATATTTTTCACATTTATCCCCTTAATTTCGGTATTTTTATGATCCCGTGTTGTGTATATAGCTTGAATTTATCTCGTATTTATGATACTAACATCTTTTGGCAAGTATTTCGTATTTTGTGTATTTCTCATGTGCTTTATAGGTATTTCATGCAAGTTAGTGCGAAGGAGAACTCAAAACAGTGAAAGAAACCAAGAAATGGAGACTTGAAGGGCATTTTTGTAATTTTTCATCCTTAGTACGAAGGTGGGGCCAACTATAAAGTTGAATATATTTAAATTATAAGAACATTGGAAAAAACGTCACCCCAATCCGAGCTACGGTGAAGAAGTTATGCCCATTTAAAGTTGGAGACAGAAAGTCAAAAGTTGAAATTAATTCTGGAAGCTGAAGAGACAACTCTTGAAATTTCTTGTTTAATTCATTTTTATTAGTTGTAAAACATGGAGAGGCATGTGAAGAGTCTTATTTAGGTATATTAAAAGGTAAAAACGTGGAGAGGCATGAGAAGAGTCATTTTTTGGTGTATAAAAGGCCAAGCCCTACATCCTTCCAAAGGAGTCGAATTTTAGAGAGAGAGTCTTTTTTGGCATATAATTTCATATTTTTCTTTCCTCAGGATTTAGAAAACCTAGTTTGTAAGTTGAACAAGAGTTATTCAAGATTCAAGTTCAGATCTCCTTCTTCCATTCAAGTATTTCTATGTTCTACTTTCAATTTCTTTCATATTGTAAGTTTAAATTACTCTTGTAGTTTAATTTTGTTTCTCAATTCAAGTTCCTTTTCAATGCATAATAGACCTATGACTTCCTGCATATCTAGAATTTTATTTTCACATAATAAAATCATGCCTAGCTAAGTTTTTAAGGGTTGAGATGCATGAACCCATCCCAATGTAAATTACTTATGTAGAAAATAGAATTTAAATTAAAAATTTGAAAGAGTCGGGCGAGACAAATTTTACAACCATTGTAGATCTTTTAATCTCTCTTGCCCTAGGTACTTGGGATGTTTAAGAATACGATGTGTGTATAATTATTTAGCACCGCTTTATATTTACCTTTGATTTCGTATGGTGCGGGCTTGAACCTCATATACGTAATGCTTAGGATCTATAAAGACTGGATTCATTCAAATTTGTAATTTACAATTCTAGTATTCTACACGGTAAATTACTAGGATTAGGGGATTGTATTCCAACCTATTTTCTCATTCATCTTAATTAGTTTGATCATGCATGCATAGTTAACTTTTTTATTTTTTCCCTCTTCAACCATCACCATCTTTTTCACTTAGAAGTAATAAATCAGTTAAATTCTATCAAACATTCCCTGTGGATTCGATACCCAGACTCGCCACTATACTCTTTAAGAGTGTAGTTACAAGTTTAGGTTTTTTTGTATTGAGGTTGGAAGCCGATAACAACGACTAGCGTATTACACGGACACTCGGTTTTTCCACTCAATCACCAAACCAAATTCATTTAGTGATTCAGAAGTTCGCAAAAAGGCAAGTGTTTGATCTTTCTTGTTTTTAGAAGCATATTATGTCCATTTTAGATCAATTAAGGTTTTAATCATGATATTATGCAACTGAGACTGAATTGGGAATTAATTTTGAATTGGGAGTATAGGTTTGCATGTAGATGAATCACCCTCTTCTAAGAATGATAAATCTAGAATTATAGGCTAAAATCATGAAATTTAAATTGGGGGTTTGATTATTATTAATGGTGGGTTTATGATTATGGAATTTTTAGATGTTTGAGGAATTGATTTAAATCCCTATGATTACTTTAGGAATTGATGCTGAAAACATGTGGGAAATTACTCTATGATAATTAGAAATAGTTTAGAATCGTTATTTGAGGGCTAGGATAAGTTTTGGGTGTGTTACATGATGAAAAAGTTGGGAAAATGCATAATTAAGAGGATAATGACGATCTCGCAAATCTCGTTCGAAGAACAGCCCAAGTCGTTCAAACGAGATTTCTAACGAGACTTCCAACGATATTTTTCAATTCGTTTGAAGTGAGAATTTAGTTCGAACGACCTCGTTCGAACAAGAATCAGGAACTTCAAACGAGATTTCAGAATGCTTATTTATGGCTCGGACAAGTTAAAATCCTTCTAGGTTGGTCCAAGTGAGAGAAATTGACCTATGCTAACATCGAACGACTTAAACTCCTATTTAGTGGTAAGATAAGAGCGTGACTACTCTAGGGATATAACGGGATGATAATGCCTTAAAGAGAATGTAATTGTTAAAGAGATAAGTTGTATGGTTGAAACATTGCGAGTAGTAGAGACGATAATGCTACATATGAACTCGGGGATTTGGGTTACATGAATTTGTATTGTATATAATATAAGCTGTTGTAATACCCCGTATTTTTATTGATTTTATTTATTAGGATTAATTAAACTAAATGGGATAATTAATTGGAAATTAATTCGGATTTAAATACTAGCGAGACAAGAGTTAGTATTTGATTATGATAATTTTGTGAATATTACTGACTGAATATGGTAATATATGATTATTAAATTTATTAATATTGTCACGAGTTATAAATACAGAAAATTCAGAAATTAAGTTGAGACGCTCGTGTCAGGAACCAATTTAAATGGATTTAAAAGTAAATTATTTTTACATCATCTTTGTGGTCATTTTGAGTGCTCCAATGGGTTCGGAAGGTTCGAGATAATCAGAAAACACTAGCCGGGAGTTTAGTTTGGGTCCTGGGATATTTTAGGCCTAATCAGCAGTCCGGGAGGGTATTTTAGTCATTTTGACTTTTTGAGGAATTATAACCCACGAATTTTAGAACTAATATATCAGCCAACACTTAGGACTCTTAGGGTTGTCACAACCAAAAATCACCAATGGTAGTTAGAGAGGAAAATAGGGAAGTTCCCAAAGGAGAAACCACCATTTAGAGGCTTTTGCACCACCGTCACCACAACTGGATAGATCAGAAAGAGAGAATCATTCCCATACCATCTACTTCAAAGGATCAGAATCTTCATTCCTAGGCAAGTGATTTAACTTGCAATAATCAGTGTATATATTATCCATGATAGTTTAGGAATTGAGAATAACCTGGAAAATATTAAAAGTTATGACATTGGAGAGAAAAATCTTAATCTGGGTAGGATTTGTATGTAGACTTAATTCTGGAAATACATCAGTGACGAAATCATGATCCATGCATAGAAAATTACGAAATTATGTTGAGTTGTTTGATGATCTTAAAGAAAATAGGGTTTATATTGATAATTAGATGATTTGATCCAAGAAAAGAGTAATTCATGATGATTTAAATTATTTTGTTGATGGTTAATATAAACATTAAAATTTGGCACTTCACTATTTTAAATATTAGGTGGTTAGTAATTAATTAGATGTTTTCATCACTGCTACTATGAACTGAACCAACTTGAAATTTTGCATTAATTTAAATAAAGGACTAGCTACCCGATATTTAATTTGTGAGGTGTCTATAAATTCCTCTCGATATCTATAAATTCGGGAAGGTATCAGCGATGAGGGAGTGGGGACAACCCACATCACCAATAGAGATACGTAGTTTCTTAGGCCTAGTAGGATACTACATGAGGTTTATTCGGGGGTTCTCCAAGATAGCGGGTCCATTGAAGCATCTGACTAGCAAGGGGATGCCATTTATCTGGAGTGATGCCTGTCAGTTGGCTTTTGACGAGTTGAAAGACAAGCTGACCTCAGCACCCATGTTAGCATTGCCCAGGACGTGAGTGGAGTATCTAGTCTACACTAATGAGTCCTTACTAGGACTTGGGGGTGTACTACAGCAGGAGAGTCAGGCTATAGATTATGCTCACCGTAAGCGTAAGCCTCACGAGAGGAATTACCCCACCCACAACCTGGATCTAGCGACTGTCGTGTTTGCACTTCGGATTCGGAGACATTATCTCCCGCGGGAGAAATTATGTTTTTTTAGCAGACCATAAGTCATTACAGTACTCTTCACATAGAAGAAGCTGAATATGCATCAACATCGGTGGCTCGAGTTTGTGAAGGATTATCAGTTCAATATCCAATACCACCCATGGAAGGCTAACGTAGTAGCAGACTCGTTGAGCCGTAGGCCAATAGGTGAGGTGGCTAAGGTGTGGAAAGCGAAGTGGAAGGAGTTGGGGCACCAGGACGCCTTGGCCCGATCATTCGTGTGTGTCATGACATGTACGCCCCAGTTACGAGAGTAGTATAGGCTTAGGCAGTGAACCCGTTCTGTCAGAGTTAAATAGTACAGCTTCTAGGAGAGGGGGATGAGTCTTATACTATTGGTTCAGATGGGGGATTACGATTTAATGGGCGGTTGGTTGTCTCGGAGGGAGAGACTTGCGACACAAGGTGATGACAGAGTCGCACGACTCGCAATTTACGATACATCTCGGTGGGGATAAGATGTATCAGGATATGAGGCGACAGTACTGGTGGAGTGGGATGAAGAGGGATATTGCCGAGTTCGTGTCAAAATGTGCCACTTGTTAGCTAGTAAAGGTGTACCATCAGAGATCGACGAGACTTCTATAGCCATTAGAGGTTCCTATGTGGAAATGGGAGAGCATTTCCATGGAATTCATCACGAGGTTGAGGGGTCACGATTACATATGGGTGATTGTGGACCGGTTGACCAAGGTTTCTCACTTTCTTCCAGCCCAAAAAGATTACACCACGGGACAGTATGCCGAGATTTTTACAGCCGAGATAGTGAGACTTCATGGGGTACCTCTCAATATCGTGTCGGATAGGGATAAGATATTTGTGTGTAGGTTTTGGGAGAGTTTCCAGAAAGCTATGGGTACGGAGTTACGATTGAGTACAACCTACCTCCCGCAGATAGATGGGAAGATAGAGAGGACGAATAAGATGTTAGAGGACATATTGCGTATGCGCATCCTCGACTTTGGCGGTGGTTTGGGGCAGTATCTTCCACTGGTAGAGTGTGACTATAATAACTCCTACCAGTTTACTATTGGTATGGCTCCATTCGTGGTGTTGTACGGGTGGCTTTGTCATTCCCCAGAATGTTGACTAGAGGTGGGGGATAACAAGCTACTTGGGCCGCACGTGATCCAGGATACTTTGACAAGGATAGAGTTGATACGGATCCGTATACGGGTTGCTTAGGATCGACATAAGAGCTACGCCGATGCAAAGAAATTCTTCTAAGAGTTCAATGTGGGGGACTAAGTGTTGCTCCGAGTGTCTCCTATGAAGGGGATAATGCGTTTAGGGAAGAAGGGGAAGTTAGTGCCCAGGTATGTGGGGCCATTCCCTATCATCGAGCGGATTGGTCCAGTTGCATATAGACTTGGGTTACCGGAACACTTTCATAGGATCCATGACGTGTTTCACATATTCTCATTGAGGAGATATCTTCGAGATGAGTTGTCCCATACTCACATTGCTTTAGAGGAGATTGATTTGCACCCTGATAGTTCCTACGAGGAGGGGCCGATTGCTATTCTAGACCGTAGCGAGAGGAAATTGAGGTCGAATATAGTACTGTTAGTGCATGTTCAGTGGCGGCATCATAATGTCGAGGAGTCTATCTTGGAGTGTGAGAATGAGATGCACGAGCGTTATCCCGAGTTATTCGTTCCAGGTATATTTTATTTCCGAATTTCGGGAAAAAATTCAGTTATTAGGGGGGAAGTATGTAATACCCCGTATTTTTATTGATTTTATTTATTGGGATTAATTAAATTATATGGGACAATTAATTGGAAATTAATCCGAATTTAAATACTAGTGAGACGAGAGTTAGTATTTGATTATGATAATTATGTGAATATTACTTAGTGAATATGGTAATATATGATTATTGAATTTATTAATATTGTCATGAGTAATAGATACAACAAATTCAAAAATTAAGTTGGGACGCGCGTGTCAGTCGTGTCAAGAACCAATTTAAATAGATTTAAAAGTAAATTATTTTTACATCATATGTATGGTCATTTTGAGTGCACCAATGTGTCCAGGAGGGTCGAGATAGTCATAAAATGCTAGCCGGTGGTTTAATTTGTGTCCCGAGATATTTTAGGCCTAACCGACAACTCGAGAGGGTATTTTAGCCATTCTGACTTTTTAAGGAATTATAACCCACGAATTTTAGACTTAATATATCATCCAACACTTAGTACTCTTAGGGCTATCACAACCAAAAATCACCAACAGCATCTAGAGATGAAGAGAGGGAAAATCCAAAAGGAGAAACCACCATTTAGAGGCTTTTGCACCACGGTCACCATAACCGGATAGATCAAAAAGAGAGAATCATTCCCATACCATCTTCTTCAAAGGATCAGAATCTTCATTCCCAGGCAAGTGATTTAACTTGCAATAATCAATATATATATTATCCATGACAGTTTAGGAATTGAGAATAACCTGGAAAATATTGAAAATTACGACATTGGAGACAAAAATCTTAATCTGGGTAGGATTTGTATGTAGACTTAATTTTGGAAATACATTAGTCACGAAATCATGATCCATGCATAGAAAATTATGAAATTATGTTGAGTTGTTTGATGTTCTCGAAGAAAATAGGGTTTCTATTGATAATTAGATGATTTGGTCCAAGAAAAGAGTAATTCAATAATTTAAATTATATTGTTGATGGTTAATATAAATATTAAAATTTGTCACTTCACTATTTTAAATATTAGGTGGTTAGTAATTAATTAAATGTTTTCGTCAGTGACGCTATGAACTGAACCAACTTAACATTTTGTATTAATTTAAATAAAGGAATATCTACCCGGTATTTAATTAGTCGGGATGTCACAGTTGTGTGTATACTTATTGATTGAACTATTATGTGTATAACATACCTATACTGCTTGCTATCGAGCGGAGGTTGGCGTTGTGGACAATCATGCCTTGAGGAGCCTTCGAGTGGGGTATTAGTTTTTACCACTAGAGCATAGAATGTAGGTACGGTCTATCGGTGAGAACGATAGGGATAACGGTCGTATGGGTGCGTAGCCCATCGACTTCGGACTTTGTTCATCTCCAATCTATGTGTTTTGTCTTGATGGTTCGCGAGAGGTTGAACTTGTAGTCCTATATGAAATGAGCGATGCAATGGGACATGATACCAAAGTATGCAGGAATCGCAGTCTCGGGGTGCAGTATTGTATATATAAGGACATTTTTGTCCATTACCATTTAGTATGTCGTATAACGCTACACCATCATTGAAGCTCAAGCTCACATTCATGTCAAGATAGATCCAAATAATCTAGGGTATTCAACAAAGCCTCGACGAGATTTATTTTGGTAAAAGTTGAGTTTTAAATTCCTTAAAAGTTTCATTTTAGTATTGGGAAATTTTTCTAAAAAGTTTCTAATATATCGAGGCATTTTTATAAAATAATTTTTATTCCAGAACTGGATCGATCCTATAAAAAAAGAAAGCGGATCGATTCCCTTCAAAAATATTTCTGCCAAAATTTCCTAATCGGGCCGATCCTTTTAAAAAAGAAAACGGATCGATCCCCTTTTCGGATCAATCCCCTTTGCAGACCGGATCGATCCTCTTCGCAGATTTTGTCCACTGCCTCAAATCTTTTATTTTTCTATAAAAAGCTATTTCGGTGGTGTATTTTTACAAGACTTTAAGAGACGTTTTTAAAGACCAAATACATCAAGTCTTCATATTTCTAAGTCCTAAAACTCATGTTTGATTCACACCAAAAATCCCAATTACTTTTGTGAATCTTTTGGAACCCTAGAACAACTTTTCTTTTGTTCATCATTTGTGGGGAGATCTCGACAACCGAGAGTTGCATGCTATTGTGGAGTGAGTCTCTACAAAGTTTATGACAGCGTGTCCTTGTGGTATAGCTGCGTGTGAACCACTGCTGATTTTTAGTCGATGCTTTGAAGGTTTGACGAAGACACCGTGTGTTACTATTGTGGGATATATCAAGATTGTATGTAAGTCAATGGTCTTGTAAACTTGTCAAAGTTCTAGAAATAAAAAGGTTTTTCCCTTTGGGGATTTTTCCTGAATTATTGTGTCGCATGCTATATCTTATTTGTATAGACACGTAGTTGCCTGTTTAGGGGCTGATTTAATTTGGTTTAAAATAGACTCTAATTAAATAAGGTTAAATTCAAAATTTGCGAATTTAATCAATTATCACACACCGACTTTCTACAAATTGGTATCAGAACAGGTTACAACAATTTATCACGTATTCCTATTTTCCGCAAAATTGTGTTATATTTTTTTTTTGAAAAATCAGTTTTGTGAAAAATTGCAATGTTTCCAATGCAGCACTCATATAATAGGTTGCCTATTGGAAAGCTCGTATGAAATCACAATTAAAAGCTATTGACGAGCGTGTTTGGTTGTTGTGTGAAAACGGATGGAATCCTCCCACGGTCACTGCAAATAATATCACCACTTTAAAACTCGTGTCGGACTGGACTGAGGACAATTTTAAACTGTCTAATTTTAATTCCCGTGGACTTAGTGATTTTTTTGGATCCGTCACACTCGACGAGTTCTGCCGAATTATGACGTGCACCATGTCTAAAGAGGCTTGGTATGTCCTTAAATTGACACATGAGGGTACGAACGCGGTTCAAGATTCAAAATTACAAAATTTGGCTACCCAATTTGAGACTATCACCATGACTGAGTCTGAATGCTTTGATGAGTTTTATGCACGTTTGTCGGACATTATTAACACTAGTTTTAATTTTGGTGAGGCGATTGATAACACGCGTGTCGTTAAAAAGATTTTGAGATCTCTCCCAAAACGCTTTATTCCTAAAGTCACTATTTTAAACTCTTCGGGAAATTTGAAATCACCTAAGTTGGAAGAACCTGTAGGAGATCTTCAAACCTATGAGATTGACATGTTTCCCCAAACCATTAAGGCTAAGGATAAAGGCGTTAATTTAAAGACTCATTTTAAGAAAAAGAAAGAAAAAGTTTGTGAGTCCGATTCTAAGGGAGATTTTGATTTTAATGGTATGGTATTTTTTGCAATTTTTTTAAAAAATTTCTCAAAATGAACAAAAACAATTCTTCCAATGAAAGATTTTTTTAGAAAAATAAGAAGGCCAAAGAAAGCGGTGAAAAAGGGTAAGAGAAAGAAAAAGAACAGGAGAGTGAGGAAAATTTAGAAAATTTGACGTGCTTTGAGTGTGAGGGTAAAGGGCATAAGGCGTTTGAATGTGCCACTAGCCTTAGGAGATAGGGAAAGAAAGTTGTCATGCCTACCATACTTAGTGATAGCGACGAGGATGTGAATGATTCGGGGGATGGATCAGCACATGGGATGTGTGTTGCATTTTTATCTAGTCGGGTTAGCACCCCTAGTTTGGACGACGGTGAGAGAACTAGTACTCGTGAGACCCCCGAGGAGGATGATTTGTGAGTTTCGAGTGAGGGTGAAGGTGAGTGCGAAAGTGGAGATGAAAGTGAGCTCCAAATTGCTTTTCGAGACTTGTATGGTGAGACTTAAAAGACTAAAAAATTGAATAAAGAATTAAGTCTTAGGGAGAGAGATTTGGAGAGAGAGATTGAGGTTTAGGTGAGTTTGAGTCCAAAGCAAGTCAACTTGAGAAAGTGAAAGTGAGCTTGAGTGAGCAGTTGATTTATTTAGGAAGAGAAAAGTGTGATTTGACCAACACGGTGTCTAGTCTGACGACACGTGTATCCCAACTCGAGAGTGATCTCGAACGTGACCGGGAGGTCAAAGTCCCTTTAGAGAATGTATCAAATAAGGATGGAAAGATGGTTATCAATCCCATTTTAGGTAGTGGTGAGAGTTTAGGAAAAAGTCATGGCGGTGCGTCAACATCCCAGGTAGCACCCGAGCCAGTTCCCACTTTAGTGTTAGATTCACATGAGTCTCACCCACCCCACCTAGGCGTTCGTTTCTTGTTAGGATAGCACGTCCTAGAGTTTTTGTGAGAGGTGTTCCTAGGCCTATTTATGTTTGTTCCCATTGCAAGAGGAGATGAACCCTTAGGGAATTCTGCTTTAAGTTGGGTTATGTGTCCCATTTTGCTATTACACGTGTTTCTGCCACACACACACCCACACATGATACTTTACATGCTACTGGAGACTACATGAGAGAGTTTGCACTTCTTAGTGAGCAAGTTAAGTTTTTAGTCAAAACTTCACATGACTCGATGGAAGTTTTTCATAAGTTGTCACCACCTTTGGAAAACCCCCCTACACATAACGATTGAGGTTTGACTTTTTTACTAGCATATGATGTTTTACATGATGATATTATATACCTATTGCTAGTGTGTACCATGTTTGTATGTTTTCCATTTTTTGAAAATTTTGAAAATACAAAAATATTTTCTATTTTTTTAAAAATTTTGAAAAAGCCAAAAAGATTTTGTTTTGTTAAAATTTTGAAAAATCCAAAAAGAGTTTTGTATTTTGTTTACACCATTGATGGATAAACACTTAGGATGACCATGTCACAACATCATTCCATTTTCATGTGACTGTTTTATAGTGTTTTTTAGACAATATATCTTGTCATCCATGTGCTTTACGTTGTTTGGAGTCATTGAGATGTAGTTAGTGTTACTTCCTACATGTTTGACTCATTATGTCTTTTATTGCACACGTGCACAAATTTGTTTGATTATTGTGCTTATCTTATCACATATTGGTTGGGTGTTTTCATCTCAATTATGTCCTAAAACGAACCAAGTGCAATAATACGAGAGTAATAAAAGTAGTGCATGTAATATCCATTGCCTGTGAGGAATTTATTTAAGATGAAAAAATGATGAGTGAACATGAAAAAGGGCTGCAAAAGTATAAAATTGACTCGTCGTGAAAGCCACCGTTTGAAATTCAAGCTCGCATTCACGTCAAGACGGATCCGAATAATCAAAGATCATTAACAAAGACTCGACGAGATTTATCTTGGTAAAAATTGAGCTTTAAATTCCTGTTTTCTAAAACGTTTTTAATAAACCGACGCATTTTTATAAAAGAATTTTTTTTCGACAACCGGATCGATCCTATTAAAAAAGAAAACGAGTTGATCCCTGTTGATACCAAAATTAATATGCTGATATAGACGAATAATAAGAGGACACGTGTCGATCTACGTGACACAATAGCGACGAGGAAGGTTATTTCCCCGACCAAGTCATACTCACTCCGAGCAACAAGTATACTCCGAGGAACTCCAACACTCCGAGGAATTCCAACACTCCGAGGAAGTCCTGAACAATGAGCAACTAAGGCGGTCCGAGCTGCATCTCGGCCACAGCATTGATTGCCAGATAATCAACAGTTCAACTATTCATTGAATGCTTATCATATAGACGTTTATTCTTAAAGGGGCATTACTTATTTACCCTTTCACATGTACAACCTAAGGGCTATAAATACATTGTATCACCCTCATTCAAAGGGACCGGATTTTCTTGATAGAATTACTTATCGAGAACTCCAAAACACTTGGCAATAACAGAAACAGTGGACGTAGGCCATTCTTATAAGGCTGAACCACTTTAAAATTCTTTGTCTCATTTATATTTATCTGTGATTGAATAATTAGAAGCAATCTAATTTTTTACATCAACAGATTGGCGCCGTCTGTGGGAAACGACTGTTGTTATCGTTTTTCACCAAAAAACATTCATCATCAATGGCAAATAATCCGGAATCCAGCAATCGAAATGCTGGGAACGTTGGGAATCCTCCAAATCCCTCTGCACCTCCAGATCTGGTAGGAATTATGACGAATCTGGCTCAAGGACAAACCGCCATGCAAGAAACAATGCGGCAACTCATACAAACCCTTCATGGCGGTGCACCTGCACATTCGGGACAACGAAGTGGTCAGAGGCAAACCTATTTACTTTCTTCACGATCCAGGCGTACTGAGTCATATCGTAATGAGGAATATGATGATTTCTCTTATCAACCTGGGCGAACTTCGTCAATACGGGCTACAGATACTGATCAACGTATCACTCTCTCTCCAGAGAGACCCAGTGCCTTGGAAAGATTGAGCAGGGTGTCTCCTTTCAGTCGATTAGGCCCTAGGAGGAATAGGATTCCACCTAGGACCATGTCAAGGAGTTTTCGACAACCATCAGATCTAAGAGAAGGATCAGCATAATCACGACCAGTTGCTCGTCATGATAGATCTCAGGAAGCCACGTCAGAACAATCAATTACTCGAACTAATAAGCCCGAGGAAGGAAATGATGCGTGGAAAGGTTCCATTCAGCGGTTGGAGGATAGATTGGGAGAAATGGCTAAGGCGAAGAACCCCCTACAACGAACTTTTGTTCAAGGGACACCTTTTGTACAGGCCATTGTGGATTTTCCTACACCGTCGAAATTTAAAGCACCTGTGGTGACCCCCAAATACGATGGAAAGACAGATCCTGTTCTTCACATAGAGAAATATCAAGTTGCTGCCGACATCTATGCTGTCCCCGACGAGATGAGATGCAGAGCATTCTCAGGAACTCTTACTGGATCTGCCCAGATATGGTACAACAATCTTCCTCGGGGTAAGATTTCGACTTTCTTTCAATTGGCTGAGTTGTTCATCGGCAATTTCTGTTTTGGAGCGAAGCAGTAAAATGGGTAGCACACTTGTTAAGTGTTAGACAAAAATCTGGTGAGAGTACTAGAGATTACATAACTCGTTTCAATAACGAGAAGCTAGAAGTCATAGATTATGAAGAAAAGACAGCAATCACCGCTTTGATGAGTGGGTTGTTGCCTAACAAGTTGTATTACACTTTGGAGAAAGATCCACCTACAACTATGTCAGAGTTGATGGCAAAAGTGGCCAAAATCATGAATGCCGAGGAGGCTATGGCTACGAAGAAGAATATGGATAAAGAAACCAAGGTGGAAGTCGACAAATCTAAGAAGAAAGAGCATAAGGGCAATGGCGGTGACAAGCATTCCAAAAATAATAAGTCGTCATGGGAAGTCCTAAAGAAATTCGATAATTATACTCCTTTGAAAATGGGTATTAATCATGTCTTGGAAGAAATCAAGAATAACGAGGAGGTAAGGTGGCCAAAGAAGCTGAGGTCGGACCCTGACAAAAGAAATAGAGATAAATATTGCGAGTTTCATAAGGATCATGATCATATGACTAAAAATTCCATAGCCCTCCAGAACGAGATTGACACGCTCATTAGACGGGGAAAGTTGTCAAAATATGTTGATCGTAGAAATGAAGACCGAGTAAGAGAGAGATCTAGATCTCCTCATCGGGCAGAAGAAAACAGGAAAAGAGATCATGAAGATGATACAGAGGATGACCCCGATCTTCCCAAGAGGCCAAGGCAACCAGAACGCGAGGTATTTTCAATACGTTTTGGAACATTTGATTGTAATGTTATTACAGGCGGAGATGCAGGAGGAGGAGATCTTACTGCAGAAAGAAAAGCTTACCTCGGTGAGGCTCAGGCTTGCTCATACATTCAACTGATAAATTTGGCTAAGGAGGATCGCCCGAGGAAGATAAACAAAGAGAAGTTGGTCATTGGTTTTTCAAAAAATGACCTTGCAGGTGTTCTTTACCCTCACGACGACCCTTTGGTGATCAAAATGAGGATGAAAGAAGTAATGATTTCAAGGGTTCTGGTAGATAATGGTAGTTCGGCAGACATCATGTTCTACTCATGCTTTGACAGTTTAAATTTAAAATTATCTCAATTGGAGCCTTATCACAGACCTCTCCTGGGTTTTGCTGGCGAGAAGGTTTTTCCACTTGGGACGATCAAGTTGGATATATTCATTGGAACTTGGCCTGCTTGTCGAACAGAAATAATACGCTTCTTTGTGATGGATAAGAATGTGCAATCAGCTTACAACATCATCATAGGAAGAGTTGGTTTGAAGAAGTTCGAAGCAGTTTCATCTACAGTACATCAGTGCTTAAAATTCCCAACAAATTTTGGAGTAGGAGTTGTGAAAGGAGATCAAAAGTAGCTCGGGAATTCTATTATTCATCTGCCGAACAAGAGGAGCTTGAAGAGTCAAGGAAAAAGACTACTACCTACCAGGTGGATGAAGGTACAGAAATTGAAACACTGAATCCTAGAGATGAATCCCAACTTGTAAAAGGAAAGGTGGTGGAATCTACAGAAAATGTTATTCTGGACGATGGACACCCTGAACGAACAACTCAGATAGGTTCGTCGTTGGATGCTTCAATAAAACAAGAGTTGATAACTTTCTTGAGAAACAGAAAGAAACTTTTGCATGGAGTCATGAAGACATGCCAGGAATAGATCCAAACTTCTTATGTCATGAGCTCAATGTGAATAAGGAGATCAAGACTGTAAAGCAGAGAAGAAGAGTATTTAGTCCCGAGAAGAATCAAGCTATACAAGAGGAGGTCGAGAAGCTCCAGAAAGCCCAATTCATTGAAGATGTGAAATATCCAGACTGGTTAGCAAATGTGGTAATGGTAAAGAAGAAGAATAATAAATGGATAATGTGTGTTGATTTCACCGATCTCAACAAGGCATGCCCAAAAGATCATTTTCCATTGCCCAGAATTGATCAACTAGTGGATGCTACCTCGGGACACGAGCTGCTCAGCTTCATGGATGCTTACTCTGGCTACAACTAGATCAAAATGAAACTTGAAGACAGGGAAAGTACTTCTTTTATTACCCCTAGGGGAACTTATTGTTATAATGTTATGCCTTTTGGTTTGAAAAATGCAGGAGCGACATACCAGAGGCTAATAAACAAGGTTTTTGCCGAACAAATCAGTTGCAAAATGGAAGTCTATGTCGATGATATGCTGACAAAGAGCAAGAAAGCTGCTGATCATCTAGTTGACTTAGGTCAGACCTTTGATCAACTGGATAAATACCAAATGAAGCTCAACCCGACGAAGTGCACCTTTGGAGTACGAGAAGGAATGTTCCTCGGGTACATCATCAACCAGCGAGGCATTGAGGCGAATCCAGAAAAGATCAAAGCTCTTTTAGAGTTGCGATCTCCAACGACGAAGAATGAGGTGCAGAGTCTTACAGGACGAGTTGCAGCGCTCAACAAATTTGTATCCCGAGCAACTGATAGATGCCTCCCATTCTTCAAAACACTTCGGAAAACTTTCGAGTGGAATGAAGAATGTGAAAAAGCCTTTCAAGACTTGAAGAAATATTTGGGAGAACCTCCACTGTTGTCCAGGCCAGTAATGGGAGAAAAGTTTTACTTGTACCTGGAAGTATCAGAGAATGCAGTTAGCTCGGCATTGATCAGAGTGGAGAATGGAGTCCAGAAGCCAATTTATTACACAAGTAAGGCTTTCCGAGGTGCAGAGATCAGGTACCCAAAGCTGGAAAAATTGGCATTGGCATTAATTGAGGCAAGTAGAAGAATGAGACCATATTTCCAGGCCCATACCGTCGTCGTGTATACCGACATGCCATTGAGACAAGCCCTTCATAAGCCAGAAAAATCAGGGAGACTGATGTACTGGGCAATAGAGCTCGGTGAATATGATATTGTATATGAACCCAGATCATCACTAAAAGGGCAGGCTGTAGCAGACTTTATAGCATAGTTTACATATCCTGATACCCCCGAGGAGCAAAAGCTGCTCCCTGATCAACCTGTTTATGTTACAGTATCAACAAACACAAGCCCAGACCAACTTCGGTTGGTAAAAGGGCGAGTGGATGTTAAAGAATCAATAGACATAAGCTCGAACCAACCCCGATTGGTAAAAGGGCTTGTGGATGTAGAAGGATCATCAAATTTGAAATCAGACCAACTCCGGTTGGTAAAAGGGCGAGAAGAGATGGCCGACGAAGAGCGAGAAATACCAGGGGAGGATGAAAGGAAACAGCAAATATTTCATCGAGGAACTCTGTCAGATAAGAAATTTGAAGACGGGTTACCCATATGGAGATTATATGTAGATGGGTCATCTTGCACAACAGGTTGTGGAACAGGGATTGTTTTGAACACCCCAGACGAGATTGACATGGAATATGCCCTGTGATTTCAATTCAAAGCCTCCAATAATGAGGCTGAGTATGAGGCTATGATAGCAGGTCTTAATTTAGCAAATATTATGGAAGCACAACAAGTGATGGTATTCAGTGATTCTCAATTAATTGTGAATCAGATGATGGGAACATATGCGGTTAAAGGAGAATTAATGGTCAAGTATCACGCAAAGGTGATGGAGTTGTTGGCAGAATTTGATGCCATTCAGTTGATCAGAATACCAAGAATGGAGAATGCACGAGCAGACGAACTGGCCCGACTAGCATCAGCTACTCGTACCGAGCTGTGAAGGACGATACCAATTGAAGTATTAGAAAGTCGGAACATAGATGAAGACCTGACGATGAATATTATTACCCTTGATTTAGGACCATCTTGGATGGATCCCATCAGAGCATATATTGAGGAGGGGGAATTACCAGAGGATAAGCTCGTTGCCAAGAAATTAAAGTTTAAAGCTGCTCGGTATGTACTAATTAATGGTGTTTTGTATAGACGAGGAATTATGGCAGGTTTGCAAAGATGTGTACATCCCTCCGAGGTGAAAGAATTGATTGAAGAGATCCATGAAGGGTCCTGTGGAGCCCATGTAGCAGGTCGAACACTTTTGCAAAGGGTGATGACGCAGGGATACTACTAGTCGACGATGAGGGCTGATTGTATAGCCTATGCTAAAAGGTGTGATAAATGCCAACATTTTTCCTCCATCTGAAGAACTCCACAAGCATTGTTGACACCCATAACTTCCCCTTGGCCATTTGCTATGTGGGGAATTGATTTGGTTGGACCACTGCCAACGACCCGAGGAAGATTCAAATACCTTGTCGTCGCAGTGGATTATTTTACTAAGTGGGTAGAAGCCGAGGCTCTGATTGATATGACATACGAGAAGGTGTACCAATTCGTTTGGAAGAACATTATCTGCCGATATGGTCTCCCTCATGCCTTCATCACAGACCATGGAACACAATTTGACAACGAGGAGTTTGCCGCCTATTGTCATCAGTCAAACATTTTGAAGGTTCATTCAGCACCAGGCCCTCCTCAAAGCAATGGACAGACTGAAGTAACGAACATAACATTACTAAATGGTTTGAAGAAGAGGCTAAGTGAGGCTAAAGCTAATTGGATTAATAAGCTACAGTCAGTATTGTGGGCTTACCGAACAACTCCCCGAGCAGCAACTGGAGAATCACCATATATGCTGGCATTTGGAAGTGAAGTCGTGATACCTGCCGAGTTGGGTCTTCCAACACACAGAGTGCTGAATTTCAATTCCCCAGTCAGCGAATTAATGAGAATATTAGATTTGGACATGCTCGAGGAGGTTAGAGAAGAGGCAGCCATTAGGAATGCTGCTTACCAACAACGAACAGCTCTGTTCTACAACAAGAGGGTGAAGAAATGCGACTTAAAAGAAGGAGATTACGTGCTAAAGAAGGTTATTCAGAAGCAAAATAAGTTGGAAGCAAACTGGCATGGACCTTACCGAGTTACAGAAGTTGTTCGACCAGGAACTTACCGAATAGCAACTCTAGAAGGAGAGGAATTTAAGAATGCATGGAATGCTGAACACCTACGCAAGTATTATCAGTGATGTAAAATGTAAAGCAGTTCCATCAATATGAATAAAACAATTATATTTCGCCATCTTCTCTCATTTTATTGAAAGTTTTTCGGGGAATACTAGTGTGTAACACTACGCTGCTCGGCAGTAAAAAGAACACGATAGTTCAAGCTCAGACTAACTCCGGTTGGTAAAAGGGCGAGAACAAACCATACTCCTTTAGTTAGGAGGCGTACGCTAGCTCAGACCAACTCCGGTTAGTAAAAGGGCGAGTGGACATAATAGTTCGAACTCAGACTAACTCCGGTTAGTAAAAGGGCGAGAACATGACATTCCTAAAAATACCAGCTCCGATTGGTTAGGAAACCATACTCCTTTGGTTAGGAGGCTGACACTGGCTCAGACCAATTTTGGTAAAAGGGCAAGTGGACATGATAGTTTGAACTCAGACCAACTCCGGTTGGTAAAAGGGCGAGAAAAATACTCCTAAAAATGCCAATCTCGGTTGGTTAGGAAATAAGATATGCTCTCAAAATGCCAACTTATGTTTGTCGGGAGGTAAGATTATTACAAAAGTTCCTCGAAGAACAAAATATTCCAAACTGAATCAAGTATGGTTGGTCGGGGATAAAAACCCACTAACTGTAGTTGGTCGATGAGGAGAACTTATCGACCTTGGTTGCTCGGACACATTTTATGAAAAAGACAAAAATTTACCAAGTATAGCTGGTCGGGGATAAAAACCCACTAACTGTAATTGGTCGACAAGCACAATTTAACAACCTTGGTTGGTTGGAAAAATTTTCAACATTTTTATACTCACTACTTCATTATTAAGTGATTGAGCAACATTACTAATACTTGTAATTTTTTATTAAGTTGGTCGATGAACCACACAATATTGTTATGCAAGCACAAATATAAAGTGTTTGGCAAGTACAAGACAATAGCAATACAGATTTGCAAACAAAAATGAAAGTCTTTCATAAAATGCAAAATAAATTACAAGTTACATTGATAATTACATGAAAATGTATACTAATTATTACATCAGAATTTCCTATTCTATTGGTCTTTTCCCTTCTGCTTTTGAAATAGGCTCCTCGCCAGCAGGAGGATCTTCCAGGAAAAAGGGGAGAATTAATGAAGTTAATATCTCGAAGCATTCTGACGTTCATTATTGAAGGTGTGTCCAGTAGATGCTCGGGACGAGATACCTCGATCTGAGAATGAAGATTGTAATCACCAAGGTATTTTGTAATTAAGCTCCGAGGAATGGCACGAGCTGGGATCCATTCCATGTCCAAATTATATGGTGGCACAGGCAGGTCAAGAACCCCAGGATCATAATAGTCCCACAGGTAGTGTCCCTGTTTAAGCTTCAGCACACCCAAGGCATTCAGCCAACCTTGCTTGTAGCCCTCGTTATTGGCATTCTGGATACGATCATCCAAATGGAATAGTGCCTCGTTGTATCCAGCCATCCAGAACTCCCTGGGTTGTTTGTGAAATTGAAATGTTAACCTTTCAAGCTTCTCATGAAGACTCTGGATGAAAAGTTCATTAGTCTCCAACACTGATTTATTTGAAGAGAGTTGTTTTCCCAGTTCTCTAACTTTCTTGGACAGTTCAGACAAGGCTTGATTTTTTGCCATCAATTGGAATGCTTGGTTTTCCAACGCTGATTGAGTACGAGCTTCTTCAACAGTACGACGAAGACCTCTTGGTCGTCCCCGAGTAGGTTGAGTACTTTGTTCCTCGTCAATATTCTGAGCAACTCTTCCTCGTCCACGAGAACCTCTTCCTCGTCCCCGAATAGCAGTAGAAGGCCCAGCTCTTCTCAAAGCCTCCAACTCTTCTCGCAACTTACCATTTTCCACTTCTAAAAATGAGAATCCTTCATCGGTGACCGGTACCAAAGCAGTGGAAGATGAAGCTACAGACTTATAATGTGCTAGCTCTTTCTGCAAATTGTTATTCTCTTGCTCCAGCAGCTCGGTAATTTGTCTACATGCTTCAACTTCACCCTTTAGGGTTCTCTCCCTAACATCATATCCAGCGATGAGCTTCTCGTAGCCCTTCTCGGCAGAAAGCTGCTGATATCTCTTCTCATATCCTTCATGCAACAAGGCGGTTGATTCTTTATACTGATTTTGAAGGTTTTCTAAGGTACATTGAAGATCCTCGATCATTTCATAGTAAGCCACATTGTTGGCCACAGCTCGGTCAAGTAAGCCCTTCAAGTACTGATAAGCTTCGACTGCCTGTTCCGAAGCATCATGACCAAGGATATCGGCAACTTCTGATGCACTCAGGTCAGTGTGACCAGCCTTATAATATTCATGACATTGCTGCATCAGCTTGGTATCATTAGCAGATAGAAGATCCATCCTGGCCAGAAACTAGTAGAGAAAGAAAAAGTAATTATAAAAAAAAAAGATCAAGACAGAGTACAGATAGAAAAGAGACAATCATATGGAAGAAAAGAACTCAAATTTTATTAGATCATAGTGCAAAGTTACAAAGATCTTGGTTACACTTGAAAAAGAAGAAAAATAGAAAGAGAATACCGAACAACTTCACACCTTTTCCTTGTCTCCCAAGACTTTCTCAGGAGGCTGGGACGAGGAGCTCGGTTGCTCGGTTGGAACAATGAGTTGGTCGGCCAAAGCTGGAACTTGTTCAGGAGGAGCAGGCAGAGATGAAAGATCCTCGTCGGTAGGCTGAGCAAGGATTGGATCACCCAATGCCATTGAAGATTCTTCAGAGGCAGCTTCGTCCTCTTCTTCATCTTCAATAACTGGGGGAGGACCAGGGAGATGCTGTTGAAAGACTTCTGAATCCTCATTTATCTTCAATTCTTGTAGGGCAGCAACCCAACCATATCGAAAGTATTGAAGACTCCCATATTGCACTTGAGTCATCATGGCTGCTACCCCCCTGTTCCACCCTTTGTCCCAGCTAGTGTTGAAGGACTTCTTTACTGCCATTTTTCTTTTTATTTTTTCCGAGGAGAGCTTCTCGGATAAAAGATCCTCGGTGGCCTTCAACTTAGCTTCCACCTCCTCCTTCTGGCGATTTACTTCCCGTAGAAGGGACAATTCTTCCTCTGCCATTTTCAACTTATTTTTAAGCTCCCCAAAGTTTGTGAGCTTCTCAGCATACTTCTTTTTCTCTCCCTCCAAATCTTTCACTTTATTTTCCAACTGCACCTTTTCTGCATCAACTGCAGCCAACTTCTTCTCCCATTCAGCCCTATCCTCGTCATACTTTTGACAAGAATCCTTCAAAGATTTGGTTATCCCCAACAAAGCATCCTACACTCCAGACGAGGAGCTTGAAGCCTTGATTGCTTCATCCTTCTTCACAATGGTGTTAAAGAAACTCACCAGCTGAAAAAAGGAGATAATGATAAGTCAGCACAGAGATACATGTATTGATGGAAAGAAAGAAAATTCAGAATATGAGAAACTTACTGAAGAAATGTGACGAGTAGCCAGGGATGTAAGCACGTCCCTAGACATACCCTCCTCAATTCCTTGGACTTCAGGAATAGTCCAAGTCTTTACCGAGCTCATTGTAGAGCTCGGGGGAATGATAGGTGGAACACCAGCTCCACTAACTTGGAGCTGTGGAATGGTTTCAGCTAAATTGACCGAGGAGGATTTCTTCAGTCTCCTCGGTGGCATTTCAACAGTTTCAACCAAAGAAGAGCTTTTGGTTGGAGAGATGGTGACCATTTCCACAGGTGCATTTTTCTTGCTCGGAGCCACTGGGGGCTTCTCGGCAGCCTTCCGAGGAGCAACAGAAGGGGCAACATCTACCTTCTTTGTCCCCTTTTGGACATCGGTTTTATTTATTTTTCCATCTCCAGCAGAGGTAGTCTCCTCGAAGATAGCAGGAACTCTTCTTTTACCCATTTTCTGGCTCAAAGGAATATGAGAGTCTGGTGAAGAATCCTCAGGAACTGGCACTGGATCACTAGTGCTGATTACAGGGCGAGCAGTGAAAGAGGTTGTATAACTCCTATACTGCAACAAATATGAAGCAGACCTGATGTGTTCGTCTGCAACTCTCTGATGCAATCTCCAGATAAGTTTTAAATGCTTAATATTTACTTCTGATTCTTTTGGAGTCTTTCTTTTGCTGTCAACTGCAAACAAATACATAGTGAAATATCAGTCACACATTTATTCAAACATAATGAAATTATAATTTCAGAAATAAAATAAAGTGAAAATAACCTATCCCATTGCCATATGGAGGGCATCTGGGACCTTGATATACTTCATCTCCTATCAAAGGGGCATGTTGCCAGTTTTTTATAACTACCCCATGTTCAAAATAATCCCTATTGGCATCAGGGAGGTTGACTACTAGAGCCCTATTCAAAAATCTAGTTTTTAAATAAAAAATATTATCTAGAACAACCCATCTATAACAATACATAATCTCAGGAATTCCTATACGGGTTCCATGAGTTTGATTTAACCTATACACCCCATTAACTATTCTCCAGGTGTTGGGGGCTATTTTTGCAGGAACAACATCGAAATAATGACAGAACTCTAAGCACAAAGGGTTTGGTGGAAAAGTGAATCCGCATTCAGCAATAAATAGGCTGGGGAACTAATGTCCCTCAGCCAAACGAAAATAATCTAAAGGCTCAGAAAGATCCTCCAGAGTCACCCAAGACGGAATAGAAAAATCAGAACGGAATTTCTCAAGAGATTCGATAACACCATGGCGAATAAAAGAAATGAAGAAAAAGGAAGAAGATCTTACAGGAAAAAGGAGATCTGTTGACAATGAACGAAGAAAAGGATGAACGCACTAGAGAGAGAAAGACTATGGAAAACTCGAAAGCAGAAATTGGAAAAGGTAGAAGACGATGGGATTGCCTATGAAGCTTAAATACTTTGCCTTGGGAAACGACGAAAGAAATTATTACAAAAAAGAAACTATTACGCTACCGGCGGCTAAAAGGACAAAAAGTGCGCGAAGATCAAAGCGCTTATAAAAATTCAAAAAGCCAGATTCTGCGAATCTAAAAGGACGTTCGAACATGGAGAAAATGCTCCTAAAAACCAGAAAGGTCATTTAATATTGCCATATTCCAAGAAAGAATGTTCCATATTCCTCAAAGTTCGAAATATGAAACATTGGGGGCTTCTGTTGATACCAAAATTAATATGCTGATATAGACGAATAATAAGAGGACACATGTCGATCTACGTGGCACAATAGCGACTCGGAGTATTTCTCCGACCAAGTCATACTCACTCCGAGCAACAAGTATACTCCGAGGAGCTCTAATACTCCGAGGAACTCCAACACTCCGAGGAACTCCAACACTCCGAGGAACTCCTGAACAACGAGCAACTAAGGCGGTCCGAGCTGCATCTCGGCCACAGCATTGATTGCCAGATAATCAACAGTTCAACTATTCATTGAATGCTTATCATATAGACGTATATTCTTAAAGGGGCATTAATTATTTACCCTTTCACATGTACAACCTAAGGGCTATAAATACATTGTATCACCCTCATTCAAAGGGATCGGATTTTCTTGATAGAATTACTTATCGAGAACTCCAAAACACTTGGCAATAACAGAAACAGTGGACGTAGGCCATTCTTATAAGGCTGAACCACTTTAAAATTCTTTGTCTCATTTATATTTATCTGTGATTGAATAATTAGAAGCAATCTAATTTTTTACATCAACAATCCCCTTCGCAAATCTTTCTGCCAAAATTTCCTAACCGGACCGATCCTTTTAAAAAAGAAATCGGATCGATTGCCTTTTCGGATCGATCCCCTTCACAGACCGGATCGATCCCCTTCGCAAATTTTGTCTATCGCCTCAAATCTTTTATTTTTCTATAAAAGCTATTTCGGTGGTGTATTTTTACAAGACTTTGAGAGATGTTTTTAAGAGACAAAATACATCAAGTCTTCATATTTTTGAGTCCTAAAACTCATGTTTTATTCACACCAAAATCCCAATTACTTTTGTGAATCTTTTGGAACCCTAAAACAACTTTGCTTTTGTTCATCATTTGTAGGGAGATCTCTACAACCGAGAGATGCGTGCTATTCTGGAGTGAGTCTGTACGAGTTTATGACTGCGTGTCCTTGTGGTATAACTGCATGTGAACCACTATTGATTTCTAGTCAATGCTTTGAAGGTTTGACGAAGACACCTTGTGTTTCTCTTGTGGGCGATATCAAGACTGTATCTAAGTCAATGGTCTTATAAACTTGTCAAAGTTCTAGAAATAAAAAGGTTTTGCCTTTCGGGGATTTTTCCTAAATTATTGTGTCGCATGTTATATCTTATTTGTATTGACACGTAGTTGCATGTTTAGGGGCTAATTTAATTTGGTTTAAAATAGACTCTAATTAAATAAGGTTAAATTGGAAATTTGCGAATTTAATCAATTATCACACACCAACTTTTTACAGTGTATATATAAGATAGAGGGTACATATATATATATATATATATATATATATATATATATATATATATATATACTTGTGATGATATCTACTGTGTGAATTAAGTAGGTAGAATTATAATAAAATCGGAAATGAATTAAGTAGCGAACACTTAATTATATTAAACTGAAAGTCCCCTTTTATGCTAAAGAGAGATTTATCATCTATATTATATTGAGAGAGAAATACATGGGAACGATATTGGGCTAGGAGTAGATATTAGTCAGGAAGGACTAGTTAGTATGAGGATAGGACTAGTAGGAATGGAAAGTATGATAGACGTGCATATTAGATGAGAGGTGAGAATTTCAAGTGAGTACGATAATCTAATATGAATAACGTATGTGCTAATAACTCATTTTAAGCACTTGCTGATTTTTAAACTGTTTTCAACTCGGGCTCTGACCCGTTTTCTGCAAATCTCTTTTTCTTGTCAAATTCTTTTAGGTGCCCAACCACAGGGACACCACCCTTAGGAGTTCCATTCATTCGATGAGTTGTATCTGTTGTGGAGGTTATAAGACTTTGGTAGTAGATGCCTCTATATCTATCAATTCTTACTTTTGAGCAATTTTAATCAGTTGGGCATGTAGCCTTTTCTATTCAAATGTTTAGAGATTTTGGATTTAGTTACTTACTCTTTGCAGTTATTGCATTTATTTAGTTAGACTATTGAATTTGACTTTTGACTGGAAGTGTTTACTCTGGTACCTTTTATTATGTCAGTTATTTCATTTCTTATGAGATTGGATTAAATGGTGAATGTTTAACTATTTCCTTACATGGTGTTATATTAATTGAAAAGATAAAATTTTGACATCAACCTTTTTCAATATTAGGTGGTTTGTTTTAATTATAAAAGTTTTCGACAGTGATGAAATCAATTGGATATTCTGAATTAATTAATAAAGGACTGATCACCTGGTATTTAATTAGGCGGGGTGTCATACGGACTTTTCGAATCGATTCGGGCAGGATGCGAATCGATTCGCCTATTTGTAAAAAAAATGAAATTTCAATATCTTTTCGATATGGTCGCGTGGGCGCCAACTGCGTATTTTTCTGATTTTTTTTAATTAGTAATGATTTTTCTACGGAAGGGTGTCCGAGATCGAAATCGTTAGTCAGAAATCAAACCTGATATTGGGATAATTAATGCTAGAATTGTTTGGTGATAAAAATTAGGGGTTCCTAATTAAAGTTTTAGGACTTCTAAATGACTTGACGAGATATAAAAAACCTTGGGTTCGTAGAAGTAATCTGAGTTATATTTTAAATGAATGTTTGGGATGGACGACTTTCGAGGAAATTATTCGGCAAGCGTTTATATATATATTTATGCGCATTGAATATATATATGCCGATCATAATTGGTTTAAATCTGAATGCATAGTAGGATGCTATTAGAATATTAGCTATTTGTGATAAGATAGTATTGGATAAATGATTAACGAGATATTGATATTCCAAGTGAGTAAATACTTATGAGATTAAAATGTGCGTGTGTATGCTTATTTATTGATATGAATGTATAATTGGAATTTATAGGCTAATACCACGGGTGATAGGCACGTATAGCCGGATTTGATGATACATACGAGTATAGGGATATTATGTATATGATTATGATTTTATATATATCATGTGTGATTGTGATGTAAGCATGTTGACATACCTCTCTAAGGCTATCATGGAAAGTTGAGCGATGTGGGTGAATCCCTTGGCTTGAGGAGCAGGGAGAGTATAGTCCCCAGGCCATAGCGCCAGATTATTTATTGTGTGTGATTATTTTATTCGCATTGAGGTAATCCCGAATATGGTTATGACTCACTATCGAAGGACTATGGTTGCTTCTCATACATTTGTGTTATGGTTTTTCTCAAGAGCATGAGTGAGTCTACCTGAGCCAGGTTGCGGTGTGTATGCCCTGGAAGATGATAACACTCAGAGAATGCATCCAGTGAGGTAATGATCGCAGGGATAGTTTTAGTTACTTATATTTGTGTGTGAAAAATATGTATGAATATAGTGATGTGTATCGTATATTGTGTGTGTGTGTGTGTGTGTGTGTTATATATATATATATATATATATATATATATATATATGATGTTGGAAACTGCACCACCAGGAGCAGTTTTCACAGCTCAGCCAAACTATGATGAGGCCACCTGGAGTTTCACCGAAAATGATCACTCCAGCGGCTGTCCAGCCTCATCCTGACGCCAGGGGACCACCCCAGGCACCAATGAAGGATCAACCTTCACCCCAGCGGAGGAGGAACGTTGCTAACCCTAGGCGCTTACGCCTGGGGAGGCAAGGAACCCCTTGCGCGGAGGACAGGTATGACGATCTAGAGGCGGAAGAGGTCCCGGAAGACTGTTGGGAGCCGTATGAGGTGTCGAATAATACGGTATGACCTCTTCAACAGAGCCGAGGTTGTGTCGGCCGAAGAGGTGAAGAGGCCCAACAAAGAGGGTCAGCTTTCGATCGATTGAGCAGAGGGTCATCCTTTGAGAGGTTAGGCCCAGTAAATGACCTAAGACAGAGGTTATCAAGGTCGAGGAGCATAGCAGGCTCGCAAAGAAGGGACATACAAGGTCGGCCAGATCAAGGACGACACCGTGCAGGAAGGGGCAGAGACAAGGAACAGGTCAACAGCCGACGTTATGCTGTGGCAGGGGAGCCCTCAGTCCATCCCTTGGAGGTGGCTGGGGACAACCTCGGCCAGGCCGATGGTAGGAGACCATGTAATGACTCTATCCAACGTCTTGAGGAGAAGATATGAGACCTCATCAAGAGCAAGGATCCATTACAAAGGGGTTATTCATAAGGCTCTCCATTCGTGGCTAAGATAATGAGCTTCCCGACCCCTGCTAAGTTCAAACCACCGGTGGTGTCTCCCAAGTATGACGGTAGCACCAATCATGTACATCACATAGAGATGTATCAGTCGGCGGCGGACATCTACTCGATACCTGATGAGATGAAGTGTAGAGCCTTCTCTGGGACCTTGACAGGAGCAACACACAGCTTGTTTACTTCTCTTCCGAAGAACTCAATTGAGAACTTCAAGTCCTTGGCCGAACGATTCATTCACAACTTCTGCTTTGTAAGTTTGTTGGGCCCGCATATTTTTTTTATCTCTTAAGATGTGACAGAGTTCAGTGGGAGTTGGTACCACTAGTAATAATCTTTTTAAATGGGTCCCATTATTCTCAACTTGAATTACAGTCTAGTAAAGGGTTGTATTTGTACCAGATTTGACGCACTCTATTTACAAAGGATGAAACTCATACGTGAAAAAATAACCAAGTGGGTCGTGGTAATGTATAACCTCAAGTCTTTAAAAACCTGCTCCGAACAGTAGCCATCCTTGAGCCTCTCGTGTAGATAGGCTACCTTAGGTAGCTTAATATTTAGTCTGTTGCTTTTTAAACCTTGGGAAGATAAAATTATATTACATGTGTCAGTGTCTTGTCCTATCATTTCACATACCTGTTTTTCTACACTTTCTTAGCCACAATTTGACATAGTTGAATGAAATATTTTAACACATGGATATTATTATTTTTACCTGATTTTTTTTTGGTAGGAAGGGGAAAGAAAACTAAAGGAGGGTTATACACGGAACAACATTAGCCATAAGAGGCACACAAAGAGAGCAAAAAGGCAAAAACAAAGCAGGCAACATCGGCAGGGTCGAACTACATCATTGGGTTGTCCAGGATCCAGCGCATCGCCGCAGGGATGTCCATAATCTCCACAACTGCGTCCTCTTGCAGCTTGGCCTCACGAGCCAACCAGTTGGCTCCACGTATTTTCCCAGAATGTGCATAGGTAAAGTCCGCACCAACAGTTCTCATAAATTCGTAGCAATCCATCCTGATGTTTTCAAAATTTGTCTCGCGATATTGGACTCCCTTGAAAATCTCGATAAGTTCGTGGGAGTCCGTCTCGATCATGATATCCTTCCAATCCCGCATTTTTGCCAAGTGGAGGCAGTGGTAGAGGCCCTCCATAAGAGCACGCAGAATAAAAGGGGTCCCCCGAAGGCGGCCATACAGACCACACTTCCATTTTCCCATGTCGTCAAGGATGTAGGCACCAAAGGTGGCAAAAAGGTAGTTGGGGTCAATGCTAGCTTGAAGAGAAAAAATCGTGTTTCTCTGATCAACACGCTCGAGGAGGAGGGGGAGGGCATCCGGGATCTCATCATACTCCGTGTATTCCTGTTCGTGCAGACGTCCGAGGCGAGCGAGGCCTTCGGCCCATATGTTGTTAGTGCGCCTGATATGATTGACATTGATGTCCATCTTCTGCATAATATCCATACAGTCCTCAATGATGTTCGAAAGTGGATGGTTACGGTGTCCCTGACCACGAAGGATTTGCACTGCATCGAGGCAATCACTGCGGATAGTACAACCATTTTTACCTGATGCATGTCTTGTTATTATATACATGTTTAAACCCTATTTTAAACTGAACGTTCATATTTTTTTTATTAATATATATGATATTATTTTTAAACTAAAGGCATATCTAAATTTTCTTTACACATTTTTATGCAATCACATATATTATTTAAAAGCTGATAACATCTAAGGCTGAGATAATTCTTACACGGTGCCACACGTTATTAAACTTTGCCTTCGGGATATTAATAAAAGCTTTCTTTAGTGCCACATCTTTAGTCAACTTCGATGTGGCACAAGCTATTAACTTGGGTCCCCACGTTGATTGACTCACACTGTTAATTGTTGTGGAGTTGGTATCTCTTATCTCTTTATTTATTTTCTCTCATGGGCTAATATTTAGCAGGAGATATTTTGAGGCACCTACAAGTGTCTCTTTTAGTCATAATTTGAGGATGCTATTATCATGTCTCAAATGACCAATTTTATTGAAAAGCAAAATAGATATTTGTAGATCATCTTTAAAGACATTTTTTCTCTCACAAAATGAGAGAATTTAATGCACACAAGCATGTGTCTAACAATTAGATTTTGAAATTGCTACTTAAGCATTTAGAGAGCTTCATTGAAGATACAATACAAGAATGAGAACATGATCATGAGCTGGAGAATTTATTGAGAACTACTCAGCTACTACACATTCAAGAGAGCAATTAATTTTATATTCTACTCAATCATTGAAGAAGGAGACTTAAGCTTGCACCAACATCATTTATTAAAGTCTCATTACTCCGGTCACAATTGTATTTTAAGGATTTTCATTATTCTACATTATACGAAAAATTCAGATTTGTTTAAAGCTTTCTTGAAGTTTCAGTTTTTAACAGTGATTGGTACCTACCATCAAGTGGACCAAGATCTTGGAGCTTGTTTTTGCTTCATGTGTTTGTAAAAGTGGTGGTTTGATCCTACCGTTAAGTGGATCAGGGATAGTGAAGCGCAAGGAGATGGGAGCAGCTCTTGTCACTTGGACGTAGGCCGAGTTTTGGCCGAACCATATTAAATTCGATGTTATTTATTTTTTGCACTTGATTTCCTTATTTATTTGTGATTGCTTTAATTTATATTTTTCAGCACTTAAATTTGCAAATATATTAATTTCAAAAATTGGTAAATTTATTTTAAGTCAAATAATTATTTTCGAATTAATTAATTTATTTTAGAATATTAAGTTATATTAAATATGAAAATTAATTTAATATTTGTGGAACTGTTAAAATATGCATTTTAGCTTGTTTAAATTAATTAGTTACATTTATTTGATATTCTTGGTTTTAATCTTTAAAAATTTATTAATCTGAAAATTGTTAAGGTGTTGTAAATTAAATATTTTTCTCAAATTTTAATTTGACTAAAAAATTTCTAAACTCAATTCACCCCCTGCTCTTGAGTATAATCTAGGCAACATATACATTTTACATTAACAAATAGAATGTGGTGTAAGAGCATATGTTATGAAGCTCAAAATAATAGAAATAAATGTTATGTATCATTTATATCCAAATATTATCTTGTTATTTTAAATTATTAGCATGTGTTTTTGATGCACATGTTATGAAATGAAAGCCATTAAATAAATCATATTTACTTTTTATTAAATTGTTTTTGTAGTATGTATAGGAGGAATTTTTTTATAATGAGACATGATATATATATATATATATATATATATATATATATATATATATATAGAGAGAGAGAGAGAGAGAGAGAGAGAGAGAGGTTCTCATGCATACTCCAGTTTGCATACCGCTGGCGCGGACCAATTTTGATAAAATAGTAAAAAAAATATTTTTGAGCTAATTTTTTTTATATAGTTTTTAAACATTTCAGTAGGGCCATATAAAAAAATCAGCTCAAAATAAATTTATTTACTATTTTAAAAAAATCGGTCAAACTTTGTCAGTTTTTAACAAATTAAAACAACTTAAAAACTGACAAAGTTTGACCAATTTTTTTAAAATAGCAAAAATATTCATTTTGAGCTGATTATTTTTTTATGGTCCTATTGAAATGTTTATAAACCAGAAAAAAAAAATCAGCCCAAAAATATTTTTTTTACTATTTTAAAAAAATGGTCCTCATTCAGAGTCCTCAAACAGGGACCTGACTTGATCCTTTCCCCATATATATATATATATATGTTAAAGTTAATGTAACTTTTTAAATTGTGGTGTATTTTTACATCTAACTAGTGTACAACCCGTGTGATGCGCGGACGTTGTGTAATAAAATAGTATAATTGAGACTCTAAAATTTACTTCTATGTATATTTTATTAAAAAAACTATACCAAAAAACTGGGAAAGAAAAAAGAAAAGTCTACCATTGGATATATCAAGGTAAAAAATTGGAAATAGATCAAAAAATGTAGCGCAACAAAAAGACAACCAATTATGTCAATGTGAGGAACTATGTATATACACACATATATACAAAGCATTTGCAAAGTCATGCAACAGAGGGCTTATAACCAATAATTTACTGATCATCTTTACAAAAATTCAATCATAGTAGTGAAAATTATAGTTGCTTTGGTGGTAGCCTATTTGGTTTTTTAAACTCTAGTAGGTGTACCATATAAAGTATCACAAATTTAAAAGAAAAATATCATATAAAACTTGAACTTTTCTCATCTTTCAACCCTCCACCAGTTTTTTTTAATACCAACATTTGCTCCAATTAGTTTCTTAGCATCATCATAACAATGTTATAGTTTTTTGAGTGTCACCATATTTGATCATACAGTATATTATATATCAATTAGTTTTTAATGCTAAAATTAAACTCTTCAATTTTGACAATATATTTTAAAATATTTGATCATACAATATATTATATATTTCATGGGAAGAGTCAAAGACAGTAGAGATGAGGCGTGTAAATGAAGATACAACCAGGTGAGTTTATTTGTCATGTATAATTAACACATGGAAGAGACCTATTTCTCACCCACGAAATCAACCTTTTGGTTTTTCAAGATAATAGCGTGTGTGTTGGTTTGTAAAAATTAAATGTTAAAAAGGATGAGAAACAATTGGAATAATTATGAAGTATACACTTGTCACCGTGTGTAGGGGTGAAAATGAGTCGAGCTTAAGGTTTCTCAAGTTTGATTTGTAAATATAAACAAATGTAAATGTATGTTAAAACTTGGTTCATTTATCTTGTCATTCTAGCTCGAACAAGCTTCTAAGCAAATGAATACGAGCCAAGCTCGAGTAATTTGGATATTTTACACTAGTTTCGTATGGATATTAGTGAACGAGCCGAATTCTAGCCGAGCTCAATAATATAAGAAGCTTAAAATTTTGTTCAAGCTTGGCTCAAGTATTTTATGAGCATGTCTCGAACAAGTTTTATTTAACGAATACGAGTCGAATTCGAATCGCTTAATTCATTTTAAAGCCCTATTCGTGTGAGCGTGACAAATGTCGTCATCATGTTCTACGGTCAATTTTAATTATATACTATAATTATTTTAGTTATATACTATAATTATTGTATTGTTATTTAATAGAAAGATATTACATTCAACAACATAAAGTTTCTAAGTCTAATAAATTTAAAATCATTCCCTAAAAAACATATAACCTACACGTTAGTTGTTACTTACACGTGAGGAGAATAAAAAACATTGCCTAGAATACCACGGAATAATAGAAATGAAATATTTCTAAAGAAACACATTTTGTTAACGACTCTCAATACACGGTACTACACAGCTGGCAGACATCTCACAATTCTATTGACCACCGTAACTTTGTAGTTGGTAACGTGTACACACTATCACAGTCCACCCTCTCATACTATTCAAACATCTCTGGGATATGAAATGTGGATGAGAAACAAAAACCAATCCCTATCCAAATCCTGAATCCAAAACTGATGTGACATTGATTCTATCTCCTTAACCACATCATCATCTTCATGTACAAGTACACCGCTAGTTTTCAATTTTATCTAACTTGTACAGAAAAGTATAAATCAACAACGAAACCTACTGTTTGAATAAGCCGAGCGGGAGAAAGAGAGAGAAACACACATATTGATTCATTCATAGGCCAGTAAGTCAGAATAATTGAACTCGATCTGCTTCTGCTGGTAAGTTTTAGCATCTGAATGTTGATTATTGAATACAGCATTCACATATTAGCTTTGTACAATTTGAGTTCATGTCTCCTAGAGTACTATTTGATGCACAATAGTTCTAGACCTACTTACAAATCTGACAAAGTGCGATATAGTGACTTGAAGTATATGCATTGACTTGTGTCTTGACTTCACTATTGTTAGCCCAGATACGAGTTAATACGGGTGTGCGTGTTGCACCAAATGTATCGCATTTGTGAGCTGGGCGTAAAAGAACTCTTGACATAAAGCTAAGCTTACATATTTTTGTTTAAATATAGTATAAAGAGAAGATGTTAGTTTTATTATCAATTTTGGCAGTGAACATTGTTTTTGGGGATAAATAAACGTGTGAGATAACCAACCGTTAAGGGAATGAGACCCGGCTACCGGGAGTATACAAGAACGCTTACAAAAGGCCCAACTGGAAAAAAAAAAAACTACTAGAAACTACCATTCTACAACTCTCTATGAAGTTCCTCCACAAACTCTAAAAAGATGGGTATAGACGTGTCATACTTCTCCTTATACCAGCTCAAAAGAGTACTTAAAAATAGTTAACAAACCCTAGAGGGGGACCTCTCAATGCCGTCAAACATCTCGCATTCCGCTTTTTCCATAAAGTCCAAAAGATACAGTATGGAACAAGCCACCACAAATTTCTTTCCCCCATCCATCCCTTGGGGGGATGCCAAGCCTCTAACATTACTCTCACCGAATCTAGAATAACCCATGCAATCCAGCTAAGGGACAGGAAAACATCCCACATGCCTCTCTGTAACCCCTCATATGTCAATATGGCATGCCTTGCCGCAGTCCAAACGAAGAGGTGCCTTAGGCTTCCAGATTTGCTTCAAAGGAAAATTCGCACTTTGGCTCCCACGACAATATTTATTTTCCCGGTCCGACGGGCATGGGGCCGAACCACAACAACATTTATTTTCGTTTGCTATTTTTCGAATAATAATAATTATATATTTCGGTTATAAGTGACAGTGTTGAGATTATACCTTACATATGTCGGATATTGATCTTGCATTGTTCAATTTCACATCATATAAATTATTTACTTGTTTATGATTTTCAGAGATGGCTACTACAGTAGTTGACGAATCAATGTTGATGAACGTCTCTGCAAGAGAATCATCCAATTTATCCGATCAAAAGGAGGTTGAGTTTGCAAAATGCAAGTGTTGCGGATTGATAGAAGAGTGTACATTAGATTATATAGAAAAAATACGGAAGCGATATAAAGGCAAATGGATATGCGGACTATGTGGCGAGGCGGTAAAAGATGAAATGGTTAGGTGTGAGAGATTTGTTACAGAAGATGAAGCATTGGTTATACACATGAATTTCTATAACAAGTTCAGATCGTCAAATCCGCCTGTTCATTTGATATCACTGATGAAGCATATTTTGAAGAGGAGTTTTGATTCTTCAAGATTAACGAGGTTAGAGTCGAGTTGTATTCCTATAAAGCGAAGAGAGACTATGTGAGTTGAATAGGTTTTGTCTATGGTCAATTGATCATCGTAGCCTAGGTTAGGATAAAAATTGGTTGTAATAATAGAAGAGACCGAGTTCATTAGTTGGATGATTTTGTACATCATGGAAAGGAAAAGAAAGTTCAATGAAGTTGTTTCTATTTACACTTTTTATTTCCTTGAGATGTCCATGGGTTTAACCTATTTTGTCAACTCAAGTTAAACTATTAACTCAAGTTAAACTACCAGTCAAGATAGATAACAATTTTTTAAAACCCAAATCTGAAAAGCATTTTACTGAAATATTTAAGAGTAATGTCTCATCCCGACACATACTCTCTATCGATCCCCTTGGAGAATGCATTTATTTTATTTGGGGATGATTCGAAAACTATTGGAACAATTGACACACTTTTGCACTTCTTTTCTGATACTCTCAATTCACAAAGTGCCTTGAAAACTAACAGCAAAAACTTTGGACCCAAGAACGGTGTCGGGATTCCTTGTATGGGTGGCCTATTATTATGATAACCACTAAATAAACTTGTCTTCCATTCGGTTTGAGGGGAATTACTTTACATCTCGATTAACATTAAAATAGTAAAATATATTTATTCTTTTCGGAACGTAAAAAAATTAGGTGGACTAAGTGCAAAATACAGAAATAACTTATTGGAACATAAAATTATAGGGTGAGCCAAGTGAAAAATACACTTAGCTCCTAGAAACTAAACTTTAATTATTCTTTTACTTTTTGCGGTTAAAATTATTTTACCCATTACAAAATGGACGCATGTGTAAAGGAAAAATAGCT
This sequence comes from Sambucus nigra, assembly GCA_949130495.1. Classification (NCBI taxonomy): domain Eukaryota; kingdom Viridiplantae; phylum Streptophyta; class Magnoliopsida; order Dipsacales; family Adoxaceae; genus Sambucus; species Sambucus nigra. Next base: position 613,480,113 of record OX422212.1, on the reverse strand, counting down.
TGCCGAATTTTCTTATACTTTATAAATTATATATGTGCCGAAAGTGGTTTGGAATAAATCACAGTGTAGCAAAACAAAAAGGCAACATAAATCTTAATCATCAGCAAAGCTATGGACTTTAGGTCTTGCAAAAGCTTTTACTCATTTAGCATTGCTCCAATTAAATACCAACCAATATAGAAATATATAAACATAAGTCGTACATCCACATATTCACGCATAAAGATAGCAAAAACAAAAAATAAGCCTCTCAAAATCCTATCTCGCTTTCATGTTTGTCCAAAACCATTCCATCCAACGTTAATTTAGCGCTCCAACTTTTCACTACACACTTTCCTTCAATACTCATCATGTCTAAAAAAACTCAAGTGTTATGTTTATGGTGGGATAAAGTGTGCCGAGATGGATTTTGAATTGGGATGGATAATGCCTACTAAAATTACTTTTATTTTTTTGGGTGGGCTAATAGCCCTGATCTATTAATCACTGGTTCTACACATATTTGGACCATTAAATATTTGAGGATCCAACCCAAAAGCAATTGGCAATGGGCGGAGGGGGCCCAAAATCATAATTACCTGGTTTGAGATTTTTTATTCTCAACACGCCCCTCACGTGTGTTGTGACTTGAGCCTAACATGTGGACATATTAATATTGGGTGATGTGGAGTAATTGGGTTGTCGGTCCATATATAATTTACTCTGATACCATGTGAAATGTTGAAACTTTCAGCGCAAAACCAATTAGTAATAAATAGAGGGGCCAAGAATCTTATATATTGTGGTGCAAGACTTTAATTCCCTAATGTGGACCTTTATAACTTCAACATGCCCCCTCACGTGTGCGGTGACTTGAGCCTAACACGTGGTCATATTTATATTAGGTGATGTGGAGTAATTCAGATGTTGTGTGATATGTAGTCTGCTATAATAACTTGTTAAAAATTGGAACAACTAACCCTAAAGCAATTGCCAATGGGTGGAGGGTCCTTACGATCTTATATATTATCGTGCATGACTTTAATTACTCGATGTGAGACTTCATATTCTCAACATGGACCACAACCTCATATAATGAATAATTACTTGCGCTCACTTACATTGAAAGAAGGATTTTGAAGTGGATAAGTAACCCTTGTTATCCATTTTATCTAACTTCTTCTTCTTCTTAGTATTATGTTGTGTAAAAGTGGCGATCGCTTAAATAAGCTCTGATACTAAATTAAGAAAGCAGTGTGATATTTATTTGAATAAATTTGCAAATTCGAATTAAACCCTTATTTAATCAATTGTCAACTTTAAACCAAATTAATTTAATCTAAACAACCATAAAGTGCAGTGGATCAAGCCAAGACAAATAAATATAAATTGTTGACTCGCAGATTTCATGAAAAAACCCAAAAAGGGAAAACCTTTTATTTCACTTAATAATACTCACAATGATTACCAGCGAAATCTGCAATGAATATCTGCAGATACGCACAAGAAACACGCAGTTCTGAATCAACAATGAATCAACCTCAGAAGATCCATAAAGACACGCAGTTCAATCAACCGAGAACACACACTAGTACTCCCTATGACACGCAGTCAACATCAGCCTAGTACCTCCCTCAAGTGGCACCTAGATCAGTAGTAGGTTATCCTCCCTACAAGAGAAACTCTAGCAAAGACGTATTTCGGATTCCAAAATAATTCACTAAAGCATATGGGATTTTTGTGAATTGAAAAACAAAAGGATTGAACCCTAATAGAAGAAGACAAAAGTATTTTGCAAATTGCAATTTTCGTGTACTGTAAAACGTGAGGTCTTCTTAAGGAAAAAAGACTCATTTAACACGCTTTATATAAAAAAAAAATATAGTTGGCATATCGCTCGAATGAAACCCTTATGTCACTCAAACGAAGACACGTGTCTCTCGACCGAGCTTCGTGCGAGATCAACATGTCGTTTGAACGACATGCTCAAGTCTCTTGAATGATAGAGTTTTTATTTATTTTTTTATTTCAAAAATCCGCCTCAACACTTAGAAAAATATTTTTTACGAAAAACAACACCTCGACACTTAGAAAATATTTTAGAAAAATTATCCCAATACTTTAAATGAACCAATAAGGTACTTAAACACATCCTTACCAAAATCTATATAGCAGAGGCTTGAATGTTGAAGAACTTTTGATATTCGGATCTGTCTTTATGTATCTTCAAACTTGAACTTTTTCTTCAACGGTTTTTAGCGGTATACGACATAAACTACTGAAAACAGAACTTATAAAATATGTCCTTACAAAAAAATATCTTCAAGCTTTTCTCGTCAGGGTGTGCAATATAGGATCATCAATCTTCACTACACCAAAAAGGTTATATTGTCACCTTTGAGCCGGACAGCCTTGCCACGGTCATTGACCGTGACAAAAAAATATGCATTTTTTTTTATCACGGTCAATGACTGTGACAATTCCATGGCAAGTATAATTGTCACGGACCTATCAAGGTGATTGACCGTGACAATGTTAGAAAGTTGCCACGGTCAAAGACCTTGACAGGTCCGTGATAACTCTTTTTACATGAAAACCCTACCGCCTCTTTTTTTCCCACCGTTTTCGATTTCCACCAATTTTATCTCTCTCTCTCTCTCTCTCTCTCTACGTTTTAGGTATTTTTTCTCTCTCTCATTCCTTTGTATATGTGTGTGTGTATATGTGTATATATATGTGTCTCTGTGTATGTGTTTGTAGGACTACATGTGTGTGTAGGTGGGTCTGCATGCGTGGGGGTGGGGGCAGTGGTGATGGTGGTGGTGGGTAGTGGGGGGGGGGTAGGGTGTGTGGGGGGGGGGGGTGGAGGTAGGGGCTGAGAGATAGGGGCAGTGGGGGGGGGGGGGCAACGTGTGTCGAGGGTGGGGTTGAATTAGTGTGTGTGGGATTTCAATATTTGTCACATCACTGATGCCATGTAATAATATTTGTTATTGTTAATATTTTTGTATCATGTGGACAGTATAAGGAGTAAGGGATACATATTGATTCTTGGTTTGATTGATGGTTTGGTTAATAACCTTTTTGATTTGTATATATTGTAATTCTATATGACCCATTTCTCTAAATTGAAATTGAACTTGAATTGGTATTGATATTGTTATAAATTGGTATAAATTGAAATTGAATTTGAATTGGTATTGATATTGGTATATATTGGTATAAGTTTTAGTTCTTATGCATACTTTAAATTAAATGAAACATACTTTAAATTACATAATTAAATGAAATCTTGCGAATTGTGATAAGACATAATTAAATGAAACATAATTTAAATTACATATAGTGGGCATAGATACTAGCCTTCTAGTTCTTATGCGTACGCATTCAATAGCCCTTATACTCGTTCAAGAGTCATTACCCCAATAATGAGATCTCTCGAATGGTCCTGTTTGGACAGTTTGGGACTGCATAGTTTTTGTATAATAATATTCTTAATGGCTTAAACTTGTTACTTTGGGGGGAAGTTGTACAATCTTATCTTAATGTTATCTGGGTACATACTAAATTATGCGATCTTAAGTGTTATTTCAGTTGATAAATTGAAATAACACTCACACTTGCGAATCTATATCATTTACTTGGAGAACTATGGGGATATGCTGCCGAATTTTCCCCAAACTGGAATAATGTGCATGAGTTGTTAAGAATATTACAAAAATATGCGGTCTTGAATGGGAAAGGACCACTCACCTCTTAGAGGAGATGGGGGAAATAAGAATTAATATTATAAATTGAATTTTAATTTCAATTTCAATTTCAAATTAAAATTGAATTTGAATTTGAATGCACGAATAAATTTACGCATAGAAACTAGCCTTCTAGTTCTTATGCATAAGCATTCAATAGGTGATTGTTCATACTAATGGAAACTAAATATTCACACTTTTGTTTATGCTAATCCACGAATATACACTTCTTACCCATAATAGGTGATTGTTTGTAGTAGATGTGATGGGATATCCTAAATACAAAAAGAGTGGATGGGTGAGACAAATAGATTAGGGGATGTGTTTCGCAATAGTGCTAATGAATTTATGAAATACACAAAGAGATGTCATAATGATGAAGAGTTTTCGTGTCCGTATGCTAGTGTAACACCCCGTAATTTTAAGGATTTAATAGTTAATTATTTTTGTGAGTTATAAAAATATTTAAATTGGAGAAACTTAAATTTATGGTGTGGAGAATTTATTTGAGTGGAAAGAATTATTTATAATTGGTGACTTTAAGTTAAATTGTCCGAATTAATGTCTGTCGCATTTTGAGGTTGACATTTGAAAATGTCAAAAAGTATTTCGGATGATAATTCGGAGTGCGCGGTTGAGTCCGGATGGGTCGAGATAGTCAGAAAACAGTGCCCGAGGGTAGTAATTGGGTCTCGAGGTATTTTTGGGCAAAGTCGGGCTCACACGGAGTGATTTAGGCCATTTTAATCAGACCCATGTGGAAAAAATGGGATTTAGAGTTTAAACCTAATTGGGGGAAGTGTGGAACGACAGTAAACACAAATTCTAAACCTAGGGCTTGAGAGGGAATTTGGGGGAAAGCAAATCAAGAGCCGATTGAGGATTTTTGAAACCAAATTAAGGGACTTCACTAACGGATCAGACTCTATGAATAATTCCAGGCAAGTTTTTAACTGTTGTGATTCTTAAAATAAGTGATAACCAATTCATATCATAGTGTGTGTATATGAAAATTCATTTTGGGTGTGTAGCCATAATTAAATTGGGTTTTTCTGAAAGTAGAGTAATGGTTAGATTTAATTACTCAAAGGATGTTAGGTCATGATTTGGGACTGTTAAGATTGAATTGTAGGGTGGATTACAGTAGGTATTAGTGCTGAAATTGATTGAGAATGATGAGGTTGATTTCGATAAAAATGAAACCCGGATGAAAAACCCAAATCTGATATACTTAGGGTTATGTATAAATTTGTTGATGGATTAAGGTCTCTAGGGCGTTTAGAACCTTTTCTTGTGTAGAGAATATGTTGGTTGTGACTTGGGTAAAGGTTTGGGAAGAAATAAAAGCTTAAGGGTTCGTTAATGGCTGAAACAACAAGCCGGAGAAGACGAATCCCTGTTCGATCGATTGATCGACCCAGGGGGGTCGATCGATCGATGGCCCCAGAATTTTGGCAATTCGGCCAGTTTTATAAACAAAGGGAAATTAATTTAGGATTTAATTTTCTACTTTTATTTAGTGAGAAATTTATATGTGGCACATATTCCTTAACAATTATAAGGTAATATGATTGTGTTTAGGAGAGTGATAATTGTATGTCATTAGATGAACGAATTTCGGGAAATAATTCATAAGTATTGATTTTGGGACGAGGAAAAATATTCGGTTATTGTAGTTGGGTGACACTACATCAATTAAAGAAATAGAGGTGAAATAAATTAGTTCTTGGGTGCAAGATATAGAATCGGGTATTAAAGACGGCACGGGCCTAGTGAGCGAGTCCGGGATAATGGTTGGGTGACACCAAGTATTAAATTAATTGATGTTGTAATTAATTAAATAAGAGTCGGACTATAGACTCGGGAAGATAATAAGTTAATTGATGTGCTAATTAATTAAATTAGAGTCGAACTTTAGACTCAGGAAGGTAATAAATTAATTAACGAGTAAATTAATTAAATTAGAGTCGAACTGTAGACTCGGGAAGGTAATAAATTAATTAATGAGTTAATTAATTAAATTAGAGTCAGACTGTAGACTCGAGAAGGTAATAAATTAATTGATGTACTAATTAATTAAATTAGAGTCGGACTGTAGACTCGGGAAGGTAATAAATTAATTAATGAGTAAATTAATTAAATAAGAGTCAGACCATAGACTCGGTTTAGTGATAATTAATTAATGTGTAAATTAATTAAATTAGAGCCGGACCACAAACTAGTCTTAGTGTTAATTCATTAATGTGTAAATTAATTAAATGAGAGTCGGACCACAGACTCGTCTTAGTATTAATTAATTAATGTGTGAATTAATTAAATTAGAGTCGAATCATAGACTCGGGCATATATTTTATAAATTAATGTGTAAGGTATTTATATTAGAGTTGGACCATAGACTCAGGAGAAATATTTTAATTGATGTGTGAATTAAATTATTCATGTTAGAGTCGGACCATAGACTTGGGGAAAATATCATATTAATTGATGTGTGAATTTTAAACTAGAGTCGGACCCTAGACTCTGGATAATCAGAATTTAATAAGTTAGAAAATTAATTAAGTTGAGTCAAGCCAGATACTCAGGAAATAACAGGCTAGTGTTATGGGTTTTGAGTACACGGTAAAGCCGGGGTTTATATTATATATACATACGGTGTAGTGATAGTGTGTGTATATATATATATATATATATGTGTGTGTGTGTGTGTGTGTGTGTGTGTGTGTGTATTTATTGTGTGTGCTATTAAATATCAGTGATTATATATTTAATTAATTATATACTCTAGTGCTATCAAGGGAGGTTGCGCGATGTGGGTGAATCCCCTAGCTTGAGGAGGAGGGTGAGTATATCCCCAGGTCATAGCGTCCGGTATATGGGTGAGGGGCTTATCTCACTTTCAGGGAAGGAATATGACCGCCTCCACTACGTTTATATTTTGGGTCAGGTTGGTGAGCAATTCCAACTTGGGTAACTAGGTTATGTGAGCACACCTAGTGAGATAGCACTTCAGAATATTATATGCGGGTAATAATACAGTGTGTGATTTATTTGCTTTATATAACTTGTGACACAGTTATATGCTATTATTTAAGAATGAATTAATTAAGTTAATTGGTGAGATAACTTATAACTCATGAATAATTATACTCGGGTTAGAGTAGTATGGCAAGGGGATTTTATACCAGGGCTAGTTGGACTGGGTATTACAACTAGGTGGGGTTAAGGTAACTGTTAGGTGTGCACAATAGTGGAGGGGTGAGAATGTCCTCAAGAGAGTGCGATACTAACTTCAATATGAAGCGCATTCATGCATTTTAAATTACTACAGTTAATTCACTTGCTAAATATTTCCAAAATATTTTGGGTTCTAACCCTTGCTATAAAAATATTTTCAAAACCTTTTAGGTGTCCAGCCACAGGGACGCCAGGATTGATATTCTATTCCAGGGACACAGAGCTGCGGCATATGTGGATGTTAGCAGGAGTTGGATTAGACGCATCGTTCATTCATTCCTAGAGTAGGAATCACTTATCAGTTCCAGTTTTATTTAGGGCTTATCGCCCAGACTTCTCGGTAAAATTTTCAGATGTAATTATTCAAGTGTCTGATGTTTGTATTGGATTATTCGCTTTGGTGCCCGATGGTTTATTCGGCAAATTTTTTAGTTAATTATTCAGTTGATTTTCATTCAGTTGTGTGAATGGTTTATATTTATTTCCACATGTATTGTTTTGTTTAATTAAAAAGTTAAAATTTGGCACTAGCTTTTGGGAATACTAGGTGGTTAGTAAGTTTTAAAGAGTTTTCGACAGTGATGCTAAAGAGGAACCAACTGGGATTCCTGTTTTAATTTGGTATATGACTGATCACCCGGTATTTTATTAGGCAGAGTGTCACAGATGGTATCAAAGCATCATGTTCTAGTGTCCTTAGGATCTGTGCGGCTTTTCACGTTCAGCTTAGCATTCTTTGAGATAAAGCCCTATCATAGGATTGTTGTATTCTTATACGTATGCGCACTTATGTTCTTCTGCCAATTATTTTATATTTGAGGGTGAAATCATATGATTCGATTATCACTTCAGATGCCGCCCAGGAGAGAGAGCAGCTAGGGCAGCCGGGGGAGATGAGACTAGAGGGGCTCATAAGGAATAAGAGTTACCACGCCTACTTCCAGAGATGATTCTGGTAGGACAGATAACTGAATTAGTGGCACCGACAGTTGAAGCGATGATGGTCGCAATGGCAAGGTACTTTCCATGAGATCAACCATAAGTATTAGCGGCGCCAAATGTTTGGGATCACGCGGGGCCATCGGGGTGGAAATAAGTACAAGAGGTCTTGCAAAAGGGCCATCCACCAAAGTTTCTAGGGGGTTCAGATGTGGTACTGTCATATCAGTGGAAGAGAGATATTCACTGTCACCTACGCATGGTAGATTGTAATGAGGGGCAGAATCATATGCTAGCCACTTTTAGTTTAGTGGGAGCAGTGCTACAGTGGTGGGAGTCGATCACCCCAGTTGAGGAAAGGGATACATTCGCTATTGCAGAGTTTTGGGTGCGGTTCGACCGGAAGTATTTTCCTCCAGCTGTTGAGACCGAAATGAGGAGAGAATTTAGAGAGGGAACTCAAGGGGACCGTTTAGTGGCCGATTACGTGGAAGAATTCACTCGTTTGGGAAATTTTGTACTGGATGAGGTAAAAAATGAAGAGATAAAGAATGGTTCATGGATGGGTTAGTCTGGAGGATCAGACAACATTTGATTGATAATCCCGCGTTAGCATCTTATACAGATGTCGTTAACACAGCACTCCTGCACTGTCAGGAATATCGCTTCCATGTGAAAGGAAGTAAGAGGGGAGTGGAAACCAACCAGTCGAATAAAGCAGGAGGGAACAATACCAATGGGGTATCCCAGCAGCAGACAGGGGGAGATCAGGGGCAGGATTTTCGATAGGGAAATCATGCCAAACGATTTAAGGCTCGTGGCTATCGATAGGATGGCCAGGAATTTCAATAAGGCCAACACGGAAGGGATTAGTGGCAGGTTGAATTTATGAGGAGGTGTTTCATTTGTGGGGAAGCGGGACACGTGAAGAGAGTTTGTCTTAAGCGAGGCAGGGGTCAACTACAGTATGAGGTCTTGGATGTACAGCCACTTCAACATTTCATGGGTGCGTTCGGGCGGGGGGAAGTTTCTCCGGAACCCGAGGAGCAGCCATTGCAGATAGAGTATAGAGGTAATTATTTTTATCCTATGGGCATGGGGTATGTTTTGAGTGACAGTGAGAGTGTCACAATATAAGAATTATTTTTACTAGAGTTCGCGAGTAAGTCGAATTTAGTGGGAATGCTGGCTGTGGCAGCCATAGTAGGTAGAAAAAAATATTCGTGGGGTAGTGGAGTTCTATGGTGTTATCCACGGGAGAGTGGAGGTGTACACTGAGCGAAGGTTTGAATTATACGGGGGTTACTACTTTCGAGAATTATGGGAGTAGGGTTGATAATTTTCCAAAATATCGGCTGGATAGCGATGGGTGTGAACTATTGTGGAGAGTGAGGGTAAGTTTTGGTGTTCGCGACACCAGGGTACGATTGGTACTAGGTATCGCCTGAGAGGGCATCTAGCCAATATATATGTGTGTATATATGTTGTGTTGTGTGGTGCGATAGTCACAAAGTGAGGTCTGGTGTTCTCACGTTTTATCCCGGTAAGTAGGGATGTTTACCAAAATGAATCAAGGTGGTTAAATTTATTTTTGAGCAGGGAGAGCTAGCTTGGGATGTATTTTTCACAAGAACTAGTGATAGTAAGGGTGCGGTATTTTATGTTGTCTTTGGTAGCATAAGGGTAGACGTATATACTTTTGTGTTGAGAGACAAGTATTTAGGGGTACGTGCTATGGACTGAGGGTCTAACGGATCTCAACTATCGATAATGTTAGGTAGTAGTGTATCGGGTATTCCTTGTTTGGATTTCTCTTTGCGAGACGTCTCACGCATGAAACTTAGTGCAACGTTGGAAGTGGGGATATGTTTGGTCGTTGGTACATGGGTTGGGTACCCTAGCTAGTATATATATATATATATATATATATATGTAATATGACTACAGGTTGGAAGTTTTATTATGGGTTACGGCTAGCATAGTCAGATAACTTTCGTGCGGTTAAGCACGGAAATAGGGTATATGGGCAACCGGGTTAATTAAGGCAATTTTTGTGCGATTAAGCACGGATACTGGGTGTATGGGCGCCTTGGTTGATTAAAATGCATATTTTTGTAACTTATGCTCAGGAGCGGGAGAGATAGATACAGCGAGCTTGGTGGCGCATGACTAGAGAGTGATATGCAAAGCTTGGAACTCTAGGCTCATCTTAATTTCGAGGACGAAATTCCTTTGTAAGGGGGAAAGTATGTAACACCCCGTAATTTTAAGGTTTTAATAGTTTGTTGTTTTTGTGAGTTATAAAAATATTTAAATTGGAGAAACTTAAATTTATGGTTTGGCGAATTTATTTGAGTGGGAAGAATTATTTATAATTGGCGACTTTAAGTTATATTGTTCGAATTAATGTCTGGCGCATTTTGAGGTTGAAATTTGGAAATGTAAAAAAGTATTTCGGATGATAATTCTGAGTGCGCGGTTGAGTCCGGATGGGTCGAGATAGTTAGAAAAAGTGCTCGGGGGTAGTAATTGGGGCTCGGGGTATTTTTGGGCATAACTGGGCCCACACGGAGTGATTCATACCATTTTAATTAGGCCCATGTGGCCAAAAACGGGAATTGGAGTTTAAAACTAATAGGGGGAAGTGTGGAATGGCAGTAAACACAAATTCTAAACCTAGGGCTTGAGAGGGAATTTGGGGGAAAGCAAATCCAGAGCCGATTGGGGATTTTTGGAACCAAATTAAGGGACTACACCAGCGGATCAGACTCTACGAACAATTCCAGGCAAGTGGTTAAGTTTTGTGATTCTTAAAATAAGTTATAACCAATTCATATCATACTGTGTGTATATAAAAATTCATTTTTGGTGTGTAGCCATAATTAAATTGGGTTTTTCTAGAAAATAGAGTAATGGTTAGATTTAATTACTCAAAGGATGTTTGGTTATGATATGGGACTGTTAAGATTAAATTCTAGGGTGGATTATAGGAGGTATTAGTGCTGAAATTGATTGAGAATGATGAGGTTGATTTCGGTAAAAATGAAACCCGGATGAAAAACCCAAATTTGATATACTTAGGGTTATGTATAAATTTGTTGATGGATTAAAGTCTCTAGGGCGTTTAGAACCTTTTCTTGTGTGGAGAATATGTTGGTTGTGACTTGGGTAAAGGTTTGGGAAGAAACAAAAGCTTAAGGGTTCGTCAATGGATGAAACAGCAAGCCGGAGAAGACGAATCCCTGTTTTATCGATCGATCGACCTAGGGGGGATCGATCGATCGATAGCCCGAGAATTTTGGCAATTCGGTCAGTTTTATAAATAAAGGGTAATTAATTTAGGATTTAATTTTCTACTTTTATTTAGTGAGAAATTTATATGTGGCACATATTCTTTAACAATTATAAGGTAATATGATTGGGTTTATAAAAGTGATAATTGTATGTTATTAGATGAACGAATTTTGAGAAATAATTCATAAGTATTGATTTTGGGACGAGGAAAAATATTTGGGTATTGTAGTTGGGTGACACTACATCAATTAAAGAAATAGAGGTGAAATAAATTAGTTCTTCGGGCAAGATATAGAATCGGGTATTAAAGACGGTACGGGCCGAGTAAGCGAGTCCGGGATAATGGTTGGGTGACACCAAGTATTAAATTAATTGATGTTGTAATTAATTAAATTAGAGTCGGACTATAGACTCGGGAAGATAATAAATTAATTAATGTGCTAATTAATTAAATTAGAGTCAGACTGTAGACTCGGGAAGGTAATAAATTAATTAATGAGTAAATTAATTAAATTAGAGTCGAACTGTAGACTCGGGAAGGTAATAAATTAAGTAAATTAGAGTCAGACTGTAGACTCGGGAAGCTAATAAATTAATTGATGTGCTAATTAATTAAATGAGAGTCGGACTATAGACTCGGGAACATAATAAATTAATTAATGAGTAAATTTAGTAAATAAGAGTCCGACCACAGACTCGGCTTAGTGTTAATTAATTAATGTATAAATTAATTAAATTAGAGTCGGTCCACAGACTCGGCTTAGTGTTAATTAATTAATGTATAAATTAATCAAATGAGAGTTGGACCACAGACTCGACTTAGTATTAAGTAATTAATGTGTGAATTAATTAAATTAGAGTCGAATCATAGACTCGGGCAGATATCTTATAAATTAGTGTGTAAGGTATTTATATTAGAGTCGGACCATTGACTCAGGAGAAATATTTTAATTGTTGTTTGAATTAAATTAGTAATGTTAGAGTCGGACCCTAGACTTGGGAAAATATTGTATTAATTGATGTGTGAATTAATTAAACTAGAGTCAGACCCTAGACTCGGGACTATGAGAATTTAATAAGTAAGAAAATTAATTAAGTTGAGTCAGGCCACTCAGGAAATTGCAGGCTAGTGTTATGGGTTTTGAGTACACGGTAAAGCCGAGGTTTATATTATATATATATATATATATATATATATGGTGTAGTGATAGTATATATATATGTGTGTGTATTTATTGTGTGTGCTATTAAATATAAATGATTAGATATTTAATTAATTATATACTCTAGTGTTATCAAGGGAGGTTGCGTGATCTGGGTGAATCCCCTAGCTTGAGGATCCGGGTGAGTATATCCCCAGGTCATAGCATCCAGTATATGAGTGAGGGGCTTATCTCACTTTCAGGGAAGGAATATGACCGCTTCCACTACGTTTATATTTTGGGTTAGGTTGATGAGCGATTTCAACTTGGGTAACTAGGTTATGTGAGCACACCTAGTGAAATAGCACTTTAGAGGGAATTATCCGGTGCGGGTATACCCAGAGGGATAGATATACGTATGGTACATGTGTGGTTGTTTTAGTAAAGCTACGTATATAATAGTGTTAAATATTATATGCGGGTAATAATACATTGTGTGATGTATTTGCTTTATATAACTTGTGACACAATTATATGTTATTCTTTAAGAATGAATTAATTAAGTTAATTAGTGATATAACTTATAACTCATGAATAATTATACTCGGGTTAGAGTAGTATGGCAAGGGGATGTTATACCAGGGCTAGTTGGACTGGGTATTACAACTAGGTGGGGTTAAGGTAACCGTTAGGTGTGCACAGTAGTGGTGGGGTGAGAATGTCCTCAAGAGAGTGCGACACTAACTTAAATATGAAGCGCATTCATGCATTTTAAATTACTGTAGTTAATTCACTTGCTAAATATTTACAAAATATTTTGGGTTCTAACCCTTGCTATAAAACTATTTTCAAAACTTTTTAGGTGTCCAGCTACAGGGACGCCAGGATTGATATTCTATTCCAAGGACACGAAACTGCAGCATATGTGGATGCTAGCAGGAGTTGGATTATACGCATCGTTCGTTCATTCCTAGAGTAGGAATCACTTATCAGTTTCAGTTTTATTTAGGGCTTATCGCCCAGACTTCTCGGTACAGTTTTTAGATGTAATTATTCAAGTGTCTGATGTTTGTATTGGATTATTCGCTTGGGTGGCCTATGGTTTATTAGGCAAATTGTTTAATTAATTATTCAGTTGATTTTCATTCAGTTGTGTGAATGGTTTATATTTACTTCCACATGTATTGTTTTGTTTAATTAAAAAGTTAAAATTTGGCACCAGCTTTTGGAATACTAGGTGGTTAGTAAGTTTTATAAAGTTTTTGACACTGATGCTAAGGTTGAACCAACTGGGATTCCTATTTTAATTTGGTGTAGGAATGATCACCCGGTATTTTATTAGGCAGGGTGTCACAAATGGTATTAAAGCATCAGGTTCTAGTGTCCTTAGGATCTGTGCGATTTTTCATGTTTCAGCTTAGCATTCTTTGAGATAGAACCCTATTATAGGATTGTTGTATTCTTATACATATGCGCATTTACGTTCTTCTATCAATTATTTTATATTTGAGGGTGAACTCATACGATTCGATTCTCAATTCAGATGCCGCCCAGGAGAGAGAGAGAAGCTAGGGCAGCAGGGGGATATGAGACTAGAGGGGCTCATCAGGAACAAGAGTTACCGCGGCAACTGCCAGGGATGAATTTTGCAGGACAGATAACTGAATTAATGGCACAGGTAGTTGAAGCGATGTTGGTCGCAATGGCAAGGTACTTTCCACAAGATCAGCCACAAGTGTTAGCGACGCCAGATGTTTGGGCTCACGCGGGGCCATCGGTGTGGCAGTAAGTACAAGAGGTCTTGCAAAAGGGCCATCCACTAGAGTATCGACGGGGTTCCGATGTGGTACTGTCATGTCAGTGGAAGAGAGATTCATCATCACCTACGCATGGTAGATTGCAATGAGGGGCAGAAGCATATACTAGCCACTTTTAGTTTAGTGGGAGCAGCGCTACAGTGGTGGGAATCGATCACCATAGTTGAGGAAATGGATACATTCGCTATTGCAGAGTTTTGGGTGTGGTTCGACCGCAAGTATTTTCCTCCAGCTGTTGAGATCAAAATGAGGAGAAAATTTAGAAAGGTGACTCAAGGGGACCGTTTAGTGGCCGATTACGAGGAAGAATTCACTCGCTTGGCAAATTTTTTACCGGATGAGGTAAACAATGAAGAGAGAAAGAAAGAAAGGTTCATGGATGGGTTAGTTTGGAGGATCAGACAACATTTGATTGGTAATCCCGCGTTAGCATCTTATACAGAGGTCGTTTACGCAACACTGCTGCATTGTCAGGAATATCGCTTCCATGTGAAAGGAAGCAAGAGGGGAGTGGAAACCAACCAGTCGGATAAAATAGGAGGGAACAATACCAGTGGGGTATCCCAGAAGCAGACAGGGGGAGATCAGGGGTAGGATTTCCAACAGGGAAATCGTGCCAAATGATTTAAGGCTGGAGGCTATCGGCAGGGTGGCCAAGAATTCCGACAAGGACAACAAGGAAGGGATCAGTGGCAAGGTGAATTTATGAGGAGGTGTTTCATTTGTGGGGAAGCGGGACACGTGAAGAGAGTTTGTATTAAAAGAGGAAGGGGTTAACTACAGTATCAGGTCCTGGATGTACAACCACTACAATATTTCATGGGTGCGTTCAGGCAGGGGGAAGTTGCTTCGAAACCCGAGGAGTAGCCATTGCAGATAGATTATGGAGGTAATTATTTTTATCCTATGGGTATGGGGTATGTTTTGAGTGACAGTGAGAGTGTCACAATATAAGAATTATTTTTACTAGAGTTCATGAGTAAGTCGAATTTAGTAGGAACGCTGGCTGTGGCAGCCATAGCCGGTAGAGAAAAATTTATGTAAGGTAGCGGAGTTCTATGGTGTTATCCACGGGAGAGTGGAGGTGTACACTGAGAGAAGGTTTGAATTATGCGAGGGGTTACTACTTTCGAGAATTATGGGAGTAGGGTTGATAATTTTCCCAAATATCGGCTAGATAGCGATGGGTGTGAACTATTGTGGAGAGTGAGGGTAAGTTTTGGTGTTCGCGACACCAGGGTACGATTGTTACTAGGTATCGCCTGAGAGGGCATCTAGCCAATATATATGTTGTATTGTGTGGTGCGATAGTCACAGTGTAAGGTGTGGTGTTTTCACGTTTTATCCCGGTAAGTAGGAGTGTTTACCAAAATGAATCAGGCTGGTTAAACTTTTTTTCGAGCAGGGAGAGATAGCTCGGGGTGTATTTTTCACAAGAACTAGTGATAGTAAGGACGCGGTATTTTATGTTATCTTTGGTAGCATAAGGGTAGACATATATACTTTTGTGTTAAGAGACAAGTATTTAGGGGTACGTGCTATGGATTGAGGGTCTAACGGATCTCAACGATCGATAATGTTAGGTAGTAGTCTATCGGGGGGTTCCTTGTTTGGATTTCTCTTTGCGAGACGTCTCACACATGAAACTTAGTGCAACGTTGGAAGTGGGGATATGTTTGGTCGTTAGTACATGGGTTGGGTACCCTAGCTAGTATATATATATATATATGTATGTATATATATGTATGTATATATATGTAATATGACTACAGGTTGGAAGTTTTATTGCGGGTTACGGCTAGCATAGTCAGATAACTTTCATGCGGTTAAGCACGGAGATATGGTATATGGGCAACCGGGTTAATTAAGGCAATTTTTGTGCGATTAAGCACGGATACAGGGTGTATGGGCGCCTTGGTTGATTAAAATGCATATTTTTGTAACTTATGCTTAGGAGCGGGAGAGATAGATACAGCGAGCTTAGTGGCGCATGACTAGAGAGTGATATGCGAAGCTTGGAACTCTATGATCATCTTAATTTCGAGGACGAAATTCCTTTGTAAGGGGGAAAGTATGTAACACCCCGTAATTTTAAGGTTTTAATAGTTTGTTGTTTTTGTGAGTTATAAAAATATTTAAATTGGAGAAACTTAAATTTATGGTTTGGCGAATTTATTTGTGTGGGAAGAATTATTTATAATTGGCGACTTTAAGTTAGATTGTCCGAATTAATGTCTGGCGCATTTTGAGGTTGAAATTTGGAAATGTAAAAAAGTATTGCGGATGATAATTTTGAGTGCGCGGTTGAGCCCGGATGGGTCGAGATAGTCAGAAAAAGTGCTCGGAGGTAGTAATTGGGGCTCGAGGTATTTTTGGGCATAACTGGGCGCACACGGAGTGATTCAGACCATTTTAATTATGCCCATGTGGCCAAAAACGGGAATTGGAGTTTAAAACTAATAGGGGGAAGTGTGGAATGGCAGTAAACACAAATTCTAAACCTAGGGCTTGAGAGGGAATTTGGGGGAAAGCAAATCAATAGCCGATTGGGGATTTTTGGAACCAAATTAAGGTACTACAGCAGCGGATCAGACTCTACGAACAATTCTAGGAAAGTGGTTAACTAGTGTGATTCTTAAAATAAATGATAACCAATTCATATCATAGTGTGTGTATATGAAAATTCATTTTGGGTGTGTAGCCATAATGAAATTGGGTTTTTCTAAATGTAGAGTAACGGTTAGATTTAATTACTCAAAGGATGTTAGGCCATGATTTGGGACTGTTAAGATTGAATTGTAGGGTGGTTTATAGTAGGTATTAGTGCTTAAATTTACTGAGAATGATGAGGTTGATTTCGGTAAAAATAAAACCCGGATGCAAAACCCAAATCTGATATACTTAGGGTTATGTATAAATTTGTTGATGGATTAAGGTCTCTAGGGCGTTTAGAACCTTTGCTTGTGTGGAGAATATGTTCGTTGTGACTTGGGTAAAGGTTTGGGAAGAAAGAAAAGCTTAAGGGTTCGTCAATGGATGAAACAGCAAGCCGGAGAAGACGAATCCCTGTTCGATCGATCGATCGATCGACCCATGGGGATCGATCGATTGATGGCCCTGGAATTTTGGCAATTCGACTAGTTTTATAAATAAAGGAAATTTAATTTAGGATTTAATTTCCTACTTTTATTTAGTGAGAAATTTATAAATGGCACATATTCCTTAACAATTATAAGGTAATGTGATTGGGTTTAGGAAAGTGATAATTGTATGTCATGATATGAACGAATTTCGGGAAATAATTCATAAGTATTGTTTTTGGGACGAGGAAAAATATTCGGGTACTGTAGTTGGGTGACACTACATCAATTAAAGAAATAGAGGTGAAATAAATTAGTTCTTGGGTGCAAGATATAGAATCGGGTATTAAAGACGATACGGGCCTAGTGAGCGAGTCCGGGATAATGGTTGGGTGACACCAAGTATTAAATTAATTGATGTTGTAATTAATTAAATTAGAGTCGGACTATAGACTGAGGAAGATAATAAGTTAATTGATGTGCTAATTAATTAAATTAGAGTCGGACTGTAGACTCAGGAAGGTAATAAATTAATTAACGAGTAAATTAATTAAATTAGAGTCGGACTGTAGACTCGGGAAGGTAATAAATTAATTAATGAGTAAATTAATTAAATTAGAGTCAGACTGTAGACTCGGGAAAGTAATAAATTAATTGAGGTTCTAATTAATTAAATGAGAGTCGGAATGTAGACTCGGGAACGTAATAAATTAATTAATGAGTAAATTAATTAAACAGGAGTGGGAACCATACACTCGGCTTAGTGTTAATTAATTAATGTGTAAATTAATTAATTTAGAGTCAGACCACAGACTCGGCTTAGTGTTAATTAATTAATGTGTAAATTAATTAAATGAGAGTTGGACCACAGACTCGGCTTAGTATTAATTAATTAATGTCTGAATTAATTAAATTAGAGTCGAGTCATAGACTCGGGCAGATATCTTATAAATTAATGTGTAAGATATTTATATTAAACTTGGAGAAATATTTTAATTGATGTGAGAATTAAATTATTCATCTAAGAGTCAGACCATAGACTTGGAGAAAATATTTTATTAATTGATGTGTGAATTAATTAAACTAGAGTCGGATCCTAGACTTAGGATAATGAGAATTTAATAAGTGAATAAATTAATTAAGTTGTGTCAGGCCAGAGACTCAAGAAATTATAGGCTAGTGTTATGGGTTTTGAGTACACGGTAAACCGGGGTTTATATTATATATATATATATACGGTGTAGTTATAGTGTATATATATGTGTATTTATTGTGTGTGCTATTAAATATTAGTAATTAAATATTTAATTAATTATATACTCTCGTGCTATCAAGGGAGGTTGCGCGATGTGGGTGAATCCCCTAGCTTGAGTAGTAGGGTGAGTATATCCCCAGGTCATAGCGCCCGGTATATGAGTGAGGGGCTTATCTAACT
Organism: Sambucus nigra; assembly: GCA_949130495.1. Taxonomy (NCBI): domain Eukaryota; kingdom Viridiplantae; phylum Streptophyta; class Magnoliopsida; order Dipsacales; family Adoxaceae; genus Sambucus; species Sambucus nigra. The sequence goes on along the minus strand of OX422212.1, from coordinate 613,461,444 downwards.
TTCAGGGAAGGAATATGACCACCACCATTACGTTTATATTTTGGGTCAGGTTGGTGAGTGATTCCAACTTGGGTAACTAGGTTATGTGAGCACACCTAGTGAGATAGCACTTCAGAGGGAATTATCCGGTGCTAGTATACCCGGAGGGATTGATATACGTATGATATATGTGTGGTTGTTTTAGTAAAGATACGTATATAATAGTATTAAATATTATATGCGGGTAATAATATGGTGTGTGATGTATTTGCTTTAGATAACTTGTGACATAGTTATATGTTATTCTTTAAGAAGGAATTAATTAAGTAAATTGGTGAGATAACTTATAACTTATGAATAATCATACTCGGGTTAGAGTAGTATGGAAAGGCGATGTTATACAAGGGCTAGTTTGACTGGGTATTAAAACTAGGTGGGGTTAAGGTAACCGTTAGGTGTGCACAGTAATGGAGGGGTCTGAATGTCCTCAAGAGAGTGCGACACTAACTTAAATATGAAGCGCATTCATGCATTTATAATTTTTGCAATTAATTCACTTGCTAAATATTTTCAAAATGTTTTGGGTTCTAACCCTTGCTATAAAACTATTTTCAAAACCTTTTAGGTGTCCAACCACAGGGACGCCAGGATTGATATTCTATTCCAGGAACAAGGAGCTGCGGCATATGCAGGTGCTAACAAGAGTTGGATTAGACGCATCATTCATTCATTCCTAAAGTAGGAATCAGTTATTAGTTTCAGTTTTATTTAGGGCTTGTCGCCCAGACTTCTTGGTACAATTTTCAGATGTAATTATTCAAGTGTCTGATGTTTGTATTGGATTATTCGCTTTGGTGACCGATGGTTTATTCGGCAAATTTTTTAATTAATTATTCAGTTGATTTTCATTCAGTTGTGTGAATGGTTTATATTTATTTCCACATGTATTGTTTTGTTTAATTAAAAAGTTAAAATTTGGCACCAGCTTTTGGGAATACTAGGTGGTTAGTAAGTTTTAAAGAGTTTTCGATAGTGATGCTAAGGAGGAACCAACTGGGATTCCTGTTTTAATTTGGTATAGGACTGATCACCCGATATTTTATTAGGCGGGGTGTCACAGCTAGGGTAGAAGCAGGGAATAATCTCAGCGCCATCCTATTGATTATACATCTTTGAAGAGGTTGAGTTTTGAGTATCCTAATCTTGCTCAAGAACAGCGTAACATTCGTTTGGCAATATCAACTTTCAATCCATTTAGAAATCTATGCTCCAATCAGAGTGTATGGCCAGTAATCCTAGCCCCACTCAACCTCCCTCCTTCAAAGTGTATGAGACCTGAATTTTCGATGTTGTCTTTGTTGATACTTGGGCCAAAGGAACCAAATGAGGACATCAATGTCTACCTGGCCCCTTTGGTAGAAGAATTAAATGAGTTGTGGTAAGAGGGTATGCAAGCATTTGACTATTTTAGAAAAGAACAGTTTATGCTGAAAGCTATGTTAATGTGGGAAACTCTTGATTTTTCAGCTTATGGGACATTATTCGATTGTGTAGTACGTGGTTATTTGGGGTGTCCTATTTGTGGATAGAGGACTGAATCTCTGTCTCCCTGCTAGCTGAAAAAACATATACCATTGCCACAGGAGGTTTTTACCCCCCGCTCATAGGTTTAGATTTGAGAAAGGTTACATTTTTTACTGGGCGAGGTTGAACATAGGCAACCACCGAGAAAACTTTCAGGCTCAAAAATTGAAAGTAAATCTTCAGATTGTGGCCCAAATATGACAAGTAAGAATTCTAAATTTAAGAATGTCAAGCATAAGAAGACCCCAAATGGGAATGAAACTGAGACAATAAAGGCATGGTCTAGGAGGTCAATTTTAGTTTACTTGCCTTATTGGAAGAATAGCCCAGTGCGCTATGTATTGGATGTGATGCACGCAAAGAAGAGTATCGCTTAACATATTGTGGGCACATGCCTTGGGGGGAGTCATTCGAAGGATGGATAAAATGCACGAAAAGACCTTAAAGCGTTGAAACTTAAGCCACAACTATGGTTGAAAGAAGATAGTAAGGGAAGGACAATAATTCCCCCTCGTGCGTTTACTTTAACGAGTAGGGAAATGAAGGTACTTTTAGACACAATATATAATTTGAAAGTTTCATTTAATTTTTCGTCCAACTTGCAAAGGATTGTGAATTATGCTACCCATGATTTACATAAGTGTATGTCTCACGATTGACATGTGATCATGCAATTGGTTCCTCTGTTGTTTAAGCACTATTTCTCCAAGCACAAGGATTTGCGGAGGGCTATTATGCAAATTAGTAAATGTTTCTCCTTTGATGTGAGAAGGTAGTCAATCGAGATCACATAGTGGCTGAAAAATTGGCGGTGAACGAAGCTATTTGTGTCTTGGAGAATTACTTTCCCCCATATTTGTTTGACATAATTATTCACTTATTTGTACACTTATGCGACAAGGCACTTCTTTGCGGCCCAGTTAGATATCGGTGGATGTATCCGTTCGAAAGATTGATGAAAGTTTTCAAAGATTACGTCAAGAATACAAGATGCATTGAAGGATCAATTGTAGAAGAATACATCACCATGGAGTCATCAATCTACACTCGGGAATATATGCCTGACTCGACGAGTGAAGGGTGTACAAGTGAAATTAACGAGTTTGCAATATGAACAAGTATCTCGTTATCTATTTGATACACATAAAGATGTCGAAGAATGGAAAAAGTTTAAATTATTGCAACTTTTACATTATTTTAATTTTTACATGATTAATTTTGTAATACATTCGTCAGGATCTATGCAAAAAATATGAAGTCCATGAGAATAATAAAAGACGAAAAAAATGGTATAATCAGACAACGAATATAGGCTGTGGTTGTCACACGAGGTAATTATAATGAAAATGGTTGTTATTAAATGTCACATTACAAGAAAGCTTTATAACTAAACTAATCAATTTATCCATATTCTCAGCTCTTAAAGACAGGTGATGCGACATCAAGGCTTGCTCGTCTAGACACTAGACCCTTGTTCATGACACAAGAGTACAAAAAGTATCGATTGAATGGTTACATATTAAGTGGAAGGGTGTACGAGAAAAATACAAATTTACAGAACTCGGACATTTCATACAATGATCTTACATTCTTTCGAGCGAGCAGGAAAGATATAAACTTCATTGAAGTTGAAATGACTTACTATGGTGTAATTCGAAATATGTTTGAATTGGACTATGTAAGCTTCAAAGAGGTTGTATTTTACTGCGATTGGATAAGAGTTGAGGATAAAAATGTTTGTAAAGTTGATCCTGGCTCCAATTTGATCATGGTTGAATTTTCCAAGTTGTTGAACAATGAACACGTGAGTGATGAGCCATTTGTTTGTGCTTTTCAAAAGGTCAAGAAAGTGTTTTACTCAAAGTATATCAACAACGAGCCGTAGTCCATCGTCCTACATTCACCAAGCATCTAAACAGTAGTGTGGATGACTTGGCTGCTCCTATCGAATGTCAATCCATTTTTTATGATAACTCAAATTTTTAGATTTGTAATAAGTATTCAAATTATTTGTAATAACCAGTGACTGTATTATTCTAGTGCTTTATTAGTATCGGGCGACAATTTAATGCTTTTTATTCATTTGTACTTGATTATTTAATGCTTGTAATGACTAAGTCAATGTGTTAATTTGGATTTTAATCAATTTAAGCATTAATTCAAAGTCCAGTACCCAGGAATGTGTGTGCATTGGGGGGGGGGGGGGGGGGTAGTGTTTGTGTGTGTAAATTGAATTTGGTATTGGTTTAAACTGGTATTGGTATTGGTATAAATTGAAATTGATATTGGTATTGGTATATATTTTTATTATTGAATTTGAGCATTAATTCAAAGTCCATGACCTGGGAGTGTGTGTGCATGTGTGTTCGGGGGGGGGGGGGGGGGGGGGCAGTGTGCGTGCAAGTAAATTGAATTTGGTATTCGAATAAATTTGTGTTGGTATTGGTATAAATTGAAATTGATAGAAATTGATATTGGTATTGGTCTGTATTGTTATTATTGGATTTGAGCATTAATTCAAAGCCCATGACCCGAGTGTGTGTGTGTGGGGGGGGGGGGGGGGGGGGCAGTGTTCGTGTGTGTAAATTGAATTTGGTATTGGTATAAATTGAAATTGATATAAATTGATATTATTATTGGTATGTATTGTTATTATCAGATTGAAGCATTAATTCAAAGTCTATATACATTTTTGTACTAGTAATAACAATTTTTGCAGAAAATGACTTCATCCGGGTGTAGTAGCGGAGGCGACGGGGGTTCCTTAGCCAGTAGGTCCCCAAAATTGGGCAGATTGGGGTCTGTCGTCGAGAATAAGACAATATTATTGGCTACAATGCTAGAGTTGCTAAAGGTGATTATTGGCCTGGGGTACACTAATTGGAGGGTCGTGCCTATTGACCTCAAGATGAACATCTGGGGAACACTACAGGTATTTATATTTATATTTATAAGCAACTAACACTTACTTTCTTTTTTATTTGTATATGTTTGACAAGAACAATTCCGTTTGCCCCCACATCTTCGCGACTCCACGTTGAAACAATTGAGGGATTAATATAAGACATGGAAGAAGAATATACGGACATGATACTTTGGAAATACCCGGGAGTCCATAGGAGAGTACGTGACACCGTCCCCCCAAAGGAGCCGATCTTATTGGCACGGTGGCAAAAGTTTGTCAACAATGAGATCAGTTAGCGGCAATTGACCCCTTGCGAAACTTTGTGGGACAATCAAGTGAAAAATTTGGACGTGCACTACTCCGGGCGAACGTATTACACCGAGGTGGAGCACAGGATGGTAAACTTTTATTTTTCTTTAATTTTAGTTTTATATTATTCTAATTTAGCATTGCCCTGCGTTACTAACTAATTTTGTATTATTTTATTTCAACAGATGCGGAGTTGATCTGGGGGTAGGACACATAGGATCGATGCCTATGTGGCATTTCAAACGAAAAAGGGCAAGGATGAGAAGGTGGCCCCGAGCATCGCAACCACGATTGTAAGTTAAAAATGTTTAATATTTTCAATTACATTATAATTTATTATTTACGTAATTAATTAATCGTGTACTTTTTTATCTTTTAAGGCAAAGCTTAAGGAAGTGCACGAGTCGCAGTCTGATGCCAACAAAGCATCTTTGGCTATGGACGCAGTCAACCAAGTTCTTGGGACGGATCGCAAGGGGAGGACTAGGGGTGAGCTCGTGGGCGGGGAAGTCGAGGATCATCGAAATGGAGATGAGCAACACTGCGTTGGCACATAAGGTGGACATCCATGATGATAAGCTATCAAGGTTGGAGGCGAAGATCCTATATATATATATGCCTTCATGAAGCGTCAGTTGGGCAAGGGTAAGGGGAAGGAGAATGAGGTATAGGTATAGGAGGACGAGGACGTCACTGCTTCATCGCCGATACGCATGGACTCGGCACCATATGATGATCCATTTCCCATCGTGACCCCCGACGAGCAGCCTATGTCAACAATCGATTAGCCGAGCGTGTTTGTACTCGACATATATTATGGTGAGCCAATAGCGAGGGGTTGAGGGACTCAGACTTCCTTCCGAATATGGTGGTTCATGGATGCCGCCTCCAAGACATTGAGGCAAAGGGGCTCATCACGCATGTGGTGAATGGAAAGGAGAACTCACCTCTGTGGTTGCGCGAACAATGCGGCGTTTAGCATATTGAGGGGTATCTCTATTCATATGTCATGTGGCCTTCCTTCCTCCTCCGACCCGCTCAATACCCTTCTTCATGACATTAGATTTATCTTTTTTATTTGGACATTAGATTGTATTCATATTTTTTATTTTATTTTGGTGCATGTTGGTTTGGAGATGGATATTTGCATTTCTATTTTATTTGGATATGGATAATATATTCCATCATTTGGTACATTATTTCTATTTTATTTGGATATATGATGTTTGGACAGGTACAATTTTTCTATAACAGGTACAAATATAATGTTGGATAGTGGCAGTGGCCATATTGCCCAGTGGTTTTTTTTTTAAATTTTGTCCAGAATTGTCACGGTAAAAAACCATGACAAGTCCATGACAAAGAAAGTTGTCAGGGTCTTTGACCGCAATAATTTTTTTGGTTTTGTCACGGGCTTCTCACGGTATTTGACCCTGACAAAACTTGTCAAGGTCAAATACCGTGATAGGACTGTGACAAGTTCGGGACAAAGACAGTTATCACCCCCACACTTGTCACGGTCGAAGACCATGACAAGTCAGCTGTTTTGGTGTAGTGCTTTGTACCCACACACATGAGACAAAGCAAGTACCTTTCGCGACGTATCGAGTTTGAAATGAGATAATCATAACATCAAAATAAATATTGAAGCCCCATAATGTAAAACTCCCCCATAAAATCATAATTCGTTATCCCCCTTTTTATTTATCGGAAATAAACAAGGAAAAGAATAAACAAAACAAACATAAAGTGTCACGACCCGCAAAGAAAACAAATACGAACAATAAGAGAAATTCAAAACCATTCCATCAATTATTTTTTATTTTTAAAATTTTTCATACAAAAAGAATGTTACAACAAAAATCACACACCGTGAATTTACACTAAGATAAAAAAATCATGGAAATGGAATGAATGGGTGTGAACAAATTCGCAAGGAAAAGCAATGCAATCAAACATAACATATGTGCATGATGCATATGGATACTCCTAACGAATGAACTCAAAATCGTCCTTAGGTGTCAAAAATGTGAATTTATATGACATCGACTCGATCTAATCGACACATCAAAGTCTAAAATGATTTCCACACCAATAATGTCTAAAACTAAGTAATGCTTTTTAAGACTTTGTCAGGATGTGCAAACCCGATTTTTTTTACATTTTTCAATCCAAAAACCCTCATAAGTAATAAAGCATTTATTTTTTCTTTGAGGTGATCTATTTTTCTCTTCTCAGAGAAATCCTATTGGCCCCAATTTTGGCATATTATTATTTTTATTTCCTTAATTTTTTGGGGCTTTTTTAAACCGTGGATTTCACGACGACTTAATTTTGTACTCTCACAGCCCTTTCCCGTGAACACTCATCATTTTTTGCAATTTAATTCGTTATGATAAATGGTTCTTACATGCACTACCTTCATTGTTGAGTTTTATCGCATTTGGTTCATTTTAAAGACATGATTGTGATGGAAACACTTCGACCAACATGTGATTTGACAAGTACAATAATCAAATAAATCCGTGCAAGTTTGCATTAAAGGAAACTAAGAGTCAAACATGTAGGTAGTAATCTCAAATTACCTCTTAATGACTCCAAACATTATAAAGAAAAAAAATGATATGGTGACGCATATCAAAATACTATCAAATCGTCACATAGATATGGAATGAAATTGTGACTCGATCATCCTAAATGTCCATAAATAAATGGTGTAAACAAAATACAAAACTCTTTTTGTCTTTTTCCAAAAAATTTATCAAAATAAAATCTTTTTTGCTTTTTCATTTTTTTCTTAAAAAAAATAAAAATCTTTTTGTATATTTTTAAAATTTTTCAAAGCAAAAATCTTTTTGTTTTTTCGAAAAAAATATCAAAAATGAAAAATATAAATACAAAAATGGTACATACTAGCAATAGGCATAAAATATCATCATTAAAATCATCCTATGCTAGTAAACAAGTTTAAACCTCAACCGTTAGGTACGGTGGAGTTTTTCAAAGGTGGTGACATCCTCTGAAAAACATACATCAAGTCATGAGAAGTATTGATTAAAACTTTACGTGATCCCTAATATATGCCAACTCTCTCATGTAATCATCTGGAGCATCATGTGTGGGTGCGTGTGTAGAAACATGTGTAGTAGAAAAACGTGACACAATACCCAAGTTAAAATAGAACTCCCTAAGGTGTCCTCTCGTCTTACAATGGGTGAAAATATACACGGGCCTAGGAACACCTCTCTCAAACCGTCTACGGCATATTCTCCTATCAGGTAATGGATGCCTAGGTTAGGTTCAGAGCCATATGGATCAATCACAAACTCAAGAACTGTCTCAGGTGCAACATGGGAATGGACACACTGTCATGGCCTATTCCTAGTCTCTCAACATTACCCAAAGCGGGACTGAGAAGCATCTTTCCTACCTTTTTATATGTATACTCTAAAGTGACCTTTACCTCCCGAGCACATTCAAGATCTCTATCTAATTGTGACATACGGGCAATAAGTTCACTCTTATCCCGATTCACAACGGTCAACTGCTCACTCATAGAAACCTTCACCTTCTCGAGTTGACTTGCCGACGGATCAAATCCCCTCAAACTCTTAATATCTCTCTCTAAATCAATCTCCCTAATACCTAATTCCTTATTTAATTTTTTCGTCTTTAAGGTCTCGGCGTACAAATGTCTAAACGGAATATGGACCTCACTATCACCCTCATTAGTGCACTCGCTCTGACACTTAAATCATCCTCGGGGGTCTTATGTGCACAAGTATCCTCATCGTCGTCGGACATACAATGTGTGCTCACGTGACTAGTTAAGAAGGATACACACATCCCATGTGAAGGTTCATCCTCGGAATCCTTCACCTCTTCCTCACTATCGCTAAGAGTGGCTGGCATGACAATCTTCTTGCCCTTTCTCTTTATCCTAGTGGGACACTCAAATTCTCTATGCCCTCTACCCTCACACTCAAAATAACTTTTCTTCCTCCTCTTTATCTTTATTTTTTTCTTTCTTACCGCTCTCTTTGGCCTCATCCTTCTTTTTATTTTTCTTAAAAGATCTTTTATTGGAAGAATTTTTCTTTGAAAACTTGAGAAATTTTTGGAAATTTTTTGCAACAAGGCCATATGAAAATCAGACTCGTCCTTTGACTCGGACTCACAAAATCTCACTTTATTTTTCTTCTCACTCTTGGAAACTTCCTTTACCTTCCTAGACTAGGCTCTAAGTTCTATCCCTCTATCCTTAGGTTTAATAGTGTCGGGGAACATGTCAATCTCATATGTCTGGAGGTCTCCTACCAGCTCTTCCAATTTCAAATTACCTAAGGAATTCAATACAGTCACTTTAGGGACAAAATGTTTTGGCAGCAATCTCAAAATCCTTTGAACCACTTGTGCATTAGGTATGTGCTCATAAAGATTGAAACTAGTATTGAAAATATCACATAAAAGCGTAAAAATCATCAAAACACTCAGATTCAAGTATGGTCATTGTTTCAAATTGAGTTGTTAAATTTTAAATTTTAGACTCTTTGACCACATTTGTGCCTTCATGGGTAAGTTGTGAAACATCCCACGCTTCTTTAGACGTGGTGCACATCATAATATGTCGGAACTCCTCAGGAGTGACGATACCAAAAATTACACTCAACCCACGTGAATTAAAAGTGCTCAACCTAAACTCATCCTCAGTCCAGTCTGCCATGGGTTTTAAATTAGTGATATTATTTGTGGTGATAGTGGGAGGAGTCCATCCCCTTTCACAAAGAGCCCAAACGCGCTCATCGATTCCTTTTAAATGAGATTTCATACGGGCTTTCTAGTACGCATAATTGGACTTGTCAAAAATTGGCAACCGATTATATAAGTTTTCATTTAGAAACAATGCGATTTTTTAAAATCAAATTTTCCAAAAAGAAATCAATATCACAAAGTTTTGAGAAAAAAAAATTCACAATAAATCCGTGAAACCTTCTCTGATACCAATTTGTAAAAGTGGTGATCGCTTAAATAAGCTCTGATACCAATTTAAGAAAGCAGTGTGATATTAATTTGAATAAATATATAAATTTCAATTAAACCCTTATTTAATAAATTATTGACTTCAAACCAAATTAATTAAACCTAAATCAAGGTGCATTGGATCATGCTAACATAAATAAATATAAACTACCGACTCACATATTTCACGAAAAAACCCAAAAAGGAAAAAACTTTTATTTCACTTAATAATACTCATAGTGATTACAAGCGAAATTTGCAATGAATATTCGTAGATACCTACAAGAATACGCGGTTCTGAATCAATAATGAATCAATCTTAGAAGATCTACAAAGACATGTAGTCCAATCATCCAGGAACTCCCACGAGTACGCCCTATGACACGCAGTTAACGTCAGCCCAGTACCTCCCTCAAGCAGCACCTAGATCAATAGTAGGTTATCATCCCAACAAGAAAAACTCTAGCAAAGATGTATCTAGAGTTCCAAAAAAATTTACTAAAGCATATGGGATTTTTGTGAATTGAAAAATAAAGGGATTGAACCCTAAAATAATAAGACAAAAGTATTCTGCACATTGTAGTTTTCGTGTACTGTAAAACGTCAGGTCTTCTTAACGAAAAAGGACTAATTTAACATGCTTTATATAAAACAAATTGAGTCGGAAGATTGCTCGAACGAAACCCTTTTGTCGCTCAAACGAAGACACATATTGCTCGAACGAGCTTCTCACGAGATCAACATATCGTTTGAATGACAAGCTCAAGTCGCTCGAATGACAGAGCGAGAAAATAAATTTTTATTATTTTATTTATTTCAAAAATCCGCCTCAACACTGAAAAATATTTTTTAAAAAAACAACGTCTCAACACTTAAAAAATATTTTAGAAAAATTATCCCAAAACTTTAAATGAACCGTTAAGGTACTTAAACACATCCTTACCAAAATCTATCTCGCAGTGGCTTAAATGTTGAAGAACTTTTTATATTCGGATCCGTCTTCATGTATCTTCAACCTTAAACGTTTTCTTCGATGTTTTGTAGCGGTATACAACATACACTAATAAAAACAGGAGTTATAAAACACGTCCTTACATGTTAATGATAAGAGTGGTCTAAGAGAGACAAATATGTAAAACACTGGCTTGTAGGCCACACGTTACGTGATTGTAAAATATTACATTTTGAAGGCTCACATTATCAAAGAGAATATAGTCAGGTCATGTTGAAAACATATTTAACATAGTAGAATGAACACCCATATTTAAGACAATATTTATATACCAAAAATGCCACTGACTAGAGTGAGATTGTTGTTGACCTTGAACATGTCTTGGAGCAGCCCAACTGTTCATTTGACGGCCTATGCTTTTTTTCCTCGCACACACCATATAAAGTGATATTATCTTCCTCGTCATACCCCATTTGTGCCACTGGTAAATTCATATCGATGTCATTCATACGATGTTAAATTGAAAAAATCAAACAAATAATAGTTAAGAGTAAAATGGTTATATATATACCAGAAAAAGAATGAATTAACGTTTTGAACATACCCCATTTAGACTTCAATACATGAATCTCCTAATACATGAACCAACTAATTGCATGTATTGATCAAATACATATGTGTCTACATACACGAACCAACAAAATACATGTATTGACCAAATACATATGTGTCTACATTAATCTAGATAATACAAAATTAATAAATGGATAACAAATTAATGAAGTGTACACGCGTCATTGTATAGGCACGGTAAATGTCGATGTTGTACAGTGATGACAACTTTATATATATCTATAGATACGTGAGTGTTAAATGTTGAAGCGTGCTATGTGTCAAATGCTTCCACAAAAATATATAATAAGAGCAAGACAATAAATATTTCCTTTCTTATTTATAAACTAAGAATTTGAAGAATGTTTAAAATATGAAGACATTAACGAGATAGAGTGGTTCATCAATTTTGGGTTTTGTATTAATGGACATCCCTTTAATAATCTTCCAATAATTTCACAATTCTAAATTTTGTTTGGATAACCCATTATATTAAAATCATACAAACACCATCTATATATATGAGATGAATTGATGATTAATAGTCTTTTTTAAATATTCTATTAGAGTATATGAATATCCCCATTGTTCCCAAAATGAAAAACTCGAATAATGGAATGGATGAATTGGCTTGGGTGGGTTTCACTCTATAGTCTTTACAAATTCGAAACTAATAATTTAAGAAGATTCGATTCCCTCATGTGGATCTAAAAGAATTCATTTTAGACATAATTAATTTATAATTCAGCAAAAGAATTGTTTATTGTGTGGTCAAAACCATGTCAATCATACTTTGAAATGGCAGAGTGAAACACGCGTGTGTATTAAAAATATAATGTAGACAATTATGAAAAATAGAATATTTCTGGTGTAAAATAAAAATAGAAGAAAATACTAATTAAGGAGTGTGATGTTTCAATCTTTTGAAGCTGAAATTATTTGTCATATTGTTATCTTCGACTTTTTTTTTTCTAAAGAAAATTTACTTCTCATTAATAATTAATAAAAAATAAAAAATTCATGACACAATAGGTCATACATAGATAAAACACAAAATCTAATAATAAGAGGAATACCAACTGAGAAAGAGAAGACATACACACTTCGATCTGAAAAAATAGTCATAGATTGGTGACTGGATCTTGACCCAATCTAAATGGAGAGAACACCAATAACGATGACATTGGCCGCAACTCCGTTGGCGAGGAAAGTACACAACATAAATCTTCCAAAAAAAATGGAAACCACACTAACGGAGAAAATCTTGCACAAACAACCCTACCAAAAAGAGGGACAAAACTCTCATGAGAGAGAGAGAGAGAGAGAGATCATTAAGGAGAGACCATTTTACATGTACCAAAATTAAACTTCTCAAGAACCATTGGTGGTGGCTCCACTCATCCACTGTTTTTATTTTATATATTCTATGCTCCTTCGGAGCAATTTAAAAAAAAAGATTCATTAACCAATGCTTGTAATGGACGAGCAAGAAGAACGTAACCTACACGTTGATTGTTAGTTACATGTGGTGATTAAAGAATAAAAAAGATTGTCTATAAAAAAACCTAATAAGAAACTGTTTTTTTTCCAAACAACCACACTTTGGTTGCGTTTGTTTTTTCATCTGAATTTGAAATCTGAAGACTGAATTTAAAGTCTGAAATTTTGAATCTGAAAAATATGTTTGCTTTTATGTCTAAATGTACCTCTAAATGAATGCATTTAGATTGATGCAAACTTCAGATTTAACTCTACCTCTTAATCATTAAGAGTCAAATATAGTCGTTAGCATCTTAATCATTTAAAAAAACAAATATTTTTTGGTACCTCTTAAGTTTGAATGGTTCAGATTCAGACTTAAGAGGTAAAAACAGACAAGACCTTTGTCAACAATTCTTCAAAGACACTATTACACAATATATATAAAGCCACGATTCAATTAACCATTCTCCAATCATCTCTGCAATATTAATTGCGGATGAGAATCAAAAACCAATCCCTCTCCTCCTTCTGAATCAATATCTGATATAACATTTATTCTAGCTCCTTACCCACAACATATACACCTTTAATTTTCCATTTTATCCAACAGAAACATATAAATTTACGATGAGAGTTTTATATACTTCATCATGATTTTTAAAAATGTTTTCCATAGACTCATTGAATTTTTTTGATCACTTCAGACGAGGCTATGGCTATACAATTAATATATTTAAGTAATCCAGGTCATTGAATCCGGCTGTTCATTTGATATTTGTGATGAAGTAGATTTTAAAGGGGAGTTTTGATTCTCTGAGATTAATGAGGTCGGAGAAAAGCAATCCTATAAAAAAAGGAGGAGGAGAGAGACTGTGAGTTTAATAGGTCGAACTCCGTTAGGAATAAAGAAATTGATATATGAGATTACAAGTTTCGTTCAAATTTGTAGAATAACTAAGATATTGAGTTCATTAGATGACAAATTTTGTACGAGATGAAAAAGAAGAGATAATGGAATCAAAGCCGTTTCCATTGACATTTTTCATTTTATTGATATTTCCGTGGGTTTAATTAGGAGCACACATTGTTAGGGTAGATCAATTTCACTACTAACTTGTAATCGATATTGGGGTCCTCCACATTTTGTAATAAAAAACGACAACTGATTATGTTTTGATCTGAACATATTTGAACCAATGATTCTTGAATTTATTTAGATCACTTCTCGGTTTCAAAAATTTATTAAAATAAATAAAAAACATATTTTCCTCATATCTATTCTATACTATAAAATGCTTAACAGGGAGTTAATTCCATTTAGTTATGAGATGGTCCACATCACAATTTTTTTAACCCTTCATATTATTTCTCTCGCCCCTGTTTCTTCTTCTCCTTCCTCTATGAACCTGTCAAGCCACTATACATTTAATGGCTACTACATTGAATACCCCGTGTTTTTATATCATTTCATAAAATAAAATGCCATCTACATTGAATAGATTCTTCCCATCATCAAAGCACTCTATTAAAAGTAAGAATTTCTAGTTAGTTTGGTAAATTTCAATATTATCTTCTATTTCATTTTTTAAATTCTTCCAATCTTAACATATATTTATATGACTAATCCTGGTAGGGATTTCAATATCATCATTTTGCAATCAAATCATTCATTATCATTGTTGTATGAAGTTGTGTTTAGGTATGGCATACATTACCGACCTTAATTATTTACTAAATCATTATTTTCTTGGCTAAACTTTGTTTTGTTTCGGCATGGTTATATATGGCATTTAAACTTTTTAATTAAATTTATATGTCAACATAACCAACACAATTTAGGTTGTTATTTGATTTATTGTTAATTTTTCACTTTAAGTCTTTTAAGTTATATAGTTCACTGTATTTTAGATTTGAAATTCGTTTAAATATATAATAGAACATGAAATTGGTTTAAATATGTAATAGCACTTTAAATGTTCAATGAAATGCGTATAAGAAATTACTCTTAGATGTTGGTAGGTTGAATTCCAAAAAAAAGTGTTTTGTATTGATTTGAGATTCTTTGATATCCCTATCATATATGTGATTCTTAACTTTCAATAAATTGTTTCATCCTATCTTATATCTTTTTGTCTAAAAGGACATATAATATTAATATATACATATCCACAAAAATACCCATCACGCATTAAAAATATGATGGTAGGTTTTTCCTACATGTTGGTAGGTTTGATTTCAACTTTTGTGCATAATAACCATTTGATAAAATGGTTATATGCCCAGTTTTGTTAAATTTTGGTGTTTCCAAAGATTAGTTTTGAAATAAGTGTGTTTCTTAAATTTAAAACTACTAATTACATTTGGAGGATCTTTTAAGAATTAATGACATTGTATATGTATTGTTTGTTAATAATCCACTAAGAATAGGAATACCTACTTGGTTGGAGGGATGGCAATTTTTCCTGAAATTTCGAGTCCTCGCGGTTAGCTGAAAAAAAATTCCCAAATATTCGAGGATTGGGTCTGGTTCGGGGAGTGAAAAAAATCCCCGAAATATTTCGGGTTAGTTTCGGGTATACCTTCAGTTCTCCACGGGGATATCTGAATTATTAATATATAATAATATATATATTTATATTATAATAAATATATAAGTATATAAATGTCTAAAAAAATAAACCATAATCTGACTCTTCTATTTACACACGCCTCCCTCACTGAGTAACTTCTCTCCTCCTCTCTCTCTCTCTCTCTCTCTCTCATGCTCTACCTCACATCACTCTCTCTCACGAACACCTCTCACTCTCTCTCACGCTCATCCCCTCATCTCATGTCCCCTGCCTCCGTACAGCACCTCACATCCCCAGTACACCGCCGCCGCTGTCCAACGAACTCATCCCATCCCCTGTACACCGTCGCTATCGCCGCTTCATCTCAAGTACATAAAAACTCTAACTTCATTTGAAAATGTTTAGGGGATGTCAATAAAACTTCATCTCAGGTACATATAACTTTTAAAAGTACATAAAAACTTCATCTCAGGTACATATAACTTCATTTTAAGATATATGTAAATATTGAATAAACTTTTAACAGTACATAAAAACTTCATTTGAAGAAGTAACACTATTTTGCTCAACTTTGGAAATGTTACGATTTCTATTCTAGTTGGGATTTTTTCTGTTGATTGGCTATTATACTTCTTCAAATAGGGATTTAGTTTTTTTTTCCAGATTGGTTGTTATACTTCTTCAAATGAAGAAGTAACACTATTTTGCTCAACATTTAGTTTTTTTTTCTAGATTGGTAGGACTGTTAATTCTTGAAATGGAATTTTAGTCGTTTTTGTAAAGGATGGAACCCCGGTTTTTTAATTTTCTCAATTAAAATCAAACTAATAATTTCCTTTTATATATAGTCAAGAGATAATGCGGAAGCGTAAAAGGATGGTTCAATAAAAATTGATAATGAATATAGTCACTTAAACCGATTAATTCAATCCAAGTCCTAGAATTTGCCTAAGTCATATTTATCAATATTAGCAAATTAGGCGAAACCAAATTTTAGCAAATGACTTGAATTAAATAAACTTTACCCAATATTTAATTTAGTCCCAAATTAAAGTGAGTGTGATAATTTAAACCGAATTTTATCTTGAATTATCCTACGCATGCGTTCTATGTTATTTAAGCAAGATAAAATAAACCAATCACACTACGCCGCGATGTACGAGGAAAAACCCAAGACGGGAAACAACCTCGGACAACCCTAGCCACAAATTCACTAGATACGGAATTACAAGTACAAGACAGATAGACTTACAACGCACGACTCGATCCCTCTCAAGCCCCGACGCTTCTTCTTGTAGACACATCTTCCTAGCTAATAACCTTGGAACACCACCGCGGTCTCGGAATCCACCGATAGGACTTTATATGGTCACCGTCACCCAAGCATGGAGCCTTTCTCCGTGTGGGTAAATTAACATAGAAACACTTCTTCTTTCTTTGTGGGTGGGGTAAGCAAAACCCAAAACTTCTCTTCAATTCGGTGTAGAGAAAATCGGTGCCAAACTCCAAGAAATTGATAAGTATATAAGAACTTGGAATAAACTCATTTGGGTGTAAACACTAGAGTGATGGAAATGTTTCTCTAAAAATCTCACTCAAAACATGAACATTTTCCTAAACAATTTTTTCTCTCAAACTCTCTCTAAGAGATAAACTAGGATGGAAAAGTTAGGAAAAGATAGTTTGGAGAATGTTCTTCCTGCACATATTAAAGACTGAAAAAGTTGGTTAAAAACCAAGTGGGGAAGTGAGTGCAAAACTGCCAAAAAACTGCCAATAACTGTTCCCGCCTGGCATCTCGTTCTAACGACCTTTCATTCGAATGAAATCTCGTTCGAACGAGACTTCTAACGACGTTCCAGATTGAACTCGTTAGAATCTCGTTGGATATCTCGTTCGAACAGAAAGTTCGTTCGAACGACATATCGAACGACATGTCAGTGGCCTAATATGGGAGCTCGTTGGCAAGTTCGTTCCAACAACATTTTCGTTCGAACGACAATCTCGTTCGAACGACTCTATCGAACGAAAAACCAGAAAGTTTGGAAAATTCGATTTTAGCCCAGAAAACTTTATAAACATTTATTTAAAGTTTTAATTAATTCTTTCTTAAAACAAAACGCAGTTTTTATAAAACCTAACACCCAATAAACTTGTTCCAAGCTGCTATATATATAATATTGCATTCATACCTTGGGAGCATGGAACTATGGTTGATGACGTAGAAACGAGGCACGCAAACCGGCATATTGATGAAGCTTTATACTCTTTGCCGCTACGTCTTCAACAAACACTTCATAGGCTTGAGAATATTACAATTAAATGCTATCTTATGAATAAATGTTTTTGTCCAGAATTGAGCCAAAACTATATATGCACTCAATTGGAAATTTGTGTCCTTACAAATCTCCCCCTTTGGCTATTCCGGGACAAAAACCAAACAAAAATCCTAAAGGGCCGTCAAGCTCACTAGACTAAAAACATAACCCACCCAAACTTGACTCAACCCAAGGATCAAACGCTTTGTCGTTTAAACAATGCCGCTTTAGAAGAAATCCTGCACACTTAAGCAAACTCATCAAATGCATAGGGAATATCAAGGTATTAAATGCAATTAATTAATTACTCCCCCTAAATTAATTCTCCCCTTTATCAAACACATGACCTACTTAGAAAGGCGTCTCCCCCTAAGATAAATCTCCCCCAAACTAAGATACGATAATAATAGGATTAGATACCATTTCTCCCCCTATCATCATTCTCCCCCTTTTTGTTCAGGAATAGGCAAAGGATAAAGAACTAATAAACACGTTGAAGCTTAAAGTGTTAAGACATTAAAGCATATGGGCAATAAAAGCAAGGCAAAGGCAAAGGCAAAACAAAATATCATATATATATGTACTATAAATATATCAAAATTGCACACGCACATATATATAGATATAAACACGCACATGACACAAAATACAATAAGTTTGCACACTCGTATGGCAAAAATGTGTCATATGGAAACGGAAGTGTTGGGGTGTGAACTAGTAACAATTAAATTTAGACCCAATCACTTTATAAACGTTCACGGAGTTCTCATTTGATTGCAAACTTTATCACATTTAAATATAACCTCATGTGACAATATGAAGATTGAACTCAATGAACAAACATACACAATGCATACAAGCCTAGCATGATGATGATTCTATAAACCAAATAGAGTCATGACATTAAAGACAACTAGGATAAATGGACATTGTGCAAACCGTTGATATACCATCCAATTCTCCCTCAATAAGCACATATATTCTTTTGTTTTTGAATGAATATATCAAACAAACATAGGCCTTAGCAATTGTTTTCTTTTTAATGCCAAATATTCTGTTTTTAGGCCTTTGGATCACGTATTTCTTTTAGATCCAATAAACGGTGGCTTACTATCGCAAAGGATCACTTAGTCCTTTCGGAGCCCTTCCCCGTGCATATTTATTTATCATGTTTTCATTTTCACACATATTTCACATGCAACGGATTTTGACATGCACTAGTCCTCCTAGGTCATAGATATGTAGATGACTAGATTGGTAGGAGAACACCTCAAAAAGCTCAAATATAACATGTGACATTAAGATTTCAAAAGAGCTCGTGCATGTGTGAAAAGAGGCATATAGAAATAGAATCAATTTAAACAACACAAAATCCAACTACTCCATATAAAACATGGTAAAGAACATTTTAAGGATTGAAAATCTAAACCAAAAGTTCTAGCCACGTGGGAGCGTAAAAGATGGGATTCAAACACAAATATATGCCACATAAAGTGTGTCAAACAAAAATACACACAAAAAAAATCTTTTTGAGTTTTTAACATTTTAATCAAAAATAAATATATACTCAAAAGGACAAACAAAAATCATTTGTATTTTTACTTAAGCTTAAATGAAATAAATAAAACACAAATGATAAACAAAAATCTTTTTATATTTTTCAATTCAAACACAAGAAATATAATACAAAAAGATAAACAAGTCATAATTTCTAGCATGTGATATGAAATAAGGCAATGACTAGAAAATGACTAAACAAGCATACATTTAGCATGTGAATATAGCATGAAGTACAAACGCTAAAGTATGCAAACACTAACACATTCATCCTTTAGATTTAGCAAGGGAGGAAGCATGTGAAAGTAAATGAGAATCAAAAACCCTATTTTGCAAGGCAACCAAGTCGGATTTCCTAACCGAAATTAATGAAGAATGACTATCTTGGGGTGTTGGAACGTTAACTACCGTGGTTACTTTACTATGGGATTTTCTAGGAATTCGTTTAAGATCAAAACAAAATTTCCTAAGATGACCTTTTCGACCCCAAAGAGTACAAGTAAAAGCATGTCGAAAAGATTTACCTAAGGAGTGATCTTTAAATGCATTCCTAGTAGATTCTCCTAAAACATTGGTCTTGGCTTTATGAGTAGATTCATTACAAGTATTGAAGTCTAAACCACAAGTGTCATTTTTAATTTGGACCCTTCCTAAGATTTTATCTAATTTTTTCGAACGACACTCCAAATCAAATTTGACATTACTAGAGTCTTTTAATTTGTTTTCCAATTCTAAAATGTTAGATTCTAGTAAAACATTTCGCTCTTCAAAAGCAAGAAGCTCTTTTTTCAAGGATTCCATTAAACCCCTAAGGCTATCTCTCTTGCCTTCTACATATTCAAGTTTCTCTTTAAGAGTACTTTCACGTGTCCTAAAGTCTTCTATTAAAGCACTTTCATCAACGACCTTGACACTTTCTCTTAAACTAGCTTCTAACTTCAAATTAGCTCTTTTCAATTTAATAGATTCTTTATAAAGCTCTTGAAAAGCATTTTGAAGTTCACTCACATTAACCTCTTCTTCATTTTCACTCTCTCTTTCTTCTCCACTCTCACTATCATCATAAACAAGAGAATCATACACAATGACCTTGGAAGTTTCATGAGTTAAAGTTTTATCAATCGATGAGTTCTCACTATCACTCACATGACTAGCCATAAAAGCCACAAAATTTTTCTTAGTGGGGGAATCGGGCTTCTCTTCCTTATCACTATCACTAAGGGTCGCATTATATGAAATGGGTCGCTTACCCTCTTTCCTTAGTTTAGTGGGGCACTCAAACGCCCTATGGCCATAACCTTCACAACCAAAACACTTATTAGACTCGTCCCTATCTAACTTTTCATTACTAGGTTTAGGGATCTTTTCGGCTTTAGGCATCTTCTCCGCTTTAGAATCTTCTCGTTCTTGTCATGCTTAGAAGATTCAAATTTTTTAAAATCATTTTTAAATTTATCTTTGTTAATTTTGAGAAATTTTCTAAATTTGTGAGCAAATAAAGCCATGTCTTCCGAGTCACTATCACTATCGCTCTCTACTACTTGTTTGACCTCTTTTCGGGCTTTTAAAGCAACGCCCTTTTCGATTTTCTTTTCAGTTTTAGAGGAAAACATATCCAGTTCATAGGTTTGTAAATCACCTACAAGCTCTTCTAATTTCGCAGAGGCTAAAGTGGGTAAAGAATTTAAAATGGTCACTTTTGGAATAAATCTATCGGGTAGGGACCTTAAAATTTTCTTTACAACACGGTCGTCAGGTATTTTCTCTCCCAAGTTAAACGATGAATTAACAATATCGGAAAGTCTAGCATAAAATTCATCAAAGGTTTCTTTTTCATTCATTTTGATAGTTTCAAATTGAGTGGTGAGGTTTTAGAGTTTCGAAGCTTTAACGACACTAGTTCCTTCATGAGTTAATTGTAAAATATCCCAAGCTTCTTTAGTGGTTTCACACGTCATAATACGTCGGAATTCATCCGGTGTGACAGCGATAAACAAGGCATTTAAACCACGGGAATTGAAATTAGCAAGTTTAAACTCATTTTCAGTCCATCTATCGGCGGGTTTGATAACACGTTCATTTTCAACTAAATAAGTTGGTGGGGACCACCCGTTAACAATAGACATCCAAACTCTCTCGTCGATAGATTTTAGTGCCGATCTCATACGCGCTTTCCAATAAGCGTAGTTTGAACCATCGAATATAGGAAATTTTGAAAATGGGGAAAAATCCATTTTAGCCAAAAATTTAAAAGATCTTAACGAAATAATTTATCGTTTTTGGCTCTGATACCAATTTGTAAAGGATGGAACCCCGGTTTTTTAATTTTCTCAATTAAAATCAAACTAATAATTTCCTTTTATATATAGTCAAGAGATAATGCGGAACCGTAAAAGGATGGTTCAATAAAAATTGATAATGAATATAGTCACTTAAACCGATTAATTCAATCCAAGTCCTAGAATTTGCCTAAGTCATATTTATCAATATTAGCAAATTAGGCGAAACCAAATTTTAGCAAATGACTTGAATTAAATAAACTTTACCCAATATTTAATTTATTCCCAAATTAAAGTGAGTGTGATAATTTAAACCGAATTTTATCTTGAATTATCCTACGCATGCGTTCTATGTTATTTAAGCAAGATAAAATAAACCAATCACACTACGCCGCGATGTACGAGGAAAAACCCAAGACGGGAAACAACCTCGGACGGCCCTAGCCACAAATCCACTAGATACGGAATTTCAAGTACAAGACAGATAGACTTACAACGCACGACTCGATCCCTCTCAAGCCCCGACGCTACTTCTTGTAGACACATCTTCCTAGCGAATAACCTTGGAACACCACCGCGGTCTCGGAATCCACCGATAGGACTTTATATGGTCACCGTCACCTAATCATGGAGCCTTTCTCCGTGTGGGTAAATTAACATAGAAACACTTCTTCTTTCTTTGTGAGTGGTGGAAGCAAAACCCAAAACTTCTCTTCAATTCGGTGTAGAGAAAACTGGTGCCAAACTCCAAGCAATTGATAAGTATATAAGAACTTGGAATAAACTCATTTGGGTGTAAACACTAGAGTGATGGAAATTTTTCTCTAAAAATCTCATTCAAAACATGGACATTTTCCTAAACAATTTTTGCTCTCAAACTCTCTCTAAGAGATAAACTAGGATGGAAAAGTTAGGAAAAGTTAGTTTGGAGAATGTTCTTCCCGCACATATTAAAGACTGAAAAAGTTGGTTAAAAACCAAGTGGGGAAGTGGGTGCAAAACTGCCAAAAAACTGCCAATAACTGTTCCCGCCTGGCATCTCGTTCTAACGACCTTTCATTCGAATGAAATCTCGTTCGAACGAGACTTCTAACGACGTTCCAGATTGAACTCGTTAGAATCTCGTTGGATATCTCGTTCGAACAGAAAGTTCGTTCGAACGACATGTCAGTGGCCTAATATGGGAACTCGTTGGCAAGTTCGTTCCAACGACATTTTCGTTCGAACGACAATCTCGTTCGAACGACTCTATCGAACGAAAAACCAGAAAGTTTGGAAAATTCGATTTTAGCCCAGAAAACTTTATAAACATTTATTTAAAGTTTTAATTAATTCTTTCTTAAAACAAAACTCAGTTTTTATAAAACCTAACACCCAATAAACTTGTTCCAAGCTCCTATATATATAATATTGCATTCATACCTTGGGAGCATGGAACTATGGTTGATGACGTAGAAACGAGGCACGCAAATCGGCATATTGATGAAGCTTTATACTCTTTGCCGCTACGTCTTCAACAAACACTTCATAGGTTTGAGAATATTACATTTAAATGCTATCCTATGAATAAATGCTTTTGTCCAGAATTGAGCCAAAACTATATATGCACTCAATTGGAAATTTGTGTCCTTACAGTTTTTTTTAGTTTTTTTTTTAAATTGGTAGGGTTGTTACTATAAACTATGTTGGAGATTTTAGAGTTGCACTTTAGTTGTGTTTAATCATTTCTAATTGAGATGTAATTTAAAAGTAACTTTTACTTAGGTGCTTAAAGAGGGAAAAAAATCAAAACGAGTTCCTCGCGGGGAACTCGATACCCATTTTAAACGGGGGAAGGGGATCCCCGAACCCGTTATGACGGGGAACGAAGCGGGGACGGGGAGTTAAAACCCGACCCTGAACCGACCCGTTGCCATCCCTACTTGGTTGATTGCATTTTATTGATTTAAAATTGTTATTTTTCCTTTTTTTTCTCTTACTCCATAGGTTGTACGATTGATCCTTACTGAATTCTTCCATATTTTATGTGATTTTTAATGATACTTTGCATTTTGATCTTTTCCTTTTTATCGGGCTTCAACCCTACTCATTAAACCTTGATCCATTAGTGACCCGCCCATTTTCCATCCCTAACTTACCCATATATGTTTCCCTGTATCAGCTAAACACAATGTTTTACTTCGGGTAGGAACCTACCACCTAAACAAACAGAACATACAGATTCAAATTTTTAGTAGAATAATTTATGTCAATCAGATTATTATAAATGACAATTCACCAAATATATTACCACTAACCAGACAAGGCCTTATTTAATGTAACAAAGCACAACCAAAATTTTGAATATAAAATAATTATATTACAGAAATTGATAAACTTGCATCCATGAATCATTAAAACTAAATAAAAAATAACAAGCTCCATCTTTTTTTGTTTTCTTCAGAACATCTGAACCAACACCATTAGAAAAAAAAAGTACCTACATGTCAGTGACTCCTTAAGGGTCACAAAGTAGTAAGTTCGAATCACCACCAGGACAAGAATCAACATCAGCATTTTCCTCGACAATCTGAGCAACCACATCATCAGCCACCGCTTGCAAATCGACCCCACCAAATTGACTCGATTTTCCATTAGGTCCAGTCTGGACAATCCTGTTATAACCTGAACTCCATCATTCATGCAACGAGGATAATAATAAGGCATTGGACTGCCACGATAACTAACCATTATAGGGACATTCCACGATATCCTAGGTGCAACGGAACCCACCCCATAACTAATTCCACCATATACTCCTATAGGGTATCCACTCCCTAAAACAACCTCTCCATAAAGGTACGCTTACCCTACAACACTGTCGTACCCTGAAATTAATATATATATATATATATATAGAGAGAGAGAGAGAGAGAGAGAGAGGGAGATAGAGGTTCATAAGTGAATCAAAATAATAAAACATTTTAATGAACCTAATAAAACATTAAAAAATAACCCTTAATTCTATTTTGTAATTGATCTGTACCAGCGACAACGGACACGCATTTTTTTATTAACCCCCCCCCCCCCCCAATCTGCCATCAGTTAGAGAAGGTATAGGGCTTCCATACAAAACCCACCTCCCACATCCCACACAAAATTGGAGACACACCCAACCTGATAAAGACCAACTAGATTCACGATGCAAACCACAATCATAAACCTTCCAAAAACATCTCCAAATCAATTTCAGTCTAGATCCACTTTTAATGGCGGTGGTAAGGGTCGATTTCAGTCCAGATCTAGAACCAACTTGATCTCTCTACCTTTTAATTTTTGGATTTGTGCATGGAAATTTTGTACTCTTATAAAAATATTGATTTTTAGTTCTGGTGATGGGTTTTGGTTGAAATCCACTGCTCCAAATGAGGAATTTTTGGTTGTTATTTGTATGTTTGCATTGGTGGCTGTTGATGGTGGTAAAAGGTAGACGGTGAGATGGTGACTAGTTTATAGCAGGTGGTGACTAATTTATAGCAGGTGGTGAGGTGGTGACTGGTTTCGAGTAGGTGTTAAGTTCGCGGAGGGGGCATTGTTGCCCCGGTTCTAACCTCCCCATTTTCGAATACCCCAAACACGATTGTATGTGTTTGTTATAAGGTGGTCGGATCTCAGGTAGGGCAGGTGGTTGGTTAGAGTTGGAGGTCTTGTTAGTGTTGTGTTCAGGTTCAAGGGGTTTGACAGTAGATGAGTTAACAGGTGGTAGGGTAACTGGTGTATAAATGTGGGGCTGCTCTTGTAGGTGTTAGGGTGGGGGTAAGGTTTGTGAGGTGTGTGAGTATATTAAAAAAACACATGTTCGTTGTCGTCGGCACAGTCAATTACAATAAGGAATTAAGGGTTATTTTTAATGTCGTAATAGGTTCATTAAAATGTTGAATAATATGGTTCATTTGTTAACTCTCTCTCTCTCTCTCTCTCTCTCTCTCTCTCTCTCTCTATATATATATATATAGATTTGTGTGTGTGTGTGTGAATTATTATTTTTATACGTACATATGATTTTGTGCACATAAGAAAATTACTAACAATATAATTTTTGTATAAAAAGAGGTATTACTATAATTTAAAGTGTTATTAATTTACAATCAGAGAACGTGACTATTTTTTATCATATGTGGAAAGTGTTTTTACAATATCACTTGTAATGATTATGAATCGTGAATAAGTTTTCAACATATTTATAACATTCTGAAAATATCGTTTCTAATTGTTTAATCTGACTATCTTTTATTATAATTGATATTATAAATTTGAAATAAAAAGAGAATATATATATAATTACAGAAACTGCAAAAATATATAAATTCAGAATCTTACTTGTAGTGCAGAATATAAGAATGATTTTTGATAGAATATAATCCGAGCCATGTTAGAACAATCTCCTTAAGACACATTTATTCCCTCGACAATGTGCTTCAAGGTGATGAATAATTATCTCCTAAGATAGAACGAATTTTTGAATTAATCAAGCATCACAATAATGATTAATCCCAACGAACACAAATTTGTGTTAACTCAACCAAACAGAATGAACAATGTGTATGAAATGTATGCAATAGCAATAATGGAGGAGGAAAAATTCTGAAAAAGTTGTTGCATTTTCGGAATTTGTCATTTTTCAAAAAATGGAGGGGAACAGATGTATATATAGCTAAAGAAGTTGACTGCCAACAGTTAAATTTTGTTTAACAACAGTTGACTGTTGGGAATAACTATCAACTGTTAATTAATTAATTTCGTAATTAATTAATTAAGCCCAAAAAATTAATTAATTCGGCCCAAAAAGTGTAAGGGATTTTATAAGCCCAAGCCCAATCGCGAACCGAACCAAGCAGAGTCGAGCCGGTCGGATGGATGACGATGCGTGCGCGCGTGTGTGGGATTTGGGCCCAAGCCCAAGACTTTCATAGTATAGGCCATCTCCGCTTCAAATAGTTGGGATACCCCAAAGGCATCCCAGCCTTAGTCCATATTTAGGGTTTTATGAACTCTTGAATTTTTCACTACTCTTTCAGTGTAGAACAAGAGTTAATACTCACATAATTCATTAACTTTCATGACTTTCTGAGTCACCTCGGAGATATATTTAACATTCACAACTTAATGGAATTGAACATGTGGATATACTACGTTAATCTCCTTACGTAGGAGAACGCGCTCGTATATGGTCATATAATTTTCGTAATGTAGATACCACCTAAATTTGAGGTCAAAGTTTCTCAAAAATTGTTGTCCAATACCCATTTTCTAACAATCCATCACATGAATGATATATCGGTATATATAAAGATATGCAAGATGCAAATGCAGACACGAGTTGTATAAAATTAAAACTTTATTGTATCGGGAGAAGTAGCCTAGTGGCCTAGAACTTTCCTTAGTTATCTACCCTCGGATTTACTTGGTTACTCAGTAGACTTCACGTATTTGAACCGTCAACTGTTTTTGTGAACCTAGACAACAGTATTCACATAATAATTCTTTAACATAGTTGGTTCTCACATTTGTGTTCGTTTTGGCCATGAACACCGCTTGGTTCCTTGAGTATTTTAACGAATTAACTTTTCATTATTCTTATAGAAGTTCCCTCCTTCTTACTCACGTAGGTGATATCCATACGGAGTATTCTGTTATACCCCACTTAGACATACTAAGATAAATATGTCATTAAAAGTGTAACTTATCATAGATTCGCGGCAAATGTGCACTGTCTCACTTTTGGAATAGATAGGATTAAATATTCCCCAGTGCATATTGAATGCAATTTAGTTTGGTTTACCCATTGAACCTAGATCTTGGTATCTCCATCCAGCTAGGTCGGATTTCCACTATATTGATTCTTATTTATTTATAGGCTTTAGATCCATTCCTCTTGATGATTTTTTAACTTGCTCTCGGTTTAAACCTTTAGTTAGTGGATCCATTATATTATCTTTTGACTTTACATAGTTAATTGAGATAATTTCGTTTGAGATAAGTTATCTAATGGTATTATATCGAAGATGAATATGTCGTGACTTTCCATTATACATGTGATTATGTTCCCTTCCAATCACTGATTGACTATCACAATGTATACATATTGTTGGCATAGGTTTTGACCAATTTCTAACACCCTCTAAGAAATTTCTAATCCATTCACCTTCTTCTCGAGCTTTATCTAGTGAAATGAATTTAGATTCCATTTTCGATCTAGCAATGCACGTTTGTTTCGAGGGTTTCCAAGACACGACTACACCTCCAAGGGTAAATACATACCCACTCGTAGACTTAGAGTCCTTTCTATCAGATATCTAATTTTCATCGCAATGTCCTTAAACAACAGCTGGATATCATGAATATTGCGGTCCATAGTTTTGAGTATATTTTAAATAACCCAAAAATCTTAATTTCTCCTTCCAGTGATATCTCCCTGGATCACTCGTAAATCGACTTATCGACTATGCTATGTCCAGTGGTGTACAGTTCATGATATACATTAAACTGCCGATAATACGAGAGTATTCTAGTTGAGATATGATTTTTGCTAGATTTAAATTTATAGCTACAGGTGTCTTAGTGGGACTAATATCATACTTATAGAATTTTTCAAGTACTTTCTCTATATAATGAGATTGAGATAATATAAGTCCATCCGATGTTTTAGAAATTTTAATTTGTAATATAACATTGTCGATACCTAAATCTTTCATGTCAAATTGACTATTCAACATATGTTTTGTAGTCTTGACAATTTCTAGGTTACTACCCATGATTATCATATAATCAACATAGAGGCATACAATGACATATTCATTTTGAATGCTTTTAAAGTAAACGCATTTATCGCACTCATTAATTTTGAAACCATTTAATAATATTGCATTATCAAAATTTTCGTACCATTTCTTAGGTGCGTGTTTTATTCCGTAAAGTGATTTCATAAGCTTAAATACTTTTCCTTCTTGTCCGGGAGCCTGAACCCTTCAGGTTGCTCCATATAGATTTCCTCATTTAATTCACCATTAAAGAAAGCATTTTTTACATCCATTTAATGTATTTCAAGTCCATTAATGACAACTATTACTATTAACAAATGAATGGACGTAATTCTTATTACTGGTGAGTATGTGTCGAAGTAATCCAACCCTCCATTTTTCCTATAGCCTTTATCTACAAGTCTAGCTTTATATTTATTAATTGATCCACCGACCTTCAATTTCTTTTTGAAAATCTATTTGTAACCAAATGGTCTCAAACCTGGTGGAAGATCCCCTAGTTCCCAAGTATGATTGTGCAAAATGGATTCAACTTCGTTGTTAATTGCTTCTTTCCAATTAGAAGAATTGGGTAAGGATATCGCTTCTTTATATGATTGAGGTTCATTTTTTTAGCAAATATGTTAGAAAATTTGGACCGAAGGAAGTCGAGGTTCTTACTCTTTTACTACGTCGTGGTTAGGTTTATAAGTACCATTTGTGGTAGTTGGATTTGTCCTTTCAGAAGGACCAGATTCTCAGGTCATGTTATACGGAAATTCATTTTCAAAAAATGAAGTGTCCCTCGATTCAGTAATCGTATTTACATGAATATCCAGAATCTCGGATTTACAAACTAAGAAACGATATGAACTGCTAGTTAAAGCATAACCGATGAACACACAGTCAGCGATCTTTGGTCCTATTTTTACCTTTTTATGTTTACGAATCATCACCTTGACTAAGCACCCCCACATTCGTAAATATTTATAGCAAGGTCTTCGAACTTTTTATAACTCATAAGGTGTCTTGTGAGTTTTCTTGTATGGGACTCTGTTAAAAATATAATTAGCGGATAATAAGGCTTCCCCCTACAAGTTCTAGGGGGCTCCTGAACTTATCAACATAGAGTTCATCATCTCTTTCAATGTACGGTTTTTGCGTTCGACAATACCATTCGATTGAGGAGAATAAGTAGCGATGGTTTGGTGGATAATTACATGTTTGGAATAAAATTCCTCAAAAGGAGATTCATATTCACCTCCTATATCACTCCTTATAACAATTTTACTTAATTGATTCTCAATCTCATTTTTATATTGTTAAAATGCATCAATAGCCTTATCTTTACTATGTAACAATTATACATAGAAATATTTTGTGCAATCATCAATAAAAGTAATAAAGTACTTTTTCCAACCTCTAGTTTGTATAAATTTTAAATAATAAATATCCGTGTGTATTAAATCTAATGGTCCAGTGATCCTTTCAATAGAATGAAAAGGTAATCTAGTTAATTTTAATTCCACAGCAATATCACATTTATGATTTTTATCAATATTAAATTTTAGCAAAAATCCCAAGTTAATTTAATCTACATAAGGTATCGAAATTAACATGTCCTAATCTATCATGCCAAATATTATAAGACTCGGTTAAGTAAGTAGAACTAGAAATTTCATTCATTGGGTATGCCTTTCGCATCAATGTCATTACATTCATTTTAGATATCCCCTCAGACAGATAGCCCTTTCCCACAAACACATTATTTTTTGACAACACAAGCTTATCAGAAATAAACACAAGTTTAAACCCATTCTTGCTTAACAACGATCCAAAAATCATATTTTTACGGATGTCAGGCACATGCAGCACATTGTTGAGAGTAAGATCCTTTTTCGAAGTCATCTTCAGAATGATCTTTCCTTGTCCCATGACTTTAGAACACGAAGAGTTTCCCATAAAGAGAGTATCATCATTTTCCAAGGCCTTGTAAGTTATACACATCCATTTGTTTGCACAAATGTGGCGTGTAGCCCCAGTGTCCACCGACCATTCCTTGGAATTTCCTACCAAATTCCATTCAAAGACAATAGCAGAAAGATTTATGTCTGTGATACCATCGGAAGTGTTCTCACCCTCCATAACAATTTCTTGAGCATTGTTCTTTTTAGCGTACTTTAGTTTGTGACATTAGCTTGAGCGGTGTCATGGCTTGCCACAATTGTAGGATTTGACTTTGAACTTCTTTCTTTGGTTAGATGTGCCTTCCCCATCATGCTTACGTATGGATTTAGGACCTTCAACCACATGAGCCTTGGACTCCATGATGTTCTTCCCACCTTTCTTTTGATATTCACGGTTGTCTTCTTCAATCCGCAGACGCACTTCCAATTCTTCAGCATTCATCTCCTTGTGTTTGTGATTGAGATAATTTTTGAACAAGTTCTAAGATAGAGGAAACTTTTCAATTATTATCACCTTTTGAAAAGTGTCACTGACTTAAATTCCTAAAACATGAACTTCATGAAGAATGTCTTGAAGTTCTTGAACTTATGCAATAACCGGCTTGGTGTTAACCATTTTGAAGTCTAAAAAATGGCCCATGATGAATTTCTTCATACCCGCATCTTCAGTTTTGTACTTCTTCTCCAAAGAATTACATAATTCCTTAGTGGTTGCCCTAGTTCTATACATATGGTATAATTTCCTGTCCAAGTATGTCAATATGTAGTTTCGACACAGAAAGTCAAAATGTTTTCATGCTTCAATGGCAGCAACTTTCTCAGTTTCATCTCCTTCTTACGAAGGGAACAATCCTCATACACAAACCTTGCCAATTGGAAGGTTGCGAGACAGATGTACATTGGTCCTTGCCAACGTTTAAAATCGGCCCGATTAATTTTTTTCCATTTTGGTCCTACGTGTCATTTTCACCCGGGGGGGGGGGGGGGGGGATAGTAGTATGAGTTACATTCACGGTCAATGGAACTGTGTTCATACTTTGTGATTCCATTTTTGTTACAAAAACAAAACTTTTATCAATAATAGTATTCATTTGTAATGAAGTTTTCAAAACAAAATACACAATTCTGTACACCAATTTCTTCAAAATATAATTAATACTATATGAATTCAAATAAGAATTCTAAATTATATAACACAGAATTAAAGTAAAATATTCTACACAATATTCTGAATATTATATCACATAATTAAACTAAAATATTATACACTAGTTTTTACTATTCTAAATTAAGTAAAAATCTGTGTCAAACTGTTTTTAAAATTAAGGTAAAAATTCTGAACAAAACAGAATTGAAAATTTAAGATTTAAAAAAAAAATCTTATATAAATAGATTTCCAAAGAAAAATTTATGAATAAATTTTATTTTCTGAATTATGAAACAGAATACAATTTATGAACAATGTAAAAAATTAATTTTATGTAACACTAAATTAATTCTTGATACGAAAATTATTCAGCTGACGTGGACCAATTATATAGAGACACGTGTTATCTTACGTGGCAAACGCATACACTCACTGAGCTACTTACCGTGCCGAGCTACTTAGCGCGTCGAGCTAGTCAGCGTGCAGAGCATCTGGCCAGGAAAATCAAGCGACAATTACACATTCAATGAACATCGGATTTAATGAACATTCATATTGTATAGATGTATATGTCTATTGAACAACGACATATCGTCTATTCATACTGACTTCCCCAGGGCTATAAATACATTTTAACACACTCCATAATGGGGTAATTGATATCTTGTAATCATCATCGAGATTAAGGCAAACATCGGCAATACAAAACAGTGGACGTAAGCCATTTTCATAAGGCTAAACCAATTTAAAAATCCTTTGTTTCATTTATTTATTCCTTTTCATTTGTGATTAATTAATTATATTGAATCTAGTTTTTACATTAATAGATTGGCGCCATCTGTGGGAAAGACTATACGTAGCGTTTTTTACTAAAACCTTATCACCAATGGCTGAGATCCCAGAATCCAGTAACCGAAACAATACCGGGGTTCCTCCAAACCCCTCTGCTCCCCCAACTATCGATGAACTTACTGGAATAATAGCCAATTTATCCCAAGGGCAAACGGCTATGCAAGAGACCATGCATCAACTCATTCAAACTATTCGCAACGGATCACCTACCCGATCAGGTCAATGAAGCGTCAAGAGAAACACCCATCTTCTATCTGTAAGAACCAAATGTACGCTATTCCCGAATGTTTCTCAGTCTAGGCACGCTGACTCCCATCATACTGAGAGGTCAAATGATCCCTCATATCAGCCTCGACGAACATCTTCCATAAGAGCTAGGGATTCTCGACAAAATGTTACCTTAACCCCAGAGCGAACAAGCACCTTGGAGAGATTGAGCAGAGTCTCTCCCTCTGACCATTTGGGACCTAGGAGGAATAGAAATCCTCCTAGGATTGCGTCGAGAAATTCTCAACGACCAAATGACCTAAGGGAAGGTTCTGCCCAGTCACGACCAGCGGCCCATAATGAAAGATCCCAAGAGGAAAATTTAGCGCGCTCTATTTCTCAGGCAAATAGGTCTGTGTCTGGGAATGATGCGTGGAAGGGTTCCATTCAGAGATTAGAAGATCGATTCAGGGAAATGGATAAGGCCAAGAACCCTCTCCAAAGAACCTTCGTCAAAGGATCACCCCTTGTACAGGCAATTATGGATTTTCCCACACCATCAAAATTCAAAGCTCCTATAGTGATGCCTAAATATGATGGAAAAACTAATCCCGTCCTCCATATAGAGCAGTACCAAGCTTCTGCTGCTATCTATGCGGTTCCTGATGAGATGAGGTGTAGAGCATTATCAGGAACCATCACTGGGTCAACCCAGATATGGTACAATAATCTTTCTCGGGGGAAGATTGCTACTTTCCATCAGTTGGCAGAGCTCTTCATAGGTAATTTATATTTCAGCGCAAAGTCGGTTAAGAGGGTAACACACCTACTGAGCGTAAGGTAGAAAACATGAGAAAGTACGGGGGATTACATCACTCATTTTAATAACGGGAAACTTGAGGTGATCGACTACGAGGAGCAGACAGCAATTACAGCTCTGATGAGTGGTCTGTTACCTGACAAGTTATATTATACATTGGCTAAAGATCCCCGCA
Organism: Sambucus nigra; assembly: GCA_949130495.1. NCBI lineage: Eukaryota > Viridiplantae > Streptophyta > Magnoliopsida > Dipsacales > Adoxaceae > Sambucus > Sambucus nigra. The sequence continues at coordinate 613,427,931 of OX422212.1, read as the reverse complement.
AATCCATGGTAGAACTGATGGCAAAAGAAGCTAAGATCATGAACACCGAAGAGGCCATGAATGCAAAGAAGAATGCTGACACTAAAGCAGATACTAAGGCTGAAGGTATAGCGGAGAAGAAGGATCAAAAGCATAATGGGAGTGGCAAGCGACTAAAAGGCAAGGAGGCGCTCGAGCAGTTGAAGAAGTATGGGAATTACACTCCCTTAAAGGTGGACGGAAGAGATCAAGAACAGCGAGGAGCTAACTTGGCTATAGAAAATGAGTAAAGACCCCGATAAGAGGGATAAGTCTAAATATTACGAGTTCCATAGAGATCACAACCACACAACCAAGCGTTGCATAGCTCTTTAGAATGAGATCGAAGAACTCATTAGGCGAGGAAAATTGAGCAAGTTTGTTGATCGCCAGAATGGCGGGAAGACTAACGAGAGAGGAAGGCAAAGGTCCAAATATCCTCACCGAATAAGAGATAATAAAAAGAGGGACCATGAAGATGATCCAGATAATGATTCCGACCTCCCAAAAAAGCCAACGCAACCTGAGCATGAGGTATTCTCAATCCACTTTGGATCATTAGAATTTAATGTGATTACAGGTGGCGATGCAGGAGGTGGAGATCATACAACTGAAAGGAAAGCTTACCTCAATGAGGCCGAAGCTTGTTCTTACATACAACGCATAAATTTAGCTGAAGACAATAGCCCGGGGAAGGTGAATAAGGACAAATTGGTCATCAGTTTTTTCCAAAAATGATCTTGCAGGTGTACTGTATCCTCACGATGACCCCTTAGTGACCAAGATGCGAATAAAGGATGTGGTGATTTCACGTGTATTGTTAGACAATGGTAGCTCTACACACATCATGTTCTACCCCTGTTTTGATAGCTTGAATTTGAAGCTAGCTCGGTTAGAGCCATATGACAGGCCCCTCCTCGATTTTACCGACGATAAGGTTGTTCCACTTGGGACGATCAAGTTAGACATGCTCATATGCACCTGGCCTTCTTGCAGAATAAAAAAAGTACACTTTTTTGTAATGGACAAAAATATCCAATCAACCTACAACATAATCATATGGAGAGTAGGCTTGAAGAAGTTTGAAGCTGTGCCATCCACCGTACACCAATGCTTGAAGTTTCTGACCAATTTTGGGGTTGGAGTTATGAAAGGCGACCAGCAAATAGCTCGGGAATGCTACTATTCATCTACTGAACAGGAGGATCTGGAGGAATCCAGGAAGAAAACCACCACCTACCAGGTGGATGAGTCTGAAGACGCAAAGGTTGAGACTTTGGATCCTAGGGATGAGTCCCAGCTTGTGAAGGGTCAGGTCATGGAAGCTACGGAGAACATCATTCTGGATGATGAACGACCAAAGAGGACAACTCAAATTAGTGCTTCATTGGATCCGTCAATAAATCACGAACTAGTGGCATTTTTAAGGCACAGAAACCAAGCCTTCGCATTGAGTCATGAAGAAATGACAGGGATAGACCCGGCCTTTCTGTGCCATGAGATCAATGTTAATAAATAAGTCAAGCCAGTGAAGCAGCGACGAAGGGTATTTAGCCCAGAGAAGAGTCAAGCTATCCAGGAGGAAGTCGAGAAGCTACAAAAGGCCTCTTTTATTGAGGATGTTAAATATCCTGACTGGCTAGCCAATGTTGTGATGGTGACGAAGAAGAATAACAAGTGGAAGATGTGTGTATATTTCACAGATCTCAATAAAGCCTGCCCAAAAAATCACTTTCCCTTACCCCGAATTGATCAGTTGGTAGATGCCACCTCGGGGAACAAATTACTGAGCTTTATGGACGATTATTCCGGTTATAACCAGATTAAGATGAAATCACAAGACAAGCAGAGTACTTCTTTTACTACCTCAAGGGGAACATACTATTATACTGTTGTGCCTTTCGGACTTAAAAATGCAGGCGCTACGTACCAGAGGTTGATGAATAAAGTATTTGCAGAGAAAATTGACAAAAACATGGAGGTTTATGTCGATGATATTATGACTAAGAGCAAGAAAGCTATTGACCATCTAGCTGACCTCGACCGAACCTTTGATCAGTTGGAAAAATATCAGATGAAGCTGAACCCAACGAAATGCATATTTGGTATCCGAGAAGGCATGTTCCTCGGATATATTGTGAATTAGCGAGGCATTGAGGCAAATATGGAGAAGATTAAAGCTTTGCTAGAATTACGATCTCCAGCTACGAAGAAGGAAGTACAAAGCCTCACAGGCCGTGTTACAGCTCTCAATAGGTTTATGTCGAGAGCAATGGACATATGTATCCCATTCTTCAAGACTCCTAGGAAAACTTTCGAGTGGAATGATGAGTGTGAGAAGGCATTTCAAGAATTGAAGCAATATTTGGGGACACCCTCTCTGTTATCTAGGCCGGTGATGGGAGAAAGATTATACCTGTATTTAGCTGTCTCGAAAAGTGCAGTCAGTTTAGCGTTGATAAGAGTGGAGGATGGAGTGCAAAAACTGGTGTACTACATTAGCAAAGCATTCCGAGGAGCAGAGATTAGATATCCAAGGTTGGAAAAGCTGGCATTATCCCTAATAGAGGTAAGTAGGAGGATGAAACCTTATTTCCAGGCCCATACCATAGTGGTGTACACTGATACGCCACTCAGACAGGCGTTGCATAAGATAAAAAAATTCAAACGACTGATGTATTGGGTGATAGAACTGGGCGAGTATGATATTGTTTATGAGCCAAGGTCCTCACTCAAAGGGCATGCAGTGGCAGATTTTATTACAAAATTCACTTACCCAGATACCTCCGACCAATAAGAGTCTAGTGCAGAACAACCTGTGGATGTTACGAGATCATCACAGATAATCCCCGATCAACCCCTATTAGCAAATCTACCAGAAGATACAAATAAAGAGCAACAAGAATCGTCGGGTAGTAGCCAAGGGGTGGGAGATGATAAAGAGAAGTGTCAAATATTCCATCAGGGAACCTTATCAGACCAAGCATTTGATAATGGTATACCTATGTGGAACTTGTATGTTGATGGCTCTTCGTGTGCTACGGGTAGTGGAGCCAGAATAATTCTAAACATCCCTAATGGATTGGATGTCGAATATGCTATGCGCTTTCAATTTAAAGCTTCTAACAATGAGGCTGAATATGAAGCTATGATCGTGGTCCTCAGTTTAGCAAAAACAATGCATGTAGAACAAGTCATCGTGTTTAGTGATTCATAATTAATTATAAATCAGATTTTAGGGTTATACTCAGCGAAGGGAGACTTCATGTCAGGGTACTATGCCAAAGCTATGGAGATTGTGTAAACTTTTGCAGCGATCCAGTTGATCAGAATACAAATATTGGATAATGCGAGGGCTGATGCACTAGCTCGATTAGCCTCAACTAATCGCACCGAGCTACAAAGAACGATACCATTCGAGATATTGGTAGACCGGAGCATATATAAAAATTTAATGGTGAAATTCATTACCTTGTGTTGATACCAAATTTAGTCTGCTGACATGGCTCAATAAAGTGAAGACACGTGGCAATCTACGTAGCAACAACAAACGCTTTCGAGGAACTTACATGCTCCGAGGAACCATACTACAACGAGGAGCACTGATTCCCCGAGGAACTCATACTCTCCGGGGAACAAGAACTCTTCGAGGAACTCTTGAGTACCGAGAAGCTTAGGCGGTCCGAGCAACTCAGGCGATCCGAGCTGCACCTCGAACAAAGCATTAATAGCATCATAACCAACAGTTTGACTGTTCATTAAATGCTTATCATTCAGACGCATATGCTTAAGGGCATTGGATGTATTACCCTTTCATATGTACATCATTTAATGTATTACCCTTTCATATTACAGCCTTAGGGCTATAAATACATTGTACAATCCACATTGTAAGGGGACCAAAATTTCTTGAGATAACTTGTAATCGAGAATTCCCATATAATCAGCAATACCATAACAGTGGATGTAGGCCATTCTTATAAGGTTGAACCACTTTAAAAATTCTTTGTCTCATTTAGTTATCTGTGATTGAATAATTAGATATGATCTAATTTTTTACATCAACAGATTGGCGCCGTCTGTGGGAAACGACTGGTAATATTGTTTCCATAAAAAATAATCCATCACAAATGGCTGATATTCCAGAATCAAGCAATCAAAACGCTAGAAGCCCTCCAAATCCATCTGCTCCGCCAAATATTCCAGATCTGGCTGGAATAATGACAAATCTGGCTCAGGGCTAGACCGTCATGCAAGAAACTATGCGTTAACTCATACAAAACCTCCATGGCGGTGCACCAACCCATTCAAGACCACGAAGTATTCAAAGAAATACCCATGCATCTTCTTTGCGTACTAGGCGTACCAATTCATATCGCAATAAGGAGTCTAAAGATTTTTCTTATCAACCTGGATGAACTTCATCAGTGCGAGCCACAGATACTGAACAACGTATCACTCTCTCCCCAGAAAGGACCAGTGCGCTAGAAAGATTAAGCAGATTATCTCCTTTCGATCGATTAGGTCCTAGGAGGAGCAAAAGTCCTCCTAGAGCCCCATCGAGGAGTTTTCGACGACCATCAGATTTAAGGGAAGGATCTGCCCAGTCGCGACCAGCTGCTCGTCAAGATAGATCCCAGGAAGCCACTTCAACGCGATCAGCTGCTCGAACCAACAGGCCCTAGGAAGGAAATGATGCATGGAAAGGCTCTATTCAAAGGATGGAGGACAGATTGGGGGAAATGGTTAAAGCTAAGAACCCTCTACAATGAACTTTTGTTCGAGGAACACCTTTTGTCCAGGCCATTGTAGATTTTCCAACACCATCAAAATTCAAAGCACCTGTTGTGACCCCAAATATGATGGAAAGACTGACCTCGTCCTTCATATAGAACAATACCAAGCTGCAATCGATATCTATACTGTTCCAGATGAGATGAGATGTAGGGCATTCTCGGGAACTCTTACCGGATCTGCTTAAATATGGTATAATAATCTTCCTCGGGGTAAGATCTCAACTTTTCTTCAACTGGCCGAGTTATTCATTGGGAATTTCTATTTTGGGGCAAAGCCAGTTAAACGAGTAGCACATTTGTTAAGTGTTAGACAAAAGGATCGTGAGAGTACCAGAGATTATATAACTCATTTTAATAACGAGAAACTTAAAGTCATTGATTATGAGGAGAAGACAGCAATTACCGCCTTGATGAGTGGACTACTGCCCAACAAGCTGTACTACACTTTGGCCAAAGATCCACCTAGAACCATGTCAGACCGAATGGGAAAAGCGTCCAAAATTATGAATACCAAGGAGGCTATGGCTGCGAAGAAGAACATGGATGCCAAAGAAACCAAGGTGGAACGTGATAAAGCTAAGAAGAAAGAGCATAAGAACAATGGTAATGACAAACATTCAAGAACAAGGTCGGTATGGGATGCAATGAAGAAATTCGACAATTATACCCCTTTGAAGAAGGATATCAACCATGTTCTAGAAGAAATCAAGAGCAACGAGGAATTAAACTGGCCAGAAAAAATGAAGGCAGACCCTGACAAGAGGAATAAGGCAAGTATTGCGAGTTTCATAAAGATCATGGCCATAAGACAAAATTGCATAGCTCTTCAGAATGAGATTGAAACACTCATCAGACGAGGAAAGCTGGCAAAGTATGTTGATCGTGGAAGCGAAAGAAGAAACAACGACCGAACAAGAGAGGGGTCTAGATCTCCTCGTAGAGCAGAGGAGAACAAGAAAAGAAACCATGAAGTTGATCCCGAATACGACCTCGATCTTCCCAAGAGACCAAGGCATCCAGAATGAGGGGTATTTTTAATATGCTTTGGGTCATTTGATTGTAATGTTATTACAGGTGGAGATGCAGGAGGAGGAGACCTTACTGCCGAGAGAAAAGCTTAACTCTGTGAGGCTCAATCTTGCTCGTACATTCAACGAATAAATCTCGCTGAGGAGGAACGCCCGAGAAAGGTGAACAAAGAGAAATTGGTCACTGATTTCTCAAAGAATGACCTCACAGGTGTTCTATATCCTCATGATGACCCATTGGTGATCAAGATGAGAATGGAGGAGGTAATAATTTCAATAGTACTGGTCGACAATGGTAGCTCGGCAAACATCATGTTCTACTCCTGCTTGATAGTTTAAATCTAAATTTATCTCAACTGGAGACTTATCATAGACCCCTCCTCGGTTTTGCTGGCAAGAAAGTATTTCCACTTGGGACGATCAAGTTGGATATATTCATTGGTATGTGGCCTGCTTGTCGGACAGAAAGAATACGCTTTTTCGTGATGGATAAGAATGTTCAATCATCATATAATATCATCATGGGAAGAGTAGGATTGAAGAAATTCGAGGCTGTACCATCTACGGTGCATCAGTGCCTGAAATTTCCAACAAATTTTGGAGTAGGAGTTGTTAAAGGTGATCAGAAAGTAGCTCGGGAATGCTATTATTCATCCGCCGAGCAAGAGGAACTGGAGGAATCAAGGAAAAAGACTACTACTTATCAAGTGGATGAAGGAGCAGAAATTGAAACATTGGATCCTAGAGATGAGTCGCAACTCGTAAAGGGTCAAGTGGTGGAAGCTACTGAAAATATCATTCTGGACGACAAGCACCCTGAACGAATTCTCAAGTAGGTTCGTCGTTGGAAATCTCACTAAAACAGGAATTGATAACTTTTCTTAGAAACAGAAAGCAAACTTTTGCGTGGAGTCATGAGGATATGCCAGGGATAGACCCAAATTTCTTATGTCACGAACTCAATGTGAATAAGGAGATCAAGCCTGTGAAGTAGAGAAGAAGAATATTCAGCCCCGACAAGAATCAAGCTATACAGGAGGAAGTCGAGAAGCTCCAGAAAGCTTGCCTCATTGAAGATGTTAAATATCCAGACTGGTTAGCCAATGTGATGATGGTAAAGAAGAAGAACAACAAGTGGAGGATGTGTGTAGACTTCACCGACCTCAACAAAGCATGCCCAAAGGATCACTTTCCACTACCCCGAATTGATCAACTAGTCGATGTTACCTCGGGACACGAGCTGCTGAGTTTCATGGATGCTTATTCTGGCTACAATCAGATTAAAATAAAACCTGAAGACAGGGAGAGTACTTCTTTCATTACCCCTAGGGGAACTTATTGTTATAATGTTATGCCTTTTGGTTTGAAAAATGCAGGTGCGACATATCAGAGGCTGATGAACAAAGTCTTTGCTGAACAAATCAGTTGCAATATGCAAGTCTATGTTGACGATATGCTGACAAAGAGCAAGAAAGCTGCCGATCATCTAGTTGACTTAAGTCAGACTTTTGATGAACTAGATAAATATCAAATAAAGCTGAACCCGACGAAGTGCATATTTGGAGTACGAGAAGGCATGTTTCTCGAATACATTGTCAACCAACGAGGCATTGAGGCGAATCCTAAAAAGGTCAAAGCTCTATTAGGGCTACGATCTCCAACGACGAAGAAAGAGGTGCAAAGTCTTACAGGACGAGTAGCAGCACTCAACAAATTTATATCACGAGCAACTGATCGATGTCTCCCATTCTTCAAGACTCTTTGAAAGACTTTTGAGTGGAATGATGAATGTGAGAAGGCTTTTCAAGACTTGAAGAAATATTTGGGAGCACCTCCACTGTTGTCCAAGCCGGTGATGGGAGAAAAATTGTACTTGTATCTAGCAGTATCAGAGAATGCAGTTAGCTCGGCGTTGATAAGAGTGGAGAATGGAGTACAAAAACCAATCTACTACACAAGTAAGGCCTTCAGAGGATCAGAGATCAGATATCCAAGGCTGGAAAAGTTAGCACTGGAACTGATTGAGGCTAGTAGGAGAATGAGGCCATACTTCCAGGCTCATACTATAGTCGTATATACTGATATGCCGTCGAGACAAGCCCTTTATAAATCAGAAAAATCAGGGAGATTGATGTACTGGGCAATAGAGCTCGGTGAATACGATATAGTCTATGAACCCAGATCATCGCTTAAAGGGCAAGCTGTAGTGGATTTTATAGCAGAGTTCACCTATCCTGATACCCCCGAGGAGAAAATGTTGCTCGCTGATCAACCTGTGGATGTTACAAGATCAACAAACACAAGCTCAGACCAACTCCGGTTGGTAAAAGGGCAAGTGGATGTTACAGGATCATCAAATTCGAGCTCAGACCAACTCCGGTTGGTAAAAGGGCAAGAAAAGATGATCGACGAAGAGCGAGAAATATTAGTGGAAGATGAAAGGAAGCAATAAATATTTCACCGGGGAACTCTGTCAGATCAGAAGTTTGAAGACGAGTTACCTATATAGAGGTTATATGTAGATGGCTCATGTTTCACAACAGGCAGTGGGGCAGGGATAGTTTTGAGCACTCTGGACGAGGTCGACATGGAATACGCCCTACGTTTCTAATTCAAAGCTTCCAATAATGAGGCTGAGTATGAGGCCATGATTGCATGTCTTAATTTGGCAAAAATTATCGAGGCGCAGCAAATTATTGTCTTTAGTGATTCTCAATTAATTGTAAATCAAATGTTGGGAATATATGCAGCCAAAGGAGAATTAATGATCAAATACCATGCAAAGGTGACGGAGTTGGTATCAGAATTTACTGCTATTCAGCTGGTAAGAATACCAAGAATGGAGAATTCAAGAGCAGATGCCCTAGCTCGATTAGCATCAGCTACTCATACCGAGCTACGAAGAATAATCCCAATTGAGGTTTTAGCTGGTCGGAGTATAGATTAAGATTTGGCGATGAACTTTATCACCCTTAATTTAGGACCATCTTGGATGGATACCATCAGGGCATATATTGAGGAGGGAGAATTACCAATTGACAAGCTCGCAGCCAAGAAATTGAAGTTTAAAGCTGCTCGGTATGTATTAACTAACGGTATTTTATATAGACGAGGAATTATGGCAGGTTTGCAAAGATGTGTACATCCCTTCGAGGTGAAAGAATTGATTGAAGAGATCCATGAAGGGTCCTGTGGAGCCCATGTAGTAGGTCGAACGCTTTTGCAAAGAGTGATGATGCAGGGATACTACTGGCCAATGATGAGGGCTGATTGTGTAGCCTATGCCAAGAAATGTGACAAGTGCCAGCGCTTTTCCTCCATCCGAAGAACTCCACAAGCATTGTTGACACCCATCACTTCCCTTTGGCCATTTGCCATGTGGGTAATAGATTTGGTCGGGCCACTGTCAACGACCAGAGGAAGGTTCAAATACCTCGTCGTCGCAGTGGATTATTTTACTACGTGGGTAGAAGTTGAGCCTCTCATTGATATGACGTACGAGAAGGTGTACCAATTTATTTGGAAAAACATCATTTGTCGATATGGTCTTCCTCATGCTTTCATCACAGACCATGGAACACAATTTGATAACGAGGAGTTCGCTGCCTATTGTCATAAATAAAATGTTTTGAAGATCAAATCAACACCAGGTCATCCTCAAAGCAATGGACAAACTAAAGTGACAAACAGAACACTGCTGGATGGTTTGAAGAAAAGACTGGACGATGCAAAAGCAAATTGGATCAACGGGTTACAGTCAGTACTGTGGGCTTACCGAACTACTCCCCGAGTAGCAACTGGAGAATCTCCATATATGCTAGCGTTTGGAAGTGAAGCTGTTATACCTGCCGAGTTGGGCCTCCCAACACACAGGGTACTGAATTTTAATTCCCCTGTCAGCGACTTAATGAAAAAGATTGGATTTAGACATGCTCGAGGAAGTTAGAGAAGAAGCAGCCATCAGGAATGCCGCATACCAACAACGAACAAATTTATTCTATAGTAAGAGGGTGAAGAGGTGCAACCTGAAAGAAGGAGACTATGTGCTGAAGAAAGTAATTCAAAAGCACAACAAACTGGAGGCAAATTGGCATGGACCATACCGAGTTACAGAAGTTGTTCGACCAGGAACTTACCAAATAGAAACTTTGGAAGGGGAGGAGTTTAAGAATGCATGGAACGTAGAGCACCTGCGCAAGTATTATCAGTGATGTGTATTTTCTCCATTTATTGAAAGTTTTTCGGGGAATACTAGTGCTACAAACTACTCGGCGAAACTCGGCAAAACTCGGGCTACTAAAATTTTTTCTCAAAAACGACAGCTAAGGTTGGTCGAGAAACTCGGGCTACTCAAAATTTTTCTAAAAAACACCAGCTAAGGTTGGTCGAGAAACAAATGTATTCCTTCGGGAAGTAAAACTTATATTCCTCCGGGAAGAAAAACCTATATTCCTTCGGGAAGTAAAGCTACCTATATTCCTCCGGGAAGTAAAGCTACCTGTATTCCTCCGAGAAGTAAAGCTACCTAATTTCCTCCGGGAAGTAAAGCTACCTGTATTCCTCCAGGAAGTAAAGCTACCTATATTCCTCCGGGAAGTAAAGATACCTGTATTCCTCCGAGAAGTAAAGCTACCTGTATTCCTCCGGGAAGTAAAGCTACTTGTATTCCTCCGGGAAGTAAAACTTGTATTCCTACGGGAAATAAAACTATGTGTTTCTCGGGAAATAAAAATATTCCTAAAAATGCCAACTTATACTGGTTAGGAAGTAAATATATTCTTGTAAACGCCAAGTAAAGTTGGTCGGGAGGTAAAATTATCCCAAAAAGTGCCAAAGCTCCTTGCAGAGGAAAAATCCACTAACTATGGCTGGTCGGGGATAAAAACCCACTAACTATAGTTGGTCGGAAACATTTTATGAATACGAGAAAATGATCAAGCAAAATTATTGATACTCGTGACTTTTTAAAATTATTAGTGAGTTGGTCGAGAAACAACTTAGTAAGTTGGTCAAGGAATAACTTAGTAATTTTTTATAATGACTACCACAAATTCAAGCTAGTCGATAATAAGTTGATCGACAAACAACACAACACAATATTGTTATCTTTTTAACAGACATACATGCACAAATGTAAAGTATTTTACAAGATAATAGCGATTAAGATTGTGAAAAAAAATAAAAGTCTTTCATTAAATCCTAGAATAGATTACATTGATAATAAAATGTATACTAACTATTACATCAAAATTCCTACTCTATTGGTTTCTTCCCCTCTGCTTTTGAGACAGGTTCCTCACCAGCAGGCGGATCATTTAAAGCAAGAGGAGAGTTTATGAAGTTCAAATCTTTTAACATCCTGATGTTCATCACGGATGGTCGATCTAGAAGGTGCTCGGGAAGAGATATCTCAACACTTGAATAGAGATTGTAGTCGTCGAGATACTTTGAAATTAAGCATCGAGGAATGGCCTGAGCAGGGATCCAGCTCATATCAAATTTGAATGGTGGCACGGGTAGGTCGAGCATCCCTGGATCATGGTAATCCCATAGGTAATGACCCTGTTCGAGTTGCAGCACACCTAAGGCATTTAACAAGCCTTGCTTGTAGCCCTCATTATTGGCATTCTGGATACGATCGTCCAAGTGGTAAAGAGCCTCGTTGTACCCAGCCATCCAAAACTCCCTGGGCTGTTAGTGGAATTGATATGTCAGTCTTTTCAGGTGCTCGTAGAGACTTTTGATGAAGAGTTCCTTATTCTCCAAGACTGACTGCTGCACAGAAAGCTGCTCTTCCAGGTCCCTGATCTTCTTTGACATTTCAGCCAACGCCTGGTTTTTTGCCATTAATTGGAAGGCTTGGTTCTCTAAGGCAGATTGAGTCCACTGTTCCTCGACAGGAATTTGAGCTGCTCTTGCTCGTCCCCGAGGAGCTCTTGCTCGTCCACGAGAAGATGTAGAGGGATCATCTCTCTTCAAGGTCTCCAATTCGTCCCTCAAGTTGGCGTTCTCGACCTCCAAGAACGAGAATCCCTCATCATTCACTTGGATCAAGGCGTTTGAAGTGGAAGCTGCAGACTTCAACTGAGACAACTCTTTTTGCAGGTTGTTATTTTCTTGCTCTAATAGTTCAGCTATTTGTCTGCACTCCTCGACCTCACCCCTCAGAGTTCTCACCCTCACATCGTAGCCAGCAAAACGCTTCTCGTACACCTTGTCAGCATTGAGTTGCTGATACTTCTTCTCATACCCCTCGTGCAAAAGGGCAGTGGATTCTTTGTATTGTTGCTGAAGGTCTTCAAGAATGCCTTGGAGATCCTCGATCATATCATAATAAGCCACATTGTTGGCCACTGCACGATCAAGCAGGGTCTTCAATATTGGTAGGCCTCAACCGCCTGTTCCGAAGCATCTTGGCCGAGGATGTCGACAATTTGTGCTGCACTTAGATCTGTGTGACCAGCCTTAAAATAATTATTGCATTGCCTCAACAGCTTGGTATCATGAGCAGATAGTAATTCCATCCTGGCTAGAAACTAGTAGAGAAAGAAGAAGCAGTAATCAATAAAAGTACCAACTAAGCATGAAGAAGAGACAACAGTATGCAAGAACAAAAGTTCAAGTTTTATTATATCAAGGTTCAGAGTTACATGTTCATGGTTAAATTTGACAAAAGAAAAATATAAAGAGAAACCCAAACAACTCTACACCTTTTCCTTATCTCCCAAAACCTTCTCAGGAGGCTGGGACGAGGAAGTAGGTTGCTCGAAAGGAATAGATAGTAGCTGGGGAAGTGCTGGAGGTTGCTCGGAGGAAGTAGCGAACTGCTGAAGTTCCTTGGTAGCAGGCTGGATGGCTGGGGGATGATCTCCCATCACCATAGAAGACTCTTCGGAGGCAGATTCGTCCTCTTCTTCATCTTCAGGAGTTGGAGGGGGACCAGGGATGTGTCGCTGGAAGAGTTCAGAATTTTCATCCACTTTCATCTCCTGTAGAGCAGCGACCCATCCATCCCTGAAGTACTTGAGGCTACCATATTCTACTTGTGACATCATGGCAGCCAAGCCCTTGTTCCACCCCTTGTCCCAGCCAGCGCTGAAAGACTTCTTCACAGCCAATTTTCTCTTCAACTTCTCCGAGGAAAGCTTCTCGGATAGAAGTTTTTCAGCAGTCTTCAATTTATTTTCAACCTCCTCCTTCTACCGATTTACCTCCCGAAGCTGACCCAATTCCTCCTCAGCAACCTTGAGCTTATTCTCAAGCTCTCCAGCATTTTTGAGCTTCTTGTCAAGCTATTTATTTTTCCCTTCCAAGTCCTTTATTCTCTTCTCCAACTCTTGGGAGACTTCAACAACTCGAGCCTTCTCCTGCTCGGTGGAGGCAAGCTTCTTCTCCCAAGTTGCCTTATCATCAACATATTTTTGGCGAGACTCTTCCAAAGACTGCCTCACGCCCATCAAAGCTTCCTCTACACCCGACGAGGAGCTTGAAGCTTTAATAGCTTCATCTTTCTTCAAAATTGTATTGAAATAGCTCACCAACTGTGAAAAGAAAATGAAAGCAAGTCAGAGACAGATATAATATGGGAAAGATGAAAAGTTTAAAGTAAAAGGACTTACAGAAGTAATGTGGCGAGCTGCCAAAGAGGTAACCATATCCCGAGAAAGGTTTTCTTCGATACCTTGGATCTCGGGAATGATGCAAGTCTTCGTCGAGCTCATGGCAGAGCTCGGGGGAACGAAAGTGGGAACTCCACTAGTCGGGGGCTAAGAGATGGTGTCAGCCAAATTGACCGAGGAGCTCTTCTTCAGCTTCCTCGGGGGAGCAGGAATAGATTTAACCAAGGAGGAACTCTTGGTCGGTGATATTACAATCACCTCTCCTGGAGCAGCAGACTTGCTCGGAGCCACTGGGGGATTCTCGACAACCTTCATAACAGGGGCAGCCGAGGAAGGTCCATCAGTTTTCTTTGTCCCCTCCCCTGGGACGTCAATCTTACTTCTTTTTGCCTCTGCAGCACCAGAGGCAGATTTCTCAAAAAGGGTAGGAGGTATTCTCTTCTTCATCCTTTCACTTAAAGGAATGTGTGACTCAGGCGAGGAACTGGTAGAAGCTGGTACTGGCTCTGCGTCTCTTATCACCGGACGAGCAGTGAAAGAAGTGGTGTAGCTCTTGTACTGCAGCAGATACGAGGACTCTGGTGCAAACTCCAGATAAGTTTTAAGTGCCTTATATTCACGTCTGCTTCTTTTGGACACTTTATTTTGCTATCAACTGCAAATAAATAAACATTAAAATATCAGTGGCACATTTTATCAAACATAGAGGAAGCATAATTTCAAAATAAATAAAATGTAATAAAAATAACCTATCCCATTGCCATAGGGAGGGCATTTGGGACCCTGATACACTTCATCTCCTGATAAAGGAGCATGTTGCCAATTTTTTATAACAACTCCATGCTCAAAATAGTCCCTATTGGCATCCGGGAGATTGACGACTAAAGCCCTATTTAAAAATCTAGTTTTTAAATAAAAAGTGTTATCACCCACTGCCCATCTATAGCAAAACATGATTTTTGGAATTCCTATGCGAGTTCCATGGATTTGATTTAATCTATGAACCCCATTAACTATTCTCCATGTATTGGGGGTTATTCTTGCAGGAACAACGTCAAAGTATTGACAGAATTCCAGACATAAGGGATTGGGTGGAAAAGAAAATCCACACTCAGCAACAAAGAGACTGGGGAACCAATGTCCCTCAGCCAAACAGAAATAGTCAGAAGGCTCAGAAAGCTCTTCCAGAACAACCCAGGAGGGAATAGAAAAATCAGAGCGAAACTTATCAAGAGATTCAACAGGGTAAACCATGATGAATAAAGGAAATGAAGAAGAAGGAAGAAGATCTTACAGAAAAAGAGCAGATCTGTTGACAACGAACGATGAAAAGGATGAACGCACAAAAGAGTAAGATAATGGAAAACTTGAAAATACAAATTTGAAAAGGTAGAAGACGATGGGAGTGTCTGTGATGCTTAAATACCTTGCCTTGGGAAAAGGAAAAAGTAATGATTACAAAAAGAAACGATTACGCTACCGACGGCTAGAAGGACAAAAAGTACGCGGAGATCGAGGCGATTATAAAAATTCAAAAAAGACTGATTCTACGAATTTGGATAGAGAGATAAATACAAAAGACTCCTAAATTTCAGGATGACCATTTAAAACTGCCATATTCCGAGAAAGAATGTTCCACACTCCTCAAAGTTCGAACTATGAAACATTGGGGGCTTCTGTTGATACCAAATTTAGTCTGCTGACATGGATCAATAAAGTGAAGACACGTGGCAATCTACGTAGCAACAACAAACGCTTCTGAGGAACTCACATGCTCCGAGGAACCATACTATAACGAGGAGCACTGATTCCCCGAGGAACTCATACGCTCCGAAGAACAAGAACTCTCCGAGGAACTCTTGAGTACCGAGAAGCTTAGGCGGTCCGAGCAACTCAGATGGTCCGAGATGCACCTCGAACAAAGCATTAATAGCAGGATAACCAACTGTTTGAATGTTCATTAAATGATTATCATTCAAACGCATACGCTTAAGGGCATTGAATGTATTACCCTTTCATATGTACATCATTTAATGTATTACCCTTTCACATTACAGCCTCAGGGGTATAAATACATTGTACAATCCTCATTGTAAGGGAACCAGAATTTCTTGAGATAACTTGTAATCGAGAATTCCCATACAATCAGCAATACCATAATAGTGGACGTAGGCCATTCTTATAAGGCTGAACCACTTTAAAAATTCTTTATCTCATTTAGTTATCTGTGATTGAATAATTAGATATGATCTAATTTTTTACATCAACACCCTGGATATGGGACCATCTTGGATGGACCCCATCAGGGCGTACATCGAAGAAGGATTTATACCAACTTACCAACTTGCAGCCAAGAGGCTGAAGTTCAAAGTTGAACGGTATGTAATAAACAATGGTGTTTTGTATAGAAGGGGTATCATAGCAGGTCTACAGAGATGTGTTCATCCCTCTGAAGTTAAAAATCTGATTGAAGAGATTCACGAAGGCTCCTGTGGAGCTCATATAGCAGGTCGAACTCTCCTACAAAGGATAATGACACAGGGATACTATTAGCCGACGATGAGAGCTGACTGCACAGCTTACGCGAAGAAATGCGATAAATGCCAACATTTCTCTTCCATTCGAAGAACTCCCCAGGCATTGTTAACATCCATTACTTCCCCCTGCCCATTTGCTATGTGGGGCATAGACTTGGTCGGGCCTCTGCCGACCACCAAAGGAAGGTTCAAATATCTGGTAGTCGTTGTTGATTATTTCACCAAGTGGGTTGAGGCTGAACCTCTTATTGACATGTCGTATGAAAGGCTTTACCAGTTTATCTGGAAGAATATTATTTGCAGGTATGGTCTGCCACATGCTTTCATTACTGACCATGGTACCCAATTCGATAATGATGAATTCTCGACATATTATCATCAATCCAATGTCCAAAAGATCCATTATGCACCAGGCCATCCCTAGAGCAATGGGCAAACTAAAGTGATGAATAGGACTCTACTGAACGGGTTATAGAAACGACTGAATGATGTAAAAGGAAATTCGATGAACGAGCTACACTCTGTGTTATAGGCATATCGCACAACACCCCGAACAACCACTGGGAATCGCCCTACATGCTAGCCTTTGGAAGTAAAGAAGTTATTCCCGCTAAATTGGGCTTACCCACACACAGGGTACTTAATTTCAACTCTCTTGTAAGAGATTTGATGAGACTCTTAGATTTGGACATGCTCGAGGAAGTTATAGAAGATGCGGAAATCAGGAACGCAGCCTACCAATAAAGAACAACCATATTCTACAACAAAAGAGTGAAGAAATGTGATCTCAAAGAGGGAGACTATGTGCTCAAGAAGGCGATCCAAAAGAATAATAAACTGGAGGCCAACTGGCATGGGCCCTACCGAGTAACTACAGTTGTTCGCCCTGGGACTTATAGAATAGAAACCTTAGAGGGAGAAGAATTCAAAAGTGCATGGAATACAGAGCATTATCTGTAATACAGATTTACATGTACCTCATTTCTTTTAAAATGAATAAAAGTGTTGGTTTTCCATATTCCTTTTTGGTTCAATTTTTGTTGGAGTACTAGTGCTACACACTACACTAACTCCGGTTGGTCAGCATCAACAACCACCAACTAAGGTTGGTCGATATTCAGCACTACACTAACTCCGGTTGGTCAGCATTCAGCAACCACCAACTAAGGTTGGTCGGCACTCAATAACCGCCAACTCCGGTTGGTCGGCACCAATAAATTTAACCAATAATGTTGGCATACCAATCATACAAGGCAAAGCCTGTTTGATCACGGATGATCTCAAGGGACATCCCAAACTAGGCAGGAAGATGGGTGACCTCTCGGGGCATCCACTGTCTAGGCACCAAGGTAATCCTGGCATGATTACTACAAATAAGTAGGAATATAGGAAAAAAATAATTCCATTTCTTAGGCACTAATGGGTGATAAGTCACTACAACTAGGCAGCAAGTGGGGAAAGCTCCATTGTCTAGGCAAAACAGGATAAACAAATTGTCCCTCTCTCTCTCTCTCTATATATATATATATATATACATCTCACAAAGTATTTCCAAGGAAATAAAAATGCACAAAGACCAATTTTTCTTCATTAAACACAAGAAGATTACATAAAGATGAATTTTGATTCATTAAGTACAAATTTCCTATTCTATGGGTCTATTTCCCTCTGATTTTGATACAGGTTCCGTCCCAACTGAAGGGTCATCTAACGCATAGGGAGAATTGATAAAATTCATATCTTGCAGCATTCTAACGTTGTTGGGATATGGTCTCTCAAGAAAATGTTCAGGATGAGATATCTCAAAATCTGAATGGAGTTGGTAATCACCAAGATATCAGGAAATCAAACGTCGAGGAATGGCATGAGTTGAAATCCAGCTGACATCGAGTTTAAAGGGAGATAAAATCAAGTAATCCAGGCTCACACCAATCCTATAAGGATTGTTCTCGATCAACTCTCATCATACATAAGGCGTTCAACCATCCCTGTTTGTATCCCTCGTTGTTGGATTGGTGCAACCGAGCATCGAGATGGCATAAAGCTTCATTTTATCCCACCATCCAAAACTCTCTAGTCTGTTTGTGAAATTGATAAGTCAATCTCTCAACCTGCTCATGGAGTTTCTTCACCAAAATTTCTTTACTTTCTAGGGCAAAGCTCTGGTTAGAAAGTTAGTTGGTAAGAGTCTAAATCTTCTGAGACATATCAGCCAAGGCGTGATTTTTTGCTTTCAACTGAACAGCCTGATTCGCTTAGGCTTGATCAGTCCTAGTCTCTTCAAGACTTCTCCGCCTAGCTCTAGCTCTACCCCACGAGGATGATATAGGTCGGGTTTGCTTTGAAGCCTCCAGCTCTACTCTCAAGGTAGCATTTTTAGCTTCCAAAAAGGTAAAACCTTTATCATTAGCCGGAACACGAGCTCCCGAAGAAGAGGAGGTAGCAGATTTGAGTTGCTTCACTTCTTCTTGCAATGCATTATTCTCTTCCTTCAATAGCTTGGTAATATTCCTATGCTCTTCGATCTCAAGTTTCAGCTCACATTCCCTTTTCTCATGGGATGAGATATATTTTTCATAGCCTTGATCATCACTCAACTGTTGGTACTTTTTTTCATAACCTTCATGCAGGAGTGCAATGGTTTCTTTGTGTTGAAGTTGGAGTTCCTCGATCATCCCTTGGAGGTCTTCAATCATTTCATAATAAGTCACATTGTTGGCTGTAGCACGATCAAGTAAACACTTCAAGTATTAGTACTCATCAACTGCTTGCTTCGAAGCATCAGGTCCAAGGATATCAATTATTTGAGCCTCAGTAAAATCTTTATGACCCGCTTTGAAGTAATCATTACATTTTTTCATCAACTCTGAGTCATGAGCTGATAAGAGTTCCATCCTTGCACCAAACTAGCAAGAAAAAATAAAAGTGCATCAACAACAGTACAGATATAGCAAGTCAAGGAGAAATTCAGATTAGATAACAAAATCCATTTTATTGATCATTAGAAGAGAGGGTACAACCAGAAATTACAAGAAAGAAGGGAAAAATAGAAGAACAACACAAATAGAGAGACAAACAACTCTACACCTTCTCCTTATTTCCTATAACATCATCAACCAGTTTGGACGAAGGAGTTGGTTGCTCGGGAGGCATTTAGCATTTCTCGATAGAAGTTGTTGCCTGTTGAACTTGCTCGGAGGGCTGAGGAATGGTAACAACAGGTACTTATTATACTATTATCATAGAAGACTCATAAGACACACCTTCATCCTCTTCTTCTTCGTCAATAGTAGGAGGAGGGCCATGATTATGTTTCTGAAACAATTTAGAATCGTCCGCAACACTCAACTCTTTCAATAATGCGACTATCCATCTCTAAAGTACTTCAAACTTGCATACTCCATCTAGCAAGTAATAGCAGTTAAGGCTCTGTTCCATCCTTTGTCCCAACTAGAGCTGAAATACTTCTTTACAACAACTTTTCTCTTTATCTTCTTAGAAGAAGCATATTCCTCAGTAAGCCTCACCTTCTCCTCAAGGTCTTTCTTACGCTGTTCTGCCTCTTCAAGCTTGCTATCAGCTTCTTTCTTATTGGACACGACAACCTTCAATTTTTCCTCTAACTCCTTGGAGGCATTTATAGCTTGGTCTAGGGAAATATCAGCTGTTCGAGATAGAAGTCTCTTCTCCGAATAAGCTTTATCTTCCTCGTACTTCTTCTGGGAGTCCCTCAAGGACTGTGATAACCCAGCAAAAGCTTCTTCAACCCCACTGAACGAAGTTGAAGCCTTGATAGCCTCGTCTTTCTCCAGGATACTATTAAAACACGTCATAAACTGAAAAAAGAAAATAAGCTCAAATAAGAATATGAATACAATATATGGAGATGAAGTGGTAGGGATGATGATACTTACTGACATGATATGTTGGGCCGCTAAGTCAATGACCTTCTCCCGTGAAAGGGAACCCTCAGAAGCTCGATATTAGGGAACGGTCCAAGACTTTATCAAACCCTTGGCCGAGCTCGGGGAAATAAGAGCCGGAGTGTTAGTTCCCAAAGAAGGACCCCCAATATCAGTAGGTCGAGAAGCAGTTTCTATAGGTATTTCTGCAAGACCTCTCCTCAACCTCCTTAAAGTAGCACCTTTAATCAAAGATGCTGCCTCTTCTTGTACAATAGCAACACCTTTAATCAAAGGTGCTTCCACTTTTGGGACAACAGGTGTCTTCTTGTCGACCTCCTTGATGGTTGGAGTTTATCCCTTAGATGGATCAACATCCGTTTTCCTCGTCCCTTCAGCTGGGACGTCCCTTTTAGTCTTCTTTACCCCATCAATGCCAAGAGCATCCTTAACAAAGAATTCAAACATTCTCCTCTTCTTCGTCATTAAATCAGCAATATAGGTATTTAGATCAGAAGAAGATTCTCCGACACCTGCTCGAGATGTTGGTACTTGATCAAGATCAATTACTGCAAGACGGGTAAGAGGATGAGCAATGAAAGATGAAGTAGTATTTTTGTATCTCAGTAAAAAAGAAGCAGCTCTAATGTGATCCCCACCAACTAATTAATGCAAACCCCAGATGAGTTTTAAATCTTTTATATTAATGTCACTCTCTTTTGGGGGCTTTCTTTTGTTATCGACTGCGAAAAGTGAAATAAATATGAGTGACACATTTCATCAAACATAGACAGAGCTAAATCAAAAAATTAAAAACAACTTATCCCATTGCCATGAAGGGGACATCTGGAACCTTGATAAACATCATTTCCTTTTAATGGAGGGTGTTGTCAATTTTTCATCACAACCCCATGATCAAAATAGTCCCTATTAACATCGGGAAGATTGACTATTAAAGCTTTGTTGGAAAACCTAGTTTTTAAATAAAATGTCGTATCCCATTTATAACAAAACGTAATCTCAGGGATCCCTAAATGAGTCCCATGAGTTTGGTTTAACCTATGTACGCCATTAACTACCCTCCATGTATTTGGAGCTACTCTTGCAGGAACAATATCAAAATATTGGCAAAACTCCAAACACAAGGGATTAGGCGAAAAAGAAAATCCACACTCTGTTACGAAAAGGGAGGGAACCGAGTGTCGTTCAGCCAGAGAAAATAAATCAGACGGAGAAGGAGGTTCTTCTGGAATAACCCAACAAGGAATCAAAAAGTCATGTCGTAACTTATCCAACGATTCAATAAGATAAACCATGGTGACTAAAGCAAATAAAGAAGAAAGAAAAAGTTCTTATAGAGGGATCGAGAAATCTGCTAAGGCGGATGACAGAAAGAACGACAATACAAGGATAAAATGAGAAGACAAAGAGTTTAGAAATCTGGAGGTAAAAAGTAGATGACGATCTTTTTCTATCGCTTTTAAATGCCTTGCATCGGGAAGTAGGAAAATAAATGATTACCAGAAAAGATGATTGCATTTTCGGCGGTTAAATGATGAAAAAGATGCAAATACCCAAGCGTCTGTCGCAGATTCAAAATATTTACAAGTTTGCCATATCGAGCTCAAATGATGAGGATAAAGGTGAAATTCCTAAGTGTTCGAGATCTATAATTAATTAAGGCACAAAAAGGTACCTGAGAAGCTTTTGGGTAAAATGTTCCACACCCTCATATCAAAGCTCAACTGTGAAACATTGGGGGCTTCTGTTGATACAAAAATTAGTCAGCTGACGTGGACCAATTATATAGATACACGTGCTATATTACGTGGCAAACGCATACACTCATCGAGCTACTTAGCGTGCCGAGCTACTCAGCGTGCAGAGCATCTGGCCAGGAAGATCAAGCGACAATTACACATTCAATGAACATCGGATTTAATGAACATTATTATAGTGCAGATGTATATGTCTATTGAACAACGGCATATCGTCTATTCATACTGACAGCCCCAGGGCTATAAATACATTGTAACACACTCCATAACGGGGTAATTGATCTCTTATAATCATCATCGAGATTAAGACAAACATCGACAATACAAAACAGTGGACGCAGGCCATTTTCATAAGGCTGAACCACTTCAAAAATCCTTTGTTTCATTTATTTATTCCTTTTTATCTGTGATTAATTAATTAGATCGAATCTAGTTTTTTACATCAACATTAATGTTAATTGTTTTATTTAATTTATGTATTAAAATAATAATTTATCAAAAATTTTATGTAAAACAAATTTATATGATACTAAAATTTCTTTGATTTAGAAATGATTCTATATGAATTTATAAAACAGTAAACAAGTAAATTTATCTTAAGATTGTTAAAACTGATATTATGAATTCGAAATAAAAACAGAATATATATAAATACAATAATTATAGAAAATGCAAAAATATATAAATTTAGAATCTAACTTGTAGTGTAGAATATAAGAATGATTTTTGACAAAATATAATCCAAGTCCTATATAGAACAGTCTCCATAAGATAAATTTATTTCATCCATAATGTAGAATGGATTTTCGAATTAATCAAGCATCACAACAATGATTAATCCCAGCGAACACAAATCTGTGTTTTAAACTCTCAACCAGGCAGAATGAATAATGTGTAAATGTATGAGTAGCAGTAATGGAGGAGGAACTATTCTGAAAAAGTTGTTATTTTTTGAATTTGTCATTTTTCAAAAAATGGAGGGGAACAAATGTATATATAGCAAAAGAAGTTGACTGCCAAGCCATCCGGACGACATGCGCGTGTGGGCTTTTGGCCCAAGCCCAACACTTGCATAGTGTAGGCCATCTCCCCTTCAAAGAGTTGAGATACCCCAAAGGCATCCAAACCTTAGTTCATATTTGATGCTTTATTAACTCTTCAATTTTCTAGTGCTCTTCCAACATAGGACAAGAGTTAAAACTCACCCAATATATTAACTTTCATTGCTTTACGAGTCACTTCGGATACATATTTATCATTCATAACTTAATGATATTAGTCATGTGAATATACTACATTAATCTTCTTGCGTAGGAGAACGCGTTCGTATAGGGTCTCACAATTTTCATGGAGTGGATCCCACCAAAATTTGAGCTCAAAGTTGCTCAAAAATTGTTGTCTAATACCCATTTCCTAACAAGTTTTTCCTTTGAAAATTCTTGTAAAACATGTTTCTACGATTATACTATATTCTTAATTTTAGTAACAAAAACTTCCAACAAATATGTTCTTACCATATAATTAATTTATATCACGGAAGTGTAAGCATGTGTGGGGGTTTGGGGTGGCTGCTCACCTCCCCAGCCTCTGAATGAACAACTAAGAATCACCATTTGTTAATGAAGTGGTGAAGATATTTAAGAACAATATAAAAATACAATTAGTAAAAGATGAATACGTCGTTATTTATTTTTGTTCTTATTTATGATATTGATGCATTTATGTAATACTCCGTATTTTGTTCTAAAACAAATGATGAAAGAACATTTTGGGGAATAAATAATTAATTTTGAAAATTGGACCTAATTAAAAATTTTATTTAAAAATTTTCATAGTTGAAATTTGTTATATAGTTATATTTGTGTGTGTTTAATTTTTATGTGCATGAATATGGGATTTACATATACTGACAAAAAATGCATAATTAATGTGCGACACAAATTAAAAGTACATATTATTGACGTAAATAATTCAGATCCTATTTCGGGACAAATATGGGCTCGTTTAGGTGATTTAGGCCTTTAAAAATAGTCTCGGGTCAATAGTATATAAGTTGGAGAAGTTTTGGGCTAATTGGATCATGAATTCGGGTCCAATTGGGGGTCCAAAAGTTAGGTTTTAGGCCCAATTCGGGATTAGCCATTTATTAAGTGTTTAAGTGGGGGTAAACCACTCCTCCACTATCATTAGAGAAAACCTAAAACAACATTTATGGGAAAGGAGAGGAGAAATACCAAAAAGAGAAGAAAAAGGGCAAGAACAAAGTGAAAACCAAGGAAATTTCAAGAGGCTTCCTGCTACAAATTTTAAGGTAAGAATTCCCTTTCTTAATTTTTTCTTTTCAATATATTTCTTGATACATGTAATGTCCCCTTTAATTTCTGGGAATTATGTTTAAATTGATGGATTTGATGATGAATGACACATATAGAGGACTGATTTTTATGTAGAAATTGTCCTAGAAATTAAGTATCGTAGATCTAAAAATTGATGGTAGAATCCGTAGGATTTTTGTAGTTAAATTTGAGATATTTTGATGAATTGATGTAGAAATGGCAATGTTAATTAATGGACTGAATATTTGGATTTAGATTCCCTAATGAATGCCCTTATTACGAAATAAATCTAGTTACAATTTGGAGAAGATTGGAACGTTAAAATTTGAAATGAGTATTAACTTGGTGTGGGGTTGATTATGCAATGTACTTATAAATTCTGGGTTTGAATATATAAAGGTTCTTAGATTTTTGTATAACTCGTAATGGAGTTCGTATAAGAGTTTTTTGGCTTTGGAGATCATATGGGAAGAACTGTAAATTGAGAAACTGCGTGGAAAGAACACAAGGGGTCTCTCGAACGACGACACATGTCATTCAAGTGACACGATATGTCGCGTGAACGAGACCCATAGTCGTTCGAGCAACGTGGTGGGATTTTTGGGTTTTTGTTCCTTTTCACACTTGGGCTTGAGATTTATCCTTCTTACAGAAATGGATTTGGCTTGAAATGGTTTTGTCTTACGGTTAGGGGTAACAGATAAATTAACAAAGAAAAATATAATTAGTGGTTAATAAGTGATATGCCAACATTTAATTGATGATAATTACAAATATGGAATGTAATTAATATTTTATTAGATGATAAATTATTAATAAATGGAAAAATGTTGTGGACTCTGGTTGGACTTCTTATGGTAATTATAGAGTGAGTACTTATACATATTATATGAGATAATAATGTGTTATTATGTATTTGTGTGGACATACCAATATTCGTGGACTGTTCTATTAGCTCGAGGATTCGCGTGTTCGGACCAAGTACCACATATCGGCACAGGTAGGCTTGACATTGTGTAGGTCATATAGATACTACGCGGAGGCGCCATATACGAGAAGTAGGTATTGACACTGACCCTTCATGTGTCACGGTTGGGTATGGGCCGTATACATGTGTCCTACATAGGGACCGCCCCAATTTATGTGTGTTTGTGATGTTCGCTTAGGATAAGAGATTCCTACGAACTTGCCGATAGAGAATGAATTATACACCAATAGTAGATGCCCTTGGGTGTCAAATATGTGGAAGAACATATATTAATAATTACCCGGACTTTAATGTAATGAATTTAATTGTCTAAGAATGTGGACAATAATTATATTCTTGACTCTATAATGCATAATAGATGTTTATGCATTATATGTGATACTTATGAGACTAATTATCGATATATCCATTTTATAAATTTGAGATGATGTCATAATTAAATACTTGGGACGTATTGGGATGCGAATAATATCATACTTAGATGAGGGGTGATGTGTTAAATGCATGTGAGTGACGGAGGGGAAATATTTATTTTGCATCAACTGTACTATTGCACCATAAATTAATTAAGTTAATTCTTACACACCTCGAGCTCTGACCCAAATTAAAAATTTTTTCCTCCCAGGTGCTCCTAAACAGGGATAGTTGGATTGTGCTGTATCAGTCCTGCAGTCTTATTTGCTCTCCAGATTTCAGATCATTCGACTCTAGTATAGGTGCTTTTCCTATAGTAGCTATGTATTTATTCGGAACATTTGTAAGGGCATAAGCTCAAGACTTCTTTACTCACGTTGGTTGGGATTTTTATTGCACTGGTTGGATTTATTATTTTATCGTGATGGTTTGGACTTATTTATTTATTGTGGATGTATTCGTGATATTTCAAATATGGGCCTGAAATAATAATTATTTATATTCGCATTTGCGCTAAGAATTGTATTAACTGACAAACAAGCCCTATCTTCAGCGTATTGTGCCTGGCCAGTTTTTACGTGAGAAAATAAAGGTTGTTACAATTTACGTATTAAATTTTAGCTTTACATATAAAGACGTAAAATTATGTGCGAATTCTAAATTAACCTCGTGTACTGCAGTATATTGAATCATTTTCTTTTATTACTTTTCGTTATATGTTTGAATTTTTTATTTATTACAATATGTGAACTAGCATTTTGAAAAGTGATATTTTGTGAATGTTTGGTGAAGTTGTATTTTCCATGTGCATATATGTGTCATAAAATATTATATCTTGTATATAAGGTGTTGATACATCACGAATATTGCATATTTGCGCCCTTTATCTTTATGCATTCTAGCACTTTTACGTTCTTAATGTCTATATTTATACCGGTTAACCAGACAACCTCGGATTTGGACATATATATGTTTTGTAGGGGTTAATTGTGATTTTGTAGGTATTGGAACGCAAAAAATGAGGTTCGGTTGCATTTCGGAGAAGTTCTATCATCGAAAGCTACTTCAAGGGCAATTTGGTCTTTTCAAACTCACTAATTTTTATGAAATGAAGTTACCAACATGTACATCATCAAATTATCTTTCCGTGGCCACTGACCGTGCGTCATTCTAACTCTGTATGAGGGAGTTATGGCCATTTCCGGAAGGTTTCGATATTTTCTTCTACTTCAAGGGCATTTTGGTAATTTCATACTGCATAATTTGGAGGGTTTCAAAATATAATCATGTAGATAATTTAATTAGCTTCGCGTCGGTTCCGACCACGCATCATTTCGATTCCGTATGAGGGAGTTATGGCTATTTCCGTTCAACGCATCAAAATTGGTTCGGAGAGGAAAAGGGGGTTGTCAACAGCCCAAGGCAAATCTCAAAACCGTGGTGGACAGGTCCCAAACATGAGGTCGACCGGTCCCATCAGATATGGACGAAAATTGACTTATTTTGGGTTTTTTGGCTTGGTTTTGTTTGGGGTTTATTTTGGGGTATTAATAGAATGTTGTAGGCTTTTATTTGGGAGATATTATTCATTTTAGATAGTTGAGATTAGGTTTTTGAGAGCTTCTCTCTCCTACATTTTCCTTTCTATTTTGGGTTTGTAAGTTTACTATTCCTTCTTCTTCTCCATTAATGTAAGTTCCATTATTGTTCTTATGCTTTGTAACCTAGATTTCCATGCTTTCCATTTATTTCTTGCTTAGATAAATTATAGTGTAATTTAATTAGGTGCTTTAATTATTGTTGTTTATCAGGCTTAGTGGCTAATTTAGTTTAGGATATGTTGGATTGAAATCACCTAGGGTTTATTTGGTTGCTTTGCTTTGGTGATGGTGTTTACGGGTTTATTTCGACTGTGTTGTCC
Organism: Sambucus nigra; assembly: GCA_949130495.1. NCBI lineage: Eukaryota > Viridiplantae > Streptophyta > Magnoliopsida > Dipsacales > Adoxaceae > Sambucus > Sambucus nigra. Next base: position 613,400,594 of record OX422212.1, on the reverse strand, counting down.
TAGTTATTACGCCAAGGAGATTTGATGGAGTATATCATGTATGCTCCGTACTTACGACCTTGCGTGCATAATTTATGGGGTATTTGTTGATGCCAAAATCTTATTAGACTTTTATGCGAAGTTAGGGGTGTGAAAAATCTTAATTCAATTAACTGTCAAAACGAGATGCAATTTTAATAACTCGGCGACCCATGTAACCATTTTATACTAATTAACTCGGGGTGAGGGATATTCGACGCAACCTATAGTTTTTATTTCTTTGTTAATTTTAGTTTAAATACACTCATACCTAGTTTATCTTTTATTTCTTTTTAGTTAACAAATTACCTTTTACACTTTTATTTAGGAATATTAAACCTTATAAATTCTAGCAACTCTTCTCTGTGGATTTTCGATACCCGGACTGGTCGCTATACTCCATTAAAAGAGTGTAGTCAATAGTTTAGGCTTTTGTATTGAGGAGGTGAATCGAAAACAAGGATCAGCGTTTGACACGCGCTACTTTTCACCCTTAATCAAAATGGAGCCGTTGCCCGGGATGAGTTTGATTTAGTATTTCATAGTATTTTCTTTCTATTTTTTTTTTCCTAACATTTTTGTAGGACTTCCACATTGGAGTACTTAGAAACGCTTGAGTCTCCCGCGCGCATCTACTTTGTGGAATTTGCCACTTCGATCCATTTTTGGTGTAAGCATGTCTTATTCCAATTCTTTCGGTAATCATTATGATAATTCTCGCAAACCTTTGACTTTTGGTCAATACTTAGAATCCCAAAAAATTGAAACATCTAAAATGACTTTGGGCGAGTATTACGAAAGTCAAAACCTGGGTTATTGGAATTTTGATGATGGTGATAATGATTTTGGGCCTCTACCTCCTTATAATTGGAATTTTGAAATGAATTTGAATATTTTTCAAAATTCCTATAATAATAAGTTTAACTTTAGTGCCGCTAATGATTTTCAAGCCCCTTATTTTCAAGCATCCGCACCTCGGCCTATGACTTTCGGCGAGGGTTTGCTTATTCTAGAGAACGAGAGGTATGAAGAACGTTATCGGGAAGAAAATCATTGTTGGGAGCAAGACTTGGATTTATTATTCGAATCCGATGACGATTTCTCTTTCGGGACTTTTGAAGTCGAGGAATGTTTTGAACCAAGTGAGGTTTTTGTGCCTACTTTGGAACAAACCATTCGTCACTTGGCCCATCTTGTAATTGAGAATGAAAGCGAGGTGAATTAGATGTAGTATCCATTTGCAATGAGATGATTTCATCTTCAGATCCCAAAGAAAGTTTCATTGAAAATGATCCTATCTCCTTTGAAATCCCAACTTTGAGCGATGATAACTCATCTCTTGAGTTTGAATCTCTTTCCTCCCCATTTTCATTCTCCTTTACCACATCGTCGTAAGTACCCGGTGAATCGGTGCCGAACTTTAAAACGTCCAATCCTTTCACCGACAAGGAGTACTTGCTCGAGTTGCTTTCCATGATGCATCTTTGCCCTCATGCGCGCCACCTCCCATTCCGCCTGCTAAATCTTTGGGAGGATATTCTTCTTTTCTCGGTCCCCACATGTTTTTGTCACCCATTCAATCCAAATCCCCCATCGTCCCTCCAAAACTTTTAATTGACGATGGTTCCTTTCTTATGCCTTACACATGCCTTTCGTTTTTCAAATGGAATTCATATTTTTCGGAAGGCATGCTTGTATGTGAAGGTACACCGGTTATCCTCCAAAGTCAAATCATTTTCATGGTGGACCCTCAGTTATTTAGACTTCTAGTGTACAGTTAGTGTGAAGCCTAAATAGTAAGTTATATATAGTTAGCTTTTTATTCTTTCTTTTTATTTTACCTTTCCTTTTTAATTTAGTCTAGTGTACTTAGTTAACTTTTTGTTATTTATTTTTGCTATGCTCGGTACTAACTTGCTTTGTAGATGCTTTGGACTTGTTCTTATGGGGATCGCTCCAATTTTGGGTAATATCTCTTTGTTCCTCTCTTTAACTTGGTTCTTAATTCACATTGAGGACAATGTCAGGTTTTAAGTTAGGGGGTGTGGGATATTCTATCCATTTCATTATTTAGTCCAAGTTTTGCTCACATGTTAGTTACTTAGTATGCTTTTCTTAGAAAAATTCAAAAATTTCAAAAAGATTTTCTTTCTTTTTTCTCCTTTATTGGGCATTTTTCCTTTGTTTTCAATGATAAATTTCAATAATTTCCCGATCCAATAGACAACCCAATGATGCATGTTCTCGATTTTAGAAGTTATTAGACTTTAGTCCTCAATTATTGATATTATGAATAACTTCATGAATTAAACTTTAATCCCATGAGCACATGCACTTTTATTGTTCTATTGATTTGGTTTAAGACTTTTATAACTCGGTAATCTTTTGTTGCATTGTATATACTTACACCGATTAATCTTTGTACCTTTCGTCATTTGTGAGTGTATACACTATTCGTTTCTCATTGAAAACATTGAATTCATTGGTTATCTCTTTATTCTATGATTTGATCGTTCATTAATTGAGTTCATACTTGAAATGTGTTACTTGATCATGATTTTCATATATTGTTTTGATTCGAGAATTGTGTAAACTTTGTGAAATGATCATAAGCCCTCTTTGATATATCACCCATATTAGCCTTGACCTCACCCTTATATGTTTACCTTTGTTAACCCCTTTGAGCCTAAATATAGCCTTTCATTTCATAACCCCATTCCCATAACCAACTCTAAATTGGAGTTATAAACCATACATACACTTTTCATACCATTGTTTGGATTGTTACTTGGGATTGAACGATGTTGTTGTGATCTCGGTTGCAATTTAGGCATATGCGAGTTTGATAAGTAAAGAAAAGAAAGTAGTGAAAAAAGTGATGAAAAAGAGAAAGCAAAAGAAAGAAAAGTGAGAAAAAGAAGAAAAGAAAAAGAAAAAGAAAGTTGTAAATGTTATGTATAGTGCTCAATAAACTTTAATTACTCTCCAAATGTTATATCTAATACCTTTTTGGAACTCGTTTTCCAATTTTGATATTGCCCGCATTTTCCCATTATCCCGAGTTTTCATTCCGAACACTTTGAATCCATACATACATATCCTTCATTTTGTACCCCAGCCAAATCTACATTACAACCCTATGCAAGTCCTATGTGATCTTAAGTAGATGTAATTCAAAGGTATAAATAGTTTTGATAATCTGTGAAAATACATTTCGCCCCCTTTAATGAGCGGTATCCTTTCATTGAGATTACATTTTTCATTTTATATATAGCGCGTTCTTCATCTGTGACATGTGTGCGGCCTAGTTTCCATTTACATTTACTCCTTATGCCCGCACGTCCCTTGTGTTAGCTCCCTCTTTCGAGTGAATTCACTTGATGAGTGTAATGCCCGTGAGGATTGAATATATGCTTACTTTAATGTTTATCCGATTTATATAATTTTTTACCAAATCACACTTTGCATGTGCTCGCTCCCCTCCCACATTTTAAGGTTTCAATTCTATGAGGTGCATTCTATAATGTTAATGATTCGAACTTTTGTGTGAATTCATTCACTTTGCTAATAATGCATATGAAATCTTTTTCACTTTTGTTGGGCTTGTCGTATGTTGGTTTGGGCATATTTTGATTAAACCATATGATGTTTATGGGTATCATCCCTGAAAACCCTCACGAGACGACACTCGTCCACTAGGGTAACCTAGGGGTTTAATGGCTTATTGCATATGCTAAATGCAATCGTGTTCCCTACGAAAGTGGTAATTATATTTCGATGCATATATACGTTTTGTATTTCCTTCTGTGGATTGGTTTTGTTTGTTTCATCACTAGGGACTAGCAATGTCGAAGTTGCGCCATCATAAGTAGCGCATGTGAAACGCTGATCGTTGTTTTCGATTCACCTCCTCAATATAAAAAACTAAACTATTGACTACACTCTTTTAATGGAGTATAGCGGCCAGTCCGGGTATCGAAAATCTACAGAGACGAGTTGCTAGAATTTATAAGGTTTAATATTCCTAAATAAAAGTGTAAAAGGTAATTTGTTAACTAAAAAGAAATAAAAGATAAACTAGGTATGAGTGTATTTAAACTAAAATTAACAAAGAAATAAAAACTATAGGTTGCGTCGAATATCCCTTACCCTGAGTTAATTAGTATAAAATGGTTACATGGGTCGCCGAGTTATTAAGATTGCATCTCGTTTTGACAGTTAATTGAATTAAGATTTGTCACACCCCTAACTTCGCATAAAAGTCTAATAAGATTTTGGCGTCAACAAATACCTCAGAAATTACGCACGCAAGGTCGTAAGTACGGAGCATATATGATATACTCCGTCAAATCTCCTTGGCGTAATAACTAGGACAACACAGTCGAAATAAACCCGTAAACACCATCACCAAAGCAAAGCAACCAAATCAACCCTAGGTGAGTTCAATCCAACATAACCTAAACTAAATTAGCCACTAAGCATGATAAACAACAATAATTAAAGCACCAGATTAAATTACACTACAATTTATCTAAGCAAGAAATAAATGGAAAGCATGGAAATCTAGGTTACAAAGCATAAGAACAATAATGGAACTTACATTAACGGAGAAGAAGAAGGAATAGTAAACTTACAAACCCAAAATAGGAAGGAAAATGTAGGAGAAAGAATCTCTCAAAAACCTAATCTCAACTATCTAAAATGAATAATATCTCCCAAATAAAAGCCTACAACATTCTATTAATACCCCAAAATAAACCCCAAACAAAACCAAGACAAAAAAACCCAAAATAAGTCAATTTTCGTCCATATCTGATGGGACCGGTCGACCTCATATTTGGGACCGGTCAACCGCAGTTTTGAGATTTGCCTTGGGCTATTGACAACCCCCTTTTCCTCTCCGAAACAATTTTAACGCGTTGCACGGAAATGGCCATAACTCCCTCATACGGAATCGAAATGATGCGTGGTCGGAACCAACGCGAAGATAATTAAATTATATACATGATTATGTTTTGAAACCCTCCAAATTATGCAGTATGAAATTACCAAAATGCCCTTGAAGTAGAAGAAAATACCGAAACCTTCCAGAAATGGTCGTAACTCCCTCATACGGAGTAAGAATGACGCACGATCAGTGGCCACGGAAAGATAATTTGATGATATACATGTTGGTAACTTCATTCCATAAAAGTTAGTGAGTTTTAAAAGACCAAATTGCTCTTGAAGTAGCTTTCGACGGCAAAACTTCTCCGAAATGCAACCGAACCTCACTTTTAGCATTCCAATACCTACGAAATCACAATTAATCCCTACAAAACATATATATGTCCAAATCCGAGGTTGTTGTAACACCCCGCCTAATTAAATACCGGATGACCAGTCCCATACCAAATTAAAACAGAATATACAGTTGGCTCATTCTTAGCATCACTGTCGAAAACATTTACAACTCACCCAATACTCAAATAAGCTGGTGTTAAAAACTTTCCAATTTAAATTTCAACAAAACCTTTTTCCATTTTTAAGAATAACACAACACATTTATTTTACAACACTGATAACACAATAAGTATCACAAAAATAATTTAAATGCAACTGGAATAAGCATTCCCAAGTAATATAAATCCTTTACAATAATCCCAACAATGTTAAATGTATTAAAAATCAGAATACAATAATATTTTACTCCAATGGAAAATGATAACTGAATCCTTTTGGGCGACATGCCCCAACTAAGAATACTGTGAATCAAAAAGATGATAAGCGTCTAAGCAAAACTCCCATAGATCCATAGCTCGTCAAAATCAACTATGGTTGGCGTCCCTGTTGCTGGACACCTGATATAGAGATACAATAGAAGAGAAAATATGCAAGGAAACGGGTCAGAGCCCGAATGTGTAGAGTATTTTTAAATCAGCAAGTATTTAACAAGTGCAATAAAGCATTTATTATGTACATGTTAGATCCAACTCTCACTTGCAATACTCACCTCTCAACTAGAGTGCACACTTAACGTTTCCTATTAACCTCCTAGTTAATGGTTCCTCTTTTCTAATCTCCATATTATAATTCCATTCCCATATCATAATCCCCGTATGTCCCATACCATACGTCACATTATTATCCATTTACATTTCTCCTTTATGATTTAGTTTCTCATTAACATGAATCATTATTCATTAATCTGAATAATTTATCATTAACATGAGTTAAGCTTTTCAATTCTAAAAGCATAAACATTTATTAACTAAATTCCATTAACATATTTTATTCACCGTTATCTACAATTATCACCGTAGATAGATCTAACCACAATATATCCATTTAATCATTTAATTCATTATATATATATATTCATATATAATACGGCACCCCGAGTCACAGCTGCGGTGCAATGCATTACTCTGCTATCATGTCCCATCATCGCAGGTCGCCGAATATGGGACTAAAGGTTCGGTAAGATTCCACGAACCACAAACAACAACAAACAAATTGGAGGCGAACATAGTTCTCGTATCCATGGGTCACGCACATACCTACGCACCCACAGTCAGCGGACTTATCAACTCCCCGATAAGTCTTTCATAGACCTATGTTCTCGAGCGACAATTCAAAGATCCCATGGCTTCATCAGGATATGACTGCCCTCACGCGTAAACCTCCCACCGATAGAAAGTAAGCTAGGTATGTCATACACATAAATCATTAATCAATCAAATAGGTATTATCATACCTATAATATAATATCAATAAGGTAATTATCATTTCCCTAAGATATTGCCCATACGTTGTATTATATCTCTTTTAAATTCCACGTATTAATATAACATATTTAATTATCCTCGCATCCTATGACATCTCTCCACTCCCGACGTTGTTAAGGTTCATGCGCGGAGCGTCTCGTAAAGCGAAATCCAAACAAGGAACCCCTCCAATACACTACTACTTAACTTTGTCGATCGAGGAGGTCCGAAAACTTCAACTATGCGATCGGGATAACCTCATACCCTCTTTCAACCAAATGAGTTCTAAACTCCCATCTCACAAGATTTAATTAGGATTTCTCTCATCTTATAATCAGTAATGAGTCACTAATTTCCTACTGGTCCATAACCTTTATTTCTCCAGAACTACTACGAATTTAATTATCCTTTTAATTACGATTAAAACCGATAGTTTCAAATCTCTTATAAACACGTATTTTTCACTTAGGATTAAACCCTCTTGTAAACTTAAGGATACCCAGGTATTATATAAAAATCACCCCTACTGGTCCTATCTTAAGTCCTCATACATCACCATTCGGAAATTAACAAACAAATCTAGAAACCGAAATTCCATTCGATATAATTTTCATCATTTAAATCATTTGAATCTAAATCCAATTAATTCAAATCTTAACAAGGGTTTACTGATATTTTCCAAGTCCCAAAATATTCAAATAATAATCACCAAAGATCCATAAAAGTTTCGGGATAAGAATCAACATTTAAAAAGAAACAACTTTACTTAATCAGGGGAGGTCGATCGATCGAAGGTAGGGGTCGATCGATCGATCCCTCAAGTCCAGGCCTGATTTTCTGCATTTTCTGCAACTACGGGTTTAACAACTTTTGATCATTTAAACCTTCATCTAAACATCCCAAATGACTTATAAACTTTACTACATGATATATCAACATATATGAATGATTTCCAATACTCTAAACATCCTAGAATCATCAAAGGATTGGATTAAAAAGCATGTTTATCTCCTTATTCCCAGAAATTTATTAACATAACCTCTTCAAGAACACATCAATGGTTTCCATCATTTCTTCAACAGATTCATGACTAATTCGTGGATTATTATTATCCTAACACATGAGTTAAATTCCTATATCATTTCAGTTTTCCAGAAATCCATTTAATGATCCATTATCTCGTCCAAACATGAATAATCTTCTCTTTTCATACTATTCTAACATGGCCAATATACAAACTTAAATTGCTATTATTAAACACTTGCCTTTAGTGTAGGTCTGATCCTTTGGTGTAGATTATCTCAGTTGGTTGTCCCTTCTCCGGTCAAACTCCAAAGGTGGCTGGTGGTGGTTGGTGGTGGTGAACCTTGGTTCTAGTTCTCCTCCTTCCCAAGTGACTTTTCCCTTCCCAAGCACTCTTACTCTCACTCTAAGAAGATGGCTGCTCTTATTTGTGAAGAGGGGATGAATAACTCCCATTCACTTAATCTACCTATTCTTATAATGATCCCAAATCCGAAATCACTATTCATCCCCCCTAGAAAAATGACCAAAATGCCCTTTCGGGTTGTCTATTCATTTCCAAATGACCCGAGACTCAAAAATTAACATCCAAATAGACTTTTCTGACTATTTCGAACCTTCCGGACGCAACTACGCAGTCGAAATGACTATTAGGTCGATAGAAGATAAATTTCCTTTTTTAATTTAATAAACTAGTCCCGACACGTCCCATATCGCGTCTGACTAAAAATATAAATTACCGAATTTTATATCATACGGTCATCTCAATGTCATCACATTCATATATTACCTAAATATATTTAAGTAATATTCAGAATCATCCATATCCATATCCACAGTCCGGATAAAACTCGAATGAATTAATTAATAATAAAATCTAATTAATCCATTAATTTAAAATATAACCCATTTTAAAAGTCATTTAAAATTACAGGGTATTACATACTTCCCCCCTTATAACAGAATTTCGTCCCGAAATTCAGGAATATAAGTCATAGAGGTAAGGTCAACTTCGAGTATAAATCTCACATCGTAAGAAATCCAAGATGTACCGCCCATACATTACATTAACAAAATCCCTATCGATGTTATACGCCAAGCCTCACCATATAGTCGCAACTGAATCAAATTTAGACGATTCCTAATCTTCCCTATACCATCCTCGTGATAAACTTTGGGAAAAAGAACTGAGCCTCACACATTGAACAAATAACTCCTGAAGTTCCAACTACTTACCTTTTACAATTATGAAAATTACTGCCATACAATCATCCAGGGCGCCCATACACCCTGTCGTACCACTTTCAATATTTAAAAGTTTCGCAAAGGTTATAAACTCATATACTAAAGACCTAACTTATTTCGACTCCCAACAGTTATTAGTTTCGTGCGTGGGGTGTCTCGCAAGCGAAATCCAAACAAGGAACCACCCCGATACACTACTTCCTAAAGTAGTCGGTCATCGAAACTCCTAAGGTCCTTAGTCAATAATGTATAAAAATTTTGTTTATAAAAATATCAGGTTTATTGATTTACACAAAAATTTGGTTTTCTTTCGATTTCAAATAGAGTCTACGCATCTACTCTCTTATAGAAGACAAGATGCAGACATATGCTCTCATATACCACAAGTCAATGCACGCCGATAGTCAAATCACACTCGGACATGCTTTAGGTAAGTAATCCTATGATAAAAATCAAACCCGAGTGATAACATGTAATATAAAGGTGTCCCACACCCCTCAGTGAGTCTACATAAATAACAGTGTTATAGGCTAAGTTTAGCAACCCAATTGCCCACACAACATTAATTATAACAAAATCACTATACGCTTCATAATTCCTTAGATAGAAAACATACCCTCATTCGCGGGTGGTGGTTGTTGATTTACTTCCTGATGGATGTTGTATACACGCCCGTACTGACCCTGCTGCGCGGGTGCTGCTGGAATGGGAGGTAGTGCTAGCACCTGAGCTGGAGATGGAGCTGGAAGAGCAGCTGGTGGAAACACTGGTACCTGTGGCTCCTATCGAGCATGTTGTTGCTGAGGGAATTTGTCTTTCTCAGGACAATCTTGACGTTTATGGCCATACTTGCCACACACGAAATATTTTCCCGCAAACTTTCCACCACCTTACCCCTGTTGACCCCGAACCTGCTGGCCATTACCTCCCTTCCCTTGGCCCTGATGAGCCTGTCTCTGGCCCTGATGGCTCTGTTGTCCTTGCCCAAAACCTTTATCCTCAAATCGAGAATCTCCAGATCGCAAACGCTTAGCATAGTCCCCTGTCTGGGAACCCTGCTCACTCTGACGCTGATGACTCTGCCCTGGCTAAGTCCCACTAGAACTGCCCCCAATAGTCTTGCCTTGCAGGCCTGACCCAAAACCCCGCTTGACACCCTGATTATGGAAGCGGTTATCTTGGCAGTGAAGCATTGCAGGATTAAGAACATCTGCATACGTACGTAGTGAAAGATTCCCCAATAAATGTTGGCGAATTTTATAGTTCAACCCATCAGTGAACATTAGGACTCTCCTCTCCTCAGTAGGTACTTCAGCTGGTACCAAATTAGTTAATCGCGTAAACTCTTCCTCATATTCCGCCACAGTTTTCTCACCCTGCCTCAAATCAAGTAGCTTCCGCCTCATCTCTGTCTGGATGGCGGAAGGAAAATACTTCCCATCAAACCGTATCCAAAAGTCTTGGATAGTCATTGTGTCCCTCTCCTCCATAGTGGTCGTAGCGTCCCACCATTGTAAAGCTGCCCCTACTAGCTTGAATGTGGCTAGTATCTGACGTTGAACCTCAGTGCATTCGATCATTCTCAAGTGCCGTTGGATATCTTTCTTCCATTGGCTAGCAGTCACAACATCAGATCCTCCCTGAAACTCAGGTGGGTGTGCTTTCTGAAAGGCATCCCTCGCTCGTTCCCATGTAGTAGGAAACACTTGCCCTTGCACGGGTGGCACAACCGGTGCCGGTGCGGGAGCCTGTTGAACAGTAGCTATGGCAGCATTGACTGCCTGAGCGACAATTGCAGCAACTTCGGCTGCAGTCATTGTTCCCTGAGCTAGGGTGGGCTGAGGTGCACGTCGAGGAGGCATCTGAAACGAGAGAACACTATCAGTATTTGATATCTCAAAATAGCTGAAGATCGTAAGCGTAAATAGAAAAGCAATAATCCTACTCATAGGGCTCTACATCAAAGAACGCTAAGCTGAAGACACAATAAGCCCTACAGATCCTAAAGGACACTAGAACCTGATGCTCTGATACCACCTGTAACACCCCGCCTAATTAAATACCGGGTGGCCAGTCCCATACCAAATTAAAACAGAATATAGAGTTGGCTCATTCTTAGTATCACCGTCGAAAATATTTACAACTCACCCAATACTCAAATAAGCTGGTATTAAAAACTTTCCAATTTAAATTTCAACAAAACCATTTTCCATTTTTAAGAATAACACAACACATTTATTTTACAACACTGATAACACAATAAGTATCACAAAAATAATTTAAATGCAACTGGAATAAACATTCCCAAGTAATATAAATCCTTTACAATAATCCCAACAATGTTAAATGTATTAAAAATCAGAATACAACAATATTTTACTCCAATGGAAAATAATAACTGAATCCTTTTGGGCGACATGCCCTAACTAAGAATACTGTGAATCAAAAAGATGATAAGCGTCTAAGCAAAACTCCCATAGCTCCATAGCTCGTCAAAATCAACTATGGTTGTCGTCCCTGTTGCTGGACACCTGATATAGAGATACAATAGAAGAGAATATATGCAAGGAAACGGGTCAGAGCCCGAATGTGTAGAGTATTTTTAAAACAGCAAGTATTTAACAAGTGCAATAAAGCATTTATTATGTACATGTTAGATCCAACTCTCACTTGCAATACTCACCTCTCAACTAGAGTGCACACTTAACGTTTCCTATTAACCTCCTAGTTAATGTTTCCTCTTTTCTAATCTCCATATTATAATTCCATTCCCATATCATAATCCCCGTATGTCCCATACCATACGTCACATTATTATCCATTTACATTTCTCCTTTATGATTTAGTTTCTCATTAACATGAATCATTATTCATTAATCTGAATCATTTCTCATTAACATGAGTTAAGCTTTTCAATTCTAAAAGCATAAACATTTATTAACTAAATTCCATTAACATATTTTATTCACCGTTATCTACAATTATCACCGTAGATAGATCTAACCACAATATATTCATTTAATCATTTAATTCATTATATATATATTCATATATAATACGGCACCCCGAGTCACAGCTGCGGTGCAATGCATTACTCTGCTATCATGTCCCATCATCGCAGGTCGCCGAATAGGGGACTAAAGGTTCGGTAAGATTCCACGAACCACAAACAACAACAAACAAATTGGAGGCGAACATAGTTCTCGTATCCATGGGTCACGCACATACCTACGCACCCACAGTCAGCGGACTTATCAACTCCCCAATAAGTCTTTCATAGACCTATGTTCTCGAGCGATAATTCAAAGATCCCATGGATTCATCAGGATATGACTGCCCTCACGCGTAAACTTCCCACCGATAGCAAGTAAGCTAGGTATGTCATACACATAAATCATTAATCAATCAAATAGGTATTATCATACCTATAATATAATATCAATAAGGTAATTATCATTTCCCTAAGATATTTCCCATACGTAGTATTATATCTCTTTTAAATTCCACGCATTAATATAACATATTTAATTATCCTCGCATCCTAGGACATCTCTCCACTCCCGACGTTGTTAAGGTTCATGCGCGGAGCGTCTCGCAAAGCGAAATCCAAACAAGGAACCCCTCCAATACACTACTACTTAACTTTGTCGATCGAGGAGGTCCAAAAACTTCAACTATGCGATCGGGATAACCTCATACCCTCTTTCAACCAAATGAGTTCTAAACTCCCATCTCACAAGATTTAATTAGAATTTCTCTCATCTTATAATCAGTAATGAGTCACTAATTTCCTACTGGTCCATAACCTTTATTTCTCCCGAACTACTACGAATTTAATTCTCCTTTTAATTACTGTTAAAACCGATAGTTTCAAATCTCTTATAAACACGTAATTTTTCACTTAGGATTAAACCCTCTTGTAAACTTAAGGATACCCAGGTATTATATAAAAATCACCCCTACTGGTCCTATCTTAAATCCTCATACATCACCATTTGGAAATTAACAAACGAATCTAGAAACCGAAATTCCATTCGATATAATTTTCATCATTTAAATCATTTGAATGTAAATCCAATTAATTCAAATCTTAACAAGGGTTTACTGATATTTTCCAAGTCCCAAAATATTCAAATAATAATCACCAAAGATCCATAAAAGTTTCGGGATAAGAATCAACATTTAAAAAGAAACAACTTTACTTAATCAGGGGAGGTCGATCGATCGAAGGTATGGGTCGATCGATCGATCCCTCAGGTCCAGGCCTGATTTTCTGCATTTTCTGCAACTACGGGTTTAACAACTTTTGATCATTTAAACCTTCATCTAAACATCCCAAGTGACTTATAAACTTTACTACATGATATATCAACATATATGAACGATTTCCAATACTCTAAACATCCTAGAATCATCAAAGGATTGGATTAAAAAGCATGTTTATCTCCTTATTCCCAGAAATTTATTAACATAACCTCTTCAAGAACACATCAATGGTTTCCATCATTTCTTCAACAGATTCATCACTAATTCGTGGATTATTATTATCCTAACACATGAGTTAAATTCCTATATCATTTCAGTTTTCCAGAAATCCATTTAATGATCCATTATCTCTTCCAAACATGAATAATCTTCTCTTTTCATACTATTCTAACATGGCCAATATACAAACTTAAATTTCTATTATTAAACACTTGCCTTTAGTGTAGGTCTGATCCTTTGGTGTAGATTATCTCAGTTGGTTGTCCCTTCTCCGGTCAAACTCCGGTGGTGGCTGGTGGTGGTTGGTGGTGGTGAACCTTGGTTCTAGTTCTCCTCCTTCCCAAGTGACTTTTCCCTTCCCAAGCACTCTTACTCTCACTCTAAGAAGACGGCTGCTCTTATTTGTGAAGAGGAGATGAATAACTCCCATTCACTTAATCTACCTATTCTTATAATGATCCCAAATCCGAAATCACTATTCATCCCCCCTAGAAAAATGACCAAAATGCCCTTTCGGGTTGTCTATTCATTTCCAAATGACCCGAGACTCAAAATTAACATCCAAATAGACTTTTCTGACTATTTCGAACCTTCCGGATGCAACTACGCAGTCGAAATGACTATTAGGTCGATAGAAAATAAATTTCCCTTTTTGATTTAATAAACTAGTCCCGACACGTCCCATACCGCGTCTGACTAATAATATAAATTACCGAATTTTATATCATACGGTCATCTCAATGTCATCACATTCATATGTTACCTAAATATCTTTAAGTAATATTCAGAATCATCCATATCCATATCCACAGTCCGGATAAAACTCGAATGAATTAATTAATAATAAAATCTAATTAATCCATTAATTTAAAATATAACCCATTTTAAAAGTCATTTAAAATTACGGGGTATTACAGTTGTCTGGTTAACGGGCATAAATATAGACATTGAGAACGTAAAAGTGCTAGAATGCATAAAGATTAATGGCGCAAATATGCATTATTCGTGATGTGTCAGGTGTGAAGAAGGATTTATAATTAAATATAAATTTTTTTTGGAACCATTAGAGTTGTTGATTTGTTGCTTATAATTATTTTGTGATGATAATTATTTTGAACAGATAATTATGTATGCTTAAATGTGCTACTAAAGGTCTCGTTGATTGACATGGATATATTTTCCAAGGAAAATAATAATATTTGTACATTTGTCTTTTATTTTTGTAGTGCTTGATTTAATATACCTTTTATAAACATGCAGGCTATAAATAAGAAAAATGTTCTATAATTAAGATTTTTCATTAAAAATAATTATTACTCAATAGGTAAAGATTTGCTTTTTTACTATGAAAAGTGCTCTGTAGTTATGGTCCTCCAGAGCTTAAGATTCCATAAAAGAAGATTGATTTATATGGAAAAATCAAATCGCTTTTAGTTTTTCATTTCATTTCTAATCTACTGTAAAAATAATTTATTTTTAATTACGTTATGAAAATCACGTTAAAGATATTTTTTAGGTTGTGATAGTAGTTTTATAAATTGAACATACAAATAATATTCACGTGGCTTATCGTATTAGGTATTTATAAAAAATGATTTATCGTGTGGCCCAAATTAAGAAAGGATTTATCTTATGATCCAAAATATTTAGAATTATGATAATTGCTATGAAAACAAGTGATTGAACGTGGCTACAAACAAAAACAAAAATATTGAATAATTTTGTTTGGCATATGTAAGCTTTTGACAAGGATTTTACGGCCTTTAGTTATGTGTTTTCTAGACGAATAATACTAGAGTCCCCGATTTTTATTCCCCAAACCAAACCAACTGCTGAGTTGTACTGGGCCCCACATGTAACTCCTCTACACTTTTAAGTAGCCCTCAAACAGGAAATAAGAAAAGAACTTCAATTCAGCTAAAAAAAATGGCGACAATCCCTCTCTACTGTTAAAGCAACCAAAGCTCAAGTTTATCTCCACTATTAAGAAATCAAAGCTCAAACAGTTGGATCATTATTTAGGTAAGTTATTATTACTTTGTTTTTCCAATTTTACTAGTCTTTAGCTATTTTTGAACATAAAAAAAAGAAAAAAATTATAAATATTGTGTTATTTTGTGTCATGTATAAAGTTAGGTAAGTTATTAATATTTTTTTTCCAATATTACTAGTCCTTACATTTTTTTGAACGAAAAAAAGAAAAAATTACAAATATTGTGTTATTTTGTGTCATGTATAAATTTAGGTAAGTTATTAATACTCTTTTTTTTTCCAATATTACTAGTCTTTACTTTTTTTGTTTTTTTTTAAAGAAGAAAAAGGAAAAGAAAAAAGAAAAAATTACAAGTATTTTGTCATGAATAAATTTAGGTAAGTTATTAATACTCTTTTTTTCCAATATTACTACTCTTCACTTATTTTTTTTTTTGAAAGGGGAAAAAGAAAAAAAAATTACAAGTATTGTGTCATGAATAAATTTATTTTTCCAATATACTAGTCTTCACTTTTTTTTGGAAAGGAAAAAAAGAAAAAATTACAAGTTTTGTGTCATGTATAACTACAATTAAAAACAATTATAACCTCTTAAATTTTTTTCCTTCTGTTAACTTTTTTGCTCCTGAATTGATTTTTTTTCTATGTGTGTGTATATATATATATATACACATATGTGTGTGTGTTTCTTTTGGCAATGGAAGAAGATGTTATATGTGACTTTTACTTGTGCACGTGAAGGAAAGTCAAAGTGCAATAGTAGTAATCCTATTAACCCGCCCCCGATTTCAAAAATGGATTGCAAAGCTAAGGTTTGTGTTACTCTTTGTGTTGATGAAAAGTGGGCAATTACGTCTACGGTTATTGAGCACAATCATGTCCTGTGTCCATCAAAATCAAGATATTATAGAGGTCAAAGGGTAATTTTACCTCATGTAAAGAGGAAACTTGAAATGAATGATAGGGTCGGGATTCAGATGAATAAAAGTTATAATTCGTTTGTAATTGAGGCTGGGGGACATGAGAATCTTTCATTTCAGGAGAAAGATTGTAGAAACTACATTGATAAAGTTCGGCATTTACGACTTGGGGAAGGAGATGCTACCGCAATTCTTAATTATTTTTCAAAAATCAAAGTTACAATTCTGATTTCTTTTATGCAATTGGGTAATGTTATTTTTTGGGTGGTGCAATTTCAGATGCTTGGGTAATGTTATTTTTTGGGGGTGTAATTTCAATTTGCATGGAATGAAGTGGAATTATGAAATATTATAGTACAATTCAGTTGTTTGTATGATTAAGTTATTTTTTGGGGGATACAATTTTAATTTGTATGAATTAAAGTGGTATTAAAACAATAGTATTACATGTCTTATTTTGTTGTGTGCTGTTTGGTTTTTTGTTGTTGTAAATAAAGGGAATGCTCTTTATACAGGGGATAACATAAAAGGAATACTCTATTTTTTGCTATTTTTCCAGTTATAGAGGGGATCACATAAAATAGTATTACATCTGTCCAGCTAAGCTTTCGGTATGATATGGGGAAATGAGTTTCGAGAAGTGTAGCACCACTCTTTCTAGATAGTGTATGTATGATGAGTTAGGGGTGTAAACGGATCGGGTCTGGGTATATCCAGATCCGATCCGGGTATATTTTTAACGGATCGGGTCTCACCCGATTACCCCACGGGTCTCAGAAAATAAATCCACACCCGGATCCGTTAAGGACCTGGAGACCCGACCCGAATATATATATATATATATATATATATATATATATATATATATATATATATATAGGAGAAGGCTCACCTACATCATGCTCTATAAATCATCCATGCATCATGCTTAATTATAGGCCCTAAAAAACTTTTTTTTTTCAAATTTTATATTTTTCCCTTGAAATTAACCTTCTAATCAACACATATGCAAAAAAATAGATCAAAATACATTTTGTAACTATTTTTCAAAAATCCACAAAAAACTGCTAAAAATACCTTATTTATAAGGGTCTACGCAAGCATTTTTTGTGGATTTTTTAAAAATAGCTAAAAAAATGTATTTTGACCTAATTTTTTGCATACGTGTTGATTGGAAGGTTAATTTCAAGGGAAAAATATAAAATTTAAAAAAAAAGGTTTTCTAGGGCTTAGAATTAGGTGTGATGTATAGTGCATAATGTAGGTGAGCCTTCCTCTCTCTCTCGCTCTCTCTCTCTCTCTCTCTATATATATATATATATATGTGTGTGTGTGTGTGTGTGTGTGTGCATGTGTGTGTGTGTGTAAAATTGTACCTATATATATCTATATAATAAGTTAGGGAAGTTTTTGAATTATGTACACATTTTAACGGTGCGGATCGATGCCACATCCTTACATATTTTTACACATTTTAATGGTTTAGATCACATACATTTCCTTTTTACAACCTACCCCTCACTATTTTGGTTTCCCCCTCCTTTTTACTCATCAAAATTACCCTTTAATTTGAAAATGAGGGCATTTGCGAAATTCTTTATACACCCACACTAGAACATGCGCTCATCTATCCCCCTCGTTATCTCTCTCTAAACCCCAAAACCACCCCGTCTACCTCATTCTCTCCCTCTCACTCCAAACCACAAACCCCAGCAGCCGTTGCTCGCCCTCCGTCGTTGCCCACTATCCGCCGCTGCTTGCCCTCCGTCGCTGTATTCAGGTACACTCTCTCCCTCTTAAACATGCATGCACACACATACATACACACACACAACTTTTTTCCCGCCTCTGCCTCACACGCACACTCACACACATTCACACTCATAAACACACTCATACCGATTTTAGATTTTTTATTTTTGTGTGTACGTGTGTGTGTGATTTTTTTATTTATTTTTGATCTCATCACTACACCAAATCCTGCGAATGGTCACGCCGAGTTTGTCACGGCCCAAGTCCGCGACCCGTTGGTCGCGGACTTGGGCCATGACCAAGGCTGTTTTGGGCGTGACCATATTTATTATCACACTAGACCATGGATGCTTTGAAAGTGGTCACGGCCCAAGTCCCTGACCACTGTGGGTCACGGACTTGAGCCGTGACCAGGCCGTGACCATCTTGGCGCCAAATTCGCGCCAAAATTCCCTCCAAACTGGTCGCGGATGGGGTCACGGCCCAAGTCCGTGACCAAAGGCACGACGAAGTAAATAACACACACATTTAGGGTCACGGCCGAAGACCCTGACCATTTCTGGGTATGGGTCACGGCTTTAGGCCGTGACCATCCTTCATTCGAGCAGTGGTGGTGATTATTTGCAGGTTGCGCAATGGGGGTCACGGGTCACGGCTGAGGGCCGTGACCATTTCCTTGTATGGGTCACGGCTTTAGACCGTGACCATCCCTCATTCGAGCAGTGGTGGTGATGGTTTGCAGGTTGCGCACTGGGGGTCACGGCTCTGGGCCGTGACGAGGTTCAATCGAGCAGCAGTCGAGTTTCATTTAAGGGTCGCGCATGGTGGGTCACGGTGGTTGGCCGTGACCAGGTTCAGTCCTTAAAAAAAAGAATCGCGCCTCCCTCATTTCATTTCTGTCGATCGAGGTCAGTGTCTAAAGCCCTAGGCGATTTGTGCGATTTCCATCCTTGAGATTTCGGCTCAGAAAGGTATTGTGTGTTTATTTGTGCGATTTCCATCCCTCATTTCGATTCTCGTGCATTTCGATTCTCATTGTGTTAGTATATGTGTGTATATGTGTGTGTATGTATAGATTTATGTGTGTGTATGTACAGATTTGTATATATGTGTGTGTATGTATAGATTTATGTTTATATGTGTGTGTGTATGTATAGATTTGTATATATGTGTGTGTATGTATAGATTTATGTTTATATGTATGTGTGTATGTGTGTTTATGTGTGTAACTACAAACAAATTGTATTTTATTTCAATAAACCCTAGACATTTTATTTCAATAAACCCTAGACATTGTATTGGGATTTTTTTTTTTGACAAAATATTATTCAAAATATAACCCTAGACATTATATTTTTTTTGACAAAATATTATTAAATGGATTCTTAATAAGTAAAAAAAAAAATTACATCTACCTCGTGGGATTTTATAGGGGGTTATATGCGTGCCATCATACTATATTGGGGGTTATATGCATGTCGTGTTGTATACTATGTTGAATTTATTGAATTGATACTAGTGTCGATAAATGTATATGTTATAAAATTTGTTGGATACTACTTTTCTCAGGAAAAATGAGGCACGGTGATAAATACTGTCAACAAGAGTGGGACAGGTTGCAATTAGACCGCACACATAACTCTTTTATTAGCGTGCGTCATATAGAGGGTACTCCTATTTATAGGTACGGAAATAAAAAGATCGAACAATTTAACTACCTTATAAATCATGGATTTGATATCCAGCAAGATTACTTGTTCGATCGTATTCTATTTTCTCTACCAGAAAACTGGGATGACGTTATACAAAATATATTTCACACACATAATCCCGACATAGCCCTGACCTTGGTTACGTTGTTGGAGAAGGCGGAAAAAAAAATCCACCCGTTATGGATACAACTGCGTACAGAGAGCATTGACATAGACTGTGATGTCTCGCGCCACATGCACGTAAAATTGAATCTTGCCAACAAGTTGAGAAATAGGGGATTCCGAGTTCATGTCACTGACATCTACACATCAATCATAGATACCCTTCCTTCTAGTTGGCCACGTGCAAAAATTTATAGGTTCTTAAAAACTAATACCGAATGGATGGAGATCAGACACATTGAACTTATTCTAAAGTCTTACTTTGAAAAGGTATCTATCTATCTATTTATATATCTAAAACTAATTAAGCTTGATTAATTAGTTATAATTTCATATTACTATAATTATTTAGTCACTCATATTTTTTAATTTTTGTAGATAATGTCGAGAGGAAACAACCCTAGGGTACCAAGTGCCGATGTGACACCACAACGAGGTTCACCATCTTCTGCAGAACCCGAATTCTCAACACCAATGGCTGAGCAATTCACAACTCCACCAATGGTTCACTCCTCACCAAGTCCAACCCCAAGTGCTCCTATACCCCAATCCGGCACTCCCGTTGCTTTAACGCCCCAATCCAACACTCATGATGCCTCCCGCTCAAATGAAAAGAAGCCTATTGGATTCTCCCTTCTCGGGAATAACCCGATGGGTGATAGGAGTGATGTGCTGAACTTTAAAGCCCGGTGTTTGTCGCTGGGAAAAATGAACGTGGGAGTCGGTGGACCAGATAATTGGAACCTTGTTGATCAATCTGTCAAAGATGACATATATAACCAACTTTGCAAGCATTTCTCATTTCCTGACCGTTCCAAGAATAAGGTTCTATCTCGGGTTGCTGAAGGATTGAGGACATACAGGAGAAACCTTCGGAAGAAACATTTCCCGAAAGAGGTAGCGAGCTCCGATATTTTGGCTTTGAAAGAGAAAGTGCCTCCCAATGTTGAAATGCCGGTGGATCAGTGGAATAAGTTTTTGGAGAATGAGGCGAAGGAAAACAAGTTGGTCCAGAGGGAGCAAAACAAAAAAAATAGGGCACAAAAAACTGATATCCATAGGCTGGGATCCAAATCATATGAGGATTTGAAGAATGAATGGGAGAGTAGGACAAAAGATGGTCCAGATGCCGGTAAAAACCCAAATCGATCCAACTTATTCCTTCATGCTCGACGGGACAAAGATAATAAATTCCCCCTGCAGTTGGCTAAGACACTGGAATCAATAGAGGCCATCAGCAGTCAATCAGATTCGTGCCCTACTGATGACTTTGACCTTGAAAATGATGCCCTGACTAAGACCTTTGGAAAGGACAAAAGGGGGAGGACGAGAGGCGTTGGCTCACATATGCCAAAAACAAAACTTCAACACATTGCACCTCTTGTGGACGAGCTATCTTCGGTCAAGAATTATATCTCATCCCAAAAGGAGCACCAACAGAAGACCGATGGGGATGTCCATGACCTTAAAAATTCCCTGGGATTATTGATCAATCAAATTGGGAAACTTGTGAATCTTATTGAAAGTTATAGGCCCCCAATGCCTCCTCAAGATTTCACACATCCTTCCCCTCCAACATTCCCCTCTCAAATGCCTCATCCTCCAATCACGGGGCTCGGATCATCGTCAACAGCTCACGGTGACTATGGCGAAGAGTACTATATCAAGGACATGAGCAATTCGAGGTTTGTTGGCGTGTGCATACTCATCTCCAGGGAAAGGGGGACTCTAGTACATCGCCGACCTTTGGAGAAGGGTGAGGCTAAAATAATGGTCGATGAAATATACAACGGCTGCGGAGATGTACCTGTGTACGTTAACAACGGGGATGGGATGGAATTGAGGAATTATGCAAAATCTTTTATTACTTGGCCACTTTATCTGTTGGCCAAGGTTTAATAATATTTTCTTTCGTTTCAGTTGTAATAATTTTTTTTTGTTTTAGTTGTAAGAATATTGGTTTTGCTTCAGTTGTAAGAATATTGGTTTTGTTTCAGTTGTAAGAATATTGGTTTTGTTTCGTATGGAATGATATTTTTTTTGTTTCAGTCGTAAGAATATTCTTTCTGTTTCAGTTGTAATAATATTTTTTAACCTATTACCACAGGACTGAAATTTGAAGATTATTACATGGATTTCCCACAATACAAAGAGTGGATGGGAGAGACTAACCGGATATCAATTAATCATGTAAAGGGCGTTTATGAATTTGTTAAATATGCTTCCAAAAATCTTAAAAGTGAGAAGATTCCGTGTCCGTGCACTCATTGTATTAACGGAAAATATAAGTCATTGGAAGTTGTTGAGTTGCATTTACTAAAGTGGGGAATCTGTCAAGACTATATAATATGGACATACCATGGTGAAAAAGTTGTACCTTATGTTCCAGAAGAATTACCGGGAGCCGACCGTGTAACGGAACCTCAAGGAGTAGAAGTGGTACATGATTCACCAACACATCGTCCATTGACCGACTTAATTGATGATGCTTACGGACTCCACAACCAACAAAACCACCAACCTATGGATACAAATAATGTGCATTATGACCAAGTAAATGAACAAATTGATGCTGAACTACTAGGAGATCGGGAATACATACGGTTGAAAGCAGATGCGGCTAGACCGTTGTATAAAGATTGCGATGAAGATCACTCGGTATTATATGCAATGATTGGTTTGCATAATTTGAAGAGTCAATTTGGTTTGTCTGGAAACAGCGTAACCGGAATTCTTAAGTGGGTTAAAGAAATTCTCCCAAAAGAGAACATGTTACCAGACAATTATCCTACCATGAAGAAGAGTTTGAAGGGTTTAGGTTTGAAATACAAATCTATTCATGCTTGCAAGTATGATTGCATATTGTACCGGAATGAGCACGAAGAGAAGGATGAATGTCCTGTATGCAGTGAGCCTAGATATATGGTTTGTGAGAATGGAAATGACAAACATGCAAAAAATCGCAAGTGCTCGCAAGTCCCACAAAAGGTTTTGAAGTATTTTCCACTTGGGCCACGGTTAAAACGTTTTTTTACTGTACCGTGGATAGCGGAGGCCATGACATGGCATGCTCGATGCGAGGTGGGTGGGAATTTGATGCGTCATCCGGTTGATTCACTCATCTGGCAAATTTCAAATGCACAACACCATGAATTTGCAAAGGAACCGCGCAACGTTCGTCTTGCAATCTCAACCGATGGGTTTAACCCTTTCGGTAATTTAAGTACTAGTCAGAGTTATTGGCCAGTTCTTATGGCGCCTTTAAGTCTTCCTCCGACGTTATGCATGAGAAAGGAGTTCACATTGTTATCTCTGTTGATACCCGGGCCTAAGGCTCCCAGTGATGATATTGATATATTCTTAGCACCATTAATCGAAGAACTTAAAGAGTTGTGGGATAAAGGCGTGACGGCGTTCGATTCTCATAAGGGTGAAGAGTTCACACTTAAAGCAATGGTGATGTGGGCGATCCACGATCTTCCTGCTTATGGGACCTTGTCCGGTTGTAATGTTCATGGTTATTATGGATGTCCCATATGTGGGGAGGAAACTGAAGCCTGTTGGTTAAAACATAGTGGTAAGTTTAACCTTGTCCACACTTAATTTTTATATTTCTACTTGGTTACTGATAATTTTAACTCATATATGCAATTTTTCAGCTTAATTAATTTTTTTGTAAAATTACTTGGTTACTGATACTTTTATTTTTTGTATCCTATCATTTGTAGGATTTTTGCGCGTGGATCAAATGAAGGAGGCAATGTTTTACAACATGATGATTATTTATATGTTGTGGACATTCAGGATAATGTTTTTTATGTGTTATAGCCGTGCAGGCTTTTATTGTTTAGTTTTATGGCCGTGCGGGCTTTTATAATTTGATTGTTGAATTTTATAGCCGTGCGGGCTTTATAATAAGCAGGTTTTTCATTTACAGGTTTTGGAATGTCAAGAAAATAGAGGAAACTCTGCCCAATTTTTTTTTGGTCTGTGAATTATTAAGACGTGTAATATTTTTATGTTTGTATATATATTTGTTTATTAACAACATTCTCAATTCGCAATTTGTGATTTTTTTTTATTGTTTTGCCTATAATAAATATTTGTAACACCTCGTAGCAACCGATGATGCACTCACAGGAATCCCAATTTTAGGATTGGGCAAAAAAAAATACATTTTTTTTAAATTACAGATAAATATGGTCATGGACTTTGTCCATGACCATTTTTACTTTTTTTTGTCGCACTTAAAAATGGTCGCGGCCAAAGTCCGCGACCATTTTTTTTATTTTTTGTCACGGTAATGGGTCGCGGACTAGGGCCGCGACCAATTTTTTTTAATTTTTTTTTGTCACACACATGGGTCGCGGCCAAAGTCCGCGACCAATTTGTCACGGTCGTGGGTCATGGACAAGGACCGTGACCAATTTTTTTAATTTTTTTTTGTCACGCACATGGGTCGCGGACTTTGGCCGCGACCAATTTGTCACGGTTGTGGGTCATGGACAAGGGCCGCGACCAATTTTTTTAATTTTTTTTGTCACGCACATGGGTCGCGGACTTTGGCCGCGACCAATTTGTCACGGTTATGGGTCACGGATTAGAGCCGCGACCCATCACGGCATGGGTCACGGCCTAAGTCCGCGACCATCTGCCGTGACCCCTCTCGGCCGTGACCATTTTTTGGTCACGGACTTGGGCCGCGACCCACGAAAATGGTCACGCCCGAAATGGTCACGGCCCAAGTCCGCGACCCACAGGTTTGGTCAGGGATTTTGGCCGTGACCAATCGCCAGTTTTGGTGTAGTGCATACACACACTTATACATATTTTGGGGAATCTGAAGTGAATTAAGTAAAACTTATGGTAAGCTTATTAAGGTGAAACAAATAAAGTACTAACTATGTTTTAATTTTAGATTCCCTTTGGTTCGAAACACAACATGAAATCACAGAAGGAGATATCCAGAGATGCATATACTTTTTATATCAAGAAAAGGTAGGAACATTAAATCTCAAAAGCAAAACCTGATTTATGCCATTCAAAATAAAATGTATTATGTTTAACAAATCTCATACCTTGATCAAGTGCATATATATTTAGGTAAATAAGAAAAAAAAAATAACAGATGTCAGAGTCCAATGTGAACACCTTGAATCTCACCTTTATGCATAGTTTCCATTATCCATATATTACCCTCATTACTGGTCAATTCCAATACAGATTTAGAAACTAAAGAAATTACAAAGAACCCTTATCACTTGGGAGAACAGAATTCTAATCAGATAGAGAATGTATACCCGGGAGAACTCATGTCCATGTGGATCCTTCGATTTAGATCTGCAAAATCAAACAAATAATCAGTTCTCTAGTTGGAAACATTCATAACACCGTTATTGAAATTTATAGATCTAACACAAAAAAGTCTTTAAACTAAGTAAATATCCTTTGTTTAAACCCTAGTGTCAAAACACGGTATCACTTCCACGTTATTGGAATTTAAACACAAAAATAATTACGCACGCACCAAAATCTCAAAAGTCATATTATGCAGGGTACGAACATTAAATATCAAAAGAAAAACTTCCTAAAAATCCCTAAAATCATAGCCCGAAAAATTTGTACAACCATAGCCCTAAAATCCAACCAAGTTTACAAAGGCCTAAAATCCAATCAAGTTTACAAGACACAATCAAGTTTAAAAAGCCCTAAAATCCAACCAAGTTTACAATACCCAATCAAGTTTACAAAGCCCTAAAATCTGTACAATCAAGTTTACAACAATCAAGTTTACAAAATATGTATAAGTGTGTGTATGAGATTAGAAATCAAAAAGATCACACACACACACACGCACACGCAGAAATAAAAAATCTAAAATCGGTATGAGTGTGTTTATGAGTGTGAATGTGTGTGTGAGTGAGTGTGAGTGTGAGTGTGCGTGTGAGGCAGAGGCAAGAAAAAAGTTGTGTGTGTGTGTATGTGTGTGTGTGCATGCATGTTTAAGAGGGAGAGAGAGAGTACCTGAATGCAGCGACGGAGGGCAAGCAGCGGCGGAGGGCGGGCAACGACGGAGGGCGAGCAACGGCTGCTAGGGCTTGTGGTTTGGATTGAGAGGGAGAGAATGAGGTAGACGGGGTGGTTTTGGGGTTTAGAGAGAGAGAATGAGGGAGATAGATGAGCGGGTGTTCTAGTGTGGGTATAAAGAATTCCGCAAATGCCGTCATTTTCAAATTAAAGGGTAATTTTGATGAGTAAAAAGGAGGGGGAAACCAAAATAGTGAGGGGTAGGTTGTAAAAAGGAAATAGATGTGATCTAAACCATTAAAATGTGTAAAAATATGTAAGGATGTGGCATCTATCCGCACCGTTAAAATGTGTACATAATTCAAAAACTTCCCTAACTTATTATATAGATATATATATATGGAGAGATTCAAAAGTGAACCTAAAAGATAAATATTTTTATGAACTTTAACAAAAAAAAACACCTTAACAATTCATTAATTTTAATACTTATGTTGTAATTGATCCGCGCTAGCGGCAACAGACACACGTGTGACACGCAGGTGAGGGGGAGGGTAAGGAATGTGTATTTAAAAACACGCGTGTCACACGCGTGTCCGTTGCTGCTGGCGCGGATCAATTACAATATATGAATTAAAATTAATAGGTCGTTAAGGTGTTTTGTTGTTAAGGTTCATTAAATTGTTCATCTTTTAGATTCACCTTTGAATCTCTCTCTCTCTCTCTCTCTCTCTCTATATATATATATATATATATATATATATATATATATATATATATATATATATATATATATATATATATATACACACACACACATACACACACTGCACACACACAATCAAATAAAAACCCTATAATTAAAGACAATTTAGTATGGATGAGATTATAAATGGATTTCATGATTTGAAAACAATATAATAAAGTATAGATGAGATTATGGATGGATGAGACCATTTAATAAAGTTTTATTATTTGTTTTAATAAAGATTTAATTTGTTTTTCACCAAGTTTATACTTTTTGTTGATGTTATATATATATATACTAGTATATTCCCGTGCCTGAAGGCACCGCGAAAATTTTCCAAAGTACGTCATCGCAAAACGACAAAAATTTCAAATGTACATAATTACAAAACGGCAAAAATATCATTCCATGACAAAAAAAGTATAATTTAAAAAACAAAATGACTGTAATCTCCTATATTTATAGGAATATCCACCATGTTTAACAAATAAAAAATTGTTCAACTTTCAAATAATCTAAATTCGTCGAAAAACATCACATATATTATGAAATATACAATATTCATCACCCTTAATTCACATTGTGCTTCAAATAAATAGTGTTAATTTTTTTTTTAAAAATTGACATAATCTCCCTTGTTCATTAGACAATCCACCCTGCTTAAGGGATAATAATAATTCCAATAATATTCAAAGAATCCAAATTCATCCAATAACTAATACTACGAAACAAACTTGTTAAAAAATTACATATATATCAATTGAGGTCGTCCCACATGTTCCACAATAATGATTGTCCGTAGTTTTCAAAATGCGACCTGATACAAAAAAATAGTTAGTGAATTAAAATAGCTAGTCAAATATTATATAAACAATTAGTACTTAAAACTAAATGAATCAATAATCATATTAGTACAAAGTATCTCACCGTTACTGAAAAAGCTAATAAAATGGATGGAGGTGAAATTATTTATATACGTATTCAAATATCCCAAGCAATGGCACCACCGAAACCTGAATATCCCAAGAACACATTTGAGTTAAGGAAGGTAAAGTTAATATCCACATGCCCAGCACAAAGGTGTTATCCAAAAATTTACAACTAAAATTAGTAAATGTAACATGAAGTAGTGAAACTTATAATTTAAACTGGTGTAATGGATCACTAACTGAAATTAGTGGATTCAACGGTAACTAAGTTTCACTACTTCATGTATGATGATATAAAATAATGTAATGGTATAACATATTAATAAGAAATTTCACAACACACATACCGTAGTGAACTAAGAATATAACACGGTTAATAATCTAAGAAACACGCATCTTGCCCAGTGGCAACAACTAATTTTGGGGACAAATAAAAATTTCAGCAACAAATTATTTTTTAACAACAATAATTAATTAAAATTTCAGCATACTAACAACTAATTTTAGGGACAACATATTTTTTAGAAAAAATAATAACAATTTAAGCATATTAACATACTAAAAAAATTCATCATACTAACAACTAAACTAAAATTAATTAACTAATCTATTGAAAAAAATAACTAATGAGATGAGATCTATTGGAAAAAAAAAACATATTCAATGGAATGAGACTGGTCTGCTTCCTGGATGAAAGGGGATGCTGCGTGTGTATTGTCGTCGCTGCTCTGCTTTGACAGCAGGGGGCTGCGTTTGCGAGTGACGGTCACCGGACCATTTAAGGTCTTCTTCAGTTGCAACCTCGATCTTCAGCTGAAACTAAACTCTCATTCTCTTTATTTCCCCAGTTGCATGCTACTCGGGTCCCACCTTGCAAGTATAAACAATACAATAGTGTGTATATAAAAAAAGCTCCATAATTAAGACTGAGATACAATACAATAGTGTGTATATCAACAATGACGATGAACAATAGATAATTAAATTTGAACTTAATGAAAACAAAAAAAGGCCCTACATGAAACAGTGAGTCGATCACTCATGTTGACATACTGTGCAAGTTCACCATTTCGCGCAATCATCTCGTACGTCACTAAATTTGAAAATTCTTTAGTGAGAGCCTACAAAGCATTAATCAACAATTTTCAAATAAACAAAATACATAACGAATTGACATTGCACCAAAAAAATGTAATCGCAAAACCCATCCAGATCACAAAAAAGAATCAAACCATAAAACAACCCAAAACTAATAGCTCATTAAACTTTATGCAAGTATATGAAGCATTACGAATCTATCCATATGAAGCATTACGAATCTTTTTATTAATTAAGAATACGTTTTGTGCTATATGTTAGAAAAAAATAAAGCGAGGAATTAGGGAATATATATAAACCATATGTGAAAGTCTAAAAACTCTTAAAAACATTATTATGAACAATTAATTAATAAAAAGTGTTTATGAAATATGAAACCTTGATTTCTATTGACACAGTAAAATATAACATTTGTTCATGAATCTATCCTCAATCATAAATATTTGTTCAAGCAAAAGCGTCAAATCGTATTTGAGTTTTTTTATATGTAGTGGTGATATCCTATTGTAAAAATTGTACATTAACAAAATACAAAAAAAAAAAAAACATAATCAAGACCCAACTATAAAATATTATCTTTAACAAAATAAAAAAAACCTTCTCTACTGCATTCTTATGCATTTTATAGTGAAAAAATGACTTGAAACTAAATATAAACGTAATTCGTGTTGACTTCCACTAAACATCATCACGTTAATAACAATTGCGTGTTGCGCTGCTAGAAAACATGGTCCCGAAGGCAATTTACTCTATAGCAATACCTCCGTCTGATTGTGGTAAGCATTTTTCTCAATTATTCGAAAGTGAAAAAGGGACTGAAATAGCAGAATACCCATTGTATTAAAGAGCATTTTGATCAATTTCCTTCCTTAGTACTTGCCACTCGTTCTCCTATATTCAGGGCATAATTTTTTTAGCACGGTGAAAGAGAAGAATACCGATCGTATTAAAGTTGTAGACATGTCGGCCCCCACTGTGATTGGCATGCAAAGCTCCTGAGCTTAAATGAGACATCATATGCCAATTGGCAACAATAGTGCAGTTGTATCCAAATTGAAATGAAAATCAAGATTTAAAGGAAAGGGTATTCCTCAAAGATGGAATTATGCGGAGGAAGTTACCTAAGAAGTTACCCGAGGAGAGTCATCTCCTTCTCAGCAGTTGAAGTTGCGACACCCATGCTCGCTAGAAAGCATTCATTATTTAGCATACCTAGTTGAAGATTAAAGACAAAAGAACACGAAAATCATGCCAAAAATAATCAGTACACATGTTCATTGGTAGCCAATAGAACATCAGAACAGTACGCATGTTTCTCTTAGAACTTGAACGAATGAATCAAACAAAACTAAAATAGGTGAATTAAAAAAGAGCGCAATTACCAGAAAAATTAAAATAAACTCATCAAGTTGATCTTATACCTCATACAACCATTAGGCACCTTCATGTACAGTCCCTGCAATGAAGAAATTCAACAAATTAACGTTTCAAATCTAGAAAATAATTGAAGCATCAATTTCACATGTAAAAATATTGAAACTATCAGCGAATGCACGACTATCATGAACTAAGATATAGAGAAAGAAGAGAAATACATGTCAAACAAAAACACCTTCATTCAAATTGATATCTTCAAGCACAACAAACGTAATCATACCGATGCCATACAAAGCGGCATTAAAGTGTAAATAAAAAAGCCACATTCAGTATTCACTTGCCTGTAAACTGTAAATTGAAAGCTAACTACAGTAAAGAACGGATTATCAAACTCATATAAGCACTTATTGCTTTAAAAAATGCAAGCATGCACACAGTAAAATAATTTGCAATCAAAATGGATCATCTCAATTGGGGCCTTTGTCAATAAAAATAGTTCGGGGGATTTCTGGATAAACATTCAATGTAATCATGGTGTATAAAAATCAAAATCAAACTAAAAACTAACATTGCAAATCAAACTCAAACTAACATCGTAAATTAAAATCATTATTTCGCATCATGTGGTCTCTAACGAACAAATAAAATTCAATTTCTTACCGGAAGTCTAAATTAGTACCTGAAAGACTGAAACATAACTAAACAACAAATAAGCAAAAACAAAAAATGATTAGTAAAATCATGAACCATAAACAAAAAATAAGGATACCGTGAAATTAGAATATCTTAATAGCTCATAAGTAATAATGGTATGCAACGAAAAAAACATACCATTTTTAGGTCCCACGGTGCTATGGCAATGAAAAATCGTGATGAAAAGCTGTCACTTAAGTCATTTAATTCAAGATTAAACTATCTAAGTAACTCCGAACTTTTTTTTGGGGAAACTCTTTTCTTTAAATCAAACAGATTAACCATAAGATGTGTTTAGTAAAAATATGTACAAGATATGTTCAAGATTATGTAACAAGTTTTGAAAAATAGAACTAAAATAGTTTAAATCAGTTAAATCACCACACCAACAAGAATGAGATGAGGAGATGTAGAAAGATTAAGTACACACAATTTTTAACATGGTAAAACCTCACCCAACTGAGGAAACATCCACGGTGACTTCTAAGTCACAAACCAAAAATTCGCTAAAACAAAATATACAAGTTACAAGCTATTTAACACACATGCAAATAAAACAGACCTATACATGTTTAGAATATGTACCCACTTGTTTGATTCTAACTTCTTTGCAGTTCTGATGTTGACGTGGCTTTCCCAGTTGCTAACTTCTCAACACTTTGTTCTAGCTTTACGTGGACTCTTGATGTTTCAAGATCATTACGCCAACACTTCTTGTGTTGTAGTGTGTCAAGTGTTTGTGATAGTATTCTAACACATGCATGAACACACGCATACTTATATATACAAAAAAGTACTATCAAATTACAGAAAGATCTAAATGAGTAAGGTTTTCAGTTTCCCTTTTCTTTACAAACACCATACTTTCTTGATCTTTCAAATTAACCCAGAATCCAATGTTAACTTGCTCGGAAGACGGTCAAGGTCTTAAACAATTTCAGAGGTTTTTGAAAATGTTTTTGAAATTGTAAACTACCGAGTGCGATTCCAACTAGATCATAATTCTTTTTTTATAAGAACTAGAAATAGAAAACAAATTTGTTGATTCTTGAGTTGTGAAAAATAATTAAAGGAAAAAAATAATCAACAAATATGATCTCTCAAGATGAGAAACAAAATAATGCAGATCTAAGTGTAATATGAAATAAAATAGCAAGATTTACAGTTTTTATAATAAATAATATAGACCAAACTTAAAATGTCTAAGTTGGTTAAAAGATCTCAAACTCAGAGGATTCAAACCACGAACAGGCTTCAAACCATCTCCAAAATAACTCTCAAACACTCATATTTGGTTTTGGATCTAAAATGAGTTTTGGGTTTGAAACGAGATTAGGGTTTATTTTCTCTCCCGGGTTTCTCTCTCTTCTCTCTCTCTTATCTCTCTCTCTCAGTTTGACGAACTGGCAAAAGTTTTTAAAATGTAGAGGCTTAACCTCCTTTTATACTGGGCAAGGAAGTTTTGAGAATATCAGCTCAAATCTAATGACTGAGATTTGGTCATTGGCATTTGACTTCCATCTAACGGTTTAACATCAACGGTGGATTAAACGTTCGTTGATTGGTCGAAAGAGGGTTCACATGGATTGGGATAAGACGCATGCAGAACGTTGATAAAAAAGAAGCAAGGGCTGAGATTGTGTACAGGTTCTGAGTCTAACAACAAACACAAATCAAGTAGTCATAACGTTGACAGGTGTAAGGCTCAGATGAAACTAAAACGTGTATGCAAACTTAATTACACACACACCATCAAGTTTCAAGAGCTTTTGGATTCTACCCAACCAAACATTCAGGTAAGAAATGATAAAATCAGTATTAGCATAATGAACCCAAATGTTTTAAAATCCAACTTTTAATTTCTTAAAAATCATTTAAAAATTGTTTAAAAAATCCCAAAATTAGAAAAAACTTATTTTAAAAGGTAATTAACTCACACAAGCAATTAATGCAATATAGATATTATGTATGCAATCCTAGTGTGTGTGTGGTTGATAATTTACCTTTAAATGAATTAATTGAGGCATCATGTGAAGAATCTGAGGTTCTTTGGTATCTAGTGGATGGGACTCAATTTTTGTCACAATTTCCAAACTAGATGAGCACTTATACAATGTAGACTTAAGTATGTAAAGAGTATAAGGTGCTTTAATCTCCCCCTTTAACAATATGAGACAAAATCTCCTTTGAGTCAACTAGGACTCGTAGGGATACGAAAAAATAAGAAAAATCTATTCCTATACAAAAATTCTATCTACCCATATCCTAGAAAAATAAAATTATGTAACTCAACTAATTACATACCAATAACCTAATAACATCTGTTGTAGACAACAGTACAAATTCCTGCAAATAAGACTAAGATCAATATTTTTAATCATATGAATAAGAAAAATGAACTCATAAGAGTCAAATTTCTCCCCCGTTTTGTCTCAAATGGACAAAGGGAAAAAATACTTAAGTCGCATGAGTTTATTCAGCACAAACCATTCCTATCGATTTTCGCAAAGAATGAAATCTATTGTAATCCAAAGGCTTAGTAAACATACCAGCGAGCTGTAAATCAGTAGGAAAATATTTAATTACTAATTCCTTAGTCTCAACTAATTCGCATATAAAATGATGTCTAATTTTTATATGTTTTGTTCGCGAGTGTTGAAGAGGATTTTTAGAAATATTGATTGTGCTTTGATTATCACAATAGAGACGCAATTGGTTTTCTTGAATGCCATAATCATTTAGCATTTTCTTAAGCCAAAGTAATTAGGCACAACAGCTACCAGCAGCTATCTATTCAGATTCAGCTGTAGATAATGATGTGCCGTTTTGTTTCTTACTACTCTATCCTACCAAATTGTTATCGATATAGTAACACGCCCCTGATGTTCTCTTACTATCATCAGTTCACCCTGCCCAGTAGGCATCAGTGTATCCTATTATAGTACTAGGAGTATCATTGGTGTACCAGAGTCCTAAATTTATAGTGCCTTTTATGTATTTAATGATTCTTTTTACACATACTAAGTGGCTCTCTTTAGGATTATTTTGATAACGGGCACACACGCAAACTGCGTACATAATATCAGGATGCGAGGCAGTAAGGTATAATAAGCTTCCTATCATACTATGATATAGAGTAGGATCTATGGATATTCCACTCCCATCTTTAGATAATTTGACCGTAGTACTCATGGGAGTTCTAGCTTCTTTGGCACTTTCAAGCCTGAATTTTTTAACAATCTCTAAATCATATTTTGATTGCGAAAAAAATAAACCTTCTGAATTATGTTTGACTTGAAAACCTAAGAAAAATTGCAACTCCCCCATAAGAGACATTTGAAATTCTTTATGCATAATTTTAGAAAATTATTTAACTTCTGAAGGGGAAATTGATCCAAAAATGATATCGTCGACATATACTTAAGCTATAATAATATCTTTGTCAAAATGTTTGACAAATAGAGTTTGATCCTTTTCGCCTCTCTTAAAACCTTTATCTAAGAGAAATTTGGAAATACATTCATACCAGGCTCTTGGCGCTTGTTTCAGACCATGCAATGCCTTTTTAAGATGATAAACATGATTTGGATACTGAGGGTCAATAAACCCATTAAGAAAGGTTGATTTTATATCCATTTGGAAAAGCATAAAGTGCAAGTAACAGGTTATGGCAAAGAGAAGACGAACAGATCCTAAGAAAGTAACAGGAGCAAACTTCTCGTTAAAATCTATTCCTTCAATTTGAGAATATCCTTGGGCCACTAATCTGGCTTTATTTCTAATGATTATCCCACTTTCATCAGTTTTATTTTTAAATAGCCAACGTGTGCTAATAACCTTTTTATGATCAGACCTAAGTACAAGATACCAAACATCATGAATGAAAAATTGAAGAAGTTCTTCCTGCATGGAAGAAATCCATTGAGGGTTATTCAATGCTTCATTTACATTCTTTGGTTCCACAAGGGAAACAAAACATGCATAATGAGCATAGTTTCTTAATTGAGATCTTGTATGTACAGGTTCACAATTGTTGCCAACAAAGTTATCTATGGGATGATCATTAGAAACCCAGGTAGGTACTTCAGGTTTCTCAATTAATAAATAAACATCTATTTCTAGAGAGTCATTTTCTAAAACATTTTTAGACTCTTCCACAATAGTTGGTTCTCCAGTCTTACTCTCAACAGTAGTGTCACTTACAATAACGTTTATGGATTCCATTAAAGTCTTTGTGCGAAGATTATAGACACAATATGCTCTACTATCGGGAGAATATCCTAGGAAGATAGCTTTATCTTCACGAGTCTCAAATTTGGATAAGAGTTCTCTGTCTTTACAGACGTAACATGTAATACCAAAAGTTATAAGGTATTTAATATTGGGTTTCTTCCCATACCATAGTTCGTAAGGAGTTTGTTTAGAATTCTTCCTAAGATAGACCCTATTAATAATGTGACATGCAATACTAATTGATTCTACTAAAAAATATTTAGGTAAATACTTGGCATGAATCATAACACGTGCCATCTCTTAAAGGGTACGATTCTTTCACTCATCAATTCCATTTTGTTGAGGAGACTTAGCAGCACCAAATTCATTTTTGTAACCATTATACTCACAATAAACTATAACACCGATATCTATGAATTCTCCTCCTCTATCACTACGAATTCTATTTACTTGAGTGTCCTTCTCATTTTCAATACGAAGTAAGATTTTTAAAAAAGTTTTGAAAGTGTCTGACTTTTGTTTTAAGAAGGCCACCCAAGTAAACCTGAAGAAGTCATCTACCATAACTAGAATGTAACTGTGTCCACAGAGACTAACAGTACGAGAAGGACTCATTAGGTCCTCATGGATGAGATCCAAGGTATTAGAGATAAGGATATCTTTAACTTTCTTATGAGGTGCCGTAATAATTTTTCCTTCCTAACATGATCCACAGACAATGTTAGAGATAAGTTTGATCTTTGGAATTCCTCTAACTATTTCTTGTGAAGACAATCTACTAAGGCTATCATAATTTATGTGACCCATCCTATT
This sequence comes from Sambucus nigra, assembly GCA_949130495.1. Taxonomy (NCBI): domain Eukaryota; kingdom Viridiplantae; phylum Streptophyta; class Magnoliopsida; order Dipsacales; family Adoxaceae; genus Sambucus; species Sambucus nigra. Next base: position 613,364,621 of record OX422212.1, on the reverse strand, counting down.
ATGCCATATTTCATTGTCATCCATTCTGGCAATGTTACAGACTTCAGTACTATTCTGGACAGTATAACAATTATCGGGACTCCCGAGTCCTGTAATTATACACTCACCTTTTTCATTTAAAATCTTGCAATTATTCTTTGAAAAGGTGACAGTATGATTTGAGTCACAAAATTGCGAGATACTAAATAGATTAGCCTTAAGACCTTTTATTAGAAGAATATTTTCAAGCACATACATTCCTTCTTCTTGGAGTGTTCCTTTACCAATGATTTAAGATGATACACCATCACCGAAAATAACTTCTCTGCCAGCAAAGATGGTTTTATTTAAAAGTTTTGTATAATCCACAGTCATATGTTTTGAACACCCAGAGTCCAAATACCAACGAGAAGGAGTGTGTTCAGCTTTTAAAGTAGTAATCACAATGTTACACTTCATCTGGGGTAATAGCTCATCTTTTCTAACCCAAATATCTCTTGTTTTTGTTTTGCGCATATTAGCTCTCATTTGATAAAACTTGCGAGCATTAGATTTTTGTTGAAAAATATTTTGCGCATGCATTTGAGTTTTATGGAGGATATGAGCATTTGGTTTAGAAAAGTGCCTAGAAATTCCTCTTCTAAAAGATCTTTTAGTTCTGGTCTTTCTCTTTCTATAATTTGAGTTTTTATCTAGTTGTCTAGGCAGAACATAATTGTTACGGCTTCCCCTAGAATAGTTAAAGTTTTGGTATAAAGGAGTATTACACACAAGTTAACTAAACGTCTAAAGTAGCAACCTTCGAAAGAATGTCCGTATATGTCACAATAAGAGCAATACAGATTGCTTGAAGAGGGTATCTCCTTAGGAAAGTTTCTAAACCTAGGTATCATGGGATTTTGACGTTGAACCTTATTCCTAGGGAGTACAGTTTGAAATGCATAATCATTCTTCCTAATCGGAGGGCAAACGTATTTAGCCTTAGATAGATTATCAACTTAGAGTGACTTGATTCCCCAATATCCAACCTTTTTTTTATCAAACTCATCATTTAGGGATTGAAAATCAGGACAAGTTTCCATGGGTCTTTTGCCACCTGACACAAACTTGATTGATTCAAAGTTTATAATTTGTGTCTTTGGATTTGGGCAAAATCCTATTCCAGTTCGATCATCAAAATTGGTTTTTGAATCAGCAAAAAAATCATCAAAATAATTGGAATTATTTTCAAACTTAACAGATTTTTTGAAAGCAGTTGTTATCTTTTCTTTAGCTTGTTCCAATTCTAATAATGTCCCTTTATATTTTTTCTCCAGAGTTTCATTTGTTTCAATCAAAATTTTCAATTTTTGATCAAAACGTTTGACTTCATTTTCATGAGTTAGACATTGGGTAGTATGCTCTTCAGCGTTAAGTTTAACCATAAGACTTAGGTCTTCTAGTTTCTTAGTGAGGTCTTTCACTATCTTCTCTAGCCTAGAGCTTTTCTTGAGAGTTTTAGCAAAAAGTGTGTGAACGTCAGGGAGGTCTACAATGTCCGAATCAATAAGTGTAGTGTGTGAAGTGACCCCTAAGGATTCAATTCTTGAACTCACACACACATTGGCATCGTCATTATCGCTTTCCCTTTGACTTACACACCCCGTTGTAGAACTAGCAATGTTCTCTGAAATTAAAGCATCTAAACCAGTAGCAGCATGATTCATAACAATAGAAGTAGAGCTATTAGCATCATCCTCATACTTAGGTACAGGCATATCATCATTATAGATTATCTTGGCAAAGAAAGACATGCAAGGATCAAAAACATTAGGTGACTCCGGTTCCTCATTATCAGAGTCACTTGAATCATCCCATGTCTTGCAAATGTTGGTCTTAGTATGTTTATTAGTCGTGTTCAAGTTAACGCTACAATCTTGTGCTATATGACCCAATTTTCCCCATCTAAAACATTCAATATTCTTAAAATCTTTGTTAGGTCTCGTATGAATCTCCTTGTGATGTTTGTATTGACCTTTCTCATGAGGTTTGTGATTAGACTCAGTTGGATAATTTGGCTTGCCTTGTCTAGTTGCCATTTTATTTCTAAATTTCACAATCTTCTTCAACTGCTTTGACATCAAGGAAATATGATTATCCAAACTATATATATCACATTCCTCATCATAATCATTATTGGGAATACTAAGCTCAGGTTTTATCAGCTTAGAAGAAAAACTCAAGTTGGAACTAGTTTGTTTCCTATGGGACTGGGTTAATTGTTTCTTGAATTTTAGTTCCATTTCCACGGTTCTCAGTTTACTACTAAGTAATTCAAGAGTAAGATTCTGATCACTCATTTCCTCAATAGCATATCTTTTGTTATTAAATTTCTGTGGCAATGATCTTGGAATTTTCTAAACAATTTCATGTCTATCATAAGTTATCCCATTAGAATGTAATTTGGTCACAATGTCAGTCAAATTCATGTAAAAGTCGTCAAATGATTCAGAGTCTGACATGATTAAGGAGTTATATTGCTGGATAAGCATCTGTGTTGTAGCAGCCTTAACTCTAGTGTCACCTTCATGTGTAGTAACCAGTGTATCCCAAGCTTCCTTAGAAGTCGTACAAGATGAGATCCTTTTGAACTCATGTAAATTAATAAAAATGGCATTCTTGCCATTGTTATTATTTAGAGAGGCTTGATTATCTTCTCGAGTGAATTCACTTAATACTTTATTAATCCTCTCATTGTTTCCTTCAGTGGCTGGTTTAGTAGGATAAGTATATCAATTTTCAACAATGTCCCAGAAATCATCTCCTAAGGTTCCTTGTATGAAAGCAACCATCATTACTTTCCAGTAAGGAAAGTTGTTTCCATCAAAGATATGGGGTCTGGTCAAGTTACCAAATCTTTCAGATTTCACGTCCATTATTTGATTTAAAAAGAAAACAATTTTAGAAACAGAAGATAAATAAAGAAAATTTCCAAAGCTCTGATACCAATTGAAAAGATGTCACTTAAGTAATTTAATTCAAGATTAAACTATCTAAGTAACTCTGAACTATTTTTTGGGAAAACTCTTTTCTTTAAATCAAACAAATTAACCACAAGATGTCTTTAATAAAATATGTACGCGATATGTTCAAGATTATGTAAATAGTTTTGAAAAACAAAACTAAAACAATTTAAATCTGTTAAGTCAACACACCAACAAGAATGAGATGAGGAGATGAAGAAAGATTAAGTACACAGTTTTTAACATGGTAAAACCTCACCCAACTGAGGAAACATCCACGGTGACTTCTAAGTCACAAACCAAAAATCCACTAAAACAAAATATACAAGTTACAAGCTATTTAACACACATGCAAACAAAACAGACCTATACAAGTTCAGAATATGTACCCACTGGTTTGATTCTAACTTCCTTGCAGTTCTGATGTTGATGTGGCTTTCCCAGCTTGCTAACTTCTCAACATTTTATTCCATCTTTACATCGACTCTTGATGTTTCAAGATCTTTACGCCAACACTTCTTGTGTTATAGTGTGTCATGTGTTTGTGATAGTGTTGTAACACATGAATGCACACATGCACACTTATATATACAAAAAAGTCCTATCAAATTACAAAAAGATCTAAATGAGTAAGGTTTTTAGTTTCTCTTTTATTTAGAAACAACAAACTTTCTTCATATTTCAAATTAACCCAGAATCCAAGGTTACCTTGTTCGGAAGACGGTCACGGTCTTAAACAATTTCAGAGGTTTTTGAAAATATTTTTGAAATTATAACCCACTAATTGCGATTCCAACTAGATCAGAATTCTTGTATCATAAGAAATAGAAACATAAAATAAATTTTTTGATTCTTGAGTTGTGAAAAAGATTTACAGGAAAAAAATAATCAACAAATATGATTTCTCAAGATGAGAAACGAAATAATGCAGATTTAAGTGTAATATGACATAAAATATCAAGATCTACAGTTTCTATAAAAAGAAATAGAGATCAAGCTTAAAATGTCTAGGTTGGTTAAAAGATCTGAAACTCAGAGGATTCAAACCACGAAAAGGCTTCAAACCATCTCTAAACTTACTCTCAAACACTCAAGTTTGGTTTTGGATCTAAAATGGGTTTTGGATTTGAAACGAGATTAGGGTTTATTTTCTCTATCTGGTTTCTCTCTTTCCTCTCTCTCTTCTCTCCCTCTCTCTCTCAGTTTGACGATCTGGAAAAAGTTTTTGAAATGCAGAGGCTCAACCTCATTTTATACTAGGCAAGGAAGGTTCAAGAATATTAGCTCAAATCTAATGGCTGAGATTTGGTCATTGGCGTTTGACTTCCGTCCAACGGTTTAACATCAGCGGTGGATTAAACGTTCGCTGATTGGTCTAAAGAGGGTTCACATGGATTGGGATAAAACGCATACAGAACATTGATAAAAAAAAAGATCTAAGGGTTGATATTGCGTACAGGTTTTGAGTCAAACAACAAACACAAATCAAGCCATCATAACGTTGACAGGTGTAAGGCTCAGATGAAACTAAAACGCATATGCAAACTTAATTACACACACACCCTCACGTCTCAAGCACTTTCGGATTCTACCCAACCAAACATTCAGGTAAGAAATGATAAAATCAGTATTAGCATAATGACCCCAAATGTTTTAAAACCCAACTTTTAATTTCTTAAAAATCATTTAAAAATTGTTTAAAAAACCCCAAAATTAGTAAAAACTTATTTTAAAAGGGAATTAACTCACACAAGCAATTAATGCAATATAATTATATAATGTATGCAATCCTAGTGTGTGTGTGGGTATAATTTACATTTAAATGAATTAATTGAGGCATCATGTGAAGAATCTGAGGTTCTTTGGTATCTAAGGGATGGGACTCAAATTTTGTCACAATTTCCAAACTAGATGAGCACTTATACAATGTAGACTCAAGTAAGTCAAGAGTATAAGCTGCTTCACATGGACCAATGAAAATATACCATATTTAGGTACAAGCCAACTCATTATTCCCATAGTTGCGTACATATGCAAAAATTGTGAACAAAAGAAATTTTACTTAAACAAAAAATATAACAACAAAAATGCGTGAAATGGATTTGAATCTAAATAATATGAAACCGAAAATCCTAGAAGTGGAATCTCATATAAGAGAGTGGGGTTACCTGAGTTAAAATGCAAAATCAAATTTACTAAAGATAGAGGGGGTGGAAGCCTACTGAAGACAGAGAGAGAATAGATAAAGAGTTGTGAATCAGCCTTGGGAACCTTGTTTATGTCATCAAACCTTCAAAAATTAGCCTTGAATTGGAAGTTCCTTCTCAATGTTCCTTTTTTTGGACCATTCCCTTTTGAAATCAGCAACCCTACACCTTCTAAGTTTTAGTGGTCAAACAAAGAATATAAAATATGAAATAAACAAATTTGTGCTTGGTAATTATTAAAATTGAAAAAGATAACAATCAGCAGCCTACTCCTTTGAAGCAACATATATGCATACAGTATGCTGTTGTATGCCTGCAATATATGTTGTTGTATGCATATATGCATGCTGTCGTGGATATATGCGTACAGTTGCTTCATACCATAAAGGGAATACCGTAAGTACGGTATACTTGACATCACAAACTAAATAAACGCAATATATAATGACCAAATAATGGAATGGGTAAGACTTGACATACTTTAAGATATTATAATGAAATCTATAACAGCGAACCAAATTTGACATACCCTAGACCACATTGGTTGGTCTTAACAAAACACATATAGGGATTTAAAGAAAAAATATATACTAATTACCAACAAAAGACTATAAAAAAAAATTAAAGAAAAATAAACAGGAAACAAAAATGGTGTATAAGTTTGAACTTTTGCCCTTGTCTTCCTTACTGAAGCATCTGCTATTTAAGTCGCCCTGTATCAACCTTTTACCCACATAACTTATTATTTACCACAAATTTCCACACAGCTTGCATGCCAAATGTAAATCCAAAAAAACATCCACATGCATAAAGAGAGAACATCAAAACAATTACTACTGTATTGTAAACTCTAAACACCTTTGATATAGTATTCACCCACTCAGAATAATGGGCAAAATTTTGAAAAGTCAACCCTTCTCCACACACACACGTCTCCTCAATCCTCCACCTCTGCATAAAAAATATCTAAAATCCAAGTTTATTGAAAAATTACCAAACAAATATTAAGAATAAAAATAACAAAATCATGCTCACAAACAATGAAAAATGTTTATACTGCCTTTTAAACCGGTTGAAAACCCTCTTAAATATCTTACTTCAAAGTCCTATTAAACAAATTGAATCCAACTGGGCGTGATAGGAACCAAAAAAATTAAAACAACCAAATCAAATTCGAAAAATTTGATCGTATAATGAGCGTTTGTTGGGAAAAAATGGAGTGTGGCTGGAACAAATAAGACTATGACAGTAACACAAAAAAACATTCGTTAGGAAAAATGGTGTGTGGTGGATTACCTTTGTACGGGTATAATTGCAGCGCTCTCTTTAACAACAACAAGTTTTCCATAATGCAAATATATTACTTGAAAGAAATCAAAATTAAATTATAAAAACAAAACATAACAAAACATATCTCATTGTCCTTCTTGGAGTTGCTTATTAGCCGAGTCGTTGCCTTTTGTACCAATATGAAATATTTATACTCTTTATTAGGACCAAAATTTAACTTGTGAAGAGCCCTGCTTATCTTGACTGATGTGTTATTGATTCGAAAGAAGTTAATGCCATCTAAGTAAAGCAATTGAACATAGCAACAATTACATTCATTTAAAGAACTAAATTCTTTTGCATATAAGTCAAAGCTCGTGTCATAAAAGTTAATGCCAAAGCATGGTTATAATTTTTTTCATGCATCCAACTTGAATGTATTATTATATAAAGCAGTAGAGCACACAACAAAAGACGCTAAAATGAGTTTTAAGAACACAATAAAATGATTGTAAAACTACTTTTAAGAGACACCGTTTCTATACATCCAAACATTTGGGTGAGATTTTTAGGAATGCTATTAGCAAAACATAAAATTGTACAATTATTTACTTTAATGTTTAACCATTCATGAGAGAGTGTGGTTTAACAACTCATGAGAGTAAAAAGCAACTCAATAAAACCCAATATTTGAAATACAAATGGGTGGTACAAGAATTATGGATTTTAGCAAGGAAAAAAAATCATTGCAAAAGGTATGTTTTCGTTGCAAAACAACTTTTGCAACGTTTTTTTCCTTGCAGCGTTCCTCGTACTAGCCATCATGCTATAGATCTTTTGCAAGGAAATTTTTTCATCGTCGCTAAAAATATTTTGCAATGAAATTTTTCGTTATGGAAAGCAAGTTTTTTCGTTGCAAAAAAGGTCTCATATCTTGATTAAAAAGATTTTGCAATGAATATTTCGTTGCAAAAAATACAAATAAATCCTCGCAAAAGATATTTTGAGAGAATTAAAATTCCTTGCTAAATGTTAATGTTACATTGCTAAAAGTCCTTTGTAACACTCTTTTTCATTGCAAAAAATTTGTCGTATTTTAAATAAAAATCGTTTACAACGAATATTTCATTGCAAAAGATACTAAAAAATCCTTGCAAAAGATATTTTGAGAGAATTACAATTCGTTGCCAAATGTAAATTCTTCGTTGTTGATAATCTTTTGTAACACTCTTTTTTGTTGCAACATTTATTTCGATGCAAAATTATATCAAATGATAAAATAAATAAAAAGAAATTAAGTAAACACATATAATTAAAAGTTGTTATATTATATTCAAAACATAAATGTACTATTGTTCATGTCACAATGAAGCTCAAAAGAAAATAATACTTCATTACTAAGAGATGAGTTTAAACTAGTATTCTCATCACAAAAAAAATGATAAAATCTTGTCATCATGAAATTTGATTCGAAGGGACAGAAGATCCTTCAGGAACATCTTCCTCAGGAGCAACGTCTTTATCTACCAGTAAGGTGGCCTTCAATATAGTCTTATCTGACACAAGACCTTGGACTAGGATTTTCAAATATACTATCTCTCTTTGTAACTTTTTGTTCCTCAAATCAAGTTTCTGCTTGCATAGTGATTTCAAAGGTCATGTACCAAGAGTCTTCACGTATCCCTACCTCTTTCCAAGGTCTTTTTGACAAATTAATGCTTCATCAGAATCTTTCGAGCTCTTTTTGCAATTCAATCATCTCTTTCTATAAAGAAAAAGAAAATAATATGTTACACTATCAGTTTGACTATTTTTTAAACTTTAAAAAAAAAAATCAACAGATATTCTTTTGTTTATTTAAGAAATCCAACATGTTGTAACACACAAATAACTAATCCAATAACTATAGATACAAGTAAATCATCAATGCATCCCATCCACCAATTTCACTTTATTTTTAAAACAAATTGGCGGAATTTCCTTTATTTATTCATGAAATCCAACATGTTGTGACACAAATCAATAAACCAACAACACCCGTACACCCTTTTCAACAAAAATCAATTCATCCCACACCGCTTGGGAATAGTGCTTTATATTTAATCATGTGAAATTATTTTCTTTTATATACTTACATAATCAGACTCCGCTTCTTCATTAATCCACCTATTGCCCTTTGTCCAATGAGTATTATAAAATACTTCAATTTGTCCTTTCGACATCTCATATGCGTTACCTACCTATTAACATACGAAAATAAAATACATAAGTACCATGTATCCACATAAATTAAAATTTAACAAATTTTAAGTGCTAAAAAAATTACCCCGTCTTCATACAAATATTGGACAAAAGACAAACTTTACCACGATACGTGTAGATATTACCTTTGCACCCCTCTCCGGTTGCCCACTGTGAAATACCAAATCTAAAATAACATATCAGATTATTACATAAGTAATCAAACTAAAAGAATGAAAAGACCTAAAGGTCACTAGTAAGGACCAAAGGGTACTTGATAATGCTTATTAGGTTATTTAAAAATTCTCCAACTCTTTTAAATCTTTGATAAAAAATCTATTATAAATTTTAAGTGAGAAAACACTCGTGCACACTAATAAGTAAAAGGTGATGATGCTAGATGTAAAGAATAATTCCCTAATAACTAAAATAAAAGTTAAATAAATAAAGATTATTATGATTAAAGTCTATACACTAATTAAACTCAACTAAATAAAGTGAACACACAAAAGTTCAACTTAGAGGGTGTGACTAGTTTGAGTAAAAAATCAGATTATCTTTATCCCAAATAACTCAAATCAGATTTTAAATAAACAATTACAAATGTGTGACACAAAAAACTTAAGTTATTAAGTTTCAAAAGTTCAAGTCCAATAGAAAAAGTGTGCACACACAAACTTAGTTGGGTATAAAATAAACTCCAATAACAAACACCCAACACCCAAATAAATTCAGACTTAGTCCAAAGATGTCCAAACAAAATTTGTCCAAATAAAATTTCAGTCCAAAGTAAACATCTCAACACAAGCAGTTAATAAAACAATGGTACACACTATTTGGATCTAAAATGTCTAACACTAAAAGTGTCATCACTAACAAATTAATTTAAAAAAAATAATCTACTAAAAGTGATTTCTAAACAACAAACTTTTTGGTTTTAAACAAAACAAAAAATCAGTCCCAAATATTGTAACTGAACAAAGAAAAAAAACAATAATCAAATTTATGTAGCCAAAGCTTTGAAGTCCCAAACAAAACAAGCACAAGCAGGTCTTATGCAGCCATAAATTTAAATATAGCAATAGTAGATCAAAATATCACCAAAAACTTGTTAAAGTCCTTTTAGTCTTAAACAACAAACAACACTATATATATATATATATATATATATATATATATAGATGTATATGTATATATTATATATATAAAAAAAATATAAAACAGTAAGAAAAAAAATGCAAAAACAGTAACAGTAAAAAACGTAGCTTTTTTTTTTCTTTCTTTCTTTAATAAAAAAACGTGTTTGTATATATATATATAAAGAGGATAAAGGAAAGTTACCCAAAAGAAACGCCGCTGGAAAATGGGGCTGAAAAAGCCGTATCTCCACCGGAAAGGCCGAACGCCAAAATAGCCTCCACACTAGAATCTCGACATTGAAAAAAACACACGTCGGAATCACCTAAAACCGAGAGCCTCTGACAAAAAAAAATGCACCGAAAAAGGAAAACCTCCGCCAAAAAATGCTATCTCCAAAACAACCAACACCGACTCGTGACACCAAACCGATCGGATCTTAAAATGTTCCAAACCCAAAAAGGATTTGATGTGAAAAACTCTCACCCAAATAAATGGTAACCAAATGATAAATATGGGGAAAAAATTGAGAGAAAAGGAGAGTGAATGTTGGTAGCCAAAAAAAATAATAAGAGAGATAGAGAGTGTCGGCCGTGAGAGAGGAAAAGAAAATGGGGGAGCAAAATAGAGTTTTAAACTAAAACCAAAATGAAAACCCTAAAGGCTTATCCAAAACAACACAAATTTTAAAACCAAAACTTAACACACAAAAAATATAAAATTGAAAATAATAAAAAAATAAATATAAATGAAATAAAAAAAATATTCCGAATATATATAATTTACTAATTGACCCACCTTCATTTTATTTTTTAATATTAAACCCTCAATAGTTTGCACATGGATAAAATATTTAAAACTATTTTTTTTAAAAAAAATTAAAACTTTTTTGCAAGGAAATTAATAAAAACGTTGCAGTGAATATTTCGGATACTAAAAAAAAGGCGGGAAATTTTACCGCCATGTTTTAAGAAATGATTCTAAAATTTCCTTGCTAAAAGTTACATTCTGCAAGGAAATATTTCCTTGCAAAATATTTATAACAAGATTATATTTTTACCAACGATTTTTTCATTTTCCTTGCTAATAATACACTTTTAGCAATGAAAATTACTTCCTTCGTAAACATTCGTTGCTAAAACCAAATTTTCTTATAGTGAAATCCCAAAAGAAAGTAATGAAATTCTAAATGAATAAAAAGAAAAATTCCTTTAATCAAGTATTTATTTACTGAAGTATTTTCCAAATAACCACCATGTTGTTCTTAATAACAGAGTGTGTGGATATACAATATGAAGACCAAAGAAAAAATCATGTTATTCTTAAGTAAAGAGAAACTACGCAAGAAATTAAGGAGTTACCTACCTATTCAGATGCAAAGTGTGAAACACCTGCTGACATAAAAATAAACTTAACCAAACCAAATATATAATAATTAACAAAATCATGTTATTCTTAAGTACACCAAAAGGAAAAAAATATCAAAGTAAAGTAGCTAACCTTAATACACTTCAACCAAAAAATAAGGGGTTGAGTTTTGTGTGAAACCTGAATTAATTTATAGGGTTTGAGTTTTCAACCAAAAAACAATTGACCACGAACAATGTAAAACCTAAATCAAAATCATGAAATTAGAACCCAAATCTGAAATTGATTACAGATATAACATAAGTTTAACAAAAATCTACATATCTAACACAAATATAATAAAAATGTACAGATCTAATAAACAAATGTGTGTATGCGTACGAAAACAATTGCATATGAGATGCGTGTATGTGAAAGATATTACCTATAGGAGTGCGACGAAAAGGAAGAGGGGGCATTGGTAGGAGTGATGGCGGGGAGAGGGGGTAGGGTTTATGTTGGGAGGAGTAGAGAGAGAAAAGGGTTAGCATTGGTAAGAGTAACGGTGGGGTACTCTTTCTTTCCAAAACGCTCGGCGTTGCCCATTTTGTGGTCAAAAGAGTGTGTGGAAGGTGTGGTTGGATGAGGACCCTTGGATTGTACACGTGGCAAAATGTAAACCATTTGATTACTTTGATATGATAAGATAAGATGTTATTATTCATAACACCATTGTCCCATATATATATACAGGGAGATAGAGAGAGTATAAAGAGGGTAGGCATACAAGTAGCAATTAATAAAAGGTAGAGAATGAGAATGAGTAAATTAAAAACATATAGATGATGTAATAGTACACGAATTAGATTTAAAAAAAATGAGCTTTTTAAATTTGATTGGTATATGAAAAGAGAAAAGGCTTTGTTAAAATTTTATATAATTAACGGAGGGTTATTTTAAAAAAGGTGGAGTGTTCTTTAGCCTTTAGTGGAGTTCGCGTATAATAACATCTAGCAGTTCAATATAGGGATGGTACCATTTGAGGCACTCTACAGGAGACCTTGCCGTTCACCCTCACACTAGTTGGAGGTGGGGGAGAACAAGTTACTTGGGCCATACTTCATTCAGGATACGTCAGAGAAGGTAGAGATGATTCGGGTCAGGATACAGATTGCTCAGGAAAGGTAAAAGAGCTACATGGATACGGGTCGGAGACACTTAGACTTTGATGTTGGATATCATGGGTTGATTAAAGGGTCTCCCAAGGGGGTGATGAGGTTTGGGAAGAAAGGGAAGTTGGCTCCCCGATATGTTGGACCATTCCTCATTCTGGAGAGGATTGGGCCCGTGGCATATCAGTTGGGATTACTAAACCACTTGCAGCAGATGCATGACGTTTTCCCCATATCTTCATTACAGAGGTTCCTTCGAGATGAGATAGAGTACTAACACATTTATATTGATGAGATAGATCTCCAACTAGACGCTATTTATAGGGAGGGATTGGTAACTATTTCGAACCGTCGGGGGCGCTGACTTCGATCCAAGGTTGTTCCTTTAGTTTAGGTGCAATGGGGACACCATCGGAGGACTTGTCGACATGGGAGAGGGAGGACGACATGGGCACGAAGTATCCCAAACACTTTTAGCTAGGTACGTACGTTTTTTAATTCCGAGGATAGAATCCCATTATTAGGGGGGAAGAATGTAATACCCCGGAATTTTCTAGAATAAATAATAAAGTAATATAGTTGGAATAAATAAAAAAATTGTGAAAATAGGACTTAATCAAATATTTTAATTTTTTAATTGTGAATATGTAATTCCTTGTTAAGTCATAAGAATGTGTGGTTGATTTTGTATATTAATGATTATAACAATTTCACGTGTTGTAGAAAATGCATAATTGACTTGTATCACAATTAAAATTAACTAATGTTGGGATAAAATAATTCGGACATATCTTGGGGAGTATATGGGCTCGTTTAGGTGTTTTGAACCATTAGAAATAGTCCCGGACCATAGGTATATAAATTGGAAAACTTTTGGGCTAGTTTGGGTATGGATTCAGGCCCATTTGGGGGTCCAAATTTGGATTTTTAACCCAATTTGGGGATTTGGAATTAATAGGTGTTTAAGGGAAGGATAAATCACTCCCTATTACTAATAAGAAAAAAAATAAATGTAACTTCTACTGAGAGAGAAAAGGAGAAGAACCAAAAAGGGATAAAATGCAATAAATTGAAGGGAATCCAAGAGGGCTTCTTCCACTCCACATTAAGGCAAGAATTTTCTTGCTCAATTTAGATTACAATTTGCCTCTTGATGAATTATAATAAAACCTTATGATTTCTGGGATTTAGGTTTGATTTTGATGCATAAATGTTAGGATTTAATATCATGTATGTAGAGGATTGATTTTAACATAGTTTATAACCCAAAAATCTAGGAATTGATTCCTGAAATTTCATGATAGAAACCATAGCGTTCTTGAGATGAGAATGGGAAAATATTGAAAATTGTATGTAGAGGACCTTAACACATATTTATGATCTGTATATATGATGTAAATCACATGCTAGATACCTTATACCTTTAATTAAACATTGTTGAAATTGTGGATGAAATATGGGTTTGAATACTTAATTCACGTTGATGAATTCTGGGAAAACTGGGCATGAAATTGGGATTGATATATGAAATTAATCATTCTAAGTTGAGTAGTTGAGTGTTAGAGACTTAACTACATGATTATAAAATGGAATAAACCATTAAAAGTAAACTTGGGAATGAAAGGAAAAATCCCGTAATAGAAACAATAAGCAGATCTAGGCTTCTGCATAATTTTGAATCGATTTGGCCTTGGAGCGAATCGATTCGGGTTGGCAGTGAATCGATTCAGCCAAGAACCGAATCAATTTGTCCCTAGAGGATGAGGAGCTGGGGCTATGGTTAGTTTATGAATATTTTTATAGGTCCGAGCGAGTTGTTAGAACTATGTTTGGGCCAACGAGTAATTTATTAAAAATGTAAGTGCGTACGTGACACCCTATTTAATTAGATGGTTAAATAAATTGATACGGGGAACGAAATTAATAATGCACTAGTAGTTGAATTATTAATGAACGGATAATTGTGAACTTCATGTGGGATTATACTAAGGTAATTACAGAGTAGTTTCCTGTACATATTATATGAGATAAATAATATCTAGTTGTGTGCATTGTGTAGACATACTAAAAAACGTATAAATGCGGTGTGTAATACCAATTTAAATTAATTCGCAAGTTTCAAAGTAAACCTTAATTAATTAGTATCACACACCGCATTTATATGTTTTTCAAATTGGTATCAGAGCGGGTTGAGCTAATATATCGTGTATTCCTATTTTTCGCAAAATTTGTGTGATATTAATTTTTTTTTAAATCAATCTTGTGAAAAATCATATTTTTTTCGATGGAGCACTTATGTAATCGGATGCCCCCCTTTGATGACACGAGTCAGAGTTTTGATGATATAAATCATTTGAATTTGATGTTTGCTAAAAGAATTGATTTTTTGGAAAAAGAAAATTCTCATTTTAAATCCGCGATGGATCTTTGGAAAACGATTCAAAATCAAAGAGATTTTTATTGTGAAAAATGTGTTTCTTTGGACCATGAATTTAATGCTTTAAAATTGTTCAAAAAGGAGAGTGTTGAGAGAGTCCTATCTTTAGAAAAGGAATTGGAGGACTTAAAGATTCCAGGGTTCCCGTTTGTGCCGTCAAGGATAAAAAAATTAATCGATGATTTTACGGCACGTGAAAAGACTCTTAGGGATAAGTTTATTTTAATTGAGGGGGAGCGTGATAAACCGTTAAGTTTAATTGAAAATTTGAAAAAGAAATCCCTGTCTTTAGAAGAGACTAATTCTTGAGTCAAAAATTTTGAGGTTAAAAAATGATTTGACAGACTCGAGTAGGTTTGATAGTGATGGTAATGGCTCATTTTGTTCTCATGATTCTAGTGCTAAAGACAAAACTATTATTTTTTTTAGAGGTTCAATTAATCCCAAGGATGTTAGAAAAGATCACACTCTAGGTAACATTCCACCCGTTTACATATGTTTAAATTGTGGTAGGTAAGATAACCTTAGGAGATTTTATTTCGATCTTGGAAGAAGTCCTATGAAGTCGAAGTCTAGTATTTTGTTGGTTCCCAAAACTCCCACGCGTCATGTCACATCTGTTTGGGTTAGGAAATCTCTTTTGGATACGCTTGATTTTAGACTTATTGATTCTCACATGCTTGTACATGACTCTTCTCTTGCCATATCATATAGATGATTGTGTTTGCCTGTTTGTCATACACTAGTTGTGGTTTCATTATATATATTTGCTAGTGTGTTGACATGTACTTTGTGTATTAGATTTTTATTTTTGAAAATTTTAAAACATACAAAAAGATTTTATTTTGATAAAATTTTTGAAAAACCTAAAAAGCATTTTGTATTTTGTTTACACCGTTTATGGATAGACACTTAGGATGACCGAATCACAACATCATTCCATTTTTCATGTGACTATTTGATAGTGTTTTCAGACAATATGTCAATTCATCCATGTGCTTTATAATGTTTGGAGTCATTGAGACGTAATTAAGTGTTACTTCCTACATGTTTGACTCATGATTTCCTTTATTGCACACATGCACGGATTTGTTTGATTAATGTGCTTGTCTTATCACATGTTGGTTGGGTGTTTTCACTTCAATCCTGTCCTTAAAACGAACCAAGCGTGATAAAACTTGATAAGAAAGTCGTGTATGTAAGAATCATTTGGTGAGTTTGTGTGCTTTATTTGAAAACGAGGAAGGGCTGCGAAAGGTTCACATTTGACCTTTGCGAATACTAAGCCATCGTTATATCGGGCCTAAAAAATTGAGGAATTTTATTATTCAGGGTCTAAAGAGGTTTAAAAGAGCCCGAAAAAATTTAAAGGCAATAAAAAGAAATTCATGCCAATTATGGGCCATTTAGGTTTTTGCACCAATTCTCCAAAGTTTGAGAATTTAGTTTATACACGACGAAAAAGAAAAAATATATGAGGGAGTTTGTATGGAGAATTAAAACGGGGTTGCATGTCCTTGAAAGTATTGAAAAAGCGTCAAATAGTTTTTGACGTTATTGGTGTGGAAATCACTTTGACTTTGATTTGTTGATTTGCATAAGACGATGTCTTCTAAATTCATCAATTTTTACACCTAAGGATACTTTTGATTTTCATTCGTTAAGGGTACACATATACATCATGCACATATGATTGATTGAGTTTATTTACCTATTGAATGTGTTCACACCCATTCATTCCATTTCCATGACTTGGTTGTTTGAGTTTAAATCCATGGTGTGATTTTTGGTATCTTATTTTTGTATGGAAATTTTGAAAAATAAAAAAATAGTTTGTGAAAGTTTTTGAGACATACCTTTTCATGCGCGTAGTTTGTTTCATGTTTGATATGCATTTTATCGTGACACTCCATATTTTGATTGTTTCTTCTTATCTGTCTATTTGGGGACATCATAAAAATAGGGAGAACGAATTACCATGTTATGGGGGAGTTTTTCCATTATGGGGGAGATTTGATGTATTAATGATTTACTCTTATATCATTTCAAACTCGATGCGTCACGAAGGTATTTTACTTTTTCTCATGTGTGTAGGTACAAAGATTGATGATCATTATGTTGCACACCCTGATAACAAATTTTTTTAGATTTGATGAAGATTATTTGAAGAACAGTTTGAGATCTTGCAAATTTAATCATGGGAGGGTAGATTTGTATAGGCATTTTGGTATTTGATAATTCGGATATTTTTATGTTTGTACCGGTATAGACATAGGGGGAGATTTCTAAGGACATATTTTTATAAGTTCGTTATCAATTTATTATGTCATATACCGTTACACCGTCGAAGAGCATTCAAGAGAAATCTACATCAAGACGGATCGGAATTAATCAAGTTCTTCATTAAAAAGACTCCGCTAAGTTTTCTTTTGTAAGGTTTTGTTTTAAATACCTTAAATTTCCACTTAAAGCTTTTGGGATATTTTTACAAAATATTTTTTAAGTGTTAGAGCGGACTTTTTCGTCAAAATTTGAGTATGATTATTTTTTATAAGTCCTGAAGCGTACCTCGATTTTGACGCCCAAGTCATTCAAGCGAGATAGCTATCTCGTTCGAGCGACATATGGATGTCACGCGATGTCATTTGAACGACATTTGTACTTCATTCGCGCAAGATAGCTTTCTCATTCGAACGAGCTCAAATACCGAGGCGACGTGTTTTTGTATAAATTCTCATTAAGTGCTTTCTCATTCAGTACATATCTTCGGCGTATCGTGCCTTGCCAACCCTTACGTGAGAAAATAGGGGTTGTTATAAAAACTTCAATTGAATTTTTGCAACCTGTTCAAACTCAAGGAGATTTTTTACTTGATATGCTTACGGATATGTACTGTGATTTTAAATCTTTGAAAGTGTCCAAAAATGAGAGTGAGGATAGAATCCGTGTTTTAGAATAAAATTTTAGAGAACTCTAAATTCTCTAGGGTTAATGTACGTAACTTTGAGAATAATGATAAATTGATTAATGATTTGAGGGCACGTGAGAACACTATTAGGGATAGGTTTGATTTCATTAAGGGGGATTGAGATAACCTTCTAGGAATGATTAAAAATTTAAATATGGAGTCCCTAACACCTAAAGAGTTTAATTCTTTGCTTGAGTCTAGGATTTTGAGGTTAAAATATGATTTGAAAGACTTAAGTAGTGGTTGTAGTGATGGTACTAGCTTTCATGGTTCTAATACTTTCGTTGTTAAAGCAAAGACCATGTTTTGTTTTAGAGGGTCGACCACATCCCAGGATGTTAAAAAAGGTCAAAGCATAGGTAACATCCCTCGTGTTTACACATATTCGCATTATGGTAGGAAAGGTCACTTCAGGGCATTTTGTTATAATCTTAAAAGAGGTCCTAGGATGTCTAGATTGAGTACCCCCATGGTTCCCAAAATTCGACGCGTTAAGTATTCATCTATTTAGGTTAGGAAATTGATTATGGAGGCATTAAATGTTAGACCGGTTAATCCTCGCATACTTTCACATGACGATTCACATGCTATATATTATGGGTGATTCATTGCATATTAGTCATACACTAGTTTGTGCCTCATATATATGTTTTCTAGTGTTATGATGTGTGAAACATTTGTATTTTTTTAATTTATTGAGTTATATTGAAAAATGCAAAAATATTGTGTTCGTCTTTTGAGTTAGTTTTTTTGTCAAATTGGTATTTTTTCTTTCGAACTTTTTTTAGAAAAATTCAAAAACATTTTTGGTTTGTGTGTATTTTATTTTTACACATTTTGTGTCGCAAATATATGTGTTTGAATCCAATTCATTTCGTGATCTCCATGTGACTAGAAAATTTGATTATGATTCTCAATACTTAGATTGTTCTTAAGCATGCTTGCATTGAGTTATTTTGATGTTAACTTCACATCTTATATTTTAGCTATGTGAGATATTCTCCCATTAGTCTTATCATCTACATATTTCATGACTATGGGGAATTTGTGCATGTAATAACTATTGCCCATGAGAAAGATAAATTCGTATTGAAAAATATGAGGGCACGAGGGAAAAGGGATACAAAAGGAGAAAATATCCTTTATGAGAAATCCACCATTGGTAAGAAACTAATGAAAATATTAAAGCCAATAAAATAGAAAAATTTCCATGGCCAACAAGTTTGGTTTGTTTGATTTTCAAAACGGATAGCTTAAAAAGAATTGAGTGAAAAAAAATATGACATATGTTTATCTTTTAAGGGTGTTATAGTTGAAGATCAACTGCTTTGCACAATGAATCCTAGTTATGCTTATCATGTCATGATGCTATTGATATGTAGAGTCATTAATCTTCTAGGATTGTGTGCACTATGCTTAATTGTTCATAGAGTTCACTTTAACTTTTCACTCGAGGATAAACTTTAGTTTGATAAACTTTTGCATCAAATAGAACTACTTGAACATATTTGAGTGTTTGGGTCATAATTCATTCGTATCTTATTCACACCCATTCATTTCATCCCACATGTTTAGACACATTAATAATATGCTTGTGTGTAAAGCTTATGTGTTTTCTGTTGAGTTTTTATGATTTCTTATACCTATATATATGCCTCGGTATTTCATTGGTTTATTTTTTATATTGATATATATGATATTGTTTTGTTTTGAATATTTGTGTTTGCAAGAAATTCATGTTTTCCATATGCTCTATTTTTGTATTTTAGTCGT
Source organism: Sambucus nigra (assembly GCA_949130495.1). Taxonomy (NCBI): domain Eukaryota; kingdom Viridiplantae; phylum Streptophyta; class Magnoliopsida; order Dipsacales; family Adoxaceae; genus Sambucus; species Sambucus nigra. The sequence continues at coordinate 613,345,089 of OX422212.1, read as the reverse complement.
CATGTAATATGATCTTATTAGTATCTCTCATTATGTTCATGAAAATTCCATATCTCAAATTCGTAATTTCAAATTGGTAGCATACTTCATTGCTTATTCATATTGGTAGCTTTTTGCATCGATATTGATATTGTTTGATCATCGTTTTGATTATTTGTGCTTGCGTTACCATATTGTGTATATGTTACACTTTACATTGTTCAACAATTTTATTCCTGCCTCCCTGTTATCTTGGTATAATATTATCACATATTTAGAAGGAGATTTGGCTTATAGGGGAGAAGTATACTTATGATTTCATGGTTAGGATATCTTTATCTTAGGGGGAGACATCTTACCTAGATTAAGATTGTCTTAGACATTGTTGAAAGCTTATTCTTATGAGGATATTTATACTTGTTATATTCTCTCTGCATTTGAAGGTGTCTTTAAGTGTCTAGGTTTACAACACGCGTAAGACTATTCAAGTGTGCAAAGCTACCCATCCTTTCTGTATGTTGAGCATTTGTACTCTTTTTCCTTCTAGGGTTGGGGATTGAGTCTTTTTAGAGAGCTTAACGACCCATATAATTTTTTTTTAGTTTTGTCCGGAATTACCAAAGGGGAAGATTTGTAAGGGCAAATTTCCAATCGAATAAACTTGTTTGTAATTGTCATACCGGACATAATATTTGAGTCATAGGTTAGGCTTTGTATTGTCGATCTCATAAGCCTGTGACATGTTTAATAAATACGTAGCCGCAAAGATTCTAATTTGGATACACACTATACCATGTTTTCATTCCAAGTTTTGTCTTCACGTTTACTGAGAATCTCGTATGGTATGGATGTATTTTGAATATGGGCATTGGATATATTTTTGGGTGATTCTTTTTAGGAACAAACATTTGGAACTATTTTTAATTTTTTTTTAATAAAGTATTATTTTTGTTATGAAGCTTGTTAGAACGAAGTTATGACTTTTTTTGAACGAAGTATGGATCTCGTTAGAATAGGAAACAAAACTTGTTAAAACGAAGGTGGGAACTCGTTCGAATGAACTTATACCTCATTATGACATGCATCTAACAAACATCAAGCGGCCACCCTCTGTTAAACAAAAGGGAAGCCGTTGTAAGCTTGTTAGAAGTTCATTTGAATGAAAAAGCCTTGTCGTTCAAATGAACATAGTTCTCATTAGAAAAAAAAATGGAATCTTGTTCGAATGAAGCCATTGCCTCAAAATTTGTGTTTTCTCTATTTAATGCGTGTTGGACTCAAATTTTTGAAGAAATTTTGGCAAAAATCAATTCCTTACCTATTTACCAAAGTTATAAAACCCTTATTTCACCCAAAGAGTTTAAAGATCCAAGTTTCAATATTATTATGCTTCGAGATATTTTTTTTGGGAACTAAATTTTATTTTCTCTTCATCTTGAGATAACTTTTTCATGCGGTGGACTCTATACTTATGGTTTACTTTGTTGTAGTGAAGAAGTGGTGTGTTGTGTTTCAATTTCGTACATGGTTGTTGAGACTCATCAATAGATATCGTCCAAGGCATCATTAACTCACTGTTACCTCTTTGATCTCATTACAAAAGAAGATCGTACATAGAAGGATTAGTATTATGACCTTTGGTGCCTCCTCAAGCATGGTATGTATCATTATGATACTAATAAGAAATACCATACGACCCTTCGCAGGTTAGATGCTCAGTACATCATTTGTAATAAGTCACTCTTCAAAAGAATTTTTTATATAACCCACTTGCATTGCATAAGAGGGGCTAGGGTCAAAGACGTGATGCAGAAAATCCATAACAGGGAATGTAGATACCACCTGAATGGTTATGTGATTTCCAAGAATATCATCCATTAGAGATATTATTGGGCCACCATGGTTCAATACTACGCTACTTACGTCAGAAGATGTCTCAAATTCCAACAGTCTGCTAACCTTCAGCACTTGCCTCCTCATGAGTTATATAACATGACTTCTCTATGACCCTCCTCCACTTAGGGCATAGACATCACCAGGAAATTCACTCCAAGGTCATCAAATGAGCATGAATTCATCCTGGTAACCATTTATTACTCCATGAAAAGGGTTGAAGATGAGTTATATACAATATTAAATGCAAAGAAAGTAGTTAAATTCATCAGGAAGAACATCGTTGATCACTAAGGAGTTCCCCGTGAACTAGTATCTGATAATGGGATCTATTTTGAAGTAGATGTATCAGATTTAGTTGGAGAATATGGAATTAAAAGACACAAGTCCTCTACTTAATGACTACAAACCAAAGGGATTATCGAAGCTTTCAATAAAAGCCTCCAGGCCATAATTAGCAAGATGATAAAAAATTCCAAAGATTGAGCCGACAGAATCCCATAAGCTATCTGGGGCTACCATACCTTCATTACAACTCCCACTTGGGATACTCCTTACTATCTGGTATATTCCATGGAGGCAGTCTTACCTATTGAACTCGAAATACCTTCGCTGTAGGTTATTCTCGAAAGTGAGGTCAATAAAAAAATTGGTTGTAAAGCTGGTACGATGAACGTGTACTCTTTGATGAAAAAGAAGATCAAAATCCCTATATCATATACAAGGGTACCATCACTGTATTGTGCGATCATTCAACAAAAACGTCAAGAACTGCAGTGTCCAATAAGGAAACTTTGCCCTCAAGGAAATCACAGAACCCATCTAATATCCCAGAGGAAAATCCAAGCCAAATTGGAATAGTCCCGACGTTGTAAAGAAGATCCTATAAGGTGGCATTACTATATTCACAAACATCGATGGAGAGGAGATGGCTCGTCCAATCAATTTGGACCATCTTTAGAAATTTTATCCCTAATATGACTCGTCGTGCTACAACTCTTCTCACCACCCTTCTATTCTAAAGGAAAGAAATCTATCCCCCCACTCTACTCAGAATTACCTAGTACCTAATCCTCTAAAAAATCGCCTTTTCAAAAAAGAAACCCACAATTATAAACCCCATGGAAGTACATAGGAAGCCCATAATATTCTTTGGTAACAGTCCTTTCTATTTTACAAAATGATGTTATTTCTCCCTCAAAGAACATTAGTCTCTCTCATCATTTTATGAACAAATGGATTATATATGCCATAGAAATCAGTATAGATAGTCCAAACAAAATAAATTCATCAAAAGGCATGACAAAATACATCGAAATCGTCATCATCATCATCATCATCTTTTATTAAAAGAATATATGGCACTTACATGACACATCATCAACAAGAACAAAAACAATCAACAACTTACAAACATTTAATAAACCAAAACGCCTCAAACTTAACCTATAAAAAAAACCCACATAATTCCACAACCTTCCCCATACTTAAGACCTACTTTAAGTACCAGAAGGGCCTGCCTCATTATCATTCCTAGTCCCCAGAGGACCCTAATAATCCCAATCCTGGTTGTGCTTCTATATCCACTCCATATAATGGTATGACTTGATTAAGTTGGATGAAACTAGGACACCCTCCTCTTAAGTGTCAAACAAGATAAGCCACCTTTATCCCATCTTTTCCTCATAAATATTCATAACCATTCGCTTTCGTAACCACTTCAAATAATTCCCCGATACGAATCCAATCTCCCTAACAGATTGAGATGGTAGGGTATACGATCGACGACACTGTCGCAAAGGCCCCAAAACCATTCTCAGCGACTCAATCATGTTTTCCACAGGAAAGATGTGTGTTATATGGAATGGAATGATCTTCTCTGATCCCACCTGACATAGAAGCCGCCATGGAAAATAAATAAGAAACGTATGGCAAAGGCCCACCAACCGCAAATGACGTTAGTCTCGTAATTGCAAAAGATGCTGCAAAATTCCTAAATATAGCACGAACCATCTAGGATTCCTGGCCCCATGCTTCATAAGCCAATTCACCCAGTTCTCCACAGATGGGCCAAAACTGAAAAAGACTCCTCAAAGAAATTAGTATCACTTGCCAAAGGGTACTCAGGACGAAATGCAAGGCATTGTCTCTTCGATAACCACATGAAAAACATCATAAGGCTCCCCCATAGAAAATTGGCTCGACCGTATTTCCCAATGTCCATCCTATTCTGAGTCTCTACTAGTATGATAGATACGGTAGTAAAATGATAAGACAATCACAACACTATCATGGCCACCCGAGGGTCTGCCATCATGTCACGAGTCATTGAAAGTAGTCTGTCAGTGAACACTAAGGCCATAACACTATTAAAGCCGTTACCAGTATAGTCTCCTCTCCACACCGTATTCAATCCCGGTGGGAGAGCAATACTTCCACCATTCACCAAATATCAGGTAGTCAAAGACGAAACATGAAGTAAATCAACTAATGACACCTAAGGGGAACATGACAGGTCTCGCATAGCTACCGCAACATCTAGGTTAAGCCCAACATCGTAGGAAACTCCTCATAAGTAGGGCATACTTCATTTAGGCCAAAACAAATATATGTTCTTAAGGATACCAAAATTACAATGCCACTTTTAAGATATTCCAATCCAGAGGACAATTACGCTACAACGAGACAAGGTGCAGGTTAAAATCTTCATAGTTGACATTGTAGTGGAACATGGCCTCCAAACCCTCGAGATAAGCCGGGAATATTTCGGTCATGAAAAGCGCCATATCAAGGAAAAAAAGACTTGGAAAGAAAGAAGACTGAAGTATGGTGAGGGACCCCCCCCCTCCATGCCCCTTCTTATACCCAAGAACACACACACAAAAAAAGGCCTGGCCTACTTTCACGATTATTATTCCTATGTAATCCTAAGTACAAAAGAAGTGAAATAAAACCTAGAAAAATTATTTGGGTTTGATTGATATGCCGATAGGCAGGCTAAGGGGCACGCCCATCACCATCCCCCAATTTTAGAAATTTTCTACTTCCCCCTTTTTCATGTACCTATCTAATAAAGACAATATTTGTTTGTCAAAAACAACCTGTTTGCAAAAAAATTGAGTATCTCTTTATATTGTCTAATTTTGCCTCAGTAGAAAATTAAAGTGAATGTAGACTAGGTCATTTAATCCAAGAAAAATAAATAAAAATATATATGAAAAATCCATCTTGTATATATTTGTCGGTATGCTTCGTTTTCAGGTATAGAGAGAATAAGAAATGTAAACAAAAGAAGAAAAAATATGATAAATCCATACGTAACCTGGAATATTCAAAGCTCCATCAACTAAAAACCACCAAATCATGCACCTCGACGAGCGCACGTGCCCTAACAATGAGCAGTAGATCCCCCACTCCCATAATTAGAGCTCTCCTCATAAGTGGTTAGTGGAACGATAAAAGATTGATAATTTTTCTTACATGGTCAAACACAAAATCCATCCAGTCTCAAATGTCTCGTAGCTAAGATATCGATATATGAACATTCTAAAAAACAATTATTCCAGCAAAAGATAGTGAGTTAGTAATAAAAGGAGGACAATTAGAAGCATAAATGTGAAGCAGAAAAGGAAGTCATAACTCTCTCCGTAGAACCTCCTCAGGAAGTCCTGTAAAACCATCAATCTCTGCCTGAGGATAATAAGGCACCGAGATAAAATCTATTAAGAAGGAGTGGAAAGATATTTAACGAGAACATCCTCTATCGCCAGTGCACCACCTCTCGAGCTATGAGGTGAAGCCACTAGCGCACTAGTACCTCTCCCCAATCTTGATGTTGGTGGAGGCATACCTTCCTCATTGTAGATATATAACGAAATTAACCAACTGGTCATAAAATCTAAGTAATCATATATTATCCTTGCATACGTATAGAGCATATATGGTTCTCACTCTATAGCCACCGTTTTTTCCTCATCCGAAAAATCCTTTAATCACTTCATGAACTCAAAGGGAGATGATAGTGGGGCCTCTACCTATTCCTACATCATTTTCCTTACCACCCTCTCCGCCAGGTACCACACATGCCTGAACTCATTCACTAGTAACCTCCGCATTTGGTCATACATACCCATAACCCCTGCAGCCCTCGTGGACAAAATCCAAGGGTTGAACGTCACCTGCTTCTTAAATAAAGGTCCATCATCAAAGATCTACCAAGAGAAAAAATAATAAATCCACATAAAGGACATAAACTAGAGCCTAACCTGGTCACTCGTTAAGGCATTCGACACCACCCACACATCCCTCAAAGATAAGGATTAGTTTGACTTCCTATTTGACTTCTTCCACCTAAACATCCTTGAGAAGTTCCTCGTCTCATTATCCTTCAGGGAAATGAATCCAATGTTGTCCCCAATCACCTCAAAGAACCACATCTGTAGAAAGCGATATAGAATGTCAAATAGGAAAAATGGGAAGGACAACAAGGGAATAAGAGAAAATTGTATATAAAGGTTACCTCTAGAGCAGCATCGATTGAAAGCATCAAGAGAATCATAAAGGGATGCCATCATAAAGCTCCCTCGTTCATATAGATGAATCTTCAAAATGATCCTCAAGTAAGGAAGAAATCACAAACGGATGCTATCATCACTCGTCGCCACGACAAACCCTCTCAACTAAACAAAAATAAATAGACGAGGTGCCTGCATTTCCTGCTTCCCGTCGGTCTCATCGATTTTCCTATATAATAGGGTGTCCTTTAACATATATATTTGGAAATACTCCCTAGAAATGATCCACCCAATATCTCTAAGGGAAGACCAAACTGTGACCTCAAATACACTCAAAGTCTGATCTACCACTATCTAGTGAACCTCGCATTCCATCCCAGTCAACTAATGAACATCCAGTGGCATAACTATCATCTCCCCAGCACCCAAGTGAAAGGTATGGGTGATGTCCCACCATATCTTTTCCAAATAACACATCACCACAAAAGAATGCAATGTCTAATTCAAAGCTCCGGCCGAAGGGACCAAAACAGAAGCCTCCACCATCAACCGTACCGCCTGAGGGAGTTATCCCACACTTTCTTTATCCCTGTCGAGCCATAATAATGAATACTCGATGACATGATATCCACATACACCTAAGCCAAAACTCTTCAGCACCCCAAGGATAGAAGAAATGGGGAAAATAGAAAAAATGAAAATAGAGAACAAGCACTTATATAGCCATTCATGTTCTTCACCCTTGCATAACAATAATTCTCTAGGTCCCACATTGGAGCTCTAAAATCAAGGACATGCTCAAAACTATTGTAACACCTCTTATTTTTATGCATTTGATATTTAATTAATTTGGTTAATTTTAAATTACTTGTGTGTCATAATTTAATTGAATTAATTATTATTTGTATTTATTTAAATATTAATCTGGAGAGTAAATTTATTTAAATATTAATCTGGAGAGTAAATGGTTAATATTTATGAAACTTAAATTACTAAATGAATAGTAATGATTTATTTACGTCATAACGTGTGATAGTAACGTAGCAGTAATTTATCTCAACCCAGAAGTTGGGTACAGACTATATTAGGGTTGAGATAAGGACTTTTAGTAAAATAATTTGGATGATAATTTTGAGTGCACGGTTAATTCCGAATAGGTCGAGATAGTCGAAAAAGATTACTTGGGGTGGTAAATGGGCCTCGGGACATTTTTAGGCATAATCGAGCCCACACGGGAGTGTTTAGGGCATTTGAATAAAGTCCACAAGCCTAATAACTGGATTGGATCAATAAAACCTAAAAGTGAGAGGGTGTGGTACCCACAACTCATTTTAGAAGCCCTAAGTATGTAGAGGGGAAAAGAGGGAGAAATTGGAGAACCCTTGAGAGCTAAAATCAAGAACAAGTGTGTGTGTTCTTCATCAAATCACCATCCACATCAAAGGATTCAGACTCTACGATATTATTAGGCAAGTGGTTAATTTGACTCAATGTAAAATTGTCATAATCATTTCATATCATAGTGGGTGTTATATAATTCATTATATTGGGTTGGGTTAATACATAAATTGGGTTTTGATTTATGAGACATCTCGTGTGAATTTTGTGTTAAGGAAGATTGTGATAACATGTCTACTGTTAGAGAAATTTGGTTGCGATTAGAACCCAAAAATTATCTAGTTTAAATGGTTAATTGTTGAAGTCAGATGGGGGTGTTTTGAATCGTTGGTGATTGGGCTTGTAAATTTAGAGATGATTAATGGTGGACCGAACTGTTTGAGAATTATAATTGTGTGTCGTTGGTAATTAATAAGAGTTGCGTTTAAATCTGGTGGAAATCATTTGGGTTATAAAAGTTTATAGAAGGTATATATATTTGGGAAAACAGAGGAAACAACCATGACGACACAAGGAAGAAGAAGAGGAGAGAGAAAATAACTTCTTGTTCTTGATGTAGAGATAAAATCACTCCTTGTTCTTGAGAAAATAACTTCTTGTTCGAGCGGCATGGTTTTCGTTCGAGCAACGCCACCTGTCGTTTGAACGACAAGGTGGGTCATTCGAGTAACGCAGTGGGCAAGACCTAGTTTGAGTTAGGCTTTTTTTTGGTCTAGAAGAAATAGATTTTTTAGTTTTAGTTAACCCGGTAAGGAATTTTACCCTTTTTGTAATTAGGGATTAAAAAGGGGGTTTAGTATATTTATTTGTGCAGAGGAAAAAGGAACTACATCTACATTAGAGAATTTGGAGTAATGAATTCTAAGGAATTAATTACAGGCCAAGGGAGTGTGTCCGAGAATTTTGGTGGAGTGATGACATGAGAAATACGTTAATGGGAAAGTTAATTATAGTTTAGAGTTGGGGAATTAGCTCTGGGTTTTTTGGGCTAGCTCTTCGAGTGCATGGGTATGAATTAGCAGGGTTAAATTATTATAAGGTTATATGATAAATCATGGGATATTTCATTTAATGAGGGTGTTAACCTTAATAAGTGGAATTTGAGGAATAAGTTCTACAAGATGAAATTTCAGACCGAAGGAGTGAGTCTGGATATTTTAGTTGGGTGACACAACTTGAGTGAATAAATATATAAATGTGGAATTTATCTAAATGAAAAGTTGGTATATAAACTTGGGTATTTTAGGCTAGTGTTACGGTAATTGTGCACGAAGTACCCAGGATTAATTAAATATATATATCCGGTGATTGTGTTGTGTGTGTGTGTATATATATATATATATATATATATATATGTGTGTGTGTGTGTGTGTGTGTGTGTGTGTGTGTGCATTATAAATATTGGTGTGAATAATATTTGTAGGAATATATACCCCTCTAGTGCTATCGCAGGAGGTTGCATAATGTGGGTGAATACCATGGCTTGAGGAGCGGGGCAAGTATATGTGACAACCCGCTATCCGGAATAAAGGGTGGCCAGCCCTATACCCCGATAAAATAGGAAATCATTGATAAATATCATTCTCAGCATTACAACAATATGCAAAGTATAAGGAATAACCACTCTATATTCCAGAAAACGGGTTATCAAAAACTTTGATTTGAAATAAAAAGAAAACATTTTCAACAACCCATAATTAGAAATAGAGGGTGGAAACCCCCACAAGCGTATAAGAGAAACCCAAATGATACAAAAGGACCGAGTGAAACGTCGGTCAATAGTAACCATACAACATACAATTAGTACCAAGAGTTACATAATAGATCCATTATACAATTACAATGGTTTGGGCAACATGCCCGAATAAACTGATCGTAACTAGAAAACATAAACGGAGGCGTCTACACAAAATCCCGTGAAACCCGCACAATGTCACGGCTCCTCAAAACATGTGGAGGGAAAGGTCATTACGGGTGACCGTGCGGCGGAACACCTGAACGGATTATATAGATATACATATACAACAAGAAAGGAAAACCGGTCAGGGCCGGGTATATGTGATCAAATAGATAAATGACAGGTATGACAATGATGCGCAAGTAAGCATGGATGATAGTCTAGCATGGTAACATCATGGAAGGAACTAAAACCGATAAAGGACTACATAGAGTGAGATTCATATTAAAAACGGAATTAAAAGTGCTTATGAGCCTTTATCATCATTCATCATATTTCAATTTTAATCTTCTTTGATTTTCCTTATCAGGAATACAAGTATCATCATGTGCTCTTTATGGCACTAATCTCAATAGCATGCTCTTTGTGGCATAAATTTGCTCCCTAGGGCATTTATGTTCCATCGAGTCCAACTCGATAATAAGAATAGTAATAAATATAAATATAACGATTCTAAGACCGCCCGTCCGGGTTTCCCCACTGTGCGCGTCCCTAAATAACCATCATCTTCCAGGGCCTAACATAAGACAACCTGGGATCCTATCGAAAACGTCGGGAAGCGGCCATATGCCTGCGGGGTAGTCAAGACCACACCCAGAATCTCCTACCCATCGCAGAAAAATACAAGCTCTCATATGGCCTAGGACTATATCCACCCTGCATTCATTAGCCAGGGGGCTTCACCTCTCGCACGGACTTCCCTTAAGATGGTATTTAGAGAGGTGTGTAACATCCATTTTATTAGTTTCCATTACATGATTTAGAAAATTATCATTTACCTTAACAATTTCCCATTTTAACAAATGTATAGGCTTAAGTCGGGACTATCCGTATTTCGTACGGTCATAACATCCTCGATAAGAAATTCAGACTCCAATTTTATTCCTAAAGCCTCTTTTAGGCTTTAATATAAACCCTCAAGTCAAATCTAACTCGAGTTAAATTCTAAAGTCTCCAAATTGACCTTAATATATTCTAGACCCTTCTAAACTACAAGACGAAAGAAATGCCTAAGCATCACTTTAAATTCCCCTCCCGAGTGAACCCTAGATGAACCCTTTCGAGTCTAGGATGTCGACCCAACTCAACTAGTACTCTAAACCCTATGTTTACTTCATTTAAGAAGGTCCCTAATCACTAATCTTAAAGAAAAGGGGTTAAAAATGAAAAAAGAAAATTGAAAAAGTGCAGGGCTACCGAATTGCCCCCTTGGCCGAATCGATTCGGCCAGAAAATTTGAGATTCTGCATAATTGCCGAATCGATTCGGATAGGTGCCGAATCGATTCGGTCAGAAGATTTGGGTTTCTGCATAACTGCCGAATTGATTCGGACCAATTCCGAATCGATTCGGTTCACAAGACCTGAGCACTGGACCAAACCGAATCGATTCGCCAAGGGGGCCGAATCGATTCGGGCCTGCGATTTTGCCAAGAATTGGCTATGGAGTCTTGGACTCCATTTTCTACCCCAACTCAAATTTCTTCAAACCAAACTTATACACCAACACTAAAATAACATCAATGATACTATTGATCATCTAAAACCTCATGAATCATCTTGGAGTGAATCAAAACCCAAAAATGCATAAGAAAACCCTAAGTTTGCTAAACTAAAATCAATACACCATTACCACAACAAATCATCTATCTCAAGACACAAATAGAAAGTAAAAACTTGCCTTGATTCAACAACTTTGCAGATTTCTTGGTGTAGTGGCAAAAATCTCTCTCAATCTCCAAATCTCCAAAGCTTTCTTTCTACTCTTCTCTTTCTCTCTTTGGTTTTTGGAAGGAAATTAGGGTAGTTAGAAGACTTAATAGGCTTAAGTCGTGGCTTAAGGCAAATGTCCCACTAAATTAACTAATAGTGCGATAAAATAATACGCAATAGCATACTTAAGGCACAACCAGTCAAAAATGCCCAAAACTACAAAATACAATATGGTACATTATCTGACTATTTCGCACATTCCGGAATCAACTGCAACCTCCAAATTATCATTTGGACATTTTAAAATCAATTTAGGTTTCGGTCTCATTATTAAGCCAAATATCATTTTAAATTCAAATGATATTAATAAGCATGACATAGCAATATTTTCCCATAATTATGATATGTATGCAACCTAGTAATAAATATCAACTCTTCTACATTGAATTAACATTCAAATCATAGCCCAACACTGGCCTCTAATTACTATACTAAGTAATTACTGTAAAATACGGTCTCATAAGCGAGGGTTATTACATACTCCCCCCCTTATGAGGGAATTTTGCCCCCAAAATTCAGGCGTACCTCATAAGAAAAGATGTGGATATTTCTCCCGCATCTCGTCCTCACGTTCCCAAGTTGATTCGTTAGCTTGATGATGACTCCAATGAACTCTCACTAGGGGCACCACACGAGATCTTAACTTTCGCTCCCCAAACTCAAGGATAGCAACTGGTTGTTCTTCATAAGAAACATCGGGCTGCAAATCGATATCTTCGAAAGGAATGTGCCAAAGGGCACCTTTGCACCTTCTGTACTTCTTCAAAGAGGAGACGTGAAATACATCGTGGATTTATTGTAAAGGTTCCGGCAAGGCAAGTTGGTATGCCACGGGACCAACCTTTGCAATCACCGGGAAAGGTCCAACAAAACGGGGTGCAAGCTTTCCTTTCTTCCCAAAACGTTTGATGCCCTTCATCGGGGACACTCGCACCAACACTTGGTCTCCAACCTCCAACTCCATATGTCTCCTACCCGCATCGGCATAGCTCTTTTGACGATCTTGGGCTATCCGTATGCGATTTCGAATAAGCTCAATCTTCGAAGAAGTATCTTGGATCATTTCAGGTCCAAGGAACTTATTATCACCCACTTCCAACCAACAAGCGGGCGATCTACAAGGTCTGCCATACAGAGCTTCATAGGGTGCCATTCTGATAGTGAATTGGTATGAGTTGTTATAAGCAAACTCAACCAACGGAAGGTATTGTTCCCAACTACCTTTAAAGTCGAGTATGCACATGTGAAACATATCCTCCAACATCTGGTTTACCCTTTCGGTCTGACCGTCTGTTTGAGGATGATAGGAAGAGCTTAACTTCAACTCGGTCCCCATAGCTCCCTGGAAGCTCTGCCAAAAGTGGGACACAAATATTTTATCCCGGTCGGAGATAATATTCAAAGGTACCCCGTGGAGTCTGACGATCTCCTCAATGAACAACTGGGCATAACGAGCGGTATCATAATCGGTGCGCACGGGCAAGAAGTGTGCCGGCTTGGTCAAACGGTCGACAATCACCCAAATTGAGTCGTGACCCTTTTGCGATCTAGGCAAGCTCGTAACAAAGTCCATCGAAATGCTCTCCCATTTCCATACGGGAATCTCGAGCGATTGTAACAAACCTGTCGGTCGCTGGTGGTCAATCTTAACCAACTGACAAGTAGTACATTGAGACACAAACTCTGAGATATCCCTCTTCATACCCGCCCACCAGTACAAACGACGCATATCTTGGTACATCTTGTCCCTGCCTGGATGTACCGCGAACTTGGACCCGTGGGATTCTGCCATCACTACACGTCTCAAATCCCCATCGTCGGGAACCACAAGTCTTCCATGGAAGCGTAGTCCACCCTCGGAACCTATTGAGTACGACTTCGCTCCCTCGGACAACAGCTGGCGTGTATGGTCTTGACAAACCTTATCTCTTTTCTGAGCTTCCACAATCTTTGCTATAATCGTGGGAGTAACCGTCATCACGGAAAGGAATGCTCTCACCCCTACATCCTCCAGGCTGAGTTCTTTCCACTTAGCTTTCCACACCTCAGCTAAGTCTCCATCAGGCTTTCTACTCAAGGCATCTGCTACCACATTCGCCTTTCCGGGGTGATAATGAATATCAAATTGGTAGTCTTTCACAAACTCCAACCAACGACGCTGGCGCATATTCAAATCCTTTTGGGAGAATAAGTATTGTAGCGATTTGTGGTCGGTGAACAGACTAAACTTTTCCCCCAAGAGATAATGCCTCCATATCTTCAAGGCAAATACAACGGCGGCAAACTCCAAGTCATGTACCGGATAGTTCCTCTCATGAGGCTTCAAATTACGAGAAGCGTACGCAATGGGTTGTCTCTCTTATTGAAGAACACCTCCTAACCCCAGAAGAGATGCATCGGTGAAGACGAGATATTCCAATCCCGGCTTTGGCAATGCCAGGACTGGAGCGGAATTCAGCCTATCCTTGAGCTCATCGAAAGCCACTTGACATGAACTGTCCCAAACAAATCTTACTCCTTTCCGGGTTAAATTCGTCAATGGGCTAGCAACCTTGGAAAAGCCCTTAATAAATCGACAGTAATAACCCGCCAAGCCCAGAAAACTACGAACTTCAGTGGGCGTCGTGGGCTGACCCCATTCTTTTACCGCGATCACCTTACCCGGATCCACCGACACGCCTTGGGATGACACCACATGCCCCAGAAACTGAACTTCCTTCAACCAAAAGCCACACTTCTCAAACTTTGCATATAATTACTGATCCCTCAATCTCTGCAGGACCAATCGCAAGTGAGCAGCGTGATCCGACTCTGTCTGAGAATAGACTAGGATGTCATCGATAAAGACAATGACAAACTGGTCAAGGAAATCCCGGAATACCCTGTTCATAAGGTCCATAAACACTGCAGGGGCATTGGTTAGCCCAAAGGGCATAACCAAGAACTCATAAGATCCATAACGGGTCAGAAAGGCCGTCTTCGATACATCTTGCTCTCGTATCCTCAATTGGTGATACCCCGTCCTCAGATCGATCTTGGAGAAGTAGGAAGCTCCCCTAAGTTGATCAAACAAATCGTCGATGCGAGGTAAAGGGTATTTATTCCGGATGGTGACTTTATTCAACTCTCTATAGTCCACGCATAACCGGAGAGAACCGTCTCTCTTCTTCACAAACAATACCGGAGCGCCCCACGGTGAGGTACTACGCCTAATGAAGCCCTGCTCCAGTAGCTTCTGAATCTGATCTCTCAGCTCCCTCATCTCCACCGGAGCCATTCGATAAGGAGCTTTGGTGATCGGTCGAGTTCCCGACATTAAATCAACCACAAACTCTATTTCCCGACTTGGAGGTAATCCCGGTATCTCCCGAAAAATATCTTCAAAGTCCCTAACGATTGGAAGGGAATTTAGGGGAACCACGACATCTCTAGATGCATCTTCCGCAATACAATATAGATAAGCACTCGTGCTCCCTTCCATACAAGGCATAACTACCAGGAACATCTCTTGTCCCGGAACCGCAAAAACTATACTCTTCCCATAACAATTTACTATAGCACGATACTTCACTAGCCAATACATACCCAAAATTACATCGTACCCGATCATATCAAGGACGAGTAAGTCAGCCTCAAAACACAAGTCACCAAGGTTAATTCCTACGTTTTTACATACGAAGAAAAATCAAAGAACCGTCACCCATAGAGGATTCGACGCTAGTGAAGGTACTTTCGGCAGATTTTATCAAACCTGTAGTCTGGGCAAAACTTCTAGAAATAAAGGAGTGTGTAGCACCCGTATCAAATAGTATTCGACCCATATGCCCATGGATGAGAAACTTACCCTCGATCGCTGGTGGTGCCGGAGGAGCTGGAGGGAGTAAAGCCTCCTGAATGTGGTAAACCCGTCCGTACTGCAATTGCCCCTGTTGAGGAGGAGCAACCGGATTAGGCGCTTGGGGCGGAAACTGTACATACGGCTGCTGTGGGGCCCTACGAAGATGCCCTCCTACCAACTGAGGACACGCCCTTTTAAAATGGCCCAACTCCCCACACTGGAAACATTTATTTGTCGTATTATCCTAATTCCTGCCTTGGTTATTTCGGAATTGCCCCGCACCTCGGCCCTGTTGGCCCCTACCTCCATTTCCACCTCTACCTCCCTGTGGTTGTGGACCACCTTGACCCTGCCTGTTATTATTGTTGTTGCCACCAGCATTAAACCCACCAAAACGTTGACGCTTGGACGAATCCCCCTGCTGAGGATCCCTCTCAACCTGCTTGTTCCCCGAGGATTGGGACGAAGAAGATGTTCCCCCTCAAATCCCAACTCCTCCCTGTCTCACAGCCTGCCCCGCAACTACAACCTTCTTCTTGTTTTGCACAAACAATCTATGCTCTTGACAGTGAAGTAAAGCAGCATTCATCACATCCCCAAAGGTCACCAGAGATGGATTTCCAAGCAAATGTTGTTTTATTCGCCAGTACAAACCTCCCACAAACTTGGAGATCCTCTTCGCTTCTGGAGTTACTTCATCCGGTATAAAACTGGCTAACCGGGTAAACTCCTCCTCGTACTCGGCAACTGATCTCTCCCCTTGAACCAAATCCTGAAGCTTCCTCTGCATTTCCCTCTGAACTGCGGGAGGGAAATACTTCCCATCAAACAAAGTCCAGAAATTTGTAATGGACATAGTATCCCTTTGTCCGGGTGTCGTCATTGACTCCCACCAGTGTAAGGCCGGTCCGACCAGTTTGAAGGTAACGAGAATTTGCTTTTTCTCCTCACTACATTCCACCATTCTAAGATGGCGTTGCATATCTCTCTTCCACTGGTTTGCCTTTATAACATCCGAACCTCCCTCGAATTCCG
Source organism: Sambucus nigra (assembly GCA_949130495.1). Lineage (NCBI taxonomy): Eukaryota > Viridiplantae > Streptophyta > Magnoliopsida > Dipsacales > Adoxaceae > Sambucus > Sambucus nigra. Next base: position 613,328,703 of record OX422212.1, on the reverse strand, counting down.
GGGGATGTCCCTTAAGGAAAGACTCCCTCACCCGTTCCCACTGAGAAGGTCCCGTAGGAACTCGTGCTTCTTATCCCCTAACTTGAGCTTGTGGCATTTGTTGGGCCACTGCAGTCATCGCGGCGTTGACAGCTTGGGCCACAATATTTGCCACTTCGGCGGCACTGATATTCCCCTGCTGCGGTGGAGGACCAAACTCATCCTCAACAACCCTATTACGTCTAGCGGGACGTCCTCTCTTTGGCGGCATCTGAGATAAAGACGAGGTAGAGTTAAAACATAATATAAGACCATCTATTTAGCAAAAGATCGCATACATAGGCAGCAAAACAATCCTAACATTAAGTTCTATATCAAAGAACGCTACGGTAGAACGTGACAAGTCCGCATAGATCCTAAAGACTCTAGAACCTGATGCTCTGATACCATCTGTGACAACCCGCTATCCGAAATAAAGGGTGGCCAGCCCTATACCCCGATAAAATAGGAAATCATTGATAAATATCATTCTCAGCATTACAACAGTACGCAAAGTATAAGGAATAACCACTCTATATTCCAGAAAACGGGTTATCAAAAACTTTGATTTGAAATAAAAAGAAAACATTTTCAACAACCCATAATTATAAATAGAGGGTGGAAACCCCCACAAGCGTATAAGAGAAACCCAAATGATACAAAAGGACCGAGTGAAACGTCGGTCAATAGTAACCATACAACATACAATTAGTACCAAGAGTTACATAATAGATCCATTATACAATTACAACGGTTTGGGCAATATGCCCGAATAAACTGATCGTAACTAGAAAACATAAACGGAGGCGTCTACACAAAATCCCGTGAAATCCGCACAATGTCACGGCTCCTCAAAACATGTGGAGGGAAAGGTCATTACGGGCGACCGTGCGGCGGAACACCTGAACGGATTATATAGATATACATATACAACAAGAAAGGAAAACCGGTCAGGGACGGGTATATGTGATCAAATAGATAAATGACAGGTATGACAATGATGCGCAAGTAAGCATGGATGATAGTCTAGCATGGTAACATCATGGAAGGAACTAAAACCGATAAAGGACTACATAGAGTGAGATTCATATTAAAAACGGAATTAAAAGTGCTTATGAGCCTTTATCATCATTCATCATATTTCAATTTTAATCTTCTTTGATTTTCCTTATCAGGAATACAAGTATCATCATGTGCTCTTTATGGCACTAATCTCAATAGCATGCTCTTTGTGGCATAAATTTGCTCCCTAGGGAATTCATGTTCCATCGAGTCCAACTCGATAATAAGAATAGTCATAAATATAAATATAACGATTCTAAGACCGCCCGTCCGGGTTTCCCCACTGTGCGCGTCCCTAAATAACCATCATCTTCCAGGGCCTAACATAAGACAACCTGGGATCCTATCGAAAACGTCGGGAAGCGGCCATATGCCTGCGGAGTAGTCAAGACCACACCCAGAATCTCCTACCCATCGCAGAAAAATACAAGCTCTCATATGGCCTAGGACTATATCCACCCTGCATTCATTAGCCAGGGGGCTTCACCTCTCGCACGGACTTCCCTTAAGATGGTATTTAGAGAGGTGTGTAACATCCATTTTATTAGTTTCCATTACATGATTTAGAAAATTATCATTTACCTTAACAATTTCCCATTTTAACAAATGTATAGGCTTAAGTCGGGACTATCCGTATTTCGTACGGTCATAACATCCTCGATAAGAAATTCAGACTCCAATTTTATTCCTAAAGCCTCTTTTAGGCTTTAATATAAACCCTCAAGTCAAATCTAACTCGAGTTAAATTCTAAAGTCTCCAAATTGACCTTAATATATTCTAGACCCTTCTAAACTACAAGACGAAAGAAATGCCTAAGCATCACTTTAAATTCCCCTCCCGAGTGAACCCTAGATGAACCCTTTCGAGTCTAGGATGTCGACCCAACTCAACTAGTACTCTAAACCCTATGTTTACTTCATTTAAGAAGGTCCCTAATCACTAATCTTAAAGAAAAGGGGTTAAAAATGAAAAAAGAAAATTGAAAAAGTGCAGGGCTACCGAATTGCCCCCTTGGCCGAATCGATTCGGCCAGAAAATTTGAGATTCTGCATAATTGCCGAATCGATTCGGATAGGTGCCGAATCGATTCGGTCAGAAGATTTGGGTTTCTGCATAACTGCCGAATCGATTCGGACGAATTCCGAATCGATTCGGTTCACAAGACCTGAGCACTGGACCAAACCGAATCGATTCGCCAAGGGGGCCGAATCGATTCGGGCCTGCGATTTTGCCAAGAATTGGCTGTGGAGTCTTGGACTCCATTTTCTACCCCAACTCAAATTTCTTCAAACCAAACTTATACACCAACACTAAAATAACATCAATGCTACTATTGATCATCTAAAACCTCATGAATCATCTTGGAGTGAATCAAAACCCAAAAATGCATAAGAAAACCCTAAGTTTGCTAAACTAAAATCAATACACCATTACCACAACAAATCATCTATCTCAAGACACAAATAGCAAGTAAAAACTTGCCTTGATTCAACAACTTTGCAGATTTCTTGGTGTAGTGGCAAAAATCTCTCTCAATCTCCAAATCTCCAAAGCTTTCTTTCTACTCTTCTCTTTCTCTCTTTGGTTTTTGGAAGGAAATTAGGGTAGTTAGAAGACTTAATAGGCTTAAGTCGTGGCTTAAGGCAAATGTCCCACTAAATTAACTAATAGTGCGATAAAATAATACGCAATAGCATACTTAAGGCACAACCAGTCAAAAATGCCCAAAACTACAAAATACAATATGGTACATTATCTGACTATTTCGCACATTCCGGAATCAACTGCAACCTCCAAATTATCATTTGGACATTTTAAAATTCAATTTAGGTTCCGGTCTCATTATTAAGCCAAATATCATTTTAAATTCAGATGATATTAATAAGCATGACATAGCAATATTTTCCCATAATTATGATATGTATGCAACCTCGTAATAAATTTCAACTCTTCTACATTGAATTAACATTCAAATCATAGCCAAACACTGGTCTCTAATTACTATACTAAGTAATTACTGTAAAATACGGTCTCATAAGTGAGGGTTATTACAGTATAATCCCAAAGTCATAATCGTCCAAGATTTTATTGTGTGATTTATTTTCAGGGGTGAATTGCTTTGGGGTATGATTTAGTTTCACTTACGTTGAAGGAACTATGGCCACTTCTGCTATGTTTATTTTTATTTCACTGATTCAGGGAGATAACCGAGTTGGGGTGTCTAGGTGGATGAGTATGTTTAGGATGATGGCATTATAGTGAACATCCAATGAGTGTCTACTTGAGTGGATGGTTATATATATCTACGACATGTGTGTGAATGTTGTAGTATGATGATACGTATATATGGTGTAGATAATTATATATAGGTAAAAATACATGAAATGAACTATATTAATTATATGTAACTAGTGAGAATGTTACATGGTCTTAAATGAAAAATGATTAGTTAAGTTAATGTGATAAATACCTTACAAATAATGTATTAAACATACTCGGGCTAGAGTAGTGTGAAAGGAAGGAGTTATAACAATAACTAGTTACGGGGTAGATGACTAGGTGGGTTATAAAGAAAAGCATTAGGTGTGCAAAATAGTTGAGGGGTGAGCAACTCCTCAAGGGAGTGCGACGCTAGCTTAAATATGGAGGGCATTCATGCAATTTAAGTCTTGTATTTTAATTCACTTACAAAAAAATTTCAAAAGGACTTTGGGCTCTGACCCGTACTTGCAAAATATTTTTAAAACTTTTTAGGTGTCCATCCACAGGGATTCCAAGACTGACTTTATGTTCTAGGGATGCGTAGCTGTAGTAGGTGTGGATGCTTGCAGGATTTAGACTTAGCCTCTTCAGTTATTTCATTCCTAAAGTAGGATGCAGTCAATATTTCATTCGGGCATGTTTCCCTAGCTATTTCATTTAATTTAGTCAGATGTCGTACTCAGTTTATTATTTGGTTGGTTTATTATATCAGACTTGGTATTTGTAGACAATGGTTTATTCGACAAGGATTTTATTTATTCATTTTTCGTATTGATTGACTCAATGATTGTGTGAATGGTTTAAAGTATATTTATTCAAATGTTATTCTTGTTTGATAAAAAGATAAAATCTGACACCAACATTTTGGAATACTAGGTGGTTATTAAGTTTTAAAAAGTTTTTCAACAGTGATGCTAAGAATGAACCAAATGAGATTCTTGTTTTAATTTGATATATAACTGATCACTCGATAATTTATTGAGTGGGGTGTCACAACTATTATAGGTATTATTACTTCCCAATATCAATGACTTAGCATTACACAATTCCAAGCAAGCCCAGTCTTCAGTAGCCATCCAATCATTATCCGTTACACCCTCTATAAGTTCTTTCGAAGAAATACGCTCGAAAACTAATTACAAGAGAGAGAAAGGAAGATATTAACTTGAATGATGGCATGAAAAATAAAGAGGGCTGACCAATTTTATAAGGAACTATGGGAAATGCCAATCACCTCCCCCAAGAAGCTTAGGATTCTGTGCCCTATATCGATCCCTCTGACTACGTCTATCGATAGATCTCTCACATGCCATCTCAAAAATTCTAGAAAGTATAAAAAATTCCCCAAAATATTCATAAAATTCTTGAAAAATTATCATAGGATCGAAGACATAATATCCCTGAGAACATTCATTAAATAAAGTGCAAAAGGACTTGTAGATCCCTTACAAGCGTACCCCCCAGTGGAACCAAAACCAAAGTGCGCCAGCACTCATGTTACCAACATACTACTCAGCGGGATCAGAAACAAATTGTGCCATCACTTACATAGCCTCACCGCTCCCGTACTCCCTAGTAGAATGGAAGAACGCCTCTCATAACATCAGTATTTTAGGTCTGCTGAATCGACCTAGGTCCAAAGCATCGACCTTGACCCTCTGAATAGATAACCTCACAACCTTATATATGTAGAATTGACCTTAACCCTCTGAATCGGTCACCTCACTCTTGATTAGGCCCGCATAACCGACCTCTACCCATTGAATCGATCACCTCAACTCTTTAGGTCTGCATAATTGACCTAGGTCCCTAGAATTGACCTAGACCCTCTGAATCGGTTACCTCACTCTTAAATAGGTCATCAAAATCAACCTCAACCCTCTGAATCGTTCACCTTCACTCTTTAGGTCCGTATAATTAACCTCAACCCTCTGAATCAATCACCATAACTCTTTAGGTCTGTAGAATCGACATATGTTCGCAGAATCGACCTTGTCCTTCCGAATCGGTCACCTCACCCTTATTTAGGTTTGTAGAATTGACATCGACCCTCTAAATCAATACCTAAACTCTTTAGTTCCACAAAATTAATCTAGGTATGTAGAATCGACCTCAATCATCTGAATCGATCACTCTCAACTCTTTAGTTTAGCAGAATTAGCCTCAACCATATGAATCGATCACCTTCACTCTCTCATATCCCTAGCGGAAGCTTCAACCCTCCAAAACTATTGAACATTAATGAGGTATCTACAATTCGATGACCTTCGCTTGTTCCAAGCTCGTTTGTCAAGGGGAACTCTAGACACCCATCCCAATACCCTCCATAGGACCTTAACACTTCTCCTCCCACCCAAAGACCCTAGAAACATTTTAAATCTTAATCTAGAGTCCATTGACCTCTCCCAATCCCAATTTGATCTCATTCATATCTCCAATCGGATCGAAGCTCATTGGGCCTTTATAACGCTCTCAATCCTTTTTCCAATGGTCCATACAATGTGTGAATCGATCTCACGGTTAGAACATACTCACTATTTTACTTCGAGAACCACAGTCTAGAGGCAATAGAGCACTTTTGAACCGCGTTTGACTTTATTTAACTCTCCAATCTATGAGTGGACTAATATATTTTCATAGGGATCTGTTTCCAAAGGTCCCAACCGTGCATGATTCGGACTTACGGTTTGCATTTTATGCTTTTTTAAACAAAATCATTTGCGGACTATCTATAGGCACCTCAGACCCCCTGCCTATAGACAGGGGGGTACTTTACTTTGCCAGAAAGTCATCGGTATGCTAAAAGGTAGGATATGGTGTGTGCCAAACAGTAGTACCCAGAAGCCTGAATTTTTCTATTTAAGGAAGCCATGACCTCATTCCCAAGGATGACCTTTTCAGCAATCAGAACACTCCATGCATCAAAATTAGTGTGCAGTACAAGTTTCCAACATTCTTTTCACCTTTCTTACCACACTTTCATATAACCTTTTTCCACTTGCATCACCCTCCTCATTATCGTATCACTACAAAATCAGCCTACTATCCTTCAAAAATCAGTAGCAAAATCTTCTAGGAGGTTTAGTCCTACTCTTTTCTAATTCATTTAATTAGTGTCGTTTATTTACTTTTCTTACACTTTAGATATATTTTAGTCTTAATCCATTATCACTAATATCCTTTTTATTACTAGTATTCACATAATATATTTTTGTAAAACCAAAAAAGACAAAAAGAGGGTTCACTTATAAACTCCAAAAGTAGGATTTCCTCACTTTCTCCACACTTTGACACTTGAGCATCTCTTTCCATAACAACTAAAGAGGACTCCTAAATTTAGGTTTATGGGTTTAACCCCACCCTTGTGATATTTCAAACTATATGGATTTTGAGACCTATTTTGGCTATGTATGGATCCTGAGTCATTTTCAGGATCCGGGTCTTATCTTACTCATTGTGCTACCTTTGTTTATATCTCATATTTAATAGTATTGAACTTATGTACACACCTATAAATTAGTTGTGACACCCCGAATAATTAAATACCGGGTAGCTACTCCTTTATTAAATTAATTCAAAATGCCAAGTAGGATCAGTTAATAGCATCACTGTCGAAAACATTTTATTATTACTAACCACCTAGTATTTAAAAAGTAAGTTGCCAAATTTTAATTTAAGTCTGATTAATATGCAACAAGTGTAATGAAGAAATAAATAACACCATTCACCATACTGAAGTAAAACGAATAACCATCACAATAGAGTAAATAAAGTCTGGAGGAAAACTCCTCACTACAATCCCATAACAGAAATAAATAACCGAATACTGAAATAATACATGCTAAAGTCTGAAAACTGAAATGTAAAAGATGACTCTAAATAGAAATGGGCAACATTCCCTACAACTGATAGATAGTGACTCTGGAATCCAAAAGATAGAAGCGTCTACAAGCCAATCCCTGTAGCTTCCACAAACAGCTACAGCTCGTCACCGGAATGAGTATCCTATGCTTGGTGTCCTTGTGGCTGGGCACCTAAAATGGTTTTACAAGAAAAGTAGATTTGAAAAGCAAACGGGTCAGAGCCCGAATGTGGAGTTATATTTTAAAAACCTGCAAGTGCTTTAAAAACATTTAAAACATAAAATGCAAAGTACATGTTAGGACGTACACTCACATGATATTCTCACCTCTCGTCTAACTGTGCACTCCTAGCGTAAGTACCCATCTACAACGACACAAACCACTAGCTAAGTGACATCATCTCTAGCTAGACTATCATAGGTCCTACCCATATTACTTGGTTCTATTAACATTATAACGCTCGTAATTAAGTAGGGATTTAACGTAAACTCAGATGCTCAATATGCAATATATATATCACTATCAGTTAACTCGCTATATTTCTCGAAGCAATACCGTAATTATATTTACAACATTTGCATGAAGGTTCCCATTAATTTAGTGCATATTATTCACATCATAAATATACAATATAAGCACCCCGAGAACTAAGCTGCGGTGCACACATACTCTGCTATCCATCCCGGTACATCACGTACATGAGGATCACGTATTCCGAATCTCTCAGGAATAGTTCAGATAACACAAATCACAAATAGTGGAGGCGAACATAATTCAACATATCCATGGTCACGCACATACCTACGCTCCATAGTCAGCTGACTCAATAACTCACAATCAAGTCATTCTCTTGAATTATGTCCTCTAGGTACCAATCTAAATCTGGGCACACAAGTATTAGAAGGTCCTAAGCGAACGTAAACCTCCCGTGATAGCAAGTATGGTAGGTATGTCATACACACAATTCATATACTAATACTAAGTAAACACACGTCTTAGTAAAACCGTAGTTTAATCGTAGTACATATCGCATTCTCGTACTAACTTATAATATCTATACTTATATATTTTCGGTTTATCATCATTCGCGCCATAATCTATTCTCATGTCGTAGTAGACACTCACGTCTCAACCCAAACGGTTCATTCTAATTTAACTCACTTGTATATAATTTCCTTCTCATAAATACCCAAATGTCCCAAACCTATCACTACATCATCATCGGAATGTTAACTATATCCTCGAACAAGTTTACGGGACTCCAAAAGTCAAAACAGTTCAAAATAGCCCAAACTGTCAGCTCGTTAGAAGTCTCGTTCGAACGAGACTGTTCGAACGAGATTCCTCTGTCAACTCGTTAGAAGTCTCGTTCGAACGAGGCTGTTCGAACGAGATTCCAGTTCGTTCGAACGAACTGTACCTTTTAACGATATCTCGTTCGAACGAGATATGGAACGAAATCCCTTCTCGTTAGCCGCGACTGGTCAACTCGTTAGAAGCTCGTTCGAACGAGTTCGTTCGAACGACCTGGGAATTGCTTCTAACGACTGACCAGTTTCGGCCCAGATTTTTCCCCAATTCGTTTTCATCCATTTTTATCACTTCTAATCTCTTCCAAAGTTCATCCCAACAATGTTTTAGGGTCTCTAATTCATCCTAAACATATTCAAGTCCTCTCCTAACATGTTTTCAAGAATTAAATCTCTCTAACATCAATCAAAATATAAATCTCTACATTTTTTTCCCAATTATTTCAAGAACATGAACCCTAACTTTTGAATCATGAATTAACCCAATAAAATCCGTTTTAAATTTCACCCAATCATAATTATCATCAGTAGGAACATCTACCTATCATTCTACATGCAAATCATCCTCAAGATTTCAAGTTCTAAGCTCAATTAACATGGGTTTTCATTATCTTTCAAGAACAATTGATATCCTTCAATTTCTAACATGGAAAAGACATTCTCTGAAATTAAATGGAATAAAGTCACTTGCCTTGGTTCGATTTCTGATTTGGTGTAGGTTTGATGGAGTTTTTTTCTGCAGAATTTCCTCTCTTCCAAGCTCCTTCTTCAATGGTGGCTTAAGGTGGCTAGGGTTTGTTTTGGGAAACCTAGAAACTCTTCTAATAACCTACGTAGCCTAAAGGGTTAATATGGTTTGGTTAATGGGCTTAATGGGTTTAATCCACATCAGATTTACATCTCTAATTTTCGTCACTTTTAATTCCTCAAAATGTAAAATTACCAAAATACCCTCTATGATGCCGGTATGGCCTAAAAATACCCCGGAATCCAAACTACACCCCCGGCTAGTGTTTTCTGACTATCTCGACCCTTCCGGATGCGTTGGCGCACTCAAAACGACCATACGGTTTATAGATTTTAAATTCACTTTTATAATCAAAATATTATATCGTGACGCGGCGGTCCCACGCGTCTCAACAAAATTTCTAAAATGTCGTATATAAATCTCACGACAACTTTTATAATACCAAATACATATATCAAAACATGTATGCACATAATCAAATACCAACTCGCATCTCGTTAGTATTTATAACCCGGATTAATTTCCAATTAATACGCATTTAATTAATTAATCCCAAAAATAAATATAGCCAAAAGTACGGGGTATTACATACTTCCCCCCTAATAACTGAATTTCGTCCCGAAATTCGAAACTAGAAAGTACCTGCTAAAAACAGCTCTGGATAACGTTCGCGCATCTCATCCTCGCGCTCCCATGTGGACTCCTCGACATTGTGATGTCGCCACTGAACACGCACTAACGGAACTATCTTTGACCGCAGTTTCCTCTCGCTTCGGTCCAAAATAGCAATCGGCCCCTCCTCGTAGGAGCTATTCGGCTGGAGATCGATGTCCTCCACAGCTATGTGAGAATGAGCCAAATTATCTCTAAGGTATTTCCTTAGCGAGGAAATATGGAATACATCGTGAATCCGATGCAAATGCTCCGGTAGTCCAAGTCTATACGCAACCGGTCCGATTCGCTCAATAATAGGGAACGGCCCCACATACCTCGGTGCCAACTTCCCCTTCTTTCCGAAACGCATAATCCCCTTCATAGGAGATACCCTGAGCAAAACCTGGTCCCCCACTTGGAACTCTCTGAAAAATCTCTTCGCATCAGCATAACTCTTCTGTCTGTCTTGAGCTACCCGAATGCGACTCCGAATCAACTCAATCCTTGCCAAAGTATCCTGAACCACTTCCGGCCCAAGCAGTTTGTTGTCCCCCACCTTTAACCAACATGTTGGGGAACGACAAGGCCTACCGTACAATGCCTCAAACGGAGCCATGCCAATAGTGAACTGATAGGAGTTGTTGTAAGCAAACTCCACCAGTGGAAGATACTGCTCCCATCCACCCCCGAAGTCAATAATGCACATGCGTAGCATGTCCTCCAACATCTGGTTTGTGCGCTCAGTCTGCCCATCAGTCTGCGGATGATAAGCCGTACTCAACCGCAATTCCGTGCCCATGGCCTCCTGGAAACTCTCCCAAAACCTCGAAACAAATATCTTGTCTCGGTCAGACACGATATTTAGGGGCACACCGTGAAGTCTCACAATCTCTGAAATGAAGAGCTGGGCATACTGTCCCGTAGTGTAGTCAGTCCTTACGGGTAAAAAGTGAGCGACCTTGGACAACCTGTCCACAATTACCTAAACGGAGTCGTGACCCCTCTGCGACGTAGGCAACCCCGTTATAAAGTCCATGGATATGCTCTCCCACATCCACACCGGGACCTCCAATGGCTGTAGCAATCCTGCCGGTCTCTGATGATCCACTTTTACAAGCTGACAATTGGCGCATTTCGAAACAAACTCTGCGATATCTCTCTTCATACCGCTCCACCAATACTGGCGTCTCATGTCTTGGTACATTTTGTCCCCTCCGGGATGTATCGCGAACCGTGAGTCGTGCGACTCTGCCATCACCTCATGTCCCAATTCCTCCCCTTTCGGAACTACCAATCTCCCATTGAAGCGTAATCCCCCGTCTGAGCTAACGGTATAGGATTCGGCTCCCTCTGCTAGTATTCGAACTATCTGCTCCTGACAGAACGAGTCATTAGCCTATGCCCGTACTACCTTCGTGATAATCTGCGGTGTAACGGTCATCACAGACATGAAAGATCGGGCCATTGCATCCTGGTGTCCCAATTCCTTCCACTTTGCTTTCCACCCTCTGCCACCTCATCTGCTAGCCTACGGCTCAACGCGTCTGCTACCACGTTAGCCTTACCTGAGTGATACTGGATGTCGAACTGGTAGTCTTTCACAAACTCAAGCCACCTATGCTGCCGCATATTCAGCTCCTTTTGCGTAAATAGGTACTGTAGGGACTTGTGGTCCATGAACAGTTGGAACTTTTCCCCCAAAAGATAGTGCCTCCAAATCCGTAGGGCAAATACCATAGCTGCCAACGCCAAATCATGCGTGGGGTAATTTTTCTCATGAGGCTTAAGCTTACGGGAAGTATAAGCTATGGCCTGTCTCTCCTGCTGCAATACACCTCTAAGTCCTTGCAAAGACGCGTCGGTGTAAACCAAATACTCAACTCCCGGTCTCGGCAATGCTAACACAGGTGCTGAGGTCAATTTTTCCTTTAATTCATCGAATGCCAACTGACAGGCATCACTCCAGATGTACGGCACACCCTTACGAGTCAGATGTGTCAAAGGACCTGCTATCTCTGAGAAATCCCGAATAAACCTCCTGTAGTATCCTGCTAGACCCAAGAAACTACGAATCTCCGTTGGTGTCGTGGGCTGTCCCCACTCCCTTACCACTGATACTTTCCCCGAATCAACAGATATCCCCCGGTCGGAAATGATATGTCCCAAAAACTGGACTTCCTTCAGCCAAAACCCGCACTTCTCATATTTTGCATACAACTCGTTCTGACGGAGTGTCTGCAAAACCTGCCTCAAATGCTCGGCATGCTCCTCCTCTGTCTGGGAGTAAACCAGAATATCATCAATGAAGACAATGACAAACTGGTCTAGGAAATCCCTGAACACTCTGTTCATCAAGTCCATAAACACAGCTGGAGCGTTGGTCAAACCGAAAGGCATAACCCGAAACTCGTAAGAACCATATCTCGACAAGAACGCAGTCTTCGAGACATCCTCCTCCCTGATACGCAACTGATGGTATCCCGATCTCAAGTCAATCTTCGAGAAGAAAGAAGCTCCTCTCAACTGGTCGAATAAGTCATCGATTCGAGGCAACGGATACTTATTCCGTATCGTGACCTTATTCAACTCTCGGTAGTCCACACACAATCTCAGTGAACCGTCCCTCTTCTTCACAAACAGAACTGGAGCGCCCCAAGGTGAGGTACTCCTGCGAATAAAGCCCTGACCTAATAGCTGCTCCATCTGATCCCGTAACTCCCTCATCTCAGCTGGAGCCATACGGTACGGTGCGCGTGCTATAGGTCTCGTACCCGGTAGCAAATCTATAACAAAGTCTATCTCTCGACTGGGTGGTAAGCCTGGTATCTCCTGAAATACATCTGAATACTCCCTGGCAACCGGGATCGAATCTAAAGGGATCACAACCTTCTTAGAGGTATCCTCCTCTATGCAATACAGATGAGCGATCGATCCTCCCTCTGGGCGAGGCATCGCCACTACGAACATCTCTTGCCCCGGAATTGCAAAAACAATGCTTCCGCTGAAGCGATCAATCATGGCCCTATATGTAACGAGCCAATTCATACCGATGATCACATCGTGAACATGCATATCTAATACCAACATATCTGCAGGTAATACCAGACTACTAATTCCTACTCCCACTCCCCGGCATATAAAGAATAAAAGTGACCCACTCCCCAATGGTGAGTCAACACACGTCACTGTGCTCTCTGCCGTAGCTAACAATCCTAAAGCTTTCGCAAAGTGTGTAACTATAAAACAATATGCAGCACCCGTATCAAATAATACCCGACCCATAGTGCCATGGATAGGAAACGTACCCTCAATCACGGGCGGTGCCTGTGGAACTGCTGCCTGGTGGACGTTATAGGCCCGTCCATACTGTAATTGTCCCTGCTGCACAGGAACTGCTGGAATAGCTGGTAATACTGGCACCTGGGCTGGAGTTGGACAAGTAGGTGGGAAAGGCGGCCTCTGTGGCTCATGTCGGGCACCCTGCTGCTGCTGCGGTGGTACTCCGCTCTTATCAGGACAATCCTGACGTTTGTGGCCAATCTTATCACATTTGAAACACTTCCCTTGGAAGTTTCCTCCTCGCTGTCCATGCTGACCACGGCCCCGGTGAGCGTTATCATTTCTGCCCTGGCATTGCTGGTCCTGTTGAAACTGTTGTTGACCATTCTGCCTCTGTTGCACTGGAGCTACTGGAAAGGTTGGTAGGGCTAGTACCTGAGCTGGTGCTGGGAGAGCAATTGTAAACAGTGGCCCCGGTGGATCATTACGGGCACTCTGCTGCTGGGGAGCTCTAACACCCTCTGGGCAATCCTGGCGTCTATGGTCGTGCGTGCCACACACAAAACATCGGCCTCTAAAGTTACTCCCCCTCTGACTCTGCTGTTGATGATGTCGTCCTTGCAGACTTGGAACTTTATTCCCCTTTCGAAAATGCTTCATTGTACCACGTTGTTGATTAGAACCGACTCGGTCTTGGGCAATCTGTAGTTGAATTTTTGGGGTCCTCGCACATTTGTCAGCCTTATTCACATGCACTTGGCTAACCTCTCTAGGTCTTTTGCCTCCTTCTAGTTGTATGTTGCGTTCTTGGTATTGTAAAACTACAGTGGTAACTTCTTGTGCCACGATACCCGCTAACTCGGCGGTTGGTATTCTCTCCAGGGATACCCGAGGTGTGAGTCGATCTTGCCCGTTGATTCCCTCAACCGTTCTAGCTAGTTCTTCTTGACGATCCATCTGAAAATTTAAGTAAACTTGGATGAGTTCATCATTCAAATAAACAAACCGCGGAAGTACGAATTCCCAAAGTACAGAGATGAATACAACATTCCTAATATTTAGGGTTCTATATCAAAGAAAGCTCAGCGGAAAACATAATAAGCTGTACAGATCCTAAAGGACACTAGAACCTGATGCTCTGATACCACCTGTGACACCCCGACTAATTAAATACCGGGTAGCTACTCCTTTATTAAATTAATTCAAAATGCCAAGTTGGCTCAGTTAATAGCATCACTGTCGAAAACATTTTATTATTACTAACCACCTAGTATTTAAAAAGTAAGTTGCCAAATTTTAATGTAAGTCTGATTAATATGCAACAAGTGTAATGAAGAAATAAATAACACCATTCACCATACTGAAGTAAAACGAATAACCATCACAATAGAGTAAATAAAGTCTGGAGGAAAACTCCTCACTACAATCCCATAACAGAAATAAATAACCGAATACTGAAATAATACATGCTAAAGTCTGAAAACTGAAATGTAAAAGATGACTCTAAATAGAAATGGGCAACATGCCCTACAACTGATAGATAGTGACTCTGGAATCCAAAAGATAGAAGCGTCTACAAGCCAATCCCTGTAGCTTCCACAAACAGCTACAGCTCGTCACCGGAATGAGTATCCTATGCTTGGTGTCCTTGTGGCTGGGCACCTAAAATGGTTTTACAAGAAAAGTAGATTTGAAAAGCAAACGGGTCAGAGCCCGAATGTGGAGTTATATTTTAAAAACCTGCAAGTGCTTTAAAAACATTTAAAACATAAAATGCAAAGTACATGTTAGGACGTACACTCACATGATATTCTCACCTCTCGTCTAACTGTGCACTCCTAACGTAAGTACCCATCTACAACGACACAAACCACTAGCTAAGTGACATCATCTCTAGCTAGACTATCATAGGTCCTACCCATATTACTTGGTTCTATTAACATTATAACGCTCGTAATTAAGTAGGGGTTTAACGTAAACTCAGATGCTCAATATGCAATATATATATCACTATCAGTTAACTCGCTATATTTCTCGAAGCAATACTGTAATTATATTTACAACATTTGCATGAAGGTTCACATTAATTTATTGCATATTATTCACATCATAAATATACAATATAAGCACCCCGAGAACTAAGCTGCGGTGCACACATACTCTGCTATCCATCCCGGTACATCACGTACATGAGGATCACGTATTCCGAATCTCTCAGGAATAGTTCAGATAACACAAATCACAAATAGTGGAGGCGAACATAATTCAACATATCCATGGTCACGCACATACCTACGCTCCATAGTCAGCTGACTCAATAACTCACAATCAAGTCATTCTCTTGAATTATGTCCTCTAGGTACCAATCTAAATCCGGGCACACAAGGATTAGAAGGTCCTAAGCGAACGTAAACCTCCCGTGATAGAAAGTATGGTAGGTATGTCATACACACAATTCATATACTAATACTAAGTAAACACACGTCTTAGTAAAACCGTAATTTAATCGTAGTACATATCGCATTCTCGTACTAACTTATAATATCTATACTTAAATATTTTCGGTTTATCATCATTCACGCCATAATCTATTCTCACGTCGTAGTAGACACTCACGTCTCAACCCAAACGGTTCATTCTAATTTAACTCACTTGTATATAATTTCCTTCTCATAAATACCCAAATGTCCCAAACCTATCACTACATCATCATCGGAATGTTAACTATATCCTCGAACAAGTTTACGGGACTCCAAAAGTCAAAACAGTTCAAAATAGCCCAAACTGTCAGCTCGTTAGAAGTCTCGTTCGAACGAGACTGTTCGAACGAGATTCCTCTGTCAACTCGTTAGAAGTCTCGTTCGAACGAGGCTGTTCGAACGAGATTCCAGTTCGTTCGAACGAACTGTACCTTTTAATGATATCTCGTTCGAACGAGATATCGAACGAAATCCCTTCTCATTAGCAGCGACTGGTCAACTCGTTAGAAGCTCGTTCGAACGAGTTCATTCGAACGACCTGGGAATTGCTTCTAACGACTGACCAGTTTCGGCCCAGATTTTTCCCCAATTCGTTTTCATCCATTTTTATCACTTCTAATCTCTTCCAAAGTTCATCCCAACAACGTTTTAGGGTCTCTAATTCATCCTAAACATATTCAAGTCCTCTCCTAACATGTTTTCAAGAATTAAATCTCTCTAACATCAATCAAAATATAAATCTCTACATTTTTTTCCCAATTATTTCAAGAACATGAACCCTAACTTTTGAATCATGAATTAACCCAATAAAATCCGTTTTAAATTTCACTCAATCATAATTATCATCAGTAGGAACATCTACCTATCATTCTACATGCAAATCATCCTCAAGATTTCAAGTTCTAAGCTCAATTAACATGGGTTTTCATTATCTTTCAAGAACAATTGATATCCTTCAATTTCTAACATGGAAAAGACATTATCTGAAATTAAATGGAATAAAGTCACTTGCCTTGGTTCGATTTCTTATTTGGTGTAGGTTTGATGGAGTTTTTTTCTGCAGAATTTCCTCTCTTCCAAGCTCCTTCTTCAATGGTGGCTTAAGGTGGCTAGGGTTTGTTTTGGAAAACTTAGAAACTCTTCTAATAACCTACGTAGCCTAAAGGGTTAATATGGTTTGGTTAATGGGCTTAATGGGTTTAATCCACATCAGATTTACATCTCTAATTTTCGTCACTTTTAATTCCTCAAAATGTAAAATTACCAAAATACCCTTTATGATGCCGGTATGGCCTAAAAATACCCCGGAATCCAAACTACACCCCCGGCTAGTGTTTTCTGACTATCTCGACCCTTCCGGACGCGTTGGCGCACTCAAAATGACCATACGGTTTATAGATTTTAAATTCACTTTTATAATCAAAATATTATATCGTGACGCGGCGGTCCCACGCGTCTCAACAAAATTTCTAAAATGTCGTATATAAATCTCACGATAACTTTTATAATACCAAATACATATATCAAAACATGTATGCACATAATCAAATACCAACTCGCATCTCGTTAGTATTTATAACCCGGATTAATTTCCAATTAATACGCATTTAATTAATTAATCCCAAAAATAAATATAACCAAAAGTACGGGGTATTACATTAGTGTGCCCACCTAACATGCACATTCACTTTCTTATAGTAAATCGTGATTCGATGGGAACTAACATCATATTTTTATTATTCTCTTTCTTTCATATACCTTTTAGGATGATTCCTCTTCGTCCTTCCCGTAACATGAGTTGGGTAATCCTTTTTTCTCACTTATTTTCACATCACACATATTGTACACATGAATCATATCTCGGAGGAAAAGGAGAACATTATTATAGCCCACAAGAAACTGAATGGGAGGAATTGATACTTAACACCTTTCCATTCCGTAACTTTGTCCCCGAACCCTCGATTCATTTGGTTTCGCACACATCAATTTGTCTTTTGATGTCCTAATTTTGAAGACATCTACCTTTTTTTTTTTAGCAAAATAGGCTGGTGAATCCATTTTCAACATTTTCCTCCCCCTTTGACGGTGGCCGATTTACATCCGTGGAAGCCCACAAATATCGCGTGAGTGGTGAAAAAAGGATTCCTATCCTCGAATCCCCACACACATGGAGAGAGAGTTTCCCATTTTCTCTTTCCATTTCAAGGCCATCCCATGTCGAAGGAATCCTTAGATGACCACACCTAACTCCCATCATTCACATCAATTTGTTGGTCAAGTAAGGTGTCTTTTAATACTAATACAGTGACTGACTCCCCCAAAATGATCCACCAAATATCCACTAGGGCAGCCTGGATTGTAACCTCAAAATGCGAAAGGTTCAGTCCTCTACAATCTATTGACTCTCAAACTCTAACTCGGTCAATTGATTCACATCCATGGGAGTAACCGTCATGTTCCCTATGCTTAAGTGGAATGTACGGGTGGTGTCCCGCTATCTTTTTCCCAAAGAGCACAACATTGCCGAAGAGTGCGGCATCTCATCTAAAGCCCCTGTCAAAGGACCAAATCCATTAGCTTCTAATATTAACCGCACTACTTGGGGGAGATTCTAACACACCTTCCTTATCCCCATTAAACCATTATAATATATGCCCAATGAAGAAACGTACACCTTCACGTAAGTGAAAAATCTTTAAAAATCCCAGAAAAATAAAAACCAAAAGGATAAATAAAAAATATCTGAATAAAATAGACAAGAACTTACATAACCATTCGGGTTCTTCACCCTTGCCAAACGTTGATTCTTAAGTTTTGTAGCAAGATCCTCTTGTCTAGCACAGTCTCGAAGTTGTTATAAGTATTCTCACTCCCAAATATCAATGCTTCAACATCATGCCACTCTAGGTCAGCCTAGTCATTGGTGGCCACCAAATAGTTGTTAGCCATACCTTCCATGAGTTATTTCAAAGAAAACACACTTAATACATACTTCTAGAGATAAATAATAGGAAGTTCACTCATTTGTGGGTGTAAGAACTGAAAAAACCGCTCTTTTTTATAAGGTACTAGGGGGCCTGTCAATTAGCAGTTCCCTGGTCGTACTTATTGGGAATAAAAATTCACCTTCCTCGAGAAGACCAAGAGTCCATGTCATGTGTCTATAGGCACACCCTAGACTATAAATATCAACAGTGCACCAAAATTGTCATGAAAATACCAAAAAATCCAAAAATTGACTACAAAATTTTAAAAAAAAATCCCCAAAATCTCTAAAAGGGCATGAAAATCCAAAATCTCAAAAAAAACACAAAATTGTCAAAAGGATTGCATCGGTATAAAGATAAATCGGAATAGAAAATGGGCCGCTTTTCATAACCATTGATCATATGTCACATTTATCAACTTTTCTCTCTCTTTAGATCTGCAAAATTGACCTAGATCTGCAGAATTGACCTCCACCCCCTGAATTAGGTCGATATCACTCTTTTTGTTCATGAATTGACCTGGGCTTGAAAAGTTGGGCCCGACCCTCTTAATTCGATTGCTATCACTCTTTAGGTCCACATAATTAATTTAGACCTAAAGAATTGGCCCCGACCCTCTCAATTAGGTCATTATCACTCTTTAGGTCCATGGAATCTAATTAACCCCATACAATTGTCCTCGACCTTCTGAATTACGTCTGTGTCACTCTTTAGTACCATAAAATTGATCTATGCTCAGAGAATTCACCTCGACTCTCTAAATTAGGTCATTATCACTCTTTAGGTCCACACAATTGACCTAGGCCTGAAGAATCAACCTTAACCCTTTTAATTAGATCACTGTCACTCTTTAGGTCTATAGATTTAACATAGGCTACTAAAATCATCCTGGGCCCTCCAAATTGGTTGCTTTCACTCTTTAGGTATGTAGAATTGACCTAGCCTCGACCCTCTGAATTTTTTCATTTTCACTCTTTAGGTTTGCAAAATTTACCTAGGCCCACATAATTACCCTTGAACCTCTAAATTTGGTGGCTACCTCATTAATCCTCTGTAGAGGCTCTGACCTGCTGAATTGGTAACTCATGCTCCTTAGGTACTATTCGTTAAGCATTTACCCTCAAAGCTCGTAACCTTCCATAAGGTGTCAATCTTTCAACGAATTTTACTTTTTTTAAGCTCTCCCGTCAAGGGGCTCTGTAGACATCCCATCCTAGTACCCTTCATATAGCTCCTTATGTCCCTAACATTATTCCTTTCACCCTCAGACCCCATGTCTTATGCCAAACCCTAACCTAGAGGCCATTGGGTGATTTCGAGCTCCGTTTGACTTTGAGAAGATATTGAAGTTGAGAGTAGCTCATTTCACTTTTATAGGGCTAGGTCCACTATTTTTAACAGTCCATAACACATGTAAATCAGCCTTACGATTTGCGTGTACTTGCCTATTAGCTTCAAACCCTATCCTAGAGGCCACCCGGTGTATTTGAGCTCTGTTTGACTTTGGTCAACTCTTGGAATCAAGAGTAGCTCAATTAATTTTCTCAGGGATCTAAATACCCTCTCCAATAATCCATACCATGCGTGAATTAACCATACGGTTAGCTTTTACTTGCCTTTTTACTCCAAGAACCCCATCCTAGAAGCCATCGGGCGCTTCTGAGACCTGTTTCACTTTGGCCAACTCTTAGACCCGAGAGTGGATTAATAGATTTTCATATGGCTCTAAATACCCTTTTCAACTATTCTAGATGTGCATGATTCGGACATATGGTTTTCATTTTATTCCTATTTTTCTGAAAAAGTTCCTTTCAAACTGGCTATAGGCACCCCCAGACCTTATGCCTATCAGCATACAAGAACTTTACTTCACCAGTAAGTTAGGAAAATGAAAATAGGTAAGACAGGGCCTATGTCGATCAACAGACCCCTAAACTCGAGATTTTTCTATTTATGTAGGTCATGACCTCATTCCCAAGGACCCTCTTTTTGAAAGATCAAAAGAGCCTCTGCCTCAAAATCAATGTGTCATTTTTCCAAAAATACTATTTTCTAAACATCCTCTCCACTTTTCTTACATCACCATCACCCATATTTTTCCAGCCATTTGACCAGCACTTCACCACTACTCCACCATCATAAAAAACAACTTACTTCATCTCAAAATCATCAATAAAGTCTCATAGAAGGTCTACCTCCACCTCTTTGAAGCTCATTTAATTAGTGTTACTTATCACATTTCCTTTATTCTTTGCATATATTTTATTTATTCTCACTCTAACTAATTTATTTTTTATACTTATATGCACAAAATATAGTTTCACAATCTAAAAAAGCTAAGAAAGAGGGTTTAATCTTTAAACGATAAATTAGGATGTTCCTCCCCTTTTTCATGGTTTCTACACTTGTACACATTTTTCCAACAAACTAAAGGAAATTCTAGTTTGGGGTTCATGGGTTAAATCCTAACTTTGCGTGTTATTGAACTACGTGAACCTTGATGCCTTTTAGATTATGTTATCATCCCGAGTCGTCTTCAGGATTCTAGTCACATCTTCTTATTTCTTTACTTTACTTATTCTCATTTTTACTAGTATCATATGTACTAGTCTATATGCTGTTAGTAACACCATTATACATGCATATTCACTTCTTCATAGTAAATCATGATCCGGTGGTTACTCACATTATAGAGAGAGAGGTTCATAAGTGAACCAAAATAATAAAACATTTTAATGAACCTAATAAGACATTAAAAAATAACTCTTAATTCTATGTTGTAATTGGTCTGCACCAGCGACAACGGACACCCGTTTTTTAATAAACTCCCTCCCCCCAATTTGCCATCAGTTCGAAAAGGTATAGGGCGTCCATACAAAGCCCACCTCTCACACCCCACACAAAATTGGAGACACACCCAACCTGATAAATACCAACTAGATTCACGATGCAACCCACAATCATAAACCCCAAAAAAACATCTCCAAATAAATTTCAGTCCAAATCCACTTTTAATGGCGATGATAAGGGGCGATTTTAGTCCAGATCTAGAACCGACTTGATCTCTCTTCCTTTTAATTTTTGGATTTGTGCATGGAAATTTTGTACTGTTGTAAAAATATTGATTTTTTAGTTCTGGTGATGGGTTTTGGTTGAAATCCACTGCTCCAAATGAGGGATGTTTGGTTGTTATTTTTGTGATTGCATTGGTGGCTGTTGATGGTGGTAAAAGGTAGGCGGTGAGGTAGTGACTAGTTTATAGTAGGTGGTGACAAATTTATAGCAGGTGGTGAGGTGGTGACGGGTTTACAGTAGGTGTTAAGTTCGTGGAGGGGGCATTGTTGCCCCAGTTCGAACCTCCCCATTTTCGAATACCCCAGACCCAATTTTAGGTGGTTGTTATAACGTGGTCGGATCTGAGGTATGGAAGGTGGCTAGTCAGAGTTGGAGGTCTTGTTAGTGTTGTGTTCAGGTTCAAGGGGTTTGGTAGTAGATGAGTTAACAAGCGGTAGGGTAACTGGTGGATAAAGGTCGGGGCTGCCCTTGTAGGTGTTGGGGTGGGGGTAAGGTTTGTGAGGTGTGTGGGTATATTAAAAAAAGCATATGCCCGTTGCCAATGGCACGGACCAAATACAATAAGGAATTAAGGGTTATTTGTTAATGTCGTATTAGGTTCATGAAAATGTTCAATAATTTGGTTCAGTTGTGAACCTCTCTCTCTCTCTCTCTCTCTATATATATATATATATATATATATATATATATATATATATATATATATATATATATATATATATATATATATATATATATATATTTGTCTCTGTGTGTGTGAATTATTATTTTTATACATACATTTGATTTTATGCACATAAGAAAATTACTAACAATTTAATTTTCATATAAAAAGAGGTATTACTATAATTTAAAGTGTTATTAATTTACAATCATAAATCATGACTATTTTTTACCATATGTGGAAAGTGTTTTTACAATATCACTTGTAATGATTATGAATCGTGAATAAGTTTTCAACATATTTATAAGATTCTAAAAAATTTCGTTTATAATTGTTTAATCTAATTATCTTTTATTATAATTGATATTATAAATTTGAAATAAAAACAGAATATATAAAAATACAGTAATTACAGAAAATGCAAAAATATATAAATTCAGAATTTTACTTGTAGTGCAGAATATAAGAACGATTTTTGACAGAATATAATCCGAGCCATGTTAGAACAATCTCCTTAAGATAAATTTATTCCCTCGACAATGTGCTTCAAGGTGATGAATAATTATCTACCAAGATAGAACGGATTTCTGAATTAATCAAGCAGGACAATAATGATTAATCTCAACGAACACAAATTTGTGTTAACTCAACCAGACAGAATGAACAATGTGTATGAAATGTATGCAATAGCAGTAATGGAGGAGGAGAAATTCTGAAAAAGTTGTTACATTTTCAAAATTTGTCATTTTTCAAAAAATGGAGGGGGAACAGATGTATATATAGCAAAAGAAGTTGACTGTCAACAGTTAAATTTGGTTTAATAGCACTTGACTGTTGGGAATAACTATCAACTGTTAATTAATTAATTTTGTAATTAATTAATTAAGCCCAGAAAATTAATTAATTCGGCCCAAAAAGTGTAAGGGATTTTATAAGCCCAAGCCCGAACCGAACCAAGTCGAGTTGAGTCGGTCGGATAGACAACGGTGCGTGCGCGCGTGTGTGGGATTTGGGCCCAAGCCCAACACTTTCATAGTATAGGCCATCTCCTCTTCAAATAGTTGGGATACGCCAAAGGCAACCGAGCCTTAGTCCATATTTAGGGTTTTATTAACTCTTCAATTTTTCACTACTCTTTCAATGTGGAACAAGAGTTAATACTCACACAATTCATTAACTTTCATTACTTTCTGAGTCACTTTGGAGACATATTTATAATTCATAACTTAATAGAATTGAACAAGTGAATATACTACGTTAATCTCCTTGCGTGGGAGAACGCGCTCGTATATGGTCATACAATTTTTGTAGTGTAGATCCCACCTAAATTTGAGCTCAAAGTTTCTCACAAATTGTTGTCCAATACCCATTTTCTAAGAATCCCTCACATGAATGATATATCGGTATATATAAATATATGCAAGATGCAAATGCAGACACAGGTTGTGTAAAATTAAAACTTTATTGTTTCAGGAGAAGTAGCCTAGTGGCCTAGAACTTTCCTTAATGATATACCATCCGATTTACTTGGTTACTCAGTAGACTTCACGTATTTGAACCGTCAACCATTTTTGTAAACCTAGACGACAGTATTCACACAATAATTCTTTAGCACAGTTGGTTCTCACATTTGTGTTCATTTTGGCCATGAACACCCCTTGGTTCCTTGAGTATTTTAGAGAATTTGCCTTTCATTATTCTCATAGAAGTGCCCCCCTTCTTACTCACGTAGGTGATATCTATAAGGAGTATTATTTTATACCCCATGTTGATACCAAAATTAATATGCTGATGTGGACAAATAGTATGAAGACACGTGTCGATCTACGTGGCACAATAACAGCGAGGAAGATCATTTACTGAACAACCATGGTTGGTACCGAGCAACGAGAATACACCGAGGAGCTCTATCATGCCGAGGAACTCCATCCGAGGAACTCTATCATCCCGAGATACTCTAAGCACTCCGAGGAACTCTTGATCAACGAGCAACTAAGGCGGTCCGAACTGCACCTCGGCCGTGTCATCAATTATCAGACGGACAACTGTTCAACTATTCATTAGATTCTTGACGCACACGCTGCATTAAATGTATTACCCATTCATATGTATATCATTTAATGTATTGGACCTTTCATGTACAGCCTCGAGGCTATAAATACCTTGTATCAATCCCATTCAAGGGGACCGGAATTTCTTGAGAGAACTTGTAATCAAGAATTCCACAAACACTCAGCAATAACATAACAGTGGACTTATTCCTAGCCGAACCACTTTAAAAGTCTTTGTCTTATTTATTTATCTGTGATTGAATAATTAGAGCGATCTAGTTTTTTACATCAACAGATTGGCGCCGTCTGTGGGAAACGACTGTTGTTATCGTTTTTCATAAAAATCATTTATCACCAATGGCAGATAATCCAGAATCCAGTAATCGAAATGCTGGAAATACTGGAAATCTTCCAAATCCA
Source organism: Sambucus nigra (assembly GCA_949130495.1). NCBI lineage: Eukaryota > Viridiplantae > Streptophyta > Magnoliopsida > Dipsacales > Adoxaceae > Sambucus > Sambucus nigra. The sequence goes on along the minus strand of OX422212.1, from coordinate 613,303,829 downwards.
TCTGCATCTCCAGATCTAGCCGGAATTATGATGAATCTGGCTCAGGGACAAACCTCCATGCAAGAATCTATGAGGCAACTCCTTCAAACTCTTCAAGGCGGTGTACCTACTCATTCAGGGCAAAGGACTGATCATGGGCAATCACGATCCAGACGTATTGGGTCATATCGCAATGGGGAATCCAATGATTCTTCTTATCAACCTGGGCGAACTTCATCAATACGGGCTACGGATACAGATCAACATATCTCTCTTTCTCCGGAGAGAACTAGCGCTTTAGAAAGATTAAGCAGGGTGTCTCCTTTCAGTCGGTTAGGACCAAGGAGGAACATGAGTCCACCTAGGGCTCCATCAGGAAGTTTTCGACCACCACCAGGTTTGAGAGAAGGATCTGCACAATCACGACCAATTACTCGTCGAGATAAATCTCAGGAAGCTACGTCAGAGCAATCAGTTGCTCGGACTAAGCGTCCCGAGGAAGGGAATGAAGCATGGAAAGGTTCCATTCAACGATTGGAGGATAGACTGGGAGAAATGGCTAAGGCGAGGAACCCCTTACAGAGAACTTTTGTTCAAGGGACACCTTTTGTGCAAGCCATTGTGGATTTCCCTACACCATCGAAATTCAAAGCACCTGTAGTGATCCCCAAGTACGATGGAAAGACAGATCCCGTACTTCATATAGAACAGTACCAAGCTGCTGCAGATATCTATGCTGTCCCCGACGAGATGAGGTGTAGAGCATTCTCGGGAACTCTTACCGGATCTGCACAGATATGGTACAATAATCTTCCTCGGGGTAAGATTTCAACTTTTGTTCAGTTAGCCGAGCTGTTTATTGGTAATTTTTGTTTTGGAGCAAAACCAGTAAAGCGAGTAGCGCACTTACTAAGTGTTAGACAAAAATCAGGAGAAAGTACTAGAGATTACATAACTCGTTTCAATAACGAGAAGTTGGAAGTCATAGATTATGAAGAAAAGACAGCAATCACTGCTTTGATGAGTGGTTTGCTGCCTAACAAGCTATACTATACTCTAGCCAAAGATCCGCCTAAAAATATGTCGGAATTGATGGCAAAGGCGGCCAAAATCATGAATGCCGAGGAGGCTATGACTGCGAAGAAGAATATGGATAAAGAAGTTAAAGTGGAGGTCGACAAATCTAAGAAGAAAGATCAGAAAGGTAATGGTGGTGACAAACATTCCAGGAATAACAGGATAAAGTTGGAAGCCCTAAAGAAGTATGATAATTATACTCCATTGAAAATGGGTATTAATCATGTTTTAGAAGAGATCAGGAATAACGAGGAAATCAAATGGCCAGAGAAACTGAAGACAGATCCAGACATGAGGAATAAGACCAAATATTGCGAGTTTCACAAAGATCATGGCCATATGACCAAAAATTGTATAGCCCTTCAGAACGAGATTGAAACACTCATTCGAAGAGGAAAATTATCAAAGTATGTAGATCGCAGAGGTGAGAGGACAAATGAGGACAGAATTAGAAAGAGATCTAGATCTCCTCGTCGTGCAGAGGAGAAAAATAGGAGGGACCATGAAGAGGATCCAGATGATGACCCCGATCTTCCCAAGAAGCCAAGAAAACCTGAACGAGAGGTATTTTCCATACGTTTTGGATCATTTCATTGTAACGTTATTACAGGGGGAGATGCAGGAGGAGGAGACCTTACTGCAGAAAGAAAAGCTTATCTCGGAGAGGCTCAAGCTTGCTCATATATTCAGCGAATAAACCTGGCCGAGGATGATCGTCCGAGGAAGGTAAACAAAGAGAAGCTTGTAATTGGTTTTTCAAAAAACGACCTGGCAGGTGTTCTTTACCCTCATGATGATCCTTTGGTGATCAAAATGAGAATGAAGGACATGATCATTTCAAGGGTGTTGGTAGACAATGGTAGTTCGGCAGACATCATGTACTATTCATGCTTTGATAGCCTGAATTTGAAATTATCTCAATTGGAACCTTATCACAGACCCCTTCTGGGTTTTGCTGGCGAGAAAGTTTTTCCACTTGGGACGATCAAGTTGGATATATTCATTGGAACCTGGACTGTTTGTCGAACAGAAAGAATACGATTCTTTGTGATGGATAAGAATGTGCAATCGGCCTACAACATCATCATGGGAAGAGTTGGATTGAAGAAGTTCGAAGCCGTTCCTTCAACAGTACATCAATGTTTGAAATTCCCAACAAATTTTGGAGTTGGAGTGGTGAAAGGTGATCAAAAAGTAGCTCGGGAATGCTATTATTCGTCGGCCGAGCAAGAAGAACTAGAAGGATCGATGAAAAAGACTACTACTTATCAAGTGGATGAATGTACAGAAATTGAAACTCTTGATCCTAGAGATGAGTCCCAACTTGTGAAAGGGCAAGTGGTAGAATCTACAGAAAATGTTATTCTGGACGACGAACATCCTGAACGAATAACACAGATAGGTTCATCGTTGGATATGTCAATAAAAGAGGAGTTGATAACTTTCTTGAAGAATAGGAAAAATACTTTTGCTTGGAGTCATGAAGACATGCCAGGAATAAATCCAAACTTCTTATGTCATGAACTCAATGTGAATAAGGAGATTAAACCTGTAAAGCAGAGAAGAAGGGTGTTTAGTCCCGAGAAGAACCAGGCCATACAGGAGGAAGTCGAGAAACTCCAGAAAGCCCAATTCATTGAAGATGTAAAATATCCAGATTGGTTGGCAAATGTGGTGATGGTAAAGAAGAAAAACAACAAATGGAGAATGTGTATCGATTTCACCGATCTCAATAAGGCATGCCCCAAGGATCATTTTCCATTGCCCAGAATTGATCAACTGGTGGATGCTACCTCGGGACACGAGCTACTCAGCTTCATGGATGCTTACTCTGGCTACAACCAGATCAAAATGAAACCTGAAGACAGGGAAAGTACTTCTTTTATTACCCCTAGGGGAACTTATTGTTATAATGTTATGCCTTTTGGTTTAAAAAATGCAGGTGCAACATATCAGCGGTTGATGAACAAAGTTTTTACCGAACAAATCAGCCGCAACATGGAGGTCTATGTCGATGACATGCTCACTAAAAGCAAGAAAGCTGCTGATCATTTGGTTGACTTGAGTCAAACTTTTGATCAATTGGATAAATACCAAATGAAGCTTAACTCGACGAAGTGCACCTTTGGAGTACGAGAAGGAATTTTCCTCGGATACATCGTCAATCAGCGAGGTATTGAGGCAAATCCAGATAAGATCAAAGCTCTTCTAGGGCTGCGATCTCCGACGACGAAGAAAGAAGTGCAGAGTCTTACCGGACGAGTTGCAGCGCTCAACAGATTTGTATCTCGAGCAACTGATAAATGCATACCATTCTTCAAAACACTTCGAAAAACCTTTGAATGGAATGAGGAATGTGAAAAAGCTTTTCAAGACTTGAAGAAATATTTGGGAGCACCCCCACTGTTGTCCAGACCAATAACAGGAGAAAAGTTGTATTTGTATTTGGCAGTATCAGAGAACGCAGTCAGTTCAGCGTTGATCAGATTGGAGAATGGAGTCCAGAAGCCAATTTATTACACAAGTAAGGCTTTCCGAGGTGCAGAAATCAGGTACCCAAAGCTAGAAAAATTGGCATTGGCACTAATTGAAGCAAGTAGAAGAATGAGGCCATATTTCCAAGCCCATACCATCATCGTTTATACTGATATGCCATTGAGACAAGCCCTCCATAAGCCAGAAAAATCAGGGAGACTGATGTACTGGGCAGTAGAACTTGGTGAATATGATATTGTGTATGAGCCCAGATCATCATTCAAGGGGCAAGCTGTAGCAGATTTTATAGCAGAGTTCACGTACCCTGATACCCCCGAGGAGCAAAAGGTGCCTGCTGATCTACCTGTGGACGATACAGGATCAACAGAAACATTTGCTGACCTACCTGTGGACGATACAGGATCATCTGAAATAGGTCCAAACCAGCCAAGGTAGGTAAAAGGACTTGTGGATGTAGAGAAATCATTATATTCAAACTCAGACCAACCACGGTTGGTAAAAGGGTACGAGCAGATGACTGACGAGGAGCGAAAGATACCGGGGGATGATGGAACAAAACAGCAGATATTTTATCGAGGAACTCTGACAGATAAAAAATTTGAAGACGAAATACCTACATGGATATTATATGTAGACGGATCATCCTGCACAGCTGGTTGTGGAGCAGGAATTGTTTTGATCACTCCAGACGAGATTGACATGGAATATGCTTTGCGATTCCAATTCAAAGCCTCTAACAATGAAGCGGAGTATGAGGCCATGATAGCAGGTCTTAATCTAGCAAAGACTATGGAAGCACAACAAGTGATGGTATTCAGTGATTCTCAATTAATTGTGTATCAGATGATGGGAATGTATGCGGTTAAAGGAGATTTAATGATCAAATATCATGCAAAGGTGATGAAATTGTTGACAGAATTTGAGGCCATTCAATTGGTGAGAATACCGAGGATGGAGAATGTACAAGCAGACGCACTGGCCCGACTAGCATCAGCTACTCGTACCGAGATGCGAAGAACCATACCGATTGAAGTATTAGAAGGTCGGAGCATAGATGAAGATCTGACAACGAATGTGATTACCCTTGATTTAGGACCATCTTGGATGGATCTAATCAGGAAATATGTTGAAGAGGGTGAATTGCCGGAGGACAAACTCGCTGCCAAGAAACTGAAGTATAAAGCTGCTCGGTATGTATTAACTAATGGTATTTTGTATAGACGAGGAATTATGGCAGGTTTGCAGAGATGTGTACATCCCACCGAGGTGAAAGAATTGATTGAAGAAATCCATGAAGGATCTTGTGGAGCTCATGTAGCAGGTCGAACACTTTTACAAAGAGTGATGACACAGGGATATTACTGGCCGACAATGAGGGCTGATTGTATAGCCTATGCCAAGAAATGTGACAAGTGCCAACGTTTTTCCTCCATCCGACGAACTCCATAAGCATTGCTAACACCAATAACTTCCCCTTGGCCATTTGCCATGTGGGGAATTGATTTGGTTGGACCACTGCCGACCACCCGAGGAAGATTCAAGTATCTCGTAGTTGCAGTGGACTATTTTACTAAGTGGGTGGAAGCTGAGCCTCTTATCAATATGACGTACGAGAAGGTATACCAGTTTGTATGGAAGAATATCATTTGTCGATATGGTCTCCCTCATGCTTTCATCACAGATCATGGAACACAATTTGATAATGAAGAATTTGCTGCCTATTGTCATCAGTCGAATGTTTTGAAGTTTCATTCAGCACCAGGCCATCCCCAAAGCAATGGACAGACTGAAGTGACGAACAGAACATTACTAAATGGATTGAAAAAGAGGCTAAGTGAAGCTAAAGCAAATTGGATTAATGAGCTCCAATCAGTATTATGGGCCTACCGAACAACTCCCCGAGCAGCAACTGGAGAATCACCATATATGCTAGCATTTGGAAGTGAGGCTGTGATACCGGCCGAGTTGGGTCTCCCAACGCATAGAGTGCTGAATTTCAACTCTCCGATCAGTGACTTGATGAGAAGAATGGATTTGGATATGCTCGAAGAAGTAAGAGAAGAGGCAGCCATTAGGAATGCTGCTTATCAACAACGAACAGCTCTGTTCTACAACAAAAGGGTGAAGAAATACGATTTGAAGGAGGGTGATTATGTGTTGAAGAAAGTCATTCAGAAACAGAATAAACTGGAAGCAAACTGGCATGGACCTTACCGAGTTACAGAGGTTGTTCGACCTGGAACCTACAGAATAGCAACTCTAGAAGGAGAAGAATTTCAGAATGCATGGAATGCTGAACACCTGCGAAAGTATTATCAGTAATGTAAAATGTAAAGTATTTCCTTCATTATGAATAAAACGAGGATGGTTCACCATTTTCTTTCTGTTGAAAGTTTTTCGGGGAATATTAGTGTTGAACACTACACTGCTTGATAACAAGAAGAAGACTGCAGACTGCTCTACGGAGCCATGCTCTACGGAGCCATGCTCTACGGAGCGCTCTACGGAGCGCTCTACGGAGCAAAAGTGCTATAAGTAGCCAACCTCCTTTGGTTAGGAGGATAAGCTCTACGGAGCGCTCTACGGAGCAAATGTGCTATAAGTAGCCAACCTCCTTTGGTTAGGAGGATAAGCTCTACGGAGCGCTCTACGGAGCAAAAGTGCTATAAGTAGCCAACCTCCTTTGGTTAGGAGGATAAGCTCTACGGAGCGCTCTACGGAGCAAAAGTGCTATAAGTAGCCAACCTCCTTTGGTTAGGAGGATAAGCTCTACGGAGCGCTCTACGGAGCAAAAGTGCTATAAGTAGCCAACCTCCTTTGGTTAGGAAGACATGCTCCAAGGAGCCAAAAAGTTCGAAAGAACCCTACTACTCCTTTGATTAGGAGGTGTATACCAGCATGATCAACTACGGTTGGTAAGACTTTATATACTCTCGCATTACAGCTTATGTTGATCGGGAGGTAACATTATTACAAAAAGTTCTTTGAAGAACAAAATATTCCAAACTGTACCAAGTATGGTTGGTCGGGGATAAAAACCCACTAACTGTAGTTGGTCGACGAGGACAAAAGTATTGACCTTAGTTGGTCGGACACATGTTTATATTTTAAAATTGAACCAAGTATGGCTGGTCGGGGATAGAAACCCATCAACTGTGGTTGGTCGACAAACATTATTTATCCACCTTGGTTGGTTGGAAACAATTTTGAACAATTTATGCTTGTTATAAATTCTAAGTTGGTTGATGAACCATATAATTTGCAAACAGAAAAATAGCTATTGGCAAAACAGAAAATGAAATTCTTTCATTAAGATAAAAATGTATTACCACTACACCAAATCCTGCGAATGGTCACGCCCAGTTGGTCACGGCCCAAGTCCGCGACCAGCTGGTCGCGGACTTGGGCCGTGACCAACTCAATTTTTGGCGTGACCATTTTAATTTTTACACTGAGTCATGGATGCTTTGGAAGTGGTCACGGCTCAAGTCCCTGACCACTGTGGGTCACGGACTTTGGCCGTGACCCAAGGTGTGACCATGTTGGCGCCAAAACCCCGCCAAAATTCCCTCCAACTTGGTCGCGGATGGGTCACGGACTTGGACTGTGACCACCTCGGAAAAAAAAAATTGGTCGCGCAAATGGGGTCACGGCTAGGGGCCGAAACCAAATTTTGAAGTGGGTCACGGCTTGGGGCCGTGACCATACCTCATTTGAAGGGCTGTTAGTCGCGCATGGTGGTCAGGGCTGGAGGCCGAAACCAATTTCTGAAGTGAGTCACGGCTTGGGACCGTGACCATACCTCATCCGAAGGGAGTTTGGTCGCTCATGGTGGTCTGTTGGTTGAGCATGGTGGGTCACGGCCTAGGGCCGTGACCAGTGGTCAGGGGATAACTAATTGGTCGCGGAGGTTGGGTCACGGCTCTAGGCCGTGACCAGGTCCACATATTTAAAGATGATTTACTTACAACGCTACTCAAATTTCTGCCATTCGCGGTTAAGTTTGGACGATTTGGGCGATTTGGGATTTCGTCTATTTGGGTTTTTTGTTGATTTCATCTGACAATCGTGAAAGGTATGTGTGTATATGTGTGTGCATTTTGATTGGTTTTGATTTGTGGCAGCTATGTGTGTATGCGAGTGTATGTGTGTGTGTGTATGTATATGTGGGTGTATGTGTGTGTGTGAATTTCGATTTGTTATGATTTGTGGCAGCTATTTGTGTGTATATGTGTGTGTGTATAGATTACGAAAATAAACCCTAGATTGTATGTGTGTGTGTATAGATTACGACAATAAACCCTAGATTGTATGTGTGTGTATTTTTTTTACAAAATAGTATTCAAAACTCTAGACATTATGTGTGTGTATGTATGTGTGTATGTATAGATTATGTCAATAAACCCTAGATTGTATATGTGTATTTTTTTTGACAAAATATTATTCAAAACTCTAGACATTATATTTTTTTGACAAAATATAATTAAATGTTTATATAATAAGTAAAAAAAATTACAACCGCCTTATTGTTGGTTATATGTATGCATAGATTTATGTCAAAAAAAGTTAGGGTTTAAGTAAACCCTAGATTGTATGTGTGTGTATGTATAGATTATGTCAATAAACCCTAGATTGTATGTGTGTGTATTTTTTTGACAAAATATGCTTGTCTTGTTTTTTTTTGACAAAATATAATTAAATGAAATTTTTTTGACATAAGAGTCGCAAACACGTGTGCACATTACTATAGTGAGATATTGTTGGCTTGGTTGTTGGATACTATGTTGTATTTATTGAATTTATACTAGTGTCGATAAATGTACATGTTATTAAATTTGTTGGGTGTGTTCTTGATTTACCTATGAAAAAGTATATCATATATCTTGCGATTAATGTGCATTTTTTTACGTTTACGTCAAGATATTATGAGGCTACAACTTGACATGGAACAATACAACTTAATTCCGTTCATTCATATTTTAACTTGACATGTATGCTATAGTTATGTTGATTTTATACAGTTCTGTTTTAGTTTGAAATTTTTTGTGATCAACTTGATTGAATATGTATTTTAAAACCTTCAAATGGCGGCGTAATAATCATAACTACATTGTTTACGTATTGCAGACCTAACCAATTAGATACCACTTCTTCATTACATACCAGCTCTTCATTACACACCAGGTACTCTTTACTTTAACTAAAGTAGTTATATAATTGATATGCATTATTTATTAAATCTTTTAGATGATAGAAGGAGTACGGGATAATTATTGGTTGTTGGCTTGTTGTTGGATAGTATGTTTAAAGGAATATGTGATAATTAGAAGGAGTACGGGATAATTATTGGTTTGATTGTTGGATAATATGTTGAAAATATTTTAGACTCCCTGTTTCAGAATACGACGATAATTTGCTAATGTCTAGATATAAGCTTAAAAACATGGCGTTAGAGGGGAGAAACCCAAAACATCCCACAAGCGGCCCTGTGATAGGTAAAAATACGAAACAGTCCTCGTACGGTCCTGTGAGCGGCACCAACACCTCGCACGGGACCAATGTAACTCGTAGGAACTGACTGCGCTATCACGGGATCCCCGGTTTGAGAATACGACGATAATTTGCATATTTCTAAACTTAGGCAAACCATGGCGTTAGTGGGGGAAAACCCGAAACAGCCCCCGAACGGTTTCGTGGGAGGCACCAACACCTCCCACAAAATATATGTAACTCGTAGGAACTGACCGCACGATCACGGGACTCCCGATTTGAGAATACGGCGATAATTGAAAAATATCAGGACTTAGGCTTAAAAACATGGCGTTAGAGGGTGAAAATCCAAAACAACTCCCGAACAGCCCCCGAACGGCCCCGTGGGTGGTACCAACACTTCCCACGGGACCAATGTAACATATAGGAACTGACCCCACAGCCGCGGGACTCCCGGTTTGAGAATAGGAGAGATGTGAAAATGGGAATAAAAATTAGTCCGAGATGAATAGGAGAGAGGTGAGAATGGGAATAAAAATTAGTCATGGTTCGAAAGTTATTCTTGGGTTTGCAATTTGTGACCGTTCATCTTATTCACTTGTCGCGCAGGACCAATGTGACTCGTAGGAACCGACCGCGTAGTCACGGGGCTCCCGGTTTGAGTGTACGATGTAAATTTGTAAAAAATTAGACTTAAGCATAAAAAACATGTCATCGAAGGGTGAAAATGTAAAACAACCTTAAAACGGTCCCGTAAGAGTCACGAACACCTCGCACGGGACCAATGTAACTCGTAGGAACTGACCGTGTAGTCACGGCGCTCCCAGTTTGAGTGTGCGACGTAAATTTGTAAAAAATTAGACTTAAGCATAAAAACATGCCATCGAATGGTGAAAATGTAAAACAGTCACAAAACGGTCCCGTAAGAGTCGCGAACACCTCGCACGGGATCAATGTAAATCGTAGGAACAGACCGTGTAGTCACGGGGCTCCCGGTTTGAGTGTACGACGTAAATTTGCAAAAAGTTAGACTTAAGCATAAAAACATGCCCTCGAAGGATGAAAACCTAAAACAAACACCAAACGGTCCCGTAAGAGTCACGAACACCTCGCACGGGACCAATGCGACTCATAGGAACAGACCGCGTAGTTACGGGACTCGCGATTTGAGTGTACGACGTAACATGGCGTTAGAGGGTGAATACTCGAAACAGCCCCCGAACGGCCCCGTGGGTGGCACTAACACCTCCCACGGGACCAACGTAACTCGTGGGAACGGACGCCGCAGTCGCGGGTGTCCCGGTTTGAGAGTACGACGGTAATTTGCTTATTTCCACACTTAGGCTTAAAAACATGGCGTTAGAGGGTGAGAACTCGAAACAGCCCCCGAACGGCCCCGTGGGTGGCACCAACACCTCCCACGGGACCAACGTAACTCGTAGGAACTGACCCCGCAGCCGCGGGTGTCCCGATTTGAGAGTACGACGGTAATTTGCTTATTTCTACACTTAGGCTTAACATGGCGTTAGAGGGTGAATACTCGAAACAGCCCCCGAACGGCCCCGTGGGTGGCACTAACACCTCCCACGGGACCAACGTAACTCGTGGGAACGGACGCCGCAGCCGCGGGTGTCCCGGTTTGAGAGTACGACGGTAATTTGCTTATTTCCACACTTAGGCTTAAAAACATGGCGTTAGAGGGTGAGAACTCGAAACAGCCCCCGAACGGCCCCGTGGGTGGCACCAACACCTCCCACGTGACCAACGTAACTCGTGGGAACGGACCCCGCAGCCGCGGGTCTCCCGGTTTGAGAGTACGACGATAATTTGCTTATTTCCACACTTAGGCTTAAAAACATGGCGTTAGAGGGTGAGAACTCGAAACAGCCTCCGAACGGCCCCGTGGGAGGCACCAACACCTCCCACGGGACCAACGTAACTCGTGGGAACGGACCCCGCAGCCGCGGGAGTCCCGGTTTGAGAGTACGATGGTAATTTGCTTATTTCCACACTTAGGCTTAAAAACATGGCGTTAGAGGGTGAGAACTCGAAACAGCCTCGGAACGGCCCCGTGGGTGGCACCAACACCTCCCACGGGACCAACGTAACTCGTGGGAACTGACCCCGCAGCCGCGGGTGTCCCGGTTTGAGAGTACGATGATAATTTGCTTATTTCCACACTTAGGCTTAAAAACATGGCGTTAGAGGGTGAGAACGCGAAACAGCCCCCGAACGTCCCCGTGGGTGGCACCAACACCTCCCACGGGACCAACGTAACTCGTGGGAACGGACCCCGCAGCCGCGGGTGTCCCGGTTTGAGAGTACGACGGTAATTTGCTTATTTCCACACTTAGGCTTAAAAACATGGCGTTAGAGGGTGAGAACTCGAAACAGCCCCCGAACGGCCCCGTGGGTGGCACCAACACCTCCCACGGGACCAACGTAACTCGTAGGAACTGACCCCGCAGCCGCGGGTGTCCCGGTTTGAGAGTACGATGATAATTTGCTTATTTCCACACTTAGGCTTAAAAACATAGCGTTAGAGGGAGAGAACGCGAAACAGCCCCCGAACGGCCCCGTGGGTGGCACCAACACCTCCCACGGGACCAACGTAACTCGTGGGAACAGACCCCGCAGCCGCGGGTGTCCCGGTTTGAGAGTACGACGGTAATTTGCTTATTTCCACACTTAGGCTTAAAAACATGGCGTTAGAGGGTGAGAACTCGAAACAGCCCCCGAACGGCCCCGTGGGTGGCACCAACACCTCCCACGGGACCAACGTAACTCGTAGGAACTGACCCCGCAGCCGCGGGTGTCCCGGTTTGAGAGTACGATGATAATTTGCTTATTTCCACACTTAGGCTTAAAAACATGGCGTTAGAGGGTGAGAACTCGAAACAGCCCCCGAACGGCCCCGTGGGTGGCACCAACACCTCCCACGGGACCAACGTAACTCGTGGGAACTGACCCCGCAGCCGCGGGTGTCCCGGTTTGAGAGTACGACGGTAATTTGCTTATTTCTACACTTAGGCTTAACATGGCGTTAGAGGGTGAAAACTCGAAACAGCCCCCGAACGGCCCCGTGGGTGGTACTAACACCTCCCACGGGACCAACGTAACTCGTGGGAACGGACGCCGCAGCCGCGGGTGTCCCGGTTTGAGAGTACGACGGTAATTTGCTTATTTCCACACTTAGGCTTAAAAACATGGCGTTAGAGGGTGAGAACTCGAAACAGCCTCCGAACAGCCCCGTGGGTGGTACCAACACCTCCCACGGGACCAACGTAACTCGTCGGAACTGACCCCGCAGCCGCGGGTGTCCCAGTTTGAGAGTACGATGATAATTTGCTTATTTCCACACTTAGGCTTAAAAACATGGCGTTAGAGGGTGAGAACTCGAAACAGCCTCCGAACGGCCCCGTGGGTGGCACCAACACCTCCCACCGGACCAACGTAACTCGTGGGAACTGACCCCGCAGCCGCGGGTGTCCCGGTTTGAGAGTACGACGGTAATTTGCTTATTTCTACACTCAGGCTTAACATGGCGTTAGAGGGTGAAAACTCGAAACAGCCCCCGAACGGCCCCGTGGGTGGCACCAACACCTCCCACGGGACCAACGTAACTCGTGGGAACGGACCCCGCAGCCGCGGGTCTCCCGGTTTGAGAGTACGACGGTAATTTGCTTATTTCCACACTTAGGCTTAAAAACATGGCGTTAGAGGGTGAGAACTCGAAACAGCCTCCGAACGGCCCAGTGGGTGGCACCAACACCTCCCACGGGACCAACGTAACTCGTGGTAACTGACCCCGCAGCCGCGGGTGTCCCGGTTTGAGAGTACGACGGTAATTTGCTTATTTCTACACTTAGGCTTAACATGGTGTTAGAGGGTGAAAACTCGAAACAGCCCCCGAACGGTCCCGTGGGTGGCACTAACACCTCCCACGGGACCAACGTAACTCGTGGGAACGGACGCCGCAGCCGCGGGTGTCCCGGTTTGAGTGTACGACGGTAATTTGCTTATTTCCACACTTAGGCTTAAAAACATGGCGTTAGAGGGTGAGAACTCGAAACAGCCCCCGAACGGCCCCGTGGGTGGCACCAACACCTCCCACGGGACCAACGTAACTCGTAGGAACTGACCCCGCAGCCGCGGGTGTCCCGATTTGAGAGTACGACGGTAATTTGCTTATTTCTACACTTAGGCTTAAAAACATGGCGTTAGAGGGTGAGAACGCAAAACAGCCCCCGAACGGCCCCGTGGGTGGCACTAACACCTCCCACGGGACCAACGTAACTCGTGGGAACGGACGCCGCAGCCGCGGGTGTCCCGGTTTGAGAGTACGACGGTAATTTGCTTATTTCCACACTTAGGCTTAAAAACATGGCGTTAGAGGGTGAGAACTCGAAACAGCACCCGAACGGCCCCGTGGGTGGCACCAACACCTCCCACGTGACCAACGTAACTCGTGGGAACGGACCCCGCAGCCGCGGGTCTCCCGGTTTGAGAGTACGACGATAATTTGCTTATTTCCACACTTAGGCTTAAAAACATGGCGTTAGAGGGTGAGAACTCGAAACAGCCTCCGAACGGCCCCGTGGGTTGCACCAACACCTCCCACGGGACCAACGTAACTCGTCGGAACTGACCCCGCAGCCGCGGGTCTCCCGGTTTGAGAGTACGATGATAATTTGCTTATTTCCACACTTAGGCTTAAAAACATGGCGTTAGAGGGTGAGAACTCGAAACAGCCCCCGAACGGCCCCGTGGATGGCACCAACACCTCCCACGGGACCAACGTAACTCGTGGGAACTGACCCCGCAGCCGCGGGTGTCCCGGTTTGAGAGTACGACGGTAATTTGCTTATTTCTACACTCAGGCCTAACATGGCGTTAGAGGGTGAAAACTCGAAACAGCCCCCGAACGGCCCCGTGGGTGTCACCAACACCTCCCACGGGACCAACGTAACTCGTGGGAACGGACCCCGCAGCCGCGGGTCTCCCGGTTTGAGAGTACGACGGTAATTTGCTTATTTCCACACTTAGGCTTAAAAACATGGCGTTAGAGGGTGAGAACTCGAAACAGCCTCCGAACGGCCCCGTGGGTGGCACCAACACCTCCCACGGGACCAACGTAACTCGTGGGAACTGACCCCGCAGCCGCGGGTGTCCCGGTTTGAGAGTACGATGATAATTTGCTTATTTCCACACTTAGGCTTAAAAACATGGCGTTAGAGGGTGAGAACTCGAAACAGCCCCCGAACGGCCCCGTGGGTGGCACCAACACCTCCCACGGGACCAACGTAACTCGTGGGAACTGACCCCGCAGCCGCGGGTGTCCCGGTTTGAGAGTACGACGGTAATTTGCTTATTTCTACACTCAGGCCTAACATGGCGTTAGAGGGTGAAAACTCGAAACAGCCCCCGAACGGCCCCGTGGGTGTCACCAACACCTCCCACGGGACCAACGTAACTCGTGGGAACGGACCCCGCAGCCGCGGGTCTCCCGGTTTGAGAGTACGACGGTAATTTGCTTATTTCCACACTTAGGCTTAAAAACATGGCGTTAGAGGGTGAGAACTCGAAACAGCCTCCGAACGGCCCCGTGGGTGGCACCAACACCTCCCACGGGACCAACGTAACTCGTGGGAACTGACCCCGCAGCCGCGGGTGTCCCGGTTTGAGAGTACGATGATAATTTGCTTATTTCCACACTTAGGCTTAAAAACATGGCGTTAGAGGGTGAGAACGCGAAACAGCCCCCGAACGTCCCCGTGGGTGGCACCAACACCTCCCACGGGACCAACGTAACTCGTGGGAACGGACCCCGCAGCCGCGGGTGTCCCGGTTTGAGTGTACGACGGTAATTTGCTTATTTCCACACTTAGGCTTAAAAACATGGCGTTAGAGGGTGAGAACTCGAAACAGCCCCCGAACGGCCCCGTGGGTGGCACCAACACCTCCCACGGGACCAACGTAACTCGTAGGAACTGACCCCGCAGCCGCGGGTGTCCCGGTTTGAGAGTACGATGATAATTTGCTTATTTCCACACTTAGGCTTAAAAACATGGCGTTAGAGGGTGAGAACGCGAAACAGCCCCCGAACGGCCCCGTGGGTGGCACCAACACCTCCCACGGGACCAACGTAACTCGTGGGAACAGACCCCGCAGCCGCGGGTGTCCCGGTTTGAGAGTACGACGGTAATTTGCTTATTTCCACACTTAGGCTTAAAAACATGGCGTTAGAGGGTGAGAACTCGAAACAGCCCCCGAACGGCCCCGTGGGTGGCACCAACACCTCCCACGGGACCAACGTAACTCGTAGGAACTGACCCCGCAGCTGCGGGTGTCCCGGTTTGAGAGTACGATGATAATTTGCTTATTTCCACACTTAGGCTTAAAAACATGGCGTTAGAGGGTGAGAACTCGAAACAGCCCCCGAACGGCCCCGTGGGTGGCACCAACACCTCCCACGGGACCAACGTAACTCGTGGGAACTGACCCCGCAGCCGCGGGTGTCCCGGTTTGAGAGTACGACGGTAATTTGCTTATTTCTACACTTAGGCCTAACATGGCGTTAGAGGTTGAAAACTCGAAACAGCCCCCGAACGGCCCCGTGGGTGGCACTAACACCTCCCACGGGACCAACGTAACTCGTGGGAACGGACGCCGCAGCCGCGGGAGTCCCGGTTTGAGTGTACGACGGTAATTTGCTTATTTCCACACTTAGGCTTAAAAACATGGCGTTAGAGGGTGAGAACTCGAAACAGCCCCCGAACGGCCCCGTGGGTGGCACCAACACCTCCCACGGGACCAACGTAACTCGTAGGAACTGACCCAGCAGCCGCGGGTGTCCCGGTTTGAGAGTACGATGATAATTTGCTTATTTCCACACTTAGGCTTAAAAACATGGCGTTAGAGGGTGAGAACTCGAAACAGCCCCCGAACGGCCCCGTGGGTGGCACCAACACCTCCCACGGGACCAACGTAACTCGTGGGAACAGACCCCGCAGCCGCGGGTGTCCCGGTTTGAGAGTACGACGGTAATTTGCTTATTTCCACACTTAGGCTTAAAAACATGGCGTTAGAGGGTGAGAACTCGAAACAGCCCCCGAACGGCCCCGTGGGTGGTACCAACACCTCCCACGGGACCAACGTAACTCGTAGGAACTGACCCCGCAGCCGCGGGTGTCCCGGTTTGAGAGTACGATGATAATTTGCTTATTTCCACACTTAGGCTTAAAAACATGGCGTTAGAGGGTGAGAACTCGAAACAGCCCCCGAACGGCCCCGTGGGTGGCACCAACACCTCCCACGGGACCAACGTAACTCGTGGGAACAGACCCCGCAGCCGCGGGTGTCCCGGTTTGAGAGTACGACGGTAATTTGCTTATTTCCACACTTAGGCTTAAAAACATGGCGTTAGAGGGTGAGAACTCGAAACAGCCCCCGAACGGCCCCGTGGGTGGCACCAACACCTCCCACGGGACCAACGTAACTCGTAGGAACTGACCCCGCAGCCGCGGGTGTCCCGGTTTGAGAGTACGATGATAATTTGCTTATTTCCACACTTAGGCTTAAAAACATGGCGTTAGAGGGTGAGAACTCGAAACAGCCCCCGAACGGCCCCGTGGGTGGCACCAACACCTCCCACGGGACCAACGTAACTCGTGGGAACTGACCCCGCAGCCGCGGGTGTCCCGGTTTGAGAGTACGACGGTAATTTGCTTATTTCTACACTTAGGCTTAACATGGCGTTAGAGGGTGAAAACTCGAAACAGCCCCCGAACGGCCCCGTGGGTGGTACTAACACCTCCCACGGGACCAACGTAACTCGTGGGAACGGACGCCGCAGCCGCGGGTGTCCCGGTTTGAGTGTACGACGGTAATTTGCTTATTTCCACACTTAGGCTTAAAAACATGGCGTTAGAGGGTGAGAACTCGAAACAGCCCCCGAACGGCCCCGTGGGTGGCACCAACACCTCCCACGGGACCAACGTAACTCGTAGGAACTGACCCCGCAGCCGCGGGTGTCCCGATTTGAGAGTACGACGGTAATTTGCTTATTTCTACACTTAGGCTTAACATGGCGTTAGAGGGTGAATACTCGAAACAGCCCCCGAACGGCCCCGTGGGTGGCACTAACACCTCCCACGGGACCAACGTAACTCGTGGGAACGGACGCTGCAGCCGCGGGTGTCCCGGTTTGAGAGTACGACGGTAATTTGCTTATTTCCACACTTAGGCTTAAAAACATGGCGTTAGAGGGTGAGAACTCGAAACAGCCCCCGAACGGCCCCGTGGGTGGCACCAACACCTCCCACGGGACCAACGTAACTCGTGGGAACGGACCCCGTAGCCGCGGGTCTCCCGGTTTGAGAGTACGACGGTAATTTGCTTATTTCCACACTTAGGCTTAAAAACATGGCGTTAGAGGGTGAGAACTCGAAACAGCCTCCGAACAGCCCCGTGGGTGGTACCAACACCTCCCACGGGACCAACGTAACTCGTCGGAACTGACCCCGCAGCCGCGGGTGTCCCAGTTTGAGAGTACGATGATAATTTGCTTATTTCCACACTTAGGCTTAAAAACATGGCGTTAGAGGGTGAGAACTCGAAACAGCCTCCGAACGGCCCCGTGGGTGGCACCAACACCTCCCACCGGACCAACGTAACTCGTGGGAACTGACCCCGCAGCCGCGGGTGTCCCGGTTTGAGAGTACGACGGTAATTTGCTTATTTCCACACTTAGGCTTAAAAACATGGCGTTAGAGGGTGAGAACTCGAAACAGCCCCCGAACGGCCCCGTGGGTGGCACCAACACCTCCCACGTGACCAACGTAACTCGTGGGAACGGACCCCGCAGCCGCGGGTCTCCCGGTTTGAGAGTACGACGATAATTTGCTTATTTCCACACTTAGGCTTAAAAACATGGCGTTAGAGGGTGAGAACTCGAAACAGCCTCCGAACGGCCCCGTGGGTTGCACCAACACCTCCCACGGGACCAACGTAACTCGTCGGAACTGACCCCGCAGCCGCGGGTGTCCCGGTTTGAGAGTACGATGATAATTTGCTTATTTCCACACTTAGGCTTAAAAACATGGCGTTAGAGGGTGAGAACTCGAAACAGCCCCCGAACGGCCCCGTGGGTGGCACCAACACCTCCCACGGGACCAACGTAACTCGTGGGAACTGACCCCGCAGCCGCGGGTGTCCCGGTTTGAGAGTACGATGGTAATTTGCTTATTTCTACACTCAGGCTTAACATGGCGTTAGAGGGTGAAAACTCGAAACAGCCCCCGAACGGCCCCGTGGGTGTCACCAACACCTCCCACGGGACCAACGTAACTCGTGGGAACGGACCCCGCAGCCGCGGGTCTCCCGGTTTGAGAGTACGACGGTAATTTGCTTATTTCCACACTTAGGCTTAAAAACATGGCGTTAGAGGGTGAGAACTCGAAACAGCCTCCGAACGGCCCCGTGGGTGGCACCAACACCTCCCACGGGACCAACGTAACTCGTGGGAACTGACCCCGCAGCCGCGGGTGTCCCGGTTTGAGAGTACGATGATAATTTGCTTATTTCTACACTTAGGCTTAAAAACATGGCGTTAGAGGGTGAGAACGCGAAACAGCCCCCGAACGTCCCCGTGGGTGGCACCAACACCTCCCACGGGACCAACGTAACTCGTGGGAACGGACGCCGCAGCCGCGGGTGTCCCGGTTTGAGTGTACGACGGTAATTTGCTTATTTCCACACTTAGGCTTAAAAACATGGCGTTAGAGGGTGAGAACTCGAAACAGCCCCCGAACGGCCCCGTGGGTGGCACCAACACCTCCCACGGGACCAACGTAACTCGTAGGAACTGACCCCGCAGCCGCGGGTGTCCCGGTTTGAGAGTACGATGATAATTTGCTTATTTCCACACTTAGGCTTAAAAACATGGCGTTAGAGGGTGAGAACGCGAAACAGCCCCCGAACGGCCCCGTGGGTGGCACCAACACCTCCCACGGGACCAACGTAACTCGTGGGAACAGACCCCGCAGCCGCGGGTGTCCCGGTTTGAGAGTACGACGGTAATTTGCTTATTTCCACACTTAGGCTTAAAAACATGGCGTTAGAGGGTGAGAACTCGAAACAGCCCCCGAACGGCCCCGTGGGTGGCACCAACACCTCCCACGGGACCAACGTAACTCGTAGGAACTGACCCCGCAGCTGCGGGTGTCCCGGTTTGAGAGTACGATGATAATTTGCTTATTTCCACACTTAGGCTTAAAAACATGGCGTTAGAGGGTGAGAACTCGAAACAGCCCCCGAACGGCCCCGTGGGTGGCACCAACACCTCCCACGGGACCAACGTAACTCGTGGGAACTGACCCCGCAGCCGCGGGTGTCCCGGTTTGAGAGTACGACGGTAATTTGCTTATTTCTACACTCAGGCTTAACATGGCGTTAGAGGGTGAAAACTCGAAACAGCCCCCGAACGGCCCCGTGGGTGTCACCAACACCTCCCACGGGACCAACGTAACTCGTGGGAACGGACCCCGCAGCCGCGGGTCTCCCGGTTTGAGAGTACGACGGTAATTTGCTTATTTCCACACTTAGGCTTAAAAACATGGCGTTAGAGGGTGAGAACTCGAAACAGCCTCCGAACGGCCCCGTGGGTGGCACCAACACCTCCCACGGGACCAACGTAACTCGTGGGAACTGACCCCGCAGCCGCGGGTGTCCCGGTTTGAGAGTACGATGATAATTTGCTTATTTCCACACTTAGGCATAAAAACATGGCGTTAGAGGGTGAGAACGCGAAACAGCCCCCGAACGTCCCCGTGGGTGGCACCAACACCTCCCACGGGACCAACGTAACTCGTGGGAACGGACCCCGCAGCCGCGGGTGTCCCGGTTTGAGTGTACGACGGTAATTTGCTTATTTCCACACTTAGGCTTAAAAACATGGCGTTAGAGGGTGAGAACTCGAAACAGCCCCCGAACGGCCCTGTGGGTGGCACCAACACCTCCCACCGGACCAACGTAACTCGTAGGAACTGACCCCGCAGCCGCGGGTGTCCCGGTTTGAGAGTACGATGATAATTTGCTTATTTCCACACTTAGGCTTAAAAACATGGCGTTAGAGGGTGAGAACGCGAAACAGCCCCCGAACGGCCCCGTGGGTGGCACCAACACCTCCCACGGGACCAACGTAACTCGTGGGAACAGACCCCGCAGCCGCGGGTGTCCCGGTTTGAGAGTACGACGGTAATTTGCTTATTTCCACACTTAGGCTTAAAAACATGGCGTTAGAGGGTGAGAACTCGAAACAGCCCCCGAACGGCCCCGTGGGTGGCACCAACACCTCCCACGGGACCAACGTAACTCGTAGGAACTGACCCCGCAGCCGCGGGTGTCCCGGTTTGAGAGTACGATGATAATTTGCTTATTTCCACACTTAGGCTTAAAAACATGGCGTTAGAGGGTGAGAACTCGAAACAGCCCCCGAACGGCCCCGTGGGTGGCACCAACACCTCCCACGGGACCAATGTAACTCGTGGGAACTGACCCCGCAGCCGCGGGTGTCCCGGTTTGAGAGTACGACAGTAATTTGCTTATTTCTACACTTAGGCCTAACATGGCGTTAGAGGGTGAAAACTCGAAACAGCCCCCGAACGGCCCCGTGGGTGGCACTAACACCTCCCACGGGACCAACGTAACTCGTGGGAACGGACGCCGCAGCCGCGGGTGTCCCGGTTTGAGTGTACGACGGCAATTTGCTTATTTCCACACTTAGGCTTAAAAACATGGCGTTAGAGGGTGAGAACTCGAAACAGCCCCCGAACGGCCCCGTGGGTGGCACCAACACCTCCCACGGGACCAACGTAACTCGTAGGTACTGACCCCGCAGCCGCGGGTGTCCCGATTTGAGAGTACGACGGTAATTTGCTTATTTCTACACTTAGGCTTAACATGGCGTTAGAGGGTGAATACTCGAAACAGCCCCCGAACGGCCCCGTGGGTGGCACTAACACCTCCCACGGGACCAACGTAACTCGTGGGAACGGACGCCGCAGCCGCGGGTGTCCCGGTTTGAGAGTACGACGGTAATTTGCTTATTTCCACACTTAGGCTTAAAAACATGGCGTTAGAGGGTGAGAACTCGAAACAGCCCCCGAACGGCCCCGTGGGTGGCACCAACACCTCCCACGTGACCAACGTAACTCGTGGGAACGGACCCCGCAGCCGCGGGTCTCCCGGTTTGAGAGTACGACGATAATTTGCTTATTTCCACACTTAGGCTTAAAAACATGGCGTTAGAGGGTGAGAACTCGAAACAGCCTCCGAACGGCCCCGTGGGTGGCACCAACACCTCCCACGGGACCAACGTAACTCGTGGGAACGGACCCCGCAGCCGCGGGTCTCCCGGTTTGAGAGTACGACGGTAATTTGCTTATTTCCACACTTAGGCTTAAAAACATGGCGTTAGAGGGTGAGAACTCGAAACAGCCCCCGAACGGCCCCGTGGGTGGCACCAACACCTCCCACGTGACCAACGTAACTCGTCGGAACTGACCCCGCAGCCGCGGGTGTCCCGGTTTGAGAGTACGATGATAATTTGCTTATTTCCACACTTAGGCTTAAAAACATGGCGTTAGAGGGTGAGAACTCGAAACAGCCCCCGAACGGCCCCGTGGGTGGCACCAACACCTCCCACGGGACCAACGTAACTCGTGGGAACTGACCCCGCAGCCGCGGGTGTCCCGGTTTGAGAGTACGACGGTAATTTGCTTATTTCTACACTTAGGCTTAACATGGCGTTAGAGGGTGAAAACTCGAAACAGCCCCCGAACGGCCCCGTGGGTGGCACCAACACCTCCCACGGGACCAACGTAACTCGTGGGAACGGACCCCGCAGCCGCGGGTCTCCCGGTTTGAGAGTACGACGGTAAATTGCTTATTTCCACACTTAGGCTTAAAAACATGGCGTTAGAGGGTGAGAACTCGAAACAGCCTCCGAACGGCCCCGTGGGTGGCACCAACACCTCCCACGGGACCAACGTAACTCGTGGGAACGGACCCCGCAGCCGCGGGTCTCCCGGTTTGAGAGTACGACGGTAATTTGGTTATTTCCACACTTAGGCTTAAAAACATGGCGTTAGAGGGTGAGAACTCGAAACAGCCTCCGAACGGCCCCGTGGGTGGCACCAACACCTCTCACGGGACCAACGTAACTCGTGGGAACTGACCCCGCAGCCGCGGGTGTCCCGGTTTGAGAGTACGATGATAATTTGCTTATTTCCACACTTAGGCTTAAAAACATGTCGTTAGAGGGTGAGAACGCGAAACAGCCCCCGAACGGCCCCGTGGGTGGCACCAACACCTCCCACGGGACCAACGTAACTCGTGGGAACGGACCCCGCAGCCGCGGGTGTCCCGGTTTGAGTGTACGACGGTAATTTGCTTATTTCCACACTTAGGCTTAAAAACATGGCGTTAGAGGGTGAGAACTCGAAACAACCCCCGAACGGCCCCGTGGGTGGCACCAACACCTCCCACGGGACCAACGTAACTCGTAGGAACTGACCCCGCAGCCGCGGGTCTCCCGGTTTGAGAGTACGGCAGTAATTTGCTTATTTCCACACTTAATTTTTATATTTCTACTTGGTTACTGATAATTTTAACTCATATATGCAATTTTTCAGCTTGATTAGTTTTTTTGTAAAATTACTTGGTTACTGATACTTTTATTTTTTGTATCCTATCATTTGTAGGATTTTTGCGCGTGGATAAAATGAAGGAGGCAATGTTTTACAACATGATGATTATTTATATGTTGTGGACATTCAGGATAATGTTTTTTATGTGTTATAGCCGTGCAGGCTTTTATTGTTTAGTTTTGTGGCCGTGCGGGCTTTTATAATTTGATTGTTGAATTTTATAGCCGTGCGGGCTTTATAATAAGCAGGTTTTTCATTTACAGGTTTTGGAATGTCAAGAAAATAGAGGAAACTCTGCCCAATTTTTTTTTGGTCTGTGAATTATTAAGACGTGTAATATTTTTATGTTTGTATATATATTTGTTTATTAACAACATTCTCAATTCGCAATTTGTGATTTTTTTTTATTGTTTTGCCTATAATAAATATTTGCAACACCTCGTAGCAACCGATGATGCACTCACAGGAACCCCAATTTTAGGATTGGGCAAAAAAAAATACATTTTTTTTAAATTACAGATAAATATGGTCATGGACTTTGTCCATGACCATTTTTACTTTTTTTTGTCGCGCTTAAAAATGGTCGCGGCCAAAGTCCGCGACCATTTTTTTTATTTTTTGTCACGGTAATGGGTCGCGGACTAGGGCCGCGACCAATTTTTTTTAAATTTTTTTTGTCACACACATGGGTCGCGGCCAAAGTCCGCGACCAATTTGTCACGGTCGTGGGTCATGGACAAGGACCGTGACCAATTTTTTTAATTTTTTTTTGTCACGCACATGGGTCGCGGACTTTGGCCGCGACCAATTTGTCACGGTTGTGGGTCATGGACAAGGGCCGCGACCAATTTTTTTAATTTTTTTTTGTCACGCACATGGGTCGCGGACTTTGGCCGCGACCAATTTGTCACGGTTATGGGTCACGGATTAGAGCCGCGACCCATCACGGCATGGGTCACGGCCTAAGTCCGCGACCATCTGCCGTGACCCCTCTCGGCCGTGACCATTTTTTGGTCACGGACTTGGGCCGCGACCCACGAAAATGGTCACGCCCGAAATGGTCACGGCCCAAGTCCGCGACCCACAGGTTTGGTCAGGGATTTTGGCCGTGACCAATCGCCAGTTTTGGTGTAGTGTACATGTTACATGTATGTGCTAACTATTACATTAAAGATTCCTACTCTATTGGTTTCTTTCCTTTATCCTTTGAGACAGGTTCCTCGCCAGCAGGAGGATCCTCTAGACAAAGAGGAGAATTAATAAAGTTCATGTCCTTCAGCATTCTGACATTCATTATTGTAGGAGTGTCCAACAGGTGCTCAGGACGAGATACTTCAACTTGAGAATGAAGGTTATAATCACCAAGATATTTAGAGATCAAACTCCGAGGAATGGAACGAGCAGGAATCCATGCCATATCCAATTTATAGGGAGGAACAGGCAAGTCTAGCAATCCAGGAGCATGATAATCCCATAAATAATGACCTCGTTCCAATTTTAATACACCCAGGGCGTTCAACCATCCCTGCTTATAACCTTCGTTGTTAGCATTTTCAATGCGAGCATCCAAATGATAAAGAGCTTCATTATAGCCTGCATTCCAGAACTCCCGAGGCTGTTTATGGAATTGGAAAGTTAATCTATCTACTTGCTCGAGAAAGTTCTTGATAAGAGCATCTTTATTATCCAGAGCAGACTTCATCGCGGCCAATTGATCCTCTAAAGATAAGTTTTTCTTAGACAAATCAGACAGAGCACGATCCTTAACATTCAGTTGGAATGCTTGAGTTTCCAGAGTAGATTGGGTACGAGATTCTTCAACACTGCGGCTAAGAACTCTTGACCGGCTCCGAGAAGCAACTGGAGAATTTTGCTCCTCGATGATTCTTCCTCGTCCCCGAGAACTCCTTCCTCGTCCCCAAGCAGTCACAGGAATAATAGACTTTTTCAAGTCATCCAACTCTTGCCTTAGTTTGGCGTTTTCAACCTCTAGAAACGAAAAACCTTCATCAGTAACTGGTACTAATGCAGTGGAAGAGGAGGCAACGGATTCATATTGAGCCAATCTTTTCTGCAGACTATTATTTTCTTGTTCCAGGATCTCGGCAATTTGTCGGCAGGCTTCAACTTCACCTTTTAGGGTCCTTTCCCTAATGTCATATGCAGCAATGATCTTTTTATGACCTGTATCAGAGGAAAGTTGTTGATATCTATTTTCATATTCCTCGTGTAATGAAGCCATCGATTCATTGTGCTGGCCTTGGAGATCCTCTAAGGAACAATGCAGCTCTTCAATCAAGTCATAATAAGCGACATTGTTAGCTACAGCTCGGTCGAGTAAATTTTTCAAGTACCGATAAGCCTCAGTCGCCTGTTCTGAAGCATCATGACCAAGAATGTCAGCAATTTCAGAAGAACTAAGGTCTGTATGACCAGCCCTATAGTATTGGTGACATTGCTGCATCAGCTCGGTATCATGAGAAAAGATTAGTTCCATTCTAGCAACAAACTAAAGACAAGAAAAAGACAACAATCAACAAAGAATCATCAATAACGGCGATGAGTAAAGAAGTATTTTATTAGATCATAAAAGGATTACAGTGTTCGATTACAAATGATAAAAGATAAGAATGATACCGAACAACTTCACACCTTTTCCTTGTCTCCCAAGACTTTCTCGGGAGGCTGGGACGAGGAGCTCGGTTGATCGGTGATAACAACAGCTTGATCGGCAGAAATCTTCTCGGCAGGAAGAGGCATAGAAGAAATATCCTCAATGACAGAGGGTTGAGAAGCAGAAATTGGGACATCCACAGCCATGGAAGATTCATCTGAAGCAGGTTCATCTTCTTCTTCTTCCACAATTGGTGGAGGAGGACCAGGGAGATGCCGTTGGAATAGCTCAGAATTGTCTTGGATTTTTAGCTCTTGTAGAGCAGCTACCCAACCGTCATGGAAGTATTTCAACTCCCCATATTTGACTTGAGATGTCATAGCTGCAATCCCTTTACCCCATCCTTTTTCCCAACCAGCACTGAAATGTTTCCTAACTGCAACTTTTCTTTTCAACTGCTCCGAGGAGAGTTTGACATCCAATTGTTCTTTCTGGATTTTGATGTCTCGCAGGATAGACAGTTCTTCTTCTGCCTTCTTCAGTTGGTCATCGCACCTTTGCTGATTGACCTCTAAGCTTTTCACCTTCTCCTCCAAATTCTTGGAGGTTTCAGCCATCTTCATCTTATCAGCCTCAGCTGCAGCCAATTTTTTCTCCCAGGAAGCTTTCTCCTCGACGTACTGCTGGCGAGATTCTTTCACAGATTGGGCTAAACCCAAGAGGGCATCGTCAACATCGGACGAGGAACTAGAAGCTTTAATAGCTTGATCTTTCTTCACGATGGTATTGAAACAGTTCACCAGCTGAAAGATAAGAAACACAATAGAGTCAACACAAATATAAGAGTTCAGGAAAAAGAAAAGAAAGACCAAAGGTATGAGAAATTTACTGAAGAAAGATGGCGAGCAGCTAGGGATGTCAGTGTATCCCTAGGAATCTTTTCATCAACCCCGAGAACCTCAGGTATAACTGAGCTCGTTGAAGAACTCGGAAGAAGGATTTTTGAAACACTACTACCACCAGCGGGTAGAGAAGATGCAGTTCCAGCAAGATTAACCGAAGATGATTTCCTCAATCTCTTCAAAGGAGGGTCAGCAGCATCAACCAAGGAAGAAGTCTTGGTCGGAGATATTGTAATTACATCAGCTTTCTTGCTCGGGGCCACTGGGGGCTTCTCGGCAACTTTGGAGGAACTAACATCTACTTTTTTAGTCCCCTCTGGGACATCAATTTTGCCTTTCTTTGCTCCAACAGCAGAAGAAATTTCACCAAATAGAGCAGGAGGAGCTCTTTTCTTGCCCATTCTCTGAGATAGGGGAATGTGAGAATCTGAAGATGAACTTTCTGGTGTTGAGGCTGGTTCAACAAGGCGAGCAGTATAAGAGGTTGTGTAGCTCTTATACTGAAGCAAATATGATGCAGATCTAATATGCTCGTCTGCAATCGTCTTATGCAAATTCCAGATAAGTTTTAAATGCTTGATATTCACTTCCGACTCTTTTGGAGTTTTTCTTTTACTATCAACTGCAAATAAATACATAAATCTCAGTCATACATTTTGTCAAACATGATGAAAACGCAATTTCATAAGTAAAATAAAATGAAAAATAAACATATCCCATTGCCGTATGGGGGGCATCTGGGACCGTTGTATACTTCATTCCCAGATAAAGGCGCGTGTTGCCAATTTTTTATGACCAACCCATGCTCAAAATAATCTCTATTTGAATCAGGGAGGTTAACTACAAGGGCTCTATTTAAAAACCTAGTTTTTAAATAATAAACATTATCTAAAGTGGCCCATTTATAGCAGTACATGATTTCTGGGATCCCTATACGAGTCCCATGAGTTAGATTTAACTTGTGCACCCCGTTAATTATTCTCCATGAATTGGGGGCTATTTTTGCAGGAACAAGATCAAAATATTGACAAAACTCAAGACATAATGGGTTTGGAGGAAAAGAAAAACCACATTCAGCAATGAAAAGACTGGGGAACCAATGTCCCTCAGCCAATCGAAAGTAATCTAAAGGCTCAGAAAGAACCTCTAGAGTTACCCAAGAAGGAATGGAAAAGTCAAAACGAAATTTCTCAGCAGATTCAACAATATAAACCATATTGAATAAAAGAGATGCAGAAGAAAGGAAGAAAATCTTACAGAAAGAAAGGAGATATGTTGACAACGAACGGAAACAATGATGAACACACAAGAGAGAGGAAGAGAATAGAAAACTTGAATGCAGAAAATGGAAAGTGTAGACGACGGTATGGTTACCAAAGGAGTTTAAATACTTTGCATTGGGAAGCGGCGAAAGAAATGATTACTAAAAAGAAACTACTGAACTTCCGGCGGCTAAAAAGACAAAAGTTGCACAAAGATCGAAGCGCTTATAAAAAGGCGGAAACTGCGAAATGAGAAGGAAATTTGAATACAATGCTCCTAAAACCCAGGAAGGTCATTTAATATTACCATATACCGAGAAAGAATGTCCCATACTCCTCAAAGTTCGAAATATGAAACATTGGGGGCTTCTGTTGATACCAAAATTAATATGCTGATGTGGACAAATAGTATGAAGACACATGTCGATCTACGTGGCACAATAACAGCGAGGAAGATCATTTACTGAACAACCATGGTTGGTACCGAGCAACGAGAATACACCGAGGAGCTCTATCATGCCGAGGAACTCCATCTGAGGAACTCTATCATCCCGAGATACTCTAAGCACTCCGAGGAACTCTTGATCAACGAGCAACTAAGGCGGTCCGAACTGCACCTCGGCCGTGTCATCAATTATCAGACGGACAACTGTTCAACTATTCATTAGATTCTTGACGCACACGCTGCATTAAATGTATTACCCATTCATATGTATATCATTTAATGTATTGGACCTTTCATGTACAGCCTCGAGGCTATAAATACCTTGTATCAATCCCATTCAAGGGGACCGGAATTTCTTGAGAGAACTTGTAATCAAGAATTCCACAAACACTCAGCAATAACATAACAGTGGACGTAGGCTTTATTCCTAGCCGAACCACTTTAAAAGTCTTTGTCTTATTTATTTATCTGTGATTGAATAATTAGAGCGATCTAGTTTTTTACATCAACACCCCACTTAGACGTACTAAGATATATATGTCATTAAAAGTGTAACTTATCATAGATTTGCGGCAAATGTGCACTGTCTCACCTTTGGAATGGATAGGATTAAATATTCCCCAGTGCATATTGAATGCAATTTAGTTTGGTTTTCCCATTGAACCTAGATCTTAGGATCTTCAGTCAGCTAGGATGGGTTTCCAATATATTGATTCTTATTTATTTATAGGCTTTATATCCATTCCTCTTGATGATTTTTTAACTTGCTCTCGGTTTAAACATTTAGTTTGTGGATCCTCTATATTATCTTTTGACTTTACATAGTTAATTGAGATAATTTCTTTTGAGATAATTTATCTAACGATATTATATCAAAGACGAATATGTTGTGACTTTCCATTATACATGTGATTATGTGCCAATCTAATCGCTGATTGACTATCATAATGCATACATATTGCTGGCATAGGTTTTGAAAAATTTCTAACATCCTCTAAGAAATTTTGAATCCATTCTCAAGCTTTGTCAAGTGTAGTGAATTCAGATTCCATTTTTGATCTAGCAATGCACGTTTATTTCGAGGATTTCCAAGACACGACTACACCTCCAAGGGTAAATACATACCCACTCGTAGACTTAGAGTCCTTTCTATCGGATATCTAATTTGCATCGCAATGTCCTTAAACAATGGCTGGATATCATGAATAGTGCAGTCCATAGTTTTGAGTATATTTTAAATAACCCAAAACTCTTAATATCTCCTTCCAGTGATCTCTCCCTGGATCACTCGTAAATCGACCTATCGAGTACGCTACGTCCGGTTGTGTACAGTTCATGATATACATTAAACTGCCAATAATACGAGAGTATTCTAGTTGAGATATGATTGCACCATTATTTCTTACTAGATGTAAATTTATAGCTACAGGTGTCTTAGTGGGACTAATATCATACTTATTGAATTTTTCAAGTACTTTCTCTATGTAATGAGATTGAGATAATATAAGTCCATCCGATGTTTTAGAAAATTTAATTCGTAATATATCATCGTCGATACCTAAATATTTCATGTTAAGTTGACTATTCAACATATGTTTTGTAGTCTTGACAATTTTTAGGTTACTACCCATGATTAGCATATAATCAACATAGACGCATACAATGACATATATATTTTGAATGCTTTTAAAGTAAACGCATTTATCGCAATCATTATTTTGAAACCATTTAAAAACATTGCATTATCAAATATTTCATACCATTGCTTAGGTGTGTGTTTTAATCCGTAAAGTGATTTCATAAGCTTACATACTTTTTCTTTTTGTCCGGGAGCCTTGAACCCTTCAGGTTGCTCCATATAGATTTCCTCGTTTAATTCACCATTTAAAAAAGCATTTTTTTACATCCATTTAATGTATTTCAAGTCCATTAATGACAGTTATTACTATTAACAAATGAACGGAGGTAATTTTTGTTACCGGTGAGTATGTGTCGAAGTAATCCAACCCTTCATTTTTCCTATAGCCTTTACCTACAAGTCTAGCTTTATATTTATTAATTGATCCACCGAACTTAAAGTTCTTTTTGAAAATCCATTTGTAACCAAACGGTTTCAAACTTGGTGGAAGATCCCTTAGTTCCCAAGTATGATTTTGCAAAATGGATTCAACATCGCTGTTAATTGCTTCTTTCCAATTAGAAGAATCATGTAAGGATATCGCTTCTTTATATGATTAAGATTCAGTTTTTAGCAACTATGTTAGAAAATGTGGACCGAAGGAAGTCGAGGTTCTTGCTCTTTTACTACATCGTGGTTAGGTTTATAAGTACCATTTGTAGTAGTTGGATTTGTTTTTTCAGAAGGACCTGATTCTCGGGTCATGTTATATGGAAATTCATTTTCAAAAAATGAAGCGTCCCTCGATTCAATAATCGTATTTACATGAATATCCATAATCTCAGATTTACAAACTAAGAAACGATATGCACTGCTAGTTAAAGCATAATCGATGAACACACAGTCAGCGATCTTTGGACCTATTTTTACCTTTTTATGTTTATGAATCATCACCTTGACTGAGCACCCCCACATTCGTAAATATTTATAGCAAGGTCTTTGACCTTTCCATAACTCATAAGGTGTCTTGTGAGTTTTCTTGTGTGGGACTCTGTTAAAAATATAATTAGAGGATAATAAGGCTTCCCCCTACAAGTTATGGGGGCTCCTGAACTTATCAACATAGAGTTCATCATATCTTTCAATGTACGGTTTTTGCATTCGACAATACCATTCGATTGAGGAGAATAAGGAGCGGTGGTTTGGTGGATAATTACATGTTCGGAACAAAATTCCTCAAAAAGAGATTCATATTCACCTCCTATATCACTCATTATAACAATTTTACTTAATTGATTCTCAATCTCATTTTTATATTGTTGAAATGCATCAATAGCCTTATCTTTACTATGTAACAATTATAAATAGAAATATTTTGTGCAATCGTCAATAAAAGTAATAAAGTACTTTTTCTAACCTCTAGTTTGTATAAATTTTAAATAATTAATATCCGTGTGTATTAAATCTAATGGTTCAGTGATCCTTTCAATAGAATGAAAAGGTAATCTAGATGATTTTAATTCCACAACAATATCAAATTTACGATTTTATCAATATTAAATTTTGGCAAAAATCCCAAGTTAATTTAATCTACACAAGGTATCAAAATTAACATGTCCTAATCTATCATGCCAAATATTAGAAGACTCGGTTAAGTAAGTAGAACTAGAAATTTCATTCATTGGGGATGCCTTTCGCATCAATGTCATTACATTCATTTTAAATATCCTCTTAGACAGATATCCCTTTCCCACATGCACATCATTTTTTGAAACACAAGCTTATCAGAAATAAACACAAGTTTAAACCCATTCTTTCTTAACAGCGATCCGAAAATCAGATTTTTACGGATGTCAGGCACGTGCAGCACATTGTTGAGAGTAAGATCCTTTTCCGAAGCCATCTTCAGAATGATCTTTCCTTGTCCCACGACTTTAGAACATGAAGAGTTCCCCATAAAAAGAGTATCATTATTTTCCAAAGCCTTGTAAGTTATACACATCCATTTGTTTGAAAAAATGTGGCGTGTATCCCCAGTGTCTACCGACCATTCCTTGGTATTTCCTACCAAATTGCATTCAATGACAATAGTAGAAAGATTTATGTCTGTGATACCATCGGAAGTGTTCTCATCCTCCATCACAATTGCTTGAGCATTGTTCTTTTTAGCGTACTTTAGTTCGCGACATTCGCTTGAGTCGTGTCCTGGCTTGCCACAATTATAGGATTTGCCTTTGAACTTCTTTCTTTGCTTAGATGTGACTTCCCCATCACGCTTATGTATGGATTTAGGATCTTCAACCACATGAGCCTTGGACTCCATGATGTTCTTCCCACCTTTCTTTTGAGATTCATAGTTGTCTTCTTCAATCCGCAGTCGCACTACCAATTCTTCAACATTCATCTCCTTGCGTTTTTGCTTGAGATAATTTTTGAACAAGTTATAAGATAGAGGCAACTTTTCAATTATTATCGCCACTTGAAAAGTGTCACTGACTTACATTCCTAAAACATGAACGTCATGAAGAATAACTTGAATTTCTTGAACTTTTGCAATAACGGGCTTGGTGTCAACCATTTTGAAGTCTAAAAAATGGCCCACGATGAATTTCTTCAACCCGCATCTTCAGTTTTGTACTTATTCTCCAAAGATTTCCACAATTCCTTAGTGGTTGCCCTGGTGCTATACCCATGGTATAATGTCTTGTTGAAGTATGTCAGGATGTAGTTTGTTTTCATGCTTCAACGGCAACAACTTTCTCAGTTTCATCTCCTTCTTGCAAATGGAACAATCCTCATACACAAACCTTGTCAATTAGAAGGCTGTGAAACAGAAGTACATCGGTCCTTGCCAACGTTTAAAATCGACAGCGTTAATTTTTTTTCCATTTTGTTCCTATGTGGCATTTTCACGCCGGGGGGGGGGGGGGCAATAGTACTATGAGTCACATTCACGGTCAGTGGAATTGTGTTCATACATTGTGATTCCATTTCTGTTACAAAAACAGAACTTTTATCAATGATAGTATTCATTTGTAATGAAGTTTTCAAAATAAAATACACAATTCTGTACACCAATATCTTTAAAACATAATTAATACTATATGAATTCAAACAAGAATTCTAAATTATATTCTAAATTATATAACATAGAATTAAAGTAAAATATTCTACACAATATTCTGAATTCTATATCACAGAATTAAACTAAAATATTAACACTAGTTTTTACTATTCTAAATTAAGTGAAAATCTGTGTCAAACTGTTTTTAAAATTAAGGTAAAAATTCCGAACAAAATAGAATTAAAATTTTAATATTGACAAAAAAATATTATACAAATAAATTTCCAAAGAAAAATTTATGAATAAATTTTGTTTTCTGAATTAGGAAACAAAATACAATTTATGAACAGTGTAGAAAAATAATTTTATGTAACACTAAATTAATGTTAACTGTTTTATTTAATTTATGTATTATAATAATAATTTATAAAAAAAATTCAGTAAAACAGATTTATATGATACTAAAATTTCTTTAATTTAGAAGTGATTATATATGAATTTATAAAACAGTAAACAAGTAAATTTATCTTAAGATTGTTAAAATCGATGTTATG
Organism: Sambucus nigra; assembly: GCA_949130495.1. NCBI lineage: Eukaryota > Viridiplantae > Streptophyta > Magnoliopsida > Dipsacales > Adoxaceae > Sambucus > Sambucus nigra. The sequence goes on along the minus strand of OX422212.1, from coordinate 613,270,619 downwards.
AATTCGAAATAAAAACAGAATATATATAAATACAATAATTATAGAAAATGCAAAAATATATAAATTCAGAATCTTACTTGTAGTGTAGAATATAAGAATGATTTTTGACAAAATATAATTCGAGTCCTATTTAGAACAGTCTCCATAAGATAAAATTATTCCATCCACAATGTAGAATGGATTTTTGAATTAATGAAGCATCACAACAATGATTAATCTCGACGAACACAAATCTGTGTTTTAAACTCTCAACGAGGCAGAATGAACAATGTGTATGAAATTTATGCAGTAGCAGTAATGGAGGAGGAACTATTCTGGAAAAGTTGTTATTTTTCGAATTTGTCATTTTTCAAAAAATGTGGGGAACAAATGTATATATAGCAAAAGAAGTTGACTGCCAAGCCATCCAGACGACACGCACGTGTGGGCTTTTGGCCCAAGCCCAACACTTGCATAGTGTAGGCCATATCCCCTTCAAAGAGTTGAGATACCCCAAAGGCATCCAAACCTTAGTTCATATTTGATGTTTTATTAACTCTTCAATTTTCTACTGCTCTTCCAACGTAGGACAAGAGTTAAAACTCACCCAATTTATTAACTTTCATTACTTTACGAGTCACTTCGGATACATATTTATCATTCATAACTTAATGAAATTAGTCATGTGAATATACTACATTAATCTTCTTGCGTAGGAGAACGCGTTCGTATAGGGTCTCACAATTTTCGTGGTGTGGATCCCACCAAAATTTGAGCTCAAAGTTGCTCAAAAATTGTTGTCTAATACCCATTTCCTAACAAGTTTTTCATTTGAAAATTCTTGTAAAACATGTTTCTACGATTATACTATATTCTTAATTTTAGTAACAAAAACTTCCAACAAACATGTTCTTGCCATATAATTAATTTATATAACGGAAGTGTAAGCGTGTGTGGGGGTTTGGGGTGGCTGCTCACCTCCCCAGCCTCTGAATGAGCAACTAAGAATCACCATTTGTTAATGAAGTGGTGAAGATATTTGAGAAAAATAGAAAAAATACAATTAGTAAAAGATGAATACGTCGTTATTTATTTTTGTTCTTATTTATGATATTGATGCATTTATGTAATACTCCGTATTTTTTTCTAAAACAAATGATGAAAGAACGTTTTGGGGAATAAATAATTAATTTTGAAAATTGGACCTAATTAAAAAATTTATTTAAAAATTTTCACAGCTGAAATTTGTTATATAGTTATATTTGTGTGTGTCTAATTTTTATGTGCATGAATATGGGATTTACATATACTGACGAAAAATGCATAATTAATGTGCGACACAAATTAAAAGTACATATTATTGACGTAAATAATTCAGATCCTATTTTGGGAAAAATATGGGCTCATTTAGGTGATTTAGGACTTTAATCTCGGGTCAATAGTATATAAGTTGGAGAAGTTTTGGGCTAATTGGATTATGAATTTGGGTCCAATTGGGGGTCCAAAAGTTGGGTTTTAGGCCCAATTCGGGATTAGCCACTTATTAAGTGTTTAAGTGGGGGTAAACCACTCCTCCACTATCATTAGAGAAAACCTATAATAACATTTATGGGAAAGGAGAGGAGAAATACAAAAAAGCGAACAATAAGGGCAAGAACAAAGGGAAAACCAAGGGAATTTCAAGAGGCTTCCTCCTACAAATTTTAAGGTAAGAATTATCTTTCTTAATTTTTATTTTTCAATATATTTCTTGATATATGTAATGACCCCTTTAAATTTTGGGAATTATGTATAAACTGATGGATTTGATGATGAATAACACATGTAGAGTACTGATTTTTATGTAGAAATTGTCCTAGAAATTAGGTATCGTAGATCTAAAAATTGATGGTAGATGAAGCACCTTATACTCTTGACTCACTTGAGTCTACATTGTATAAGTGCTCATCTAGTTTGGAAATAGTGAAAAAATTAGTGTCTCATTCCCAAGAAATCAAAGAGCCTCAGAATCTTCCTCTTATAGCCACACTTAATTCATTTGGAGGTATAAAATCACATCCACACACTCTAGGGTTGCATACATGATTCATATATTGCCTAAATTGATTGTGTGTGAGTTGTGTGTGGTTAATCCCATTTAAATTGGCCTTTAATAATTTTTGGGATTTTTTAAAACATTTTTTTAATATTCTTTCATAATAAAACACGATTTATTAAACTTTTGGGGTCATTCTGTAATTACTGTTTTTACCTTTTCATACCTAAAAGTTGGTTTGGGTAGGATCCGAAAGCGCTTGAGACTTGAGGGTGCCTGTGTAATTATTTTGGAATGCGCGTGTGAGAACAGATTTAAGCCCTACACTTGTCGTCCTTATACCGGCTTGATTTGTGTTTCTTTGTAGACACATAACTCGTGTTTGATCTCAGCCCTTGGATTCCTGTTATCAATGCTCTCCATGTGTTTGAACCCAATCCCTGTGTAATCTTTATTCTCCAATTAGAGGACATTTAACTCACCGCTTATATTATACCGTTGGATCAAAGTCAAAAGGGAAAGACTGAATCTCAGCCCTTGGATTTGCATCGACCTTATCGATCCTTCTTAACCCCCTCTTTAAGGAGGTTTACCCTCAGCCTTCGAGAGCTTTTGGCCAGTTAAAAAACTGAGAGGAAAAGAAGAGAAAGAAGAGAGAAATCCAGAGAGAGAGTGAAACCCTAATCATCCAAACCCAATTTTCAAAACCCCAATATGTTTCAAACCCTAACTCATACCTCCTAAACAGTTTTACCAAACACTATTCTCGTGTGTTTCAGTGTGTTGGTGGTGGTTTTGAAGGGTGTTTGAGGTTTTATTCCTCTGAGTTTAAGATCTTGTTTCCAACTTAGACTTTGCGTGTTAGATCTATATTTCTCTTTCATATATTCCTCTGATTATTCCATGTCATATTACACTTAGATCTGCATAGTTTAATTTCTCATCTTGAGAAATCACTTTTGTTGATTATTGTTCTATAAATTTTTTTCAAAACCTTATAATCAACAAATCCTTTTTATGTTTCTAGTTCTTACGAAACAAAACTGTTGACCTCGTTGGAATCGCAATTGTTGGTTTCCAATTTCAAAATCATTTTTAAAACCTTCTAAAATTGGATATGACCTTAGCAGTCTTACGAGCAAGGTAACCTTGGATTCCGGGATTAGATTAATGGTCAAATATAGTTTTTGTCTCTAAAGAAGAGAGAAACAGAAAATAATTCATATTAGATCTGATTTGTAATTCATTAGGACTGTTTGTATAAAATAAATGTGTGTGTGTGTGTACATGCATGTGTTAGTAGCACGTTCACAAACACTTGTCACACTACAACACATAACTGTTGGGTATAAAAGATCTTGAATCTAAAGAGTCGACGTAAATACTGGAATAAAACTGGAGAAGTTAGCAAACTGAGAAAGCCACACCAACATCAGACCTGTAGAGAAGTTAGAATTAACCAGTGGGTACATTTCTAAACTTAGATAGGACTGTTTTTGTGCATGTGTGTTATATAGTTGTAACTTGAGAATTTTATTTTAGTGGATTTTTGGTTTGCGACTTAGAAGTCACCGTGGATGTTTCCTCAGTTGGGTGAGATTTTACCATGTTAAAAATCATTTGTCCTTAATCTTTCTATATCTCCTCATCTCATTCTTGTGGTTGTTCTGAGTTTAATTATTATAAACTGATTTACTAAACCTGTTAACTAATCTCGAATAAATCTCGTGCATGTTTTATTAAACACATCTTGTGTTAATCTGTTTTGTTTTCAAGAAAAGGGTTTCTTCAAAAAACAATTCAGAGTTACTTCAATAGTTTAATCTTGTATTAAACAGCCCAAGTAATAGGTTTTTCAATTGGTATCAGAGCTTGGGAAATTTCTTTTCAAAAGTTCTTGTATTTCTGAAATTGTTTTCTTAAAATCAAACTATGGACGGGAAAAATGAAAGATTTGGTAACTTGACAAGACCTCCTCTCTTTGATGGAAACAACTTTGCTTACTGGAAGGTAAGAATGGTTTCCTTCGTACAAGGAACCATGGGAGATGATGTTTGCGATATTGTTGAAAATGAATTTACTGATCCTACTAAACCAACCACTGAAGGAATTAATGAGAGGATTAAGAAAGTATTAAGTGAGTTCAATCAATAAGAGAAACAAGTTTCTCCAAACAATAACAAAGGCAAGAGTGCCATTTTTATGTCTATAAATGAACATGAGTTCAAAAGGATCTCATCTTGTACCACTTCTAAGGAAGCTTGGGATACACTAGTTACTGCACATGAAGGTGACACTAAAGTTAAAGCTGCGAAAACACAGATGCTTGTCCAGCAGTACAACTCTGTAATTATGTCAAACTCTGAATCTTTTGATGACTTTTACATGAAATTGACTGACATTGTGACCAAATTGCATGCTAATGGGATTACTTATGATAGACAAGAAATTGTCTCTAAAATTCTAAAATCATTACCACAGAAATTTGATAACAAAAGATATGCTATTGAGTAAATCAGTGATCAAAATCTCACTCTGAATTACTCACTAGTAAACTAAGAACTGTGGAAATGGAATTCGAATTTAAGAAACAATTGACTCAGTCCCACAGGAAACAGACTAGTTATAATTTGAGTTTTTCTTCTAAGTTGATGAAACCTTAGTTTACTATCCACAATAATTACTCTGATGCGGAATGTGATATAGATAGTTTGGATAATCAAATTGCCTTGATGTCAAAACAGTTTAAGAAAATTATGAATTTTAGAAATAAAATGGCAACAAAACAAGGCAAGCCAAATTATCCAACTCAGTCTAATCACAAACCCCATGAGAGAGGTCAAGACAAAGAATACTGAATGTTATATATGTGGTAAATTGGGTCTATAGCACAAGACTGTAGAGTTAACTTGAACAATACTAATAAACATACTACGAACAATATTTGCAAGACATGGGATGATTCAAGTGACTTTGATAATGAGGAACCTGAGTCGTCTGATTTTTTTATCATTGCATGTCTTTTCTTGCCAAGATTATCTATAATGATGATATGCATGTGCCTAAGTATGACGATGATGCAAATAGCTCTACTTCTGTTGTTATAAATCATGGTTCTACTGGTTTGGATGCTTTAATTTTTGAGAACATTGTTAGTTATATAGAGGGGTGTGTGAGTCAAAGGGAAAGCGATTATAATGATGTCAATGTGCGTGAGTTAAAATTGGAATCCTTATTGGTCACTTCGTACACTAAACTTAGTGATTCGAACACTGAAGACTTCCCTGATATTCACACACTTTATACTAAGACTCTTAAGAAAAGTACTAGACTAAAGAAGACTGTGAAAGATCTCACTAAGAAACTAGAAGACCTAAGTCTGATGGTCAAACTTAACGTTGAAGAGTATACTACCCGATGTCTAACTCATGAAAATGAAGTCAAAATTTTTTATCAAAAATTAAAATTTTTGATTGAAATAAATGATACTCTGGAGAAAAAATATAAAGGGACATTATTAGAATTGGAACAATCTAAAGAAAAGACAATAACTATTTTCAAAAAAATTGGAAAATAATTCCAACTGTTTTGATGGATTTGTTGCTGATTCAAAAACCAATTCTTATGATCGAACTGGAATAGGGTTTTGCCCAAATTTAAAGACACAAACTTAAAACTTTGAAACTATCAAGTTTGTGTGAGGAGGCAAAAGACCTATAGAAACTTGCCCAGATTTCCATTACCTAAAAAATGAGTTTGATGAAAAACAACAAAAGTTTGATATTGGGGAATCAAGTTACTCTAACTGTGAAAGTCCGCCTAAGACTAAATATGTATGACCTCCTATTAGCAAGAGTGATTCTGCATTTCAAACTATACTCCCTAGGAATAAGGTTCAAAATCAAAATTCTATGAAACCTATCTTTAGAGACCTTCCTAAGGAGATACCATCTTCAAGCAATCTTTATTTCTCTTACTGTGACATATACGACCATTCTTTTGAAGGTTGTTACTCTATACGTTTAGCTAATCCTGTCTATAATACTCTTCTATACCAAAACTTTAACTATTCTAGGAGAAGCCGTAACAATTATGTTCTGCTTAGACAACCAGAAAAAAACTCTAACTATAGAGAAAGAAAGACTAAAACTAAAAGAACATTTCCTAAAAGAATTTCTAAGAACTTTTCTAAACTAAATGCTCACATTTTCCATAAAACTCATTTGCATGCGCAAAATATTTTTCAACAAAAATCTAACGCTCGCAAGTTTTATCAAATAAGAGCAAACATGTGCAAAACTAAAATACGATCTATTAGGGTTAGAAAAGATGATCTATTGCCCCAGATGAAGTGTAACGTTGTGATTACTGCTTTAAAAGCTGAACACACCCCCTCTAGTTGGCATTTAGAGTCTGGGTGTTCAAAGCACATGACTAGGGATGATATAAAACTTTTGAACAAAACTAGCTTTGCTGGAGGAAAATTCATTTTTGGTGATGGTGTATCATCTCAAATCATTGGTAAAGGAACTATCCAAGAACAAGGAATGACTATTCTTGAAAATGTTCTTCTAGTCATAGCTCTTAAGGCTAATCTACTGAGTATATCGCAATTTTATGACTCAAATCATACTGTCACCTTTTCAAAGAACAATTATCAAATTTTAAATGAAAAATGGTATAATCAGATGGATCACATAAATTACGATAACCTTAGTAGACTGTCTTCACAAGAAATAGTTAGAGGAATTCCCAAAATCAAACCTATCTCTAATGTTGTCTGTGGTTCATGTCAGGAAGGAAAAATTGTTAAAGCACCTCATAAGAAAGTTAAAGATATCCTTACTTCTAAACCCTTGGAGCTCTTCTATATGGCCCTAATGGGTCCCTCTCGAACTGTTAGTCTCTGTGGACACAGTTATATTCTTGTTATGGTTGATGACTTCACCAGATTTACTTGGGTGGCCTTCTTAAAACAAAAGTCTAATACTTTCCTAACTTTTTTGAAAATTCTTCTGCAAATTAAAAATGAGAAGGACACTCAAGTAAATAGAATTTGTAGTGATCGAGGTGTAGAATTCATAGATACTGGTATTATAGAGTATTGTGACTATAATGGTTACAAACACGAATTCAGTGCTCCTAAAACTCCCAAACAAAATGGAGTTGCTGAGCACAAGAATCGTACTCTGCAAGAGATGGCATGTGTTATGATTGATGCTAAGTGCTTACAAAAATACTTCTGGGTAGAATCTATTCGTACTGCTTGTTACATTATCAATAGGGTCTATCTTAGGAAGAATTCAAAACAAACTGCTTACAAACTATGGTATGGAAAAAACCCAATCTTAAATACCTTAGAACATTTGGTAGTAGTGTTATGTCTGCAAAGACAGAGAACACTTATCCAAATTTGAGACTCATGGAGATAAATCTATCTTCCTAGGATATTCTCCTGACAGTAGAGTGTAACATGTCTATAATATTCGTACCAAGACCTTAATGGAATCCATAAACGTTATTGTAAGTGACACTGCTATTGAGAGAAATACTGGAGAACCAACTTTTGTGGAAGAGTCTGAAAATGTTTTAGAAAATAACTCTCCAGAAATAGATGACTCTTTACCAATTAAGACACCAGAAGTAACTAACTGGGTCTCTAAAGATCATCCCACATATAACGTTGTTGGTAACCCTAGTGATCATGTTCTTATAAGATCTCAATTAAGAAACTATGCTCATTTTGCAAGTCTTATTTCCCTTGTGGAACCAAAGAATGTAAATGAGGCATTGAATGACCATCATTGGATTTCCGCAATGCAGGAAGAACTTCTTCAATTTATCACTCATGATGTTTGGTATCTTGTACCTAGGCCTGATAATAAAAAGGTTATTGGCACACGTTGGATATTTAAAAATAAATCTAATGAAAGTTTCATAATCGTTAGAAACAAAGCTAGATTAGTTACTCAAGGTTACTCTCAAATTGAAGGAATAGATTTTATTGAGACTTTTTCCCCTGTTACTCGCTTAGAATCTGTTCGTCTTCTCATTGTAATAGCTTGTTACTTGCATTTTACGCTTTACCAAATGGATGTAAAATCTGCCTTTCTTAATGGAATCTTGACTGAAGAGACCTATGTTAAACAACCCAAAGGGTTCATCGACCCTCAATATCCCAATCACGTTTATCGTCTTAAAAAGTCTTTGTATCATTTTAAATAAGTGCCAAGAGCCTGGTATGAGCGTCTTTCCAACTTTCTCTTAGACAAAGGTTTTAAGAGAGGTGGAAATGATCAAACCCTTTTTGTCAAAGATTTTGACAAAGATATCATTATAGCTCAAGTCTATGTCTACGATATCATTTTTGGATCCACTTCCCCTTCAAAAGTAAATCTTTTTATGAGATTATGCATAGAGAATTTCAAATGTCTGTTATGGGGGAGTTGCAATTCTTCTTGGGTCTTCAAGCCAAACCGAATTCAGAAGGTTTATTTGTTTCGCAATCTAAATATGCTTTAGAGATCGTTAAAAAAATCCGATCTTAAAAGCGCCTAAGATACTAAAACTCCCATGAGTACTACGACCAAATTATCTAAGGATGAAAGTGGATAATCCATAGATGCAACTCTATATCGTAGTATGATAGGAACCTTACTATACCTTACTACCTCGCATCCTGATATTATGTACGCAGTTTGCATGTGTGCCTGTTATCAAAATAATCCTAAAAAGAGCCACTTATTATGAGTAAAAAGAATCATTAAATACATAAAAGGCACTCTAAATTTAGGACTTTGGTACACCAATGATACTCCTAGTACTATAATAGGATACACTGATGCCGACTGGGCTGGGTGTACTGATGATAGTAAGAGCACCTCAGGAGCGTGTTATTATATAAGTAACAATTTAGTAGGTTGGAGTAGTAAGAAGCAAAATTTTACTTCTTTATCCACAGCTAAATCTGAGTACATAGCTACAAGTAGTTGTTGTGCCCAATTACTTTGTCTTAAGAAAATTCGAAATGATTATGGTATTCAAGAAGATCAATTACATCTTTATTGTGAAAATCAAAGCGCGATCAATATCTAGAAATCCGATTCAACACTCGCGAACTAAACATATAAAAATTAGACATCATTTCATACGCGAACTGGTTGAAACTAAGGAATTAGAAATCAATTATCTTCTTACTGATTTGCAACTTGCAGATATGTTTACCAAACCCTTGGATTACAATAGATTTATTTCTTTGCAAAAATCGATAGGAATGGTTTGCACTAATTAAACTCCTATTACTTCAGTTTGTATTCCCTTTGTCCATTTGAGACAAAATGGGGGAGTAATTTGAGCCTTATGAGTTCATTTCTTTTGTACATATTCTATAAATTTTGATCTTAGTATTCTTTGCAGGAATTTGTGCCAATGACGTTATTAGCGTGTTGGTTGTAAATAGTTGAGTTATGTAATTTTCTATTTTTAGAAAATGGGTAGATAGAATTTTTTGTATAGGAATAAGTTTTTTCCTTACTTCTTTGTAGCCCTATGAGTCCTAGATGACTCAAAGGAGATTTTGTATCATATTTCCAAAGGGGGAGATTAAAGCACCTTATACTCTTGACTCACTTGAGTCTACATTGTATAAGTGCTCATCTAGTTTGGAAATAGTGACAAAATTAGTGTCTCATTCCCTAGAAACCAAATAGCGTTAGAATCCTCTTCTTATAGCCACACTTGATTCATTTGGAGGTAAAAAATCACATCCACACACTCCAGGGTTGAATACATGGTTCATATATTGCCTTAATTGATTATGTGTGAGTTGTGTGTGGTTAATCCCATTTAAATTGGCCTTTAATAATTTTTGGGATTTTTAAAACATCTTTTAACAATTCTTTCATAATAAAATTTGGTTTATTAAACTTTTGGGGTCTCTCTGTAATTACTGGTTGTACCTTTTCATACCTAAAAGTTGGTTTGGGTAGGATCCCAAAGCGCTTGAGACTTGAGGGTGCCTGTGTAATTATTTTGGAACGCACGTGTGAGAACAAATCTGAGCCCTACACCTCTCGTCCTTATACCGGCTTGATTTGTGTTTCTTTGTAGACACATAACTCATGTTTGATCTCAGCCCTTGGATTCCTGTTATCAACGCTCTCCATGTGTTTGAACCCAATCCCTGTGTAATCTCTCTTTTCTAATCAGAGGACATTTAACTCACCGCTTATATTATACCGTTGGATCAAAGTCAAAAGGGAAAGACTGAATCTCAGTCCTTGGATTTGCATCGACCTTCTCGATCCTTCTTAACCCCCTATATAAGGAGGTTTACCCTCAGCCTTCGAGAGCTTTTGGCCAGTTAAAAAATTGAGAGAAAAAGAAAAGAAAGAAGAGAGAAATCCAGAGAGAGAGTGAAACCCTAATCATCCAAACCCAATTTTCAAAACCCTAATATGTTTCAAACCCTAACTCATCCCTCCTAAACAGTTTTACCAAACACTATTCCTGTGTGTTTCAGTGTGTTGGTGGTGGTGGTTTTGAAGGTTGTTTGAGTTTTTATTCCTCTGAGTTTAAGATCTTGTTTCCAACTTAGACTTTGCGTGTTAGATCTATATTTCTCTTTGATAGATATTGTAGATCTGATTATTGCATATCATATTACACTTAGATCTGCATAGTTTAATTTCTCATCTTGAGAAATCAATTTTTTTTATTACTGTTCTATAAATGTTTTTCAAAACCTTATAATCAACAAATCCTTTTTATGTTTCTAGTTCTTACGAAACAAAACTGTTGACCTCGTTGGAATCGCAATTATTTGTTTCCAATTTCAAAATCATTTTTAAAACCTTCTGAAATTGGATATGACCTTGGCAGTCTTACGAGTAAGGTAACCTTGGATTCCGGGATTACATTAAAGTTCAAATATATTTTTTGTCTCTAAATAAGAGAGAAACCGAAAACAATTCATATTAGATCTGATTTGCAATTCATTAGGACAACTTGTATAAAATAAGTGTGTGTGTGTGTGTGTGTGTGTGTGTGTGTGTGTGTGTGTGTGTACATGCCTGTGTTAGTATCACGTTCACAAACACTTGACACACTACAACACATAAGTGTTGGGTATAAGATCTTGAATCTAAAGAGTCGACATAAAGACTGGAACAAAACTAGAGAAGTTAGCAAAACTGAGAAAGCCACATCAACATCAGACCTGTAGAGAAGTGAGAATCAACCAGTGGGTACATTTCTAAACTTAGATAGGGTTGTTTTGTGTGCATGTGTGTTATATAGTTTGTAACTTGAGAACTTTGTTTTAGTGGATTTTTGGTTTGTGACTTAGAAGTCGTTGTGGATGTTCCCTCAGTTGGGTGAGGTTTCACCACGTTAAAAATCGCTTGTCCTTAATCTTTCTACATCTCCTCATCTCATTCTTATGGTTGTTCTGAGTTTAATTATTATAAACTGATTTACTAAACCTGTTAACTAATCTTGAATAAATCTCGTGCATGTTTTATTAAACACATCTTGTGTTAATCTGTTTTGTTTTCAAGAAAAGAGTTTCTTCAAAAAACAGTTCGGAGTTACTTCAATAGTTTAATCTTGTATTAAACAGCCTAAGTAACAGCTTTTTCAATTGGTATCAGAGCTTGGGAAATTTCTTTTCAAAAGTTCTTGTGTTTATGAAATTATTTTCTTAAAATCAAACTATGGACGAGAAAATGAAAGATTTGGTAACTTGACCAGACCTCCTATATTTGATGGAAACAAATTTTCTTACTGTAAGGGTAAAATGCTTGCTTCCATACAAGGAACCTTGGGAGATGATTTCTGGGATATTGTTGTAAATGGATATACTTATCCTACTAAGCCAGCCACTAAAGGAAGTAATGAGAGAATTAAGAAGCATTAAGTGAGTTCACTCAAGAAGAGAAGCAAGTTTCTCGAAACAATAACAAAGGCAAGAATTCCATTTTTATGTCTCTAAATGAAATGAGTTCAAAAGGATCTCATCTTGTACCACTTCTAAGGAAGCTTGGGATACACTAGTTACTGCACAAGAAGGTGACACTAGAGTTAAAGCTACTAAAATGCATATGCTTGTCCAGTAGTACGACTCTCTAATTATGTCAGACTCTGAATCTTTTAATGACTTTTACATGAAATTGACTGACATTGTGACCAAATTTCATGCTAATGGGATTACTTATGATAGACATGAAATTGTCTCTAAAATTCTAAGATTATTACCATGGAAATTTGATAACAAAAGATATGCTATTGAGTAAATCAGTGATCAAAATCTCACTCCTGAATTGCTCAGTAGTAAACTAAGAACTGTGGAAATGGAATTAAAATTTAAGAAATAATTGACTCAGTCCCAGAGGAAACAGACTAGTTCCAATTTGAGTTTTTCTTCTAAGTTGATGAAACTTGAGTTTACTATCCCCAATAATGACTCTGATGAGGAATGTGATATAGATAGTTTGGATAATCAAATTTCCTTGATGTCAAAATAGTTTAAGAAAATTGTAGATTTTAGAAATAAAATGGCAACCAAACAAGGCAAGCCAAATTATCCAACTCAGTCTAATCACAAACCTCATGAGACAGGTCAAGACAAACATAACAAGGGCATTCATACCATACCTAACAGAGACATTAAGAATACTGAATGTTATAGATGTGGTAAATTGGGTCACATAGCACAAGACTATATAGTTAACTTGAACAATAAACATACGAGGGCCAATATTTGCAAGACATGGGATGATTCAAGTGACTCTAACAATAAGGAACCTGAGTCGTCTGATGTTTTTTATCCTTGCATGTCTTTCTTTGCCAAGATTATCTATAATGATGATATGCGTGTGCCTAAGTATGATGATGATGCAAATATCTCTACTTCTGTTGTTATAAATCATGCTGTTACTGGTTTGGATGCTTTAATTTCTATGAACATTGTTAGTTCTACAGCGGGGTGTGTGAGTCAAAGGGAAAGCGATTATAACCATGTCAATGTGTGTGTGAGTTCAAAAATTAAATCCTTAGGGGTCACTTCACATATTACACTTAGTGATTCGGACACTGAAGACCTCCCTGATATTCACACACTTTATGCTAAGACTCTCAGGAAAAGCACTAGACTAGAGAAGACTGTGAAAGATCTCACTAAGAAACTAGAAGACCTAAGTCTGATGGTCAAACTTAACGTTGAAGAGTATACTACCCGATGTCTAACTCATGAAAATGAAGTCAAAATTTTTTATCAAAAATGGAAATTTTTGATTAAAATAAATGATACTCTGGAGAAAAAATATAAAGGGACATTATTAGAATTGGAACAATCTAAAGAAAAGACAATAACTATTTTCAAAAAAATTTGGATAATAATTCCAACTGTTTTGATGGATTTGTTGCTGATTCAAAAACCAATTCTTATGATCGAACTGGAATAGGGTTTTGCCCAAATTTAAAGACACAGACTAAAAACTTTGAAACTATCAAGTTTGTGTGAGGAGGCAAAAGACCTATAGAAACTTGCCCAGATTTCCATTACCTAAAAAATGAGTTTGATAAAAAATAACAAAAGTTTGATATTGGGGAATCAAGTTACTCTAACTGTGAAAGTCCGCCTAAGACTAAATATGTATGACCTCCTATTAGCAAGAGTGATTCTGCATTTCAAACTGTACTCCCTAGGAATAAGGTTCAAAATCAAAATTCTATGAAACCTATCTTTAGAGACCTTCCTAAGGAGATACCATCTTCAAGCAATCTTTATTTCTCTTACTGTGACATATACGACCATTCTTTTGAAGGTTGTTACTCTATATGTTTAGCTAATCCTGTCTATAATACTCTTCTATACCAAAACTTTAACTATTCTAGGAGAAGCCGTAACAATTATGTTCTGCTTAGACAACCAGAAAAAAACTCTAACTATAGAAAAAGAAAGACTAAAACTAAAAGAACATTTCCTAAGAGAATTCCTAAGAACTTTTCTAAACCAAATGCTCACATTTTCCATAAAACTCATTTGCATGCGCAAAATATTTTTCAACAAAAATCTAACGCTCGCAAATTTTATCAAATAAGAGCAAACATGTGCAAAACTAAAATATGATCTATTAGGGTTAGAAAAGATGATCTATTGCCCCAGATGAAGTGTAACGTTGTGATTACTGCTTTAAAAGCTGAACACACCCCCTCTCGTTGGCATTTAGAGTCTGGGTGTTCAAAGCACATGACTAGGGATGATATAAAACTTTTGAACAAAACTAGCTTTGCTGGAGGAAAATTCATTTTTGGTGATGGTGTATCATCTCAAATCATTGGTAAAGGAACTCTCCAAGAACAAGGAATGACTATTCTTGAAAATGTTCTTCTAGTCATAGCTCTTAAGGCTAATCTACTAAGTTTATCGCAATTTTATGAGTCAAATCATACTGTCACCTTTTCAAAGAACAATTACAAAATTTTAAATGAAAAATGGCATAATCGGATGGGTCACATGAATTACGATAACCTTAGTAGACTATCTTCGCAAGAAATAGTTAGAGGAATTCCCAAAAATCAAACCTATCTCTAATGTTGTCTTTGGTTCATGTCAGGAAGGAAAAATTATTAAAGAACCTCGTAAGAAAGTTAAAGATATCCTTACCTCTAAACCCTTGGATCTCATCCATATGGACCTAATGGGTCCCTCTCGAACTGTTAGTCTTTGTGGACACAGTTATATTCTTGTTATGGTTAATGACTTCACCAGATTTACTTGGGTGGACTTCTTAAAATAGAAGTCTAATACTTTCCTAACTTTTTTGAAAATTCTTCTGCGAATTGAAAATGAGAAAGACACTCAAGTAAATAGAATTCGTAGTGATCGAGGTGGAGAATTCATAGATACTGGTATTATAGAGTATTGTGACTATAATGATTACTAACACTAATTCAGTGCTCCTAAAACTCCCCAATAAAATGGAGTTACTGAGTGCAAGAATCATACTCTTCATGAGATGGCACGTGTTATGATTCATGCTAAGTGCTTACCTAAATACTTCTGGGTAGAATCTATTCGTACTGCTTGTCACATTATCAATAGGGTTTATCTTAGGAATAATTCTAAACAAAATCCTTACGAACTATTGTACGGAAAAAAACCTAATCTTAAATACCTTAGAACCTTTAGTAGTACGTGTTATGTCTGCAAAGACAGAGAACACTTATCCAAATTTGAGACTCGTGGAGATAAATCTATCTTCTTAGGATATTCTACTGACATTAGAGCGTACCGTGTCTATAATCTTCGCACCAAGACCTTAATGGAATCCATAAACATTATTGTAAGTGACACTACTGTTGAGAGTAAGACTGGAGAACTAACTATTGTGGAAGAGTCTGAAAATGTTTTAGAAAATGACTCTCCAAAAATAGATGATTCTTTACTAATTAAGAAACCTGAAGTACCTAACTGGGTCTCTAAAGATCATCCCATAGATAAAGTTGTTAGTAACCATAGTGATCATGTTCGTACAAGATCTCAATTGAGAAACTATGCTCATTTTGCATGATTTGTTTCCCTTGTGGAACCAAAGAATGTAAATGAGGCATTGAATGACCCTCATTGGATTTCCGCAATGCAGGAAGAACTTCTTCAATTTGTCACTCATGATGTTTGGTATCTTGTACCTAGGCCTGATCATAAAAAGGTTATTAGCACAAGTTAGATAATTAAAAATAAATCTGATGAAAGTGGAATAATCGTTAGAAATAAAGCTAGATTATTTGCTCAAGGTTACTCTCAAATTGAAAGAATAGATTTTATTGAGACTTTTTCCCCTGTTACTCGTTTAGAATCTGTTCATCCTCCCTTTGTAATTAATTGTTACTTTCATTTTACGCTTTACCAAATGGATCTCAAATCTACCTTTCTTAATGGAATCTTGACTGAAGAGACCTATGTTGAACAACCCAAAGGGTTCATGGACCCTTAATATTCCAATCATGTTTATCGTCATAAAAAGGCTTTGTATGGTCTTAAATAAGTGCCAAGAGCCTGGTATGTGCATCTTTCCAACTTTCTCTTAGACAAACGTTTTAAGAGAGGTGGAAATGATCAAACCCTTTTTGTCAAATATTTTGACAAAGATATCATTATAGCTCAAGTCTATGTCGACGATATCATTTTCTGATCCACTTCCCCTTCAGAAGTTAAATCTTTTTCTGAGATTATGCATAGAGAATTTCAAATGTCTGTTATGGGGGAGTTGCAATTCTTCTTGGGTCTTCAAGTCAAACAAAATTCAGAAGGTTTATTTGTTTCGCAATATAAATATGCTTTAGAGATCGTTAAAAAATTCGGTCTTGAAAACGCCAAAGATGCTAAAACTCCCATGAGTACTACGACTAAATTATCTAAGGATGAAAGTGGAAAATTCATAGATCCATCTCTATATCGTAGTATGATAGGAACCTTACTATACCTTACTGCCTCGCATCCTGATATTATGTACGCAGTTTGCGTGTGTGCTCGATATCAAAATAATCCTAAAGAGATCCACTTATAATATGTAAAACGAATCCTTAAATACATAAAAGGCACACTAAATTTAGGACTTTGGTACAACAATGATACTCCTAATACTATAATAAGATACACTGATGCCGACTGGGCTGGGTGTACTGATGATAGTAAGAGATCCTCAGGAGCGTGTTATTATATAAGTAACAATTTAGTAGGTTGGAGTAGTAAGAAGCAAATATGTACTTCTTTATCCACAGCTGAATCTGAGTACATAGTTGTAAGTAGTTGATGTGCCCAATTACTTTGGCATAAGTAAATGCTAAATGTTTATGGTATTCAAGAAGATCAATTACATCTTTATTGTGATAATCAAAGCGCGATCAATATCTCTTAAAAGCCGGTTCAACACTCGCGAACTAAACGTATAAAAATTAGACATCATTTCATACGCGAACTGGTTGAAACTTAGGAATTAGAAATCAATTATCTCCCTACTGATTTGCAACTTGCAGATATGTTTATCAAACCTTTGGATTAAAATAGATTTATTTCTTTGCAAAAATCGATAGGAATGGTTTGCGCTGATTAAACTCCTATGACTTCAGTTTTTATTCCCTTTGTCCATTTGAGACAAAATGGGGGAGTAATTTGAGTCTTATGAGTTCATTTCTTTTGTACATATTTCTAAAAGCTAGATCTTAGTATTCTTTGCAAGAATTTATGACAATGATGTTATTGGGTTATTGGTTTGTAATCAGTTGAGTTATGTAATATTCTATTCCTAGGAAATGGGTAGATAGAATTTTTAGTATAGGAATAATTTTTTTCCTAATTTCTTTGTAGCCCTACGAGTCCCTGATGACTTAACGGAGACTTTGTCTCATATTTCCAAAGGGGGAGATTTAAGCACCTTATACTCTTGACTCACTTGAGTCGACATTGTATAAGTGCTCATCTAGTTTGAAAATAGTGACAAAATTAGTGTCTCATTCCCTAGAAACCAAAGAGCCTCATAATCTTCCTCTTATAGCCACACTTGATTAATTTGGAGGTATTAAATCACATACACACACTCTAGGGTTGCATACATGGTTCATATATTGCCTTAATTGATTGTGTGTGAGTTGTGTGTGGTTAATCCCATTTATATTGGCCTTTAATAATTTTTGGGATTTTTTAAAACCTTTTTTTAATAATTCTTTCTTAATAAAATTTGGTTTATTAAACTTGTGGGGTCACTCTGTAATTACTGGTTTTACCTTTACATACCCAAAACTTGGTTCGGGTAGGATCCGAAAGCGCTTGAGACTTGAGGGTGCCTGTGTACGCGCATGTGAGAACAGATCTGAGCCCTACGCATGTCGTCCTTATACCGACCTGATTTGTGTTTCTTTTTATACACATAAATCGCGTTTGATCTCAGCCCTTGGATTCCTGTTATCAACGCTCTACATGCGTTTGAACCCAATCCCTGTGTAGCCTCTCTTGTCCAATCAGAGGACATTTAACTCACCGCTTATATTATATCGTTGGATCAAAGTTAACAGGGAGAGACAGAATCTCAGCCCTTGGATTTGCATCGACCTTATCAATCCTTTTTAACCCCCAATATAAGGAGCTTTACCCTCAGCCTTCGAGAGCTTTTGTCCAGTTCAAAAACTGAGAGAAAAATAAGAGAAAGAAGAGAGAAAGCCAAAGAGAGAGTGAAACCCTAATCGTCCAAACCCTATTTTCAAAACCCTAACCTATTTCAAACCCTAACTCATGTCTCCTAAACAATTTTACCAAACACTATTCCTATGTGTTAGAGTGTGTTGTTGGTGGTGGTTTTAAAAGGTGTTTGAGGTTTTATTCCTCTAAGTTTAAGATCTTCTTTCCAACTTTGACTTTACGTGTTAGATCTATATTTCTCTTTCATAGATATTGTAGATCTGATTATTGCATGTCATATTACACTTAGATCTGCATAGTTTAATTTCCCATCTTGAGAAATCACTTTTGTTGATTAATGTTCTATAAATGTTTTTCAAAACGATAGAATCAACAAATCCTTTTTCTGTTATAGTTCTTACGAAACAAAACTATTGACCTAGTTGGAATCGCAATTGGTGGTTTCCAATTTCAAAATCATTTTCAAAACCTTCTGTAATTGGATATGACCTTGGAAGCCTTACGAGCAAGGTAACCTTGGATTCCGGGATTAGATTAAAGGTTAAATATAGTTTTTGTCTCTAAAGAAGAGAGAAACTAAAAACAATTCATATTAGATCTGATTTGTAATTCATTAGGACTGTTTGTATAAAATAAGTGTGTGTGTGTGTGTGTGTACATGCATGTGTTAGTAGCACGTTCACAAACACTTGTCACACTACAACACAGAAGTGTTGGGTATAAGATCTTGAATCTAAAAAGTCGACATAAAGACTAGAACAAAACTGGAGAAGTTATCAAACTGAGAAAGCCACATCAACATCAGACTTGCAGAGAAGTTAGAATCAACCAATGGGTACATTTCTAAACTTAGATAGGACTGTTTTGTTTGCATGTGTGTGATAGAGTTTGTAACTTGAGAATTTTATTTTAGTGGATTTTTGGTTTGTGACTTAGAAGTTACCGTGGATGTTTTCTTAGTTGGGTGAGGTTTTACCACGTTAAAAATTTCTTGTCCTTAATCTTTCTACATCTCCTCATCTCATTCTTGTGGTTATACTGAGTTTAATTATTTTAAACTGATTTACTAAACCTGTTAACTAATCTTGAATAAATCTCGTGCATGTTTTATTAAACACATCTTCAGTTAATCTGTTTTGTTTTCAAGAAAAGAGTTTCTTCAGAAAATAGTTTGGAGTTATTTCAATAGTTTAATCTTGTATTAAACTGCCCAAGTAACAGCTTTTTCAGTAGAATTCATAGGATTTTGTAGTTAAATTTTGGATATTTTGATGAATTGATGTAGAAATGGCAATGTTAATTAATGGACTGAATATTTGGATTTAGATTACCTAATGAATGCCCTTATTACGAAATAAATCTAGTTAGAATTTTGAGAAGATTGGAACGTTAAAATTTGAAATGTGTATTAACTTGGTGTGGGGTTGATTATGCAATGTACTTATAAATTCTGGGTTTGAATATATAAAGGTTATGGGATTTTTGTATAACTGGTAATGGAGTTCGTGTAAGAGTTTTTTGGGTTTAGAGATCATCTGGGAAGAATTGTAAATTGAGAAATAGCGTGGAAAGAAAACAAAGGGTCTCTCGAACGACGTCACATGTCGTTCGAGTGACATGATATGTCGCGCGAACGAGCCCCCCAGTCATTCGAACAACGTGGTGGGATTTTTGGGTTTTCGTTCCTTTTCACGTTTGGGCTTGGGATTTATCCTTCTTACATAAATGGTTTTGGCTTGAAAGGGTTTTGGCTTACGGTTAGGGGTAATAGATAAATTAACAAAGAAAAATATAATTAGTGGTTAATAAGTTATATGCCCACATTTAATTGATGATAATTACAAATATGGAATGGAATTAATATTTTATTAGATGATAAATTATTAATAAATGGAAAAATGTTGTGAACTGTAGTTGGACATCTTATGGTAATTATATAGTGATTACTTATACATATTATATGGGATAATAATATGTGTTATTATGTATTTGTGTGGACATACCAATATTCGCGGACTGTCCTATTGGCTCAAGGATTCGCGCATTCGGACCGAGTACCACACGTCGGCACAGGTAGGCTTGACAATGTGTAGGTTATATAGGTACTACGCGGAGGCGCCATATACGAGAGGTAGGTGTTGACGCTGACCCATTGTAACACCCCGCTCGCCCGGGGAGAGCGAACGGAGTACCACTATCGATAAAACTACTAAATCCACAAGTAACAAGGTATAGAGCATCTAAATAAACCCACAATAATATAAATCCACTAATCTCAATCTCTTCAATTATAACAAGTCTCTCGAATTAAAATTACAACTATCTAACTCGAATAAAAATGCTCTATACATCAATGAAATAATTAATACAAATCTTCCAAATTGTATTAAAAATTCTTCCCAAATAATCCTCGCTAAAATAATCCCAATTGGTCCATAGCGCTCAAATCCATGCTAACCTGCCAACTAAAGAAAATATGGGGAAGTACGCAATACGACAGGAAAGATGCTCAACAAATATGGATTAACAATGAATAAAGCGTAACAACACGAGTACGAATATTCAAATCAAATGCAAATCTCATAAGCATTTATCAATTAATTTTTCAACAACACATCAATGGGTCACCAGGCCTCACCCCATTCGCATATGCTTTATCAAGCCATAACCGGAAATAGGTATTTTGGCGGGTACTCAAAATTCGTGCCATATTAAAATCTCATGTCAATGTGCTCAACAACAACATGAATAATACCACATGAATCAAAATAATTCCAACAACTATTTTCCAGATTTCAATGAATTTAGCAATTCAAATATGAGTTCAATTAACAAGAATTCAAAGAGAATGACACTCGTGAGATTTAAGGAGCATATTGTGGAAAACTCCATACCTCAAACCATGATGAGAAACCAATGATCACATCCTCAATATCAACACAAAAGATCTACAAAAGCTCCTCCAAGAACCTCCAACAAAATAGCCCCAAGAACACCTATAATCTAAGGTTGAAACTCACAAATCTCAAGGGCCAATGTGTATATAAAAACAAGAGGAATATAAACTATATTTGCTACCAAAATTTGTGCCAAAAGTAGGTAAAAAGGGTTGCCCAAGTCTTCCTTTTATAATGCAAAGAAATGAAGAGTTGGAAGCCAAAACAACTCTTGAAAATTACTTGTTGTTCACGAAATTAGGGGAGGTAGATTGATCGACTCCCAGGCTTCAATCGATCGATCCTTCAGAAATTTTGACAGTTCG
Source organism: Sambucus nigra (assembly GCA_949130495.1). Classification (NCBI taxonomy): domain Eukaryota; kingdom Viridiplantae; phylum Streptophyta; class Magnoliopsida; order Dipsacales; family Adoxaceae; genus Sambucus; species Sambucus nigra. The sequence goes on along the minus strand of OX422212.1, from coordinate 613,249,145 downwards.
CCGACTTAGAATTCCGAGAGTTAAAAATATTTAAAAATCATTTTAAAATCCATTTCAACTTCGTTTTCGATACCGTTTGAAATTCTCGCCTTTAAAAATAATAACCAACAAATTTGAGCAATAAAAATAATTTTATCAAAAACTTTATTTTCCTCCATTTTCCAGAAATTAATTAAAATAGCCCAAAATTACGCGGGTTGTTACACTTCCCCACTAACAATGGAATTTCCCCTCGAAATTCGCCGAATGCCTAACTCTCAAAAATCAGGCTAACAATTTCCAAAAATAATTTCGTCTCCAAAAATAAATTCCTCACATCTAATCTAGATGCCTATCACGAATATCACCTAAAATTTTCTATCTTCAAAAATTTCTAACCACGCAATGAACCCAAAACCCAAGCCTTGAGGGTTGTCGTATACCTAAGCTCTGATACCATTTGTAACACCCCACCCGCCCGGGGAGAGCGAACGGAGCACCACTATCGATAAAACTACTAAATCCACAAGTAACAAGGTATAGAGCATCTAAATAAACCCACAATAATATAAATCCACTAATCTCAATCTCTTCAATTACAAAAAGTCTCTTGAATTAAAATTACAACTATCTAACTCGAATAAAAATGCTCTATACATCAATGAAATAAATAATACAAATCTTCCAAATTGTATTAAAAATTCTTCCCAAATAATCCTCACTAAAATAATCCCAATTGGTCCATAGCGCTCAAATCTATGCTAACCTGCCAACTAAAGAAAATATGGGGAAGTACACAATACGATATGAAAGATGCTCAACAAATATGGATTAGCAATGAATAAAGCGTAACAACACGAGTACGAATATTCAAATCAAATGCAAATCTCATAAGCATTTATCAATTAATTTTTCAACAACACATCAATGGGTCACCAGGCCTCACCCCATTCGCATATGCTTTATCAAGCCATAGCCGGGAATAGGTATTTTGGCGAGTACTCAAAATTCGTGCCATATTAAAATCTCATGACAATGTGCTCAACAACAACATGAATAATACCACATGAATCGAAATAATTCCAACAATTATTTTCTAGATTTCAATGAATTTAGCAATTTAAATATGAGTTCAATTAACAAGAATTCAAAGATAATGACACTCACGAGATTTAAGGAGCATATTGTGTAAAACCCCATACCTCAAACCATGATGAGAAACCAATGATCACATCCTCAAGATCAACACAAAAGATCTACAAAAGCTCCTCCAAGAACCTCCAACAAAATATCCTCAAGAACAACTATAATCTAAGGTTGGAACTCACAAATCTCAAGGGCCAATGTGTATATAAAAAGAAGAGGAATATCAAATATATTTTCTGCCAAAATTTGTGCCAAAAGTAGGTTAAAAGGGTTGCCCACGACTTCCTTTTATAATGCAAAGAAATGAAGAGTTGGAATCTAAAAGACTCCTTTAAATAAGGCAAAAAAATGAAGAGTTGGAAGCCAAAACAACTCTTGAATTTTTTTTTTTGTTCACGAAATCAGGGGAGGTCGATTGATCGACTCCCAGGCTTCGATCGATCGATCCTTCAGGAATTTTGACAGTTCGTCGACTTAGAATTCCAAGAGTTAAAAACATTTAAAAATCATTTTAAAATCCGTTTTAACTACGTTTTCGATACCGTTTGAAATTCTCGTTTTTAAAAATAATAACCAACATATTTGAGCAATAAAAATAATTTTATCAAAAACTTTATTTTCCTCCATTTTCCAGAAATTAATTAAAATAGCCCAAAATTACGCGGTTATTACACCCTTCATGTGTCACTTTTGGGTATGAGCCGTGTACAGGTGTCCTGCGTAGGGACCGTCCCAATTTATGTGTATTTGTGATGTTCGCTTAGGATAAGAGATTCCTCCAAACTTGCCGATAGAGCATGAATTATACACCAACAGTAGATGCCCTTGTGTGTCAAATATATGGAAGAACATGTATTAATAATTAACCGGACTTTAATGTAATAAATTTAATTGTCTAAGAATGTGGACAATAATTATATTCTAGACTCTATAATGCATAATAGATGTTTATGCCTTATATGTGATACTTATGAGACTAGAATAAATGGGTGTTGTCAATTAAATGTAAGGATTACATTTAAATTATTAATTATCGATATATCCATTTTATAAATTTGAGATGATGTCATAATTCATTACTTGGGAAGTATTGGGATGCGAATAATATCACACTTAGATGAGGTTGATGTGTTAAATGCATGTGAGTGACGAAGGGGAAATATTTATTTTGCATCAACTGTTCTATTGCACCATAAATTAATTAAGTTAATTCTTACACACCTCGGGCTCTGACCCAAATTTAAATGATTTTCCTCCCAGGTGATCCTAGACAGGGATAGTTGGATTGTGATGTATCAGTCCTGCAGTCTTACTTGCTCTCCAGACTTTAGATCATTCGACTCTAGTATAGGTGCTTTTCCTACTGTAGCTATTTATTTATTTGGAGCATTTGTAAGGGCATAAGCTCAAGACTTCTTTACTCACGTTGGTTGGTATTTTTATTGCAGTGGGTGGATTTATTATTTTATCGTGATGGTTTGGACTTATTTATTTATTGTGGATGTATTCGTGACATTTCAAATATGGGCCTTAAGTAATAATTATTTATAATCGAATTTGTGCTAAGAATTGTATTAACTGACAAGCAAACCCTATCTTCAGCGTATCATGCCTGGCCAGCTTTTACGTAAGAAAATAAAGGTTGTTACAATTTACGTATTAAATTTTATCTTTACATATAAAAACGTAAAATTATGTGTGAATTCTAAATTAACCTCCTGTACTGCAGTAGATTGAATCATTTTCTTTTATTACTTTCTGTTATATGTTTGAACTTTTTATTTATTGCAATATTTTAACTAGCATTTTGAATAGTGACATTTTGTGAATGTTTGGTGAAGTTGTATTTTCTATGCACATATATGTATTATAAAATATTATATCTTGTATATAAAGTGTGAAGAAGGATTGATAAATAAATATAAAATTTATGTCGAACCATTAGAGTTGTTGATTTGTTGCTTATAATTATTTTGTGATGATAATTATTTTGAACAGATAATTATATATGCTTAAATGTACTACTAAAGGCCTCATTGATTGACAATGATATATTTTCCAAGGAAAATAATAATATTTGTACATTTGTCTTTTATTTCTGTAATGCCTGATTTAATATACCTTTTATAAACACGCGGACTATAAATAAGAAAAGTGTTCTATAATTAAGATTTTTCATGAAAAATAATTATTACTCAATAGGTAAAGATTTGCTTTTTTACCATGAAAAGTGCTCTATAGTTATGTTCCTCCAGAGCTTGAGATTCCATACAAGAAGATTGATTTATATGAAAAAAATCAAATCGCTTTTATTTTTCATTTCATTTCTAATTTATTGTAAAAATAATTTATTTTTAATAACATTATGAAAATCACGTTAAAGAGATTTTTTAGGTTGTGATAGTAATTTTATAACTTTAACATAATAATAATATTCACGTGGCTTATCGTATTAGGTATTTATAAAAAATGATTTATCGTGTGGCCCAAATTAAGAAAGGACTTATCTTGTGATCCAAAATATTTAGAATTATGATAATTGCTACGGTAACAAGTGATTGAACGTGGCTACAGACAAAAACAAAAAGATTGAATAATTTTGTTTAGCATATGTAAGCTTTTGACAAGGATTTTGCGGCCTATATTTATGTGTTTTCTAGACAGTGTATGTATGATGAGTACCCCATAATTCACTCAGCAACTGACAAACAATACTATTTTTTTTTGGTAGAAAACAAGAAACAACAACCAGCAAACAGTAGCAAATGCAAATCACAGCATTACACAAAAAAGAAATCCTCCTCCGTGATTTCGCTTTCCATCATCTGGAGCAATATCTCGGGCGCCTTATCAAACTCCACATATGTAGTGTCCAGTCCTCTCGCAACTTTCACCATGCAGTCAGCCGTGAGGTTGCTAGCTCTTGGAATATGGATGATTTTTGCCTTTAGGTCTCTAGCCAAATCTTTGCAGTCTTCAATTATGTTAACTAGCGGGTGGTTCTGGGCAGACTCTTGATTGATGAGATTGATGGCTTCCAAACAATCATTTTTCAAGCACACTCCTTTCCACTTCTTTCTGGTGGCAATGTTCAGTCCGTGAAATATTCCTTCCAGTTCCGCACGTAGGGGGCTAGCAGTACCTTGAAGCTTCCCCGCAAATCCCACTATCCATTCTCCATCATGATTTCTAACCATCCCACCAAACGATCCCATGCCACTACCATGCTCAAATCCTCCGTCACTATGTATGATGAGGTTTCCTGCAATAGAAATTGGTTCATTCATGAGGAGCATTTTGTTTTCCCCACTACTATATGCCTCTGATTGGGAGATAGGGGTCTATGTACATTGACTCTGATGGGATATGATGTATAGATTGACATGGATTAAGTGGGCATTTTCATTTGATTCAATTAAATAATACTTACAAAAAATTAAAATAACATAGGCCATGATGACGTTTAATTGAGTAATGATATGACAACATACAAATATGAAAGTTGGCATAATTAAGTTTTGTATTTGTATTAACTTCTATCCCAAGATGATAATAATAATAATAATAATAATAATAATAATAATAATAATAATAATAATAATAATAATAATAATAATAATGATAATAATAATAATAATAATAATAATAATAATAAAGTTCATATACAAAATAATGTGGGTATAGTCAGGGGCGTAATCAGGAATTTATATTCGGGTGGGCTAACTTAACAGTTATTTCCGGGAGTTCGGGGGGGGGGAGCTCCCGAGCCGAATTGTTTTGAGGTTTTTTTTTTAATATTTACTTAAAAATAATAAAAAATAATGTTAATTAAAAAATATAGGCGCAAAATAGTGGTTCGTATAGTTTTTTTTTGTTTTTAAAGTGGACAATTGAGGTTTGATTAGTTGGGCGGACTAACATTTTTGTTTGTTGGGTGGGTTGTGATGTATTGGACCTTAAAATTTAGACTATTTTTTTTTTAAGTGCCCGGGTTTGAGTCCGGCCAAGCCCTCCATTTGGCTACGCCCCTAGGTATAGTACATCAATTGTATCATATTTTTTTATTCAATTTTTTTGTAGACTTAGTATTTTTTTAATATAAATTATCAGTGAATGGTTGATTCCTAAGATCTTCATCAATTAAATGGATATTCACAACATTATTAATGGTGGTGCCAAGTGACACAATTGAACTTTAAGAAAATATTCAATTATTTTAATTAAATTTTTAATTTTTAGACTTGGTTAATAAAAATGAACTCACTTGGAGACTTTAAAAAAATTATAGTGGTGTCAAAAAAATTATTTCCCCAATTGTGGGGGTCAAAAAATTATTAAACAAACTAAAGATAATGAAGTGTCAAAAAACTACTCAAAAGAGTTTTGGGTCAAGAGAACAAATTAGAAGAAATGGGAAGAGCACGTTTTCTTGGTATAATGCATGCCACGGAAACCAATGCTTTGTCAGGTAAGTATAATGTAGAAGGTTATGGCATAGAGTGTTGATAGGGAGACTCACTTTTGGGACCCAATTTTGAAATTCACACATAAGACAAAAATGGGTACAAATTTTTAATGCACATTTTGATGCCCTGGCGGGACCACAACAATAAGGTATAAGCTTTTAATGCAGTGAGTTTCAAAATTGGATTTTTTTACTGGGTCTCCCTAGATTTATTCTATGGCATAACTAATAATATGAAGAGGATGGCTTGTGCTATAAAACGAGCCGAGGCTTTTGCTGTCTTGACTTGTTTACAATACTATGGTTTTCTCTTTAATATACACTTGATGAGAAGATTATTGGGAATCACAAACGAGTTTCCGTAGATTTGGAAAGAAAATATCAAGAAGCAAATATTACGAGCCTTATAGTATGAAGAATCAACATCTTTTGTTAACAATAAGTTAGGGCCGGCTGGCGAAAATTAATTTAGCACACTTCTAAAAAATTATTATAGAAAGATACAAAATATTTAAAATGGGTCCTTAAAAAATTAAACTTATATTTAGAGGCCCATTTTAGTTGGATGAGATTTTTGAGTTGTTGAATCATTATTTGTACAGATTGTTTTTGGGTAGTTAAAAAAATGGACCCCTAAAAAATTAAACTTATTTTAAAATTTGACATTTTTAATATACATTAAATATTTTTGGCCCCCTATAATATATATATATACTAGGGTGTACCCGTGCCGATGGCACGGTAATAAATTTCTCCCCGTGATATTTTGTACCCGTGTCGGTGGCACCCGATAAATTTGTTTCCGTGATATTTTATAACAGTAAATTTGTTCTTGTTATATTTTGTGTTTTAAACGTATCGTTAATAGTGCAAATACAAATTTGTCGTCGTGTCACCGACACGGGTACAAAATATCACGGGGACAAATTTATCACCGTGCCATCGGCACAGGTACACCCAAGCTGCCATTAATTTTTTGTACCCGTGTCAATGGCATGACGATAAATTTATTCTCGTGATACATGTGTACCCGTGTCGATGGTACACTGAAATAAAAAGTCAACTTAAAAATAATTTAACTCTATCGCATTCTACCCCACCTCGCCTGTGCCGATGGCACGATGATAAATCTTCCCCCGAATATTTCTACTTATAAAAAAATAAAACCCATGTTGATCGCACGGTAATAAATTTACTCTCAAGTATGTGCGATTGTAAAATACGCACTCTTATAAATCAATTTTCTTTCAACATGTTATATTCAAAATTGATTATAAAGTAATGATCGACTTTTGTTCTCTCCCTAAAAAATAAGCCATAATTCAAAATCCAAACCAATATATTTAATAGGGAAAAACTATTCACACATCCTCTTTGTCTTCCTCCACACACTTTGGGTAGTAAATGATAATTGTGTCCTTAGGGTTATAAAATCTAAATATCCATTTTTATCACCTAAAACTAAAACAAATACATTTGGTGAAAAACTAAATTTAAATTTTCAATAAAATAATGTTTTTAATAAATAAATAAATAACTATTTATACAACGAAAAATCTTATCTATTTTTTTTATTAACTAAATCTTTTATTATTTTAAAAATAATTTGTTTACTATTTAAAAAAATGGTTCGCGTCGTTACTATTTAAACATATTATAAAAATGGTCCGCCTCAACGGTATTCATTGGTGATCGGACCGTCAATACATACCACTAGCACGAACCATATTTTTTGAAGGGACATATACCAAATAGTCCCTCGAACATTTTTTAATACCCATTTAGTCCAAGCTTTTTTATTTTGCCTCAAAAAGTCCTTTAGCACATATTTTGAAAAGGGAGTAACGCTAGCACGGACCTCTAAAAATAAGAGAATATTGAGTGTTTGAGGGATTAAATGGGTTAAACTAAAAATATATGTCCTTTATAAAAAATATATATTTATAATAGGAACTATTCAATAATTGACCCTTTTTTAATATAGTAAAAATATATTGTTTTAAATAGTACAAAAGAACATTTTTTTAAGAAAACGGTTTCTCAAGAAAATAAATTTTACGTTTTATGAACAATTTTTTAATAAATAAAAAATAGATAAGATTTTACGTTTTATAAATGATTTTTTTTTATATAAAACAGTTCTTTTATTGAAAATATATTTTTTTGTTTTTATCAAATGTATTTATTTTAGTTGGAGGTGAAAAAATTGAACATTTAAATTTTATAAATCTAAGACTACTATTGTGGAAGATATAAATCCATGACAATACACAAAGTGACAAAACATAAATCCATGACAAAATATAAATCCATTTTACTTGCACTGTTATTTCTATCTTCTATCATTGACAATACAAAAAGTGAACAATCATAAAAAAACAGCTACCATAACATAAATCCATGACAAAATAAGTCCATTTTACTTGCACTGTTATTTCTATCTTCTATCATTGACAATACACAAAGTGAACAATCATAAAAAAATAGCTACCATAAGCCATGTTGACCTTGATATTATATCTGAAAAGATAAGAACCGAACCCCACTTTCAAAAATATATGAAAGTAAGAAATTAATGTAATTACCCGCATTAAACGCAAGGGAGTGAGAGAGGCATCTTCGCTGGAACAAATGTACCTGACTAAACTACCAATAAAAAAAACCCAAAATATATTTTTCATGTACTGTAAAGTTATATATCAACTTATCACTTTCCAAGTATTAAACTAAAATCATACAAAGAACTAAAACTATAAGAATGATAAATCATTTTCAAATAAGTAATGGCCCTATATACATGTACTAAAATCCTACACAGAACCCAAAGTATAACAATTTAACACAATTCAAATATTAAACTCAATATGAACTTTTTGTTGGGCGTCAAACCATATCATACCTGCAAATTAGTTTTAAGAAAACATCAAAGCCAAAAAAAAACGCAAAGATAAAAACAGAGATATTCGGTAAGAAATAGAGAGAGAGAGAGGAAGAGAGAGGAGTGAGCTACCAGTGTTTGATCGATAGGAACCCAAATGTTACCCAACAAATGATACCATATCCTCTTAAAATGAGTATATCAATTTTTAAAATAGTATTTAGAGAGAGAGATAGAGGCAGTTGTTTTTTGGCATGAGTTGGAAGTGGTGAAGCAGAGTATTTTTTCATGACCCCAACTGACCCTTTGATCACCCACGACTGAACCCATTTCTGACCTGCAAATATTTTACCCAAAAATCAGACGATTTTTTTGGAAATAAGAATAATACCACATTGACGGAGCTGAAGATACCACGTCTGTTCTTGCATACTGTATCCCTATCGATGTGCCTCTGATTTGATTTAGAAACACGGGGGTGAGAGAAAATGTGTGTGGTGAATGGAATCGGAGGAAGAATCGGGACCGTTGATTGGATTTCTAGCGATGAAAGTTGATGAGAGAGCCTTGTCCCTGCAACTCTCAGCATCTTGTTTGTTTTTGTGTTTCGCTCTCTATTCCATTCCCCTTTGATATGGGTTTAAACTAAAAATTGGATTTAAATCAATGGGAATGATTTGATTTTGGATGTGATGAGAAGTACCGTGTCTTGAGCCCTGTGCTCTTAGGGCAGGTGAAAGACAACAAAAGAGAGTGGGACGTAGGTGACAGAGAGAGGCCATCTTTCTCTTAAGCCTCGTGCCTGTGCAAAGGGCTTTACTTTTCTGAGCGAGGTGGACGGCTAATGTCCTAATTGTTCTTTTATGTGATGGGAGTGGACACACCCATTATTTTCAACTGCATATTTTCTTGAGCCTTGTGCTCATCAGTTTGGGAGATACCCCAAAGAGTTAATCGGATAGATAGATATAACAAAAGTGTTTATATATGTTTTGTATATAAAGTTGTATGATGTGGCAAAAGTTATATGATGTGGCATAAACCCCCTCCTCCTTTATTATATATATATGCATATATATATATATATATAAAATAATGCTCTTGTGCGGACTAGCCCGTATTTTAAGAATGCGGACCGAACATGTGTCACTTAACTGTGCCCCTAGAATTTATCGCCTAAATTATAGGCACATTCTCTCTCTTTTTTCGGCGCACCGCCAGGTGACACATGTCCGGTCCGCATTCTTAAAATGCGGACTAGTCTGCATAAGAGCATGACTGTATATATATATATATATATATATATATATATATATATATATATATATATATATATATGTGTGTGTGTGTGTGTGTGTGTGTGTGTGTGTGTGTGTGTGTGGATCTCTAAAATGCGCCCTGTGTCATTGTCCATTTGGCGCATGGCTAGAGCCGACCATGCAATAAGTCATGTATTATATAAAGACATCTCTCATATGAGAAAATTAAAACCTAGCATCACAATCTAATATTTATACTATTCTAAAATGCTTTACAAGTAATTAAGACAACTAAGCAATTAGAGTTCCACGTGTCAGTTTTGTTTATGAAATATCTCTCTTAATTATCTCTCCGGAGGATGTACATGAATTCGCCCAATGCATCCCATATCTTCTTGCCTTACATGCCTCTTTCTCTTCATCTTATACTATTCATTTATGCTTAAAATACCAGCATCGCTTAAATTACCAACATCAGCCATGTTCTGGGACAAGATGAGCACGAAAGAGGTGGATGAGCAGATGATCAATGTCCAACACAAGAACACCTCTCACTTTGTTGAATGGATCCCAAACAATGTGAAATCAACTCTTTCATCACCCAAATTCGACGCTTTCAGTTACTTCTCCCTCATTTCTTCTCTCTCCATAAATCCTCAGTCCCTTTATCTCCCTCATTCCATGGAATCCTTTATGTTCACCGTAAGTCTTCATTTCATTACAGGGACGAAATCAGGATTTAAGCTTGGTGGGGGTGGGGGGGGGGGGGGGGGGGAGGAAGTTAATCTAAAAAAATATCAACAACATTGTTGATACCAAAATTAATATGCTGATGTGGACGAATAATACGAAGACACGTGTCAATCTACGTGGCACAATAGCACCGAGGAACTCTATCACACCGAGGAACTCTAACATACCGAGGTACTCTAATGTTCCGAGGAACTCCTGATCAGCGAACAGCTATGGCGGTCCGAGCTGCATCTCGGTCGTATCAATAATTGCCAGATAATCAACAGTTCAGATATTCATTGAATGCTTGTATTCTTGACGTGCACGCTGCATTAAATGTATTACCCTTTCATATGTATTTCATTTAATGTATCGGACCTTTCATGTACAGCCTCAAGGCTATAAATACCTTGTATCATCCTCATTCAAGGGGGACCGGAATTTCTTGAGAGAACTTGTAATCAAGAATTCCACAAACAATCAGCAATAACATAACAGTGGACGTAGGCTTTATTCCTAGCCGAACCACTTTAAAAATCTTAGTTTTATTTATTTATCTGTGATTGAATAATTAGAGCAATCTAGTTTTTTACATCAACAGATTGGCGCCGTCTGTGGGAACGACTGTTGCAATCGTTTTTCACCAAAAATCATTTGTTATCAATGGCAGATGATCCCGAATCCAGTAATCGAAATGCTGGAAATACTGGAAATTTTCCAAACCCATCTGCACCTCCAGATCTGGCTGGAATTATGACAAATCTGGCTCAAGGACAAACTGCCATGCAAGAATCTGTGAGGCAACTTATTCAAACTCTTCAAGGCGGTGCACCTACCTATTCAGGGTATAGGAGTGATCGTGGGCAATCACAATCCAGACGTACTGGGTCATATCGCAATGGGGAGTCTACTGATTCTACGTATCAACCTGGGCGAACATCATCGATACGGGCTACGGATACAGATCAACGTGTCACACTCTCTCCGGAAAGAACCAGCGCTTTGGAAAGATTAAGCAGGGCGTCTCCTTTCAGTCGATTAGGACCAAGGAGGAACATGAGTCCACCTAGGGCTCCATCAAGAAGTTTTCGACCACCATCAGGTTTGAGAGAAGGATCTGCATAATCTCGACCAGCCACTCGTCGAGATAAATCTCAGGAAGCTACATCGGAGCGATCAGTTGCTCGGACTAGGCGGCCCGAGGAAGGGAATGAAGCATGGAAAGGTTCCATTCAACGGTTGGAGGATAGACTAGGAGAAATGGCTAAAGCGAGGAACCCCTTACAGAGAACTTTTGTTCAAGGGACACCTTTTGTGCAAGCCATTGTGGATTTCCCTACACCGTCGAAATTTAAAGCACCTGTAGTGACCCCCAAGTACGATGGAAAGACAGATCCCGTACTTCATATAGAACAATACCAAGCTGCTGCAGATATCTACGCTGTCCCCGACGAGATGAGGTGTAGAGCATTCTCGGGAACTCTTACCGGATCTGCACAGATATGGTACAATAATCTTCCTCGGGGTAAGATTTCAACTTTTATTCAGTTAGCCGAATTGTTCATTGGCAATTTTTGTTTTGGAGCAAAGCCGGTAAAGCGAGTAGCACACTTGCTTAGTGTTAGACAAAAATCAGGTGAGAGTACTAGAGATTACATTACTCGTTTCAATAACGAGAAGTTGGAAGTCATAGATTATGAAGAAAAGATAGCAATCACTGCTCTGATGAGTGGTTTGCTGCCTAACAAGCTGTACTACACTTTGGCCAAAGATCCACCTAAAAATATGTCGGAGTTGATGGCAAAGGCGGCCAAAATCATGAATGCCGAGGAGGCTATGGCTGCGAAAAAGAATATGGATAAAGAAGTTAAAGTGGAGGTCGACAACTCTAAGAAGAAAGATCAGAAAAGTAATGGTGGTGACAAACATTCCAGAAATAACAGGATAAAGTTGGAAGTCCTAAAGAAGTATGATAATTATACTCCATTGAAAATGGGTATTAATCATGTTTTGGAAGAAATCAGGAATAACGAGGAAATCAAGTGGCCAGAGAAACTGAAGACAAATCCCGACCTGAGGAATAAGGCCAAATATTGCGAGTTTCACAAAGATCATGGCCATATGACCAAAAATTGTATAGCCCTTCAGAACGATATTGAAACCCTCATCCGAAGAGGGAAATTATCAAAGTATGTAGATCGCAGAGGTGAAAGAAAGAATGATGATAGAACTAGAGAGAGATCTAGATCTCCTCGTCGTGCAGAGGAGAAAAAGAGGAGGGACCATGAAGAGGATCCAGATGATGACCCTGATCTTCCCAAAAAGCCAAGGAAACCTGAACGAGAGGTATTTTCCATACGTTTTGGGTCATTTGATTGTAATGTTATTACAGGAGGAGATGCAGGAGGAGGAGACCTTACTGCAGAAAGAAAAGCTTACCTCGGAGAGGCTCAAGCTTGTTCATACATTCAGCGAATAAACCTGGCCGAGGATGATCGTCCGAGGAAGGTAAACAAAGAGAAGCTAGTGATTGGTTTTTCAAAAAACGACCTGGCAGGTGTTCTTTACCCTCATGATGATCCTTTGGTGATCAAAATGAGGATGAAGGATGTGGTCATTTCAAGGGTGTTAGTAGACAATGGTAGTTCGGCAGACATCATGTACTATTCATGCTTTGATAGCTTGAACTTAAAATTATCTCAATTAGAACCTTATCACAGACCCCTTCTGGGTTTTGCTGGCGAGAAAGTTTTTCCACTTGGGACGATCAAGTTGGATATACTCATTGGAACTTGGCCTGCTTGTCGAACAGAAAGAATACGCTTCTTTGTGATGGATAAGAATGTGCAGTCAGCCTACAACATCATCATGGGAAGAGTTGGATTGAAGAAGTTCGAAGCAGTTCCATCTACGGTACATCAGTGCTTGAAATTCCCAACAAATTTTGGGGTTGGAGTCGTGAAAGGTGATCAAAAAGTAGCTCGGGAATGCTATTATTCGTCTGCCGAGCAAGAGGAACTTGAAGAGTCCAGAAAAAAGACTACCACTTACCAAGTGGAGGAAGGCACAGAAATTGAAACCCTTGATCCCAGAGATGAATCCCAACTTGTAAAAGGACAGGTGGTGGAATCTACAGAAAATGTAATTCTGGACGACGAGCACCCCGAACGAGTAACCCATATAGGTTCAACGTTGGATGTTTCAATAAAACAGGAGTTGATAATCTTCTTGAGAAGCCGGAAGAAAATTTTTGCTTGGAGTCATGAAGATATGCCAGGAATAGATCCAAACTTCTTATGTCATGAACTCAATGTGAATAAGGAGATCAAGCCTGTGAAGCAGAGAAGAAGAGTGTTTAGTCCCGAGAAGAACCAGGCCATACAAGAGGAGGTCGAGAAACTCCAGAAAGCCCAATTCATTGAAGATGTGAAATATCCAGATTGGTTGGCAAATGTGGTGATGGTAAAGAAGAAGAACAACAAATGGAGAATGTGTGTTGATTTTACTGATCTCAATAAGGCATGTCCAAAAGATCATTTTCCATTGCCCAGAATTGATCAACTAGTGGATTCTACCTCGGGACACGAGCTACTCAGCTTCATGGATGCTTATTCTGGCTACAACCAGATCAAAATGAAACCTGAAGACAGGGAAAGTACTTCTTTTATTACCCCAAGGGGAACTTATTGTTATAATGTTATGCCTTTTGGTTTAAAAAATGCAGGTGCAACATATCAGCGGTTGATGAACAAGGTTTTTACCGAACAAATCAGCCGCAATATGGAGGTCTATGTCGACGACATGCTCACCAAAAGCAAGAGAGCTGCAGATCATTTGGTTGACTTGAGTCAAACTTTTGATCAACTGGATAAATACCAGATGAAGCTTAACCCGACGAAGTGTACTTTTGGAGTACGAGAAGGAATGTTCCTCGGATACATCGTCAACCAACGAGGTATTGAGGCAAATCCAGAAAAGATCAAAGCTCTTTTAGGGCTGCGATCCCCAACGACGAGGAAAGAAGTACAGAGTCTTACCGGACGAGTTGCAGCCCTCAACAGATTTGTATCCAGAGCAACTGATAAATGCCTCCCATTCTTCAAAACACTGCGAAAAAGTTTCGAGTGGACTGATGAATGTGAGAAAGCCTTTCAAGATTTGAAGAAGTATTTGGGAGCCCCACCATTGTTGTCTAGGACAATAACTGGAGAGAAGCTGTACTTGTATTTGGCAGTATCAGAAAATGCAGTTAGCTCGGCGTTGATCAGATTGGAGAATGGAGTCCAGAAGCCAATTTATTACACAAGCAAAGCCTTCCGAGGTGCGGAAATCAGATACCCAAAGCTGGAAAAATTGGCACTAGCATTAATTGAAGCAAGTAGAAGAATGAGGCCATACTTCCAGGCCCATACCATCATTGTGTATACCGACATGCCGTTAAGACAAGCCCTTCACAAGCCAGAAAAATCAGGAAGATTGATGTACTGGGCAATAGAGCTCGGTGAATATGATATTGTGTATGAACCCAGATCATCGTTAAAGGGGCAAGCCGTGGCAGATTTTATAGCAGAGTTCACATACTCGGATACCCCCGAGGAGCAAAAGGTGCTTGCTGACCTACCTGTGGACGATACAGGATCAACAGACACAGATCCAGACCAACCAAGGTTGGTAAAAGGATTTGTGGATGTAGAAAAATCATCATATTCAAACCCCGACCAACTCCGGTTGGTAGAAGGGCGCGAACAAATGACCAACGAGGAACGAAGGATACCCGGGGATGATGAAAGAAAACAGATGATATTTCACCGAGGAACTCTAACAGATAAGAAATTTGAAGACGAGTTACATACATGGAGATTATATGTAGATGGATCATCTTGCACGGCTGGTTGTGGAGCAGGGATTGTTTTAAACTCTCCAGATGATATTGACATGGAGTATGCCTTGAGATTCCAATTCAAAGCTTCCAATAATGAGGCTGAATATGAGGCTATGATAGCAGGTTTTCATTTGGCGAAAGTTATGGAGGCACGACAAGTAATTGTTTTCAGTGATTCTCAATTAATTGTGAATCAAATGATGGGAATATATGCAGTGAAGGGAGAGTTAATGTTGAAGTACCATGCAAAAGTGATGGAATTATTGACAGAATTTGATGCTATTCAATTGGTGAGGATACCGAGATTGGAGAATGCTAGAGCAGACGCATTGGCCCGACTAGCGTCAGCTACGCGCACCGAGCTGCGAAGAACAATACCAATTGAAATATTAGAAAGTCGGAGCATAGAAGAAGATCTGACAGTGAAGATTATTACCCTTGATTTAGGACCATCTTGGATGGATCCTATCAGAGCATACATTGAAGAAGGAGTGCTACCGGAGGATAAGCTCATTGCTAAGAAGCTGAAGTATAAAGCTGCTCGGTATATATTAATTAATGGTGTTTTGTATAGACGGGGAATTATGGCAGGTTTGCAGAGATGCGTACATCCATCAGAAGTCAGGGAATTGATTGAAGAAATCCATGAAGGATCATACGGAGCTCATGTAGCAGGTCAGACTCTTTTGCAAAGGGTGATGACACAAGGATATTACTGGCCGACGATGAGGGCTGATTGTATAGCCTATGCTAAGAAGTGTGACAAATGCCAACGTTTTTCCTCCATCAGAAGAACTCCACAGGCATTGTTGACACCCGTAACATCACCTTGGCCATTTGCCATGTGGGGAATTGATCTGGTTGGACCACTGCCGACGACCCGAGGAAGGTTCAAGTATCTCGTCGTGGCAGTAGACTATTTTACTAAGTGGGTGGAAGCTGAACCACTAATTGATATGACATACGAGAAGGTGTATCAGTTCATATGGAAGAATATCATTTGTCGATATGGTCTCCCCCACGCTTTCATCACAGACCATGGAACGTAATTTGATAATGAAGAATTTGCTGCCTATTGTCATCAGTCGAATGTCTTGAAGTTTCATTCAGCATCAGGCCATCCCCAAAGCAATGGACAGACTGAGGTGACGAACAGAACATTACTAAATGGGTTGAAGAAGAGGTTAAGTGAGGCTAAAGCAAATTGGATTAATGAGCTACAGTCAGTTTTGTGGGCTTACCGAACAACTCCCCGAGCAGCAACAGGAGAATCACCATATATGCTAGCATTTGGAAGTGAGGCTGTGATACCTGCCGAGTTGGGCCTACCAACACACAGGGTGTTAAATTTCAATTCTCCGATCAGTGATTTGATGAGAAAACTGGATTTGGATATGCTCGAAGAAGTCAGAGAAGAGGCAGCCATTAGGAATGCTGCTTATCAACAACGAACAGCTCTGTTTTACAACAAAAGGGTAAAGAAATGTGATCTAAAAGAAGGGGATTATGTGCTAAAGAAGGTCATTCAGAAGCAGAATAAACTAGAAGCAAACTGGCATGGACCTTACCGAGTTACAGAGGTTGTTCGACCAGGAACTTACAGAATAGCAACTCTAGAAGGAGAGGAATTTAAGAACGCATGGAATGCTGAACACCTGCGCAAGTATTATCAGTGATGTCAAATGTAAAGCATTTCTTTCATTATGAATAAAACGAGGATGTTTCGCCATTTTCTTTCTGGTTGAAAGTTTTTCGGGGAATACTAGTGTAATACACTACACAACAAAAGTGCTATAAGTAGCCAACCTCCTTTGGTTAGGAGGACAGCTCTACGGAGCAAAAGTGCTATAAGTAGCCAACCTCCTTTGGTTAGGAGGACAGCTCTACGGAGCAAAAGTGCTATAAGTAGCCAACCTCCTTTGGTTAGGAGGACAGCTCTACGGAGCAAAAGTGCTATAAGTAGCCAACCTCCTTTGGTTAAGAGGACACCAGCGTGATCAATTACGGTTGGTAAGATAAAAATATACTCTCATATTACAACTTATGTTGGTCGGGAGGTAATATTATTACAAAGAGTTAGAGTTCTTTGAAGAACAAAATATTCAAAAAATACACCAAGTATAGCTGGTCGGGGATAAAAACCCATCAACTGTAATTGGTCGACAAACATTGTTTATCTACCTTGGTTGGTTGGAAACAATTTGAACAATTTATATTCATTACTTGTAACTTTTTATTAGTGATTGAACATTACTGATACTTGTAACTTTTTATTAAGTTGCTTAATGAACAATATTATAGTTATCTTTTTAAAGATACATATGTGCAAATATAAAGGTGTTTGATAAACACAAAACAATAGCAGAATTGGCAAATAGAAAATGAAATTCTTTCATTAAATTTAAGATTACAGGATACAAGAATGTACTAAATTGTTACATGGATATTACTATTCTATTGGTTTCTTGCCCTGTGCTTTAGAAACAGGTTCCTCGCCGGCAGGAGGGTCTTCTAGGCAAAGGGGAGAATTGATAAAATTAACATCTCTGAGCATTCTGACGTTCATCACAGAGGGTGTATCCAAAAGATGCTCAGGACGAGATAATTCAACTTGGGAATGAAGGCTATAATCATCGAGGTATTTTGAAATTAGGCTGCGAGGAATGGAACGAGCTGGGATCCAGGCCATGTCCAATTTAAAAGGTGGCACAGGCAAGTCCAGTAGCCCAGGAGCATGATAATCCCATAAGAAGTGCCCTCGCTCCAATTTTAACACACCCAGTGCGTTTAACCATCCTTGCTTGTAACCTTCATTGTTGGCATGTTCAATACGAGCATCCAGGTGAACAAGGGCTTCATTGTATCCTGCCATCCAGAATTCCCTTGGCTGTTTATGGAATTGGAAGGTTAATCTATCCAATTGTTCATGAAGGCTTTTGGCAAAAAGATCCTTATTATGCAAGGCAGATTTCGTCGATGTAAGCTGATCTTCCAGAGACAGATTTTTATTAGACATTTCAGTCAAAGCACGGTCTTTTACTTTCAACTGGAATGCTTGAGTTTCCAGAGTAGACCGAGTACGAGCCTCTTCAACATTTTGGCTGAGGACTCTTCCTCGCCCCCGAGAACTGTTCCAGAAATGGCAGATCTTCTTAAGTCCTCCAGCTCTTGCCTTAGTTTGGCGTTTTCGACCTCTAAGAACGAGAAACCTTCATCAGTAACAGGTACTAATGCAGTGGAAGAGGAGGCAACAGATTCATACTGAGCCAATTTTTTCTGCAGATTATTATTTTCTTGCTCCAGGATCTCGGCAATCTGCCTGCAAGCTTCAACTTCACTTTTTAGGGTCCTTTCCCTAATATCATATCCAACAATGATCTTCTTATGGCCTGTTTCAGAAGAAAGTTGTTGGTGTCTATTTTCATAATCTTTGTGTAACAAAGCCATTGATTCATTATGCTGACCTTGGAGATCCTCTAAGGAACAATGCAGCTCTTCAATCAAGTCATAATAAGCGACATTGTTGGCCACAGCTCGATCGAGTAAATTTTTCAAGTACCGATAAGCTTCAATAGCCTGTTCTGAAGCGCCATGACCAAGGATATCAGCAATTTCCGATGTACTAAGGTCTGTATGACCAGCTTTATAGTATTGATGACATTGCTGCATCAGCTCGGTATCATGTGAAGAGATCAATTCCATTCTAGCAACAAACTAAAGACGAGAAAAAGACAACAATCAACAAAAACAAGTTATCAACAACAGAGATGAGCAAAGATATATTTTATTAGATCATCAAAAAGTTACATTGTTCGATTACAAGGAAATATAGAAATGATACCGAACAACTTCACACCTTTTCCTTGTCCCCCAAGACTTTCTCGGGAGGCTGGGACGAGGAGCTCGGTTGCTCGGTGGTAACAACAGCTTGATCGGTAGGAATCTTCTCGGGAGGAGGAAGCATGGAAGAAACGTCCTCGGTGGCAGAGGGTTGAGAGGCAGAAACTTGATCACCCATAGTCATAGAAGACTCATCTGAGGCAGGCTCATCTTCTTCTTCTTCCACAATTGGGGGAGGAGGATCAGGGAGATGTTGTTGGAATAGATCAGAACCGTCTTGGACCTTTAGCTCTTGCAGAGCAGCTACCCAGCCTTCATGGAAGTATTTCGACTTCCCATATTGGACTTGGGATGTCATTGCAGATATCCCTCTCTCCCATCCTTTCTCCCAACCAGCACTGAAATTTTTCTTGATTGCGACTTTTCTCCTCAATCTCTCCGAGGAGAGTTTCACTTCCAATTCCTCTTTCTTAACCTTGATATCTCGCAGAGTAGATAATTCTTCCTCTGCCTTCTTCAACTTATCATCAGAGTCCTGATGTTTAACCTCCAAAACTTTAACTTTCTCCTCCAAATTCTTGGAGGTTTCAGCCATCTTCATCTTATCAGCCTCAGCCACAGTCAGCTTTTTCTCCCAAACAGTTTTCTCCTCGATGTACTGTTGGCGAGATTCCTTCACAGATTGGGCTAAACCCAACAAAGCATCGTCAACATCGGACGAGGAACTTGAAGCTTTAATAACTTGATCTTTCTTCACGATGGTATTGAAGCAGTTCACCAGCTGAAAGATAAGAAAAAGAGCAAAGTCAATACAAAATGCAAGCTTTCAGAGAAAGAAAGAAAGACCAAAGGTATGAGAAATTTACTGAAGAAAGATGACGAGCAGCTAGGGATGTCAGTGTATCCCTAGGAATTTTTTTATCAACCCCGAGAACTTCGGGTATAACTGAGCTCATTGAAGAACTCGGAAGAATGATGTTTGACACACTACTACCACCAGCGGGTAGAGAAGATGCAGTTCCAGCAAGATTAACTGAGGATGATTTCCTCAATCTCTTCAAAGGAGGTTCAGCAGCATCAACCAAGGAAGAAGTCTTGGTCGGAGAGATTGTAATTACAGCAGCAGGAGCATTTTTCTTGCTCGGGGCCACTGGGGGCTTCTCGGCAGCCTTGGAGGACCCAGCATCTATTTTTTTAGTCCCATCTGGGACATCAGTTTTGCCTTTCTTGGCTCCAATAGCAGAAGAAATTTCATCAAATAGAGCAGGAGGAGCTCTTTTCTTGCCCATTCTTTGAGATAAAGGGATATGAGAATCTGAAGAGGAACCCTCTGGAGTTGATGCAGGTTCAACAGGGCGAGCAGTATAAGAGGTTGTGTAACTCCTATACTGCAACAAATATGATGCAGACCTTATGTGCTCGTCTGCAATGTTCTTATGCAAACCCCAGATAAGTTTCAGATGTTTGATATTCACCTCTGTTTCCTTTGGAGTTTTTCTTTTGCTATCAACTGCAAATAAATACATAACGAGATATCAATCATACATTTTGTCAAACATGATGAAAGCATAATTTCATAAGTAAAATAAAATGAAAAATAAACCTATCCCATTGCCATATGGAGGGCATCTGGGACCATTGTATACGCCATCTTCAGCTAAAGGGGCATGTTGCCAATTTTTTATAACCAACCCATGCTCAAAATAATCTCTATTTGAGTCAGGGAGGTTAACTACAAGGGCTCTATTCAGAAACCTAGTTTTTAAATAATAAATATTATCTAGAGTAGCCCACTTATAGCAATACATAATCTCAGGGATCCCAATACGAGCCCCATGAGTTAGATTTTATTTGTGCACCCCATTAATTATTCTCCATGAATTGGGGTCTATTCTTGCAGGGACAAGATCAAAATATTGACAAAATTCGAGACTCAATGGGTTTGGTGGAAAGGAAAAACCACATTCAGCAATAAAAAGACTTGGGAACCAATGTCCCTCAGCCAAATGAAAATAATCTTGAGTTCCAGCAAATTCCTCCAAAATTACCCAAGATGGGATGGAAAAATCAGAGCGGAATTTTTCAACAGATTCAATAACATAAACCATGATGAGTAAAAGAGGTAGGAAGAAAAAGCTTACAGGAAGAAAGAAGAGCTGACGAACGAAAACAAGGACGAACGCACAAGATTGAAAGAGAGAATAGAAAGCTTGAACGCAGAAAATTGGGAAAAGTAGACGACGGTATGGTTACCAAAGAAGTTTAAATACTTTGCATTGGGAAGCGGCGAAAGAAATGATTACCAAAAAGAAACTACTGAACTTCCGGCGGCTAAAAGGACAAAAATTACACGAAGATCGAAGCGCTTATAAAAAAGGCGGAAAACAGAGAAATAAGAAGGAAATTTGAATATAATGTTCCTGAAACCCAGGAAGGTCATTTAATATTGCCATGTACAGAGAAAGAATGTTACATACTCCTCAAAACTCGAAATATGAAACATTGGGGGCTTCTGTTGATACCAAAATTAATATGCTGATGTGGACGAATAATACGAAGACACGTGTCAATCTACGTGGCACAATAGCACCGAGGAACTCTATCACACCGAGGAACTCTAACATACCGAGATACTCTAATGTTCCGAGGAACTCCTGATCAGCGAACAGCTATGGCGGTCCGAGCTGCATCTCGGTCGTATCAATAATTGCCAGATAATCAACAGTTCAGATATTCATTGAATGCTTGTATTCTTGACGTGCACGCTGCATTAAATGTATTACCCTTTCATATGTATTTCATTTAATGTATCGGACCTTTCATGTACAGCCTCAAGGCTATAAATACCTTGTATCATCCTCATTCAAGGGGGACCGGAATTTCTTGAGAGAACTTGTAATCAAGAATTCCACAAACAATCAGCAATAACATAACAGTGGACGTAGGCTTTATTCCTAGCCGAACCACTTTAAAAATCTTAGTTTTATTTATTTATCTGTGATTGAATAATTAGAGCAATCTAGTTTTTTACATCAACAAATATATTTATATATATATATATATATATATATATATATATATATATATATATATATATATATATATATATATATATATATATATATATATATATATATATATAGGGAAAGGTTCAAAAGTGAACCTGAAAGATAAAATATTTTTGTAAACCTTAACAAAAAAAATACCTTAACAATTCATTAATTTTAATTCTTATATTGTAATTGGTCCGCGCCAGCGGCAACAGACACGCGGTGAGGGGGAGGGTAATGAGTGTGTATTTAAAAACACGCGTGTCCGTTGCTGCTGGAGCGGACCAATTACAATATAGGAATTAAAATTAATGGGTCGTTAAGGTGTTTTGTTGTTAAGGTTCATTAAATTGTTCATCTTTTAGGTTCACCTTTGAACCTCCCCCCCCCCCCCCCCCCCCCCGCCCCCTCCTCTCTCTCTCTCTCTATATATATATATATATATATACACACACACACACACACACACACACTGCACACACACAATCAAACAAAAACCCTATAATTAAAGACAATTTAGTATGGATGAGATTATAGATAGATTTCATGATTTGAAAACAATCTAATAAAGTGAGATGAGATTATTTATGGATGAGACAATCTAATAAAGTTATATTATTTGTTTTAATAAAGATTTAATTTGTTTTTCACCAAGTTTATACTTTTTGTTGATGTTATGTATATATGCTAGTATATGTCCGTGCCTGAAGGCACCGCGAAAAGTTTTCAAAGTACGTCGTCGCAAAACGACAAAAATTTCAAATCTACATAATTACAAAACGGCAAAAATATCATTCACAGACAAAAAAAGTATAATTTAAAAAATGAAATGACTATAATCTCCTATATTTATAGGAATATCCACCCTGTTTAACAAATAAAAAATCGTTCAACTTTCAAATAATCTAAATTCATCGAAAAAATTCACATATATTATGAAATATACAATATTCATCAACCTTAACTCACATTGTTCTTCAAATAAACGGTGTCAATTTTAAAAAAAAAAATTGACATAATCTCCCTTGTTCATTAAACTATCCACCTTGCTTAAGGGATAATAATAATTCCAATAATATTCAAAGAATCCAAATTCATCCAATAACTAATACAACGAAACAAACTTGTTAAAAAAAATTACATATATATCAATTGAGGTCGTCCCACATGTTCCACAATAATGATTGTTCGTAGTTTTTAAAATGCGACCAGAAAAAAAAATAGTTAGTCAATTAAAATAGCTAGTCAAATATTATATAAATAATTAGTACTTAGAAATAAATGAATCAATAATCATATCAGTACAAAGTATCTCGCCGTTGCTGAAAAAGCTAATAAAATGGTTGGAGATGAAATTAATTATATACATATCCAAATATCCCAAGCAATGGCACCACCGAAACATGAATATCCCAAGAACACATTTGAGTTAAGGAAGCTAAAGTTAATATCCACATGCCCAGCACAAAGGTGATATCCAAAAATTTACAACTAAAATTAGTAAATGTAACATGAAGTAGTGAAACTTATAATTAAAACTGGTGTAATGGAGCACTAACTGAAATTAGTGGATTCAACACGGTAACTAAGTTTCACTACTTCATGTATGATGATATAAACTAATGTAATGGTATAACATATTAATAAGAAATTTCACAACACACATAATGTAGTGAACTAAGAATATAGCACGTTTAATAATCTAAGAAACACACATCTTGCCCAGTGGCAACCACTAATTTTGGGGACAAATTAAAATTTCAGCAACAAATTATTTTTTAAAAACAATAATTAATTAAAATTTCAGCATACTACTAACAACTAATTTTGGGGACAAAATATTTTTTAGAAAAAATAATAACAATTTCAGCATATTAACATACTCAAAAAATTTCAGCATACTAACAACTAAACTAAAATTAATTAACTAATTGTGGTGACAATTATTATTCAACACAAATAGATAAGAGAAGCGCAATCACCAAGCACAATAAGAAACACAAAATGCCAATCACACAACAAGAGATGTACGTGGTTCAGCAAGAATGCCTACGTCCGCAGTGGTTCAGTCAGTATTATTTCAATATACTTCGAAGAGTGATTATAGAGAATACAGTGTGTCCTATGCCCCGGACCTAGGGTTTATTATATACATGTTCATTTTTAGGGAGTGGGGGTGTTGGACTCCCCCACGTTTTCCATCTTCTCCTTGAATCCTTCTTAACGAGAACATGGGAGAAGACTAAATCATAACCGATTAAGATATGGAGGGTCTGGACTTTGGGCCGCTACAATTGGGCTACTCGTCTAGGCCCATTATTCTAATTTTGGGTACCCACAATTGCCCCTAAATTTATTGGGCCATACTTTGGGCTCAATAAATTTAAATTATTTGTCATAATGGCTCCTTTGTACATCGTGCAACTCTTCCCAAAGTTTGAGGACTGATTTTGACAGCACTTGCTTCGTGGCCTGTGTACTATGATTAGTAGCACTTAAAAGTTATTCAGAGCATTCGTTTCTCAATCGTCGTTTAAAGCTTCTCAGTACCCTTCTATTTTCTGCGAGTTGTAGCGATTCATGTTCTCTTCTCTCGGTCTTCATTCTTATCGCTTTCGATCTCCCTCGTCAGTTGGGCTTGTGATTCTTCATCTTTCAAGTCGAACTTTCATCTTGTAAGTTCCCTGTGCCTTCTATTTATATTTTCTCTTTGTGCTTGTAGTTTTTTAGGTTTTTCCAATGGCAAAGATTGGCAACAGATCAGTGTCTGAGTTTAGGGAGTTTTACAATATCCCAGAGTGGGTAGGGATTGAGTGCGTCTCTCTCCCTAGAAATGTTAGAGAGATAGAGGGTGCCCATTGGATCCACGTCTTGTTGCTTTCCCAAGGGGGACTTACCTTTCCTCCTAACAATCTATTCTTGCACTTATTTGGTTATTTCAACATTGTTCCTTCACAGTGTTCGCCCAATGTTTGGAAGATAATTAATGGTATCCATAGAATAAACCAACTCTATGGCACCAAATTAGGGCTCGTCGAAGTCTGCTTTTGTTATTCTTTTTATCGAACTAGTTCAGGTGTCCTCTATCTCAAAGCCAGGACTCCTGATAGGGTATTGGTAGTAAACCTACCTGATTTCCGTAAGGACTATTGGCAAGATGGCTTCCTTGCTAGAAATTGGCAGTTTCCCCCCAGACTGAGGGGTCGAGGTCTGATAGGTTCTCTATTCCCTTTTATGGGGAAGAATATATAGGTAGTCTTTGCTCTATTCTTTCAATTTCTTTTACTGATTTATGATCTTTCTAACTCTTTCCTATTTTTTTTTCTTCAGCGAGGTCGAAGAACTTGGAACCTGCTCTCAGCGAAGTTCGTCTTTCTGAATTGGTCAAGGCCTGGAATATCAGGGAGACCCTAGCTGACGACGAGCATCCCCGGTCTGCTGCTTTCTTACTCGAGTACAAAAACATTAGTTCCATCTTTATAGCGAGGCCGATAGATAGTATTCCTGAATTTGATTCTTCTGAAGAAACTGCTGCTGATCCTATTCAGTTGGATGAGGAGGAGAGCAGTTCTGAGAGTGCCATCGTAGGCGGTGCTGAAGGCAATTTTGGAGAGGGGAGCTCCAGTGGTGGTAGTTCTTCTGACTCGAAAGAGGTTTCTGAAGCTCGAGAGTCTCGAGCACGTCCAGCAATTCAAGCGAGGAGATGGTTCCTCCAGGGAAAAAATCTAATTCGGGATGACGATGATGATGACCATGTGCTTCTCGCTCAAAGGTCGAAGAAGCAGAAGTACATTACTGGGGCTGTTGGTACTGGCTCTTGGTCTACTCCTCAGGAGAAAAAGAGGAAGAGGAAAGAAGAAGAGCAGATGAGAGAGAGAGAGAGAGAGAGAGAGAGAGAGAGGAGAAAAAGGAAGAGGAAAGAAATAAGGTGGAAGAGAAGAAAATGATGGAGGAGAGGAAGAGAATAGAGAAGGAGAAGGAGGAAGAGAGGAGAAAAATGGAATTAAGGACGAAGGCTGGGCAGGCCTTAGTCCCGGTGTCTGCATTGCCCGAGGGGGCCTCAGTCGCCATTTCTCCTCAATTGGCCCCCGCGCTGCTCGAGAGGGCAGTTCTTCCTGCAGATTGCCAAAGGGCGCTGGGGTCTGATCAGTTGGCCCTACAAGCTAGCCAGAGGCTAGCCTTGGTAAGGCCTTTTCCTTTCTCTAATGCTTTAACAAATTTCAGCTAATGTTTTTGTACAAGTTGGTGCTTTAGTGCAAAATGAGGTGAATACACTGCGAGCAAAACTTCTAGATGCTTCTGAGATCAACCAGGTTGGGGAAGTTCTTCAGCAAAAAGAATGAGGCTTTGAGGAGAGAGGTCGCGCGACTTAGGGAGCATGCACCGAGCATCGCTCCTGCAGTATTACAAGGTTCCTCATCATCACGAGCTACAACTGTCCCGAGCGACGTTCCTCATGTGCTACGAGGCTCTACTCCTCCAACCGTTCCGCGAGCTGGCAGGAACACTAGGAGTTTAGCTAGGGAAATGGAAGAGTTCGTGGTGATGTCCAGCGAGCGTATGTGATAGCTGCTGGTCTCCAGACGGATGTCACCCGATTGAGGCATTTGTTTAAGAAAGGACCTCGACGAGTATGGGCTGACGGTTACAATTAGGGTTGGCTAGATGCTCCAACGAGGGTGATAGAGTTTGAAGAGCTCGCCTTCATCAGGGGGTGGTTGAGTGCCTTGAGGTAGATGCAAGTCCCGAGGAACTCGATGCTCTGGTATCGTCATAAGATCAGCCCTTCTACTCTGCTACCTAACCCCTTCCGGAGAGATGATCAATGGATCCCCATTGATGCCATCCCTCGGCAGCTACTGGAGCCAGGTGTGAATGAAGTCGAGGAAGAGTTAGTTCCTCATCCTGACGACGGTCGAAGAGCCCAAGTGGTTGATTATCTCATTCAGAGGCCTCACCCTCACTAAGATTTTGCCAAACTGTGTGTATTTTGTATTGAAGTGATGTAATGTTGATGGTTTGGGCGAGCTCGCCGACTAAACATGTATTGTATTTGCTGTAAATGTGCTGAATTAATATAAAATTTATGTTTTGGGCAAATTTACCGACTAAACAAGTGTCTTATATTTTTCACCTCTTTGCTTAAAAATCTTGAGCCTATCTTGGCTGACTAGATTTGTATGTTCACATTATCAAGTAAGTGTCCTTCCAGTCCAGTATGCTAACGAGATACCATTCTGCCTCACTTTACCTTTTAGGTTGTGTCGTCACACTCCCTTAGGCCTAAGTGTGGCAATTGGCGAGGACACACCTGGTGTTGGATGTTTCATCCGATCAGGATTTTATCAACCAAATATTATTTGGCAGCCAATTTTGAACTGGACATATTGCCTAAGGATCCCCTGTAGGGCTTCATATATTTCCAGGGGAAATGCTAAGAGGTCTTTCATATTTCATAACGAAAACCCGAGGAGGGTTATTTCCCTGCTATAGTGTAATGATTAGTGTGCCTGTTACTTATAAAAGGTGTGTGGGTCATAAAGTTTATACATTGACACCTTGTAAAAATGCAAATTGATACTTTTTAGAATGCAACTTCCAAATAACTTTTTATTAATGATAAGGAAATGAACTTCGAGTTTCATAATTAAAGAAAAGAAGAATCTAGAAATAGAATTTCTTAAGGTTGGCGGCATTCCACGCTCGGGGTATCTCTCTGCCTTCCATCATTTCTAAGTGATAGGCTCCCTGCAGATCATCTCTAGTTATCTTGAATGGTCCTTCCCAGTTTGGTCCTAGCTTGTCGTCTGATGGTTTTACTGTGCTGCCCATGACCTTCCTCAGGACATAGTCCCCAACTCGGAATGTCCTTGGATTGACCTTATTGTTGTAGTGCCTTGCGAGCTGCTGCTGATAGCTCGCTAGTTTTACTAGGGCCAGCTCGCGGCGTTCATCGGCTAGGTCGAGCTCGGCGAGCAATGCTGCATCGTTATTGCCCTGATCGATAAGGCTGGACCTCATTGTTGGCAAGCCTGCTTCCAAGGGGATGATTGCTTCCATTCCATACGTCAATGAGAATGGGGTTTCCCCTGTCTCTCATCGTGGAGTAGTACGGTAGGCCCATAGAATATGTGGTAGCTCATTTACCCATGCGCCTTTGGCTCGCTCTAATCGTTTTTTGAATCCGTCGATCACTGTTTTGTTGGAAACCTCGGCTTGGCCATTGCTCTGCGGGTAGGCCACCGAGCTGAAATGGTGTCTGATTCCATGCTCGTCACAGAAATTCTGAAAGGAGCCTCTTTCGAACTGCGTTCCATTGTCAGTGATGATGGTTCTGGGGATGCCAAAATGGGTGACTATATTTATCCATATGAATCTTATCATGTCTGCATCTCGAATGTTTGCTAGGGGTTCCGCCTCAATCCATTTGGTGAAGTAGTCAGTTGCGACCAATAGATACTTGCGATTGCCGGCAGCGGTAGGAAGTGGTCCTACAATGTCCATTCCCCAATGGGCGAATAGCCATGGGCTGGAAAGTGATTTTAGGTCGCTAGCAGGTTGATGGACCATATACCGCAGAATCCCTCTGCATATATGGCCACCAATAGCCTTCCTTCATAGCTCGGAAAGCCAGAGATCTTCCTCCAATATGTCTTCCGCAGATTCCCTCATGAAGTTTGTGTAGAACTTGCTCGACATCCCTCGAGTGAACACATTGAAGGTAGGGACCGAAAAATGACCTCTTATATAGCTTGCCCTCATTAGATAAGTGAAAGCGAGAGCCTTTGACTCTTATCTGGTGAGCAGTCTTCTTATCATCTGGAAGCGTGCCATCCTTCAAATATTCCCTTAGTGTGTCCATCAAGCTGGGTGCCGACTCAATTCGGAGCACCTGTTCAATGCTTGGTAACTCGTTGTTACGTTAATGCTTGGGTGTGCGAGGAAATCGATGGGGATTGTCCTTTTTAAATCGAAATCGATTGCCGAACTCAGGGCCGCTAGGGCATCAGCATGGCTATTCTGCCCTCCTGGAAACTGTTGTACGCTGACTTCCTCGAAGCTAGCCATTAGCCTTTTTTCCGAAGCGAGGTAAGCTGCCATTCTTTCATCCTTTGCCTTGTAGTCTCCACTTATCTGATTGGAGACTAATTGCGAATCGCCAAACACATGTAAATGTTTTGCTCCTAAAGTGTGTGCCTTATGGAGTTCGGTTATTAGTGCCTCATATTCTACTTCGTTGTTGGAGGCTGTAAATCCAAGACTGATACCCTGTTCGAGGATTGTATCCTCCGGGGTGATGAGGACAATGCCTACTCCTGCCCCCTTTGAGTTGGAGGCTCCATCAATAAATAATTTCCAAACTCCTTCCGTTACGTGGTTCTCCCCTTGCTTCCCTAGTTGAGGTTGGTCGAGGGGCTGTTCGCCTACGAATTCGGCTATGAAATCGGCAAGGACCTACCCCTTGATTGTGTTCCTTGGTTGAAATTGGATATCAAATCGTCCGAGCTCGACTGACCATTTAAACAGTCTACCCGACAAATCCGCCTTCCTCAGGATTGCTTTAAGGGGGTGCGATGTAAGGACGATGATAGTGTGCTTCGAAATAGTGTTTCAGCTTTCTTGAAGCCACCACTAGTGCAAAAGCGAGCTTCTCTAGTGGTAGGTACTGCTGCTCGGCATCCAATAAGGTCTTGCTCGCGTGGTAAACGGGGTGTTGGATTCCTTCTTTTTTGCACACCAATGCAGAACTAATGGTGTGGCTAGAAACAGTGAGATATAAGTACAAAGAATCTGTTTCTTGGGGTATGACGAGCAGTGGTGGTGAGCTAAGGTAAGCCTTGAGTTCTTCCAACGCACGCGAGCAATCTTGATTCCATTCTACTGCTTTGTTTCCCTTCAGGAGCTGGAAGAATGGTTTGCACTTCTCGGAGGATTTTAAGATAAAACGATTCAAAGCAGTGAGCATGCCGGTGAGCTTTTGCACGTCCTGAATCGTGCGAGGAGGTTTTACCCTGTTTATTGCATCGATCTGGTTTGGATTAACCTCGATTCCTCTCTTACTGACCAAGTACCCAAGAAATTTTCCTGACTGGACACCGAAAGAACACTTGCTTGCATTAAGTTTCATTCGATAACTCCTGAGGATTTCGAAGGTTCTTAATAGGTCTGAAAGGTGGTCTTTTTTCTTCTTGCTTTTCACGAGCATATCGTCGATATAGACCTCCATGGTGTTTCCCATCTAGTTTTTGAACATCTTGGTGACCATCCGTGTGACACCCCGACTAATTAAATACCGGGTAGCTACTCCTTTATTAAATTAATACAAAATGCCAAGTTGGTTCGGTTAATAGCATCACTGTCGAAAACATTTTAATAATTACTAACCACCTAGTATATGAAAAGTGAGATGTCAAATTTTGAATTAAATCTGATTAACTTGCAATAATAAATATAAAGGTTGACATAACCAATCACAGTAAAGTCACAATAGAATAACCAACTAATATAATAATGAGTCTGGAGGAAATACTCCTCACAACAATCCCAATAATGAAATGAATAAACAAGTCTGCATCCTGAATTAATTACAAACCAATGTTTGAATAACTGAAATATAAAATGTCTCAAAAGGAAATGGGCAACATGCCCTATAAATGATGAAACTGAATATGGAGTCAAGACTAGAAAGGAGGCGTCTACTGTCAAGGCCCTGTAACTTCCACAATAGCTACAGCTCGTGACCTGAATAGAATTCCTATGCATGGTGTCCTTGTGGCTGGGCACCTAAAAAGGTTTTTACAAAAAGATAGATTTGAAAGCAAACCGGTCAGAGCCCGAATGTGGAAAATAGTTTTAAAAACAGCAAGTGCTTTAATAACATTAAAATGATGAATGCAAAATACATGTTAGGATGTGCTCTCGCATGAAATACTCACCTCTCGTCTAACTGTGCACTCCTAACGTTCCCGTACCCATTTAAGTGTTTCTCATATCTATCTAGTTCAAAAGAGTTTCTAACATATCTACTCGGTTTACGCATTAATTCCAACCTTAACAATTAAATAGAGAGTTCTACTTTAATTCTCGGATTCCCAATTATTAACAAAACCATTTACTAGTATATATCCCCTTTTTATCTTTTCATAACGTTACAATAATCATACTCACAATTAAGCATGACAATTCTTTTCAATTAACCGTATATTATTCTCAACATAAATATACAATACTAGCACCCCGAGACTAAGCTGCGGTGCACACATACACTGCTATCCATCCCGGTACATCACGTACATAAGGATCACGAATTCCGAATATCTCAGGAATCGTTCTCAGATAATAGCAAATCACAAACAATGGAGGCGAACACAGTCACATCACAAGGGTCACGCACATACCTACGCTCCCATGATCAACAGACTTATTAACATCTCAATAAGTCCTTCTCTGACCTATGTCCTCGAGGTACCAATCTATATCCCCCCCGTAGGCACACAAAGATTAGATGGTCCTAAACGAATGCAAACCTCCCGTGATAGCAAGTATGGTAGGTATGTCATACACATAAGTTATATACTAAGATTTCACACATCTTAGATGTCTCAATATTAATAAAGGTATATTCTACATCCTTATACCATTATTCCAATTTTATACATTTTAAGTCTTCCGATAATATATAATGTAGACTGTCGACACATCTCACGTCATAGTTTCTTGTACTTTAAACCTATCTCAAAGGGATTATTAAGTTTCCTATTATTCCCACATATAACATCATTATTCTTAAGGTCCTTACTTCTGCCCCAAACCTCATTTCATCAAATTATTCAAATTTACTCTTTTAACCCTAATATTTTCTCACTCATCGAATTTCATTAGATTTTAGAATAATTCCTCAAATTGAATTCTAATTAAGGTCCAAATTTTATAACCATACCTACTGGTCTTCCTCAAGTCTAAGGATATTCACAAAGTCTCCAATAATAATCTTCTAAGGGTTAACATCATTAAAATTTAACTAGGGAAAATTTTACTCATTCTGGGAAGGTCGATCGATCGACCTTGAACATCGATCGATTGATGGTGGTCGATCGATCGATTGCATCATATAGGCTACGGACTGCTTCGTTTTGCAGTCCTCAAATCGTCCCAAAAATCCATTACAATGCATGAAACTTCATTCTAACGTTATAATATCATCAAATAATCATCCTACAACATTATTAACGTTCTAAAACTAATTAATCGTCACCCAAAGGCCTTATTTAGATCAAAATATCATCAAGAACCCTAGTTTTCTATTTCTATCAAAATCAACAATAATCCTCTTCTTAAATCCGTTTTTTTGAATTTTCAAGGGCTATAGTATGAATTCATAATTCATCCAGAATATGTCTACATGCAAATCCTAACATGGTTTATAGTTTTAATCCTCAAATTCATGGGTTTTACCAATCTCTCAAAATAATGCAATTTTCATAAATATCTAAGCATGGAAGAAACATTCGTTGCAATTAACATAATTAAACCACTTTCCTTGGATTTGTTCTCTGAATTTGATGTTGGATCTTGGATGTTGCTCTCTTTTCCTCTACAATCTATCACAAGGTTGAAGGTGGTGGTTAGGGTTTCTCTTTTGGGAACCTCTCCTAACTTCTCCTATAACTCATGTTGCTCTTTAGTTGGTTAAGTGCTGGTAATGGCTTAGTGAGTCACTAAATATCCTAATATTTAACTCCCAAAATTCGTTGGTTAATTATCCTAAAATTTCAAAATTACCAAAATACCCTTTTAAGTTGCCGGTATGGCCCAAAAATGCCCCGAGACCCAAACTAAACCCCCGGCTAGTGTTTTATGACTATTTCGACCCTTCCGGACTCGTTGGCGCACTCAAAATGACCATACGATTGATAAAAATAAAATTCACTTTTTAATCAAAATAATTACATTTCTGACGCGACTGTCACACGCGTCCCAACAAAATTTCCCAAATTGCCGTATTTTAATCTCGCGACAATTTCAATATTTCCAATATTCATATATTGCCATATATACACATTATAATCAAATACGAACTCACATCTCGTTAGTATTATATCTGGATTAATTCTCAATTAATTCACATTTAATTTAATTAATCCCATAAATAAATATCAATAAAAGTACGGGGTATTACATACTTCCATATATACACATTATAATCAAATACCAATTCGCATCTCGTTAGTATTATATCTAGATTAATTCTCAATTAATTCACATTTAATTTAATTATTCCCATAAATAAATATCAATAAAAGTACGGGGTATTACATACTTCCCCCCTAATAACAGAATTTCGTCCCGAAATTCAGAAAAATGAGGCATACCTAGAAAAATTCGGTACCCTCCAGTGTTTCAAACAAAATATAAAGAAAATCTCAATCACTAAAGCCTTGTTCACAACAAGCTTGTTTAACAGACTTGATACCTTATCAGAATACACTTCAATAAATGTACCTCATGTTGAGCTCTTATTAAACAACATTCGAAGAAAAATGGCCTACACATCGTTAGCCGCATCGTTTCAATATTATTGTTAGCCCGTGCCTCTTTACGCATTAATTTACGCGTTTAGCAACACACCAAACTCCCACCTGGAAGAAATTAATAACACAGCTGACTACTTCTTGTCCATTCCTTGAATCTCTGTTCCCTGCGTTGTGAATTACACAAGGTAAAACTACATTCGGGTGGTGTTTCACAAAACAATTTTCGGCACCTTGTCCACAATAAAATAGATACGGGTGGTTTCACCCAGCTTTACTATTAGATAATATTTTCTTCCCATTACCACCATGTACCTTGCTTACCAATTTCTCGATTTGGGAATAAAAATATCGAAATGAGTTCAAAATTTCTTTTATACAGCCCACCAGTCGTCAATCACCTTGTGCCTACACCTCGGGCCATAGGTGATACAGCCTAGTCCAAGTGAAACGTATTTCCACTACTTCTTGTTACCCCACGTTAAAGGTGGATTTCGGGGATCTCCTCTTAGTTCTGAATAGTACTGTATCGAACCATGTACCGGCGTGTTCACTATCTAATAGTGTAAATTACCCCAAGTATATAACAATTTCTCTCCTTCTGGACAACATGTCCCATATAATCGAAGGAACTCATTACTTATCAATAAGTTGGCTACCTCTCAAGAAAATTCTCCAACTTAACCCTCCCATTCTTGGAATCATCGTCTTGATACAACATTATTTGGTTGATCATCTAACCCCAACTGTTCTTCTACTTACTATACCTCTTTCAATGTCAATATTCACATAAAACTTTCCCCGTTAAATGATACTTAATGATCTTATTCTCCCGACGAATACCTAAAGTTTGGACCTTTACACTTTTCACCACTTTGTGCATATCTGGACTTTATACCTGATTGACATCCTCATTCTATTTACTCTTGAGTCACCCTCAACATTCGATTGATCGGAACTCTACTCCAAATTTCTCATAATAATTTATTCGCCTTCTCAAGAGATATCCCTTTATTAAATGGCTTTCTACTGCCCAAGTTTGAACGTGATACACTTACTACACATGATATTCACTTACACCTTTTCTTATGACGTTTAATCTCATAAGTAATAATCTCACCCGTCTATGTTCCCTCTTCCTTTGATTTACACTTTAGCAAATCAAGATGTCTACGCCCCTTATAACCCAACCATACGGTTTTTAAACATTAAATACGCTTCATACAAATCCCAAACTCTTTATTGTCGCTGAAAATACAACAGTGCTATTGACCAGGCGAAAAAAGTGTGTTCGTGTGAGGACACAATCGTTGTGTGTTTTGCCGCCGCGATACAAAAGAACCTAAGCTACTACCACCCTTGACAAGCAAGCACAGCGGTAAGTCGGGTATCGTAAGAAATTCACAGGGAGTGATTGAATTTTAGATGCTAATTGTTTTAAAACTTCAAGAATAAAAATGGTGTAAAAGAAATAAGAAAAGGTGATAGGTGGTTATGGTGACAAAAGAAAAGAGAAGTTAACGCTAAATTAAAGTAAAGCGAGGATCGGGATCACATACACACATTCACGGGCTAAACAACTACTAATTATAATTTCGATTCGAAAACATTTAATCGATCATTTTCAATTAAGCATAAACATCACGCAATAAGGAATTTAAGCCAAAGTTGCGAGATTAAACATTTAATCAAAAATGGTCGCAGGCGGATTAAATTCGGATTGTCGCTATAAACACTAAAGTTGCGTGACAAATAAAGTTAAGCGCATAACAATCCAACTTTAATACACGCGGTTTCAATTAAACGCGATTTTGCACGAAACCTAGTTTTCGGAGCTCGGGGCTCGAAAATGGCGGAAATGAAATCCCGACCCTATTTATCTAAGGGTGCATAATGAATTAAACTAAATTGTGCTAATTAAATTAGGAAAGCAAGAATTAAAGCATGTAAACTAGTTAGAAAGCATGGAAACTAAATTACAAGGCAAGGAAAGATGAAGAACAAACTATATTAATGGAGAGGAAGTGAATAGTTCAATCTTACAAAACCACATCAAGAAGAAATGAAGAAGAACCATCCAAAACCCTCAAAACCCTAACTATTCTAACCTAAAATCGTGTATGTACTGACATATCTTCTTATTACAACAAAATTTGGCTTATATAGTAAGTTGGAATAAAAATAAAGAAGAAAGAAAAGAAGGCAAAATATCTGCAGAAAACAGAGCATCGATCGATCGACCCCTTTGGTCGATCGATCGACCTAGGCAAAAATTCGGCAAATTAGAATGGTCGATCGATCGACCCATTTGGTCGATCGATCGATCAAGCAGGGCAGATTGCAGCAGCCTACTGCATTCCTCTCTTCCTCTTCTCTTCTCCTCTTTTTCTTTCCTTATTTTTCCTCCACCGAAATCGCCGTAACTTCTTCGTTATGAATCGGAATCGCGCACCGTTCGCGGCCACGCGAAGCTAGAGAGAAGGGCTACAACTTCCGTGAGATGTCGGGCCAGGTACCCAAGCTATGAAAAGACTAAAATTCCCTCAAACGTGCGGTTGCGTACGAAACTTCACCGGAATGCGTCCGAACTTCATACTAAGCATCCAAATACCTACAAAAGCTCAATTAACCCCTGCAAAACATGTTAACATGGAAATTCGAGGTTGTCTGGTTAACGAGCATAAACATAGGGATTAAGATACCCGAGGGGGTTAATAACGCGTAGGTTAATGGGTGAAATACGCAATATTTGCGTCGTATCACACCCCCTAACTTACACATTGCTAGTCCCTAGCAATGAAATAGGATGCAACAAGAACTACAAGCAAACCAAAAGAAGGAGAAAGTAAAAAAGTATGGTATAAAAGCAATAAAAAGATAAGGCCAATTTCACGGGCGAACGATTGCATTTAGCATATGCAATAAGTCGTTAAACCCCTAGGTCACCCTAGCGGACGAGTGTCGTCTCGTGAGGGTTTTCAGGGATGAAACCCACAAACATCATATGGTTTCCTCAAAATATGCCCAATCCAACATGCGACAAGCCCAACAAAAGCGAAAAGGATTTCATACACATTATTATCAAAGTGAATGAATTCAAACAGAAGTCCAAATCATTAACATTATAGAATGCACCTCATAGAATTGAAACTTTAAAAGTGGGAGGGGGGAGAGCAAATGCAAAGTGTGATTTGGCGAAAAACTTAAATAACTCGGATACTAAATATCAAAGCATGCATATATTCAATCCTCACGAGCATTACGCTCATCAAGCGAATTCACTCAAAACAGGGAGGTAACACACAGGACATGCGGGCTAAAGAGTAAATGTAAATGAAAACTAGGCCGCACACATGTCACAAATGAAGAACGCTATATATAAAAGGAAAAAATGTAATCTCAATGAAAGGATACCGCACACTAAAAGAGGCGAAATGCATTTTCACAGATTATCAAAACTATTATGACTTTTAAATTAAATGCACCCTAAGATCACATAGGACTTTAATAGGGTTATAATGTAGGTATGGCTAAGGTACGAAACGAAGGAATATATTTACGAATTCAAAGTGTTCGGAATGAAAACTCGGGATAATGGGATAATGCGGGCAATATCAAAAATGGAAAGTAACTTCCAAACAAGCATTAGATATATCATCGGGGAGAGTAATCAAAGTTTATTGAACACTATACACAACATTTACAACTTTCTCTTTCTTTTCTTTTCTTCTTTTTCTCATTTTCTCTTTTGTTTTCTTTTGCTTTTTGCTTTCTCTTTTTCTTCACTTTTTTCACATTTCTTTTCTTTACTTATCAAACTCTCATATGCCTAAATTGCAACC
Organism: Sambucus nigra; assembly: GCA_949130495.1. NCBI lineage: Eukaryota > Viridiplantae > Streptophyta > Magnoliopsida > Dipsacales > Adoxaceae > Sambucus > Sambucus nigra. Next base: position 613,211,541 of record OX422212.1, on the reverse strand, counting down.
AACATCATAACAACAACATTCAATCCCAAGTAACATTCCAAACAAAGGTATGGAAAGTGTATGTATGGTTTAAAACTCCAATTCGGAGTTGGTTATGGGAATTTGGGTTATGAAAAGAAAGGCTATATTTAGGCTCAAAGGGGTTAACGAGGGTAAACATATAAGGGTGAGGTCAAGGCTAATATGGGTGATATATCAAAGAGGGCCTATGATCATTTCACAAAATTTACGCAATTCTCGAATCAAAACAATATATGAAAATCATGATCAAGTAACACATTTCAAGTATGAACTCAATTAATGAACGGTCAAATGAAAGAATAGTGAGATTACCAACGAATTCAACGTTTTCAAAGAGAAAAGAATAGTCTATAACACTCACAAACGACGAAAGGTACAAAGCTTACTCGGTGTAAGTATATACAATGCAACAAAAAATTACCGAGTTATAAAAATCTTAAACCAAATCAATATAGAACCATAAAATTGCATGTGCTCATGGGATTAAAGTTTAATTCATGAAGTTATTCACAATATCAATAATTTGAGGACTAAAGTCAATAACTTCTAAAATCGAGAACATGCATCATTGAGTTGTCTATTGGATCGGGCAATTATTGAAATTTATCATCGAAAACAAGGCAAAATGCCCAACAAAGGAGAAAAAAGAAAGAAAATATTTTTGAAAATTTTTAAATTTTTCACAAAAAAGCATACTTAGTAACTAACAAGTAAGAAAATCCATGGAAAAAACAAAGAAATGGATAGAATATCCTACACCCCCTAACTTAAATGTTGCATTGTCCTCAATGCGCATTAAGAACACAACACAAAGAGAGGAAAAGAACGATATTACCCAAAATTGGAGAGATCTCCATAAGCGCGAGTCCAAAGGAATCTACAAAACAAGTTAGTACCGAGCATAGAAAAAACAAATAACAAAAAGTTAACTAATTACACTAGACTAAATTAAAAGGAAAGAAAAATAGGAAAGAAAGAAAATTAAAAAGCTAACTATTTACAACCTACTATTTAGGCTTCACACTAACTATACACTAGAAGTCTAAATAGTTGAGGGTCCACCCAAAAAGGGATTTGACTTTGAAAGATCAACGGTGGACCCTCCAAAGCGAACATGCCTAGCGGAAAATAAGAATTCCGTTTGAACAACGGAAGGCATGTGGGTGGTGAAAAAAGTGAACCATCGCCAATTTGAAAATTTTGGGGGACGATGGGGGATTTGGATAACAAGGGGGACAAGAACACTAGAGGACCAAGAAAAATTGATTCATCTCCCAAAGATTTTTCAAATGGAATGGGAGATGGTGCACACATGAGGATAACATCCATCGAAAACAAGTCCGGCAAGGAGTCCTCGTCGGCAAAAAGTGTAGAAGTTTTAAAAGTTTCTACCGACTCATAGGAATCAACCGGTAATTCTAATGGTTCAATCACGGAAAATGAATATGGTGATGAAACAAATTCAATCTCAATCGACTCATCGTCGGAAGGAGATTGAATTTTGGGGGAGAAAGATGCACACTCGATGAGAAATTCTTCGAAAAATTTAGGTGAAACACAAGTTTCCACCTCCTCATTGTTTTGTGCATAAGAATTCATCTCATCGCAAAGTGCACCAAGTCTCATTCCAGCATCATTTAGGCTTTCCAAACCTTGGGAGTAAAGAAGCAAAGTTTCTTCCAAAGTAGGATTCCTCGGCTCAAGAGCCTCGGACTCCTCATTTGGTTGAAACTCGTCTTCGAAAGTAATGAAATAAGAATCGTCATTGGATTCGAATAATGAATCCAACTCAAGCTCCCAATAACGATTTTCATTCCGATAAATGTTTTCAAGTCTTTCATTTTCAAGAAAATCTTGAAAATGGAAAACTTGAAAACTATCCCCAAAGTATGAATCATTAGAATAACTGTAATAACTATAATAGTAGGACATGATTACCTCGTTGTTTGTAGATGGAGAATCCGAGCAAGAAAGTGAGCAACCGCGAATCAAAGTTTCTTAGCGCTCAAGTATGCTATCCTGCAAAAAAGGTTAAAACAAAGAATACAAATATAAAAGGAAAAATACTACGAAATAATAAAACAATTACTATCTAAAACACACTCCCCGGCAACGGCGCCATTTTGTGACCGGGCGGAAAAAGTGTGTTCGTGTGAGGACACAATCGTTGTGTGTTTCGCCGCCGCGATACAAAAGAACCTAAGCTACTACCACACTTGACAAGCAAGCACAGCGGTAAGTTGGGTATCGTAAGAAATCCACAGGGAGTGATTGAATTTTAGATGCTAATTGTTTTAAAACTTCAAGAATAAAAATGGTGTAAAAGAAATAAGAAAAGGTGATAGGTGGTTATGATGACAAAAGAAAAGAGAAGTTAACGCTAAATTAAAGTAAAGCGAGGATCGGGATCACATACACACATTCACGGGCTAAACAACTACTAATTATAATTTCGATTCGAAAACATTTAATCGATCATTTTCAATTAAGCATAAACATCACGCAATAAGGAATTTAAGCCAAAGTTGCGAGATTAAACATTTAATCAAAAATGGTCACACGCGGATTAAATTCGGATTGTCTCTATAAACACTAAAGTTGCGTGACAAATAAAGTTAAGCGCATAAAAATCCAACTTTAATACACACGGTTTCAATTAAACGCGATTTTTCACGAAACCTAGTTTTCGGAGCTCGGGGCCCGAAAATGGCGGAAATGAAATCCCGACCCTATTTATCTAATGGTGCATAATGAATTAAACTAAATTGTGCTAATTAAACTAGGAAAGCAAGAATTAAAGCATGTAAACTAGTTAGAAAGCATGGAAACTAAATTACAAGGCAAGGAAAGATGAAGAACAAACTATATTAATGGAGAGGAAGTGAATAGTTCAATCTTACAAAACCACATGGGTTGTCAATCCAAGAAGAAATGAAGAAGAACCATCCAAAACCCTCAAAACCCTAACTATTCTAACCTAAAATCGTGTATGTACTGATATATCTTCTTATTATAACAAAATTTAGCTTATATAGTAGGTTGGAATAAAAATAAAGAAGAAAGAAAAGAAGGCAAAATATCTACAGAAAACAGAGCATCGATCGATCGACCCCTTTGGTCGATTGATCGACCTAGGCAAAAATTCGGCAAATTAGAATGGTCGATCGATCGACAAAATGGGTCGATCGATCGATCAAGCAGGGCAGATTGCAGCAGCCTACTGCATTCCTCTCTTCCTCTTCTCTTCTCCTCTTTTGCTTTCCTTGTTTTTCCTCCACCGAAATCACCGTAACTTCTTCGTTATGAATCGGAATCGCGCACCGTTCGCGGGCACGCGAAGCTAGAAAGGAGGGCTACAACTTCCGTGAGATGTCGGGCTAGGTACCCAAGCTGTGAATAGACTAAAATGCACTCGAACGTGCGGTTGCGTACGAAACTTCACCGGAATGCGTCTGAACTTCATACTAAGCATCCAAATACCTACAAAAGTTCAATTAACCCCTGCAAAACATGTTAACATAGAAATCCGAGGTTGTCTGGTTAACGAGCATAAATATAGGGATTAAGATACTCGAGGGGGCTAATAACGCGTAGGTTAACGGGTGAAATACGCAATATTTGCGTCGTATCAGCTATACCACTTGGGCGTTCTCAATCGCTTCTGAATTAGAAATACTAAATCCTCCTTATCCTCAATGCGTCCTTCAACACGCCGTGACAAAACCAACATTATTAGTACTTATATCGTAATTTACTAACAACTGGCTCTAATGGGTGTACATCATAATTTACTCCTTGTAACTTCCCGTTATAACTACGTACTCCCATAATGATAGAGGTATCCCAATTATGAACGAAGGGCCACACATTTCCTTACTACCAACCTTACGCTAATTTTCATGTGTGGGGTGTCTCGCAAAGCGAAATACAAACAAGGAACCCCCCCGATACACTACTACCTAACATTGTTGGTCATCGGAATCCGTTAAGCCCTGTCCATAATATGTACCCCTACACTCTCGTCTTTTAACAACAAAGGTTCATCTCAGTTCGCAATTATACATAAACAAAGAACTCCTTCTGAATGACACTTTTCTCTTTACAGTGATGGAAATCACATTTCATATACAACATTCGAGATATTTGAGACCCTCAAATTCCCATCCCCAGACACACAACTATGAGTATAAACTTCCAAATCTCTAACGGGTGATAAAACAATGCACTCTTTTTGTTACGACCTCTCTATCGTTAATTATAAAAACCAACTAACTCTTTGTTGACTAGTAAATCAATTACATACGACTCATAATAATGAAATCCCTACGCATACTGGGATTAAATATCCGAGACCATTATACTTTGAAATCACAATATATATATATATATATATATATATATATATGCACGAAAGTACAATTGCGAGCCCGTCCCTCTAACAGATGGGGCCTCGCAAGAACAAAACATGATACCCCGATGTAGTAATCCCAATAAACTTGCAATACCAACACACTATCGGTATAATCATATGTAAAACAATAATTAAGATCATATCATACTCGTATAACACAGCACTAAAACGAGTAATTTCGATAAAGCATAAACCGCTATTAATATACCCATTCATCCTCCGCGGATGACAATAAAAGTAACCCCCACACTATCAAGGAAAATGTTCTTATATATAATAAACTTACTGATATACTCACTAAACTCGACTCTCAAGTGAAAATACAATTGTAACAAATGTAGTAACTCATTTATGCCACAAATAACATGCATCCTCTTCTGAGGATATAACTCATACTTCTATCCTAATAATCGTCCCGGCTGCTCAAATGGTTCCTGGACTTACAACACATGTCTGTCCCAAACCGTATATTTCAATAACTGTTGCCCTCGCCAGGCACAATACCTTGATCCCTACTCTTGTATCGGGAAAAATTTATAATGTACGGGTTTTCACTCCCATAAAGTACCTCTACACATACTCCACTTATTTCCGGTCACCCTGACCATGTTAAAGTGGTCCTTTCCTCGGACGTTGGTAGTCTCAGCTCTGAAGACTATCTCCATTGTTCCCTTAGCTTGATGTACCTAAGGAACATGCTACTAGTTTTCCACCTCTCTTACTGAAATTATCATCGCTCGGTAGTAATTTCGCTATCGAATTATGTTAACGGTTTCTCCATTGGGTCTTCCTCCTTGTGGTGTTTCTCCAACACCATTTTTCCCAGTCTTATTCTATAAAAAAAATTCGATTTTTGTATCTCCCTACCCAAGGGAACATTTACCTCCAAATTTACGCCACGTGATATAATTACTATCTGTATTTATCATCCAAGCAGAATTCCCCATAAGAGCTAACAATTCTTCTTGTATGTAGATTGTCCCTTTAAGATCCTCTTCTCCATACTACCTTCTCCACCCGGTGTAAGGTTCGCTACAAAATTAAATTTCTCCTCACAAGTTGACCCCTGTTTGGCCCTCTTATGTGAGTTCAGAATAACATTCGCCTTTCAACCTGAACATCTGATGAAGGAACTTATGGTTCTCGACATCACATTCCACTTTTAAGTGGGTTGCTTGTTTCTCACCATTGAATCTCCGCTCTTACGAGTCAAGGAAAAATTTCTCTAAATTTTCACTCTCAATTGGTCATATCCTGACATATGTCCAAGCCTTTGGATACATTGCGTTCGTTTGTCTAGCACATGCCGTCTTCGCCTTTCGAGTATTGCTACTGCTGGTTCTCTTCAATGTTACACCTAACTCTTTCTCTCCCATTCCAACCTTGTTGGATGTGTCTAATTTGACCCCATTCCTACTATAGCTGTACCCGGAAGTCTCAAGTCGCGCCTTAGCCTTCTATATCATCCAGGACTTCCGTGCCATAATATCGGTGACTTCAACTACGATCATCCTTTTTTAAATAAATCAATTAACCTCAATATATATTTGCCTCCTGCTGTTCTCCCAACTGTCTTCGCCTGACGTACTACATTGTTCGGCACACGAATACACCCGATCGCAATGCGATTCGCTATCATATACATCATATAAGGAGAACGAAATTTTACTAAAGGAATCAACAATCCTAAACATAGGGCTCTATATCAAAGAAAGTTACGCTGGAAGCATAATAGGTCGCACAGATCCTAAAGGACACTAGAACCTGATGCTCTGATACCACCTGTGACACCCCGACTAATTAAATACCGGGTAGCTACTCCTTTATTAAATTAATACAAAATGCCAAGTTGGTTCAGTTAATAGCATCACTGTCGAATTTTTTTAATAATTACTAACCACCTAGTATATGCAAAGTGAGATGTCAAATTTTGAATTAAATCTGATTAACATGCAATAATAAATATAAAGGTTGACATAACCAATCACAGTAAAGTCACAATAGAATAACCAACCAATATAATAATGAGTCTGGAGGAAATACTCCTCACAACAATCCCAATAATGAAATGAATAAACAAGTCTGCATCCTGAATTAATTACAAACCAAAGTCTGAATAACTGAAATATAAAATGTCTCAAAAGGAAATGGGCAACATGCCCTATAAATGATGAAACTGAATATGGAGTCAAGACTAGAAAGGAAGCGTCTACTGTCAAGGCCCTGTAACTTCCACAACAGCTACAACTCGTCACCTGAATAGAATTCCTATGCATTGTGTCCTTGGGGCTGGGCACCTAAAAAGGTTTTTACAAAAAGATAGATTTGAAAGCAAACGGGTCAGAGCCCGAATGTGGAAAATAGTTTTAAAAATAACAAGTGCTTTAATAACATTAAAACAATGAATGCAAAATACATGTTAAGACGTGCTCTCGCATGAAATACTCACCTCTCGTCTAACTGTGCACTCCTAACGTTCTTGTACCCATTCAACTGTTTCTCATATCTATCTAGTTCAAAAGAGTTTCTAACATATCTACTCGGTTTACGCATTAATTCCAACCTTAACAATTAGGTAGAGAGTTCTACTTTAATTCTCGGATTCCCAATTATTAACAAAACCGTTTACTGGTATATATCCCCTTTTTATCTTTTCATAACGTTACAATAATCATACTCACAATTAAGCATGACAATTATTTTCAATTAACCGTATATTCTTCTCAACATAAATATACAATACTAGCACCCCGAGACTAAGCTGCGGTGCACACATAGTCTGCTATCCATCCCGGTACATCACGTACATAAGGATCACAAATTCCGAATCTCTCAGGAATCGTTCTCAGATAATAGCAAGTCACAAACAATGGAGGCGAACACAGTCACATCACAAGGGTCACGCACATACCTACGCTCCCATGATCAACAGACTTATTAACATCTCAATAAGTCCTTCTCTGACCTATGTCCTCGAGGTACCAATCTATATCCCCCCCGTAGGCACACAAAGATTAGATGGTCCTAAACGAATGCAAACCTCCCGTGATAGCAAGTATGGTAGGTATGTCATACACATAAGTTATATACTAAGCATTCACACATCTTAGATGTCTCAATATTAATAAAGGTATATTCTACATCCTTATACCATTATTCCAATTTTATACATTTTAAGTCTTCCGATAATATATAATGTAGACTGTTGACACATCTCACGTCATAGTTTCTTGTACTTTAAACCTATCTCAAAGGGATTATTAAGTTTACTATTATTCCCACATATAACATCATTATTCTTAAGGTCCTTACTTCTGCCCCAAACCTCATTTCATCAAATTATTCAAATTTACTCTTTTAACCCTAATATTTTCTCACTCATCGAATTTCATTAGATTTTAGAATAATTCCTCAAATTGAATTCTAATTAAGGTCCAAATTTTATAACCATACCTACTGGTCTTCCTCAAGTCTAAGGATATTCACAAAGTCTCCAATAATAATCTTCTAAGGGTTAACATCATTAAAATTTAACTAGGGAAAATTTTACTCATTCTGGGAAGGTCGATCGATCGACCTTGAACATCGATCGATCGATGGTGGTCGATCGATCGACTGATGAATGTCGATCGATGGTGGTCGATCGATCGACTGATGAATGTCAATCGATCGATTGCATCAGATAGGCTACAGACTGCTTCGTTTTGCAGTCCTCAAATCGTCCCAAAAATCCATTACAATGCATGAAACTTCATTCTAACATTATAATATCATCAAATAATCATCCTACAACATTGTTAAAGTTTGAAAACTAATTAATCGTCACCCAAAGGCCTTATTTAGGTCAAAATATCATCAAGAACCCTAGTTTTCTATTTCTTTCAAAATCAACAATAATCCTCTTCTTAAATCCATTTTTTTGAATTTTCAAGGGCTATAGTATGAATTCATAATTCATCCAGAATATGTCTACATGCAAATCCTAACATGGTTTATAGTTTTAATCCTCAAATTCATGGGTTTTTATCAATCTCCCAAAATAATGCAATTTTCATAAATGTCTAAGCATGGAAGAAACATTCGTTGCAATTAACGTAATTAAACCACTTTCCTTGGATTTGTTCTCTGAATTTGATGTTGGATCTTGGATGTTGCTCTCTTTTCCTCTACAATCTATCACAAGGTTGAAGGTTGAAAGTGGTGGTTAGGGTTTCTCTTTTGGAAACCTCTCCTAACTTCTCCTATAACTCCCGTTGCTCTTTAGTTGGTTAAGTGCTGGTAATGGCTTAGTGGGTCACTAAATATCCTAATATTTAACTCCCAAAATTCGTTGGTTAATTATCCTAAAATTTCAAAATTACCAAAATACCCTTTTAAGTTGCCGGTATGGCCCAAAAATGCCCCGAGACCCAAACTGAACCCCTGGCTAGTGTTCAATGACTATTTCGACCCTTCTGGACTCGTTGGCGCACTCAAAATGACCATACGGTTGATAAAAATAAAATTCACTTTTTAATTAAAATAATTACATTTCTGACGCGACTGTCACATGCGTCCCAACAAAATTTCCCAAATTGTCGTATTTCAATCTCGCGACAATGTCAATATTTCCAATATTCATATATTGTCATATATACACATTATAATCAAATACCAACTCACATCTCGTTAGTATTATATCTGGATTAATTCTCAATTAATTCACATTTAATTTAATTAATCCCATAAATAAATATCAATAAAAGTACGGGGTATTACATACTTCTATATATACACATTATAATCAAATACCAACTCACATCTCGTTAGTATTATATCTGGATTAATTCTCAATTAATTCACATTTAATTTAATTAATCCCATAAATAAATATCAATAAAAGTACGGGGTATTACAAGCCGCTGGTAGGTTGCCCCTGTATTTTTTAGCTCGAAGGGCATGACTTTGTAACACTATAACCCAATTGTGTTGATGAAAGCTATCTTATCCAGGTCTGGAGCATATTGAGGGATCTGGTGGTACCCTGCGTATGCATCCAAAAATCTCATTCTTTCGCGAGTTGTTGTGGCGTCCACCAATTGATCAATTTTTGGAAGGGGAAAACTGTCTTTAGGGCATGCTCTGTTAAGGTCAGTGAAGTCGATGCAGACTCTCCATTTACCAGTGCTTTTCGCAACTACTACTGGGTTGGATAACCATTTAGGGAATTGGACTTCCCGTATAGATCCTACATCTAGTAGTTTTTTTACTTCTTTTTCTACGGCTTTGGCCTTCTCGGACGCAGTTCGCCGTGCCTTTTGCGTGATAGGGTTAAAAATGGGGTCGACATGCAACCGATGATAAGCCACACTGCGATCGATCCCAGGTAACTCATATGGTTCCCACACAAAAACATCTATGTTGCTTCTCAATAGAATTGCCAATTCAATCTTCTCTTGATCTGTGAGAGAAGCTCCGATTAAGAAAATCCTGTCATTGCTGCTCTCTCCGGCTGTGATTTCTTCCAGGACCTCGATGAATCTTTCAGAGGGGAGGATCCTGGTTTCCTCCACTCTGGGTCTTTCGTACTTTAACTGTTATTTTAAAGGTGTTAGACCTTCTAGTTCCTCAACTTTTTCTCTGGGCTTGTCGGCCTTCTTCTCTGGCCTTGGTCGGATGGCCGCTATGAAGAACCTTCCTGCCATTGCTTGATCGCCACGGATCTCTATTACTCCTCGCTCGGTTACTTACTTGAGTTTTTGATGGTAGGTCGAGGAGACTGCCTTCATCGCATGCAGCCATCCCCTGTCGAGGATGGCTTGGTATGGTGAGTCAATGTCAACTACCAAAAACTCAATCATCTTGGAGACGTTTCCTGCTCGTACTGGAAGCACGATCTTTCCCAAAGGCATAGTTACTTTTCCAGCAAATCTAACTAAAAGGACAGTGGCTTCCCTTAGGTCGGTGATGCTTAACTTCAACTTCCTGAATAGGTCGAGATACATTACCTCAGATGAGCTCCCTTGGTCGATAAGCAATTTGTCGACGTCATAGTTAGTTATCCTGAGGGTAATGATCATAGCTTCATGATGTGGGGTTCTCACTCCCACCAGATCTTCATCTGTAAATATGATATGCTTACTATAGTCGACGTCATCTGCTCGCCAACGCTTTCCCGACTGTGTTTTCGCTGGATCGATCTGAAAAGATTGCATCACCGCTGTAAGCTTTTTTACCTCCATTCGAGCTGAATTTCCCTGAATCTGTTTCACGTCAGATGCCCCATGAATTACTGCGAATTCATGGCCGACATCGTCTTGGAGTACGTTGTCAGGCATTGCTTCTCTATAGGAAGCAACTTTCTCTGCCTTTTTCTCCACGAATTCGTTCAGATGCTCGGACTGGCCTAGCTCTTCGAGGTGGGACTTAAGAGCTTTGCGATGCTCAGTCTTATGTCTTCCCTCTTTGTGAAAAGCGCATCTCAACGCGTTGTTCCTCTTCGAGGGATCTCCTCCCATCTTCCTGGGCCACTTGATAAATGCCTCGTCTTTGATTTTTGCGAGAATTTTGTAAATTGGTTCTTTGAAGACGGTGTTGATCGCCTGAAATGCTTTCGACACATCATTGTTGCCCACATTTTTGGAGCCATTTTTGCCCCCATTCTTCCCTCCTTTCTTCCCTCCTTTCTTCTAGTTCTGAGTCTTCTCACTGCCCTTGGCAGCGAGCTTAGTCCGACCACTTTCCCCTGTGCTGAGGCGGGTCACATCTTCCACGTTGGCATATTTCTCGATTCGAGCCATTAGGTCGTCGATGGTCATAGCTTCTTTCTTTGTCAAGGATAGGTACAAAAGGGAAGAGCTGGGTAGCCCAATTTTGAAAGAGGCCACTTCCACTTGCTCCGAACAATCCTTGACCTCATTGAATAACTCCCAATACCTCTTCGTATAGTCTGGGAGGGCCTCTTGAGGCGTCTTTTTCATTGTTAGCAAAGCATCCATCCTTTTGGGATGGGAGCTACTAGTAATGAATCGGGCCATAAAGAGCTCAGCCAGGGACTTAAAACTCCTGATGAACCGGTGGGGGAGCCTTTTGAACCATTTCTGCACCACGTCATGCAGGATCGAGGGAAAAATTCAGCACATTAGTACTGTCTAACGTGATCAATGGGATCAGTCTTACCATCATAAAGTTTGAACCTTGGAATAGCAAACTTCTTGGGGGCTTCCTCTTCTTCTATTTCCCTCGATAAAAGTGATTTCATCTGAGTTTTGAGAGCTAGCCTAGCGAGTTCTCGGGTCGATCTGGTACCGTGATGTGCAGGGTGTTAGTCCATCTCCCTTCGGACCAGATTTCGTATGTTTTCGTTGATGCGATCTGGGCTCCTGTGATTGCGAGATAGTCGCAGTTGTTCGAGCAGGTCATCCTCTAATTTGTTTCCCTCATCTTTCTGGGATCCGCGCCTAGGGCTCCTTCCTTGGCTGCGAGACTTGCTCGCCTGAGGGCTAGGAGTACGGTATGGACGTCTCTTGGTACCACGATAGAGTTTTCTCTCCATTCTTTCTAATATTCTTTTGAGGCGAGCATTCTCGGCTTCGTTCTTGCAAGAAGACTCCCTCTACTCGTAGAGCCTCGCCTCATATGCATCAATCATCCTGGATATCTGGGTAGACCTCGCTGGTCCTTGACTTTCTTATGGGGCTGGCCTTTCTAAGCGAGCCCTCTGATCTGAACGCCGAACTTCATATCTAATCCTACGAGGAGAAGGTGGTTCTTGGATATCTCCTACCTGGGGAGCATTACTACTGTGACCAGACATTTCGAACTCCTTTCTGGGTGTGGGATTTCTCAGGGAAGATAAACGCTTCCCACGGACGGTGTCAATTGTGGTGACAATTATTATTCAACACAAATAGATAAGAGAAGCGCAATCACCAAGCACAATAAGAAAGACAAAATGCCAATCACACAATAAGAGATGTACATGGTTCAGCAAGAATTCCTACATCCACGGTGGTTCAATCAGTATTATTTTTATATACTCCGGAGAGTGATTATAGAGAATACAGTGTGTCCTATGCCCCAAACTTAGGGTTTATTATATACATGTTCATTTTTAGGGAGTGGGGGTGTTGGACTCCCCCACGTTTTCCATCTTCTCCTAGAATCCCTCTTAACGAGAACATGGGAGAAGACTAAATCATAACCGATTAAGATATGGAGGGTCTGGACTTTGGGCCGCTACAATTGGGCTACTCGTCTAGGACCATTATTCTAATTTTGGGTATCCATACTAATATATTGAAAAAAGTAACTAATGAGATGAGATCTATTGAAAAAAAAACATACTCAATGGAATGAGACTGGTCTGCTTCGTTGATGAAAGGGGTTGATGCGTGTGTACTGCTGTCGCTGCTCTGCTTTGACAGTAAGGGGTTGTGTTTGCGAGTGAGGGTCACCAGACCATTTAAGGTCTTCTTTAGTTGCAGCCTCGATCTTCAGCTGAAATTAAACTCTCATTCTCTTCAGTTCCCGAGTTCCATGCTACTCGGGTCCCACCTTGCAAGCCTAAACAATACAATAGTGTGTATGTAAAAAAAGCTCCAGAATTAAGACTGAGATACAATACAATAGTGTGTATATCAACAATGACGATGGACAATACATAATGAAAATAAAAAAAATCCCTATATGAAACAATGAGTCGATCACTCAAGTTGACATACTGTGCAAGTTCACCATTTCGCACAATCATCTCGTTTGTCACTAAATTTGAAAATTCAGTAGTGAGAGTCTACAAAGCATTAATCAACAAATTTGAAATAAATAAAATACATATTAAATTGACATTGCACCAAAAAAATGTAATCGTAAAACCCATCCAGATTACAAAAAGAATCAAACCATAAAAGAACCCAAAACTAATAGTTGATTAAACTGTATGCAAGTATATGAAGCATTACGAATCTATCCATATGAACCATTACGAATCTTTTTATTAATTAAGAATACGTTTTGTGCTATGTGTTAGAACAAAATAAAGCGAGGAATTGGGGAATATATATAAACCATATGTGAAAGTCTTAAAACTCGTAAAAACATTATTATGCACTATTAATTAATAAAAAGTGTTTATGACATATGAAACCTTGATTTCTATTGACACAATAAAATGTAACATTTGTTCATGAATCTATCCTCAATCATAAACATTTGTTCAAGCAAAAGCGTCAAATCGTATTTGAGTTTTTTTATATGTAGTCGTGCCATCCTTGTGTAAAAATTGTACATTAACAAAATACAAAAAAAAACATAATCAAGACCCAACTATAAAATATTATCTTTAACAAAATAAAAAAAACCATCTCTACTACATTCTTATGCATTTTATAGTTAAAAAATGACTCGAAACTAAATATAAACATAATTCGTGTTGGGTTCTACTAAATATCATCATGTCAATAACAATTGCGTGCTGCGTTGCTAGAAATACATAGACGTGAAGGTGATTTACTGTATAGCAGTACCTCCGTCCGATTGTGGTCAACATTTTTCTCAATTATTCGAAAGTGAAAAAGGGACTGAAATAGCAGAATATCCATTGTATTAAAGAGCATTTTAATCAATTGCCTTCCTTAGTACTTGCCACTCATTCTCCTATATTCCGGACTTAATTTTTTTAGCATAGTGAAAGAGCAGAATACCCATTGTATTAAAGTTGCAGATATGCAGGTCCCCACTGGGATTGGCATGCGAAGCTCCTAAGCTAAAATGAGACATCCTATGCCTATTGGCAACAATAGTACAGTTTTATCCAAATTGAAATGAAAATCAAGATTTGAAGGAAAGGGTATGCCTCAAAGATGGAATTGTGCGGAGGAAGTTACTTGAGAAGTTACCCGAGGAGAGTCACCTCCTTCTCAGCAGTTGAAGTTACGACACCCATGCTCGCTGGAAATCATTCATTATTTAGCATACCTACTTAGAGATTAAAGCCAAAAGAACACGAAAATCATGCCAAAAATAATCAGTACGCATGTTCATTGGTAGCCAATAGAATATTAGAACAGTACACATGTTTCTCTTAGAACCTGAATGAATGAATCATACAAAACAAAAATAGGTGAATTAAAAAAGAGCCCAATTACCTGAAACATTAAAATAAACTCATCAATTTGATCTTATACCTCATACAACCTTTAGGCACCTTCATGCACTATCCCTGCAATGAAGAAATTCAGCAATTTAACGCTTCAAATCTAGAAAATAATTGAAGCATCAATTTCACATGTAAAAATAGTGAAACTATTAACGAATGCTCGGCCATCATGAACTAAGATATAGAGAAAGAAGAGCAATACATGTAAAACAAAAACAGCTTCATTAAAATTAATATCTTCAAACACAACAAATGTAATCATACCGATGCCATACAAAGCCGCATTAAAGTGTAAATAAAAAAGGCACATTTAGTATTCACTTGCCTGTAAACTGTAAATTGAAAGCTAACTAGAACAAAGAACGAATTATCAAAACTCATATAAGCACTTATTGCTTTAAAAAATGCAAGCATACACACCGTAAAATAATTTGCAATTAACAATCGATCAGCTCAATTGGGGGCCTTTGTCAATAAAAATAGTTCGGGGGATTTCTTGCTAAACATTCAATGTAATCATGGTGTATCAAAATTAAAATCAAACTAAAACTAACGTTGTAAATCAAACTCAAACTAACATTGTAAATTAAAATCATTATTCTGCATCATGTGGTCTCCAACGAACAAATAAAATACAATTTCTCACCGGAAGTCTAAATTAGTACCTGAAAGGCTGAAAAAGAACTGAACAACAAATAAGAAAAAACAAAAAATGATTAGTAAAACCATGAACCATAAAAAACAAATAAGCATATCGTGAAATTAGAATATCTTAATAGCTCATAAGTAATAATGGTATGCAACGAAAAAAACATACCATATTTAGGTCCCACGGTGCTATGGTAATGAAAAATCATGATGGAAAGCTATCACTTAAGTCGTGTAAATCAAGATTAAACTACATAAGTAACTCCAAACTATTTTTTGGGGAAACTCTTTTCTTTAAATCAAACAGATTAACCACAAGATGTGTTTAATAAAAATATGTACGAGATATGTTACATATTATGTAACTAGTTTTGAAAAACAAAACTAAAACAGTTTAAATCAATTAAATCAGCACACCAACAAGAATGAGATGAGGAAATCTAGAAAGATTAATTACACACAGTTTTTAACGTGGTAAAACCTCGCCCAACTGAGGAAACATCCACGGTGACTTCAAAGTCACAAACTAAAAATTCACTAAAACAAAATATACAAGTTACAAGCTATTTAACACACATACAAACAAAACAGACCTATACAAGTTCAAAATATGTACCCATTGGTTTTATTCTAACTTCTCTGCAGTTATAATGTTGATGTGGCTTTCCTAGCTTGCTAACTTCTCAACACTTTGTTCCATCTTTACGTCGACTCTTGATGTTTGAAGATCTTTACGCCAACACTTCTTGTGTTGTAGTGTGTCAAGTGTTTGTGACGGTGTTCTAACACATGCATTCACACACGCACACTTATATATATATACAAACAAGTCCTATCAAATTACAGAAAGATATAAATGATTAAGGTTTTCAGTTTCTCTCTTCTTTAGAAACAACAGACTTTCTTGTTCTTTTAAATTAATCGAAAATCCAAGGTTACCCTGCTTGGAAGACGATCAAGGTCTTAAAGAATTTCAGAGGGTTTTGAAAATGTTTTTGAAATTATAAACCATCGATTGCGATTCCAACTATATCAGAAGTCTTGTTTCATAAGAACTAGAAACATAAAATAAATTTGTTGATTCTTGAGTTGTGAAAAATATTTACAGGAAAAAAAAATAATCAACAAATATGATTTCTTAAGATGAGAAACGAAATAATGCAGATCTAAGTGTAATATGACATAAAATAGAAAGATCTACAGTTTCTATAAAAAGAAATAGAGATCAAACTTAAAATGTCTAAGTTGGTTAAAAGATCTCAAACTCAGAGGATTCAAACCACGAACAGGCTTCAAGCCATCTCCAAAATAACTCTTAAACACTCAGGTTTGGTTTTGGATCTAAAATGAGTTTTGGGTTTGAAACAAGATTAGGGTTTGTTTTCTCTCTCTGGTTTCTCTCTCGTATCTCTCTCTTCTCTCTCTCTCAGTTTGACGAACTGGAAAAAGTTTTTGAAATGCATAGGCTCAACCTCCTTTTATACTAGGCAAGGAAGGTTCGAGAATATCACCTCAAATCTAATGCTGAGATTTGGTAATTGGCATTTGACTTCCATCCAACGGTTTAACATCAACGGTGGATTAAATGTTTGTTGATTGGTCTAAAGAGGGTTCACATGGATTGGGATAAAATGCATGCAGAACGTTGATAAAAAATATCCAAGGGCTGAGATTGCGTACAGATTCTGAGTCTAACAACAAACAAAAATCAAGCCGTCATAATGTTGACAGGTGTAAGGCTCAAACGAAACTAAAACGCGTATGCAAACTTAATTACACACACACCCTCAAGTCTCAAGCGCTTTCAAATTCTACCCAACCAAACATTCAGGTGAGAAATGATAAAATCAGTGTTAGCATAATGACCCCAAATGTTTTAAAACCCAACTTTTAATTTCTTAAAAATTGTTTAAAAATTGTTTAAAAGGGAATTAACTCACACAAGCAATTAGTGCAATATATATATATATATATATATATATATATATATATATATATATATATATATATATTATGTATGCAATCCTAGTGTGTGTGTGATTGATAATTTTTCTTTAAATGAATTAATTGAGGCATCATGTGAAGAATCTGAGGTTCTTTGGTATCTAGGGGATGGAACTCAAATTTTGTCACAATTTTTAAACTAGATGAGCACTTATACAATGTAGACTCAAGTAAGTCAAGAGTATAAGGTGCTTCAATCTCCCCCTTTACAAATATGAGACAAAATCTCCTTTGAGTCAACTGGGACTTGATAATTAGTCGTTTGTATATAGTCGTTGTGGGTAGAGACGGTCAATCCAATATACATTTTTAGTGTGTTTATAGGTACCAAAAGGGATTTTTGTGGGTAGAGACGGTCAATCAAAAATCCCTTTTGGTACCTATAAACACACTAAAAATGTATATTGGCAAGTAAGGGGTCAATCCTCGCTCTTTAATGTGGACAAGAGCAAAATGAAAACAAGTATTATTTTTTTTTTAAACAATTTTTAAGGGATATTTATACAACTAATAATGAACTCAAAATTAAAACTACACTAATAAATAAAGAAAATGATAAAGTGAGTTAAATATGAGGAGAAAATAATTTATTAAATAATTCGAGGGATTAAACTTCACCATTTAACCTATTTATTTTTTATTAATTAGTTTGTCTATTTGAAATACCCCAATATATATATATATATATTAATTCACAAATCAACTCTCGTTGCAAATGTGAAGTTACATATAGTCCTTTTAGAAGATTAATATTTAAATTTCACCTACTCTAAAAAAATTAGACTTAAACATTTTCTAATAAATCACCCGCTAGGGAAAAATTTACTAAAAGCATTTTAAATCATAAAAAAATAAGTTTTAGAGCAGAGAAATTTGAATTATAATATTATTTAAAAATTTCCTATCTCTTGTTTAATTAATAAATAAATATTATAATATGAATTTTCGATTTTCTCTTGAAAATAATTCACCCTCTCTCGAGGCGTAAATATAAAGTGTAAAATTTTAATATTAATATTCAAAGGGGCATAATAAATAAAAAACCAAAAATAAAAATAATTAAGTGAAGGGTTCCATCTCACTCATTGAATGGGGTATTTAGCCTCTCATTATGGTATTATTACATATAAGATGTAAAAATGACACAATATGAGGCATTAAATAAATAAGACAAGAGAAAAAAATGAAAACAAAGTCTCCTTAAATTTTCATTGCAATCCCAAGCTTGACATGAATAGTAACCCACAAATCTGAGTTTTACAATACACAAAAATATCACTCAACTCAAAAATTTTGTCTCACAAATATAATCTGCCTCACTCAAGTCACTCTAAAAAAATATAAAAGAAGAAATACAAAATTTGTACAGTACTACACCAAAAATGAGCTCCAAAAAATGGAGCTCCTGAACTAAAACTATCCTCTACTCTCCACTGTGCTGTCCCTCCCCCCCCCCCCGAATGGGAATGAGAAGGTCTTCCTTTTATAAGGTGCCTCTGAGGTAAAAAAAAATATGGGTCAGGGGGGTCATCGAGAAAAATTGGGGGTAAAAGTCATCAGCACATGTGACTTTTATTTTTGGATACTAGGAAGAAGCTTTGAGTTTTGTAGGTAATAAATTTGCAAGAATTTAGTAAGGCACAACATGAGAAGTCAGTTTTGGCTTGGGTGAAAGGGTCAGAAGGTTGGGTTTTGGAAATAAGAAGTTTGGCTAAATTGGGTAAGGGGGAAAATGAGGAATGTTGGTTTGTTTTGTTTTGACTTGGCTTTTGGTCTTGGGATTTAACTTAAGCAGGTGGAAAAACATGTAAACTTGGAAGAATGAAATGGGGAATGGGTTTGATGGGTTACAGGTGGGACACGGTCGACCGGGCTCGACTTCGGGTATTCGGGTTGAGATGGAGTTGGCAGTGGGTCGGGACTGCAGTCGGCGCCAGTTAGCGGGTGAAGCCACCGGTGGGTCGCTGGCAAGTTTGGGTAGAGGAGGGTAGGTATTGGGTTGAATCGACATGGGTGAAATGGGTTCCGGGAATGGGCGCTAGTTTCAGGGGTCATGAGTTTTCAGGTAAGGGGATGGTCGAGTTTTTTCTAATCTAGCTGGACCTGTTTAGCTCTGAACGGGTTGTGGAGGTTTGGTGTCGCCTGATTTTCGGTCGGCCGGGGTGAGCGGGTTGGAGGTTTTCGTTGGTGGCCGGAATGGCGGCTGGAATCGGGTTATGGGTTTTGGCGGGTGTAGCAGCGGTTTAAGAGGGAGAGAAGGTGTTTGGTGTTTTGGGTTTGTAGTGTTGCTGAGAGGTAGGTGTGGTATGAGAGGTTAATGGGGGTGATGGATGATGAGAGAGAAGAGAGAGAAGGTGAGAGGTTGAAGAAGGAAGGGTTAGGGGTTTGTGTGTGATGAGGGTGTAAGGGGTATGGTGAGGGTGAGTGAGGTGTTTTCGTGTAATGTGTGTGTGTTTAATTTGGACACCTAAAAATAATACTAACTAACCAAAAAAAATATATAAATAAAATTAAAAATCTAAAAATAAAAATCCTACTCTAAAAATAAAATGAAGACTCAATTAAAAAAAATGAAACTAAAAAGAAATAAAAATAAAAATCTATTAAAACTAAAATTAAAATCCTAAAAAAAAGTAAAATCTAATAAAACTAAAAAAATAAATGAAATCCTAAAAAAACTAATCCTAATAAAATAAAGACTAAAAACTAAAAACTAAAAAAGTCAAAATCAAAATAAAATCACACTAATTAAAAAGAAATATAAAAATAGAAAATAAACTTAGAAAATTCTAAATAAATCTAAAATAAATTCTAAAAATAAAACGACTCAAACTAAAAATCTAAGAAAATTCTAAAAAGCACAAACTAAACACACATGGGGTTCGGGGTAGGTTTAGGGACAGGTTTAGGCTCGGATAAGGTTACGGGACAAGGTAATTATCTTCATTCAACTGAAAATTTCCTTGCAATAACACTTTAGACACCACAACTGCAATTTAAGCCTACATATTAAACATTTACGCGCATAAGACCATTATTGTCGAGAATTAACCACTAAAATATGTCTATTCGGGGTATAAAATGTACACTTTTAGTTTCTTATCACACCTCCCCCAAAGAGAGTGTTGCTAGTCCTCGAGCAATAAGATAGAGAGAAAGAGAAAAATAAGAAACCAAAAGTGTATCACTTTCGTGGGCACTTGCGATGGCACTTAGCATGTGCAACAAGCCTTTAAACCTATAGGTTGCCCTACAGGACGAGTTGTGTCTCGTGAGGATTTGCAGGGAATATACCCACAAAATTCTTTATTTAAAATGATTTATTGGAAGGCTGTCAATCTTTTATTAGACATAGAATACTCGCACAATCCATCATGAGAGAAATAATTTCAGAAATACAAGCTAGAATGTGTAAAAAGTTTAGCTATATGAATACTCAAGGCACATCCTTCCTAGAACTCAATGTGTGTAGTGTGAATAATTCAAAACGGGTCGAGTATCACAAGAGTAATTTCCAGATTGCCTTTTGGAATCAACATTTCAACTTCAAATCTCAAGGATATATCTCTCTCAAACGAACTCTCGAGATTAGGGTAAGTGTATCGCTCTTGTGTGTGAGGAGGTGAGTAAATATAACCAAGTTCAAACATCTACACACACATAAGAAAGAACGTACAATTAGAAAGAAAATGATCTCATGAAAGAATGCTAATCACTATAATGAGAACGTCGAGTTATTCACCACGTTGACTTTCACTTGCCCGAACACCTAGGGGAACATGGATGATAATGGGTAAGGGGGAAATAAAATGAGAAGGATGGGATGATATGAGGTAGGAAAAGATGGATGTGTGAAATGATGGATGTAAAATGGATGTGAAATGGATGGATATGCGATGTGACAGGGTGTATAGCACTTTAGGCACAAATATCATTATTTTACAACTAACTGCTAACTACTCTCTTTCTTTTCTTTTATCTCTTTTCTTTTTTTCTTTTTTCTTTTTTTCTGATTTTTCTTTTTCTTTTTCTATTTCCTTTCTTTTGCTATTATTTATTTTTTCTTTTTTCTTTTTTTATACTCTCAACACTGAAGACATTTTACATTTGGAAACACTTTTTTTCTCAAAATGATGGAAGATATATTATATGAGTGGGGAATGCATATGGATGGTGAGGGAAATATATATGAAATATGGGAAAGTAATGAGTGAAATGAATGGGATTGCGATATGGAAGAAAATCTAGTATTCGGGACAAATTTCAAGACACGCGCTTCTTACAACTTGAAAAAGATGTCATTCTTAGTGATCAAGCCAAAATTTAATGAAGAATAATGAGATTATACAATGATTTAAAGTTCGAACCCAAAGAAAGTTGAATCAACTTATGACTCGGAGATTGCGTAAAACTCTCTAAAAGGTGAAAGGCACGAATCTCACAAGCTAAAGTCTCTGCTAGTGATCCTTAAGGTTTTCTTGAGAATTGTAATACTCTTCAATTCTAACCGTAGTGACGTGATAAGTGCGTAAATTTTGTTGAGTCTAGAAATTCATGGTGCAAAATGCCTTGCTACGTATTACATAAGCTATTTATAAAAATATAAATCATCTAGATTGATTCCTAGACTTAAAAAGGTGGATGATAGAAAATTCACGTCAATAAGTGAGATGAAAGAAACTGCATGAATTTTTTTTTAATAAGAAAATCAGGTTTAAAAATCAAAATTTTTCAAAAGAGGTACGATTTTAATAAAATTACCCACCCCCATACAAAAAGGAACATCGTCCTCGATGACAAGTAAAATGATTTTTAAAATTGAGAGCATAAGGTAGGAAAGAGATTACCAGAATCAACCGCTAATGAAGTGGACAGATATAGCCAAAATTAAACGTGAAGAAGTGATAAGAAAAAAAATGTGTACAAGGCTATACACATTGTCAAGCATTTGGTGGTGAGTAACACCACCCCCAAACAGGATGAGACTCATACAAGAAATCGTGGGCTACCTCCCGGTAGCGCTAAGTTTAACGTCTTCAGTCAGACCGAAGCATTCTCACCCTAAAGATAAGACCTAAGAAAGCACGGGGAGGTAGAAAAATTGGGTGATGATAATCACCACCAAACAAGACTGAAGTGTCAGTCTTATTGGATAAGGGCTAAAATGGGTCAATGCACCTGCATGGCAAAGTGCATCACATCATGCAATGCGTCGGTGGACCATGGGCGGGTGGGTATTAAGGTAATGGTGAAAAAGGCATTGGTGATTAAGCATCGATCACGGGCCTTATTGAGCTTAAAAGTGAGGGCAACAAGGGCCCTATAAGCGTGATGCTCAAGCTCGATGGGGAGGCGAAATGGTGGGGAAAGTGAAATGGGGTGGGACTCATAAGAATTACACGACCGTTATATGAATGGTCGGTGATAATGGTCGCGCCGTGACACACCAGGGAGCCGTGTATGGGAAAAATCAACACCACGGGGAAGTGGTGTGCATGGAGAAACAAGCTCGGTGTTACGAAAGTGGAGAGTAGCACCACATATACTCTCATGGAAGGTGGATGTGGGTTTCAGGTGAGGATCTAAAAATGTAGATGGAAACATGAAATGTATAATATCAAGATCCAAACCAGGTGGTGGGGTGGAAAGAACAATGGGAGGGTCGAGTAGGAAAAAGGGTGTATCGGGTGGGATAAACGGTGGGGGAAGATGATCCAACTCTAGAGTAGGGAACACACACTCATTTGGAGGGACATAATGATCCTCAAAATCCTCCTGAAGAGGGAGTGTGATATCAAGTGATGGCGAGATCAACTTATCCACCAATGTATCACCATCCGATGTGGTGAAAATGTCTAACGAGGCATTAAGATCTGAGATATATGAATCAACATCAATATCAGACTCAAAGTGAGCCAAACATCTCTGGACAGGATCCATAAAAAGGGAGGTGGGAACCAACTCCGATTCAATTTCGGTGCAGTTGTGAGCACTCGTAGCCGGAGCTAACCTATAAGGAATGGGCATCTCGAGGACACACTCAATGGGTGCAACAGGTATAAACTCGGCCGTATTTTTATATTCAACGGGAATGCGAACCTCAAATGTGGGTTCTTTGGGATATGGCAGGGAAGGGAGAACCTCGGCATTATGTTCTTTTGGATCTTCAGAGTATGGATCAGTCTCACATGCTATGGATAAGTCAACACAATTATCAACTTGAGCTTCGAACCATGGAATGGTCTCCACTTCGAGATTCTCGGGGTGATAGGCTTGGTCACACTCAACATCGGTGTCACAAGATGACGCATCATCACTCCACGTGGGTGCAAAAATGGGTTGACTTGAGGTGAAATCCAACTCGCACTCGCACTCAAATTCATTAAGGCGCTGTTTAAGCCTTTGGAGAGATTGGGTTTGAATTTGAGTGGCTTGATCTTGCTCGATGATGAACTGGTGCAAGAGTGCCTCGAGAGCGGATGTGGATGATGGAGATGAATTGATGGGTGGTGGTGGGACAATGGTGGATGGGTGAGGTGGACACAACACACTAGTATCATGACTAAACGGAGAATACTCATAGGAAGTGTGGGGAGCGGGGTCAAGTTCATCATACACGAAAGGATTGCCATCGTGATGGAAAAATGGTTGATACTCATGGGGTGCGTAGTTAGAGAACTGATCGGGATGGGGTGAACAAGGTTGCCATGACGACTATGGGAACGTGTGAGGATCCACAACCTTGGGTTGGGATTCTCATTATGTGGGAGGGTGATCAATCCACCACGAATAACTTGGTTGTTCACACCACTCGGGATCGGATATATCATGACAATAGGTCGAGGTGGGTTCCGAAACAGTGTCATATGGAGACACAGGTTCCATGGTGGGGTCGGATTAATAAGGAAGGTACGGGCATTCATGGGACATGTGCTCAGAATATAAACAATGGGTACACAATAAAGTATGCGACACGTCGACACTTGACACCGAGGGTAATGGAATAGGAGATGCATGTATAGATGGGTCAAGAGTACCAACGGTACTCATAAGAGAGGTGAGACCACTAAGGATATCATAAAGAGACGGCTCGAGATCACTCTCACACGTGTTGTGTGTCAACGGAAAATGACCAATGTAGTCCCGTAAGGGACGTTCTTCGACCATGATGAGAAAATTATATTTTTTTGATTTTTTTAAATTTTTTCAAAAGGAAAGAAAATATTTTTGGATTTTTGTGAAAATAAAGGAAGAGAATATTTTTGGATTTTTTTTTGGAGGAAAAATAGGAAAAATATTTTTGAATTTTTTGAAAAAGAGATAAAAGTGGAATCGGTATGAAACACACTAAGATGAAGCACACAAAATCGACTACCAAAGGATTAGAATTAGACACGTACAAGCGAAGGAAAATCATAACTAGCACGTAACCAATTTTATCTTCAACTAGGTGAATGGGTAGTCAAATTTTAATTACTCCGCGGGAGAGAAAAAGCACGGAATCTTATACGTCGCCTTTGGAAAATTTTGCTCCTACTTGGCTTGCTAGTTGGTTAATTTTAATTATATGATGGGATAGGTTAACAAGCAAGTGGAATTAAGTGATTGGGTTGGGTGATGAAATCCCTTCTCGTTTCAATGACCGGGTCTAGGTCTTAAGTTCATTAATTCATCAAAACATTCAAAGTAAGACTATGCAAAAATAAAATCACATAGGAGAAAATAGTCAAACAATAAATGGACTCGCTAACAGGACATGCGCGAGTGATAAAGAAATGTACCTCCTACGGCTTTTACACACGTAGGGTGAAGACCGAGTTGAGTCGACCGGGGGAAAGTTCGCCAAACTTCAGTCGTCCCCGGGAGTCCTACGGACCCAAAGTAGAGAGGCTTTAAAATTCCATTAAAGGGCGCTCTCTCTCTACCTTGTCCCGTTTCCCTTCTCGCTTTTTTTTTAATTAAATATTACAAATAATTGGTGTCCAAAGCTAAACAAATAAATGTACAAGGCCTCAATAATCCTAATACAAACAATCTACGAAAAATAAAAAAATAAATAATATATACAAATGAACAAATGTACAAAGCCTTCAAATGCTCCTCAACTCGAAAAATTGGCAACGGCACTTCGTGAAAAGTCAATCGCCAAAGGTCCAACGCTTAAAAAGCCGGCAACGACGCCATTCGATAATTAGCCTTTTGTGTATAGTCATTGTGGGTAAAGACGTTTAATCAAAAATCATTTTTGGTACCTACAAACACACTAAAAATGTATATTGACAAGTAAGGGGTCAATCCGCACTCTTTAATGTGGACAAGAGCAAAATGAACACAAGTATGATATTTTTTTTTGAAAATAATTTTTAAGGGATATTTATACAACTAATAATGAACTAAAAATTCAAATTACACTAATAAATAAAGAAAATTATAAAGTGAGCTAAATATGAGGAGAAAATAATTTATGAGATAATTCAAGGGATTAAACTTCACCACTTAACCTATTTATTTTTTATTAATTAGTTTGTCTATTTGAAATACCCCAATATATATAAATTCACAAATCAACTCTTGTTGCAAATGTGAAGTCACATATAGTCCTTTTAGAAGATTAATATTTAAATTTCACATACTCTAAAAAAATTAGACTTAAGTATTTTCTAATAAATCACCCGCTAGGGAAAAATTTACTAAAATTATTTTAAATCATAAAAAAATAAGTTTTAGAGTAGAGAAATTCGAACTATAATATTATTTAAAAATTTCCTATCTGTAGTTTAATTAATAAATAAATAATATAATATGAATTTTTTATTTTCTCTCAAAAATAATTCATCCTCTCTCGAGGCATAAATATAAAGTGTAAAATTTTAATATTAATATTCAAAGGGGCATAATAAATAAACAAACCAAAAATAAAAATAATTAAGTCAAGGGTTCCATCTCACCCCATGAATGGGGGTATTTAGCCTCTCATTATGGTATTATTGCATATAAGATGTAAAAATGACACAATATGAGGCATTAAATAAATAAGCCAAGAGAAAAATACTGAAAACAAAGTCTCCTTAAATTTTCATTGCAATCCCAAGCTTGACACGAATAGTAACCCACAAATCTGAGTTTCACAATACACAAAAATATCGCTCAACTCATAATTCGTGTCTCACAAATATAATCTGCCTCACTCAAGTCACTCTAAAAAAAATATAAAAGAAGAAATACAAAATTTGTACAGTACTACATCAAAAATGAGCTCCAAAAAATGGAGCTCCTAAACTCAAACTATCCTCTACTCTCTACTGTGTTGTCCCCCCCCCCCCCCCCCTCCCCCGCGCGAATGGGAATGAGAAGGTCTTCCTTTTATAAGGTGCCTCTGAGGTAAAAAAAATATGGGTCAAGGTCATTGAGAAAAATTGGGGGTAAAAGTCATCAGCACATGTGAATTTTATTTTTGGATACTGGGAAGAAGCTTCGAGTTTTGCAGGTAAGGAATTTGCAAGAATTAAGTAAGGCACAACATGAGAAGTCAATTTTGGCTTGGGTGAAAGGGTCAGAAGGTTGGGTTTTAGAAATAAGAAGTTTGGCTAAATTGGGTAAGGGGGTAAATTAGGAATGTTGGTTTATTTTGTTTTGACTTGGCTTTTGGTCTTGGTATTTTACTTGAGCAGGTGGTAAAACGTGTAAGCTTGGAAGAATGAAATGGGGAATGATTTTGATGGGTTACGCGTTGGACATGGTCGGTCGGGCTCGGCTTCGGGTATTCGGGTTGAGATGGAGTTGGCAGCGGGTCGGGACTGCGGTTGGCGCTGGTTAACGGGTGAACCCATCGGTGGGTCGCTGGCGAGTTCTGGTAGAGGAGGGTAGGTGTTGGGTTGAATCGACATGGGTGAAATGGGTTCCGGGCATGGGCGGTGGTTTCAGGGGTCACGCGTTTTCAGGTAAGGGGATGGTCGGGTTTTGTCGAATATGACCGGACTTGTATGGCTCTGACCTCGTTGTGGAGGTTTGGTGTCGCTTGATTTTTGGCTGGACGGGGTGAGTGGGTTGGAGGTTTTCGTTGGTGGCTGGAATTGTGGCTGGAATTGGGTTATGGGTTTCGGCGGGTGTAGCAGCGGTTTAAGAGGGAGGGAAGGTGTTTGATGTTTTGGGTTTGTAGTGTTGGTGAGAGGTAGGTGTGGTATGAGAGATTAATGGGGGTGATGGATGATGAGAGAGAAGAGATAGAAGGTGAGAGGTTGAAGAAAGAAGGGGTAGGGGTTTGTGTGTGATGAGGGTGTAGGGGGGATGGTGAGGGTGAGTGAGGTGTTTTTGTGTAATGTGTGTGTGTTTAATTTGGACACCTAAAAATAACACTAACTAACCGAAAAAAAATTAATAAAATTAAAATTTAAAAAATAAAAATCCTACTCTAAAAATAAAATAAAGACTCAATTAAAAAAAATGAAACTAAAAAGAAATAAAAATAAAAATCTATTAAAACTAAAATTAAAATCCTAAAAAAATGTAAAATCTAATAAAACTTAAAAAATAAATGAAATTCTAAAAAAACTAATCCTAATAAAATAAAGACTGAAAACTAAAAACTAAAAAAGTCAAAATCAAAATAAAATCACACTAATTAAAAAGAAATATAAAAATAGAAAATAAACTTAGAAAATTCTAAATAAATCTAAAATAAATTCTAAAAATAAAATGATTCAAACTAAAAATCTAAGAAAATTCTAAAAAGCACAAACTAAACACACATGGGGTTCAGGGTAGGTTTAGGGACATGTTTAGGCTCGGGTAAGGTCACGGGACAAGGTAATTAGCTCCATTTAATTGCACATTATCTCGAAATAACGCTTTAGACACCGCAACTGTAATTTAAGCCTGCATATTGGACATTTACGCGCATAAGACCATAATTGTTGAGAATTAGCAACTAAAATATGTCTATTCGGGGTATAGAATATACACTTTTGGGTGCTTATCAGGAACCGTAGGGATATGAAAAAAATACGAAAAACCTATTCATATACAAAAATTCTATCTACCTATATCCTAGAAAAAGTAATTTACATAACTTAACTAATTACAAACCAATATCCTATTAACATCTATTGTAGACAACGTTATAAATTCCTGCAAATAAGACTAAGATCAAGATTTTTAATCATATGAACAAGAAAAATGAACTCATAAGACTCAAATTTCTCCCCCATTTTGTCTCAAATGGACAAAGGGAAAAAATACTTAAGTCATGTGAGTTTATTCAGCACAAACCATTCCTATCGATTTTCGCAAAGAATGAAATATATTGCAATCCAAAGGCTTAGTAAACATATCAGCGAGCTGCAAATCAGTAGGAAGATAATTAAATTCTAATTCCTTAGTCTCAACTAATTCGCATATAAAATTATGTCTAATTTTTATATGTTTTGTTCGCGAGTATTGAACAGGATTTTCAGAAATATTGATCACGCTTTGATTATCACAATAGACATGCAGTTGGTTTTCTTGAATGTCATAATCATTTAGCATTTTCTTAAGCCAAAGTAATTGGGCACAACATCTACCAGTAGCTATGTATTCAAATTCAGCTGTAGATAATGAAGTGCAGTTTTGTTTCTTAATACTCCATCCTACCAGATTGTTACCGTTATAGTAACACGCCCCTAATGTGCTCTTACTATCATCAGTACACCCTTCCCAGTCGGCATCAGGGTATCCTATTATAGTACTAGGAGTATCATTAGTGTACCAGAGTCCTAAATTTAGAGTGCCTTTTATGTATTTAATGATTGTTTTTACACATACTAAGTGGCTCTCTTTAGGATTATTTTCATAACGGGCACACACGCAAAATGCATACATAATATCAGGACACGAGGAAGTAAGGTATAGTAAGCTTCCTATCATACTACGATATAGAGTAGGATCTATGGATTTTCCACTCTCATCTTTAGATTATTTGACCGTAGTACTCATGGGAGTTATAGCTTCTTTGGCACTTTTAAGCCCGAATTTTTTAATGATCTCTAAAGCATATTTCGATTGCGAAACAAATAAACCTTCTGAATTCTGTTGACTTGAAGACCCAAGAAAAATTGCAACCTATCCATAAGAGACATTTGAAATTCTTTATGCATAATTTCATAAAATGATTTAACTTCTGAAGGGGAAGTTGATCCAAAAATGATATTGTCGACATATACTTGAGCTATAATAATATCTTTGTCAAAATGTTTGACAAATAGAGTTTGATCATTTCCTCTTCTCTTAAAACCTTTATCTAAGAGAAAGTTGGAAAGACGTTCATACCAGGCTCTTGGCGCTTGTTTCAGACCATACAACGCCTTTTTAAGACGATAAACATGATTTGGATACTGAGGGTCAATAAACCCTTTGGGTTGTTCAACATAGGCCTCTTCAGTCAAGATTCCATTAAGAAAGGCTGATTTTACATCCATTTGGAAAAGCGTAAAGTGCAAGTAGCAAGCTATGGCAAAGAGAAGACGAACATATTCTAAGCGAGTAACATGAGCAAACCTCTCGTTAAAATCTATTCTTTCAATTTGAGAATATCCTTGGGCCACTAATCCGGCTTTATTTCTAATGATTATCCCACTTTCATCAATTTTATTTTTAAATAGAAAACGTCTGCCAATAACCTTTTTATGATCAGGCCTAGGTACAAGATACCAAACATCATGAATGATAAATTGAAGAAGTTCTTCTTGCATGGAAGAAATCCATTGAGGGGCATTCAATGCTTCATTTACATTCTTTAGTTCCAAAAGGGAAACAAAACATGCATAATGAGCATAGTTTCTTAATTGAGATCTTGTACGTACAGGTTCACAATGGTTACCAACAACGTTATCTATGGGATGATCTTTAGAAACCCAGTTAGGTACTTCAGGTTTCTCAATTGGTAAAGAATCATCTATTTCTGGAGAGTCATTTTCTAAAAAAATTTCAAACTCTTCCACAATAGTTGGTTCTCCAGTCTTACTCTCAACAGTAGTGTCAGTTACAAAAACGTTTATGGATTCCATTAAAGTCTTTATGCGAAGATTATAGACACGGTATTCTCTACTGTCGGGAGAATATCCTAGGAAGATAGCTTTATCTCCATGAGTCTCAAATTTGGATAAGAGTTCTCTGTCTTTATAGACGTAACATGTACTACCAAAAGTTCTAAGGTATTTAAGATTGGGATTCTTCCCATACTATAGTTCGTAAGGAGTTTGTTTAGAATTATTCCTAAGATAGACCCTATTAATAATGTGACACGCAGTATGAATTAATTCTACTCAAAAATATTTAGGTAAACACTTGGCATGAATCATAACACGTTCCATCTCTTGAAGGGTACGATTCTTTGACTCAGCAATTCCATTTTGTTGAGGAGTCTTAGGAGCACTAAATTCATGTTTGTAACCATTTTATTCACAATACTCTATAACACCTGTATCTATGAATTCTCCTCCTTTATCACTACGAATTCTATTTACTTGAGTGTCCTTCTAATTTTCAATACGAAGTAAGATTTTCAAAAAAGTTCTGAAAGTGTCTGACTTTTGTTTTAAGACGGCCACCCAAGTAAACCTGGTGAAGTCATCTACCATAACTAGAATGTAAGTGTGTCCACGGAGACTAATAGTACGAGAAGGACCCATTATGTCCATATGGATGAGCTCCAAGGGTCTAGAGGTAAGGATATCTTTAACTTTCTTATGAGGTGCCTTAACAATTTTTCCTTCCTGACATGATCCACAGACAATGTTAGAGATAGGTCCGATCTTTGGAATTCCTCTAACTATTCCTTGTGAAGACAATCTACTAAGGCTATCGTAATTTATGTGACCCATCCTATTATGCCATATTTTATTATCATCCATTCTGGCAATGTTACAGACTTCAGTACTATTCAGGATAGTATAACAATTGTCGGGAGTCCTGAGTCCTTTAATTATGCACTAACCTTTTTCATTTAAAATCTTACAATTATTCTTTGAAAAAGTGAAAGTATGATTTGAGTCACAAAATTACGAGATACTAAGTAGATTAGCCTTAAGACCTTTTACTAGAAGAAGATTTTCAAGCACACGCATTCCTTCTTCTTGGAGTGTTCATTTACTAATGATTTGAGATGATACACCATCACTGAAAATAACTTTTCCTCCAGTAAAGCTAATTTTATTTAAAAGTTTTGTATCATCCCCAGTCATATGTTTTGAACACCTAGAGTCCAAATACCAACTAGAAGGAGTGTGTTCATCTTTTAAAGCAGTAATCCCAATGTTACACTTCATCTGGGGAAATATCTCATCTTTTCTAACCCAACTAGCTCTTGTTTTTATTTTGTGCGCATTAGCTCTCATTTGATAAAACTTGCGAGCATTAGATTTTTGTTGAAAAATATTTTGCGCATGCATTTGAGTTTTATGGAGGATATGATCATTTGGTTTAGAAAAGTGCCTAGGAATTCCTCTTGTAAATGATCTTTTAGGTCTGGTCTTTCTCTTTCTATAGTTAGAGTTTTTGTCTGTTGTCTAGGCAGAACATAATTTTTATGGCTTCTCCTAGAGTAGTTAAAGTTTTGGTATAAAGGCGTATTACAGATAGGTTGACTAAACGTCTAGAGTATCACCCTTCGAAAGAATGTCCGTATATGTAACAATAAGAGCAATACAGATTGCTTGAAGAGGGTATCTCCTTAGGAAAGTTTTTAAACATAGGTTTCATGGGATTTTAACGTTGAACCTTATTCCTAGGGAGTACAGTTTGAAACACATAATCATTCTTCCTAATCGGAGGGCAGACGTATTTAGCCTTAGGTAGACTATCACACTTAGAGTGACTTGATTCCCCAATATCCAAATTTTGTTATTTTTTATCAAACTCATCATTTAGGGATTGAAAATCTGGATGAGTTTCCATAGGTCTTTTTCCACCTGACACAAACTTTATTGATTCAAAGTTTTTAATTTGTGTCTTTGAATTTGGAAAAAATCATATTCCAGTTCGATCATCATAATTAGTTTTTGAACCAGCAACAAAATCATCAAAACAATTGGAATTATTTTCAAACTTGGCAAATTTTTTGAAAACAGTTGTTGTCTTTTCTTTAGCTTGTTCCAATTCTAATAATGTCCCTTTATATTTTTTTCTCCAGAGTTCATTTGTTTCAATCAAAATTTTTAATATTTGATCAAAAAGTTTGACTTCATTTTCATGAGTTAGACACTGGGTAGTATACTCTTCAGCATTAAGTTTAACCATAAGACTTAGGTCTTCTAGTTTCTTAGTGAGGTATTTCACTATCTTCTCTAACCTAGAGCTTTTCTTGAAAGTTTTGGCATAAAGTGTGTGAACATCAGGGAGGTCTTCAGTGTCCAAATCACCAAGTGTAGTGTGTGAAGTGACACCTAAGGATTCAATTCTTGAACTCACACACACATTGACATCGTCATTATCTCTTTCCCTTTGACTCACACACCCCGCTGTAGAACTAGCAATGTTCTCCAAAATTAAAGAATCTAAACCAGTAGCGGCATGATTCATAACAACAGAAGTAGAGCTATTAGCATCATCCTCATACTTGGGCACAAGCATACCATCATTATAGATTATCTTGGAAAAAAAAGACATGCAAGGATCAAAAACATCATATGACTCAGGTTCCTCATTATCAGAGTCACTTGAATCATCCCATGTCTTACAAATGTTGGGCCTAGTACGTTTATTGATCGTGTTCAAGTTAACTCTACAATCTTGTGCTATATGACCCAATTTTCCACATCTAAAACATTCAATATTCTTAAAATCTTTGTTAGGTCTCGCATGCATGTCCTTGTGATGTTTGTCTTGACCTTTCTCATGAGATTTCTGATTAGACTGAGTTGGATAATTTGCCTTGCCTTGTCTGGTTGACATTTTATTTCTAAATTTCATAATCTTCTTAAACTTCTTTGACATCAAAGCAATCTGATTATCCAAACTATATATATATCACATTCCTCATCAGAATCATTATTGGGAATACTAAGCTCAGGTTTTATCAACTTGGAAGAAAAACTCAAGTTGGAACTAGTCTGTTTCCTATGGGACTAGGTTAATTGTTTCTTGAATTCTAGTTCCATTTTCACAGTTCTCAGTTTACTACTGAGTAATTCAGGAGTGAGATTTTGATCACTCATTTCGTCAATAGCATATCTTTTGTTATCAAATTTCTGTGGCAATGACCTTAGAATTTTCGAAACAATTTCATGTCTATCATAAGTTATCCCATTAGAATGTAATTTGGTCACAATGTCAATCAAATTCATGTAAGAGTCATCAAATGATTCAGATTCTGACATGATTAAAGAGTTATACTGCTGGATAAGCATCTGTGTTTTAGCAGCCTTAACTCTAGTGTCACCTTCATGTGCAGTAACCAGTGTATCCCAAGCTTCCTTAGAACTGGTACAAGATGAGATCCTTTTAAACTCATATTCATTTATAGACATAAAAATGGAATTCTTGCCTTTGTTATTGTTCAGAGAGCCTTGCTTCTCTTCTCGAATGAATTCACTTAATACTTTGTTACTCCTCTCATTGCTTCCTTCAATGGTTGTTTTAATAGGATAAGTATATCTATTTTCAACAATGTCCCAGACATCATCTCCTAAGGTTCCTTATATGAAAGAAACCATCCTTACTTTCCAGTAAGGAAAGTTGTTTCCATCAAAGAGAGGGAGTCTGGTCAAGTTACCAAATCTTTCAGATTTCTCGTCCATTATTTGATTTTAAGAAACAATTTCAGAAACACAAGATCTTTAAAGGAAATTTCCAAAGCTCCGATACCAATTGAAAAGATGTCACTTAAGTCGTTTAATTCAATATTAAACTATCTAAGTAACTCCGAACGATTTTTTGGGAAAACTCTTTTCTTTAAATCAAACAGATTAACCACAAGATGTGTTTAATAAAAATATGTACGAGATATGTTCAAGATTATGTAACTAGTTTTGAAAAACAAAACTAAAACAGTTCAAATCAGTTAAATCAACACACCAATAAGAATGAGATGAGGAGATGTAGAAAGATTATGTACACATAGTTTTTAACGTGGTAAAACCTCACCCAACTGAGGAAACATCCACGGTGACTTCTATGTCACAAACCAAAAATACACTAAAACAAAATATACAAGTTACAAACTATTTAACACACATGCAAACAAAACAGACCTATACAAGTTCAGAATATGTATCCACTGGTTGAATTCTAACTTCTCTGCAGTTCTGATATTGATGTGGATTTCCCAGCTTGCTAACTTCTCAACACTTTGTTCCGGCCTTACGTAGACTCTTGATGTTTCAAGATCTTTACGCCAACACTTCTTGTGTTGTAGTGTGTAAATTGTTTGTGACAGTGTTCTAACACATGCATGCACACACACACACACACACTTATATATACAAACAAGTCCTATCAAATTACAAAAAGATCTAAATGAGTAAGGTTTTCAGTTTCTATCTTCTTTTGAAACAACAGAGGTTTTCAGTTTCTATCTTCTTTTGAAACAACAGACTTTCTTGATCTTTCAAATTAACCCAGAATCCAAGGTTACCTTGCTCGAAAGACAGTCAATGTCTTAAACAATTTAAGAGGGTTTTGAAAATGTTTTTGAAATTATAAACCACCGATTGCAATTCCAACTAGATCAAAATTCTTGTTTCATAAGAACCAGGAACAGAAAATAAATTTGTTAATTCTTGACTTGTGAAAAATATTTACAGGAAAAAAATAATCAACAAATATGATTTCTCAAGATGAGAAACGAAATAATGTAGATCTAAGTGTAATATGACATAAAATAGCAAGATATAAAGTTTCTAAAATAGAAATAGAGATCAAACTTAAAATGCCTAATTTGGTTAAAAGATCTCAAACTCAGAGGATTCAAACCACGAACATGATTCAAACCATCTCTAAAATAACTCTCAATCACTCAGGTTCAGTTTTGGATCTAAAATGAGTTTTGGGTTTGAAACGAGATTAGGGTTTGTTTTCTCTCCTAGTTTCTCTCTCTCTTTCTCTCCCTCCTCCCTCTCTTCTCTCTCTCTCAGTTTGATGAACTGGCAAAAGTTTTTGAAATGCAGAGGCCCAAACTCCTTTTATATTAGGCAAGGAATGTTTGAGAATATCAGCTCAAATCTAGTGGCTGAGATTTGGTCATTGGCATTTGACTTCTATCCAATGGTTTAACATCAGCAGTGGATTAAACGTTCGCTTATTGGTCTAAAGAGGGTTCACATGGATTGGGATAAAACGCATGTAGAACATTGATAAAAAAATATCCAAGGGCTGAGATTGCGTACATGTCCTGAGTCTAACAACAAACACAAATCAAGCCGTCATAACGTTGACAAGTGTAAGGTTCAGATGAAACTAAAACGCGTATGAAAACTTAATTACACACACACCCTCAAGTCTGAAGCGCTTTCGGATTCTACCCAACCAAACCTTCAGGTAAGAAATGATAAAATTAGTATTTGCATAATGACCCCAAATGTTTTAAAACCCAACTTTTAATTTTTTTAAAATCATTTAAAAATTATTTAAAAAATCCCAAAATTAGTAAAAACTAATTTAAAAGGGAATTAACTCACACAAGCAATTAGTGCAATATATATATATATATATATATATATATATATATATATATATATATATATATATATATATATATTATGTATGCAATCCTAGTGTGTGTGTGGTTGATAATTTACCTTTAAATGAATTAATTGAGGCATCATGTGAAGAATCTGAGGTTCTTTGGTATCTAGGGGATGGGACTCAAATTTTTTCACAGTTTTCAAACTAGATGAGCACTTATACAATGTAGACTCAAGTAACTCGAGAGTATAAGGTGCTTCACATGAACCAATGAAAAATATACCATATTTAGGTCCAAGCCAACTCATTATTACCATAGTTGCGTACATATGCAAATATTGTGAACAAAAGAAATTTTACTTAAACACAAAATATAACACCAAAAAGCCGTGAAATGGATTTGAATCTAAATAATATGAAATCGAAAATCCTATAAGTAGAATCTCTTATAAGAGAGAGGGGTTAACTGAGTTAAAATGCAAAATCAAATTTACTAAAGACAGAGGGGGTGGAAGCGTACTGAAGACAGAGAGAGAGAATAGACAAAGAGTTGGGAATCAGCCTTGGGAACCTTGTTTATGTCATCAAACCTTCGAAATTAGCCTTGAACTGGAAGTTCCATCTCAGTGTTCCTTTTTTTGGGCCCTTCCCTTTC
Organism: Sambucus nigra; assembly: GCA_949130495.1. Taxonomy (NCBI): domain Eukaryota; kingdom Viridiplantae; phylum Streptophyta; class Magnoliopsida; order Dipsacales; family Adoxaceae; genus Sambucus; species Sambucus nigra. The sequence goes on along the minus strand of OX422212.1, from coordinate 613,175,010 downwards.
GAAATCATAAGCCCTACACCTTCTAAGGTTTAGTGGTCAAATAAAGAATATAAAATATGAAATAAACAAATTTTTGCTTGGTAATTAATAAAATCGAAAAAGATAACAATCAGCAGCCCTACTCCTTCGAAGCAACATATATGCATACAGTATGCTGTTGTATGCCTGCAATATATGTTGTTGTATGTGCATATATGCATACAGTTGCTGCATACCATAAAGGGCATACCATAAGTAGGGTATACTTGACATCACAAACTAAATAAACGCAATATATAATGACCAAATAATGCAATGGGCAAGACTTGACATTCTTTAAGATATTAGAATGAAATATATAAAAACAAACCAAATTTGACATACCCCAGACCAGATAGGGTGGTCTTTGCAAAACACATATAGGGCTTGAAAGAAAAAATATATACTAATTACTAACAAAAGAATATAAAGAAAATTAAAGAAAAATAAATAGGAAACTAAAATGGTGTATAAGTTTGAAATTTTGCCCTTGTCTTCCTTACTGGAGCATCTGCTATTTAAGTCGCCTTGTATCAACCTTTTACCCATATATCTTAATATTTACCACAAATTTCCACACAGCTTACATGCCAAATGTAAATCCAAAAAAATATTCACACGCATAGAGAGAGAACATCAAAACAGTTACTACTAGTATTGTAAACTCTAAACACCTTTGATATAGTATTCACCGACTCAGAATAATGGCCAGAATTTTGAAAAGTCAACCCTTCTCCACACACACAAGTCTCCTCTAATCCTCCACCTCTACAAAAAACATAGCTAAAATCCAATTTTATTGAAAAAGTACCAAACAAATATTAAGAATAAAAATAACAAAACCGTGCTCACAAACAATGAAAAATATTTATACTGCCTTTTAAACCGGTTGAAAACCCTCTTAAATATCTGACTTCAAAGTCCTATTAAACAAATTGAATCCAACTGGGCGTGACCAGAACCAAAAAAAAACTAAAACAACCAAATCAAATCCAAAAAATTTGATCGTATAATGAACGCTTGTTGGGAAAAAATGGAGTGTGGCTGGAACAAATAAGACAATGACAATAACACAAAAAAACATTTGTTAGGAAAAAACAGTGTGTGGCGGATTACCGTTGTACGGGTAAAATTACAGCGCTCTCTTTAACAACAACAAGTTTTCCATAATGCAACTATATTAGTTGAAAGAAATCAAAATTAAATTATAAAAACAAAACATAACAAAACATATCTCATTGTCCTTCGTGGAGTCGCTTATCAGCCGAGTCGCTTATCAGCCGAGTCGCTGCCTTTCGTCCCAATATGAAATATTTATACTCTTTATTAGGATCGAAATTCAACTTGTGAAGAGCCCTGCTTATCTTGACTGATGTGCTATTGAATCGAGAGAAGTTAATGCCATCTAAGTAAAGCAATTGAACATAGCAACAATTACATTCATTTAAAGCACTATTTTTTTTGCATATAAGTCAAAACTCATGTCATAAAAGTTAATGCCAAGGCATGGTTATAATTTGTTCATGCATCCAACTTGAATGTATTATTCTATACTGCAGCAGAGCACACAAGAAAAGACACTAAAATGAGTTTTATGAACATAATAAAATGATGGTAAAACTACTTTTAAGAGACACCGTTTCTATACATCCAAACATTTGGGGGGAGATTTTTAGGAATGCTATTAGCAAAACATAAAATTGTATAATTATGTACTTTAATGTTTAACCATTCATGAGAGTGTGTGGTTTAACAACTCATGAGAGTAAAAAACAACTCAATAAAACACAATATTTGAAATACAAATGGGTGGTTTAACAAATCCCAAAATAAAGTAATAAAATTCTAAGTGAATAAAAAGAAAAATTCCTTTAATCAAGTATTTCTTTACTCATGTATTTTTCAAATAACCACCATGTTTTTCTTAATAATAGAGTGTGTGGATATACAATATGACGACCAAAGAAAAACATCATGTTATTCTTAAGTAAAGAGAAACTACCCACGAAATAAAGGAGTTACCTACCTATTCAGATGCAAAGTGTAAAAAACCTGCAGACATAAAAAAAATTAACCAAATCAAATATGTAATAATTAACAAAATCATGTTATTCTTAAGTAAACCAAAAGAAAAAAATATCAAAGTAAAGTAACTAACTTCAATACACTTCAACCAAAAAACAGGGGTTGAGTTTTGTGTGAAGCCTAAATTAATTTATAGGGTTTGAGTTTTCAACCAAAAAACAACCGACCACGAACAATGTAAAACCTAAATGAAAATCATGAAATTAGAACCCAAATCTGAAATTGATTACAGATATAACATAAGTCTAACAAAAATCTACAGATCTAACACAAATATAACAAAAATGTACAGATCTAATAAACAAATGTGTGTATGCATACGAAAATAATTGCATGTGAGATGCGTGTGAGAAAAAAACCGAAACTATCAAACCAAAATCCCACCAAAAATCGCATTTAAGATGCGTGTGTGTGAAAATAATTGCATCTGAGATGCGTGTATGTGAAAGATATTACCTGTAGGAGTGCGACGAAAAGGAAGAGGGGACATTGGTAGGAGTGATGGTGGGGAGAGGGGGTAGGGTTTGTGTTGGGAGGAGTAGAGAGAGAAAAGGGGTAGGGTTTGTGGACGGGGTTACTCTTTCTTTCCAAAACGCTCGGCATTGCCCATTTTTTGGTCAAAAGAGTGAGTGGAAGGTGTGGTTGGATGAGGACCCTTGGATTGTACACGTGGCAAAATGTAGACCATTTGATTACTTTGATAAGATAAGATAAGATATTACTATTCGTAACACCATTTTCCTATATATATATATATATATATACAGGAAGAGAGAGAGGCATACAAGTAGCAATTAATAAAAGGTACAAAATGAGAATGAGTAAATTAAAAACTTATAGATGATGTAATAGCACATGAATTAAATTTAAAAAAAATGGGCTTCTCAAATTTGATTGGTATATGCAAAGAGAAAAGGCTTTGTAAAATCAAATTAAAATTTTATATAATTAACGGAGGGTTATTTTCAAAAAGGTGGAGTGTTCTTTAGCCTTTAGTGGAGTTCGCGTATAATAACAGCTAGCAGTTCACTATAGGGATGGTACCATTTGAGGCACTCTACAGGAGACCTTGTCGTTCACCCTCACACTAGTTGGAGGTGGGAGAGAATAAGTTACTTAGGCCAGACTTCATTCAGGATACCTCAGAGAAGGTAGAGATGATTCGAGTCAGGATACGGATTGCCCAAGAAAGGTAAAAGAGCTATATGGATACGAGTCGGAGACACTTAGACTTTGATGTTGGAGATCATGGGTTGATTAAAGTGTCTCCCAAGGGGGTGATGAGGTTTGGGAAGATAGTTAAGTTGGCTCCCCGATATGTTGGACCGTTCCTCATTCTGGAGAGGATTGGGCCCGTGGCATATCGGTTGGGATTACTGAACCACTTGCAGCAGATGCATGACGTTTTCCCCATATCTGCATTGCAGAGGTTCCTTAGACATGAGATAGAGTACCAACACATTGATATTGATGAGATAGATCTCCAACTAGACGCTACTTATAAGGAGGGATCGGTAACTATTTTGAACCGTCGGGGACACCGACTTCGATCCAAGGTTGTTCCTTTAGTTTGGTTGCAATGGGTACACTATCGGAGGACTTGTCAACATGGGAGAGGGAGGACGACATGGGATCGAAGTATCCCAAACTCTTTTATCTAGGTACGTACTTTTTTTTAATTTCGAGGACAGAATCCCGTTATTAAGGGGGAAGAATGTAATACCCCGTAGTTTTCTATAATAAATAATAAAGTAATATACTTGGAATAAATAAAAAATTGTGAAAATAGGACTTAATCAATTTTTTTTAATTATGAATATGTAATTCATTGTTAAGTCATAAGTATGTGTGGTTGATTTTATATATTAATGATTATAACAATTGCACGTGTTGTAGAAAATGCATAATTGACTTGTGTCACAATTAAAATTAACTAATGTTGGGATAAAAAAATTTGGACATATCTTGGGGAGAATATGGTCTCGTTTAGGTGTTTTGAACCTTTAGAAATAGTCCCGGCCATAGGTATATAAATTGGAACACTTTTGGGCTAGGTTGGGTATGGATTCAGGCCCATTATGGGGTCCAAATTTGGATTTTTAACCCAATTCGGGATTTGGAATTAGTAGGTGTTTAAGGGAAGGATAAATCACTCCCTATTACTGATAAGAAAAACCTAAACGCAACTACTACCACGAGAGAAAAGGAGAAGAACCAAAAAGGGAGAAAATGCAATAAATTGAAGGTAATCTAAGAGGGCTTCTTCCACTACACATTTAGGCAAGAATTTTCTTACTCAATTTACATTACAATTTTCTTCTTGATGAATTATAATAATCCCATATGATTTCTAGGATTTAGGTTTGATTTTGATGAATAAATGTTAGGATTTACTCTCATGTATGTAGAGGATTGATTTTAACATAGGTTATAACCCAAAAATGTTGGAATTGATTCTTGAAATTTGATGATAGAAACCTTAGGGTTCTTGAGATGGGATTGGGAAAATATTAACAATTGTATGTAGAGGACCGTAACACTTGTTTATGATCTGTATATCTGATGTAAATAACATTCTAGATACCCCATACCTTGAATTAAACATTGTTCAGATTGTGGATGAAATCTGGGTTTGAATACTGAATTCATGTTGATGAATTCTGGGAAAACTGGGCATGAAATTGGGATTGATATATAAAATTAATCATTCTAAGTTGAGTAATTGAGTGTTAGAGACTTAACTACAAGATAATAAAATGGAATAAACTATTAAAAGTAAACTTAGGAATGAAAGGCAAAATCCCGTAATAGAAACAATAAGCAGATCTAGGCTTATGCATAATTCTGAATCGATTCGGCCTTGGAGCGAATCGATTCGGGTTGGCAGTGAACCGATTCAGCCAAGAACCGAATCGATTTGGCCCTAGAGGATGAACGAGCTGGGGCTATGGTTAGTTCAGGAATATTTTTATAGGTCCGAGCGAGTTGGTAGAGCTATGTTTAGGCCAACGGGTAATTTATTAAAAATCTAAATGCGTATGTGACACCCTATTTAATTAGATGGTTAAATAAATTGATATGGGGAACGAAATTAATAATGAACTAGTTGTTGAATTATTAATGAACGGATAATTGTGAACTTCATATGGAATTATATTAAGGTAATTATAGAGTAGTTTCCTATACATATTATATGAGATAAATAATATGTACTTGTGTGCATTTGTGTAGACATACTGAAAAACGTATAAATGCGGTGTGTGATACCAATTTAAATTAATTCTCAAGTTTCCAAGTAAACCTTAATTAATTAGTTTCACACAATGCATTTATACAATTTTCAAATTGGTATCAGAGCGGGTTGCGCTAATTTATCGCGTATTCCTATTTTTCGCAAAATTTGTGTGATATTGATTTTTTTAAAATCAATTTTGTGAAAAATCGTAATTTTTCGATGGAGCACTTATGTAATCGGATGCTCCCCTTTGATGACACGAGTCAGAGTTTTGATGATATAAATCATTTGAATTTGATGTTTTCTAAAAGAATTTATTTTTTGGAAAAAGAAAATTATCATTTTAAATCCACGATGGATCTTTTGCAAACGGTTCAAAATCAAAGAGATTTTTATCGTGAAAAATTTGTTTGTTTGGACCATGAATTTAATGCTTTAAAATTGTCCAAAAAGGAGAGTGTTGAGAGAGTCCTATCTTTAGAAAAGGAATTGGAGGGCTTAAAAAATTCTAGGGTTACCGTTTGTGCCGTCGAGGATAAAAAATTAATCGATGATTTTATGCCACGTGAAAAGACTCTTAGGGATAAGTTTGTTTTAATTGAGGGGGAGCATGATAAACTGTTAAGTTTAATTGAAAATTTGAAAAAGAAATCCCTGTCTTCGGAAGAGTCTAATTCTTTGCTTGAGTCAAAAATTTTGAAGTTAAAAAATGATTTGACAGACTCGAGTAGGTTTGATAGTGATGGTAATGGCTCCTTTTGTTCTCATGCTTCTGGTGCTAAAGAAAAAACCATTATTTGTTTTAGAGGGTCAATTAATCCCAAGGACATTAGAAAAGATCACACTCTAGGTGACATTCCACCCATTTACACATGTTCAAATTGTGGTAGGAAAGGTCGCCTTAGGAGAATTTGTTTTGATCTTGGAAGAAGTCCTAGGAAGTCGAAGTCTAGTATTTTGTTGGTTCCCAAAACTCCCACGCGTCATGTCACATCTGTTTGGGTTAGGAAATCCCTTTTGGATACGCCATATTTTAGACTTATTGATTAGCACATGCTTCCACTTGATTCTTCTCTTTCCATATCATATAGATGATTGTGTTTGCCTATTTTTCATACACTAGTTGTGGTTTCATGATATATATTTGCTAGTGTGTTGACATGTACTTTTTGTATTAGATTTTTATTTTTGAAAAATACAAAAAATATTTTATTTTAATAAAATTTTTGAAAAAACCAAAAAGAGTTTTGTATTTTGTTTACACCGTTTATGGATAGACACTTAGGATGACCAAGTCACAACATCATTCCATTTTTCATGGGACTATTTGATAGTGTTTTGAGATAATATGTCAATTCATCCATGTTCTTTATAATTTTTGGAGTCATTGAGAGGTAATTAAGTGTTACTTCCTACACGTTTGACTCATGGTTTCCTTTATTGCACACATGCACGAATTTGTTTGATTATTGTGCTTGTCCTATCACTTGTTGGCTGAGTGTTTTTACTTCAATCCTATCCTTAAAATGAACCAAGCGCGATAAAACTTTATAAGAAAGTTGTGCATGTAAGAGCCGTTTGGTGAGTTTGTGTTCTTTATTTAAAAATGGGGAAGGGCTGCGAAAGGTTCACATTTGACTTTTACGAATACTAAGCCACCGTTATATCGGACCTAAAAAATTGAGAAATTTTATTATCCGGGGTCCAAAGAGGTTTAAAAGAGCCCGAAAAATTTAAAGGCAATAAAAAGAAATTCATGCCAATTATGGGCCATTTAGGTTTTTGCACCAATTCTCCAAAGTTTGAGAATTTAGTTTATACACCTCTAAAAAGAAAATATATATGAGGGAGTTTGGATGGAGAATTAAAATGGAGTTGCACCTCCTTGAAAGACTTAAAAAAGCGTTAAATAGTTTTGGACGTTATTGGTATGTAAATCACTTTCGCTTTGATTTGTTGATTTGCGTAAGACGATGTCATCTAAATTCAATAATTTTTATACCTAAGGATACTTTTGATGTTCATTCGTTAGGGGTACACATATACATCGTGCACATATGATTAATTGAGTTTATTTACCTATCGAAGGTGTTCACACCCATTTATTCCATGTCCATGACTTGGTTGTTTGAGTTTAAATCCATGGTGTGATTTTTGGTATCTTATTTTTGTATGAAAAATTTGAAAAATCAAAAAATAGTTTGTGAAAGTTTTTGAGACATACCTTTGCATGCGCGTAGTTTGTTTCATATTTGCTATGCATTTTATCGTGACAATCCATGTTTTGATTGTTTCTTCTTATCTATCTATTTGGGGACATCCTAAAAAGGGGGAGAAAAAATTATCATGTTATGGGGGAGATTCGTTGTATTAATGCTTTATTCTTATATCATTTCTGTAACAACCCTCACTTTTGAGAGCCTATTATATATTTATTTACTAGGTATAGTAATTAGATATAAAATGTTGGAATGTGGAGTAAGTATTAATTTAGTGAAGAAAAGTTAATATTTACTATGATGTTGCATATTTACCGTAAGTGTAGGTGAATATTGCCATGTTGTGTTTTATTATGCCATAAGATTTAAAATGACATTTGGCTTAAAATGAAACCGGAACTTAAAATGAATTATAAAATTTCCAAATGATAATTAGGAGGGTGTAGTTAGTTCCGGGAGGTGCGAGATAGTCAAATTGTGTGCCATATTGTATTTTGAGGATTTGGGCACTTTTGACTGGTTGTAGCTTAAATGAGTAGTTGCGTATTATTTTATCACGGTATTGATCACATAAGCTAGAATTTTGGACCTAAGCCACGATTTATGTCTTGATTAAGTCACTATTCCCTTAATTGTATTAGTAAACCTAGAAAGAAAGAGAAGAAGAAAACTTAAGGAGAAAAAAAAGAGATTGAGGATTTGGAGATCAATCTTGCATTCATCTTCATCAAATCTGAATTGGCAAGCTTGAGGCAAGTTTTCTACTTGCTATTATATGATTTAAGTTGAATAATTAGTGTTGATAGTTGTGGATCAATTATGGTTTAAGAAAGTTACGGTTTTTATTGGATTTATGGGCTTTGAATCTTTTCAGGTTGATTTGAGTTGATATTGGCATAAATTATGGTTGTTTGATGCATTTATAATCAGTTGGTAGCATTAAATGATAAGGGTGTGAGTTTGTTGAAGTTGGGAGAGAATTGGAGTCCAAAACTCCATAGCCAAAATTGGCAAAATTCGCAGGGGCGAATCGATTCGGCCAGGCCGAATCGATTCGCATGGAGGAAGTGTCCAGGTCTGGGTGGACCGAATCAATTCGTCTATGTCCGAATCGATTCGGAAATTATGCAGAATGTTGGTTTTCCTGACTGAATCGATTCGGCTAGTCCGAATCGATTCGCTGGTCTGGCCGAATCGATTCACCCCAGGCCGAATCGATTCGAAAATCCTGCATTTTTCCTTTGTTTTTCTTTTTGAATTTTGACTCTTTTTCATTAGGATTAGAACCTAGGAACCTTCTTGTAATAAGTAAACATAGGATCCTAGAGTTTTAGTTGAGTTTGGTCACTACCCTAGAGATGAATGTGTTCACTTGGGGTTAAATTCAAGGGTACATAAAGTGATGTTTAGGCATCACTTTTCATCTTATAAGTTATTAGGAATTAAGAGTTCTAAGCCCATATTTGAAGATGTTAGGGGCCCTATTGAGGTATATATCACCTTGGGGACTCGTAAGATTTTGGTGATCATTGGGAGAATACTTCGGGACTTAAATATGATGAAAATGAATGAGAAATATTCAAGGATTATGGTTTCAAATAAAATGAAACACATGTGATTAATGGTAATGAAAATGAGTTTAAATTGGTAAATGTTAATTTACTTAAACACCTCTCTCTAAATGCTATCATAAGGGAAGCTCGCGCATGAGGTGATGTCCCCTGACAAGTGAACGTAGTCTGACTATAGTCCTCGGCCATATGCGGGATTTTATATGTTTTTCTGCGCTACTGAGGTAATTTCGGGTGTGGTTATGACTCACTCACAGGTATATGGCCACTTCCCAACGTGCGATAGGTGCCCAGGTTGTCTTGTATAGATAGGCCCTGGAAGATGATAGTCATTTAGGGGCGCGCCCAGTGGGGAAACTCAGAGGGGCGGTCTTAGAATCGTTATATGTATAAGAATATAACCTTTCTAAAATCAAGTGGGACTTGATTATGTGAATTGCCATATGAAAGATAAAATGGTAATTATATTCCTGCTAAGGAATGGAAAACGGAAAGATAAAATGGTAATTATATTCTTGTTAAGGAATGGAAAAATGAGAAAATTTGATGAATAATGATGTTAAATTCTATTCTCTCGTTTTATTAATAATTGTTAGAATCATTTAAATTGCCTTGTCATGCATTGACATTTAGGTTGTTAGATTCTCATATATGTCATTCATGATTAACTGCCCATATCTATCATACTTTTCATTTAGCTGGTGATCATATATAAACCGGGCCCTGACCCGTTCATTTTTCCATGTTGTGCATGTTATTGTATCCGTTCAGGTTCTCCTCCGCAAGGGCGCCCGGTGTGATATTCCTATTCCAGTACTTTTGAGGAGCTGTAAGACTTTGCGGATATTATAGGATGTTTTGTTAGATGCTTTCATTTTTAAATTCAAGTTATGACCGGGTCTTTCATTCGGGCGTGACTTTTGTAATTGTTAATGGATGTATTATGTAAATTATTGAACTTTTGTAACACATTGAATGTAACTGTAGACCGACAGATTATTCGGTCCTCTTATTGCATGGTTGTTTTCGTATTAATATAAGTTCTTTTGGAATTCCACTTTCTCATCGGATTGGGTTGTTTAATTTATTTTCTTAACTTTTAAGTAAATCAAACTAAAATTTTAGGGAACCGTTTTCTGATTTATTTGGGTGGTTTTCCCGTATACATATTTTATTGTCATGATGCTGAGTATGATGCCCATCCATGATTCCGTTATGTTTAGGTATCGGGATGGCCACCCCTTATTTCAAATGGCAGGTTGTCACAATTTCAAACTCGATGCGTCACGAAGGTATTTTTCTTTTTCTCATGTGTGTAGGTACAAAGATTGATGAACATTATGTTGCACACCCTGATGAGAAAAGCTTTGAGATTTGAAGAAGACTTTTTGAAGAAGAGTTTGAGATCTTGCAAATTTATTCATGGGGGGGGGGGGGGGTAGATTTGTATAGGCATTTTAGTATTTGATCATTCGAATATTTTTATGTTTGTACCGGCATAAACATAAGGGGATATTTGTAAGGACATATTTTCATAAGTCCATTATCAATTTATTATGTCATATACCGCTACACCGTCGAAGAACATTCAAGAGAAATCTACATCAAGACTTATCCGAATTAATCAAGTTCTTCATCAAAAAGACTCCTCAAAGTTTTCTTTGGTATGGTTTTGTTTTCAATACCTTAACTTTCCACTTAGAGCTTTTAGAAAATTTTTACAAAATATTTTCTAAGTGTTGGAGCGAACTTTTTCGTCAAAATTTGAGTATGATTATTTTTTCTAAATCCTGAAGCGTACCTCGATTTTGATGCCCAGGTCGTTCAAGCGAGATAGCTATCTCGTTCGAGCGACATATGGATGTAGCGCGATGTCGATTGAACGACATATGTACTTCATTCGCGTGAGATAGCTTTCTCGTTCGAACGAGCTCAAATACCGAGGCGGTGCCTTTTTGTATAAATATTCATTAAATGGTTTCGTTTTCGTTAAGAACACCTGCATATTTTTAATAGACGAAACTGCTACTGCAGAAACGAATTTTGTTTTCTTCTTTTAGGTTTTAAACCTTTTGTTTTCAATTCACAAAAATCCCATATGCTTTCGTGAATTGTTTTGGTGTTCAAGAACACACTTTGATTTTGTTCAACCTCTATGGAGAAGGCATCTCCATATTTGATTGGTGGATACCGTGGGTAGTCATTCTACGTGTGGATGAGCCGAAGACGATGAACCAACACCTGGAGGGTATTTCGCTGTCTCTCGTATCTTTGAAGGTTTGCTGAAGACACCATGCATTACACACTTGTGGGCGATTAGCAGTTTGTATATAAGTCAAAGGTCTTGTGAATTCTTCAAAGTTCTATAAAAGGTTTTACCTGAAAGGTTTTTTTTCCTGAATCGGTCGTCTTTATTTTTCATGCATGGTTTGAATGATTTATGACATTTAGAAGCATGTTTAGGGGCTGAATTAATTTTGTTTAAAAAATAGACTCTAATTAAATAAGTGTGTCAAATTAGAAATTTGCGATTTAATTTAAATTAGTATCACCCACCGCATTTATTCGTTTTACACTCTTGTGGGAGAAAGCAAGATGGTATGTAAGTCAATGGTCTTATAAACTTTTCAAAGTTCCAGAATATAAAAGGTTTTGCCCTACGGGGATTTTTCCTGAAGTTTGTGTCGCATGCTTTATCTATTTATGGTTTGACACACGTAGTTGCATGTTTAGGGAATGAATTGATTTGGTTTAAAAATAGACCCTAAATAAGTGTGCCAAAGTAGAAATTTGAGAATTTAATCAATTATCACACAGTCATATACGTTTTACAAAACAATTCACCAAAGAATATGGGATTTTTGTGAATTGAAAACAAAAAGGGATTAAACCCTAAAATAAGAAGTCAAAAGGATTCTACACTTACGCAGTTTTCTGTCTTTGAAAACACTGAGACTTCTTAATGAAAACGAAACCATTTAATGAGTATTTACACAAAAATGTTCCGCCTCGATATTCGAGCTCGTTCGAATGAGAAAGCTATCTCACGCGAATGAAGTACAAATGTCGTTTAAATGACATCGCACAACATCCATATGTCGCTCGAACGAGATAGCTATCTCGCTTGAACGACTTGGGCATCAAAATCGAGGTATGCTTAAGGACTTTAAAAAAATACTCATACTCAAATTTTGACGAAAAAGTCTTCTCTAACACTTAGAAAATATTTTGTAAAAATATCCCAAAAGCTCTAAGTGGAATGTTAAGGTATTTAAAACAAAACCTTACCAAAGAAAACTTTGCGGAGTCTTTTTGAGGAAGAACTTGATTAATTTGGATCCGTCTTGATGTATATTGATCTTGAATGATCTTCGACGCTGTAGCGGTATATGACATAATAAATTGATATCGGACTTATAAAAATATGTGCTTACACATACCAAGGTTATGGTCCTATCGGCTTAGGGTTTCGTGCATTCGGACTGCGTAGCATATGTCGGCATAGGTGGGCAAGACAATGTGTAGGTCATTTAGGTACTACGTGGGAGTGCCATCTACGAGAGGTAGGTGTGGATGCTGGTAGCCTTTATCACCGCTGGGTATGGGCCATGAACTGGTATATTGCGTAGGGATATCCCCCAACTTATGTGTGTTTTGTGGTGTTTGTTTTGGGATAAAATATTCCTTAGGACTTGCTGATAGAGAAGGAACGAGACACCAACGGTAGATGCTTTTTTGTGTCGTATATATGAAAGGATATTTATACAAATTACCTGAACTTTAATGAGATTAATTGCCTAAGATTGGAGACATAAATTGTAGACCCTTATTATATCATGCATAATAGATGGTTATGCCACTTTCATGATATATATATATATATATATATATATATATATGAGACAAAGACCATTAATTAATCATAGTCGGATCCATTGTAATAATTGTGTGTAATTAGTCCAATAAATATTAAATTGGCATGCTGTCACATATATCATTGTGGGACTTGTTGGGCTGTGAGTAATATCACACTTAGATAAAGGGGTGAGATATTAATCGCATGTGAGTAACGATTGAGAATCTTTATTTTGCATCAACTATATTTATTGCATCTTAAATTGATTAAGTTTATTCTTGCACACCTAGGACTCTGACCCAAATTTAAATATTTTCTCCCCCGGGTGCTCCTAGATAGGGTTAGAGGGACTTTTGACTTGCATTCTCATTTTTTCTCATCTGGCTTTCCGATTAGTTGATTCTAGTTTAGGTTCTTTTCACCTTCAGTACTTATATTATTTTGGGATTTCTGTATGGGCACTAGCTTGAGATTTATTTACTTATTATTGGGTTGCAATACTTACTTTTATGTCAGACTTATCATAAACTTTATGTTGGTTTGGATTTATTTACTTATTATGGAAATATTGATTTGAACCTCAACTATGGGCCTTTTATATATAATTTATACTAAGTTGGTGCTGAGAATGGTATTAATTAACAAGCAAGCTCTATCTTCGGCGTATCGTGCCTGGCCAACCTTTACGTGAGAAAATAGGGGTTGTTATAAAAACTTCAATTGAATTTTTTCAACCTGTTCAAACTCAAGGAGATTTCTTACTTGAGATGCTTACGATTATGCACTATGATTTTAAATCTTTGAAAGTGTCCAAAAATGAGAGTGAGGATAGAATCCATGTTTTAGAAAAAAAATTTAGAGAACTCTAAATTCTCTAGGGTTAATGTACCTGCCTTTGAGAATAATGATAAATTGATTAATGATTTTAGGGCACGTGAGAACAATACTAGGGATAGGTTTGTTTTCTTTGAGGGGGATCAAGATAACCTTCTAGGAATGATTGGAAATTTAAAGAGGGAGTCCCTAACACTTAAAGAGTTTAATTCTTTGCTTGAGTCTAGGATTTTGAGGTTAAAATATGATTTGAAAGACTTAAGTAGTGGTTGTAGTGATGGTACTGGCTTTCATGGTTCTAATACTTTTGATGTTAAAGCCAAGACCATCTTTTGTTTTAGAGGGTCGGCCATATCCTAGGATGTTAAAAAAGGTCAAAGCATAGGTAACATCCCTCGTGTTTACACATGTTCGCATTATGGTAGGAAAGGTCACCTCATGGCATTTTGTTACGATCTTAAAAGAGGTCCTAGTATGTCTAGATTGAGTGCCCCCATGGTTCCCAAAATCCGACGCGTTAAGTATTCATCTATTTGGGTTAGGAAATTGATTATGGAGGAACTAAATGCTAGACAGGATAATCCTCGCATGCTTTCACATGACGGTTCACATGCTATATATTATGGGTGATTGCTTGCATATTTGTCATACACTAGTTTGTGCCTCATAAATATGTTTTCTAGTGTTATGGTGTGTGAAACATTTTTAGTTTTTAATTTATTGACTTATATTGAAACATGCAAAAATATTGTGTTTGTCTTTTGAGTTAGTTTTTTTTTCAAATTGGTATTTTTTTTAGAAAAATTCAAAAACATTTTTGGTTTGTGTGTATTTTACTTTTATACATTTTGTGTCGCAGATATATGTGTTTGAATCCAATTCATTTCGTGATGTCCATGTGACTAGAAAATTTGATTATGATTCTCAATACTTAGATTGTTCTTAATCATGCTTGCATTGAGTTATTTTGGGTTTGATACACTTAATGGATTCACCACACACATGAACAAGCTCTTTGAATGTTAACTTCACATGTTACAGTTTAGCTATGTGAGATGTTCTTCCATTAGTCTTATCATCTACATATTTCATGACTATGGGGGATTTGTGCATATAATAACTATTGCCCATGAGAATGATGGATTCGTATTGAAAAATATGAGGGCATGCAGGAAAAGGGCTACGAAAAGGAGAAAATATCCTTTATGAGAAAGCCACCGTTGGAAAGAAACTAATAAAAATATTAAAGGCAGTAAAATAGAAAAATTTCCATGGCCAACAAGTTTAGTTTGTTTGATTTTCAAAAGTGATAGCTTCAAAAAATTGAGTGAAAAAAATATGACATATGTTTATCTTTTGAGGGTGTTATAGTTGAAGATCAACTGCTTTGCACAATGAATCCTAGTTATACTTATCATGTCAAGATGCTATTGATATGTACAATCATTAATCTTCTAGGATTGTGTGCACTGTGCTTACTTGTTCATAGAGTTCACTTGAACTTTTCACTTGAGGATAAACTTTAGCTTGATAAACTTTTGCATCAAATATAACTACTTGAACATATTTGAGTGTTTGGGTCATAACTCATTCGTATCTTATTCACACCCATTCATTTCATCCCATATGTTTAGACACATTGATAATATGCTTGTGTGTAAAGCTTATGTGTTTTCTGTTGAGTTTTCATGATTTTTTATACCTATACATATATGTCTCGGTATTTCAATGGTTTATTTTTTATATTGATATATATGATATTTTATTGTTTTGAATATTTGCGTTTGCAAGTAATTCATGTTTTCCATATGCCCTATTTTTGTATTTTAGTTGGCATGTAATATGATCATATTAGTATCTCTCATTGTGTTCATTATAATTCCATATCTCAAATTCGTAATTTCAAATTGGTAGCATACTTCATTGCTTATTCATATTGGTAGATTTTTGCATCGATATTGATATTGTTTGATCATCGTTTGGATTATTTGTGCTAGTGTTACCATATTGTGTGTATGTTACACTTTACATTGTTCAATGATTTTATTCCTGCCTCCCTGTTATCTTGGTATAATATTATCACATATTTAGAAGGAGATTTGGCTTATAGGGGAGAAGTATACTTATGATTTCTTACTTTGTCTATTCCTAAAAAAAGGGGAGAAATGGTATCTTTTCTTTCATGATTAGGATATCTTTATCTTAGGGGGATACGTCTTACCTAAGTTAAGATTGTCTTAGACATTGTTAAAAGTTTATTCTTATGAGGATTTTTATACTTATTATATTCTCTTTGCATTTGAAGTTGTGTTTAAGTGTCTAGGTTTACAACACGCGTAAGACTATTCAAGCGTGCAAAGCTACTCATCATTTGTGTATGTTGAGCATTTGTACTCTTTTTCCTTCTAGGGTTGGGGATTGAGTCTTTTTAGAGAGCTTGACGACCCATACGATTTTTATATTAGTTTTTTCCAGATATTACCAAAGGGGAAGATTTGTAAGGGCAAATTTCCAATCGAATCAACTTGTTTGTAATTGGCATACCGGACAAAACATCTGAGTCATAGGTTAGGATTTGTATTGTTGATCTCATAAGCCTGTGACATGTTTAATAAAGACGTAGATGCAAAGATTCTAATTTGGATACACACTATACCATGTTTTCATGCCAAGTTTTGTTTTCACGTTTACTGAGAATCTCTTAAGGTATGGATGTATTTTAAATATGGGCATTGGATATATTTTTGGGTGATTTCTTTTTAGGAAAAAAACATTTGGAACTATTTTTAAATTTGTTTTTGAATAAAGTATTATTTTTGTTTGAAACTTGTTAGAACAAAGTTACTACTTTCTTTGATATGGATCTTGTTAGAATAGGAAACAAAACTTGTTAAAACGAAGGTGGGAACTCATTCGAATGAACTTATACCTCATTATGACATGCATCTAACAAACATCAAGAGGGAAATCTCTGTTAAACAAAAGGGAAGCCGTTGTAAACTTGTTTTTTTTTTCAATGCAAACTAAATATTTTATTGATAATAAGGTGGAAAAGCCCCACCTGTGGCAAAGAAAGCAAGAATCATAACTTGACTCAAGAGGAGAAAAGGATCAAACTAAATAGGACTCTTACAAAAACTTGATTGAAACTACTAGACACAAAAATCATTTAGGTCCTATGTTTTCTTGAACGCGTACGCTTGTGGATGACATTCCAATTGTCATTTTTCGCAGTAGAATTTACATCATTCAAGATGAGCTCGGAGTCCACTGTAGATGATGAATTAAATTTGGGAAGATCCACGATTAAATTAATACCGCGATCGTCGTGAATTTGAACACTAATAGGATTAACTTTGGATAACTTTTCACTTGTTTTAATATGCTCTAAATGAGTCATATCTTCGACACTTTTGGAGTCTTCCTCAGAAGATGAAGTCTCAAGTATATCATTACGCAAAAATAGTTTATCTCCAATTAATACGACAGAATCATGTTGGATTAAGTGTTGATTATATCTCTGTTTATTCTTATTTGGGTTGCAAACCGAAGATCCATGATGTTGATGGTCGATGTCAGTTTCAGACTATTGATCCGAGATGTCATCACACAATTTATTGTCCATCTTCTTAGCATGGTCCTTCTTTTGTTTTAACTGGTCAGAATTTAATGAATCCACCTTTGAATTGTAATCGGGTAAGTCAATCAACACCTTTGATTTTAGATTTTTATTCAACAAAGAATTAGGAGCTATTTCCTCAAAGTTGATCACATTCACGTGTTGATTTAAACAATCTGTTACAGCCAAGCTTCCCACGTGAAAAGTATTGTTTGCCACAAAATCAGGAGTTAAAATACATGTTTCTAAAGAACTATTCTCGGTCAAAAAATTCTATTGGGGTTTCAGCGACTACAACATCTTTTCCAACTAATTTAAATTGTTGAACAGTTAAAGAAAAGTCAGGCTCCTTATCCTGAAAATCTGGGATTTTCCCATCAGCCACTCCGGATACATCTTTAGAAATTCCGACCACCTCTTTGGAATTTCTGGCACAGACTTTCAACCTGTTTTTAGTAAAAAACCGCAGATGATTATTAGGGAACTGATTATTATCCTTGGACTGGATAGTATCACCAGCAGTTGAGGAGTCCTCATGGGTATCCCGATCTGCATATTTGTCCTTGCTACTTATTATATCCTCGTTACATGGGTCTTGAACCACATCTTCCTCTTCACAGATGTCTTTTACATACTTTTGTACTTTAGAAGAAATATAATCATCTTTAACCTCCTCACTTAAGGGCTACACTTGAATATTGTTGTCAGTTTTGGTGTTCAACAGAGACATGCTAGAATTTTTTTTATTATCTATAAACTGAGTTTGGTTGATATCTACCCGATGCTCTTTATCCCTATATTCCTTTGTAACCTTCTTGTGACCTCCATTCATCCCTATTTTGAATATACAATTGTTCTCATTGTGACCTTTCTTGAAATAGTACGAATAGTACAAAGGTAGCTCTTCATAAACGACGTCTTACGAGAAACCTTTATTCCCACATCCAATCCAGACCCTCTTCGAAAAAGCTTTTGTGAGATCCACCTCTACACAAACTCTAGAAAGACTCGGACGAGTGACTTACGCAGTGGAGTTATCCAATCTCAACGGGGAACCCACCAGTTGAGCAATGGAATAAAGGGAAGACTTTGAAAAAAACTGAATAAGCAGTTGAGGGAAAGTTATCCAGATTGGAGATATGCTACTCTCCATATCTGGTCGAAAATTCGGAGTCCACTTGAAGGTACGCGTTGGGTACTTGCCAATATACCAAGAATCTCTCATCCATATTCTTGCATAATCCTCTTCATGATTCAACCTAATCACTATGTGTTTATGGGCTATCAAACCAACAGTGAATGCTGTCTTGAGAGAAAAGGTTTGAAATGTCTTCCCAATCACCTCCATTGATGGCCTGCCATGAGAAAACTTTCCGACAAGAGCATGTTTGAAAGGTTTGGCCAAGGTATCAATATCTTTTTTGGGAGAATATGACTGTTGGTTCACCCTTATACAATGTAGGGTTCTTCAAAACTATTTCCTGAACACATGTTGATGATGATGATACCACAGAGGCAAACGATTTGTTCCATACATTATCAGGTGGTTTTGGATCCACTTGTTAGAAGTTCGTTTTAATGAAAAAGCCTTGTCGTTCAAACGAACATAGTTCTCGTTAGAAAAAAAAATGGAATCTCGTTCGAATGAAGTCATCGCCTCAAAATTTCTGTTTTCTCTATTTAATGCGTGTTGGGCTCAAATTTTTGAAGAAATTTTGGTAAATATAAATTCCTTACCTATTTACCAAAGTTATAAAACCCTTATTTCACCCAAGGAGTTTAAAGATCCAATTTTCAATATTCTTATGCTTTGAGATATTTTTATTGGGACCTAAATTTTATTTTCTCTTCATCTTGAGAATACTTTTTCATGCGACGGACTTTATACTTATGGTTTGCATTGTTGTAGTGAAGAAGTAGTGTGTTGTGTTTCAATTTCGTACATAGTTGTTGAGACTCATCACTAGATATCGTCCAAAGCATCACTAACTCACCGTTACCTCTTTGATCTCATTACAAAAGAAGATCGTACATAGAATGATTAGTATTATGACATTTGGTGCCTCCTCAAGCATGGAATGTATTCTCAGGACACTAAAAAGAAAGACCATACGATGCTTCACAGGTTAGATGCTCTGTACATCATTTTTAAGAAGGCACTCTTCAAAAGAAATTTGTATATAACCCACTTGCATTGCATAAGAGGGGCTAGGGTCAAAGACGTGTTGCAGAAAATCCATAACTGGGAATGTAGATACCACCTGAATGGTAATGTGATTTCCAAGAATATCATCCATTAGGGATATTATTGGGCCACCATGATTTAATACTACACTACTTACGTCACAAGATGTCTCAAATTCCAACAGTCTGCTAACCTTCAGCACTTGCCTCCTCATGAGTTATATAACATGACTTCTCCATGGCCCTCCTCCACTTAGGGCATAAACATCACCAGGAAAGTCACTCCAAGGTAATCAAATGAGCATGAATTCATCCTGGTAGCCATTGATTACTCCATGAAAAGGGTTGAAGATGATTTACATACAATATTGAATGCAAAGAAAGTAGTTAAATTCATCAAGAAGAACATCGTTGATCACTAAGGAGTTCCCCACAAACTAGTATCTGATAATGGGATATATTTTGAAATAGATATCTCAGATTTGGTTGGAGAATATGGAATCAAAAGGAACAAGTCCTCTACTTAATAACCAAAAACCAAAGGGATTATTTAAGCTTCCAATAAAAGCCTCCAGGCCATAATCAGTAAGATGATAAAAAAATCCAAAGACTGAGTCGACATAATCCCATATGCTATCTGGGGATACCATACCTCCATCAGAACTCCCACTAGGGATACTCATTATTGTCTAGTATATGCCATGGAGGCATTCCTACCTATCAAACTCGAAATACCTTCCCTGTAGGTTATTCTAAAAAGTTAGGTCAAAAAAAAAAATTTGCAATAAAGCTGTTACGATGAACTTATACTCTTTGATGAAAAAGAAGATCGAAATCCTTATATCATATACAAGGGTACCATCACTGTATTGTGTAATCATTCAATAAAAACATCAAGAACTATAGTGTCCAATAAGGAGACTTTTCCCTCAAGGAAATCACAAAACCCATCTAAGATCCGAGAGGAAAAATCAAGCCAAATTGGAATAGTCCCCACATTGTAAAGAAGATCCTATAAGGTGGCATTACTATATTCACGAACATCGATGGAGAGGAGATGGCTCGTCCAGTAATTTTGGACCATCTTAAGAAATTTTAGGCCTAGTCCGACTCGTCGTGCTACAACTCTTCTCACCACCCTTCTATTCCAAAGGAAAGAAATCTATCCCCCCTCTCTACTCAGAATTACCTAGTACCCAATCCTCTAAAAAATCACCTTTTCAAAAAAGAAACCCGTAATTATAAACCCCATGGAAGTACATAGGAAGCCCATAATATTCTTTGGGAATGGTCCTTTCTATTTCATAAAATGCTATTATTTCTCCCTCAAAGAACATTAGTCTCTCTCATCATTTTATGAACAAATGGATTATGTATGCCATAGAAATAAGTATAGATAGTTCAAACAAAAGAAATTCATCAAAAGGCTTGACAAAATACATCGAAATCATCATCATATTTTATTAAAAGAATATATGGCACTTACATGACACATCATCAACAAGAACGAAAAACAATCAACAACTTACAAACATTTCACAAACCAAAACGCCTCAAACTTAACCTATAAAACAAACCGACATAATTCCAAAACCTTACCCATACTTAAGACCTTATTTAAGTACTAGACGGGCCTACCTCATTATCATTCCTAGTCCTCAGAGGACCCCAAGAATCCCAATTATGGTTGTGCTTTTATATCCACTCCATATAATGGTATGACTTGATTAAGTTGGATAAAACCAAGACACCCTCCTCTAAAGTGTCAAACATCATAAGCCACCTTTATCCCATCTTTTCATTATAAATATTCATAACCATCCGCTTCTGTAGCCACTTCAAATAATCCCCCTACGCGAATCCAACCTCCCTAACAGATTGAGATGGTAGGGTATATGGTCGATGACACTGTCTCAAAGGCCCCAAAACCATTCTCAGCGACTCAATCATGTTTTTCACAGGAAAGATGTGTGTTATATGTAATGGAATGATCTTCTCTGATCCCACCTGATATAGAAGCCGCCGTGGAAAATAAATAAGAAAAATATGGCAAAGGCCTACCAACCGTAAATAACGGGAGTCTCGCAATTGCAAAAGATGCTACAAATTTCCCGAATATAGTACGAACCATCTAGGATTCATGACCCCATGCTTCATAAGCCAATTCACCCAGTTCTCCATAGATGGGCCGAAACTAAAAAAGGCTGCTCAAAGAAATTAGGATCACTTTCCAGAGGGTACTCAGGAGGAAATGCAAGGCATTGTCTCTTCGATAACCACATGAACAACATCACAAGGCTCCCCCGTAGAAAATTGGCCCAACCTTCTTTCCCAATGTCCATCCTATTCAGAGTCTCTACCAATATGATAGATACAGTAGTAAAATGATAAGACATTCACAGCAATATCATGGCCACCCGAGGGTCTTCCATCATGTCACGAGTCATTGAAAGTAGTCTGGCAGTGAACACTAAGGCCAAAACACTAGTAAAGCCGTTAACAGTATAGTCTC
The DNA here is from genome assembly GCA_949130495.1 of Sambucus nigra. Taxonomy (NCBI): domain Eukaryota; kingdom Viridiplantae; phylum Streptophyta; class Magnoliopsida; order Dipsacales; family Adoxaceae; genus Sambucus; species Sambucus nigra. Next base: position 613,152,877 of record OX422212.1, on the reverse strand, counting down.
CTCAGCATACCATATTCAATCCCTATGGGAGAGAAATACTTCCATCATTCATCAATGATCGGGTAGTCAAAGATGAAACATGAAGTAAATCAACTAATGACACCCAGGGGGAACATAACAGGTCTGGCATAGCTACCGCAACATCTAGGTTGAGGCCCAACATCGCAGAAAACTCCTCATAAGTAGGGCATACTTTGTGTAGGACAAAACCAAATATATGTCCTTAAGGATACCAAAATTACAATGCCTCTTTTAAGAGATTCCAATCCAGAGGTCAGTTACTCTACAAGGAGACAGGGTGCAGGTTAAAATCTTCATAGTTGACATTGTAGTGGCACATGGCCTCCAAACCCTCGAGATAAGCCGAGAATATTTCGGTCATGAAAAGTGCCATATCAAGGAAAAAAAGACTTGGAAAGAGAGAAGATTGAAGTGTGGTGAGGGACCCCCCCCCCCCTCCATGCCCCTTTTTATACCCAAGAACACCCAAAAGAAGGCCCGACCTACTTTCATGATTATTATTCCTAAGTAATCCTAAGTACAAAAGAAGTGAAATAAAACCTAGAAAAATGATTTGGGCTTGACTGATATGCCGATAGGTAGGCTAAGGGGCAATCCCATCACCATCCCCTATTTTTAGAAATTTTCTGCGTCCCCCTTTTGCATGTACCTATATAATAAAGACCATATTTGTTTGTCAAAAACAACTTGTTTGCAAAATAAAATTAGTATCTCTTTTATATTGTCTACTTTTGCCTCAGTAGAAAATTAAAGTGAATATAGACTAGGTCATTTAATCAAAGAAAAATAAAAAATAAATGAAAAATTCATCTTGTATATATTTGTCGGTGTGCTTCATTTTCAGGTACAGAGAGAACAAGAAATGTAAATAAAAGAAGAAAAAATATGATAAATCCATACGCAACCTGGACTATTCAAAGCCCCATCAACTAAAAACCACCACCTCAAGAACCTCGATGAGCGCACGTGCCCTAACAACGAGCAGTAGATCCCCCACTCCCAGAATTGGAGCTCTCCTCAAAAGTGGTTAGTGGAACTATACAAGATTGATATTTTTTCTTATATGGTTAGACACCAAAGCCATCCAGTATCGAATGTCTCATAGCTAAGATATCAATATATGAACATTCTACAAAAGAATTAGTCCATCAAAAGATAGTAAGTCAGTAATAAAAGGAGGACAATTAGAAGCAGAAATGTGAAGCAGAAAAGGAAGTCATAACTCTCTCCGGAGAACCTCCTCAGGAAGTCCTGTAAAACCATCGATCTTCGCCTGAGGATAATAAGGCACCGAGATAAAATCTATACCACCCAACCGAATAGGGTAAGAAGGAGTGGAAAGATATTTAGCGAGAACATACTCTGTTGTCGGTGAACCACCTCTCGAGCTATGAGGTGAAGCCACCGGCACACTTGTACCTTTACCCAATCTTGATGTTGGTGGAGGCATACCCTACACGTTGTAGATATATAATGAAATTAACCAATTGGTCATAAAATCTAAGTAATCATATAATAGCTTCGCGTCCGTATAGAGCATATATGGTTCTCACTCCATAGCCACCATTTTTCCTCATCCGACATATCCTTCACTCACTTCATGAACTCAAAGGGAGATGATAGTGGGACCTCTACCTGTTCCTACATCATTTTCCTTACCACCCTCTCCCCCAGGTACCACATATTCTTGAACTCACGCACTATTAACCTCTACATTTGGTCATGCATACCCATAACCCCTGTAGCCCTCGTGGACAAAAGCCAAGGGTTGAATGTCACCTGTTTCTTACATAAAGTTCCATCATCGAATATCTACCAAGTGAAAAAATAATAAATTCACATAAAGGACATAAACTAGAGCCTAACCTGGTCACTCGTCAAGGCATTCGACACCACCCACACATCCCTCATAGATAAGGATTAGTTTTACTTCCTATTTAACTTATTCCACCTATACATCCTTGATAAGTTCCCCAACTCATTCTCCTTCAGGGAAACCAATCCAACGTTGTCCCCAATCACCTCAAAGAACCACATCTGTAGAAAGCGATATAGAATGTCAAATAGGAAAAAATGGGAAGGACAACAAGAGAATAAGAGAAAATTGTATCTAAAGGTTACCTCCAGAGCAACATCGATTGAAAGCATCAAGAGAATCATAAAGGGATTCCATTATAAATATCCCCCTGTCATATAGATGAATCTTCAAAATGATCCTCAAGTAAGGAATAAATCACAAACAGATGATATCATCACTCGTCGCCACGACAAACCCTCTCAACTAAACCAAAATAAATAGATGAGCTGCCTGCCTTTACTGCTTCGCGTCGGTCTCATCGATCTTCCTAGATAATAGGGTGTCCTTTAACCTTGATATTTGTACATACTCCCTATAAATGATATGCCCAATATCTCTAAGGGAAGCCCAAACTGTGACCTCAAGTACACGCAAAGTGTGATCTACCATTATCTAGTGAACCTCGCACTCCATCCCACTCAACTAATGAACATCCAAGGGCATAACTGTCATCTCCTAGGCACCCAAGTTAAAGGTATGGGTGATGTCCCACCATCTCTTGCCCAGATCACACATCACCACAGAAGAATGCAACGTCTAATTCAAAGCTCCGGCCGAAGGGCCCAAAACAAAAGCCTCCACCATCAACCGTACTGCTTGAGGGAGTTATCCCACACTTTCTTCATCCCTATCGATCCATAATAATGAGTACTAAATGACACGATATCCACCTACACCTAAGCCAAAACTCTTTAGCACCCCAAGGATAGAAGAAATGGGGAAAATAGAAAAAATGAAAATAGAGAACAAGCACTTATATAGCCATTCATGTTCTTCATCCTTGCATAACAATAATTCTACGGGTCCCACAATAGATCTCTAACATCAAGGACATTCTAAACACTATTGTAACACCTCGTATTTTTGTGCATTTGATATTTAATTAATTCGGTTAATTTTAAATTACTCGTGTGTCATAATTTAATTGAATTAATTATTATTTGTATTTATTTAATTATTAATCTAGAGAATAAAATGGTTAATATTTATGGAACTTAAATTACTAAGTTAATAGTAATGATTTATTTATGTCATAACGTGTGATAGTAACGTAGCAGTAATTTATCTCAACCAAGAGTCGGGTATAGACTATATTAGGGTTGAGATAAGGACTTTTAGTAAAATAATTTGGATGACAATTTTGAGTGCACGGTTGATTCCGGATAGGTCGAGATAGTCAAAAAAGATTACTCGGGATGGTAAATGGATCTTGGGACATTTTTAGGCATAATCGGGCCCACACGGGAGTGTTTAGGCCATTTTAATAAAGTGCACAAGCCTAATAACGGGATTGGCTCAATAAAACCTAAAAGTGAGAGGGTGTGGTAGCCAGAACTCATTTTAGAAGACCTAAGTATGTAGAGGAGAAAAGAGGGAGAAATTGGAGAACCCTGGGAGCTAAAATCAAGAGCAAGTGTGTGTGTTCTTCATCAAATCTCCATCTACATCAAAGGATTCAGAATCTTCGGTATTATCAGGCAAGTGGTTAATTTGATTCAATGTAAAATTGTCATATTCATTTCATATCATAGTGGGTGTGATATAATTCATTATATTGGGTTGGGTTGATACATAAATTGGGTTTTGATTTATGACACATCTCATGTGAATTTTGTGTTAAGCAAGATTGTGATAACATGTCTACTGTTGGAGAAATTAGGTTGAGATTAGAACCCAAAAATTATCTGGTTTAAATGGTTAATTGTTGAAGTTCGATGGGGTTTTATGAATCGTTGGTGATTGAGCTTCTAAATTTAGAGATGATTATTGGTGGACCGAACTGTTTGAGAATTATAATTGTGTGTCGTTGGTAGTTAATAGGAGTTGAGCTTCAATCTGGTGGAAATCGTTTGGGTTATAAAAGCTTATAGAAGGTATATAAATTTGGCAAAACAGAGGAAACAACCATGATGACACAAGGAAGAAGAATAAGAGGAGAGAGAAAATCACTTCTTGTTCTTGATGTAGAGAGAAAATCACTTCTTGTTCTTGAGAAAATCACTTCTTGTTCGAGCGGGATGGTTTTCGTTCGAGCGACACGAGCTGTCGTTCAAACGACAAGGTGGTTCATTCGAGTAACGCAGTGGGCCAGACCCAGTTTGAGTTCGGTTTTGTGTTGGGCTAGAAGAAATAGATTTTGTAGTTTTAGTTAACCCAGTAAGGAATTTTACCCTTTTTGTAATTAGGGATTAAAAAGGAGGTTTAGTATATTTATTTGTGTAGACGAAAAAGGAACTACATCTACATTACAGAATTTGGAGTAATAAATTCTAAGGAATTAATTACAGGCCAAGGGAGTGTGTCCGGGAATTTTGGTGGAGTGATGCCATGAGAAATAAATTAATGGGAAAGTTAATTATAGTTTAGAGTTGGGGAATTGACTCTGGTTTTTTTGGGCTAGTTCTACGAGTTCATGGGCACGAATTGGTAGGGTTAAATTATTGTAGGGTTAAATTATTATAGGGTTATATGATAAATCATGGGATATTTCGTTTAATGTAGGTGTTAACCTTAATAAGTGGAATTTGAGGAATAAGTTCTACAAGATGAAATTTCGGACTGAAGGAGTGAGTCTGGATATTTTCGTTGGGTGACACAACTTGAGTGAATATATATATATATATATATATATATATATATATATATATATATATATATATATTATATATATATATATATATGTGGGATTTATCTAAATTATAAGTTGGTTTATAGACTTGGGTATTTTAGGCTAGTGTTAGGGTAATTGTGCACGGAGTAGCCAGGATTAATTCAATATATATATTCGGTGATTGTGTAGTGTGTGTGTGTATATATATATATATATATATATATATATATATATATATATATATATATATATATATATATATATATATATATATAATATATATATATATATATATAATAATGCTCTTATGCGGACTAGTCCGCATTTTAAGAATGCGGACCGAACATGTGTCACCTAATGGTGCGCCTAGAAATTATCGCCTAAATTATAGGGACACTCTCTCTCTTTTCTGGGCTCACCGCCAGGTTACACATGTCCCTTCCGCATTCTTAAAATGCGGACTAGTCCGCACAAGAGCAGGACTCTCTCTCTCTCTCTCTCTCTCTCTCTCTCTCTCTCTATATATATATATATATATATATATATTTGTGTGCATTATAAATATTGGTGTGAATAATATTTGTAGGAATACATACCCCTATAGTGCTATCGCAAGAGGTTGCACAATATGGGTGAATCCCATGGCTTGAGTAGCAGGGCGAGTATAATCCCAAAGTCATAATCGTCCAGGATTTTATTGTATGATTTATTTTCAGGGGTGAACTTATTTAGGGTATGATTTGGTTTCACTTCTGGTGAAGGAACTATGGCCGCCTCCGCTACATTTATTTTTGTTTCACTGATTCAGGGAGATAATCGAGTCGGGGTGTCCAGGAGGATGAGTATGTCTAGGGTGATAGCATTATAGAGAACATCCGATGATTGCCAACGTGAGAGGATGGCTATATATATCTACGACATGTGTGTGAATGTTTTAGTATGATGATACATATATATGGTGCAGATAATTATATACTGTTAATAATATATGAAATGAACTGTATTAATTATATGTAACTAGTGAGAATGTTACATGGTCTTAAATGAAAAATGATTAGTTAAGTTAATGTGATAAATAACTTACAAATCATATATTAAACATACTCGGACTAGAGTAGTGTGATAGGAAGGAGTTATAAGAAGAACTAGTTACGGAGTAGATGACTAGGTGGGATATAAAGAAAAGCGTTAGGTGTGCACAATACTTGAGGGGTGAGCAACTCCTCAAGGGAGTGAGACACTAACTTAAATATGGAGGGTATTCATGAATTTTAATTATTTCATTTTAATTCACTTGCAAAAAAAATTTAAAAGGACTTTGGGCTCTGACCCGTACTTGCAAAATATTTTTAAAACTTTTTAGGTGTCCAGCCAGAGGGATGCCAAGATTGACTTTATGTTCTGTGGATGCGTAGCCACAGTAGGAGTGGATATTTGCAGGATGTAGACTTAGACACTTTGGTTATTTCATTCTTAGAGTAGGATGCATTCAGTATTTCATTCGGGTATGTCACCCTAGCTATTTCATTTAATTTAGTCAGCTGACGTACTCAGTTTATTATTTGGTTGGTTCATTATATCGGACTTGGGATTTGTAGACAATGGTTTATTCGGCAAGGATTTTATTTATTCTTTTTCCGTATTGATTGACTGAGTGATTGTGTGAATGGTTTAAAGTATATTTATTCAAATGTTATTCTTGTTTGATAAAAAGATAAAATCTGACACCAACTTTTTGGAATACTAGGTGGTTATTAAGTTTTAAAAAAAAAATCGACACTGATGCTAAGAATGAACCAAATGAGATTCCTATTTTAATTTGATATATGACTGATCACCCGGTATTTTATCAAGTGGGGTGTCACAACTATTATAGGTATTCTCACTTCCCAATATCAATGCCTTAGTACTACACAATTCCAAGCAAGACCTGTCTTCAGTAGCCATCCAAGCATTATTCGTTGCACCCTCTATAAGTTCTTTCAAAGAAATACGCTCAAAAACTAATTACAAGAGAGAGAAAGGAATATATTAACTTTAATGATGGCATGAAAAATAAATAGGGTTGCCCAATTTTACAAGGAACTATGGGAAATGTCAATCAACAGTCCCCTAGTCATGCCTGCCGGCAGTAACCTTTCACCTCCCCCAAGAAGCTTAGGATTCCGTGCTATATCGATCCCTCTGACTATGTCTATCGATAGATCTCTAACGTGCCATCTAAAAAATTCTAGAAAGTATAAAAAAATTGACCAAAATATTCATAAAAATTCTCAAAAAATTATCATAGGATCGAATACATAATAGGCCTGAGAACATTCATTAAATAAAGTGCAAAAGTACTTGTAGATCCCTCACGACCGTACCCCCCAGTGGAACGAAAATCAAAGTGCGCTAACACTCATTTTACCAACACACTACCCAGCAGGATTAGAAACAAATTGTGCCATCACTTACAGAGCCTCACCGTTCTCGTACTCCCTAGTAGAATGGAAGAATGCCTCTCATAACATCATTACTTTAGGTCCTTTGAATCGACCTAGGTCCAAAGAATTGACCTTGACCCTCTGAATCGGTAACCTTACAACTTTATGTCTGTAGAATTGACCTTAACCCTCTAAATCGGTCACCTCACTCTTAATTAGGTCCTCATAATTGACCTCTACCCTTTGAATCGATCATCTCAACTCTTTAGGTCCGCATAATTGACCTAGGTCCCTAGAATTAACCTAAACCCTTTGAATCAGTAACCTCACTCTTAATTAGGTCCTCAAAATCAACCTCGACCCTTTGAATCATTCACTTTAACTCTTTAGGTCTGCATAATTAACCTCAACCCTATGAATCAATCACCATAACTCTTTAGGTCTCTAGAATCGACCTATGTCCACAGAATTGACCTTGTCCTTCCGAATCGGTCACCTCACTCTTATTTAGGTTTGTAGAATTGACATCAACCCTCTAAATAAGTACCTAAACTCTTTAGTTCCACAAAATTAATCTAGGTATGTATAATCGACCTCAATCATCTGAATCGATCACTCTCAACTCATTAGTTTAGCAGAATTAGCCTCAACCATATGAATAGATCACCTTCACTCTCTCAAATCCCTAGCAGAAGCTTCAACCCTCCAAAACTCTTGAACATTAATGAGGTATATACCATTCGATGACCTTCGCTTTTTCCAAGTTCGTTTGTCAAGGGGAACTCTAGACACCCATCCTAATTATGACACCCCGCCTACTAAAATAATAGGTGGCCAGCCCAATACTCTAATAATCACAGGAATCATAGATGGTCCATTCTCAACATCACTGTCGATTAAATTAATAGTACGAGATAACCACCAATTATTTTAGAAAATGGACTGTTAATTTAAAATTTTATAAGTAAAAGAAAAACACTTAGACAATCCCAATTTACAAAAATGTTGGATACCGAAAATCAACGATTAATAGAATACAATATGCATAAATCAATAATCGAATAAGCTGTCAGTTAACAGACTAATACAAACAGGTTACACTAAGTATTGCAATTTTAAATATCACAGTATAATAAATGATTACAAAGCTTGGGCAACACGCCCGAATGTATAAACTGAACATAACTAGAGTACAAAGAATAGAAGCGTCTATAACTAATGTCCTACAACATCCGCAAAATGCTGTAGCTCCAGGACAACCGGAATGGAAGTGTCAATACGGGAATCCTTGCGGTAGAGCACCTGTACGGTAAGGAATATATGCAAAACAAAGATAGATATAGACGGGTCAGGGCCCGATTTGATATGATTACCATGTGACTAAAATGCATGATAGTTAAGAGCGTAATTCTCTCGCAATTAACATAAAGGTTCTCACCTCTCCTTCTAAAAGCACAACCTAGCGCAATATCAATGAGGATGCTCAACATTCATATAAGCATGGGAGAACTCATCTAAAATTACTCAAGGAGACATAAATAAATCCATTCACCATCTAAAGGCACAATTCCAATTTTCTTTAGGAAATACATATACGGCAATTCATTTTATCAAATGTTTACCAATTCCATATCTTTTCAAAACTTTCTTTACCAATTTTATTTCCTTTCTTCCATCTAGGAAAAATATATATACAAAGCAAGTTTTATTATCATAAAAATGTTTTTCTGTTTCATAACATCCCACTTCCCTTCTTCCATTGGGGGAAATGTATTTAACGTCCCATTTCCCTTCTTCCATCCGGGAAATGCATTTAAAGCCATTTTATTATCATAAAATGCTTTAATAACCATAATGTCCTACATTATTTTAGAATAGTTATAGTCATATACATATAACGATTCTAAGACCGTCCCTCCGGGTTTCCCCACTGGACGCGCCCCTAAATGGCTATCATCTTCCACGGCCTATCAAACAAGACAACCTGGGATCCTACCGAAACGTCGGGAAGTGGACATACCCCTGCGAGTGAGTCATAACCACACTCATAATTACCTCACTAGCGCAGAACAAATATACAATAACCGATCATATGGCCTAGGACTATATCCACCCTGCATTCATTAGTCAGGGGGCTTCACCTCACGCGCGCAACTTCCCTTATGATAGCGATTTAGAGAGGTGTGTTAACGTAAGTTATCATTTACGAAAATCATATCTTTTCCATATGAAAACATTCATATTTTACATTCTCAAATTCATTTCTTTTCAAAGATGAAATACCAATTTTAGAATGTGCATTTCTTATTCTTAAAGTCATATTTTATTAATAACCTAAGACCCGAAGTGCCATTATCCTCAACTAGTCTCCAAGAGTCCAACACAATACCATAAATCATCAAAATGAGTCTCCCTCAATAATAGACTCGCAAAAGTCCCAATATTTATCATTTTATCTTCTATAAATTTTAGGTTAACTTCCTATATCATTCGGACATTAACCTCTCAAAACTAACCTTAGGGAAAGCCCAAATAACCTCCTGCCAATCTAGGACATTTGTCTACCTAGCACCACCTTCTAGTAACTCTCATTACTTCCCAAAGGAAGGGTCCTAAACCTCGGACCTAAAAGAAAAGGACCCAAAACAAAAGTAGAAAAATCTCACAAAAATAGGGTATCCGAATCGATTCGGAGAGTAAAACCAAGATTCTGCCTCAGCCGAATCGATTCGGCCCCAACCCAAATCGATTCGGTTTCCCTAGACCTGTATCCTTCCCCTTATCCAAATCGATTCGCCCTAAGGTCGAATCGATTTGTCCTACAGAATGGCCCAGTTCGGGCTACGGGATTAAAAACCATAAAATCCCCCAAACCCAAATCTTCCAATTTCCTTCAACATCAACAACAAATAACTCTCTCAAATCACTTCTACACAACTAATAACTAATATGTATTCCTCAAATCAAATTTGAATCAATATTAAAAGATTAAACACCAAAAATTACCAAAACCCAAAAAATGGTTTAAATCTCCCAAAATGTAACTACACATGCAATTTATCACATTAAATCAAAATCTAGCAAGTAAGAAACTTTCCTCGAGGTTGTATTCTCAGATTCTCTTCCGGTAGCAACGGATTCCGGCTCCAATCTTCCATTTTTCTCTCTTTTCTCCATTTATCCCAAGCTCTCTCTTCTCTCTATCTCTCTCTCTCTTGGATTATAACAAAAAATGAAGAAATAAAAGGGGTAGGGAGACTTAACCGGGTTCTAAACATTAATTCCCCTCATTTAAATGTTAATACACCATTAAAATTACTCGTATCTACATAATTGAGTCATAACCTGTTAAAAGGTCCCGAAACTCAAAAATACAACTTGGCACATATTTTGACTATCTCAACCATTCTAAAAAGAACCGCACCCCTTATTTTGGCATTCGAAGTAACGTGAACTATTTTTATGTTCCAAATTCATTTTATTTCATTAATTATGCTCCAATATATATATGAGTGATAACCGCCGTTTTACATACAACGACGCCATAAAACACAACATAATACTATTTACCTTCTCATAACAGTAAATAGACAAAACATAGTAAATATTATCCCTTAATGTCACGGAAAATAATACTTACTCCAACCTTTCCTATTTTATAAAATTAGCCCATCAGGAAAAATAATATAAAATAGTCACTCAAACGTCTGGGTTGTTACACTAATACTCTCCTTAGGACCTTAGCACTTCTCCTCCCACCCAAAGACCCTAGAAACGTTTTAAATCTTAATCTAAAGGCCATCGAGCCCTCGTAAGCCCAATTTGAGCTCAGCCATCTCTCCAATCGAATCGAAGCTCATTAGGCCTTTATAAGGCTCTCAATCCTTTTTCTAATGGTCCATACCATGTGTGAATCGATCTCGCGGTTAGCACATACTCACCATTTTACTTCGCGAACAACCGTCTAGAGGCAATCGAGCACTTTCTAACCGCATTTGACTTTATCTAACTCTCGAATCTATGAGTGGACTAATATATTTTCATAGGTATCTGTTTTCAAAGGTCCCAGCCATGCATGATTCAGACTTACGGTTTGCATTTTATGCTTTTTCAAAAAAAAAAATCATTTTTCGACTATCTATAGGCACCTCAGACCCGCTGCCTATAGACAGGGGTGTACTTTGCTTTGCCAACAATTCATGGGTATGCTAAAAAGTAGGATAGGGTGTGTGCCGAACAATAGTACCCAGAAGCCTGAATTTTTCTATTTAAGGAAGCCATGACCTCATTCCCAAGGATGCCCTTTTCAGCAATCAGAACACTCCATGCATCAAAATCAGTGCGCCGTCTCTCTTGAAAGTACAAGTTTCCAACATTCTTTTCACCTTTCTTACCACACTTTCTTATAACCTTTTGCCACTTACATCACCCGCCCCATTATCCTATCATTTCAAAATCAGCCTACTCTCCTTCAAAAATCAGTAGCAAAATATTCTAGGAGGTTTATTCCTACTCTTTTCTAATTCATTTAATTAGTGTCATTTATTTACTTTTCTTACACTTTAGATACCTTTTAGTCTTACACCATTATCACTAATATACTTTTTATTACTAGAATTCACATAATATATTTTTGTAAAACCAAAAAAGACAAAAAGAGGGTTCACTTATTGAAAAAACGTGACTGTGTGATAATTGTTTAAATTTGCAAATTTCTAAACTGGCACACTCATTTAATTGGATTCTATATAAAGCAAAATTAATTCAGCCCCTAAACATGCATCAATGTGTGTGCGTGTGTTAACCCATAAATAGATAAAGCATGTGACACAAATATTAAGGAAAAATCCCCGAAGGGAAAAACCTTTTATTTCTAGAATTTTGAAGAATTCACAAGACCATTGACTTACATACAACCTAATAATCACCCACAAGTGTAACACACGGTGTCTTCGTCAAACCTCTAAAGAAACAGCTAGAAATAACGTCGGCTGAAATCTCCCACAACAACTCCAGGTGGTTAGCAATGAAGAAGAAAACGGATTCTCCACAAGTTGTGAACTTTATAAGGACTCCCTCCACAATAGCACGCAACTCTATGGTTGTAAAGTTCTTCCCACAAAGAATAAACCAAAGAAAAATATGTTCTCTGGTTCCACAAAAGAACTCACGTAAAAGTAATTGGGATTTTTGTGAATTGTAAGCAAAACAAATATTTGAACCCTTAAATTGTTGGAGAAAAACTTTCTGCCAAAAGGTATTGAAATAAATTCTAGGTAGATACACAAAAGTTTTCAAAGGATAAAACTCTTTAAGGTTGAAAATTGTTCACCACGTTTAAAACAAAGGCTGCTAGACCCCTTTTATAAAAGATGTCAAGTCGATAAAAGGATAAACATGAGGTCAGCGTGTCAGCCAAAAATACAGGTCGCTCGAACGAGAAACCCATCTTGCTCGAACGAGGGACGCGTATCGCTCGAACGACTACGCGCGACATCCATTGTTGCTCGAACGAGATGGAGATCTCGTTTGAACGACCTTGGCGTCGAAACCCACAAACGCTTACTGCCTTAGAAATTTTTCCAAATCTTTTCAAAAATCAATGTTTTCTAAAATAGTAAAGAAACCTTTTTATTAAAAATATTTATAAAAACATTTTTATATAAAACCTTTTTAAAACTCCTTTTAAAAATATCCCAACACTCTTAATATGAAATGTATATGAAACTTTAAAACATTATCTTACCAAAGATCATATTTTTGGGCTTGAATGTTGAAGACAACTTGTAATTTGGATTCATCTTTTGTAGATGAAAACTTCTTCAATTCTTCAACGATTGTAACGGTATACGACATAATTAATTGTGATGGACATTTATCAAAATATGTCCTTACAAATCTCCCCCTAAGTCTATGCCGGTGCATACATAAAAATATTTGAATTATCAAATACCAAATAACCTATACAAATCTAACCTCCCATGAATCCCAAAACTAAAAAGGTAAAATTTGCAAGTTCTCAAATTTTTCTTCAACATCAAAACTCTCAAAGCTTTTCTCATCAGGGTGTGAAATTTCATGATCTTCAATCTTTGTACCTACATACATGAGATAGATCAAAAACCTTCGTGACGCATCGAGTTAGAAATGATATAAGAATAAAGCATTAACAAATCAAATCTCCCCATAACATGATAATTCTTTCTCCCCCTTTTTATGATGTCCCCAAATAGACAGATAAGAAGAAAAAAATCAAAACACGGAGTGTCATGAAAAAATCCACGCGCATGCAAAGGAGTATCCCGCAAACATCCACAAACTATTTTTGGATTTTTCAATTTTTTCATACAAAAATAAGATACTAAAAATCACACCATGGATTTAAACTCAAATAGCCAAGTCAGGGATACAGAATGTATGGGTGTGAACACATTCGATAGGAAAATCAACTCAATCAATCATATGTTCACAATGAATAGTGTACTCCTAACGAATGAACATCAAAAGTATCCTTAGGTGTAAAAATTGTTGAATTTAGATGACATCGTCTTATGCAAATCAACAAATCAAAGTCAAAGTGATTTCCACACCAATAACGTCCAAACCGTTTTAGCGCTTTTTCAAGATTTTCAAGGACGGGAAAACCCGTTATAAAATCTCCAACCAAACTCCCTCATGTATATTTTCTTTTAGAGGTGTTAAACTAAATTCTCAAACTTTGGAGAATTGGTACAAAAACCTAAATGGCCCATAATTGGCATGAATTTCTTTTTATTGCCTTTAAATATTTTCGGTCTCTTCTAAACCTCTTTGGACCCCGGATTATAAAATTCCTCAATTTTTAGGTCCAATTTAAACGGAGACTTAATCGCAAAGGATAAAAAATAATCTTTCGTAGCCCTTCACCGTTTTCAAACACAGCACAGAAACTTACAAACGGCTCTTATATGCACAACTTTCTTTTCAAGTTTTATCGCGCTTGGTTCGTTTTAAGGACAGGATTGACGTGAAAACACCCAACCAACATGTTATAAGACAAGCACAATAATCAAACAAATCTGTGCATGTGTTCAATAAAGGAAAACATGAGTAAAACATGTAGGAATTAACACTTAATTACATCTTAATGACTCCAAACATTATAAATCACATGGATGAATTGACCTATTGTCTTAAAAAACAATCAAATAGTCACATGAAAAAAATGGAATGATGTTGTGATTCGGTCATCCTAAGTGTCCATCCATAAAAGGTGCAAACAAAATACAAAAAACTTTTTGGATTTTACAAAAAAATTATTAAAATAAAATCATTTTGTATTTTTTAAAAATAAAAAACTATACAAAAAGTACATGTCACAAAGCTAGCAAAAATATATCAAAAAGCATAACTACCGTATGACAAATATGCAAACACAATCATCTATATGATATGGCAAGAGAAGAATCATGTGAAAGCAAACGAGAATCAACTTGTCTAAAATCTAGTGCCTTTAAAAGTGATTTTCTAACCCCAAATAGACGTGAAATGTCGTGTGAGGGCTTTGGGAACCACGGAAACACTAGACATAAACTTCCTAGGACATTTTCCAAGATCAAAATAAAAACGCCTAAGGTGACCTTTCCTACCACAATATGAACATGTGTAAACGGGTCGAACGCCACCTATGGGTTGACCTTTTCTAACATCCTTGGAATTAGTTGACCCTCTAAAACAAATAATGGTTTTGGCTTTAGCATTAGAAGCATGAGAACATAATGAGCCATTACCATCACTATCAAACCTACTCGAGTCTGTCAAATTATTGTTTAACTTCAAAATTTTTGACTCAAGCAAAGAATTAGACTCTTGCAATTTGAGGGACCCCTTCTTCAAATTATCAATCAAACCTAGAAGGTTATCTCTCTCCCTCTCAATTAAAGCAAACTTTTTCCTAAGAGTCTCTTCACGTGCTACAAACTTATTGACTAAAATGTTTGTGTCCTCTTTGGCACAAATACAAACCCTCGAATTTGTGACGTCCTCCAATTCCGTTTCTAAAAATAGGACCCTATCATCACTCTCCTTCTTGGAGAATTTTAAAGCGACAGAGTCATGGTCCAAGGAAACAAATTTTTCATGATAAAATTGTCTTTGATTTTGAACCGTTTGCAAAACATCCAACGCGGATTTAAAACGAGAATTTTCTTTTTCCAAAAATCAATTCTTTTTGCAAATGTCAAACTAAAACTATTTAAATCATTAAAACTCTGACTCGTGTCATCATCCGATTACATAAGTACTCCATCAAAAAATTACGATTTTTCACAAAAACTATTTTTTTCAAAAAATCAATATAACACAATTTTTTGCAGAAAATAGGAATACGCAATAAATTAGCGTAACCTGCTCTGATACCAATTTGACGACGTGAGAAGTCAAATTGTATAAAAAAATCCTTGAAAATCAGGATCACACGATAAGTTAGCGTAACCTGCTCTGATACTAATTTGTAAAAAACGTGACTGTGTGATAATTGATTAAATTTGCAAATTTCTAAACTGGCACACTCATTTAATTGGAGTCTATATAAACCAAAATTAATTCATCCCCTAAATATGCATCTATGTGTGTGCATGTGTCAACCCATAAATAGATAAAGCATGTGACACAAATATTAAGGAAAAATCCCCAAAGGGCAAAACCTTTTATTTCTAGATCATTGAAGAATTCACAAGACCATTAACTTACATACAACCTGATAATCGCCCACAACTGTAACGCATGGTGTATTCGTCAAACCTCCAAAGCAATGGCTAGAAATAATGTCGGCTGGAATCTTCCGCAAGAACTCCAGGTGGTCAACAATGAACAAGAAAACGGCTTATCCACAAGTTGTGTACTTTATAAGGACTCCCTCCACAGTAACACGCAGCTCTCCGGTTGTAGAGTTCTCACCACAAAGAATAAACCAAAGGAAAATATGTTCTTGGGTTCCACAAAGCAACTCGCATAAAAGTAATTGGGATTTTTGTGAATTGTAAACGAAACAAATATTTGAACCCTTAAATTATTGGAGAAAAACTTTCTGCCAAAAGGTATTGAAATAAGTTTTGGGCATATACATAAAAGTTTTCAAAGGATAAAACTCTTAAGGTTGAAAATTGTTCTCCACGTTTAAAACAAAGGCTGCCAGAGCCCTTTTATAAAAGATGTTAAGTCGGTAAAAGGATAAACATGAGGTTAACATGTCAGCCAAAAATACAGGTCGCTCGAACGAGAATCCCATCTCGCTCGAATGAGGGACGCACGTCGCTCGAACGACTACGCGCGACATCCATTGTCACTCGAACGAGATGGAGATATCATTTGAACGACCTTGGCGTCAAAACCCATAAACGCTTACTGCCTTAGAAAATTTTCCAAATCTTTTAAAAAATCAATGTTTTCTAAAACAGTAAAGAAACTTTTTATAAAAAAACATTTTTATATAAAATCTTTTTAAAGCTCCTTTTAAAAATATCCTAACACTCTTAATATGAAATGTATATGAAACTTTAAAACATCATATTACCAAAGATCATATTGTTAGGCTTGAATGTTGAAGAGAAATTGTAATTCGAATTCGTCTTTTGTATATGAAAACTTCTTCAATTCTTCGACGATTGTAACGGTATACGACATAATTAATTGTGACGGACATTTATAAAAATATGTCCTTACACTTATAAACTCCAAAACTAGGATTTCCTCAATTTCTCCACACTTTTACACGTGAGCATATCTTTCCATAACAACTAAAGAGGACTCCTAAATTTAGGTTTATGGGTTAAACCCCACCCTTGTGATATTTCAAACTATGTGGATTTTGAGGCCTATTTTGGCTATGTATGGATCCTGAGTCATTTTCAGGATCCGAGTCCTATCTTACTCATTGTGCTACCTTTGTTTATATCTCATATTTAATAGTATTGCACATATGTACACACCTATAAATTAGTGCGCCCACTTAACATGCACATTCTCTTTCTTATAGTAAATCGTGATTCGATGGGAACTAACATCATATTTTTATTATTCTCTTTATTTCATATACTCTTCAGGATGACTCCTCTTCGTCCTTCCCGTAACATGAGTTGGGTAATACTTTTTTCTCACTTATTTTCACATCACACACATTGTACACATGAGTCATATCTTGGAGGAAAAGGAGAACATTATTATAGCCCAAGAGAAACTGAAAGGGAGGAATGGATACTTAACACATTTCCATTCCGTAACTTTGTACCCGAACCCTCGATTCATTTGGTTTCGCACGCAACAATTTGTCTTTTGATGTCGTTCTTTCAGAGACATCTACATTCTTTTTTTTAGAAAAATAGGTTGGTGAATCCATTTTCTACATTTTCCTCCCCCTTTGACGGTTGCCGATTTATATCTGTGGAAGCCCGCGAATATCGTGTGAGTGGTGAAAAAAGGATTCATATCCTTGAATCGCCACGCACGTGGAGTGAGAGTTTCCCAATTTCTCTCTCCCTTTCAAGGCCATCCCATGCCGAAAGAATCCACAGATGGACACACCTAACTCCCATCAGTCACATCAATTTGTTATCCAAGTAAGGTGTCTTTCAACACTGATATCCTGACCGACTCCCCCGAAATGATTCTCCAAATATCCACTAAGGCAGCTTGGATTGTGACCTCAAATATGCGAAAGGTTTGGTCCTCTATAATCTATTGACTCTAAAACTCTAACTCGGTCAATTGATTCACATCCATGGGAGTAACCGTCATATTCCCCACGCTTAAGTGGAATGTATGGGTGGTGTCCCGCTATCTTTTGCCCAAAGCGCACAACATTGCCAAAGAGTGTGGCATCTCATCTAAAGCCCCTGTCAGAGGACCAAATCTAGTATCTTTTAATATTAACTGCACTACCTGGGGGAGATTCTCCCACACCTTCCTTATCCCCATTAAACCATGATAATAGATGCACAATGAAGAAACGTACACCTTCACGTAAGTGAAAAATCTTCAAAAATCCCAGAAAAATAAAAACCAAAAGGATAAATAAAAAATATATTATAAAATAGACAAGAACTGACATAACCATTCGGGTTCTTCACCCTTGACAAACATTGATTCTCAAGTTTTGAAGCAAGATCCTCTTGTCTAGCATAGTCTCGAAGTTGTTATAAGTATTCTCATTCCCAAATATCAATGCTTCAACATCATGCCACTCTAGGTCAGCCTAGTCATTGGTGGCCGCCAAATAGATGTTAGCCATACCTTCCATAAGTTATTTCAAAGAAAATACATTTAAAACATACTTCTAGAGATAAATAAAAGGAAGTTCACTCATTTGGGGCCGTAAAAAATGAGGAAATCGCTCCTTTTTAGAAGGCACTAGGGGGTATGCCAATGAGCAGTTCCCTAGTCATACTTATTGGCAATAAACATTCACCTTCCTCGAGAAGACCAAGAGTCCATGTCATGTGCTGATAGGCACATCCTAGACTATGCATATCAGCAGTGCACCAAAATTGTCATGAAAATACCAAAAAATCCAAAAATTGACTACAAAATTTACAAAAACAATCCCCAAAATCTCCAAAAGGGCATGAAAATTCAAAATCTCCAAAAAATCACAAATTTGTCAGCACTTAAGGCTATAGATGGGTGGGTATGGTAAGCAATGTTAAATTGTTGGACTCCACCTATTTTAGTTGGAGAGAATAGTATTTCCAAACTTGTAAAATCATGGAGTGAGGTTCGACATAGGTTAGCAAATTACAATTTTGAGGTTTAAATTCTCTATTTTTTCTATCACCCCGTAGGAATTCCATAATATTATGATACGTGATACGTCGAAAGAGGCATGGGACATACTCGAACTCACACGTGAAGGAACTAGTGATGTTAAAGCTTCCAAACTCCAAAACCTCACCACTCAGTTTAGCATAATTAAGATGTTGAAGAGTGAGACCGTTGGTGAGTTTTACACTAGACTGACTGGCATAGTTAACTCGTCATTTAATTTGGGAGAGAAGATACCCGACAACCGTGTAATTAAGAAAATCTGAAGTTCATTGCGTGAAAGATTTAATCCAAAAATGACCGTTTTGAATAATTTGGTTACTTTGGACACTACTAAACTTGAAGAGCTTGTAGGTGACTGAGAACAAAAAAAGATAAGGGCATTAATTTGAAAGCCTCAAAGGAGGAAACACCTGTTTTGGATGATGAGTCTGACATCGAGTCCGAGGATATTGGCTTGATTTCTAAGAAAGTAAAAAAAATTCTCAAATTCCATAAGCAATCAAAAGGTACGAAAAGGTTTGAGAAACATTTGTATAACAAGGTCGATCACTTCCTTAAGAATCGTAATGAGAACTTTAAGTGGGGTGATTCGAAAAGATGATTTGGTTGTGAGAGTTATATCCATAGGGTATACCCTTAGTGATAGTGGTCTAAAAAAGGTATCTAATACTCTCATTGAGCTCAACTAAACTAAATTCATGGTTGTTCATGTGAACTTTGATGATTCCCATAAAGATATTTCTAAACATGACACTCCCAAGGCAATAATTTATAGATCCCACATGAATGATGATCTAGAGAGTGGTGATAAGAGTGAAAATGATGATGAATAGTAGGAAGAGAGTGAACTCCTAGTTTCCTTCCGTGAATTATATGTGGAAGCTTTGAAGGTAAATAGGGCTAACTTGAAGTTAGAAGCTAGGTAGAAAGAACATGACATAGGAAAAAAAATAGTGTTTTAACATGAGAGGACTCTTAGAGATAAGCTAAGGCCTGTTTAGGGTGAGAGATATTGTCTTCATAGTTTGATGGAGACAATGAATAAAGAGTAACTAAAATTTGAAGAGTCTAGGCGCTTACTTGAGTCGAGGATAGTTGAGCTAAAGGAAAGATTAAGAGATTTGAGCCTTATAAAATTTGATTTAGAGTCTAGGTCGGATAAGTTAGAAAAAATGTTAGGAACCGTCCAAATAAAATATGACAAGTTTTGAATTGGCTTCGATGATCATAATGATTCCTCTACCAAAGCCAAGACCATGCATTTAAAAGAGTTGACTAGGAATGTTAAGAAAGGTTAACCCTTAGGTAAAACCCCTCGCCGTATTTATATTTGCTCTTATTATTTTAGGAAAAGCAACCTTAGGAGGTTTTGCTATGATATTAAAAGGGGTCTAAGGAAACCTAAGAATAAATTCATCGAGGTTCCGTAGCCCTTAAGCGTCATGTTATTCCTAAGTGGGTTAGGAAATTTGATTTGGAGGCTTTACATATTAGACTTTTCGATTCTCGGTTGCTTCCACATGACACTTTCCATGCCATATCAAATCGTTGATTGTGTTTTCATGTTTTTCATACACTAGTTTTTGCTTCATGACATATGTTTTCTAGTGTTATGATGTGGGTATCTTTTATATTTTGATTTTTTCATTTATTGAGTCTTATTGGAAAGAAAAGTAAAAATATTTTGTTTGTCTTTTGAGTTAGTTTGTTCTCAAAAATTGTATTTTCTTTTGAAAAATTCAAGGAAAACTTAAAAAGATTTTTTTTTATGTATTTTAGTTTTATACATTTTCTCTAGTATATTGGTGTGTTTGAATCCACTTTATTCCGTGAAATCCACGTGACTAAAACATTTGGTCATGATTATCAATACTTAGATTATTCTTAATCACGCTTCCATGGAATTATTTCGAACTTTATTTTCTTAATGGCTTCAATTTTTTATATGTCGCGCACACATTCACACACTTATTGAGCATTATTTTCACAAGTATATTTGAGCTATGTGAGGTGCTCCCACATCAATCTTAGCATCTATTTATTTTATGACTATGGTGAATTTGTGCATGTGATAACCATTTCACATGAGATTGTTTGATTTGTATTGAATATATGAGGGTGCACAAGAAATGGCTATGAAAGGAGAAAATCTCCTTTGCATAAGAGTCACCGTTGGGAAGAGCCTAATCAAAAGATTAAAGGCAATAAAAATGGAAAAATTGCCAAGGCCAGCATGTTTAGTGTGTTTAATTTTCAAAAGCTATAGGTTCAAAAGAATTGAGTAGAAAAGAAAATATTATATTTGTTTATCTTTTGAGAGTGTTATTGTTAAAGATCAACAAGTGTGTGGAATGAATCCTAGTTATACTTATTTTGACATGATGCTTTTAATTTGTAGAATCATCAATATTCTAAGCTTGTGTGCATTGGTCTTTTTTATTCGTAGAGTTCACTTTATCTTGTCACTTGAGGCTAAACCTTAGTTTGATAAAATTTTACATTTAAATATAATTTTTGGAAGATATTTGAGTGTTTGGGTCATAATTCATTTATATCTAGTTCATGCCCATTCATTCTATTTCATGTTTAGATACATCGGTACTATGCTAGTGTGTAAGACTTATGTGTTTTCTATCATGTTTTGTGGTTGTTTATATATATATATATATATATATATATATATATATATATATATATATATATATATATATATATATATATATATATATATATATATATATATATATTGTGTGTGTGTGTGTTGGGTTTTCATGATATATTTGCATATAGTATATATGGTATCGTTTTGAGTCTTTGTGTTTTGCATTAGGTCCATGTTTTCCATATGCGTTATTTAGGATTTTATTTGGCATGCTATTGTGACACCCCGCCTAATTAAATATCGGGTGATCAGTCCTTTATTCAGTTAATTCAGAATATCTAGTTGATTCAGAATATGCATCACTGTCGAAAAAAATTATTATTAACATTAACCACCTAATATTTAAAAAGGTTGATGTTAAAATTTATCTATTAATTAACATAAAACCAATTTTATCCAATTAGTAACAATACACCATTCAAAACAAATCTTGTATGAATTAAAATGACTAATATAATAAATGGGATTGGAGTAAACATTTTCAGCCCAAATCTCCATACAATAATCCAACAAAGTAAATCAATAACTGAAATGAATAACTAAAATGATCCACAAGTCTCTGACTGTCTGAATAGGAAAAGTGGAAACATGCCCTAACTGAAATATAGAAGCTCAATATGTAGGAATGTGAATCATAGGCCCGTCTACTACCAAGTCCTGTAACTTCTACAACAGTTACAATCCATTAAATGAGTGGAATTTCCTATCCTTGGTGTCCTTGTGGCTGGGCTCCTAAAATAATTTGGCAAGAGAAAAGATTTGTAATAAACGGGTCAGAGCCCAAGTTGAAAACAATTTAAAAATCAGCAAGTGTTTAAAATGCATTAAATAGTAAATATTATATCCATGTTAGTTTCTCGTGCCCACACTTGAGATCCTCACCTTTCAACTAATGTGCACACATAACATGGACTCCTAGCCCCTCGTAGTCACGCTATCCCACTTATCTAACTTATCCCAATTCCTTTACTGAAATGCCTAAGTCATCGTACACAATTATAACACATGAATAATACCATCTTATGATTATAACGCTAGCTTAACGGATTCAAGTAACTCATTAATCATTCAGGTTCTCACATTGTTGATTACAATTAAATATTGTAGTCTTTCTCATATACTAAGCAACACAGTAGAATAATCCCAAGTGTATTTATATATCACTATCACACATATATATACTAATACGGCACCCCAAAGGGCTAAACCTGTGGTGCACACATACTCTGCTATCTGTCCCAATACATCACGTACATAAGGACTACGAATTTCAAATCACTCAAGAATAGCATCAACACATATCACACACAATGGAGGCGAACATCATTTCCAGCCCCATTGGCTGTGCACATACCTACACACCCACGTGACCACAAACTTATCAACTCACATATAAGTCTTTCCTAAACCTATGTCATGAGGTAGCAATCAAAAATCCCCCGAAGGCTCATCAAGCTAAGATTGTCCCCTTCCTAAAACCTCCCGTCATTGCAAGTCTGATAGATATGTCATACACATAAGAATTCATACAATAGGTACACACAACCCATACAATTAATAGGATCACACCACCTATATATTTCAGATTTACACGAGTTATCCTTCTTACAATGTCCATGATGTCTTACCATTACAACTATTCTCTCTAATGTAGCGCATCACTTAATATGAATATCACTAAGGAGTCCTTCTTATCCTTATATACGCCTACTCCTATATTACTACCTTAAGACTACGTTTTTCCTACATATACTTGAGTCATTCATAGTTCTCGAATTATTTTCACCAAATTCCAGCTCGCCCCGTAAATTTCCAAAATTCTGAAATCTTGTTTGAAGTTCCTAGTATCTCATTCGAACGAGGTCGTTCGAACGAACTTCAAATAAACTAAGTTCTTAATTCTCATTGGATTCTCATTCAAACGATGTCGTTCGAATGACTTTCCCTTTTACCAGGTCTTTCGAATGACTTTTGCCCAGTTCGTCTCCTACCTTAGGAAATCTGCATTTTTGCCCATTTTTGTGAACTGGGTGAACAAAAATGACCCGAAACCTAAACTGAACCCCCGAGTAGACTTTTCTAACTATTTCGACCCCTCCGGGCATGTTGGCGCACTCGAAATGACCATTTGGGTGACATATACTAATTTTATTTCTAATCTTACTAATTTAGTCTCGATTTGACTCACATGTGCGTCCCGACTTAATTTTCATAATTGTTGTATTTTTCACTCAGGAGAGCATTAATATTTTCATGATCATATATCACTTTACTCACTAAGTAATACTCAATATAACTTATATTAATAAGTACTAACTCCCGTCATGCTTTTAATTATTTAAATAAATCTAGATTAATTATAAATAAATTTCCCATTTAAGTCAATTAATCCCATAATTAAAATCATTAAAAATACGGGGTATTACATACTCCTTCCCTAATAACGGAATTTCGTTTCGAAATTAAAAAAATAAAGGTATACTTGGTAAGAATAACTCGGGATATTTGTCACACATCTCATCCTCACGCTCCCAGGTAGACTCCTCTACATTATGATGATGCCACTGAACACGGACTAACAACACCACCTTTAACCTTAATTTCCTCTCGCTACGGTCTAGGATAGCAACTGCCCCCTCCTCGTAGGAACTGTCGGGTAGTAGGTCAATTTTCTCCAAAGAAATATGGGTGTGGCCCATGTCATCCTGAAGATATGTATTCAGCAATGAAATATGGAACACGTCATGAATCCTATGCAAGTGATCCGGTAACCCAAGTTTGTAAGCTACTGTCCCAACTTCCCTTTCTTTCCCAACCGTATTACCCCTTTCATAGGGGATACTCGTAGTAACATCTGGTCCCCCACATTGAACTCTCTGAAGAACCTCTTGGAATCGGCGTAACTCTTTTGTCTATCCTGAGCAACCCGAATGCAGCTCTGAATCATCTCAATCCTGCATAAGTATCCTGAATTACCTCTGGACAAAGTAGCTTGTTGTCCCCCACCTCTAGCTAACACATTGAAGAACGACAAGGACTAACGTATAACGCCTCGAAAGGAACCATGCCAATAGTAAACTGGTAGGAGTTATTATAAGCAAACTCCACGAGTGGAAAATACTACTCCGCTCCTAGCTCCCGCTAAAATCAAGGATACACATACGCATCATATCCTCTAACATCTGATTTGCTCACTCTATCTTCCCATTCGTCTATGGGTGATATGTTGAACCCAAACATTACTCCGTACCCATGGCCTCTTGGAAACTTTCCCAAAATATAGACAAAAAAATATTGTCCCAATCAGACATGGTATCAA
This sequence comes from Sambucus nigra, assembly GCA_949130495.1. Taxonomy (NCBI): domain Eukaryota; kingdom Viridiplantae; phylum Streptophyta; class Magnoliopsida; order Dipsacales; family Adoxaceae; genus Sambucus; species Sambucus nigra. Next base: position 613,127,962 of record OX422212.1, on the reverse strand, counting down.
GGAGCACCCCATGGAGTCTCACTATCTCGGGGATGAAGATCTAATCGTATTGCCCCATAGTATAATTGGTCTAAACTGGAAAAAAATACAATAACCCATATAGAATCGTCACCCCTCTGTGATGTGGGCATCCTTATAATGAAATCCATGGAAATGCTCTCCCATTTCCACATAAGGATCTCTAACGGCTGTAAAATCCTTCCCGGTCTCTGATCCCACTTTCACCAATTGATAAATGGTGCATTTTGAAACAAACTCAGAGATGTTTGTCTTGATTCCACTCCATCAGTACTATCATCTCATATCCTGGTACATCTTATCCCCTCCGCGATTAGCTGCAAAATGTGAGCTATGCGACTCTGTCTTCACCGCATGTCGTAGTTCCTCCCCCTCTGAAACAACCAAATGTCCATAAAAAGCGTAAACCCCCATGTGAACCCAAGAAATAAGACTCAGCTCCCTCGGTTAGATGTTGTACAACCCGATCCTGACAGAATGTGTTATCTTCCTGGGACTGTATTACTCCCCATCATAATTTAGGGGGTAATGGTCATGACAGACATAAATGATTGGGCCACTGCATCCCGGTGTCCTAAATCCTTCCATTTCACCTTCCATACCTCAGCCACATTACCTTCTGGCCTCCGACTCAACGCATCAGCTACTACGTTAGCTTTCCCGGGGTGGTAATGGATATCAAACTGGTAGTCCTTCAGAAATTCAAGCCCCCTACGTTGATGCTTGTTCAATTCCATCTGAGTGAATAAATACTGCAGTGAATTATGATCTGTGAACAGGAGAAACTTCTCCCCCAACAAATAGTGTCTCCATATTCGAAGAGCAAACACGACTGTCGCTAGCTCTAAGTCGTGGGTGGGTTATTTCCTCTCGCGAGTCTTAAACTTACGAGAGGCATAAGCTATAGCTAGATCTTCCTATTGAAGTACACCTCCAAGTCCCTGTAGGGACACATCGGTATAGACTAAGTACTCCACTCTCGTTCTGGGCAGTGCTAGAACTGGTTCTGAAGTCAGCTTGTCCTTTAGCTCATCGAAATCCAATTGACAGTTGTCATCCCAGATAAATGGCACTCTTATGCGAGTCAAATTTGCCAATGGACTCGCTATCTTCGAGAATCCCCGAATAAACCACCTGTAATAGCCTGCTAACCCTAAAAACTCAGCACATCCGCCGGTGTCGTGGGTTGTCCCCACTCCTTCATCGCTGACAACTTGTTGGGGTCAACTGATATTCCCCTATCTGATATGATGTAACCTAAAAATTATACCCCACGCAACCAACATCCACATTTCTCAAATTTAGCGTACAGCTCATTCTCCCGTAAAGTCTGTAAAACCCTACGTAAGTGCTCAACATGCTCCTCCTCGATCTGTGAATAAATCAGGATGTCATCTATGAAGACGATGACACACTGATCTAAGAACTTTCTTAGAACTCTGTTCATTAAGTCCATAAATACTTTTGGAGCATTGGTTAGCCCGAATGGCATAACCTGAAACTCATAGGATTCATATATCATCAGAAACACAGCCTTAGACACATCTTTCTCCCTGATCTGCAACTAATGGTATCCTGACCTCAAGTCTATCTTTGAAAAGAAAGTTGTTCCCCTCAGTAGTTCTAATAAGTCATCGATTCGGGGCAACGGATACTTATTCCGTATCATAACCTTATTCAACTCCCAATAATCTACGCACAGTCGTAAGGATCCATCCCTCTTATTCACAAATATAACTGGGGCACCCCAAGGTGAGGTACTCCGATGGATGAAACCATGTCCCAATAATTTCTCAATCTGATCCCTTAGCTCCCTCATCTACGCAAGAGCTATACGGTAAGGTGCACAAGCTATTAGTTGAGTGCCCGATGCTAAGTCAATTACAAACTCTATCTCTCTAGTCGGTGGTAGGCCTGGTATATCCTGAAACACATCGGCGTACTCACAAACAACTAGAATAAAATTAAGGGAAATCATAACTCCCGTAGAGGTCTCCTCCTTTATATAAAATAAGTGGGTGGACGATCCTCCATCGGAGCGAGGCATCACCACTAAAAACATTTCCTGACCAAGGATACCGAATACTATGCTCCTACTAAAGCAATCGATCATGGCCTTATACTCGACTAGCCAATCCATCCCAATAATAGCATCGTACTTATGCATATATAAAACAAGCATATCGACCGGTAGGATCAAACTCCCAATCTCTATGCCTACTCCCCAACATATAAAGAAAATCAAAGACCCATAGCCCAACAGTGAATCTACACTAGTGAATATTCTCTCCGCCGTGTCTAATAACCCAATGGCGTGTGCAAAACTAGTGGAAATGAAACTATGTGAAGCTATCGTGTCAAATAATATCCTCCCTAAAGTCCCCTGAATAGAAACCATACCCTCAATCGTGGGTGGAGCCTGTGGAACTACTGTTGGGTGGATGTTGTAAACACGTTCATACTGTAATTGCCCCAACTAAACTAGAACTGCTGGAAGGGCAGGCAAGACTGGGACTGGTGCTGGTGCTGGAAGAGCGAATGGGAAAATCGACGTCTTGGGATCCTAGTGAGCACATCGCTGCTGAGGATACTTCCTGATATGCCCAAGTCGATTTTGGTCTGTGGCCAATCTTGCCACAAATAAAACACTTCCTAGCAAAATTCCCCCTTTTTGCCCTTGTTAGTTGCAGCCCAGCTGGTCGTTACCACAACTCCCTTGGCCCTGATGGCCTTGTTGAAACTGTTATTTGCCCGGGTGGCCCTATTGTCCTGATGGCCATGCTGAACCTGGTGGCCATGTTTGAAACCTCCCTATCCCTGACAAAAACCCCAAGATCTGAATCTCTTAGCAGGATCCCCCTAAACGGAAACTTGTTCACTCTACCTCTGCTGACTCTGGGTTGCCTGTGCCCCACTGGCACTACCTCCACCTGTTTAACCCTGTTGGTTGGAGTCACCTGCTCACTTATTCCCCTTTACATGAAAATGGTGATTATGGCAGTGTAGTAAAGAAGCCTTAAGTACATCAGTATAAGACTGCAAAGAGAGGTTATCCAAAAGATGTTATCGAATCCTCTAGGTCAAACCATCCATAAATCACTGAATTTTCTTATCTTTAGTAGGCACCTTAGTCGGTACCAAATTTACCAATCTAGTAAACTCCTCATTATACTCGGCTACAGTCTTTCCTTCCTGGGTGAGGTCCAGTAGTTTTCGCATCATCTCAGTTTGAACGGCGGAAGGTAAATACTTGCGATCAAATCGCACCCAAAAGTCCTGTATAGTCATGTCGTCACGCTCCCCTGCGGTAGTAGTGGACTCCTACCACTGTAATGCTTCCCCTAATAGCTTGAAGGTAGCTAATATTTTCTTCTGCACCTCCGTGGACTCATACATCCTCAAATGCCTTTGGACATCTTTCTTCCATTGGCTAGCTATAACCACATCAGAACCCCCTATGAACTCCAGAGGATGTGCCTTTTCGAAAGCGTCCCTAAGTCTCTCCCATGTGGAAGGGAATGCATGAGCTGGTATTGGCGCAACTGTCTGTGCCTGTGGTGGGTCCTGCTAAACCACAGTTAGTGTTGCATTGACCGCCTGAGAAATAATGGCAGCAACCTCGGCAGCATTTACTGTACCTTGAGCTGGTGCTGACAGAGGCTTGTGTTGGGAATTTCTGGACTTAGGTGCACGTCTGGGAGGCATCTGAAATGAGAAAGAATTTATAAGTCCATAGTGATCAAATATAAAAAATCTGAAGACGTAAACACATAATCAAGAACGTAACAATCCTAATAATATGACTATACATCCAAGAAACGTTAAACTGAACCTGATGCTCTGATACCACATGTGACCCCCCGCTCAATTAAATACCTGGCGCTCGGTCCTTTATTCAATTAATTCAGAATATCCAGTTGACTCAGAATACTCATCACTATCGAAAAACTTTATTATTAACACTAACCAGATAATATTTTAAAGGGTAGATGTCAAAATTTATCTATTAATTAACATAAAACTAATTTTATTTAATTACTAACCATACACCATTCAAAATAAATCTCATATGAATTAAAATGACTAATATAATAAATGGGATTGGAGTAAACATATCCAGCCTAAATCTCCATACAATAATCCAATAGAGTAAATCAATAATCGAAATGAATAACTAAAATGATCCACAAGTCTCTGAATGTCTGAACAAGAAAAGGGCCAACATGCCCTAACTGAAATAGAGAAGCTCAATATATAGGAATAAGAATCATAAAGGCGTCTACTACCAAGTCATGTAACTTCCACAGCAACTACATCTCGTCAAATGAGTGAAATTTCCTATCCTATGTGTCCCTGTGGATGGGCACCTAAAATAATCTGACAAGAGAAAAGATTTGCAATAAACGGGTCAGAGGCCCGAGTTGAAAATAGTTTAAAAATCAGCTAGTGTTTAAAATGAATTAAACAGTAAATATTATATCCATGTTAGTTTCTCATGCCCTCACTTGAGATCCTAACCTCTTAACTAATGTGCACGCCTAGCGTAGACTCCTAGCCCCACCTAGTCACGCTATCCCACTTATCTAACTTAGCCCAAGTCCTTTACTGAAATGCCTAAGTCATCATACTCAATTATAAAACCCGAATAATACCATCTTATGATTATAACGCTAGCTTAAACGTATTCAAGTAACTCATTAACCATTCAAGTTCTGTCATTGTTGATTAATATTAAATATTTTAGTCTTTATCCTCTACTAAGCAACACAGTAGAATAATCCCAAGTGTGTGTGTATATATATATATATATATATATATATATATATCACTACCATACATATATATATTCTAATATGGTACCCCAAGAGGCTAAACCTACGGTGCACACATACTCTGCTATCCGTCCTGGTACATCACGTACGTAAAGAATACGAATTCTGAATCACTTTGGGATCACATCAACACATATCACACACAATGGAGGCGAACATCGTTCCCATCCCCATGGGCTACGCACATACCTACACACCCACGTGATCGTAAACTTTTCAACTCACATATAAGTCTTTCCCAGACCTATGTCCTGAGGTAGCAATCAAAAATCCCCCAAAGGCTCATCAAGATAAGATTGTCCCCTTCCTAAAACCTCCCGTGATAGCAAGTATGATAGATATGTCATACACATAAGAATTCATATAATATGTACACACAACCCATACAATTAATATTACCATACCACCTATATATTTCAGATTTACCCGAGTTATCATTCTTACAATGTTCACGATTCTTACCATTACGACTATTCTCTATAACGTAACGCATCGCTTAATATGAATATCACCAAGGAGTCCTTCTTATCCTTATATACACATACGCCCATATTACTAGCTTAAGAACTACGTTTGTCCTACATATACTTGAGTCATTCATAGTTCTCAAATTATTTTCACCAAATTCCATCTCGCCCCGTAAATTTCCAAAGGGGGATATTGAAGCACCCTATATCTTTGACTCACTTGAGTCTATATTATATAGGTTCTCATCTAGTTTGAAAATAGTGACAAAATTGAGTCATATCCTAGTTTGACTAAAAGCCCTTCAAACTCTTCATTTTGAATTCCTCAAATTGTTCTAAAGGTAAAACATCAACACCTCACCTAGGATTGCATTCATGTGTTGCATTATTCATAATATGGGTGTATGTGAGTTAAATCCCATTAAGATATTTTTTCCATAATTTTTGGGATATTTTATATAATTTCTAAGATTTTTTAAAACGATTTTTAAAAATTTAAAATTGGCTTTCACAATTGCTGTGGGCTATTTTGCAATTAATAAAAGATGTTAAGACTTGGCTTGGGTAGAAATCGAAAGCTCTATATAATATTGTGGGTAAAACTTGTATTTCTGTAAGACTAAAAACACACGTTTCTTAAGTCATCACAGCCTTATACATTTTGCACTTATAATGGTTGGATCGGTGATTCTTTACACTCACATTACTGAGAGTAATTGAGAACCCTTGGATCGTTTTAATCTATGGCATGCATGCATTCTTACCTGATCCTTGTGTTTACATTTAAACTAATCAGAGCTTTTATAATTGCGGTGCATTGGTAGCCATTAGATTTCCTTCGCTCAAATCATGTTCGTTCATTTGCCTGAGATCTTCCAGAGACTTCCCTTCCTTGTATAAAAGGAGACTTCAACCTTTTTATTATAACTTTTGGTTCACCTCATTTTAGAGAGAAAAAAAGAGAGAAGGGAGAAGAGAAGAAAGAGAGAGAGAGAGAGAGAAGAAAAAGAGAGAGAAAATACAAAACCCTAAACTAACTCCGATAAAATCTCACCTGAAAATAGTTCTGAGAGTTGAGTTAGTTCTAGATTTGAGAAGAACCATACTCTCTTGTTCTTAATCTCTTGTCCAACCAATCACATTTTTCAAATCTTACTTTCTTTCATAGAAATCTGAGATTTGTAAGTCTGTGATACACTTCACATTTATATTACTAGTTTTGATTTCTTCTTTCGAGAAATCTCAATTTTGTTTGTTGTTTTAAACTGTTATGTTTTGTTCAAACCATAAACCAACACAATCATATATGTTTTCATTTTTTGAGAATACTTGGACTTATATATAGTTAAGATCTTGATTGTGGATTTACACTTTCAACTATTTCACTTTTTTGAAATATTTATAAATATTTTCTAATAACGAAAGTGTTTAAGACCTTGGCTCTTTTGTATACCAAGATTCCCTCTTGATCTGTGAATAAATTGAAACATCCAAAGTCTTGAGTTTCGATCAAACTTATTTTAGAAATCTTCATTTCATTTTAGAATTTGTTTGTAATTTGATGATCATTTGGTCTGTAATAAGTGTGTGTGGGTTGCATGCATGTGATTTAGAGCACATCACCACTTACACTTTCACACTACAACACTAAACAGTATTGGTAGAGAGATTTTGAACATTTGAGTCGATGTAAAGCTAAAAGGAGTGGAGTTACAAAGCTGAGAGAACATCAACAACATCAGAGTTTTGGGAGAAGTCAGAAAACGCCAAAGGAGTTGGTATAATTTCTGAACTTAGTTTAGGCTTGATTGTGTGTCTTGATTGTTATATAGTTTGCAACCGGTTACTCTATTTTAGTGGATTTTTACTTTTGAGGTGTAAAGACCTCCGTGGATGTTTCCCCAATTGGGTGGGGTTTTACCACGTTAAAATTATACTTGTATACTTCCACTTCCTCTCATACCTTTCTTGAGGCTGTGTTGATTTGATTTCTTTATAAGTTTTGGTTTTCAAAACTGGTAAACCTATACCTTAAATAACTCGTTCATACTGTTTTACACATCTTGTGTTAAAAATTTTGTTTTAAAAAAAGAGTTTCTTCAACAAACTGTTCGGAGCCATTTAGATAGTTTAATCTTAAATTAAATGACTTAAGTCGTATTTTTTTTCAGGTATCTCATGTTTACACATTTAGTCTTTTTGAGAGTTTGACGTCTAATAGGATTTTTGTTATGGTTTTGTCCCAGAATAGCCAAATGGGGAGATTTGTAAGGATAAATTTCCAATTTAGTCAATTTCTTTGTAATTATCTTAATTCTGGACAAAATATTTTAAGTCACATGTTAAGGTTAGTGTTTTCCCCTCAGGACTTTGACGTGTTTGGATGAAGACGTAGCAGTAGAGGTTTAGAGATTGTATATCGGTTGTGTTCTGTTACTGTTTTCCTCTTCATCTTCCAAGGGTCTCAAGTATGAATGCGTATTTATTTTGAGCCTTGGGTATTTTATTATTGGGTATTAGAATTTTATAAAATATTTTAAAACGTTTTTATGGAAATTTTTTAAATTTTTTGTTGTTTCATTAAAACGACTTTAAATATTATTTGAATAAGTTTCCATTGGTCATTAGAAGGACATTTATTTGTTCGAACTAAATCTGGAACATCGCCTATAGAGTACGTTCTGGAATGTCGTTCGAAGTTTTGTTGGAAGTGAAAAAACTGTTTACTAGATTAATAAAAAAATTGTTATAAGTTGAGTAAACTCCGAATAAACGTTTTGGACAAAAATCTTTTCGAATAATAACACAAGATGTGTTCAAAATTGTTTTCTGAATGTGTAGTCTAGATTTGGTAGTTGATTACCTTGGGTTTTAGAAATTAAAAACCATCTACTAAGTCTACCAAGCAGTACCAATCACAATAGAAACTAAGAACATTCAAAGTAATGAACACAAAAATTTAACGTGGTAAAACCCTTAATCAAGGGAAGCATCCACGGTGCCCTCTACGGCCCAAACCAAAAATCCACTGAATAAAGAATCAAGTTACAACACTTAAGAAAGCACACAAAGATCCTAAATCTAAGTTTAGATGTATACCTACATGATCTACTCCACTCCAAAGGTTTTCCAACTAGAACTGATCTTCCCTTGTTGCTTCTTTGTCTTTTCCTTGATCTTTGTTTCCTTGATTTCTGATTCCATGAACTCTTTCAATTTCCAAGTTTCTCAAACATAACCACTGTTACTAAGTGTTCGTGAGTGAGAATGTGTTTGTGATGTGCAATAAATGCAAATTTATGCAACTCACCCTCTCAAATTATTTATACAGATAAATTCCTATAAATTAAGAGGTTCTATATGACATGCAGATGCTGATTCAAATTATTTTGACAAACAACTTCTTTCTCAAGATCAGATCTGAAAGTAACCTTGCTTTTAAAACTATCCAAGGTTCTATGTGTTTCTATTTTTTTTTTGTACACATTTATTCACAATTCATGAAATATAAAGTAAGAAACACAAACGTTCGAGAGATCTAATAAAACCTTAAAATACAAAAAGTTTCTCTTTTAAAATCTCTTGAAACAGAAAGGATCTAAATCAAAATATCCAAAAGAGAATAAAAATATAAACGTGTGATTTTCTCTTTTAGAAAAACTCAAGTTTCAACAATGAAACTCAAGATTCTCTTAGAGATGAGTTCTGAGAGAAACTAAGACTTGAAGAGGTCTTCAAACATCTAACAAATCCAATACCAAACTCACAGAACCCCAAAATGGATCTAACTCTCAAGGTTTATGTTTTCTGGTGTATGAAACTATGAAGGTTTTAGTATTTGGATTAAGGGAAAACACTCAGAGGTTGAGTTTCGAAGATTAGGGTTTCTTCTCTCTCTCTCTTCTTCTCTATTACTTTTCCTCTCCCTTCTCCCTTCCCCCTTCTCTCTTTTCTCTCCACTCTATCTTTTTCTCTCTATTTGGACGAAATCCAAAAGTCTCAAATGGCTGAGACTATATGGGTTTATATAATAGCTAAGGAAGGATCTCGAACTTCTGAGGCAATCCAACGGCTAAGATTAACTTTGACCAGTTGACTGCTAATCTAACAGTTCAATATAAGCGGTGGGAATAATTAATGTTGATTGGTTAAAATTTCTTGCATATGGATTAACTCTAATAACATGCATATCGTTGATAAGGTTTAACCAAGGACTGAGATTGCATATAAAGTATGTGTCTCAGAGAAAACACAAAACCATCCGTTAAGGTGCCAACAGGTGTTCGAATGATACAGGCTGTAAAATGCGTGTTAAACATATTCTAAATTTTCCCCCGGAATTCTTTAGCGCTTTGAGATGGTACCCAACACAACTTTTAATGAATAAAAACATTTTGTGAATTCCAACTTTTAACCCCAATACTTTTTAAAACCAAATTTTAATAATTCCAAAAATTATTTTAAATGTTTCAAAAAAGTTATAAGGAAATTAAAATGATTTGAAAACATTTTTTAACGTGATTTAAATAATATATGGACATGTGAACGTAATAATATGCAGTGTAAGTTTCATAAAGTGGTTAGGTAAGATTAACTTCCCTTTTGATAATTTTGATGATTCTTGGACCGGATTCCTTCATTATTGCTTGAACCTTTGAGAGATAGAGCAACTCATAAAAACTAACCTACTTTGTCTCGATATTCAAACAAGTTGGAACTCCTATATATAGACTCAAGGAAGTCATATATATAGTGTGTTCTCAATCTCCCCCTTTCGATATTAGAGACAAAATTCCCTTGAGTATTCTGAACTCGTGGGTAAAAATTGAAAAATCCTAGTTGTCCTATACAAAAGATCTAACTATCCATTCCCATTCAAGAACCGAAACTAAGGTGAAAAAATACATCACTCAACTACAATACAGACCAATACCCTTAATAAGTAGAAAAATCTATACAACGGGTCTGAAGAATGCCTGTAAAAGATTAAACACTGGAATAGAATATTAGTTGAGTTAGAATAGGAATAGATATAAATCGCAGAAAAATACTCAAGTTCTTCTCTCCTAATTTTTCTCAAATATACAATGGGATAAAAAATAATAGAGAAAAACAGGAATATGTCAAAAAGTTTCAATCACACAACATATCATAAGCAATGGCAGAATCAAGGGTCTCCTAGGAGGCGTCTTTTGTCATTTGAGAGACATCCATACCCTAAAACTTCATAGACCAATTATTATTGTGAGACTACCGAAGTTATGATAAATGTGATAAAAATTATATGAGAATAATCATACCTATGGTTGTTCGTAGATACTCAAATCGTATGTTATCCAATGGTTTGGTAAAGTGATCTGCTAGTTGTTTTTCAATAATCAGATATTCAATAATGTGTTCTTTAGATTCTACAAGATCACGAATGAAGTGATGTCGAATTCGTATATGCTTAGTTCGAGTGTGCTGTACCGGATTTTTTGAAATATTTATCGCACTCTGGCTAACACAAAACATAGTTAATTGATTTTCGGTGATACCATAATCCCTAAGCATTTGTCTAATCCATAATAGTTATGAACAATAACTTCATGCGACAATGTACTCGAATTTTGCGCTCGATAGAGAAATACAATTATGTTTTTTACATGACCAACCTACTAGGTTAATTCATACGTACTAACACGTCCCAGACGTGCTATTTCTATTGTCTGAACACCCTTCCCAATCAGCATCAGTGTATCCTACAATAGAACTAGTTGTGTCCTTAGTGTACCAAATACCCAATTTTATAGTACCCTTCACATATTTAATAATTCTTTTCACGCACAATAAGTGGTATTCCTTAGGGATACTTTGATATCTAGCACAGATACAGATTGCGAAGGAAATGTAGGGTTTAGAAACTGTAAGATAAAAGAGACTCCCTATCATAATTTGATATAGAGTAGGATCAACATTTTTCCCATTATCATCCTTAGATAGTCTTGTTGAATTACTCATAGGGGTTCTAAAAGGTTTAGCGTTTTCTAATCCAAAATTTTTGACAAGTTCTGAAGCGTATTTAGATTAAGTGATAAATAGTCCATCACTATATTGTTTTACTTGTAGACCTAAAAAATATTGAAGTTCACCCATAAGTGACATCTAAACTTCAACATGTATGAAGTCGAAAAATTTCTTAACTTGTTTGGAACAAGTGGATCCAAATATTATATCGTCAACGTACACTTGTGCAATTAAAACATGTTTATATTCATTCTTAACAAATAAAGTTTGATCGTTTTCGCCTTGAAAAAATCCATGAGAGACAAGAAATGTAGATAGTCGCTCATACCAAGCTTTAGGAGCTTATTTCAAACCGAGTAAGACTTTCTTAAGCCTAAAGACGTAGTCAGGGTGTGATGGATCTATAAATCCTTTGAGTTTTTCTACGTATACCTCCTCAGTCAAAATTCCATTAAAAAATGAGGACTTAACATCCATTTGGAATAGTTTGAATTGCAGGTGACATGATATAGAAAGGAGGAGAAGAACTGACTCAAGACAAGTAACAGGTGCAAAAGTTTCATCGAAGTCAATTCCATCTATCTGGATGTAACCTTGTGCTACCAACCTAGATTTATTTCTAATGACCTCCCCATTTTCATCTGTTTTATTTTTGAAAATCCATCATGTGCTGATAACCTTCGAATCTTTTGGCCTAGGAATAAGATACCACACATCGTGACTCTGAAATTGGACAAGCTCTTCTTGCATAGCATTGATCCAGAATGAGTCAGAAAGGGAATCATTTACATTTTTGGGTTCCTCAATGGAAACAAAACGTGCAAATTGTGCCACATTTCGAAGTTGGGATCTTGTTCCAACAGGTTCAGAAGGATTACCAACTACAGTTTCAATAGGATGGTCTTTAGAAACCCAAGTGTGTACTGAAGGATTCTCTTGTGGAAGTAAATCAATGTCTTTTGAGGGTTCAATTGTAAAATTTGGTTCATTCTCATCTTGTGGCATTGATTGACTGGCACTACTCCCTACACTCATATCATTTATAATTACATTAAAGGATTCCATAATGGTTTTGATTCGATAGTTAAAAACACGAAAAGCCCTACTGTTTTGGGAATAACAAAGAAATATTTCTTTCTCTCCTCGAGTGTCAAATTTTGAAAGTTGTTCTCTGTCATTACAGATATAACAAATACTCCCGGAGGTTTTAAAATGTTTTAAGTTTGGCTTTTGGTGGAACCAAAATTCATAAGGGGTTTGTTTGGAATTCTTTCTAAGGTATACACGATTAATGATATGGCATGCGGTTTAAATGGCTTCTACCCAAAAATATCTAGGAAGACTTTTAGCGTGTAGCATAACCTTAACCATCTCCTGTAAAGTTATATTCTTACGTTCAGTGATGCCATTTTTCTGCGATGTTTTGGGAGAACTAAACTCGTGTTTATAGCCATTAGTTACGCAGTATTCATTAACACCAGAGTCTTTAAACTCTCCACCTCTGTCACACTTAATACGACACACTTGGTCATCCTTCTCATTCGCTATTTTCAAAGGAATTTTTAAGAATTCTCCGAAGGTATCTGATTTTTGTTTCATAAATGCAACCCAAACATATCGCGTATAGTCATCCACTATAACTAGGATATAATTATTCCCACAGAACCTAACATTCCTTAAAGGAGACATGAGGTCCATATGGATAAGGTCTAAAGTTCTTGTGGTCAAGACATCCTTAACTTTCTTATGAGGGGATTTACTTATTTTCCCTTCCTGACATGGTCCACATAGCGGATTAAAAGAATTTTTGATTTTGGTTAAACCTCTAACTATTTCTTGTGAGCTTAATCTTCTAAGATTATCAAAATTCGTATGTCCCAATCTATTTTGCCAAAGGTTAGAATCCTCTAATCTCGCAACCTGGCAAGACACAGACTTAGGAATTACTGTGTAATAGTTTTCCTGAGTTTTGTTTCCTGTCAATATACACTTTCCTTTTTCATCAATAATTTTGCAATCATTTTTTGAAAAAGTAACGGTATGATTGGAATCACCGAATTGAGATATACTTAAGAGATTAGGTTTAAGTTATTTAACTAGGAGAACATCATTTAGATCAGGAAGCCCATTCTCACTCAATGTTCCCTTACTTATGATCTGAGATGAAACACCATCTCCAAACATGACACTACCTCCTAGGAGATCTATCTTTTTTTTTAATTTGGTTTCATCCCCGGTCTTATGTTTAGAACATCTGAAGTCTAAATACCATCCGGTTGAAGTGTGTTGTGCCATTAAAGCAAAAATGATTTTTTTTCACTTGAGCTGGGGTAGTAGATCATCTTTTCTAATACCAATGGGTCGAGTTTTAATCATTTTGTGTCCTTTTGATTTAGAAAAGGTTTGTTGGGTCTTTCTAAGTGGCTTTTTATTAGTCTTGGACCCTCTCTTTTTCTTTTTATAGCTAGAGTTGTTTGTGGCCTATCTAGGGAGAACATAAGTATTACTTCCTTTTCTATAATAGTTAAAGTTAAGGTAGGTGGGTGTGTATATCCTTTTTTAAAAACATTCTTCAAGAGTGTGGCCAAAAACGTCAAGGTAAGAACAGTATTGATGGGTATTGGTCTTAACTTTATTACTAAAGTCTTTAAAGATGGGTTTGGCTCTATTTGGTATAGTCGTCCAATTGTCATTAATCTTGAGTTTTTATCTTTGGTCTGTAATGGGTGGGCAAACATATGTGGCATGACCATTTGAATTAAATAGTTGATTGTACTGATCATGTTTTGCTTGAGAGACATTAAGAGTAGATTCCCCTTTTTTGAACAATTTGACAAATTTGGCCTTGTTTGATAAAAGTAACATTTTCAGGAGAAACTTTGATCTTACTAATGTGCATTATTTCTCCAAAACCTAGGCCAAACTTATCTTCAGAGTCAAATTTTCTTCCAACAATAATTTTCTCCTAAGATTTAGCTTGGGTTTCAAAGTGTTGACATTTTTTAAACACATTTGAAACCTTTTTCTTAGACTAATCTAGTTCAATAAGGGTTGCCTTATATTTTTGTTCAAACTCATGATTTTGCTTAGATAAATCTTTTATTTTTAAGGAAAATTCTTGAATCTCAGTCTCATGGGCAATACACTGGGAAGTATAATCTTCATTATTCTTCCTAATGGCTTGGTTAAGTAAATCGATATGTTCAGTTAATGATTTTATCATTTTTTCAAGACGAGCACTCTTCTTAGCCGTTTTAGTGTATAAATCACGTGAATCAGGAAAATCATCATCAGACTCACTAAGTGTGTCGTGTGAAGTCTCCCCTAAAACATTAATTAGTTCTTTTGGACTAATGCACACGTTCAGTTTGTCGGTAATATTAACACTTTGACTCACACTTAGATTACTTTCAATAATAATAGGAGTAGTATTAACATCAACATCAACAGGCAATATAGATTCGTGAGTAGGTAGGCGTGCATCATCATCATTATAGACAATCTTGGAAAAGAAAGACATGCAATACTCATCATTCTGGGTTGACTCTGTTTCATCTTCATCAGAATCACTAGAGTCATCCCACGTTTTACACACATTAGCCTTGTTATTGTTGCTAAAATTAGTTGGGCATTTACTGGCATAATGTCCCATTTTACCACATCTATGAAATTTTACATCTTTCAGGTCTGTCTTAGGTCGGTTATTATCATAGGTCTTATCATGTAAGTGTTTAGCATTGTGTCTGTCATGAGGTTTGCGATTTTGATTTCCTTGATAATTTGAATTGCCTTGTTTAGAGGCTACAAGAATTATGAATTTAAGAACAGTTTTGAAATGCTTGCTCATAAGAGCTATTTTATTGTCAAGGTCATCCAAATGACAACCATCAACACAATCAGGGTCAAAATCCAAAGAACTTATTTTAGGAACATGCATTTTAGATCAAAACACAACATTAGAACTAGTGGGTTTCTTATTCTGTCTGGTCATTTGCTTCTTGAAATCTAACTCCAACTCTATAGTCCTCAGTTTATTCCTAAGCAATTCAGGAGTCATATTAGGGTCATTCATTTCTTCAACGGCATATCTCTTATTGTGAAATTTGGAAGGCAGTGACCTAAGAATCTTTTGAACAATTTCCTTTCTACTATAGGTTATACCATTTGCATGAAGTTTTGTAAAGATATCAGTTAACCTAATGTAGAAATCGTCAAACGATTCATTGTCATCCATTATCAGGTTGTTGTATTGCTAGACAAGCATTTGAGTTTTTCCTGCCTTAACTCTTTCATCACCTTTGTGAGCAGTGACAAGAGTGTCCCATGCCTCTTTAGAAGTCGAACATATGGATATTCTTTTAAATTCATATTCATTAATGGACATAAATATGTCATTCTTGATTTTGTTATTATCAAGGGATGCCTTTTTCTCTTCCTTAGTAAATTCACTAAGAAGTTTCTTAATCCTTGTTGGATTAGTTTCAGATATAGACTTAATAGGATATTCATACCCTCTTTTAATCATATCCCAGACATCATCACCAAGGGTTCCTTGAATGAAAGAAACCATTCGTACTTCCCAGTATAAAAAGTAATCTCCATCAAAGAGTGGTGGTCTGGAGAGGTTACCAAACTTCCCAAATCCTTCTTCCATATTCCGAATGTTTGAAAGAAGTTTTGAAAATAACTTCTAAAGTTTCACGATCACAAAAGATGATTCTGCTCTGATACCACTTGAAAAAACTGTTTATTAGATTAATAACAAATTGTTATAAGTTGAATAAACTTCGAATAAACTTTTTGGACTAAACTCGTTTCGAATAATAACATAAGACGTGTTCAAAATTATTTTCTGAATATGTAGTCTAGATTTGGTAATTGATCACCTTATGTTTGAGAAATCAAAAACCATCTACTAAGTCTAAGATGCAGTACCAATCGCAATAGAAATTAAGAACATTCAAAGTAATGAACACAGGAATTTAACCTGGTAAAATCCTTAATCAAGGGAAATATCCACGGTGCCCTGTACGGCACAAATAAAAAATCCACTAAAATAAAGAATCAAGTTACAAAACTTAAGCAAGCACACAAAAATCCTAAATCTAAGTTCAGATGTATACCTACATGAGATACTCCACTCCAAAGGTTTCTGACTAGAACTGATCTTCCCTTGTTGCTTCTTTATCTTTTCCTTAATTTCTGATTCTAGCAACTCTTTCAATTTACAAGTTTCTCAAATAGAACCACTATGACTAAGTGTTCGTATGTGAGAATGTGTTTGTGATGTGCAATAAATGTAGATTTATGCAACTCACCCTCTCAAATTATTTATACAGACAAATTACTATAAATCAAGAGGTTCTATATGACATGCAAATACTGATTCAAATTATTTTTACAAATAACTTCTTTCTCAAGATCAGATCTGAAAAATAACCTTGCTTTTAAAACTTTCCAAGGTCCTATGTGTTTCTATTTATTTTTATACACATTTATTTCACAAATTGTGAAATATAAAGAAAGAAACACAGACGTTCTAGAGATCTGATATAACCTTAAAATACAGAAGTTTCTTTTTCAAAATCTCTTGAAACATAAATGATCTAAATCAAAAGATCCAAAAGAGAATAAAAATATAAACGTGTGATTTTCTCTTTTAGTGAAACTCAAGATTCTCTTAGAGATGAGTTCTGAGAGAAACTAAGACTTGAAGAGGTCTTCAAACGTCTAACAAATTCAACACCAAACTCACAGAAACCCTAAATGGATCTAACTCTCAAGGTTTATGTTTTCTGGTGTATGAAACTATGAAGGTTTTAGTGTTTGGATTAAGGGAAAACACTCAGAGGTTGTGTTTTGAAGATTAGGGTTTCTTCTCTCTCTCTTCTTCTTTATTACTTTTCCTCTCCCTTCTCTCTTTTCTCTCTACTCTATCTTTTTCTCTCTATTTGGACGAAGGCCAAAAGTCTCAAATGGTGGAGACTAAATGGGTTTATATAATAACTAAGGAAGGATCTCCAACTTCTAAGGCAATCCAATGGCTGAGATTAACTATGACCAGTTGACTGCCAATCTAACGATTCAATATAAACGGTGGGAATAACTAATGTTGATTAGTTAAAACTGGTTGCACATGAATCGACTCTAATAACATATAGATCGTTGATAAGGTTTAACCAAGGGCTGAGATTTCATATAAAGTATGTGTCTTAGAGAAAACACAAAACCATCCGTTAAGGTACCAACAGGTGTTCGAATGATACAGGTTGTAAAATGCGTGTTAAAAATATTCTAAATTTTGCCCCTGAATTCTCTAGCGCTTTGAGATCCTACCCAACACAACTTTTAATAAATAAAAACATTTTGTAAATTCCAACTTTTAACCTCAATACTTTTTAAAACCAAATTTTAATAATTCCAAAAATTATTTAAAATGTGTCAAAAAAATTATAAGGGAATTAAAATGATTTCAAACATTTTTAAAGTGATTTAAATAATATATGCACATGTGAACTCAATAATATGCAGTGTAAGTGTCCTGAAGTGGTTAGGTAAGATTAACTTCCCTTTTGATGATTTTGATGATTCTTGGATTGGATTTCTTCATTCTTGCTTGAACCTTTGAGAGATAGAGTAACTCATAAAAAATAACCTACTTTGGCTCGATATTTTAACTAGTTGTAACTCCTATATATAGACTCAAGTAAGTCATATATATAGTGTGTTCTTAGGAAGTCATTTGAACGTGAATGGGTACTTCATTCGAACGAGAAGTCATTTTGTTCGAACGTATACACGTGTATTTATTTTTTTAAACATATCTTTCCAAATTTTTAATCCCTATCTCTTTGCAACAACTTTCACTATAAATAGAGATGGGGTTCAGACTTTAAGGAGGGCCTTTTGAGACTTTTTTTTTTTATCATAAAACTCTTCTAAAGTTTTCACCCAATAAGTTTATGATCCAAGATTCATCTTACATATGCTTTAAAGATCCTTCTTTGGGCACTAAAATTTGTTTCTCTACATCTTTTGTTGAGAACATGTTTCATTGTCGTGGACTTCGTATTTGATGTGTTGTGGTGATGAAGTGGTGGATTATATGTTCCTATCCATAGATGGTTGTTGAGCCTGGATCGGTGGATACCGAGTGCGTTATGGAAGCTTCCGTGGGTGGACTCCTGCATTGCATTGTGGATGAGAAGATGAATATTAAAGATGCATCAAGGCTTATGGGAATCGAGTCGTTGAGTAAGTCATCTGTCATCTTGTGTAATTCCGTATCATAGTGGATTGTGTGGCTAGGGCATCTGAGGTTGGTTCCTTTTTAGTTTTACTCATACATCAGCGTGTTGTGCTGGGTTTATTTATTTCATCTGCTTATCAGGTAGATGCATTAAAAGATAAAATTAGGTAAATCGATTTGTCATAACAAATTATTTAATTGGGTTAATTTGTTTAAAGTTTTTATCTTTAAAATTGAAAAAAATTTAAAAATAGACTTTTTATTTATGACCAACCTTCCCTAAGCACCAGTATAAAACACAAACCACAGCCGAAATAAACCCCTAAGACTAATACAACTAATAAGAAACAAAAATTCATAATTGTATAAGTCTTCAACTGAAAAGTCTTCATGTTGTTTGGTCCATGAAATCATCATTAAGGTGAAATGACATACATATATGGGACAAAAGAAATACCGTGACGAGTACGAGTTTAAAAGAATAAATAACCCCCCCCCCCCCCCCCCCCACACACACAATTTGTTCTCGCCCTTTTTGTCCGTAATAGACAAAGAGTTAGAAACTAATCATGATATATTAGCATCATATTGGTGATACCAGATATAGTATCAACAAGTAAATTTGTATGAGCTCAATCTAGAATCACTTTAGAGATGCAACAATGGTGTTTAAACAAGTGTATAAATGAAGAAGGAGATGAGGAGAAGAGTAACAAATACTAGTATATAAGTGGTTCGACCATTGGCCTACTCCACTGTGCAGATGAGTGTGAGTTTCACAATAAAAATGGGCACTAATAGCCGAAGTGATACAATTCTCACTCCTTTCTTTATCTACTATAACATAAGTAAAGCTTGGACTAGGGTTTTAATATTTCAATCCTTTTTCACTGATGAAAAATATTGGTATATATAGTGCCTGGGGTGTGCATTATAACCCCTCCCCCCCCCCCCCCCCCCAAGCATGTAGTAAGCATGTGTAGAATGTATTTGCCAATAAGGATTAGCCACCTGCCACTAGCACATATAGGTCATGATGATGAAATATTCTCTCACATGTGAGGAAGATCTTGCTATGACTATTTTGTCCAAGTGGGATCTACAACCCGCATACACTCCTCCACGCGTGCCCCATTACAAATGCTCTTATCGATCGCTCGGACCAGGTTGAGGCCGAGTTATCAAGTTTGATACTCTGATGGTAAGGTAGCTATCATGTTGAGATGATTCTTCATTCAGCCTTGGCCTCCAAGTGATGGATGAGTCTAAGGGAACTTGAATCATCAGATTATTGATACTAATATCGTTGATTGTGTTCTGAGACGAGGATGAGAACCTTCATGATGGGTCTACAGCTAAGTCATAGCTTTCTCAAACTGATGGTATGCCACTGATCAGCCTTAGCCGAGGGGTATAACCCAGGAATGAGGTCATACTTGGCACATCAATCACCCCTAGCCCTTAGTCTTTAATTTGAATGGAAGGCTAAGGGATAAAGTATCTTTGGGCTTAAGTTGATAAGACATCCTTGATTGAAGGCTAATATATCCTTTCATATGTCAGTTCTGGAATGTAGGATGAGAACCTTGGATTAACACCTGGTAGTCATTTTTGTGAGTGAGCGTGTTGCCCAAGAATGACGGTTGTAAGTGTTCCATAGGGGGTTGTGCCCTAATGATGACCTCTTTGGAACTTGTTTTTAATGATTGACTTTATTTAAATGGTTTTGAGAATCCCATTTTCTCTCTCGTTCTTCTTTCCTTCTTCACTATAAAGCCTTCCTCTCTCTTTACTAAAAATCATTTCCTTATTTCTCTCCCCACCATTTAAGACTTTTCGACGAAGTTTTGAGGTATTTCCTTCTTCGTGCATACTCCCTTTCTCAGGTAACCTCTTTCTCTCTTCTCCCATTCATTTCAAGGTTTCTTAGCCATTTTAGCTCTTATTTTCTTTTTTCGACGAGCTCTATGATTTTTTGGCGACTTTGAGTGGAGGTTCCGGGGCTAGTTTTAGGAGGTTTATTAGTGTTTAGGAGGTTAACTATTAGTATTTAGGTTTTTTGTGCTTTCTCATATCTCATTGTCTTCTAATCATTCACCAGAATAGTGTCAATTTTCTTCTTCGACAAGCTCTGGTGGAGTGTTTTTAAATTGTTCTTGATAAAAGTGATTCATTTTCCCCTCTTGATATTTAGGTCAAATTAAGTCAATCTTCAAATTATTTGTTCCTTTTGACCCTTTAATCCAACTTAGTTAAATATCGACCACTTGAATACTAAGAACCCTTTACGAGTTAGCAAAGTAATACACTACACTAAGAGATAGATACTTTCAAGATATATGTATAATTGATAACAAGGCCGAGGAGAGTCGTAAAACCAGAGCCAACCTTAGTCGTCCAATCTTCCCTATTCCTGTAAAGGTTATCCCAACTTTACCACTTGAGTTTTATGGGGACGAGATATCTGACTCGTCCTCCTCAGACGCTGGTCCCTCGGCTTCTGCCCAGGATGAGACTGGATATTCTTTGGATGAGGCCATGACATTTTCATCTAAAAATTTTTGGCATTTAAGGAATCTAAGGGTTCGTCTCAATCTTTATCTTCCAACCATGCTGAGTCATCCAGTCAGGACTATGCTTCAGTTTAGTATATCTCAGATACTAATGATCCAATAGTCAACTTTGTCATTCCATAAACTGTCGTTCTCCTCTCCAAAATGATCGATAGATAATTCCGACAGAGATTCCCCAGTGGAGACCCGACTACTGAAGCTCTAACCGATGATGATGATTCTGAGGCCGGGGAACCACTTGACTACTCATACGCTCAAAATTTTGCATCCATTGTTAGAGAGGACGACCTTCTTTTCAGGAGGCAGTTATATGGTATCAAGTCAGATATCATTATGTGTGTCCAAGATGAGGACGAGAGGGTATATAATGGTCATGACGATAACTTCTCCATCTATAAGCAAATATTTAGGGTCAACTTTTAACTCCCGTTCTATCCCTCTGTCCGAGAAATTTTGTCCAGTATCTGGGCTACTCTTTCCCAATTGGCGTCAAACTCATGGAGGATTATACTTGGCTTTATCTCTCTCTAGATGAACAAGTATGAGGATGATCCTTAAGTAATGTTATTCAAGGCTTTCTATAATGTCTCGTCATCAAGGACTTAGCCTGATTACTACCTTTTAGGGGCTAGAAAGCCCGATAAGAAATTTTTTGTCAACCAAAGCTCTAATCACCATTGGAAGTCGAGGTTTTTTTTCATCACTAGGGATTGGGGATTCCCGACTGACACCAATCATTTTGAGGACGAGGCAAGTGTTCCCTGTTCTTGGGCCAACCCTCCCATGTCCACCAAGCTAGACCCTGGTCTTAGTATTGCCGACAGGGAGAGAGTTAACTTTATGAGAAATCAAAGGAAGGATAATTCCCTTCCTGAGTTTGAAGACTTAATGTCTCCCACCTTTTTAGAGACATCTGTTCTAGGGGTTGACCCTCTAGATGAGTAGGGTGAGTCGCTTAATTTTTAATTTTTTTATCGATGCAAGTCTTTCTTCGTCTTTTGGCTTTGTTACTAACCATTTTTCTTTTATCTTTGTAGACCATCCACCTCATATTTCAGATGAGGTTTGGAACATGACAACCCTAATGTCCTTAAATAAATTTGGTAACTTCGATTATGATTACCTTGAAAGAGGTATTAAGACGGCCTATCGATGGGTCATCTTAAAATTATTTGATGTCATCTCATTAATCTGTCTGGAGTTGGAGGCACTTGATATAAAAGATCATGTATTCCCCCAATCCTTAGTCAATATCAAATCAGAGGCCGCAGTCGAGGGAGAAGGAGCCATCGTCGAGGTTCTAGTTACCACTGCTGCTGCTGGGGAGGTTTCATCTGGGATGGATGTCGTTGGTGGATCGGTGCAAGTGGAGATTGGAGGGAACTAAGCAAGTTGAATACTCATTTTCTTTTTCTGTTAGGGCGGCTATTTGTGGCCTGATGGCCCTTGTGTAAAATTTGAACAATTAATTTTTAAATTCTGATGGTTTAACTTTAAAACAATGCATTTGTACCCTTATCTCAATTACTCTCCTCTTAAACTCTGATGAATGTTATTGAATGAAAATATGTTTGCCAACTCTTCTATTTATGTTTTGTGTGCTTGCTTTAACCATAATTACTCTTAAGCAAACTTACAATCTTCTGATTGTGGATATATTCTCGTCCTTAGTCGAGAAATAATTCAATCAACTTAATGATTTTTCAAATTTGAACCACCAAATTAATGGTGTTTATGCATAAGTCCCCTTCTGTCATTTTGAGAGTGTATGGACGAGTGTCACCTCGTCCTGCATTTTCATCTCGTCGATAGAGTTTGACTCTGATATCACCAAATCAATGATGTTTAATGAGCCATAATTAAATGATTTTTCAAGTTTGAACCACCAAATTAATGGTGTTTAAGGACAAGTTTCCTCTCTTCATTTTGAGAGTGTATAGACGAGTGTCACCTCGTCATGCCCTATCGTCTCACCGAGAAAGTTTGACTCGGATACCACCAAATTAATAATGTTTAATTGAACCATAATTAAATTATTTTTCAAGTTGAACCACCAAATTAATGGTGTTTAAGTATAAGTCCACTCTCGTTGTTTAGTGAGTGTAAGGATAAGTGTCCTCTCGTTTTGCATTGTCGTCTTGTCGAGAGAGTTTAACTCTGATACCACCAAATTAATAATGTTTAAATGAACCCTAATTAAATGTTTTTTCCAAATTTCTTTCTGTTTTTCACCACCTTAGGGATGGTATCACATTGTTCTCCCCCTCTCAGTTTTATTGAGAATCCATGGACGAGGTAAGTCCCGTTTGGATTCTCTTGTCAATAAGAGTGAGTTAATGCTAATTCACCATATGCGTGATGTTTTTTTAGCTTAGGACAACTTGAAACATGCAACTGAACAATTCGTCCATTAAAGATATGAGGGAACACTCTTATCATTCATCACTTTGATAACATTTCTCATACAATGGTAAATTAAAACTTATACAGAATTCGAGTGATAGTATTGTTTTCAAATGTTCGTTGTTCCATGGGTTTGAGAATAGCTCTTCCTCTAGATTCTTAAGTCTATAAGTTCCAGGAACAACTTCTTCGGTAGCTTTATACGGGCCATGCTAAATTGCATGGAACTTATTTGACTTCTGTTATGTCTTTTTTAGAATAGATCCCCAATGACAATTGGCATGTCTGACCTCTACTCTTCTCGTCTCTCTTCGATGAGGTCCAATTCTAATCTATGCTCCTCTGTGTTTGCCTCCGGCCTATATTTTTGGAACCTATGACTTGGCAGGTCGAGCTCAGTAGGTATCATGCCCTCTGAACTGTAAGCAAGCATGAAAAAGGTCTCCCATGTTAGCGTTCTCTCTGTCATCCTATAGGCCCACATGATGGCATGTAATTCTTCTATCTAAAGACACTTGGTGTCTTTTAATTTCTTTTTTATCCCATCTAAAATAGTCATGTTGGTCACCTTAATCTGGCCATTTTCCTGAGGTCGGACTGGTGCTAAATAAAACTGCTTGATGTCGACCTTCTTACAATAGGCCTCTAGGCATGAGTTCTAAAACTATTTATCATTTTTATAGATCAAGTTATTGGGTAGACCAAACCTATAAATGATATTCCTATAAATAAATATGAAGGTCTTTATCTCGATTATAGTGATCATAGCCTCAGCATCTACCCACTTTAAAAAATAGTCAATCGCCCCAATTAGATATCTTTAATTGCCTATAGCCCTAGGCAGGGGTCCTACTAAGTCGATGCCCCAGACTGTAAAAAGCCAAGGGAAAGTGATAGATAACAAGGTTTGATAAGGTTGATGAGGGATGCAGGCATATCTCTGACACTTGTCGCACCTCTTTATATAGTTGGTTGTGTATTTGGCTAAGGTAGGCCACCACTACCCTTGAGTAACTATTCTCTTAGCCAAAAAATGTCCTCATATGTGGCTTGAACAAGAACCCTCATGCACATCTTTCAATAAATACTCCACCTCTTTGGGATGAACACATCGTAGTATAGGGAGGAGGAACCCTTTTTTGTACAAGACATATCCTATTACCGAGAACTTTTTTGCCTTGTATCTCAACTTCTTCCTCTCAATATTTAACTTTCGTAATTCACCACCTCTGATGTATTAGATGAAGGGATCCATCCATGATGACCCTAGGTTCAGGTTTAAACAAAACCCAACTGCATTGTTGTCTTCTTTAATGGTCGGTCAATACAGGATTTCCACTAGCACTGACCATTTAATCTTAGTTCTCATTGCAGATGCTGACCTTGTTAGGGCATCGGCTCGGTGGTTGTCTATCTAAGGTATCCTTTTGAGCTTTACCTCTCTGAAGTTATTTAATATTGTCTTCACCCTTGCCATGTATTTGGTCATTCTTTCATCTTTAGCCTCACACACTCTCAATATCTGATTTACCACAAATCAGGAGTTACTATGAACTAACATTTGTTTAGCATTTAACACTTTAGTAAGGGAGAGTCCTGTTAAAAGTTATTTATACTCTGACTCCTTATTAGTTTATTTAAAGCTAAACCTCAAGGCGTACCCATCATCATCTCGTATGATCGATGCATTAATGTTCGACTTAGATACAACCAAGTATAGATACAAATTCTCTCCCTGAACTGGCCGAGACAACAATATTGGGGAGCCTAAGTAAGCCATGAGCTCCTAATAGTATTTTTCACATTTTGCATTCCATTCAAAGGCTTTCCTTAATATTTTGATGCAGTACAAACATTTGTTTATGGCTTTTGATACAAACATGTTCAGTGCAATGACTCATCCTATCAGCCTTCGAACATCCTTAATGGTCTTCATCTCAATCAAGGATTTTATCTTTTTAGGAATTGACTCTATTCCTCGTTGGTTGATAATGAATCCCAGTAATTTGCCCGCTCTTACCATGAACACACACTTATCAGGGTTAAACTTCAACCAGTACTCGTCCATAGTGTTAAAAGTGCGCTCAAGGTCAGCCACATATGTCTCAGCCTTGAGGCTTTTTATCAACATGTCGTCCACAAACACTTCCATGTTTTACCAATTTGTTCCTCAAACATCTTGTTCATCAATCTTTGATATGTTTCCCCAATATTTTTTAGGTTGAAAGGTATGACTTTGTAGCAATACATTCCTTTGTCTATGATGAATGAGGTCTTCTCAGCATCTGTTGGGTCTGAGAAGATTTGGTTATAGCCTGAGTAGGCATCCATCAATATTATCAACTCATGCCCAGTTATGCATATACCATTTAATCAATCCTATGGAGATGTAATCTATCTTTTCAACCAACTTTATTTAGGTCGATAAAGTTTACACACATCCTCTATTTACCGTTTGGATTTAGTATGATGAGTGCATTAGCCAGCCATTTTGGGTAGAACACTTCCCTGACGAACTCATCCTTTTTTAGCTTTTTAACTTCATCTCTTATCACCTCATACTTTTCTCTAGAGTAGATTCATCACCTCTATCTAACTGGCTTCATTCCTTTATCCACATTCATCTTATAGCGGAGAATCTTTGGAGCGATTCTTGGAATGTCCTCATGAATCTAGGCAAAGATAATCTGCCTCTTTCTCAGTAACCAAATTATCTCATCCTCTATCTCTATCTTAAAGGATTTTCCATTTCAAATGGGTTTTTTCAACTTGTCCCCATTGAGGACGAAGGATTCTACCTCCTCAGCAGCTTCACCCTTCTTCAACTTCGTCTCATCCCATGGGTCGAGAGTATCAATGTTGTATGTGGTAGGGGCTTTTTTATGAGCTTCTCTCTTTTTAAACAAGTTAAAGTAGCATTCTTTTGCCTCTACTTAATCACTTTGACCTTCCTGTACTTTTTAGGGAGTCGAAAATTTTATCATCTGGTATACAGTAAAAGGCACTTCCTCAAATTCCTTGAACGCTACCCTTCCCATGCTGATATTATAAGATGAATAAACATTTCCATCCATTAGGAAAAAAATTATCTTTTTTGTGAGGTACTTCGACAAAATCCCCATACAAACATCCATATCATATACCCCTAGGGGATGGACGTTTTCACCACTAAAGCCGATCAAAGGCTCATGGTATGGCACAAGACTTTTATTCCTAAGCCCCAATCCTTTGAATCATTCCCAAAACATCATGTTAGCTGAACTCCCTCCGTCGACGAGTATTATGGGAACATCATATTCATGCACCCTTGTAGTGATCACTAGTGGGTCATCATGAGGTACCAGGATCCCCTTGAAGTCTAATATTGAGAATCCTATCACCAAGGTGTTCATATCTACCTTATTCCTCTTACTCGGCTTGGAGTCAATGCAATACCCCGTATTTTCTATGATATTTATTTTTGGGGATTAATTGAATTAAATGTTTATTAATTGAAAATTAATCCGGATAAAAATATTAACGAGATGTGAGTTAGTATTTTTAGTATAATGTGTATACTTGGCATTATATGATTATTGGTAATATTGAAATTGTCACGTAATTGAAATACGTCAATTTGGGAATTTTGCTTGACGCGTGTGACCGCCATGTCATGGTATTTTGTTATTAAATTAAAGAGTGAATTTTAGTTCCATTAACCGTATGGTCGTTTTGAGTGCGCCAACGCGTCCGGAAGGGTCGAGATAGTCAGAAAACACTAGCCGGAAGTTTAGTTTGGGTCCCGGGGTATTTGTGGGCCATACCGGCATCAAAAAGGGTATTTTGGTAAATTGCATTTTTGGGAATTAAAAAGTGACGAAAATAGAGATTACAATCTGACTATTTCCTCAACCCACTTAACCCACTAACCACACTATATGCCAATATGGGCTACGGGAGAAGTTGATATATCATTCCAACTTCCAAAAACCATTACACACCTCCATACTCCATTATCTTCAACCTTGGAAAAAGCTTGAGAGAGAGAGAGAAGGAAACCTTGAGAAGAGCTTGAGAGAGAGAGAGAGGAAAGAGAATTCTGCAGAAAAACAGAGGGAGGACAACCTAACTTCAAGATTCTACACCAAATTCTGAGATAAATTAAGGCAAGTGATTTAAACTCTTTTGATTCAAGATATGTTCCCATGTTTAGGAATTTTCGAAATTGATTTTTGGAGATAAATTAGACCCATGAATTGAAAAGTTAAAGGCCATGATTTATGTAGGAATTTCATGTAGTATATTCTGGACGAATTTATATATTATAAACCGAACCTTGATGATCTAAAAGTGGAATTAGAAGAAGTTTGATGACAACCTTGAATGGAAGAATTCTGGAAATTATTTTGATGTAGTTTTGATCTAAACTAAGCTTTTAAATGATGAATTATGAGACTTAGAATGTTAAAATCGTTGTAGGATGTTAGTATCATGTTATAGTAACCTTATCTTGGAGTTTCATGCTTAAAAATGGAGTTTTGGGTCGAAACTGTAACTGCAAAACGAAGCAGGCCGTAACAGACCTGGTGCAATCGATCGATCGACATTCATCAGTCGATCGATCGACCACCATCGATCGATCGAAGGTAAAGGTCGATCGATCGACCTTCCCAGAATGAATAAAGTTTCCCTTAATTGAATTTTAATGATGATAACCCTTGGATAATATTATTAGAGACATTGTGATTACCCTAAATTTTAAGGAAGACCAGTAGGCATGATTATGAAATTGGACTTTAATTGGAATTTAATTTGAGGAATTATTCTAAATTAATGAAATTCGTTATGTGAGATAATCTTTGGGTTAATAGTACAAATTCGAATAATTTGATGAAATAAGGTTTGGGGCAGAAGTAAAGACCTTAGGTTTGAAGATGTATATGTGGGAATTATGGGAACTTAATAGTCTATTTGAGATAGGTGCCAAGTTTAAGAAATTACGACGTGAGACGTGTCGACTATTTAAATTATATATTATCGAGATACTTGAAATATATGAATTTGGAATAATGGTATAATGATGTAGAGTATACCCTTATTAATATTGAGGTATCTAAGATGTGTGAATGCTTAGTATGTAATTTTTGTGTATAACATACCTACCATACTTGCTATCACGGGAGGTTTACGTTCGCTTAGGGCCTTCTTATCCTTGTGTTGCCCGGATTTAGATTGGTTACCTCGATGAACATAGGTCATAGAAGGACTTATTGTGATATTAATAAGTCTGCTGATCATGGGAGCGTAGGTATGTGCGTGACCCATGTGATGGTGACTGTGTTCGCCTCCACTATTTGTGATGTTGTTATCTGAACGATTCCCGAGAGATTTGGAATGCGTGATCCTTATGTACGTGATGTACCGGGATGGATAGCAGAGTATGTATGCACCGCAGCTTAGCCTTTGGGTGCTTGTATTGTATATTTATGATGCGTTAATATACGGTTAATTGGGAAGGAATTTACTATGTTAAATTGTGAGTATAGTTATGGTAATGTTTTGAAAAGAAAAAGGGGACTTTTATCAATAAATGGTTTTGTTAATAATTATGAATCCGGGAATTAAAGTAGAACTCTCTATTTAATTATTAAGGTTGGAAATTAAACGTGAACCAAGTAGTAGTGTAGAAACTCTTAGATAGTTATGAGTTAACACATGAATGGGTACAGGAACGTTAGGAGTGCACAGTAGAAGAGAGGTGAGTATCTCATGTGAGAGCACGTCCTAACATGTATTTTGCATATACTGTTTTAAATGTTTTTAAAGCACTTGCAGGTTTTTAAAATATCTCCACAATCGGGCTCTGACCCGTTTGCTTTCAAATCTATCTTTTTGTAAAACCATTTTAGGTGCCCAGCCACAAGGTCACCATGCATAGGATTCTCATTCTGATGACGAGCTGTAGCTGCTTGTGGAAGCTACAGGGATTTGCTTTTAGACGCTTATATCATTTGGATTCCTTATTGAGTATTCCTCAGTTGTAGGGCATGTTGCCCAAGTTCTATTAGATACTTTTCCATTTCAGTTTCGGGCTTTGGCATGTATTCATTCAGTATTCAGTATTTCATTATTTACTTCAGTTATGGGATTATGTTATGAGGAGTTTTACCTCCAGATTTATTTATATCATGTTACGGTCATTCTATTTACTTTACTATGGTGAATGGTGTTATTATTCCTCTTTACACTTGTTGCATGTTAATCAGTCTTTAAATTAAAATTTGGCAACTCACTTTTTAAATACTAGGTGGTTAGTAATTATAATAAAATGTTTTCGACAGTGATGCTATTAACTGAGCCAACTTGGCGTTTTGATTTAATTTAATAAAGGAGTAGCTACCCGGTATTTAATTAGTCGGGGTGTCACAGTCAATTACGGTCGAGTTCACCATTTTAATTTTTGGGAGTTCTTTAGTCTCTGCGATATGGGCTTCCATCGGCCACGTCCTTGCCACCACCTTTTAGGCCACCACATATCAACCATAATCCTAAGGACATCATATTTAGACGAACTTTGGGTGCAGGTACCTTTGGCAGAAGATCAGGATCCGACTCATTATCATTATCAATAGCATTATCATTTCTATTTTCTTGGGCATCCCGTCTAGGCTTGTCATCTCGTCTCTTCCTAGTGTCATCTTTGTCACCTCATCGCTCCTATCAACATATTTCACGAGCGTTCCCTACTTTAATATTTTTTCGATCTCATCCTTAAGTGCAAAGAACTTATCAGTGGTGTGGTTGTGATCCTGGTGGAACTCGCATCACTTGCTCTTATCCTTCTTGTGAGGAGGGGATCTTAGTTTTTTTCTCCATCTTAGAGATCAATCATCTTTCATCTTATTCAGTATTATATCTGGATTGATCTTAAATAGAGTGTAGTCAGAGAACTTGTCGTCATTGACCTCTTCTTACCTTCCTTTCCTTTGTATTTCTAGGACTTACTCCCATTTTCTCCTTTATCGTCCTCTCCCTTAGCAGCCATGGACTCCTCTGCATTCATGACTCTCCCCGTCGTCGCTAGGAATTCTGCCATAGTTTATGGAGGATCTTTGACCAAATTTTATAGGAGTTTTCCCTTCCATATTTTCCTCGTAGTCTTCTACGTCCAG
This sequence comes from Sambucus nigra, assembly GCA_949130495.1. Lineage (NCBI taxonomy): Eukaryota > Viridiplantae > Streptophyta > Magnoliopsida > Dipsacales > Adoxaceae > Sambucus > Sambucus nigra. The sequence goes on along the minus strand of OX422212.1, from coordinate 613,097,263 downwards.
CTTTTCTTTATTAAATTAGGCTATATAGTCTTTTACATACTCATTTTTCCCCTACTTGACGTACAACAGATGTGTGGTCTTCTTCTAGGGTTTTACTCCGAAGTAGAAATTGTGGATAAACCTTTTGACTAACTATTTAAAATTCTCAATGGAGTTCTTGGAGAGAGAGGTGTACCATACATGTGCAGCACCAGTAAGGGTTCTTGAAAAAGCTCAGCATCTCATCTCATCAGATACTGAATAGATGTTGGCTTTTTATTGGTACATTTCTACATGATGAATAAGGTTTTTTCTCTTATCATACTTTGGCGTGATAGCTGGCGGCTTGAACTTGGCCGGGTTGGATAGCTTATTATTCTTGCAACAAATAGAGACCCTCATATGTAGCCCCTCTGTATGGGGTCACGGATCTTCAAGAGATAACCATTTTATCTTTAAGCCTTTGTATAGAGCTGTTCCATGGCTTATTGGCCGCTACTGCATAGTCTCCCTGAGCTGCAACAGCATTATCCCTAACCCCTTCTCTGTCAGTTAGGCATTTCATAGGTTCTCTACCAGCCATCCTTTGATGACTGTTAACCTCTCGTTGTTCCTCACCTTGACCTCATGGAGGTCTATGGTCAGTACATCCTCTATTTCCTCTGTATCCTCCAATACTGCGTAACTTGGAAATTCGATCTCGTAGATAACCAACTAAGATGAGTCTATCGAAAGTTGACCCTTTACTCAATTTGTAAAGTGTAGAAGCCCTGGGTTGGCCATCTCAGCTCGATTTACCACTGTTTCCTTTACTAACTGGGATTGGATGCAATGCATCTCCAAAAATTTCATAGGGCTCCCAGTACTCGTCCTCATCACAACACTGATCATCTTGGAATTCCTAACCTTATTTTCCTAAGCGCAATTTCCTAGGGTCAGTTACGTCTCTACGTCTCTACTGCTGTGGCATTTTTTTATGTGGGGCTTGGGGTGGTCCCTTTATCATCGGATTCATACCCTCTCTATTGGTTGGAGTTATCATCTCTACTATAGCACTAGTAAATCTAGCCATCACATTTTGATTGAAAATAGCAAGTTATTTTTGTATTTTCTACTAGATGGCCGCAAGAGATTGTAGCACCACCATAACTTTGACTGAGGAGGTGCATAGCTAGAGTTGGGGCTAATGCCTTGAGGCAAATCTGAAGCCATCTATTCCGACGAATGAACGGATAAAGGGTGAACTGAATGATCTATGAGAGATGGAGCTTGAAAATCCCAGCAAGAGCTCTTTCAATGGTGATACAGATCCAACGAAGTGTGGAATTGGATCACCATCAGAGAATCAAATGAGAAACAAGATGAAGAACCTTCGTTCCCATTAACGGCGCCAACAGAAGATACTAGATATAGTATT